>CM069131.1:185683016-186978016 GCA_035221665.1 Okamejei kenojei | reverse complement strand
TCTCGACCCGAAACCTCGCCTAGTCATCTTCTCCAGAGATGCCGCCGGACCGTCAGCTTTTTTGAAATGTCCGCCTGCGGTTTGAACCAGCATAGAAAACATAAAAACATCGAAAATAGGTGCAGGGGGGGGGGGAGGCCATTCGGCCCTTCGAGCCAGCACCGCCACTCATTGTGATCGTGGCTGATCGTCCGCTATCAATAACCCGTGCCTGCCTTCTCCCCATATCCCTCGACTCCACTAGCCCCTAGAGCTCTGTCCAACTCTCTCTTAAATCCATCCAGTGACTTGGCCTCCACTGCCCTCTGTGGCAGGGAATTCCATAGATCAGCATCTGCAGTTCCTTCCTACACTGAATCCCGGAGACACATGTTGGGATCTTGAGCAAAACACAAAGTGTTGGAGGAACTCAGCGGGGTCATAAGTTCACAAGAGCAGAATTAGGCCATTCGGCCCATCAAGTCTGCTCCGCCATTCAATCATGGCTGGTCTATCTCTCCCCCCTAACTCCTGGCACCCGTACCAATCAAGGAGCTATCTATTTCTGCCTTTAAAATATCACTTATGAACGTATGGATCCGCGTTGACCAGCGATCACTCTTACTTCCACACTGGGGACGGAAGCTACTCACCTACGCACCTCACTTTGGATTGTGGAAGGAAGGAAACCGGAGATGCTGGAGAAAACCCACACAGTCACAGGGAGAACGTGCAGACTCCATACAGACGGCGCCCGTGGTCGGGATTGCACCCGGGCCGCTGGCGCTTTGAGGCAGCAACTCTCCCGCTGCGCCACCGCCTCTTGTCCTTCTGCCAAAGGGAAATAATGGCAACAGGATGAACTGCAGATGCTGGGATCTTGAGGAAGACACAAAGTGCTGGACTAACTCAGCGGGTTCTGGAGAGAATAGACAGGCGACGTTTTGGATGCAGACCCTTCTTCAGACGCCGTTTCTGGAAAGACACTTAAATCTCCAAGACACGGAAGGCAATGAACCAAATGGTAGTTCAGGTTAGAAACGGGGAATTGAGGGTGCTGGTTTACACAAAAGGACACAGAGTGCTGGAGTAAATCGGCGGATCAGGCAGCATCTCTGGAGAACATGGATATGGGAGTTTTGGGGTGAGGCACCTTCAACAGTCTGAGGAAGGGTCTCAGCCCCAAACGATGCCCATTCACGTTCTCCCGAGATGCTGCCAGATCTGCTGAGTTACGCCAGCATAGAGTCATAGTTCCAGACCCTTCTGCCCAACTTGCCCATCCTGACCAAGATGCCCCATCTACACTAGTCCCACTCTCCGGCATTTGGGCCCATATCTCTCTAAACCCTTCCTATCCATGTACCTGCCTAAATGACTATTATATGTTGTTATACTGTAGTTCCTGCCTCAAGTACATTTTCTGGCAACTCATTCCCCCTTCTGTGTGAAAAATCTGCCTCTCGGGTTCCTATTAAATCATTCAATTCTCACTTTAAATTTGCAGTGTGTCCTCTAGTTCTTCATTCCCCTACTCGAGGTAAAATACTTCCTGCATCTACTCCATCTATTCCCCTCATGATCATACACAAAAAAGCACTTCGTTTTTTTTTTTTTGGAAACCAGCACCTGCAGTTCCTTGTCTGTCTGTCTCTCTCACTCTCTGCCTTGCTCTCTCTCACTCTCTCTCCTGCTCTCTCTCGCCCTCACTCTCCCTTGCTCTCTCTCTCTCTCCCTCCCTCTCCCTCTCCCTCTCACTCTCCCTCTCTCTCTCTCTCTCTCTCTCTCTCTCCGTCTCTCTCCCTCTCCCTCTCTCTCTCCCTCTCTCTCTCCCTCTCTTTCCCTCTCCCTCTCTCTCTCTCTCTCTCTCTCTCTCTCTCTCTTTCTCCTCTCCCTCTCTACCTACCTCTCTCTTCCTTTCTTGCCCCCCTCTCTCTCCCTCCTTCTCCCCCTCTCTCTCTCCCCTCTCTCTCTATCTTCCCCAACTCTCTCCCATTCTCTCTCTCTTTCTCCCTCCCTATTTCTCCCCCTCTCTCTCTCCCTCCTTCTCCCCTCTCTCTCTCTCTCTCCCTCTCTCTCTATCTTCCCCATCTCTCTCTCTCTCCCTCTGTTCCTCTCTCTCCCACTCTCTCTCTCTCTTTCTCCCTCCCTATTTCTCCCCCCCCCTCTCTCTCTCTGTCTCTCTCTCTCCCTCCTTCTCTCCATCTCTCTCTCTCTCTCCCTCGCTCGATGTCGTGTCAGTTTACTTGGCTTTATGTTTATAGATGTTCCCATTCACAAACCAGAGTCCGCACTACTAAATTTAACCTAAGATAAACAACAGCACTTTTCAAAATTCAACAAGTTAACATGTGAATCCATTGGTTTGTTTGTTGGATACATTCCGTTCTGCAAGAAAAAATGTATTGAGCTTTATCACAGAACAATTTAAAACTAAGTCCATTTCTGTTAAGACAGAAGCTAATCAAGAAGAAATATAAGATAGACACAGAAAGCTGGAGGAACTCAGCGGGACAGGCAGCATCTCTGGAGAGAAGCAATGGGTGACGTTCTGGTCGAGACCTTTCTTCCCAAAACATTCCTTCTCCCCAGCGTTGTCCTGCTGAGTTACTCCAGCCTTTTGTGTCTATCTTCGGTTTGAATCAGCATCTGCAGTCCCTTCTTACACAAGAAGAAATATACATTGGGTGGCACTGTGGCGCAGTGGTAGAGTCGCTGCCCTACAGCGCTGCCAGTGCGAGAGACCCGGGTTCGATCCCGACTATGGGTGCTGCCTGCGTGGAGTTTATACGTTCTCCCTGTGACTGCGTTGGTTTTTTTCCGAGATCTTCGGTTTCCTTCCGCACTCCAAATGCATACAGGTTTGTAGGTTAATTGACTTGGTCGGAACACAAATTGTCCCTAACGTGTGTAGGATAGTGTTAATATTGATGGATCGTTGGTCGGTGGGGATTGGGTGGGCCAAAGGGCCTGTTTCCATGCTGCATCTCTAAACTAAAATATACCCTGTTTCCCTCCCATGGATGATGCCTGAACTATTGATAATTTCCAGTGGTTTCCCAAGTCAGTTCAGTTTATTGTCACGTGCCCCGAGGTACAGTGGAAAACCTTTTATTTGTTGCCTGGCTATCCAGTCAGCGGGAAGACCATACATGATTATACATGGGGGGGGGGCAGGGTGGCGCAGAGGTATAGTTGCTGCCTTCCAGTGCCAGAGACCCAGGTTTGATCTCGATCACTGCGCTGTCTGTGCGGAGTTTGCACGTTCTCCACATGACAACGCGGGTTTTTCTCCAGGTGTTCCAGTTTCCTTCCACACTCCAAAGACGTGCAGGTTTGCAAGTTACTTGGCTTTGGTAAAAATTATAGATCGTCCCTGGTGTGTGTAGGATAGTGTTAACATGCAAGGGTTTTTGATCCGTGCAGATTCGATGGGCCGAAGGGCCTGTTTCCCCGCTGTATCTCTAAACTAAATCCCTGTACACTTTTCCCATCTTACCTGAAAGTTATGCCCTATCGTCTTTGATATTTCCGTCCTGGGAAAAAGGTTCAGACTGTCACCCCTATCTATGCTTCTCACCATTTAATATACATCTATCAGGTCCCCCATCAACCTGCAATGCTCCAAAGAAAATAACCATAGTTTGTCTCATCTCTCTTTATCACTAATATCTTCTAATCCAGCAGGCACCTTGGTAAACCTCTGCTGCATCCTTTCCCATGCCACCCTACCACAGCTAGAGAGCAGTCCTGAACCACTATCCATGTGCGAAAGAATGACAGGAGTATGTAATTCGGCCCTTCGAGCTAACACCACCATTCAACATGATCATAGCTGATCATCCAAAATCAGTACCCCATTCCTGCTTTTTCCCCATATCCCTTGATTCCATTAGTCCCAAGAGCTAAATCTAACTCTCTCTTGAAAACATCCAGTGAATTGGCCTCCACTGCCTTCTGTGGCAGAGAATTCCACAGACTCACAACTCTACCGCGTATTCTTAAACTGTGGCCCATGGTTCTGGACTCCCCCAACATGATGAACATTTTCCCTGCATCTAGCCTGTCCAATCCGTTAAGAATTTTATATAAAATTCCTATAAGATCCCATCTCATCCTTCTTCAGTGAATACAAGCCCAGTTGATTAGATCCTGACTACGGGTGCTGTCTGTACGGACTTTGTACATTCTCCCTGTGACCTTTGTGCGTTTTCCCCGGGAAGCTCCGGTTTTCTTCCCACACTCCAATGATGTTCAGGTTTGTAGGTTAATTAGCTTCATTTAGTTGTAAATTATAACCATATAACAATTACAGCACGGAAACAGGCCATCTCGGCCCTTCTAGTCCGTGCCGAACACTTACTCTCACCTAGGCCCATCTACCTGCACTCAGACCATAACCCTCCATTCCTTTCCCGTCTATATACCTATCCAATTTATTTTTAAATGATAAAATCAAACCTGCCTCCACCACTTCCACCGGAAGCTCATTGCACACAGCTACCACTCTCTGAGTAAAGATGTTCCCCCTCATGTTACCCCTAAACTTCTGTCCCTTAATTCTCAAATCATGTCCTCTTGTTTGAATCTTCCCTACTCGCAATTGTCCCTAGTGTGTGTAGGGTCGTGTTATTGTGCGGGGATCGCTGGTCGTTGTGGACTCAGTGTATCCGTAAACTGTAGTAAACCAAAGTGAAAACACCCTTGCCACATATGTGACCCCCTACTATCCAAGTAGCCTTTGAGGGAAATTGCTGTGTGTTTTGTCGATGGTTTTGCAGTGTGCGAGTGGTGGCGGGCGCCAATGATTCAATTCGATGAATGCTAACTTTCTTAACCTCAACGGTGACAAGACAGAAATGTTATTACATGGATCAGAACCCAAGAGAGAGATGTCACTGGGTAAACTGGGAAATATGACTGCCTATGTCCAACAAGTCACAAGCCTGGGGGTGAAAATTAACAATGATCCTAATTTTAAATCTCACGTGAATAAGGTGACAAAGTGTGCTTTCTATCACCTCAGTAATATTGCTAAAGTATGGCCTTTCTTAACTCAACATGAATGTAAAAAACTCATTTCATATCAAGGGATTACTCAGCGCCTTCAAAATCCACCAACAGGTTACAGCTCATTCAAAATGCCGCAGCCCTGCTTTTAACAAACACCAAGAAAAGGGAAGATATCACCCCAGTATTATACTCCCTTCATTGGTTCCCTGTGAGATGCAGGGTAGACTATAAAGTCCTCCTTCTTGTCTATAAAGCCCTAAATGGCTTAGCAGCAGCATATTTTACAGACTCCCTCCTTCCCTATGCCCCTACTCGAGCGCTCAGGTCTTCGGATGCCGTCCTCTTAGCCTCTCAATGCCGCAGCAATAAGAAAATTGGTGAAGCAGCCTTTTTCAATGACACCCCCAAGCTGTGGAATACCTGGCCCAGGGCTATGAGAGACGCCCACTCAGTTGACATTTTCAAATGGCAGCGAAAAACTTTTCTTTTTAATCAAGCTTTTAACTGACTTTACTTCCTTTGTTCCTTTACACTCTCTATTTTATATTTTTATATAAATCCGCGTTTTTTATGCTATTAACTGCCTGTGTCCTTACTGTTTTAACCATATAACCATATAACAATTACAGCACGGAAACAGGCCCTCTCGGCCCTTCCAGTCCGTGCCGACCATTTGTTCTCCCCTAGTCCCATCTACCTGCACTCAGACCATACCCCTCCATTCCCTTCACGTCCATATACCTATCCACTTTACTCTTAAATGGTAAAATCGATCCTGCCTCCACCACTTCTGCTGGAAGCTCATTCCACACAGCCACCACCCTCTGAGTAAAGAAGTTCCCCCTCATGTTACCCCTAAACTTCTGTCCCTGAATTCTCACGTCATGCCCTCTTGTTTGAAAAGAGGGCATGACATTTTAAATTGTATTTTTTGTTTAGACCTGTGTTTTTTGTGGAAAACACTTTGGGTTGCATTCAATTGTATGAAAAGTGCTATATAAATAAGGTTATTATTATTATTATTATTATTATTATTATGAATGATACAAACTAATACTTAAATTCTGGAAAAATACATCTGCCCCTTAAAATGTGGATTACAAACATTTCTGAGGCTACATCTTGAAAATATGAGACTTGTCTTAGCAGGAGAATCAGAGCAATTTTCGAAGACATGGACACCATTCATTGACTCATTACAAGGATAGTACGGTGCAACGCAACTTTGGAATTAAATTGAATTACGGGCTGGGTGACGGGTGGGGAGAGATTAGAAGCAGGCGTATCATCACTTTTTGTTTTTCGATCTGTTTTTGTCTTTTTATTTTTTTCTTATTTCTTTTACTTATTCACTCTTCGGCTACACCAATTTGGCAGTCTAGGGGTTCTATTCTTGCACATTCACTTTCTCTCTCTCTCTCTTGCCTTTTCTCCCTTCTTCTTTCCTATCGTTAGCTAAAAAGTAAAATTGAAGCTGTACAATAAATGTATTATGTCATATGCCGCGGTTTATTCTTTTGTACACTGCTTCTAATAAAAATAAAAAATAAATTTAAAAAAAATGATTATGAATGATTATTGTCACGTGTGCATAGGATCTGCAAAATGCTTTGTTTTGCATTCAACCTGGTAAAATCACGTGGCAGGCCTCAGCTGGGCAGCCCACAAGTGTTGCCACGTTTCTGGTGCTGACGCAGTTACAAAAGTTCACAGAACAGGTGGAGATGTTTAGGGTGAGAGATCGCACCCCAGTCAAGCCAGGTGCTTTGTTAGTAAATCGTTGCCGGAGGAGTGATCTTATGGTGGTGTACAACATCATGAGAGCAACAGATCGGGTAGACGCACAGAGTAGAAACATAGAAACATAGAAATTAGGTGCAGGAGCAGGCCATTCGGCCCTTCGAGCCTGCACCGCCATTCAATATGATCATGGCTGATCATCCAACTCAGTATCCCGTACCTGCCCTCTCTCCATACCCCCTGATCCCTTTAGCCACGAGGGCCACATCCAACTCCCTCTTAAATATGGCCAACGAACTGGCCTCAACTACCTTCTGTGGCAGAGAATTCCAGAGTAGATCGAGTAATGGAATCGAGAACGGTAAAGGTGGAAAGATTTAACAATTATTTTTTTTACACAAAGGGTGGTGGTTGCATGGAACGAGCTGCCTCAGGAGGAGCTAGTTGAGGCAGGGATTATTGCAACGTTTCTGAAACATTTAGACAGGTAGTTCAAGTTCAAGTTCACATTTATTGTCACGTGTGCCAATTAAGGTACAGTGGTGTTTGAGTAACCATGCAGCCACACAATTAAAAGAACACAAACACACAAAAGAACTTAACATAAACATCCACCACAGTGATTCACTGTGATGGAAGCCAATAAAGTTCAGTCAATCTTCCTCCTTTGTTCACCCGTGTTTGGGGCCTTGGTACATGGATAGGACGGGTTTAGAGGGATATGGACTAAACGCCGGCAGGTGGGACTAGTGCAGATGGGGTGTGTTGGCCGGTGTGGGCAAATTGGTCCGAAGGGCTTGTTTCCACACTGTATGAGTCTATAACTCAATGACTCTGTGACCATCAATTCCAAGGTGCTGGCGTGCAAACGGAGTAACTTAACAAAGGACTCTCAGTTTTCCCCTTAGCCTCACTGCTAAAATGGGGTTTGAAAGTCCGCAATACATCTTGTGTAAAGTAGATAGTGTGACCTCTGCTCAGCGGAATGGGTTACTTAGTCACTGATGCAGAACGCACCCAGCCAGGCGGTGAATAATCCATTTCACTCCTGATCAATCCCGCAACTAAAATATCAAAGGGGTCATAAGGATAAGTCGTACTTTGCAGATCATCCAGCCTTCACTGCAGCCACGTAGATAACAGCATTGGTCCAGTTCAACATCTTGTCACTGGTGATAAATTGGATATTTACACTCAGGGAATTGGCAATGATATTTAACATTAATGGAACTTGTTTTTTTTTTTCTTCCTGATACAGTAATTACTGGACAATAAAGTGGTCATCCCTCCAAGGGTTTCGAACCGAAACATCACCCATTCCTTCTCTCCCGAGATACTGCCCGTCCCGCTGAGTTACTCCAGCTTTTTGTGTCTATCTTCGGTTCAAACCAGCATCTGCAGTTCCTTCTGACACAATCCATCTCCGGGCATCTTTTCCGGGACCAGCACATTTATGCGATTACTCACAAAACTCACTAATGCCTCGATTTCCGAAGACGTTCGAGGAGGCTCGGCATGTTGCCGAATACTCTAGTGAACGTCTACATGTGTACAGTGGTGGGTGTCACGGTGGCGCAGCGGTAGAACTGCTGCCTTGCAGCGCAAGAGACCCAGGTTCCATCCTGACTACGGACGCTGTTTATACGGAGTTTGTACGCTCTCCCCATGACCTGCGTGGGTTTCCTCCGGGATCACCGGTTTCGTCCCACACTCCAAAGACATACAGGTTTGTAGGTTGATTGGCTTCTCCAAATTGTAAATTGACCCTAGCGTGTAGGATGGTGCTAATGATAGGGTACAGGATGATCGCTGGTCGGCATGGGCCAAAGGGCCTGTTCCCACTCTGCATGTCTAAAGTCTAAAGATCTAAAGCACACTGACTAGTTTGGTAATTCCAACACCTAAGGGGCAGAAGAAAGTGGTGGACACTGCCCGGTCCATCGTGGGTATTGACCTCCATACCATTGTAGGGATCTACAGTAAGCTCCGTCTCAAGGAGGTGGCTAACATCGACGAAGACCCACACCTCCCTATCCAGACCCCCATCTCGCTGCTACCATCGGGAAGGATGGTATAGGACCTTGAGAGCCCTTGCCCTCCAGGTTCAACAACCGCTTCTTCCCATCAACGATCAAGCTCTTCAGCCGCACTGCACAACCCTAACAACTTAAACCATTTGCAATTTGGCAGGAGAATGGAGTTGACGGGGAAAGATAGATCAGCCATAATATGGCGGGAATGACATACGATGAAAGAATGGGTCGACTGGGCTTATATTCACTGGAATTTAGAAGGATGAGATGGGATCTTATAGAAACATATAAAATTCTTCAAGGATTGGCCAGGCTAGATGCATGTTCCCCATGTTGGTGGAGTCCAGAACCTGGGGTTACAGTTTAAGAATATAAGGGATAGAGTTGTGAATCTGTGGAATTCTCTGCCACAGAATTCACTGGATGTTATCAAGAGAGAGTTAGGTTGAGCTCTTAGGGCTAACGGAATTAAGGGATGCGGGGAGAAAGTAGGAATGAGGTACTGATTTTGAATGATCAGTCATGATCATATTGAATGGCGATGCTGGCTCGAAAGGCTGAATGGCCTATTCCGGCACCTATTTTCTATTTTTCTATGTTGAGTGGCGGAGTAGATTAGATCGGCCGAATGGCCTAATTCTGCTCTGAGAACATAGGTTGAACAAGTTAGGTCTTTATTCTTTGGAGCGCAGAAGGTTAAGGGGGGACTTGATTGAGGTCTTTAAAATGATGAAAGGGATAGACAGAGTTAACGTGGATACGTTTTTCCCATTGAGGGTAGGGAAGATTCAAACAAGAGGGCATGACATGAGAATTAAGGGACAGAGGTTTCGGGGTAACGTGAGGGGGAACTTCTTTACTCAGAGGGTGGTGGCTGTGTGGAATGAGCTTCCAGCAGAAGTGGTGGAGGCAGGATCGATTTTAACATTTAAAAGTAAAGTGGATAGGTATATGGACGTGAAGGAAATGGAGGGGTATGGTCTGAGTGCAGGTAGATGGGACTAGGGGAAAACAAATGGTCGGCACGGACTGGAAGGGCCGAGAGGGCCTGTTTCCGTGCTGTAATTGTTATATGGTTATATGGTTATATAAACACTCTGCAGCTGAAATGGTCTAATCTGGAGTCACTCAGTGGTACAGGCAGTCTCTCTAGAGAAATGGGAAATGGAATGTCACATTTCGAGTCGAGATCCTTTAGTTTGGTTTAGTTTTGTTTGGAGTGTGGGAGGAAACCGAAGATCTCAGAGAAAACCCACGCAGGTCACAAGGAGAATGTACAAACTCCGTACAGACAGCACTCGTAGTCAGGATAGAACCCGGGTCTCTGGCGCTGTAAGGCAGCAACTCTACCACTGCACCACCATGCCACCCAATTTTAATCTCATGGACTCTTGACGTGAGCATTCTGGTAAACCTCCTCTGCACCCTTGTGGAATACATTACCCTCTATCTTAATAGACTTCTAGTAGGAATCTGAAGGGTAACTTTTTCACACAAAGGGGTGGTGGGTGTATGGAACAAGCTGCCAGAGGAGGTAGTTGAGGCAGGGACGATCCCAATATTTAAGAAGCAGTTCGACAGGTACATGGTTTGGAGGGATATGGACCAAACGCAGGCAGATGGGATTGGTGGAGATGGGAGATGTGGTGCTGGCTCCAACATCATTTCAATGTTGGCCGGTGTGAGCAAGTTGACCCAAAGGGCCTGTTTCCACGCATTATCACTCCAAAACGCTATGACGCTTAAGCTTAAGCTTTGTTCTATGTTTCCACAGTGCTGGAAGCATTGACCCGAAAATCTTTGACCTCTCATTATCTGTTGGATAACGAGTACAAAACAAAAAGCCAGCTCTCTCAAAAGTCAAACTATACGACTGCAAAAACACAGGGGAATAATAATTTGTTGCTAGAAGTTCATCCAGAACATTTTGTAACTGGAAGACATTTTATGACTGGAATAAAACATAGTTCACATAGAAAATAGGCACAGGAGTAGGCCATTCTGCGCTTTGATCCAGCAACGCCATTCTTGGTTCTTGGTTCTTTGTCCTCCAAAAATATTCCACATGGAATTTAGACTTCAATATGATCGTGGCTGAGCATCCTAAATCGGTACCCCGTTCCTGCTTTTTCCCCATATCCTTTGATTCCGTTAGCCCTAAGAGCTAAATCTAACTCTCCCTTGAAAGCATCCACTGCCTTCAGTGGCAGAGAATTCCACAGATTCACAACTCAAATGCCTTCCTTCCTCATTTTTTTTTTCTCTCTGACTGGTGACTCAGATTAATCTGCATAAAAAACAGTCTGTACTCAGCTTTGCATTCTTCTCGACGGTTGTTGTTCAAGTGTATTATGCAAAGTGTCAGCTGTCATCTAATGGCAATTAACCAAATCTGCTCGACTCGGCATTTAAACTGACCTCCATCCTCCGGAAATTATGACTCAGTGCCCTTCACAAGATGAAGGCAAAGTCTCAATGAGGAGTGTTTATGGGCAGCACAGTTGTCATTAAATACGGGCGGGGTGCCGGAAGACTGGAGGGTGGCAAATGTGTGTCTATTCAAGAAGGGCTGCAGAGAAAAATGGGAAATGCAGGGCGGCACGGTGGCGTAGCGGTAGAGTTGCTGCCTTAAAGCGCTTGCAGCGCCAGAGACCCGGGTTCGATCCCGACTATACAACCACCATTGAACCATTGGACCACAATGCCACTAATAATGCGCCAGTTACAGACCTTCTACACTCACAACAAAGCCAATAATGGACACCACAAACAGTCCCATCCCTCGTGGCACACCATTGAGTTGCACGGGTGTACCTGGGTTCGATCCTGACGACGGGTGCTGTCTGTATGGAGTCTGCACGTTCTCCCCGTGACCACGTGGGTTTTCCCTGGGATCTGCGTTTTCCTCCCACACTCCAAAAAACGTACAAGTTTGTAAGTTAATTGGCTTTGTAAAAATTGTTCCTAGTGTGTGTAGGAGAGTGTCAATGTGCGGGATCGCTGGTCAGAGTGGACCCAGTGGGCCGAAGGGCCTGTTTCCGCGCTGTATCTCTAAAACGGCAGGTCAGTGAATTTAACATCTGTGGTTGGAAAATTGCCAGTGAGTATTCTGGGGGATAAGATATACAGGCATTTGGACGGGCAAGGGCTGATTAAGGATAGTCAGCACGGTTTAGTATGTGGGAGGGCGTGTCTCACAAATCTGACTGAGTTTTGTGAAGATGTGACCAAAAATGTTGATGAGGGCAGAGCTGTGGATGTTGTACATATGGATTGCACTAAAAGCATTCGACAAGGTTCCACATGGTAGGCTGCTCTGGAAGATTAGATTGCATGGGATCCAAGGGTAGCTGAATAGATAGACAATTGGCTTCATGGAATGAAGCAGAGGGTGATGGTGGAAGGTTGCTTCTCAGACTGGAGGCTTGTGGTTAGTGGTCAGTGCTGGGGCCCGTTACTGTTTGTTATCTATATCAATGATTTGGATGAGAACATACATGGCAAGATTAGCAAATTTGCAGATGTTACAAAACTGGTTGGACTGTAGATAGTGAAAATTGCAGCAGGATTTTGGGGTTGGCCAGTTGGGCTGAGTAATGGTTGATGGAATTTAATACTTTGTAACTTTGTCAATAGACAATAGACAATAGGTGCAGGAGTAGGCCACTTTAAGTCAGCACCGCCATTCAATGTGATCATGGCACAATCAGTGCCCCGTTCCTGCCTTCTCCCCATGTCCCCCGACTCTGCTATCATTAAGAGCCCTATCTAGCTCTCTCTTGAAAGTATCCAGAGAACTGACCTCCACCGCCCTCTGAGGCAGAGAATTCCACACTCACAACTCTCTGTGTGGAAAAGTGTTTCCTCATCTCCGTTCTACGTGGTCAACACCCTCTACGTGGGCACGCAAGCAAAGAATTTCACTGTGACTTGTCACATGTGGCAATAAAGTATTCATTGATCCATTCATTCATACAGAGAAATGTGAGGTGTTGCATTTTAGGAAGTCCAACCCGGGCAGGACCTGCACAGTGAAAGGTTGGGCTCTGGGGAGAGTTGTAGAGCGGAGGGATCTAGGAGCGCAGGAACACAGTTCTTTGAAAGTGGTGTCACAGGTTAAAAAGGCTTTCGGCACATTGGCCTTCATGTGTAGAAGTCGGAAGGTCATGCTGCAGTTATATAAGATGTTAATGAGGCCACATTTAGTGTATTGTGCTCAGTTTTGGACACCATGTTATAGGAAAGATGTTGTCAAGCTGGAAAGGGTTCTGATTTAGATGGATGCAACCACCGCTGATTTAGATGGATGCAACAAACAACCACCAAACGGAATAGATTTACGCAGGACTCGAGGGTCTGAGATATAGGGAGAGGTTGAGCAGGCTAGGACTTATTCCTTAAAGTGCAGGAGGATGAGCGGTGATCTTGAACAGGTGCAAAATCATGAGAGGAATGACACATGCAGATGACACAATGCTGGGTGGCAGTGTGAACTGTGAGGAGGATGCTATGAGAGTGCAGGGTGACTTGGACAGGTTGGGGGAGGGGCAGATGCATGGCAGATGAAGTTTAATGCGGATAAATGTGAGGTTATTCACTTTGGTAGCAAAAATAGCAAGGCAGATTACTATCTAAATGGTGTCAAGTTGGGAAAAGGGGAAGTACAACGGGATCTGGGGATCCTTGTACATCAGTCTATGAAAGTAAGCATGCAGGTACAGAAGGCAGTGAAGAAAGCGAATGGCATGTTGGCCTTTATAACAAGAGGAATCGAATATAGGAGCAAAGAGGTCCTTCTGCAGTTGTACAGAGCCCTAGTGAGACTACACCTGGAGTATTGTGTGCAGTTTTGGTCCCCTAATTTGAGGAAGAACATTCTTGCTATTGAGGGAGTGCAGCGTAGGTTTGCAAGGTTAATTCCCGGGATGTCGGGACAATCATATGTTGAGAGATATGAGCAGCTGGGCTTGTACACTCTGGAGTTTAGAAGGATGAGAGGGAATCTCATTGAAACATATAAAATTGTGAAGGGCTTGGACACACTAGAGGCAGGAAACATGTTCCCGATGTTGGGGGAGTCCAGAACCAGGGGACACAGTTTAAGAAGAAGGAGTAAGCCAATTAGAACGGAGACGAGGAAACACTTTTTCTCACAGAGGCTGGTGAGTCGGTGGAATTTTCTGCCTCAGAGGGCGGTGGAGGCAGGTTCTCTGGATGCTTTCAAGAGAGAACTAGATAGGGCTCTTAAAAATAGCAGTGTCAGGGTATATGGGGAGAAGGCAGGAACGGGGTACTGATTGGGGAGGATCAGTCATGATCACATTGAATGGCGGTGCTGGCTCGAAGGGCCCAATGGCCTACTCCTGCACCTATTGTCTATTGTCTATTGAATAGATCGGGTAGACACACAGAGAAGGGGAATTAGAACCAGCGGACATAGTTTTAAAGTGAGAGGGGAAAGAATGAATCGGAACCTGAGGGGCAACCTTTAGACTCTAAGAGTGGTGGGTGTAAGGAATGAGCTGCTGGAGGAAGTGGATGAGAGCATCATAACAACATTTAAGACATTTACAGCGCTTGGAGCGCCAGAGACCCGGGTTCGATCCCGACTACGGGTGCTGTCTGTACGGAGTTTGTACGTTCTCCCCGTTCTTTTCTGGGTGCTCCGGATTCCTCCCACACTCCAAAGACGTACATGTATGTAGTTTAATTGGCTTGGTCTATATGTAGTTTATCCCTACTGTGTGTAGGATAGGGTTAATGTGCGGGGATCGCTGGTCGATGTGGACTTGGTGGGCCGATGGACTTGTATCTCTAAACTAAACTAAACTAAACATTTGGGCAGGTACATGGATAGGGTAGGTTTCGAGGAATTGGGCCAAATGCGGGCAGGTGAGACTGATGTGGATGGGGCAACTTGGTCAGCATGGGTAAGTTGAGCTGAAGGGTTTGTTTTTGTGTGGGTGTGACTCTAACTTCAGGAGACAAAAGTCAAGAAAGGATCTTTTTTTAAATGTTCATATATACTAAAAACGAACAATAAAATTAGCTGCAGCAGTGCCACAGTGCATAGTCATAGAGTCATACAGTGTGGAAACAGACCCTTCAGCCCAACTTGCCTACACTAGCCAACATGTCCCATCTACATTAGTCCCACCTGCCTGCGTTTGGACCGCATCCCTCTAAATCTGTCCTAATCATGTAGCTGTCTAATTGTTTCTGAAACATTGCGATACCCCCTGCCTCAACTCCATCCCCTGCCTCCTCCAGCAGCTCGTTCCATACTATTTTGGCACATTGACTTTCATGTCAGAGTTTTGCATATAGAAGTTGGGAGGTCACGTTACAAGATGTTGGTGAGGTCCAGCAGGGCGCTGTGGCAGCTGAGGCCGGAGCCCGTGCGGGTTGGAGGTTGGTGGTTTGGACGTTAATTGGCTCTGTAAAATGGCAAATTGTTCTTAGTGTGTGTAGGATAGTGTTAATGTGCAGGGTTTGTTGGTCGGCGAGGATTCGATGGGCCCAAGGGCCTGTTTCTGTGCTGTATCTCTAAACTAAACTAAACTAAACTAAATACTCGACACAGGCTTCCTTCGAACACTGCCTCCTATCAACAAGCCAATTCTGATCCAATTAGCCTTGGCTCCCAAGTGACTTTATCTTCTGAACCAGCCTAACGTGTGGGACTTCAACAAAACACTCTGATCCATCCAGCTACCTTCTCAACCTGTCTGTCTCCATCCAGCCAAATAATTGTTTTTCATACTTGAACTCTCCTATGCCTTTCACTCCTTTTGCATCCACCTCTAAGGGTGCAAGATAGCTACAGCTTAAATATATAGAAAGACTCAGCAAGTCTTGGAGCCACAAGGGGCCTTGGCGGTGGCGATGAAGCCTTGCTGTTCGACCCGTGGTCGGCGGTCGATTGGCTTTACAAGCAGGACTGATTGTGTTAAAATATGTTGAGTGTTTGACGGCAAGTCAATGGATATTTTTGAGGCGGAGATTGATAAATTCTTGATTAGTACGGGCGCCAGCGTTATGGGGAGAAGGCAGGAGAATGGGGTTAGGAGGTAGAGATAGATCAGCCATGAGTGAGTGGCGGAGTAGACTTGATGGCGTGAACGGCCTAATTCTACTCCTATCACTTCTGGAATTTATGATGAGGGTGTGGGGGATCCACTGTGAGGAGGGGGGAGGGATAATAATGGAGGATCTGGTGGTGGTATTTTGTAAAATTGTCAGCGCCCTTTATGGTGACTATTTGCATACCATACCCTGGGTATGCAGGCAACGAGTTTCACTGTACCTCGTCACATGTGACAATACAGCATTCCTTTCCATTCCAAGACCGTTTCAGAACACGGTGGCGCAGCGGTAGAGTGGCTGCCTTACAATGCTTAAAGTGTCAAAGACCCAGGTTCGATTCTGACTATGAGTTTGTACGTTCTCCCCGTGACCTGCGTGAGTTTTCTCCTAGATCTTTGGTTTCCTCCCACACTCCAAAGACATACACGTTTGTAGGTTAATTGGCTTGGTATAAAAGTATAATAAAAATTGTCCCTAGTGTGTGCATGTGTGTGTGCATGCGTGCGTGCGTGCGTGCGTGCGTGTGTGTGTGTGTGTGTGTGGGATAGTGTTAGTGTGTGGGAATCGCTGATTGGCGCGGACTTGGTGGGCCGAAGGGCCTGTTTCCGTGCTGTTTCTCTAAATTAAACTAAACTAAACTAAAGTCAAGAGAGAGAACTCCAGCGTTTTGTGTCTATCTTCAGGATTGTAGGTTAATTGGCCTCTGTAAATCGCCCTGAAGCTGGGCAGAGAGAGGCATAACATAGAACCAGAACTAGTGTGAATGAGTGACTGATGGTGGGCGTGGAATTGGTGGTCTGAAGGGTCTGTTTCCATGCTGTATCTCTAAACTAAACCAAACTAAATTAAAACAAATGCGGATGCCGGAAATAAAAATAAAACTATATTGCAAGTGTCAAGTGCATTTAATTGTCATTTGTACCGACCACAGAACAGTGAAACCCTAACTTGCAGCAGCACAACAGACTTGTAAACACAATACATATCCAAAAAGAAGTTTAAGGAGATCACAATGTGCTGGAGTAACTCAGTGCGTCAGGTAGCATCCGTGGAGGGTAAGGATAGGTGTCGTTTTGGGTCAGCCAACCCAAAACTTCATCTCTCTTTATCCTTCACAATTGCTGCCTGACCACTGAGTTACTCCAGCACTCTGTACTTGTTTTTGTTAGCCAGCATCTGCAGTTCCTTGTTTCTCCAAACAGAAGGTGCTGGAAACGTTCAATAGGTAGCGCAGCGGTAGAGTTGCTGCCTCACAGCGCCAGAAACCCGGGTTCGATCCTGACTGCAGGTGCTCTCTGTACGGAGTTTGCACGTTCTCCCTGTGACCGCGTGGGTTTTCTCCTGGTTGCTCCGGTTTCCCCCCACAATCCAAAGATGTGCAGGTTTGTAGGTGAATTGGCTTTGGTAAAAATGGTAAATTGTCCCTAGTGTGTGGCATAGCGTTAGTGTGCGGGGCGATCGCTGGTCGGCGCAGGCTCGGTGGGCCGAAGGGCCTGTTTCTACACTATACCTCTGAAGTCTAAAGTCTAAAGGTCACATCTTGGGATAACAAACATTTATGATGCTTTCTCCCAGAGTAAACATATCAAATGACTGGAAGACAGCTATAAGGTCAGAGGGAGAACATTTAAAGGAGATGTGTAGTTTTATACATGGAGGGTGGTGGGTGCCTGGAACTTATCTGAGGACTGATGTGCTGGTGCTGGGAGAGTCCAGAGGAGGTTTATGAAAATGATCCCAGGAATGAGAGGGCTAACAAAATGATGAGCGTTTGACAGCACTGGGCTTCTATTCTCTGGAGTATAGAAGGATGAGGGGAAGACCTCATTGAAACTTACTGAATAGTGAAAGGCCTGGATAGAGTGGATGTGGAGAGGATGTTTTCCACTAGTGGGAGAGTCTAGGACATGAGGCCATCGCCTCAGAATTATAGGACGTTCTTTTAGGAAGGAGATAAGGAGGAATTTCTTTAGTCAGAGTGTGGTAAGTCTGTGGAATTAATTGCCACAGAAGGCTGTGGAGACCAAGTCAAAGGCTATTTTTAAGGCAGAGATAGTAGATTCTGGATTAGTACGGGTGCCAGGGGTTATAGGGAGAAGGCAGGAGAATGGGGCTGAGGGAAAGATAGACCAGCTATGATTGAATGGTGGAGCTGGCTTGATGGGCCGAATGTCCTAATTCTCCTCCTAGAATTCATGAACGTGTGGCCAAAGTTGATATTTGAAGCAGATACGATAGTTGTGTTCAAGAGGCATTTAGATAGGCACGTGGATTTGTAGGAATGGAGGGATATGGAGTATACGCGGGCATTGGTCCATCTTAATTCTATTTTGGTATGAACATTAAATTCTCCAATTTTAGGTAATTAATCTACAAACAACCCCCCCCCCCCCCCCCCCCCCCCCCCCCCCCCCCCCTCCACCATCACCTGCACCCCCTTCCCCCAAATGGCCTAAATCTGTTCTGAACGTAATCTGCTCTTGAACTTATGAATTTGGGGGAAATCATAGGACCTCTGACTTTTCCCTTTAAATGAAACCCTGGGCAGGGCAGGTTTGGAGGGATATGGGCCAAGTGCAGGCAGGTGGGACTGGTGTATATGGGGCATGTCGGTCTGTGTGGGCAAGTTGGGCCGAAGGGTCTGTTTCCACGCTGTGTGACTCAATGTCTCTATGACACCAACACCAGGACATCTTTGCAAAATGTTAGGAATGGTGAAAGTAAAAAATGTTTGATGGGTTTAGAATCAATGAGCACCTGTGGCCAGTGAAATATGGTTAACACTCCGGGTTAATAACCTGTCAGCCGCTTTTGACAATGAGTAATGTGAAAGTGACTAAGTGATCTATTGTTGCAGTGCATGTGCCAATGCTGCAACTTGTCATTTGTGGCTCAGCGACCACACACTCATCTACTCTCATGGAAGCGCAGCGGGTAGAGCAGCTGCCTCACAGCGCCAGGGACCCGGGTTCGATCCTGACCTCGGGTGCCGTCTGTGTGGAGTTTGCACGTTCCCCCAGCGGCCGCGTGGGTTCCCTCCGGGTGCAGCCACAGAAAGCTGGAGTAACTCAGCGGTACAGGCATCATCTCTGAAGAGAAGAAATGGGTGACGTTTCGGGTCGAGATATTTCTTGCTCCAGGTTCCTCCCATATCCCAAAGGGACGAAGGGGCGAATGGCCTACCTCTGCACCTATTTTCTATGTGTTCTATGCTTTCTAAAGGCGTGTGGGTTTGTAGGGTCAATTGGCCCTCTGTAAATTGTCCCTGGTGTGTAGGGCGTGGATATGAAAGTGGGATAACATAAATCTAGTGGGAACTGGTGCCTGATGGTTGGTGCAGGTTCACAAGATCATAAGTAATAGAAGCAGGATTAGGCCATTCGCCCCTTCAAGTCTACTCTGCCAATCCGTCAATCGTGGCTGATCTACCTTTCCCTCTCAACCCCATTTTCTTGCCTTCTCCCCATAACCCCTGGCACCCATACTAACCAAGAATCGGTCAATCTCAGCCTTAAAAATATCCATTGACGGCCTCCACAGCCGTCTGTGGCAATGAATTCCACAGATTCACCACCTCCTGACTAAAGAAATCCCCCCTCATCTTCTTTCTAAAGGCACGTCCGTTTATTATGAGGCCGTGGCATGATTGACAGAGTGGACTCGATGGGCCGAATGGCCTAATTCTGCTGGTATGACATGAGATTATGGAACTGGCGGGCGAGTTAGTCATCAGAGCATACAGAAGCGGCAGTGGTGTAATGGTAGTATTGCTGCCTTACAGCGCTCGCAGTGCCTGACATCCGGGTTCGATCCTGACTATGGTGCTGTCTGCACGGAATTTGTACATTGTCCATGTGACCGCGTGGGTTTTCTCCGAGATCTTCGGTTACTTCCCACGCTCCAAAGACGTACAGGTTTGTACGTTAATTGGCTTGGTTGTAAATGTAAAAATTGTCCCTAGTGCAGGATGGTGTTAATGTGCGGGAATTCGCTGGTCGGTGCACACTTGATGGGCGAAGGGCCTGTTTCTGCGCCGTACCCTCTAAAACCAAACTAAACTAAACTGATGGGAAATAAAAGCAGGGGAACGGAGAGAATACCTAATCAGCAAATTGTTTTGATCTTGAATACATTGGACCTCAGGCAATAAAGTATTTATATGGACACAAGGAGCTGAACAACCTCCTCATTGTGCTGCAGGTTTCTGTGATCCATCTGGACCTTTTAAAGGTTAGATTAGAAGTGACCCTTTGTCAGAGCGAGTTTGACAATGCTACTGCAATTGACCTTGGGACATGAAAGCTGTTGTATAATACAAAGCCTCTCGGACCTGATCATTTCCAGCATTTAATGTTTTGTATTTCAATTTCCAGCAGCCGCTGTTTTTTTGATTTTCAGTTAAGTCCATAAGTTCATGCGATAATAGCAGAATCAGGCCATTCGGCCCATCAAGTCTACTCCGTCATTCAATCATGGATGATCTATCTCTCTCTCCAAACCCCATTCTCCTGCCTTCTCCCCATAACCTATGGCACAATATGATCACATTGAATGGCGGTGCAGGCTCGAAGGGCCAAATGGCCTTCTCCTGCACCTATTTTCTATGTTTCTATGGGACCCAGTCTGAAGAAGGTTCCTGACCCAAACCATCATCCATCCTTTCTCTCCAGAGATGCTGCCTGACCTCAGGAATGACTCCAGCACAGTGTCTATCTTTAATAGACAATAGACAATAGACTTCTCCTTCTTCCGTGTGGCGTGCACAGCCTAATGTTGTAGGACAGCTTGTTCTATTTGATCTTCTGTTCATGCACATCGAGTTGATTGCATTAGTCGAAACAGGGCGGGCCACGTGAAGGTTGCAATCTTCCACCCGCACAATAGACAATAGGTGCAGGAGTAGGCCATTGGGCCCTTCGAGCCAGCACCGCCATTCAATGTGATCAGGACTGATCATCCCCAATCCGTACCCCGTTCCTGCCTTCTCCCCATATCCCCTGACTCCGCTATTTTTAAGCCCTATCTAGCTCTCTCTTGAAAGCATCCAGAGAACCTGCCTCCACCGCCCTCTGAGGCAGAGAATTCCACAGACTCACCACTCTTTGTGAGAAAAAGTGTTTCCTTGTCTCCGTTCTAAATGGCTTACTCCTTATTCTTAATATTTGAATCACCTTTGTGTCATAGTGGACATTGGACTTCGTGTATCCATGTGCCTATTTGAAAAGTGTATTAAACACCACAAATGCATGTGCCTTCACCACTACCCCTGGTAGCATGTTCCAGACACACACCACTCTCTTTGTAAAAAAAATTGCCTCGCTCATCTGTGCTCTTTTCACTTTAAAGTTATGCACCCTAGAGTAGTTCAGTTTAGAGATACAGTGCGGAAACAGGCCCTTCTGCCCACCAAATCCGTACTCACTGGCAATCCTAGCACATTAACTCTACCCTACACACACTAGGGACAATTTTACATTTTACACCAAGCCAATTAACCTACAAACCTGCACATCTTTGGAGTGTGGAAGGAACCGGATTTGATAAAGGAACTTGAGGTTGAAGAGCCATGAGGAGGTAGTGACCACAATATGGTCAGGTTGAATCTACAATTGGAGAGGGAGAAGGGTAGATCGGAGGTGTCAGTGTTGCAGTTGAATAAAGGGGACTATGGGGCCATGAGGGAGGAGCTGGCCAAAGTTGACTGGAAAGATACCCT
Organism: Okamejei kenojei; assembly: GCA_035221665.1. Taxonomy (NCBI): domain Eukaryota; kingdom Metazoa; phylum Chordata; class Chondrichthyes; order Rajiformes; family Rajidae; genus Okamejei; species Okamejei kenojei. The sequence continues at coordinate 186,956,449 of CM069131.1, read as the reverse complement.
AGCAGGGATGACAGTGGAACAACAATGGCAGGTGTTTCTAGGAATAATACAGAAGGTGCAGGATCAGTTCATTCCAAATAGAAGGAAGAAAGATTCCAAGGGGAGTAAGGGGCGACCGTGGCTGACAAGGGACGTCAGGGACAGTATAAAAATAAAAGAGAAGTACAACGTAGCAAAGACGAGCGGGAAGCAAGATGATTGGGTAATGTTTAAAGAGCAACAGAAGGGAACTAAAAAGACAATACGGGGAGAAAAGATGAGGTACGAAGGTAAGCTAGCCAAGAATATAAAGGAGGATGGTAAAAGCTTCTTTACGTATGTGAAGAGAAAAAAATGAGTTTAGACCAAAGTTGGACCCTTGAAGACTGAAAAAGGTGAATTTATTATGGGGAACAAGGAAATGGCAGATGAGTTGAACAGGTACTTTGGAACTGTCTTCACTAAGGAGGACACAAACAATCTTCCTGATATAGTAGTGGCCAGAGGATCTGGGGCGACAGAGGAACTGAAGGAAATCCACATTAGGCAGGAAATGGTGTTGGATAGACTGATGGGACTGAAGGCTGATAAATCCCCAGGGCCTGATGGTCTGCACCCCAGGGTACTTAAGGAAGTGGCTCTAGAAATCGTGGATGCATCGGTGATAATTTTCCAATGTTCTATAGACTCAGGATCAGTTTCTGTGGATTGGAGAGTAGCTAATGTCATCCCAGTTTTTAAGAAAGGCGGGTGAGAGAAAACAAGGAATTATAGGCCAGTTAGCCTGACATCGGTGGTGGGGAAGATGCTAGATTCAATTATAAAACATGAAATAGCGGCACATTAGGATAGCAGCAACAGGATCGGTCTGAGTCAGCGTGGATTTACGAAGGGGAAATCATGCTTGACTAATCTTCTGGAATTTTTTGAGGATGTAACTAGGAAAATAGACAAGGGAGAGTCAGTGGATGTAGTGTACCTGGACTTTCAGAAAGCATTTGATAAGGTCCCACATAGGAAATTAGTGGGCAAAATTAGGGCACATGGTATTGGGGGTAGAGTGCTTAAATGGATAGAAAATTGGTTGGCAGACAGGAAACAAAGAGTAGGGATTAACGGGTCCCTTTCAGAATGGCAGGCAGTGACTAGTGGGGTACCGCAAGGCTCGGTGTTGGGACCGCAGCTATTTACAATATACATCAATGATTTGGATGCAGGGATTCAAAGTAACACTAGCAAATTTGCAGGTGACACAAAGCTGGGTGGCAGTGTGAACTGTGAGGAGGATGCTATGAGAGTGCAGGGTGACTTGGACAGGTTGAGGGAGTGGGCAGATACATGGCAGATGAAGTTTAATGTGGATAAATGTGAGGTTCTTGCCCAGAGTAGGGGAATCGACGACCAGAGGACATAGGTTCAAGGTGAAGGGGAAAGGATTTAATAGGAATCCAAGGGGTATCTTTTTCACACAAAGGGTGGTGGGTATATGGATCAAGCTGCCAGAGGAGGTAGATGAGGCTGGGACTAACCCATCATTTAAGAAATAGTTAGACAGTTACATGGATAGGACAGGTTTGGAGGGATAAAGACCAAGCGCAGGCAAGTGGGAATAGTGGAGCTGGGAAATGTGGCCGATGTGGGCACGTTGGGCCGAATGGCCTGTTTCCACACTCTATCACTCTATCAATGACTCTAATATCTAGCAGTCAGCTACAGGAACTCTGGTGCATTTCCTGAACTATTGCTTTTGACAAGTAACAGATACTGAACCAATCAATCTCAAATAAAATCATTTCATATATCACTTGGGCAGCTTATGACCCATTTGTATAAAAATTGATTTCTCTAACTTTAAGTAACCCTTGCAACCCCTCTCTCTCCATCCCTCCCCCACCCAAGTTGTTGTACTAGCTTCACAGTCATCTGGATGAGTCTCACTGTCTGTAACTCAGTTTCACCTAGGCCATAGCTGACAATGGCCTGGTTCCTTCATCATTGAACTGCATTGAAACGTACGGAATAGTGAAAGACCTGGATAGAGTGGATGTGGAGAGGAGGTTTCCACTAGTGGGAGAGTCTTGAACTAGAGGTGATAGCCTCAGAATTAAAGGACATTCTTTTAGGAAGGAGATGAGGAGGAATTTCTTTATTCAGAAGGTGGTGAATCTGTGGAATTCGTTGCCATAGAAGGCTGTGGAGGCCAAGTCAGTGGATATTTTGAAGGCAGAGATAGATAGATTCTTGATTAGTACGGTGTCAGAGGTTATGGGGAGAAGGCAGGAGAATGGGGTTTGGAGGGAGAGGTAGAGAGGGAGAGCCATGATTGAATGGCAGAGTAGGCTTGATGGCGTAATTTTGCTCCTAATGGCCCTGTCTCACGGTGCGAGTTGACCCACGAGGTACCCCAAGTGAAAGACTCGTGGTTGTGTACGAGACTTCAAGTTTATGTTCAAGTGTTTAACCGAGTTCCCACGGGTATGTCATTTCCGCGATGTTCCAAGTTCCTCCTCCGAGTTACCAAGTTCCTCTCCCGTTACTCTTGAGCCAACCGTGAATGAAGGTATGTTTTAATAAAGCAACAATGTTAAAAGACATCTCCATCCTGTGGCTTTGAGTTATTTCAGCGCTGGGCCGCATCTATTGATACGACCTACAAAGGGAAAATGCGTACCCTCCAGCAACTGATAACGTGGTAAGTGCATTTCTTGGTGCTTTATGTTTTTAAATACTGTATTTCCCGGGGTGGGGGGAGAGAGCTCAGTTCATAGTATTTGGGGAGTCTGGCGTTGTGAAGGAGGGGATTGGGGTCAGTAACCCACTTGCCACGCTCCAGTCTGAGTGCAGATAAATGTGACTAGGTGACAGTTAAACGGCACGGAGTAAAAGGGCAGAGATGGCCTGTTTCCGTGCTGTCATTGCTATATGGTTTTATTGTGGCCGGGGAGTGAATTAGCTTGGGTGGCTGCCGCAGCGCTCCGGGCACGGACAGCAGAACTGGCCGCCACTTCCGAGGAAGGAAGCAGCTCGGGTGACTGACTGAGCGGCCGCCAGGACCCGACACAGGACACATATATATATTGGCGAGAGATTTAGATTTGAAATGCAGGGGGATGATATTTCGCGGAGTTACCCAGCAGTAGGCAACCCAGGAACCACGCAAAGTATATATACATATACATATACACATATACATATACACATACACATATACATATACACAGGTCTGGGGAAGACAGAGAGGGGAACAATGAGGACACGGAAGTTTAGTGGGGAATCTCATTGGTTATTATGTGGGAAGGAAGTCCAGATGCTGGTTTAAAGATAGACGAAATGCTGGAGTAACTCAGCGGGACAGGCAGCATCTCTGGGTAGTGGTCTAAGGAAGGGTCTCGACCCGAGACATCATCATTCCTTCTCTCCGGAGATGCTGCCTGTCCCGCTGAGTTACTCCAGAATTGTGTGTGTGTGCGAGAGTTACTCCAGCATTGTTCGTGTGAGTGTGTGTGTGAGTTACTCCAGCATTGTGTGTGTGTGTGAGTTACTCCAGCATTGTTGTGTGTGTGTGTGTGTGTGTGTGTGTGAGTTACCCCAGCATTGTGTGTGTGTGTGTGTGTGTGTGTGTGTGTGTGTGTGTGTGTGTGTGTGTGTGTGAATCATGAATTGCCAAGACACAAGGCACTGTAGATACAAATAATGTCATACACAAGAAAGGGCAGATGCTAGTTGAAAAAAGTGAACACATGGGGCTGGAGAAATTTGGAAATGTCATCCCGTCACCCATTCCTTCTCTCCAGAGATGCTGCCTGCCCGCTGAGTTAAAAGAGTTCCCACGGTAGACTCACGAATCGCTAAGGTAAACGCACGGGCCACCACGTTATAAACGAGTTTGAAATGTTTCAATTTTTAACTTGAACTGTAAATTTGACTCGTGGAAAAAATCAAACATGTTTGAATTTTTTCACGAGTTACCAAGTTTCACGGGTACCTGCCGTTAGCGCCACGAGTCGCTAAGTTGCTCGCAAGAGTTCCGATGTTCCCGCTACGTTTAGTGTATGTGATTACCGCGAGTGACACCTCGGGGTCACTCGTGGGTCAACTCCCACCGTGAGACAGGGGTTTTGCCCTCATGATCTTATGATCATCGTTATTTTTTTTGCATATCTTTCATTTGTTCTATATCTCCCTATATCACTGTCTATATTTCACGTATCCCTCACCGCTGATTCACAGTCTGAAGAAGGGTCTCGACCCGAAACAGGCGTCACCTATTCCTTTTCTCCAGAGATGCTGTCTGACCCGCTGAGATACTCAAGCCTTTTATGTCTATCAACAAAATAATTCCTCCCGCAGCCTGCCAAAATAAATCTTTAAAATCGAGTGCCTTTGTTGACTGAAGTGTCCCTGGGGTGGCTGCACAACAGAAAATAAATCCCATTTTCAAACATTATATATACATTATGTTGAGGGCGGAGAGCTGAATACTGAATCATTTACTCCTCCCTAGGTACTTGCCAACTTATTGTGATCACAGATAGCAAAATATCCAATAAGCAAATCATTTGCCTGTCACAAATTCATCACCTCTCCAAGGTTAAGTATTGAAATTCTCCTGCGGTTCAATTGGTGAAGTGATTCCTACTGAATGCAATGTTTTCTAACGGCACTTGGTTATTTATTTTCTGCCGCTGATGTCTTGGGTTTACTCAGACAGGGATGGGGGTTGTACATTTCACAACACGGGGGCGCAGAGAGAGAGTTGCTGCCTTACAGCACTCACTGCGCCAGAGACCCGGGTTCGATCCTGGCTGCGGGTGCTGTCTGTACTGAATTTGTACATTATGCCCGTGACCTGAGTGGGTTTTCTCTGAGAACTTCAGTTTCCTCCCACACTCCAGAGACGTACAGGCTTGTAGGTTAATTGGCTTAGTATAAATGTAAAAAATGTAGGATAGTGTTAGTCTGCTGGCGATCGCTGGTCAGTACGGACTCGGTGGGCTGTAGGGTCTGCCTCCGTGCTGTATCGCTAAACTAAACTAAATTAAAAATCCAGTCAGAATTTTAACCAAGTGGCATAGCTGGTCGAGCTGTTGCCTCATAGCGCCAAAGACCTGGGTTCGATCCTGACCTCCGGTGCTGTCTGCAATCCCACGGTAACTTAATCGGAGTTTGCAATCCCACGCTATCTTAATCGGACTTTTATCTTGCACCAAACGATATTCCCATTATCAGGTATCCGTACACTGTGGAGGGCTCAATTGTAATGATGTATAGTCTTTCCGCTGACTGGATAGCACGCAACAAAAAGCTTATCATTGTACCCTGGTACACGTGGCAATAAACTAAACTAAACTAAAATATTCTCCCTGTGGTCCCATGGGTTTTCTCAGGGTGCTCCAGTTTTCTCCCACATGCAGAAGATGTGCAGGTTTGTAGATTAATTGGCCTCAGTACAATTGCCCTTCATGTGTAGGGAGTGGATGAGAATGGAGGATAATATAGACCTAGTGTGATAGGTGATCAACGGCCAGAGTGCACCAGATGGGCCGAAAGGCCTGTTTCCATGCTGTGCCTACAGATTTGCCTCCCTATAGGCATCAAGTGTGTCTATTTATGTGTTTTTTCCAGTATTGTTATGTTTGGGTTTAAGTTTATTATTGTTCGGTGATACAGTTAAAAGGTTTCACTTGCGTGCTATCTAATCAAATCAGAAAGCATTATACATGAATGCAATCAAGCCATTCACTTGTACAACAGTTAGAACTATTATTACAGTTAGAAATATACCAAGAGTGCAGAATGTGGAAACTAAGAGCTGCAGATACTGGTTAATATACAAAATGCTGGAGTAACTCCGCAGCCCAAGTGAAACGTGAGGTGCTTGGGCAGCTTACAACCCAGCGGTATGAATATTGATTTATCTAACGGCAAATAACCATTGCATCCCCTTTCTCTCCATCTCTCCCCCACCCTGGTCATTGTACTTGTTTCATTCATCTTTTTGAGTCCGTCCTCTGTAATCATTCTCACCCAGCCCACAACTAACAGTGGCCTGTTTCCTTTATCTTGGTTACTTTGTTGCATATCTTTCATTCAGTTGTTCTATATCTCGCTACATCACTGTCTATATCTCTTGTTTCCCTCTCTCCTGACTCTCACTGAAGAAGGGTCCCAACCCAAAATGTCATCTATTCCCTTTATTTATTTATTTATTTGTTTATCTGTTCCGAACCAGTAAAGACATAAAGAGGAATAAATAACAACAACTAAATCGAAATAGTCAAACAATTGAACATTCCAGGCAATATTTGCAAAACAATGAAAAGCATAAAGCAAAATTTAAATGTCCAACACTTTTTCTTTACAAGCTCGAAAAGGAGTGAGAAGAAGAATAACTTATTTAATCTCACCCCTTCTCCCTAAACCCTTTTTCCATATTTAATAATTATTTAATTAATAACATTGCTTATAATATAATCATATAACCATATAACAATTACAGCACGGAAACAGGCCCTCTCGGCCCTTCCAGTAATAATAATAACAATAATGATAATGTATCAATAGTAATGTAATATGTAACACAATATACAATATATAATCTACAATAGCTAATAATTCATTTGAGAAACAATTTAACCGTAGACGTACCCCAGACAATTATTAAAGATGCATACGGACATATATATACATACAACTGATAAACACATACAAGTAATATGTCATTAATAGTAACTGTTAATATGTCATTAACAGTAACCAAAAAAACATAAATAAATAAATAAAAAATAAACATTAATAAACATTAACCCCTGTTTGTCAACCATCCCCTTCATCCCTGTACCTTGTGAAAAAAAGTTATTTTGTATGTCATTTTGAACTGGTTCATGTTTGGACATTGCTTTAACTCCACATTCAAATTGTTCCACAATCTCACTCCACAGACCGAAATACAAAACGTTTTTCTGGTCGTGCGGACTCTCTGTACCTTAAAATTAAATATTCTTCTTAAATTATAGCTCCCCACTCGCTCATTGGATAATTTTTGTATATTTCCAGGTAAGTTTTTATTTTTAGCCCTGAACATTATCTGTGCTGTTTTAAATGCAACCAAATCGGCTAATTTTAATAATTTTGACTGTAAGAATAATGAATTAGTGTGATCCAGATACCTGACATTATGAATAATGTGTATTGCTCTTTTTTTGCAGAATAGTTAATGAATGTAGCGAACTTTTATAGTTATTGCCCCAGATTTCTGCACAGTAATTTATGTAGGGTAAGATTAGTGAGCAGTAGAGAATGCAGAGTGATTTGTGATCCAGAACCTGCTTAACTTTGTGTAATACAGAAATGCTTTTTGACAGTTTGGATTGCACATGTTTTATGTGTGATTTCCAGTTGATTCTATCATCCATTATAACCCCAAGAAATTTCCCTTTCTCTAGAGACGCTGTCTGACCCACCTTTTTACTGTCTATCTGAGTTACTCCACCTTTTTGTGTCTATCTGGTTTAGATTGGCATCTGCAGTTCCTTCCTACAGGTTTGTAGGTTCTTTGACTTGGTAAAATTGTAAATTGTCCTTAGTGTGTGTAGGATAGTGTTAGTATGCGGTGATCGCAGTTGACGTGGACTCGGTGGGCTGAAGGGCCTGTTTCAACCCTGTATCACTAAACTAAATTAAACTAAAGCGGAGCATCTGGAGAAATCCCACACAGGTCACAGGGACAATGTACAAACTCCGTACAGACAGCACCCGTAGTCAGGATCGAACCTGGGACTCTGGCGCTGTAAGGCAGCAATTCTGCCGTTGCATCACTGCCCAATTTTCAGCAGTCAATTGACCTAATGACCTGCGCATCTTTGGGACACAGGAGGATATTTGGAGTATTGTGAGCAGCTGTGGGCCCCATATCAGAGGAAGGATGTGCTGGCGCTGGAGAGGGTCTAGAGGAGGTTTACGAGAACGATCCCAGGAATGATCGGGTTAACATACGATGAGCGTTTGCCGGCACTGGAGTTGAGAAGAATGAGAGGGGGGACCTCATTGAAACGTACAGAATAGTGAAAGGCTTGGATACAGCGGATGTGGAGAGGATGTTTCCACTAGTGGGAGAGAGTCTTGGACCAGAGGTCATAGCCTCAGAATTAAAGGACCTACCTTTAGAAAGGAGATGAGGCGGAATTTCTTTCCTCAGAGGGTGGTGAATCTGTGGAATTCATTGCCACAGATGGCTGTGGATGCTCTACTGGACTGTTAGTAAGAAAATAATTTTGCTGTGCATTTGCCCATCACACATATGAGATTAAAAGCACTATTGAAATAAACCTAAAAGTGCGGTGGCGTAGCGGTGGAGTTGTTGCCTCACAGCGTCAGAGACCCGGGTCCGATCCTGACTACAGGTGCTGTCTGTTTGTATGTACTCCCTGCAACTGTGTGGGTTTTCTCCGGGTGCTCTGGTTTCAAAGGATATGGGGATATGGAGGAAAAGCCGTAATGGGGTATTGATTCAGGTATGATCATATTGAATGGCGGTGCTGGCAAGAAGGGCTGAATGGCCTACTCCTTCACCTATTTTCTATGTTTCCATGTTTCCTCCCGCACTCCAAAGACATACTGTTTAAGTTTGTAGGTTAATTGGCTTCGGAAAGCGGTAATATTTTCCCTAGCGTGCATGGGATAGTACGGGTGATCGCTGGTCGACGCGGACTCGATGGACCGAAGGGCCTGGTGCTGCGCTGCATCTCCAAAGCCTGCATCTAAACTAAACAATGAAAGTGAAGTTTTTGATCAACGTGGAAGCTTGCGAGGTGGCTTTGAGCATCGTGAACCAATGTTAACGTCATCAGGAACGGTTGCAAGACTTGGTCCAGATATGTTTATCCTTCCTGTCTGACAAACAGTTATTTCGGATGCTTCCTGGAACCATTCATGCGTACCTCCAATGCTCAGTCTGCACATCCTCTTCCCCCCACTGAGACCGTCACTTATCCACAGCCATCGTTCAAGGGAAATTAGGGAGGCCTGCTAATTGCTGCCCTTGCCAGCACTGCCCACCTCCTGTGTGTGAACAACAAAGGATTCTTCGTCTCACCAGTGGTCCCACTGACACATGAGAGCAATTACATATGGTAATTACGGGCGGCACGGCAGCGTAGCAGTGGAGCTGCTGCCTTACAGCGCCAGAGACCCCGGTTCGATCCCGACTATGGGTGCTGTCCGTACGGAGTTTGTACGTTCCCCCCGTGTCCTGCGTGGGTTTTCTCCAAGATATGCAATTTCCTCCCACCCTCCAATGATGTACAGGTTTATAGGTTAATTGGTTCAGTATAAGTGTAAATTGTCCCTAGTGTGTGTAGGGTAGTGTTAATGTGTGGCGATCGCTGGTCAGCGCAGACTCGGTGGGCTGAAGAACCTTTTCCATGCAGTATTGCTAAACTAAACTAAACATTTCCCAGCTTTTAGCAGTAAGTACATTCTCAGTGTGGTCACTACTGTACTGCAGGAAACAAAACGACTTGTTTTCACATGGGAACCATCCACAAAATCAATGGGCAGACAATTTAGTTGACACAGATGGTACTATATTCAATGCACAGGTGACCCGGATTCAACCCTGACCTTTGGAGCTATCTGTGTGGTGTATTCTTGTGACCGTGTGGGCTTCCTCCAAGTGCCCCGGTACCATAGGTTATAGGAGCAGAATCAGGCCATTCGGCACATCAAGTCTACTCCTCCATTCAATCATGTCTGATCTATCTTTCCCTCTCAACCCCATTATCCCTGCCTTCACCCATAACCCCTGACATCCATACTAATCAAGAATCTATCAATCTCCGCCTTAAAAATATCCATTGACTTGGCCTCCACAGCCCTATGTGGCAAAGAATTCCACAGATTCACCACCATCAGACTAAAGTGTGGTGAGAGAGTGGTGAGTCTCTGGAACTCTCTGCCACAGAGGGTAGTTGAGGCCAGTTCATTGGCTATATTTAAGAGTGAGTTGGATGTGACCCTTGTGGCTAAGGGGATCAGAGGGTATGGAGAGAAGGCAGGTTACGGGATACTGAGTTGGATGATCAGCCATGATCATATTGAATGGCGGTGCAGGGCTCGAAGGGCTGAATGGCCTACTCCTGCACCTAATTTCTATGTTTCTATGTTTAAAGAAATTCCTCCCCATCTCCTCTCTTTTGTGAGGCTATGACCTCTGGTCCTAGACTCTCCCACAAGTGGAAACATCCTCTCCACATCCACTTTATCCAGGCCTTTCACTATTCTGTACTTTTCAACTTTCCCCCTCATTCTTCTAAACACCAGCAAGTCTAGGCTCAGTGCTGTCAAATTTCATCATATGTCAATATGGCAGGAGGAAGAGTGTTGTAAAAACAAGCCTGAAGGCTTTGTGTCTCAATGCAAGGAGCATTCGTAATAAGGTGGACGAGTTGAATGTGCAGATAGCTATTAATAACTATGTTAACTATATAGACTATGCTATAGTTGGGATCACGGAGACATGGTAGGCATGTAGGTGCAGCAGGCAGTGAAGAAAGCAAATGGTATGTTAGCATTCATAGCGAAAGGATTTGAGTATAGGAGCAGGGAGGTTCTACTGCAGTTGTACAGGGTTTTGGTGAGACCACACCTGGAGTATTGCGTACAGTTTTGGTCTCAAAATCTGAGAAAAGACATTCTTGCATAGAAGGGTACAGAGAAGGTTCACCAGACTGATTCCTGGGATGTCAGGACTTTCATATGAGGAAAGACTGGATAGACTTGGCTTGTATTCGCTAGAATTTAGAAGACTGAGGGGGGCTCATAGAAACTTACAAAATTCTTAAGGGGTTGGATAGGCTAGATGCAGGAAGATTGTTCCAGATGTTGGGGAGGTCCAGAACAAGGGGTCACAGTCTAAGGATAAGGGGGAATTCCTTTAGGACCAGGATGAGGAAAACATTTTTCACACAGAAAGTGGTGAGTCTCTGGAATTCTCTGCCACAGAAGGTAGTTCAGGCCAGTTCATTGGCTATATTTAAGAGGGAGTTAGATGTGGCCCTCATGGCTAAAGGGATCAGGGGGTATGGAGAAAAGGCAGGTACAGGATACTGAGTTGGATGATCAGCCATGATCATATTGAATGGCGGTGCAGGCTCGAAGGGCCGAATGGCCTGCTCCTGCACCTATTTTCTATGTTTCTATGTTTCCATGTCAGTCATCAAAAGTTCACTTATCCTTTCTCCAGGGGATGCTGTCTGACCCGCTGAGTTACTCCAGCACTTTGTGTCTTATTTTGTACAGCAGGTTGGAGGGAGGCTTAATCTTTCTTCCTATTTGGAATGAAATGATCCTGCATCTTCTATATTATTCCCAGAAATACCTGCCATTGTTGTGCCACTGTCATCCCTGCTAGCGTCCCTTTTCAGTCAACTTTGGCCAGCTCCTCCTTCATGCCTCAATAGTCCCCTTTGTTCAACTCTAATACTGACACTTCTGATTTGACCTTCCCCCTCTCAAATTGCAGATTAAAACATCGCAATATGGTCACTACCTCCGAATGCTTCCTTTACCTTGAGTTCCCTTATCAAAAATCCGGTTCACTCCATAACGCTAAATCCAGAATTGCCTCTCCCTGGTGGGCTCCAGTACAAGCTGCTCTAAGAATCCATCCCGGAGGCACTCTACAAACTCCAATTCTTCGGATATAATGTCACATAGAAACATAGAAAATAGGTGCAGGAGTAGGCCATTCGGCCCTTCGAGCCAGCACCACCATTCAATATGATCATGGCTGATCACCCAAAATCAGTACCCCGTTTTCCCCATATCCCTTGATTCCCTTAGCCCTGAGCTACATCTAACTCCCTCTTGAAAGCCACGGCAAATATGAAGAGGCCAATCTCTATCTGATCGAGCGACAACTTTATAAATAATGCATTAAGAATCAGAGGCGACAAGGAATTGTTTACCTTTAAGATTAAGGCATAGCTTTCGTTTCTTTCAGACAGAAGTCATTTAAAAATAAATAGAGATACAGAAGCTCGATTAACTCGACGGCTTCAGCAGTAGTTTAGGATAGAGCAATGGAGATCACATTTCAGGCCTTTCAGAATCATAGAATCATAGAAAATAGGTGCAGGAGTAGGCCATTCGGCCCTTCGAGCCTGCACCGCCATTCAATATGATCATGGCTGATCATCCAACTCTGTATCCTGTACCTGCCTTCTCTCCTTACCCCCTGATCCCTTTAGCCACAAGGGCCACATCTAACTCCCTCTTAAATATAGCCAATGAAGTGGCCTCAACTACCTTCTGTGGCAGATAATACCACAGACTCACCACTCTGAGTGAAAAATGATCTTCTCATCTCGGTCCTAAAAGACTTCCCCCTTATGCTTAAACTGTGACCCCTTGTTGTGAAGTTCCCCAACATCGGGAACAATCTTCCTGCATCTAGCCTGTCCAACCCCTTAAGAATTTTGTCTCTATAAGATCCCTCCTCAATCTCCTAAATTCCAGCGAGTACAAGCCGAGTCTATCCAGTCTTTCTTCATATGGGAGTCCTGCCATCCCAGGAATCAGTCTGGTGAACCTTCTCTGTGGCAAGAATGTCTTTCCTCAGATTAGGAGACCAAAACTGTACGCAATACTCCAGGTGTGGCCTCACCAAGACCCTGTACAACTGCAGTAGAACCTCCCTGCTCTTGTACTCAAATCCTTTTGCTATGAATGCCAACATACCATTCGCTTTCTTCACAGCCTGCTGCACCTGCATGCTTACTTTCAATGACTGGTGTACCATGACACCCAGGTCTCGTTGCATCTCCCCTTTTCCTAATCGGCCACCGTTCAGATAATAGTCTGCCCTCCTGTTTTTGCTGCCAAACTGGATAACCTCACATTTATCCACATTATACTGCATCTGCCATGCACTTGCCCACTCAACCAATCTATCCAAGTCACCTTGCAGCCTCCTAGCATCCTACTCACAGCTAACACTGACCCCCAGCTTCGTGTCATCCGCAAACTTGGAGATGTTACATTCAATTCCCTCATCCAGATCATTAATATATATTGTAAATAGCTGGGGTCCCAGCACTGAGCCTTGCGGTACCCCACTAGTCACTGCCTGCCATTCTGAAAATTACCCGTTTACTCCTACTCTTTGCTTCCTGTCTGCCAGCCAGTTCTCTATCCACATCAACACTGAACCCCCAATACCGTGTGCTTTAAGTTTGAATGCTAATCTCTTATGTGGGACCTTGTCAAAAGCCTTCTGAAAGTCCAGATATAACACATCCACAGGTTCTCCCTTATCCACTCTAGTAGAGTTACATCCTCGAAAAATTCTATAAGATTCGTCAAACATGATTTACCTTTCATAAATCCATGCTGACTTTGTCCAATGATTTCACCACTTTCCAAATGCGCTGCTATCCCATCTTTAATAACTGACTCTAGCATTTTCCCCATAACCCCTAACCGATGTTATGACTAACTGGTCTGTAATTCCCCGTTTTCTCTCTCCCTCCCTTTTTAAAAAGTGAGGTTACATTAGCTACCCTCCAATCCTCAGGACCTACTCCAGAATCTAAAGAGTTTTGAAAAAATATCACTAATGCATCCACTATTTTTGGGTCTACTTCCTTAAGTGCCCTGGGATGCAGCCTATCTGGCCCTGGGGATTTATCGGCCTTTAATCCATTCAATTTACCTAACACCACTTCCCGGCTAACCTGGATTTCACTCAGTTCCTCCATCTCATTTGACCCCCGGTCCCCTGCTATTTCCGGCAGATTATTTATGTCTGCCTTAGTGAAGACAGAACCAAAGTAGTTATTCAATTGGTCTGCCATGTCCTTGTTCCCCATGATCATCACCAGATTTTGACTGCAAGGGACCTACATTTGTTTTAACTAACCTTTTTCTCTTCACATATCTATAAAAACTTTTGCAGTCCGTTTTTATGTTCCCTGCCAGTTTTCTTTCATAATCTACTTTCCCTTTCCTAATTAAGCACTTTGTCCTCCTCTGCTGGACTCTGAATTTCTCCCAGTCCTCTTGTAGGCTGCATTCTCTGGCTAATTTGTATGCTTCATCTTTAGTTTTGATACTATCCCTGATTTCCCTTGTTATCCACGGATGCACTACCTTCCCTGATTTATTCTTTTGCCAAACTGGGATGAAAAATTGTTATAGTTCATCCATGCAGTCTTTAAATGCCTTCCATTGCATATCCACCATCAACCCTTAAAGAATCACTTGACAGTCTATCTTGGCCAATTCACGTCTCATACCCTCAAAGTTACCTTTCTTTAAGTTCAGAACCCTTGTTTCTGAATTAACAATGTCACTCTCCATCCTAATGAAGAACTCAACCATATTATGGTCACTCTTGCCCAAGGGGCCACGCACAACAAGACTGCTAACTAACCCTCCCTCATTACTCAGTACCCAGTCTAGAATAGCCTGCTCTCTCGTTGGTTCCTCTACATGTTGGTTTAGAAAACTATCCCGCATACATTCCAAGAAATCCTCTTCCTCAGCACCCCTGCCAATTTGATTCACCCAATCTATATGTAGATTGAAGTCACCCATTATAACTGTTTTACCCTTGTTGCACGCATTTCTAATTTCATGTTTGATGCCATCCCCAAGTCCACTACTACTGTTAGGTGGCCTGTACACAACTCCCAATAGCGTTTTCTGCCCCTTAGTGTTTCACAGCTCTACCCATATCGATTCAACATCCTCCAAGCTAATATCCTTCCCTTCTATTGCGTTAATCTCCTCTCTAACCAGCAACGCTACTCCACCTCCTTTTCCTTTCTGTCTATCCCTCCTGAATATTGAATATCCCTAGATGTTCAGCTCCCAGCCTTGGTCACCCTGGAGCCATGTCTCCGTGATCCCAACTATATGATATTCATTAATAACTATTCATATTCATTATAACTTCAAGGATTGGACAATGTCATAAGTTCATGTGATAGGGGGAGAATTAGGCCATTCAGCCCATCAAGTCTACTCTGCCATTCAATCATGGCTGAACTATCTCTCCCTCTCAACCCCATTCTCCTGCATTCTCCCCATAACCCCTAACACTTGTACTAATCCAGAATATATCAAAGATGACCATTTTATGGAAAAGTAGTGAGTGGGAGGGTAGAGAAGTGAACTCAGTGATGGGGAAGTTAACACTTTTAAGTTAAAGATTGTAACTTAATCCTGGGATGCCAGGACTTTCATATGAAGAAAGACTGGATAGACTCGGCTTGTACTCACTAGAATTTAGAAGATTGAGTGTGGATCTTATATAAACTTACAAAATTCTTAAGGGGTTGGACAGGATAGATGCAGGAAGATTGTTCCCGATGTTGGGGAAGTCCAGAACAAGGGGTCACAGTTTAAGGATAAGGGAGAAATCTTTTAGGACCGAGATGAGAAAAACATTTTTCACACAGAGAGTGGTGAATCTCTGGAATTCTCTGCCACAGAAGGTAGTTGAGGCCACTTCATTGGCTATATTTAAGAGGGAGTTAGATGTGGCCCTTGTGGCTAAAGGGATCAGGGGGTATGGAGAGAAGGCAGGTACAGGATACTGAGTTGGATGATCAGCCATGGTCATATTGAATGGCGGTGCAGGCTCGAAGGGCCAAATGGCCTACTCCTGCACCTATTTTCTATGTTTCTATGTAAGAGGTTTACTAGAATGCTGAAGATAGACACAAAATGCTAGATTAACTCCACGGGTCAGGCCGTATTTCTGGAGAAAAAGAATAGGTGAAGTTTCGTGATCACTTGTGTTTCCTCCGGGTGCTCCGGTTTTACCCAACCTTCCAAAAAACAAGTAAGGTTAATTGGCTTTTGTAAAATTGTAAATTGTCCCTAGTGTGTGTAGTCTAGCGCTGGTATACGTGGACGGCTGGTCGGCGCAGACTTTATATATCATGGGGCCTATTTCCACTCTATATCTCTGGAGTCTAAAGTAGAGGATGCACGATTAATATGGAGAAAAGGAGTAGGTGATGTTTCAGTTTGAGATCCTTTGGGTCTGAAGAAGGGTCTTGATTCGAAATGTCACCTGTTCCTTCTCTCCAGAGATACTGCCTGTCCCACTGAGTTACTCCAGCATTTTGTGTCTCTCTTCGGTTTAAACCAGCATCTGCAGTTCCTCCTTAAACATGCACGATGAATATGTTCTCCCTGCTATTTGGAAAGGGTGGTAATGAGGCTGCGGCTAATTGTTATTTGCAGCAGAGCGCCTGGTATGTTATCTGTCTTCAGAGGCTCCGCATCCTCTGAAATAGAACCATGAACAGTGGCTTCTATTTCTAGATGAGGGGGATAAGGATAAGGCAGAAGTCCTTTAGGACCGAGATGAGATAATCATTTTTCACACAATTAATCTGTGGAATTCTCTGCCACAGAAGGTAGTTGAGGCCACTTCATTGGCTATACTTAAGAGGGAGTTAGATGTGGCTAAAGGGATCAGGGGGTATGGAGAGAAGGCAGGTACAGGATACTGAGTTGGATGATCAGCCATGATCATATTGAATGGCGGTGCAGGCTCGAAGGGCTGAATGGCCTGCTCCTGCACCTATTTTCTATGTTTCTATGAGCAGGGCTACATGACTTGGACCGTGTGTGGAAGGCCAGGCTCAGGGGGAGTGGTTCCTGCGGTGCGCGGTCAGACGTACCGGTGAGGGGTGTAGAATCGGCAGCGGCAGCCACTACGGTGATTTAAGGGGCTGCTCTTTGCCCTCTGGCTGCACTTCACACCCACCATCCTCATATTTGGCCACCCTGTGCGTAGGTGAGAGGGTAGGGCCGAAGATGTCCTGGTTGGGTTGCCCCTGGGCCTGACCAAGCTGGCCATCCGTGAGTCACGGCCCCAGGCGGGAAGAGAGCCTTGCCCGAGCCGGCTGCCTGCCCTTTTCCGGGCTTAAGACCACGCCCGGGTGGTACTAGAGAGAGACTACGCGCTGCCCACGGGCATCCTGGGGCATTTCCGGGACCGCTGGGCACCGTGGGGGGTGGAATGCATCCTTAATAAGGATGGGGAAATTGTTGTTTCAGAGTATATTTGATATTGAAGAATATTTGTTTGACGTATTATGGTGATGGGTTTTGTTTTGAATTTTTACGTATTGTACATATTATTGTAAATCATCAAATAAATATATATAAGCTGATCGCCACACTGACACATCCATTACGGACGAACATTCTGGCCTTCATCAGCTCCGCACTCCTCGTTCTCTCACATCTTCATCGGTCTTTTTGCATAGACAGAAGAGGCAGCACATGTTGGAATCTGGAACAAAACAACATAGTCATAGAGTCAACGGCCCAACTTGCCCATGCCGGCCAACATGTCCCAGCTACACTAGCCCCACTTGCCGGCATTTGGCCCACATCCCTTCAAACCTGTCCTATCCATGTATCGTCTCACTGTTTCTTAAATGTTGGGATAGTCCCTGCGTCAACTACCTCCTCTGGCAGCTCTGTGCCTGATCCACGGGTTCGATCCTGACTACTGGTGCTGTCTGTTTGGAGTTTGTTCGTTCTCTCCGTGACCTGCGTGGGTTTTTGCCAGGAGCTCTGGTTTCCTCCCACACTCCAAAGAGGTACAGGTTTGTAATCTAATTGGCTTCGGTAAAATTGGAAATTGTGCCTAAAGTGTGTGGGATAGTGTCAGCGTGTGGGGATCGCTGGTCGGCGCAGACCCGGCGGGCTGAAGGGCCTGTTTCCGCGCTGTATCTCTGAACTAAACTAAATTAAACAATTGAAGCGTCCATGGTACAGGAATAAAGAACGTGGATCGGTGACATATCAGATCAGGAACCTTCTCCAGACCCTGCTTCCACCACTCTCTCGGACAGTGTAAGCTGGGTACTCACCACTCTCTGGATGAGAAGGAGTCCTTTCAGATCCCCTCCAAATATTCAGTCACAGCGTGGAGGCAGGCCCTTCGGCCCACCAGGTCCAGCCCGACCACGGGATGGCGCCGGCAGCGACGGCAGCCCCGACAACGGTCTGTCTGTCTTTTTGTCTTTTTTTTGTTATTTTTAATGTGTTTTAAAAGTTTGTGTTAATAGACAACCAGGGCCGGATTTACGTATAAGCTAGACAAGCTTAAGCTTAGGGCCTCGAGATCTGAGGGGCCTCTGCTCGCTGCACCAAGGTGTGTTAAACGTTTGAGATAGTGGCGTTGTTACAAACCCTACCATCAGTGGGGGGAGGGATTAAAATGCAGGTGAGGTATATATTCGTTGTGGAATTTGCTCCGCAGATCCTTGGATTATTGGAAGTGCAGGACAAAGCAAAAGGTATGTAGCTTATTTAACCCTTTTCGCCCGCCAAACCTCGCCGCTGCACCTGGGGCCTATCCACCTCGCATCCGCACTGGGGGCCTATCCACCTCACATCTGCACCTGGCCGACCCACCTCGCACTGGGCCCACCCAACATTGCCGCCGCACCCGGCCCATCTAACATTGCCGCCGGACCGGATCTATTGAGCATCACCACCGGACCGGGGCTCACCGAACATGGCCTTCATCCGGCCCCTACTCACCTCGTCGCCGCACCGGGCTGGCCGAACTGCGCCGCCCCACCGACTATCCGCCCACCGGAACCTCCCACGCATCGCCCGCCAACCCGGACTCTACTGCCCGCGGACTCCTCCCATCGAGTCCGCCGACCCCGCCACTCCACCGGCCTCCAGCGGCCCACAGCCATCGCCTTACCTGCAGCTTGGACTCAGCTTGGACCGGGCCTGAAGCCTCCATGCTGCTAACTCCCACTCCCCTGGGTTTGACTGCACTGGGTCCTAGTGCTAGTTGCCCTAACCCTGGTAACCTCAGTAGCTGTTCCACTGGTTCTTCCCCGTCACCCTCAAACTACGTGACCCCTGCTCTTCCCCACCCACACCACAGTCCTCATACCCCCCTACCCTCTGACCACCCACCACCTCCGCACCAGACATCGCCTCGGCCTCAGGTCACTCACCTGCCATCATACGGCCCCAACCCCCATCCCTGCCGCGTGTTCACCACCCCCCCTGACCTCCCCCTCTCCGACACCGAACAGTCGGACCTCAGCAGAGGTCTTACCTTTGTCCCCCTCCGTCCCCACTTCAATGAGTTCCGCACCCACCACGACTTGGAGCTCTTCTGCCGTCGCCTCTGCTTCACAGCGTTCTTCCACGGGAAGAAGTCCTCGCCCCCTATTGATGATCCCTTTTCCCGTCTCCAACGAACTCCCTCCTCAAGGACCCCCCCCCTCATGGCCTTCCGGCTTTAGACCTTTTTATCCAAAACTGCCAGCTGGGGATCAACCACCTCATCTTCTCCACTCCCCTGTCTCACTCTAATCTCTCCCCCCCTGAAACGTACAGCTATAAACTCACTCCGCAACAACCAGACTGGGTGATCAAACCCGCCGACAAGGGAGGTGCCGTGGTAGTCTGGCGCATCGATCTCTACAAAGCTGAGGCCACGCGCCAACTCTCGAACACCTCCTCCTACTTATCCCTGGACCATGACCCCACTGACGAGCACCAGGCCACTATCTCTAGCACCATCACTGACTTCATTCACTCGGCTCCCTACCCCCCCGAGCCTCCAACCTCATCGTTCTCCAGCACCACACGGCCCGATTTTACCTTCTCCCCAAAATCCACAAACTGTGTCCTGGTAGACCCATTGTCTCTGCCTGTTCGTGCCCTACCGAACTTATGTCCACATACCTTGACGCCATCCTATCCCCCTGGTTAAATCCCTCCCGACCTATGTTCAAGACACCTCAGACACTCTCCGTCGTCTCCGCGCATTCCATTCTCTAGGCCCCCATCCCCTCATCTTCACCATGTACGTCCAGTCACTCTACACCTCCAGGATGATCTCAAAGGTGTTTCACACCAGGGCATCGGAAATGTCCTCCTTCTTCAGAGAATGGGGGTTCCCCTCCCCTACTATAGATGAGGCTCTCACCAGGTCTCTTCCATACCCCGTAACACTGCTCTCTCTCCCCATCCCCTCACTCGTAACAAGGGCAGTCCCCCTGGTCCTCACCTTACATCCCACTAGCCGTCACATACAACAAATAGTCCTTCGCCATTTTCGCCACCTCCAACGTGTCCCCACCACTCGCCACATCTTCCCATCACCTACCCCCCCCCCGTCTGCTTTCAGCAAAGACCGCTCCCTCCGCAACTCCCTGGTCAATTCTTTCCTTCCCCCCCGCACCACCCGAAGTCCACAGGCTGAGCTGGGCGGAGATTCACGCTGGCGGCCCTCGGCAAAGGGATCCCAGGGCTCCACGATGTTTAAATCAGCGCCGCCCGAGGTTGGGAGCTCCGCAAACCACAGCTCCATGATGTTGAAGCAGGAGGCCCAACACTCCAGGGCTTCAAACAGCGATCCAGGTAAGCATCGCCCGCTCCGCGATGAATCCAATATGTATTTTAAAACCAACTGTTTAATGACAACATGCAGTAGGATCTAAAAGTGTCACATTGTCACTGTCGGGTAGTCATGGTCCTCTAGTCGTGGGGGTGGGGTATTGGGAGGGGAGGGGGGGGGGGGGCTCACAAGTGAAATAGCTTAGGGCCTCTCTTCATCTAAATCCGGCCCTGTAGACAATAGACAATGGGTGCAGGCGTAGGCCATTCGGCCCTTCGAGCCAGCACCGCCATTCAATGTGATCATGGCTGATCATCCCCAATCAGTACCCCGTTCCTGCTTTCTCCCCATTTCCCCTGACTCCGCTATCTTTAAGAGCCCTATCTAGCTCTCTCTTGAAAGCGTCCAGAGAACCTGCCTCCACCGCTCTCTGAGGCAGAGAACTCCACCGACTCACCACTCTCTGTGAGTGTTCTCTGGTTTATTTTATGTGGGGGAAGGGGGAGGGGGAAACCTTTTGTCAATCTCTTACCTTGTTTTCCGAATCGTATCTCCGGTCACTCTGCGGCCTAACATCATGGAGCTGGTGGCCTTGCTCGGGGCTGACTTTGAGCCCCACCGCCGGGTTGTGGACTCACCATCGGAATCTGGCCTGGGATCGACGCTCCAATCGCGGCCTGCAGATTTCACCACCGAGAAGCTCGCAGTCTCGGGTAGAGGCTGATGTCAGGAAGTTCCAGTCGCAGAAAGTTTCGACCAGCCCCGACCCGACCCGGGGCAGATCGCCCTGTGCGGGGAGCTGAGATCCCCCCCCCCCAAACCCTCCCCCCGATGCAGGAGCTTGATCGCCTCGTCAACGGAAGGCCCAAGGCCCCAACCGAGGAAGAACAAACAAGGGAGAGATTGAACCTTTTTTTGGGTACACAAAAAGCTGGAGAAACTCAGCGGGTCCAGCAGCATCTAAGGAGCGAAGGAGATAGGCGACGTTTCGGGTCGAGACCCTTCTTCAGACCTATGAACCTTTTTTTGCCTTCCATCACAGTGAGGAATGTGGAGGAGTCACTGTGGTGGATGTTCATGTTAAAATGCATTCTGTGTTTTGTTGCCTTTTGTGGTATGACTGCATGGAAAATCATGTTCCTCGTATGTTGCAAAACATACTTGGCTAATAAAGTAATTATGATTATTATGATCACCTGTGCACCTGTTCTATGCACTAGGTACCAATTACAGCAGCTAATTAAACTTACAAACCCGCACGCCTTTTGAATGAGGGAGGAAACTTCCAGAGTGGGAAATCCACACAGTCACAGGGTGAACGTACAAGTTGCCACAGAGGACTGTGGAGACCAAGTCAATGGATATTTTTAAGGCGGAGATTAATATATTCTTGATTAGTACGTGTGTCAGGGGTTATGGGGAGAAACATAGAAACAAAGAAACATAGAAATTAGGTGCAGGAGCATGCCATTCGGCCCTTCGAGCCTGCACCGCCATTCAATATGATCATGGCTGATCATCCAACTCAGTATCCTGTACCTGCCTTCTATCCAGACCCCTGATCCCTTCAGCCACAAGGGCCACATCCAACTCCCTCTTAAATATGGACAACAAACTGGCCTCAACTGCCTTCTGTGGCAGAGAATTCCACAGATTCTCATTTCGGTCCTAAAAGACTTCCCCCTTATTCTTAAACTGTGACCCCTTGTCCTGTACTTCCCCAACATCGGGAACAATCTGCCTGCATCTAGCCTGTCCAACCTTTAAGAATTTGGTAAGTCTCTATGAGATCACCCCTCAATCTTCTAAATTCCAGCAAGTACAAGCCAAGGCAGGAGAAGGCAGGAGAATGGGGTTGAGTGGGAAAGATCGATCAGCCATGATTGAATGGCGGAGTAGACTTGATGGGCCGAAAGGCCTAACACTGCTCTGACAACTTATGAACTCCACAGAGCCAGCACATCCTTCCTCAGATATGGGGCCCAAATATGCTCTCAGTACTCCAAATGGGGCCTGACCAATGTCTTATCGAACCTTGATCGTGGTCCATCATACCCATTCTATCCTAACTGTGGAGTAAATGGACAGGCAACGTTTCGGGTTGGGACCCTTCTTCAGATTGGGATACTTCCAGCTTTCTCTGCCCCCCCAACCACAATCAGTCTGAAGAAGGGTTCTGACCCAAACCGTTGCCTATCCATTCCTTCCACAGATGCTGCCTGACCTGCTGAGTTACTCCAGCACTTTATATTTTGCCCAAGAAAATTTGACTCTGAAACATGTTCAAATGTTTGTTTAATGTTATGCTATTTACAGGGGTGTCAGGTTAGGGAAGGAAGATCATAAGGTCATAAAGTGATAGGAGCAGAATTAGGCCATTAGGCCTATCAGGTCTACTCTGCCATTAAATCATGGCTGATCTATCTCTCCCTCCTCACCCCATTCTCCTGCCCTCCCCCAATAACCCCGGACATCCATACTAATCAAAAATCTATCCATCTCTGCCTTAAATATATCCACTGACTTGGCCTCCACAGCCTTCTTTGGCAAAGAATTCCACAGATTTACCACTCCTTGATGAAATTAAATTCCTCCTCACCTCCTTCCTAAAAGAGCGTCCTTTAATTCTGAGGCTACGACCTCTAGTCCTAGACTCTCTCACTAGTGGAAACATCCTCTTCACATCCACTCTATCCAAGCCTTTCACTATTCTGTATGTTTCAATAGACAATAGACAACTGGTGCAGGAGTAGACCATTCGGCCCTTCGAGCCAACACCGCCATTCAATGTGATCATGGCTGATCATCCACAATCAGTACCCCGTTCTTGCCTTCTCCCTATATCCCTTGACTCCGCTATCTATAAGAACTCTATCTAACTCTCTCTTGAAAGCATCCAGAGAATTGGCTTCCACTGCCTTCTGAGGCAGAGAATTCCACAGATTCACAATTATCTGGGTGAAAAAGTTTTCCGTCATCTCCGTTCTAAATGCCCTACCCCTTATTCTTAAACTGTGGTCCCTGGTTCTGGACTCCCCCAACATTGGGAACATGTTTCCTGCCTCTAGCATGTCCAATCCCTTAATAATCTTATATGTTTCAATAAGTCGCTCCATTCTATCAACATATGACAGGCCCGCGATCCCGGGAATTAACCTTGTGAACCAACGCTGCACTCCCTCAATAGCAAGAATGTCCTTCCTCAAATTTGGAGACCAAAACTGCACACAATACTCCAGGTGTGGTTTCACTAGGGCCCTGTACAACTGCAGAAGGACCTCTTTGCTCCTATACTCAACTCCTCTTGTTATGAAGGCCAACATGCCATTACTTGTCTTTACCGCCTGCTGTACCTGCATGCTTACTTTCAGTGACTGATGAACAAGGACCCCCAGATCTCGTTGTACTTCCCCTTTTCCCAAACTTGACACCATTCAGATAATAATCTGCCTTCCTGTGCTTGCCACCAAAGTGGATAACCTCGCATTTATCCACATTAAACTACATCTGCCATGCATCTGCCCACTCCCCCAACCTGTTCAAGTCACCCTGCAGCAATGAGGTCCTGTTTCAATGCGGTCCCCCCTCATTCTTCTAAACTCCAGCAAGTAGAGGTCCAGTGCATTCAAACACTCATCATATATTAATCCACTCATTCCTGGGATCATTCTTGTAAACCTCCTCTCAATCCCTCTCCAGAGCCAGCATATTCTTCCTCAGATATGGTGCCCAAAATTGCTCACAATACTCCAAATGCGGCCTGACCAGCGCCTCAGTATTACATACCTGTTTTTGTGTTCTAGCCCTCTTGAAATAAATACCATTTCCATATATTCAGAAGGTAGGAGAATGGGGTTGAGAGGGATAGGTAGAACAACCATGATGGGATGGCGGAGTATACTCGATGGGCCTAATGGCCTAATTCTGTTCCTAGAACAGAAGGCGATGCCTTCCTGGATCTCCATTTGGAGCTCCAACATCGAGGAGCTGTGGTTCGCGGAGCTCCCTAGCGCGGGCGTCGCTGACCGACATCGCGGAATCCCTGGGGCCCTTTGCCGAGGGTCACCAGCATTGAATCGCCGCCCGGCGCGGCCTGGAGACGTCGGGAGCTGCAGAATCCGGTGGGAAGCGGCCATTTTGGAGGTCCAAGCCGCTGAGGTTGGCCTCCCGTTCCAACGTCGGAGTTCCAATACCCCGGCGAGCTGGCCAGAGTGACGGGCTACCCGACTGCGGAGGGCTCTGGAGGCACCGACCACGGGTGAACATCAGAGGAAGAGACTGTCTTTGGTGCCTTCCCTCACAGTGGGAAACTTTAATTCTGCTGTGTGGGGATGTTTTATGTTGAACTATATTATGTTGTGTTCTTTATTTTATTGTATGGATGTATGGTGATCACATTTCACTGTACCAACTGGCACATGTGACAAATAAATATATCTGGTATCTTGAAAAAAAAACGTATGAACTTATGGAACTGGTCTTAAAGTGGAAGCAGTACCACTGGTTGCCAGATGGTGGCGATGCTGAGCAGGCCACCAGACACATTTGTGGCAGATTCCAGCATCTGCAGTCTTTTGTGTCTTCAGTATCTAACAGATCATGAGCGACACTCTTAGGGCATTTGTTGAAAAGTACCTTTTGTCCATTCTGGAAGAGGGTGCCGAGAAGCTATTGCCAGAACTTGAGGGCCTGAGCTATCTGGAGAGGTTGAGCTGGCTAGGACTTTATTCCTTGGAGCGCAGGAGGACGAAGGGTGATCTTATAGAGGTGTAAAAAATCACGAGAGGAATAGACCAGGTAAACGCACAGAGTCTCTTGCCCAGAGGAGGGGAATCGAGAACCAGAGGACATAGGTTTAGGGTGAGGGGGGAAAGATTTAATAGGAACCCAAGGGGTAATTTTTTTTTTTTCCCACACAAAGTGTGATAGGTGTATGGAACGAGCTGCCAGAGGTAGTTGAGGCAGGAATTATCACAGTTAGGCAGTTAGACGGGTACATGGATAGGACAGGTTTAGAGGGACATGGGCCAAACGCAGGCAGGTGGGAGTAGTGTTTGTCCGTGTGGGCAAGTTGGGCCGAAGGGCCTGTTTCCACACTGTGACTATATGCCTTTCACCACATCATGGTACGGTGGGCATTAAGCTGTAAGGAGGGCAGAGAAGACTTACAAGGACGTTGCCCAGACTCGAGGGCCTGAGCTATAGTGAGAGAACATAGAATATAGAAATGATCAGCACAAGAACAAGCCCTTTGGCCCACAATGTCTGTGTCGGACATGTAGCCAAAAGCATCTGTGTATCTGCGCATTACCCATATCCCTCCATTCCCTCCATATCCATATAGAAACACAGAAACAGAAAAAAATGGTGCAGGAGGTCATTCGGCCCTTCGAGCCAGCACCGCCATTCAATATGATCATGGCTGATCATCCACTATCAGTACCTCGTTCCTGCTTTCTCCCCATCTCCCCTGATTCCGTTAGGCCTAAGTGCTAAATCTAACTCTCTCTTGAAAACATCCAGTGAAGTGGCCTCCACTGCCTTCTGTAGCAGAGAATCCCACAGATTCACAACTCTCTGGGTGAAAAAGGTTTTTCCGCATCTCAGTCCTAAATGGCCTACCCCTTATTCTTAAACTGTGACCCCTGGTTCTGCATATCAAAGTGAGTTTTAAATGCCATTATTGTGTCTGCTTCAACTAACATCCTTGGAAGTGTGTCCCAGGCACTCACCACCCTCTGTGTAAAAAATACTTGCCCTGCACAGCACATTAACTCCCCCACTCATTCCCAATATGACCTTTCTGTCCTGGGCCTCCTCCATTGTCAGAGCGAGGCCCAACCCAAATTGGAGGAACAGCGCCTCATATTGCGCTTGGGCAGCTTACAACACAGCGGTATGAACATTGATTTCCCTAACTTCAAGTAACCCTTGCTTTCCATCTCTCTCCATCCCTCCCCTTCCCAGTTCTCCCACCAGTCTGACGGTCCCTGATTACATTTTATCTCTGTATGCTTTGTTGTCACCTTCTCCTAGCAATTATCCATTCTACATTTTCTGTGATCTCCACCCCCTTTGATGTCTCGTTCTCACTTCCTTATCTCTGTGCCTCCACCTCCCCCTCCTCTCAGTCTGAAGAAGGGTCTCAACCCGAAACGTCACCCATTCCTTCTCTCCAGAGATACAGCCTGTCCCGCTGAGGTATTCCAGCGTTCCTTTTGACACATCTCTTTTAAACCTTGCCCCTCTCACCTTAAAGCCATGCTCTCTAGTATTTGATTTTTCAATCCAAGTTGGAAGACTGCAAACGTTCTTATTAAATATAACCATATAATATAACCATATAACAATTACAGCACGGAAACAGGCCCTCTCGGCCCTTCCAGTCCGTGCCGATCATTTGTTTTCCCCTAGTCCCATCTACCTGCACTCAGACCATACCCCTCCATTCCCTTCCCGTCCATATACCTATACACTTTACTTTTAAACGATCCTGCCTCCACCACTTCTGCTGGAAGCTCATTCCACACAGCCACCACCCTCTGAGTAAAGAAGTTCCCCCTCATGTTACCCCTAAACTTCCGTCCCTTAATTCGCATGTCATGCCCTCTTGTTTGAATCTTCCCTACCCTCAATGGGAAAAGCTTATCCACGTCAACTCTGTCTATCCCTTTCATCATTTTAAAGACCTCAATCAAGTCCCCCCTTAACCTTCTGCGCTCCAAAGAATAAAGACCTAACCTGTTCAACCTTTCTCTGTAACATAGTTGCTGGATCCCAGGCAACATTCTAGTAAATCTCCGCTGTACTCTCTATATTTTGTTGACATCCTTCCTATAATTAGGCGACCAAAATTGTACACCATACTCCAGAATTGGTCTCACCAATGCCTTGTACAATTTTAACATTACTTCCCTACTCCTATATTCAATGCTCTGATTTATAAAGGCCAGCACACCAAAGGCTTTCTTTACCACCCCACCTACATGTGATTCCACCTTCAGGGAACAATGCACAGTTATTCCTAAATCTCTCTGTTCCACAGCATTCCTCAATTCCCTACCATTTACCATGTACGTCCTATTTTGATTTGTCTTGCCAAGATGTAGCACTTCACACTTATCAGCATTAAACTCCATCTGCCATCTTTCAGCCCACTTTTCCATATGGCCCAAATCTCTTTGCCATATGGCCTAAATCCTTTCCCTCTCATCTTAAACTTATGTCCCCTGGTTCTTGAGTCCCCTTCCCTGGGAAAACAACAGAAATAAGGAACTGCAGATGTTGGTTTTCCAAGGAAAGACACAAAAATGCTGGAGTAACACAGCGGGTCAGGCAGCGTCCCTGGAGAAGGTGGATAGGTGATCTTTTGGGTCGGGACACTTCTTCAGACTGATTGCAGGGGTCACAACCAATCTGAAGAATTGTCCTGACCCAAAATGCCATCGGGGTTCTCCTCTTCCATCATAGATGAGGCCCTCACACGTGTCTCCTCGGTACCCCGCAGGTCCGCCCTTGCTCCTCCTCCCCCTCCCCCTAGACCTTACCATTCATCCCATCAGCCATCGCATACAGCACATAATCCTCCAACAGGGTTGGTGCAAGTGACAATAAATGAACTTGAACACATCTTCCCATCTCCACCCCTTTCCACTTTCCGCAGAGACTGTTCCCCCACAACTCCCTGGTTAACATAGCCCTTCCCACCAAAACCACCCCCTCCCCGGGTACTTTCCCCTGCAACCGCAGGAGATGCAACACCTGTCCCTATACCTCCTCCCTCGACTGTCCAGGGACCCCGACAGTCCTCTCAGGTGAGGCAGAGGTTCACTTGCACCTCCTACAACCTCATCTACTGTGTCTGTTGTTCAAGATGTGGACTTTTATACATCAGCGAGACCAAATGTAGACTGGCCGATCGTTTCGTGGAACACCATAGCTCAGTCCGCCTGAACCAACCAGATCTCCTGGTTGCTAAACGTTTTAATTCTCCTTCCAATTCCCACACTGACCTTTCTGTCTTAGGCCTCCTCCAATGCCAGAGTGAGGCTAAACACAAATTGGAGAAACAGCATCTCATATTTTGCTTGGGCAGCTTACAACCCAATGGTATCAATATTGATTTCCCTAACTTCAAGTAACCCCAGCATTCCCTCTCTCTCCATCCCTCCCCCACCCAAGTCGCACCAGCACACAACAAACAGCTAACAATGGCCTGTTCCCTTTATCATTGTTACTTTTTTGCATATATTTCATTCGTTGTTCTTTATCTCTCCACATCATCGTCTATATCTCTCGTTTCCCTTTCCCGTGACTGATGAAGGGTCTCGACCCGAAACATCACCCATTCCTTCTCTTCAGAGATGCTGCCTGTCCCGCTGAGTTACTCCAGCTTTCTGTGTCATTCAATGTTCATACAACCGGATTGTAAGCTTTTTTGTGTCTACCTTTCCATATTCTTCAAGGACGCTGCCTAATCCACTGAGTTACTCCAGCCTTTTGCATCTTTCCTGGGAAAAGACTGTGCATTAATCTACAGTTTATAGGTTTTAGGAGCAGAATTAGGCCATATGGCCCATCAAGTCTACTCCGCCATTCAATCATGGCTGATCTATATTTCCCCCTTAACACCATTCACCTGCCTACTCCCCACAACCCCGACACCCGTACTAATCAAGAATCTATCAATCTCCCAGCTTAAAGGTATCCACTGACTTGGCCTCCACAGCCTTCTGTGGCAATCAATGCCACAGATTCACCACCCTCTGACCAAATAAATTCCTTTTCAACGGTATAAGAAAGAACTGTAGGTGCTGGAAAAATCAGAGGTAGACAAAAATGCTAGAGAAACCTTTTTGTCTACCTTTTGAAAAGTATGTACTTTTAGTCTGAGGCTATGGCCTCTGGTTCCTGGACTCTCCCACGAGTGGAAATATCCTTTCCACTCATGACTTGGTGCTCCTCTGTAAGATCAGCCCTCAGCCTCCTGCGCCCCAAGGAATAAAGTCCTAGACTGGTCAACCTCTCCCTAGAGCTCAGGCCCTCGGGTCCAAGCGCCATCCTCGTTAATCTGCTCTGCGCCCCTTCCATCTTAATGACCAAAACTGAACACAGTACCGAACACAAATAAACTCTTCGACACAAACTCGTGGGGGGGGGGGGGGGGGGGAGGGGAATTTAAAAAAAACCACAAAATGAATACTTTAGAAAACACATCCAGAATTTTAATTTCTCCGTTTCATCAATCAGATGTAAAACAAGAAACCAGTGATCAATTTGGTTGCAATATATTAGTCTTCAGATTGGCTTTGGGTTCTGGCACTGTGGTAGAAATAAACTGTTGACATTTACAGGCACAAGGAACTGCAGATGCTGATTAATCCAAAGAAGACACAAAGTGCTGGAGTAACTCAGCAGGTCAGGCAGCGTCTCTGGAGAACAGGGATGGGTGACGTTTTGGTTGCATATATGTTCTTAATATCTCACGTTCACCAGAGTAGCTGCCTGACCTACTGAGTTACTCCAGCACTTTGGTGCCTTTCTTCATTTACAACCAGTTTACAACGTGATTGTAATGGGGGACGTGTGTACACAGTATAAATGTGTTGGCAGTGGAGAGGGGGGTCAGCATCCTTAGGGTCTGGTTTGCATCTTCCATCAGGAGCAGGGCGAGGAAGCTTCCTCCGTTGAGCAGCGGGACGATGTCTTCTTCCGGGATGGCTCAATAGACCTGGCTACCATCTTGGCTACCAAGCACTCCCCGAAAAACCATCACAACCAATGCATTCAGCGTCAGGATTCATTCGCAACCATTGAAATGAAGGCCCGCACATTAGCTGCCCTCATTGAGCAGTGAGGCGCCAGTAGAGGTAACAAGGTCTGCAGAGGGGCAGAATCTCAGATAGACACAACAAGCTGGTGTGACCCAGTGCATCTGACAGCATCTCTGGGAGAGAAGGAATAGGTGGCGTTTCAGGTCGAGACCCTTCCCCGTTAGGTTGCTGGCGGTGAAGTTGAGGAGAGGCCAACACCATCATAAGGGACCCGAGTGGCGCGCGTCTCCATTACTCTGCCGACAGGGGTGGGGACAACCGTTATACACCGTCTCAGAAACCACCCCCCATGGAATCAAAGCACATCAAGTCAATCAGTCCTATTTCTCCTGTGGACGGGTGTGAAGGGATGGTAAGGTGGAGGTGGGGGAGTGAAGGAGGGGGGGGGGTTGTCAGGACAACGTCGGCCAAGCGCTCAACGGTACTTCCGCAAACAATCAGCCCCCTCTCTCCGTTGTGCCATCTCCTCGGAAGAGATGTATAAAATAAAAATGCAGCGCGCAAATAATAAAAAGCGAAGACCGTTGGGGTGCGGGCCTTCCTTCAGTTACGGATGGGTGGCAATCCGGGCCAATCACTTTCTTCATTCAATGCCCAAACACTTCAAAGCTGGCCGTTCAACATAAGCAGCAAACATACAAAGACACTTCCTCCAGGCACATCCCATTATCCCAAGCACCCGGGCTCTGTGCCCCGAACGCGGCTGTCCTTTAATGGTCTGCGTCCATCGCGTCCAAATACTTGGCTTCGATGATCTTGGGTAGAATGAGGCACCTGTGCAGAAGGAGAGGGCGGAAAGGTGAGGCCTCCGCCCGCAGTTGCGCCTGGTCAATCTTCTACTGAGCGACACCCAAGTGTACGGAGTGTTGGGTTCTGCTCAAACTGGGGAGCGTGGATGAGAAGAGGCAGCTGGATAGAGTGGATGTGGAGTGGACGTGTCCACTAGTGGGAGAGTCTAGGACCAGAGGGCACAGCCCCAGAATGAAAAGACGCACCTTTAGAACGGAGATAAGGAGACATTTCTTTCGTTCGAGGGTGGTGAATCTGTGGAATTCATTGCCAAAGAAGGATTGGAGGCCAAGTCATTTGATATTTTTAATTTGGAGATTGCTAGATTCTTGATTCGTAAGGGTGTCAGGGGTTATGGGGAGAAGGCAGGAGAATGGGGTTGAAAGGGAGAGATAGATCAGCCATGATTGAGTGGTGTAGTAGACTTGATGGACCAAATGGCCTAATTCTGCTCCCACGAGTTTTGAATTTATGAAACTGTGGAAACAATAGAACTGCAGATGCTGGTTTGTACCACAGACATGAAGCGCTGGAATAACTCGGCAGGTCAGACAGCTTCTCAGGATAAAAATGATGTTTCAGGTCAGGACGCTTCATCAGACTGAAAGTAGGGGGTGAGGGAGGTGAAGAGCTGGAGGCGATCAAAGACCAGGACTAATCAGGGCCGGCCACAAATGACCTCAGGCAAGGCTGTATTTGGTAGGGCCATTGTTGGCTCGGGAAGGTGCGGAACTAGTAAAACGATTCAGGAGGAGGAAGGGGGCAAGGAGGGTGGAAGGGAGGAGAGTATGAGATGAAGTTAATTAAAATTAGAGAATCCAATATTCATGCAACTGGGGTTAATAAAGTTCCCAAGCGAAATAGGAGGTGCTGTTCCCCAGGACAGAGAGATCAGTGTGGAAATGGGAAGGAGGAGATGAAATGGTTGGCAACCGGGAGATCGTGCAGACCGAACAAAGTTGTTCAGCGAAACGGCCACCGAGTCTATGTTAGGTCCCACCGATGTACAGGAGCCCACTTCGGAAACACCGATGCAGCAGATGACACCCTATAGCAGGAAGGATGTGGAGGCCCTTAGTCAGGACTGAACACGGGTTACTGGTGCTGTAAGGCAGCAACTCTACCGCTGAACCACCGTGCTGCCAAAGTATCTCTAAAGTAGGCAGAATTAACGTTAAACTAAAGGTGTCAGGGGTTATGGGGTGAAGGCAGGAGAATGGGGTTTGGTGGGAAAAGATAGATCACCCGTGATTGAATGGCAGAGTAGCCTTGATGGGCCGGATGGCCTAATTCTGCTCCTAAGTCTTGTGAACTTAGTCATAGATGATATAGCGTGGAAACAGGCCCTTTGGCCCAACTTGCCCACACAGACCAACATGTCCCAGCTACACCAGTCCCACATGGCCTCGTTTGGCTCATATCCCTCCAAACCTGTCCTATCCATGTACCTGTCTAAATGTTCCATAAACGTTGTGATAGTCCCTGCCTCAACTACCTCCTCTGGCAGCTTGTTCCATATACTCACCACAACTTTGTGTGAAAAAGATTACCCCTCTGGTTCAATAGACAATAGATAATAGACAATAGACAATAGACAGTCGGGGAGAGCCAGCACCGCTATTCAATGTGATCATGGCTGATCATCCCCAATCAGTACCCCGTTCCTGCCTTCTCCCCATATCCCCTGACTCCGCTATTTTTAAGAGCCCTATCTAGCTCTCTCTAGAAAGCATCCAGAGAACCTGCCTCCACCGCCCTCTGAGGCAGAGAATTCCACACTCACCACTCTCTGTACTCCTTATTCTTAAACTGCGGCCCCTGGTTCTGGACTCCCCCAACATCGGGAACATGTTTCCTGCCTCTAGCGTGTCCAAACCCTTAACAATCTTATATGTTTCAATAAGATCCCCTCTCATCTTTCTAAACTCCAGAGTGTACAAGCCCAGTTGCTCCATTCTCTCAGCATGTGACAGTCCCACCATCCCGGGAATTAACCTTGTAAACCTACGCTGCACTCCCTCAATAGCAAGAATGTCCTTCCTCAAAATGGGGGACCAAAACTGCACACAATACTCCAGGTCTGGTCTCACTAGGGCTCCGTACAACTGCAGAAGGACCTCTTTGTTCCTATATTCGATTCCTCTTATTATAAAGGCCAACATGCCATTCGCTTTCTTCACTGCCTGCTGTACCTGCATGCTTACTTCATAGACTGATGAACAAGGACCCCCATATCCCGTTGTACTTCCCTTTTTCCCCATCTTGATGCCATTTAGATAGTAATCTGCTTTCCTGTTTTAGCTACCAAAGTGGATAACCTCACATTTATCCGCGTTAAACTTCATCTGCCATGCATCTGCCCACTCCCCCAACCTGTCCGTCACCCTGCATTCTCATAGCATCCTCCTCACAGTTCACACTGCCACCCAGCTTTGTGTCATCTGCAAATTTGCTAATGTTAATTTTAACCCCCAAATCCAAATCATTGATGTACATTGTAAATAGCTGCGGTCCAGCACCGAGCTCTGCGGTACCCCACTAGTCACTGCCTGCCATTCTGAAAGGGACCCGTTAATCCCTACTCTTTGTTTCCTGTCTGCCAACCACTTCTCTATCCATGTCAGCACTAACCCCCAATACCATGTGCCCTAATTTTGCCCACTAATCTCCTATGTGGGACCTTATCAAATTAATCTCCTATGTGGGACCTTATCAAATTCCTATTAAATCTTTTCCGCTGCATCTTATGAAAGCACTAACCTGATGGGAACCATCGCCAGCATTATTGGAGGGAAGACCATCTTCATGTACGGAAGTGGGGCCATTCCAAAGCCGCAGAGGATGGCGACCTCGATCAACTGGATTCCAGTGAAGTAATGGATCTTCCTCTGTGGGACCCTCCTGATGTAGTGCATGGGGGGGTAGGAAGTCTAGACCAGAATGCAAACAAATAAAACAATCAGATCACCATCCAGAAAGTGAAGACCTGTAGTCGGGGCATCGAGTATAAGAGTCAGGAATCCACGTTGCAGTTTTAGAGGACTAGATTAGACAGCAGGGGTGACAGTGGAACATAAAGGATTTGAGTATAGGAGCAGGGAGGTTCTACTTCAGTTGTACAGGGTCTTGGTGAGACCACACCTGGAGTATTGCGTACAGTTATGGTCTCCAAATCTGAGGAAGGACATTCTTGCCATAGAGGGAGTACAGAGAAGGTTCACCAGACTGATTCCTGTGATGGCAGGACTTTCATATGAAGAAAGACTGGATAGACTCGGTTTATACTCTCTAGAATTTAGGAGATTGAGAGGGATCTTATAGAAACTTACAAATTTCTTAAGGGGTTGGACAGGCTAGATGCAGGAAGATTGTTCCCGATGTTGGGGAAGTCCAGGACAAGGGGTCACAGCTTAAGGATAAGGGGGAAATCCTTTAAGACCGAGATGAGGAAGACTTTTTTCACATGTTAGATGTGGCCCTTGCGGCTAAGGGGATCAGAGGGTATGGAGAGAAGGCAGGTACGGGATACTGAGTTGGATGATCAGCCATGATCATATTGAATGGCGGTGCAGGCTCGAAGGGCCGAATGGCCTACTCCTGCACCTAATTTCTATGTTTCTATGTTTCTATAAATGGCAGGTGTTTCCAGGAATAATACAGAAGGTGCAGGATCAGTTCATTCCTAGGAGGGAGAAAGATTCCAAGGGGAGAAAGGTACGACCATGGCTGACAAGAGAGGTCAGGGACAGTATAAAAATTAAAGCAAAGAAGTACAACGTAGCAAAGATGAGTGGGAAGTAAGAAGATTGGGTAATGTTTAAAGAACAACAAAAGATAACCAAAAAGACAATACGGGGAGAAATGATGAGGTACGAAGGTAAGCGAGCCAAGAATAAAAAGCAGGATAGTAAAAGCTTCTTTAGGTATGTGAAGAAAGGATTAGTTAAGACCAAAGTTGGACCCTTGAAGACCGAAAAGGTGACTTTATTATAGGGAACAAGGAAATGGCAGATGAGTTGAACAGGTACTTTGCATCTGTCTTCACTAAGGAGGACACAAATAATCATCCTGATATAGTAGCGGCCAGAGGATCTGGGGTGACGGAGGAACTGAAGGAAATCCACATTAGGCCGGAAATGGTGTTGGATAGACTGATGGGACTGAAGGCTGATAAATCCCCAGGGCCTGATGGTCTGCATCCCAGGGTACTTAAGGAAGTGGCTCTAGAAATCGTGGATGCATTGGTGATAATTTTCCAATGTTCCATAGAATCAGGATCAGTTCCTGTGGATTGGAGGGTAGCTAATGTTATTCCACTTTTTAAGAAAGGCGGGAGAGAGAAAACAAGGAATTATAGACTAGTTAGCCTGACATCGGTGGTGGGGAAGATGCTGGAGTCAATTATAAAAGATGAAAGAACCCAACATTTGGATAGCAGCAACAGGATCGGTCCGAGTCAGCATGGATTTACGAAGGGGAAATCATGCTTGACTAATCTTCTGGAATTTTTTGAAGATGTAACTAGGAAAATGGACAAGGGAGAGCCAGTGGATGTAGTGAACGTGGACTTTCAGAAAGCATTTGATAAGGTCCCACATAGGAGATTAGTGGGCAAAATTAGGGCACATGGTATTGGGGGTAGAGTGCTGACATGGATAGAGAAGTGGTTGGCAGACAGGAAACAAACAGTAGGGATTAACAGGTCCCTTTCAGAATGGCAGGCAGTGACTAGTGGGGTATCGCAAGGCTCGGTTTTGGGACCGCAGCTATTTACAATATACATCAATGATTTGGATGAAGGGATTCAAAGTAACATTAGCAAATTTGCAGATGGCACAGAGCTGCGTGGCAGTGTGAACTGTGAGGAGGTTGCTATGAGAATGCAAGGTGACTTGGACAGGTTGGGGGAGTGGGCAGATGAAGTTTAATGCGGATAAATGTGAGGTTATCCACTTTGGTAGCAAAAACAGGTAGGCAGATTACAATCT
The DNA here is from genome assembly GCA_035221665.1 of Okamejei kenojei. Taxonomy (NCBI): domain Eukaryota; kingdom Metazoa; phylum Chordata; class Chondrichthyes; order Rajiformes; family Rajidae; genus Okamejei; species Okamejei kenojei. The sequence continues at coordinate 186,920,456 of CM069131.1, read as the reverse complement.
AAATGGCTTCAAGTTGGGAAAAGGGGAAGTACAACGGGATCTGGGGGTCCTTGTACATCAGTCTATAAAAGTAAGCATGCAGGTACAGCAGGCAGTGAAGAAAGCAAATAGCATGTTGGCCTTTGTAACAAGAGGAATCGAATATAGGAGCAAAGAGGTTCTTCTACAGTTGTACAGAGCCCTAGTGAGACCACACCTGGAGTATTGTGTGCAGATTTGGTCCCCTAATTGGAGGAAGGACATTCTTGCTATTGTGGGAGTGCAGCGCAGGTTTACAAGGTTAATTCCCGGGATGGCGGGACTGTCATATGCTGAGAGAATGGAGCAGCTGGGCTTGTACACACTGGAGTTTAGAATGATGAGAGGGGATCTCATTGAAACATAGTTAAGGGCTTGGACATGCTAGAGACAGGAAACATGTTCCCAATGTTGGGGGAGTCCAGAGCCTGGGGCCACAGTTTAAGACTGAGGAGTAAGCCATTTAGAACGGAGACAAGGAAACACTTTTTCTCACAGAGAGTGGTGAGTCTATGGAATTCTCTGCCTCAGAGCGCAGTGGAGGCAGGTTCTCTGGATGCTTTCAAGAGAGAGCTAGATAGGGCTCTTAAAAATAGTGGAGTCAGGGGATATGGGGAGAAGGCAGGAACGGGGTACTGATTGGGGATGATCAGCCATGATCACATTGAATGGCAGTGCTGGAAGGGCCAAATGGCCTACTCCTGCACCTATTGTCTATTGTAATATCACGTGTAATTCTGGTTGCCCATTAGTGTAGGAAGGAACTACAGATGCTGGTTTAAATCGAAAATGCTGGAGTAACTCAGTGGGCTGACTACGGGTGCTGTCTTTACGAAGTTTGAATGTTCTCCCTGTGACCGTGTGGATTTCCTCCTGAAACTCACATCCCAAAGACGTGTGGGTTTGTAGGTTTAATTTAGTTTTGAGATACAATACGGGAACAAGCTGTTCGGCCCACCGGGTCCGCACCGACCAGCGATACCCGCACATTAACACTATCCCACACCCACACTACGGACAATTTTTACATATACCGAGCCAATTAACCCAGAAACCTGCACCCTCGTTGGAATGTAGGAGGAAGTCGAAGATCTCGGAGAAAACCCACGCAGGTCACGGGGAGAACGTACGAACTCCGTACAGACAGCGCCCGTAATCGAGATCGAACCCGGGTCTCCGGCGCTGTAAGGCAGCAACTCTACCACTCCGCAACCGTGACTGCCAAATTGGCATTTGTAAATTGTCCCTAGTGTATCTGGTGTGGGTGCAAAAGTGGGATAACAAGGGTCAAATGTGAACGGATGTGGACTCAGAGGGTCAAAAGGCCACATTGTATCTCTAAACTAAACTATAGGACGGCACGGTGGTAGAGTTGCTGCCTTGCTGCACCGGAGATCCGGGTTCGATCCCGACTACAGACGCTGCCTGTACGCTGTCTGTATGTTCTCCCCATGACCCGCGTAGCGTTTCTCCGGGATTTTCAGTTTCCTCCATCACTCCACAGATATTTGTACGATAATTGGCTTGGTATAAAGGTAACTTGTCCCTCGCGTGTGTAGCATAGTCTTAGTGTGTGGGAATCGTTGGTTGGTGCGGACTCGGTTGGCTGAAGGGCCTGCTTCCGTGCTGTATCTTTAAACTAAACTAAATTAAAAGAGACAAAATGCTGGAGGAACTCAGCAGGCCAGACAGCGTGTGTGGTGGAAATGGAAAGACGACATTTCAGGACTACGATTCAAGCTCATTAAATGTCTTCACCATAAAACATTGAGGCTTTCACCCTCCATGGATGCTGCCTGACCTGCTAAATATCCCCCACAATTTGTGCCTTTTATTTCACATTTCACCATTCAGTAGAGTCATAGAGTCAGAATGATGCCTTCCACCCAACTTGCCCACACCGGCCAACAAGTCCCAGTTACACTAGTCCCACCTGTCCAACTTAGGTCCATATCCCTCCTAACCTGTCCAATCCATGCGCCTGTCTAACGGTTTCTTAAACGTTGGGATAGTCCCAGCCTCAACTACCTCCTCTGGCAGCTTGTTCCATACACCCACCACCCTTTGTGTGAAACCTTATCCTTCAGATTCCTGATAAATCTTTTCCCCTCCACTTTAAACCTATGTCCTCTGGTCCTCGATTCCCCTAGAGACTGTGCATCTACCCGATCTATTCCTCTCATGATTTTATATACCTCTATAAGATGACCCCTGCACTGCATGAAATAGGGACGTAGCCTACTAAACCTGTCCCTATAGCTCAGACCCTCTGGTCCTGGCAACATGCTCGTAAATCTTATCTGTACCCTTTCCAGCTTGAGTACTTTTTTGCTTTTTGATGAGTGAACTGAATTGGTTTTAACAACAATCCAATAGCTTCTTGATTGCTGAGTATCGATCCTGGCTTTTTATTCCAGATTCACTCAATTAACTGAGTTTAAAATGACTCTGCTGGGAATTGAATACAGGATCATTTGTCAAGGATGTTTTGTGTCGTTTAGTTTAGAGATACAGCGAGGAAATAGGCCCTGCGGCCCACCAGTGCCGACCAGCGATCCCCGTACACTAGCGCTAACCTACACACTAGGGACAATTTACAATTTTTCTTTTTACCAATTAACCTGCAAACCTGTACATCTTTTGAGTGTGGGAGGAAACCGGAGCACCCGGGGAAAACCACACGGTCACGGGGAGAACGCACAGACAGCGTACAGCCAGCAGCCATAGTCAAGATTAGTCATTAGTTAAGTGTCACGTGTACCGAGGTACAGTGAAAACCTTTTGTTGCCGCTGAACCAGTCAGTGGAAAGACAATACATGATTACAATCAAGCCTTCCGCAGTGTGCAGACACATGATAAAGGGAATGACATGACATTTTTTTGCTGTCGGAGTAGAGAGTAAAAAGAGTGGACGATTATAATGCGCGATTGTCGATCCATGTCTGTGACACCTGGGTTGATCCAATGATCAAACCAGGGTCTCTGGCATTGTAAGGCAGCAACACTACCGCTGCACCACCATGTTTTGATGACTATTGCTGCTACGTAACCACGATGTTGCCAGGCGCATTAACGTTGAGAGCCATTTGCACCACGACCTGCTTCAAAACGTCACAGTGGCAACAAACTGCAGACGCTGATACTCCGACCAAAGAATAAAAAGCTGCAGGAAGTCTGCAGGTCAGGCAGCATCTGTGGCGCAGCGGTAGAGTTGCTGCCTTATAGCGCCAAAGACCCGGGTTCGATCCTGACAACGGGCGCTGTCTGTAATGAGTTTGTACGTTCTCCCCGTGACCGAGTGGGTTTTCTCCGGGAGCTCAGGTTTCCTCCCACACAAGACGTACGGGTTTGTAGGTTAATTGGCTTCTTCAGTAATTGTCCCTAGTGTGTAGGATAATGCTAGTGTGCAGGGATCGCTGTCTGCGAGGAGGGAGCTGTTTGTTTTATGTGGGGGGGGGGGGAGCTTTTTCTAACCTCTTACCTCGACGGACATGCGATTTTTTTCCCATATTGTATCTCCGTTCGCACTGCAGCCTAACATCAAGGAGTTAGCAGCCTTTGCCAGAGACCGATTTTGAGCGCTCCACCATGGGTGCTTGCGGACTTAACATCACGGAGTCCACGGTCTCTGGTCAGAGATCGACTTCAGGAACTCCAAGCCGCGGGAGTTTCGACCGCCCCGACGCGGGAGTTTCGACCGTGGGAGCTTTAATCGCCCCAACGGATGGGCATGTTTGCCTTCCATCACAGTGAGGAACGTGGGGAATCAGCTGTGGTGGATGTTTATGTTAACTTTTATGTAGTTTTGTTGCTTTTTGTCTGTTTGGTAATTCGCATATCACTGTACCTTAATTGGTACATGTGACAATAAAAGACCTTTGAAACCTTGGGTGGGAGAGAGGGAAAAAAAGCCGCCTTCTCCCCATAACCCCTGACACCCGTACTAAGCAAGATTCCATCAATCTCCGCCTTAAAAATTGACTTGACCTCCACAGCCATCTGTGGCAATGAATTGCACAGATTCACCACTGTCTGACTAAAGAAATTCCTCATCTTTCTAAGGGTGCGTCCTTTTATTCTGAGGCTGTGGCCTCTGGTCCTAGACTCTCACCCCCGAGTGGACACATCCTCTCCACATCCACTCTATCCATGACCCCATCCTGAGCTTCGGATCGGCATGAAGGGGACACCAATAACCAGGGAAGAGGGAGTGGCCGGGGTGAGACGTGCCGAGGGCCTTTACCTGCTCTGTGAAGAGAAGAGCCAGTCTTTCAAAGAACTGGCACCCATCGATGGACGTGACGGAGACGTAGAGGAAGAGGCCGTACAAGACGGGTTTTGGAATCCACTGAAGGGGGACGGGCAGCATGAGAAGCGAGATGCCCACCAGTATGTGGGCCACGAGCGCTGACACCCGCGTCTCCCTCACTCGCACTATCCTGAGTTGCAAAAGGGGGAAAGTACACAAGAGGTTAACAAGCACCTTTTAAATTCATAAGACTGTAAGAGAAAGGAGCAGAATTAGGCCATTCGGCCCATCACGTCTACTCCAACCATTCAATCATGGCTGATCGATCTCTCCCTCCTAAAGGGCCTGTCCCACTTTCACAACCTAATTCATGACCTTTTTTACTCGTGAACATTTTTCATCATGTTGAAAAAAACGCCCTGACCCACTTGATGCCACGAGTACCTCCGACTAGCATCACGGCCTACCTACGACCTCGTGACGACCATCCTGCTGAGTCAAGGGCAAACTCAGCTGAGGTCATGAATTAGGTCGTGAAAGTGGGACAGGCCCTCAACCCTATTCTCCTGCCACCTCCCCATAACCCGCCACCCTCCTCCGCCCCACAACCCATTCAGAGAAAGTAACATTATTTTGGATAAAGAAATTTGCTATCGTTGTGTATTTAGTTCATAGTTTAGTGTAGTGTGTGTAGTTTTGTGTAGTTTTGCGTAGTTTTGTTTGGTGAAGGCAGCAACCCTACCTACCGCTGTGCCACCATTATTATTATTGTGTTACGCCACAGTGCAAAGTTTTTTTGTTCTGTGCTGTGTAGTCAGCTATACATGTGTAGCCTGCGAATCATGCTTATCTATACACGATTACAGTCTGAAGAAGGGTCATGATCTGAAACGTCACCATTCGTTTTCTCCAGAGATACAGCCTGACCCACTGAGTTACTCCAGCACTCTGTATTTGTCACCGGTATAAACCAGCATCTGCAGTTCCTTCCCACGCATACATGATTACGACCAAACCGACCACAGTGTAGATACACAGGAGAAAGAGAAAATTATTTAGCGCAAGATAAAGTCCCCATCAAGGTAATCCAAGGGTCTCCAATGAGGTAGATGGTAGGTCAGGACCACACTCTAGTTGGTGGTGAGATGATTCAGTTGCCTGATAACGGCTGGGAAGTAACTATCCCTGGTCGTGCATTTTCATACTTCAGTGCCGCTTGTTTGATGGGAGAAATGTGAAAACTCATACCTCCAGATTGATCCATGTTCTCCAAAGATGTTGCCTGGCCCGCCGACTTACTCCATCATTCGGTATCTCTCCTTGGTAAACCGGCATCTGCAGGTGCTTGTTTCTCCCAAGATTACTACCAGCTTTGAAAATGAAATCCAGATAATTGCTGAAACTCCAGAGCCTCAAGAGGCTGCAGATGTTGGAATCTTGAGCAGAGCACAACGAACTGGAGTCACTCAGCAGGTCAGGCAGCATCTCTGGAGAACATGGACAGGTTCTGATGAGGAATGATGTGAGTATTGGGGGATAGCTGGTAAAAAGAGGCGAGGGGAAGGAGTGGGGGGTAGGAACTTTCGAGTGATAGGTGGACAACAGTGCTGGAGAAACTCAGCGGGTGCAGCAGCATCTATGGAGCGAAGGAAATAGGCAATGTTTCGGGCCGAAAGCCTTATTAAGACTGATGGGTGGGGGGGGTGGGGAGAAGAAAGGATAAAGGAAGAGGAGGAGCCAGAGGTCTGAGGGAGAGCTGAGAAGGGGAGGAGACAGCAGGTGGATCCAGGAGAGGAGAGGTTGGAACGTTGTCCGTCCATTCCCTCCGATTGATTAAACAGGGAGGGGCCCATTCCCAACCAATACAGTTTAGAACAATCATAGAAACATAGAAAATAGGTGCAGGATTAGGCCATTCGGCCCTTCGAGCCTGCACCGCCATTCAATATGATCATGGCTGATCATCAAACTCAGTATCCTGTACCTGCCTTCTCTCCATACCCCCTGATCCCTTTAGCCACAAGGGCCACATCTAACTCCCTCTTAAATATAGCCAATGAAGTGGCCTCAACTACCTTCTGTGACAGATAATTCCAGAGACTCACCACTCTCTGTGTGAAGAATCATCGGCATCCCACCAGAATTTCCAGATTCAGGGACAGTTTCTTCCCAGCTGTTACCAGGCAACTGAATCATCCTTCCACAACCAGAGAGCAGTGCAGAACTACTATCTACCTCTTTGATAAACCTCGGACTGTCCATGATCGGACTTTGCAGGTTTTACCTTGCACTAAATGTTATTCCCTTATCATGTATCTATACACTGTAATTGGCTCGATGGTAATCATGTATTCTCTTTCCACTGACTGGATATAGCACGCAGTAAAGCACTGCACCTCTGTACATGTGACAATAAACTAAACTGAACTGAAGAATCTCTTCGCAGATAAAGGGATTGAAAGGCATTTGACAAATCAATATAGGACGCAGTGCTGGAGTTACTCAGCAGGTCATGTAGCATCTCTGGACAACATGGATTGGTGACGCTCCAGGTCGAGACCCCTACTCATAAATCATTGCACCTGCACTGGTTGTCCAAATCCCCTATCCTTTTCCTGGAATCCTACAAAGTTTCCTTCAAATGTATCGAGTTCCATTTGTTAATCTCTGCTGCCACCTCCTGTTCAGGAAGTGCAATAGTCCAGACACAAACCTCTTTAACACTTTGTCTACTCCACTGCGATATCTCCTCAAGGTATGCCTACTTTGAAGAAGTTCTCCTCCTCCCTACGGAGACAGTTTCACAACCTCCTCTCTAACTGCTCCCTCTCTGTGACACCCCCTTCCCTCCAACTCTACGACCACATCCTCACCCAGACTCGATACCACAGCCACATCTGCTTCCTCGGGGCTTGCCTGCGCCTCCATCTCATACCCCGTGGATTCTCATTTTCACACTACAAACAGTTTACAATGGCTTGTTCCCTTTATCATCGATACCTTTTTGCATATCTTTCATTCATTGTTCCTTATCTCTCCACATCACCGTCTATATCTCTCGTTTCCCTGATCCCTGACCAGTCTGAAGAAGGGTCTCGACCCGAAACGTCGCCCATCTCCTTCGCTCCTTAGCTGCTGCTGCACCCGCTGAGTTTCTCCAGCCTTTTGTGTACCCTCGATTATCCAGCATCTGCAGTTCCTTCTTTAACCCTCTGCTAGAAATATTCACCAGGATGTTCATCTGGGTTTATTGGCTTGAGTTATAGTGTGGTATTGGGTCGGATGGGACTTTTTTCTTTGGCACGCAGAAGGTGTAAAGGAGTGACTTGTTGAGATGTAATCACTAGATATGTTACAATGCCTACCTCTAGCAGCGCTGCCGTTCTGCCGCTCCCCGTGTGCGCGACTTTGGCGCCTTTCAGAGGGGGGCGGGTTTAAAATGCCGTTTTTCCCTAGACAGTCCAAATCGATCTATGTCGGGCGATTTCGTCGCTAAAGAGAAATCGCTCCGACATTTCATTCATGAAGCTATTTTTAAACTACGCTAGATTATTTATTAACTAGAGTAGTTTAAAAATCATCTTCTAAAGCTCTGAACGCTGACAGCAGAACGGACCTAACGTAGACGATAAAAGAAGCTACAAAGTTTATTTTTACATTAAAACTTGGTTTTTAGGAATCCTTTAATCACATTTTCATGTTGCGAAAAGGGGACAAAAAAATGTATGAATTGGCTGTGTTTTCCCTGCCGACTGGGGGTTAAATTCACCGCAAACCGCAACGTTCCAATCCACTGCATTCCACTCGTAAGCTGATTTAAATGGCCATTAATTTACAGGCATTAAACACTAAATTCCTTCCATTTGGCCTATAAATTAATGAAAATGAGATTTAAAAATCATGTTATATTGTCGATTATTGTGTGAATGTTATTTGGACACTTAGGCAATTTAAAAATGTTTATCATTTCTTAAGAAATGGGTAGATGTTTAGATCTAGTAAATTGAATTTTGTAATTAGCTACAATTAGATAACTAATTATATGCTTTAATTTCAGGTCATCCAAGTAATATTGTTTCATATTTGTTTCAAAATGCTTCAATCTATAATAACCGAAAATTTCATTGAGTTCTCTTAATTTTTAAGAAAGTTATGGGCTTTTGACTGTCCTAGATCACAGCTTTTGAGTTAAGTCAATGGAAAGGCAATGGGGAACATGATGCTAATTTCCGAGTATGGAAATGGCCATAACTTTTTTAATACTGAAGATATGAAAGTGAATTAGGTGTCAAATTAAACTTCTTTTTATGCTTTATCTGATGGGATAAATTGCAGACTTGATTTTTTAAATCTCAAAATTTTGTAACATTGCTATAATCACACTCGCAGTCTTTCTCTCCAGGGTGGGAGAATTCTAAATTATAGGGCATTGGCAGCAAACAAACAACATGTTATAGCGGGGACCTATATATACCCAATGTATATATTTATATAATGGTATATGGACACACTGATCTGTTCTGTAGTCAATGCCTGCTATGCTCTGTTGTGCTGAAACAAAGCAAGAATGTCATTGTCCTAGGAGGGACACATGACAATAAACTCTCTTGAATCTTGAATCTGGACTCGCAGGAGTCGTATGAGACAGGAAACATATAAGATTGTTAAGGGTTTGGACACACTGGAGGCAGGAAACATGTTCCCGATGTTTGGAGAGACCAGAATCAGGAGCCACAGTTTAAGAATAAGGAGTAAGACATTGAAAACGGAGACAAGGAAACACTTTTTCTCACAGAGAGTTGTGAGTCTGTGGAATTCTCTGCCTCAGAGGGCAGTGGAGGCAGGTTCTCTGGAAGCGTTCAAGAGAGAGCTAGATAGGGCTCTTAAAAATAGCGGAGTCAGGGGATATGGGGAGAAGACAGGAATGGGGTACTGATTGGGGCTGATCAGCCATGATCACATTGAATGGCGGTGCTGGCTCGAAGGGCCGAATGGCCTACTCCTGCACCTATGGTCTATTGTCTATTGAGTCCAGTTAAAAACTAAGCGGACACAAGTTGTGTGCTTGAGACGTGTTTTAATCGATAAGATACAGCTCCCTACACCTCAAATGGGCCCGACCTTAAATACTCCAAAGGGTGAAGTCGTGACCTGCGCCTCTCACACCGGGACACCTAACTCCTCCCTCCAGAGCCGAGGGTTCGCTCTGCCAGTAGCCAACCACCAGATGCCGCCACAATTTCATAATTTCATTTCAATTCACCAAGCTGCCACAAAACAGCTTTATTCCACGAGTAGCAACTCTACTCAATAACCAAAAATCTGTAGTCTCCTTTTGCTCAGATATATTATTTAATTCACATGTTTAATCGATAATGTTTTATTAATAAAGTTTAATGTTTTATTTGTCATTCCTAACTGTCACTGTCTGTCATGTTGTCACTTGCTGGTGGAGCACCAAGGCAAATTCCTTGTATGTGAATACTTGGCCAATAAACTTATTCATTCCTAAACTTGATAAACAAGTAACCGGCGGCCTAGCGGTAGAGTTGCTGCCTCACAGCGCCAGAGATATGGGTTTGATCCTGACTACGGGTGCTGTCTATATGGAGTTTGTAATTTCTCCCCGTGACCTGCATGGGTTTTCTCAGGGATCTCCGGTTAGAAACATAGAAAATAGGTGCAGGAGGAAGCCATTCGGCCCTTCGAGCCAGCACCGCCATTGATTGTGATCATGGCTGATCGTCCACTATCAATAACCCGTGCCTGCCTCTTCCCCATATCCCTTGATTCCACTAGCCCCTGGAGCTCTATCCAACTCTCTCTTAAATCCATCCAGTGATTTGGCCCCCACTGCCCTCTGTGGCAGGGAAAAGTTTGTTCTCTTAAATGACCTCCCCTTTATTCTAAGACTGTGGCCTCTGGTTCTGGACTCGCCCAACATTGGGAACATTATTCCTGCATCTAGCTTGTCCAGTCCTTTTATAATTTTATATGTTTCTGTAAGATCCCCCCTAACCTCCCAAACTCCAAAGACGTGCAGGTTTCCTGGTTAATTAGCTTGATATAACTGTAAAATTGTCCTTAATGTGTGTAGGATGGTGTTAGTGTGCGCGGATTGCCGATCGGTGCGGACTCAGTGGGCCGAAGGCCTGTCTCCCCACTGTATCACTAAACGAAACTAGTCCAAATAACATTTATTCATGCCCCCAGTTATTGAGCAACTAAACAAGGTGCTGGGGTAACTCAGTGGGTCAGGAAGCACCTGCCGTTAGAATGGATAAGCGATGTTTCGGGTCAGGACCCGTCTTCAAAATTATACCACCAATTTGTGTTTTGCTCAAGATTCCAGCATTTGCAGTTTGGAGGTTGAGGGTTGACGGTGTAGCTACATACAAATATGAGAGGTGTAGATTATGGGCCATAAGCAGTCAGGTGGGACCAGTCACAGTCATAGACTAGTGTAGATGGGGCATGTTGGGCAGCATGGCCAAGTTGGGCCGAAGGGCCTGTTTTTGAGCTGTATGACTCTATGACTATGCATAGATAGGATAGGATAGACAGTAAGAAACTTATTTCCAGGGTGGAAATGTCTAACACTAGAGGACATAGCTGTAAGGTGAGAGGGGGGAAGCTTAATGGAGATGTGCGGAGTAATGGAGATGGGCACTTTTGTTTTTACACAGATGGTGGGGGCCTGGAACGAATTGCCAGGGGTGGTGGTGGAGGCTGATACGGTAGAGGCCTTTAGGAGGTTTTTCCACAGGCACATGAAAGTGCAGGGAATAGAGTGAAATGGATCATGTGATATGGTCATAGCCTCAGAATTAAAGGACATTCCTTTAGGAAGGAGATGAGGCGGAAATACTTTCGTCAGAGGGTGGTGAATCTGTGGAATTCGTTGCCACAGAAGGCTGTGGAGGCCAAGTCAATGGATATTTTTAAGGCAGAGATAGATAGATTCTTGATTAGTATGGGGAAAACAAATGGTCGGCACGGACTGGAAGGGCCGAGAGGGCCTGTTTCCGTGCTGTAATTGTTATATGGTTATATGGTTATATGGTATGGGCGTCAGGGGTCATGGAGAGAAGGCAGGAGAATGGGATTAGGAAGGAGAGATAGATCAGCCATGATTGAATGGCAGAGTAGACTTGATGGGCCGAATATGCCCAAATTCTGCTCCCAACACTTATGAATGTGCAGGCGGATGAGATCAGTTTAACTTGGCATCATGCTGGGCACAAACATTGTGGGCCGAAGCTGTACTCTTCTATGTTCTATGTTAAGGCATCCTTGAAAGCTAAATAATAATAAAAAAAGAAGCAACTCAGACACAGCACAAATGGATTGGTTGTCAAAACTTACGTCTCGTAGAGATGACCATTCTCCACCCTCTGCTCCACGAAGGCCAGGGCGCGGACGTGCAAGGGAGAATGGGGGAAGGCCGAGTGCACCCACGGCAGGCCAAAGATGGACAACACAATATTAATAATGCCCACAAGGAAGATGTCCCAGTGATAGCCTGTGCCTTTCCTTAGTCTGCAAGGAAATCATTTGAGGAAGTGGTTAGTGGTTAGAGTGGTTAGTTTACACAGAGTGGTTAGTAACATAGAAAATAGGTGCAGGAGTAGGCCATTCGGCCCTTCGAGCCTGCATCGCCATTCAATATGATCATGGCTGATCATCCAACTCAGTATCCCTTACCTGCCTTCTCTCCATACCCCCTGATCCCTTTAGCCACAAGGGCCACATCTAACTCCCTCTTTAATAGAGCCAATGAACGGGTCTCAACTACCTTCTGTGGCAGGGAATTCCACAGATTCACCACTCTCTGTGTGAAAAATGTTTTTTTTCATCTCAGTCCTAAAAGACTTCCCCCTGATCGTTAAACTGTGACCCCTTGTCCTGGAGTTCCCCAACATCGGGAACAATCTTCCTGCATCTAGCCTGTCCAACCCCTTAAGAACCTTGTACGTTTCCAGGTTTAGGTAGCAAGGAGGCTGAAACTCTTTAATTCATGTTCATTTGGTCTAGGAGCAAAATTAGGTAATTCGGCCCATCAAGCCTACTCTGCAATTCAATCATGGCTGATCTATCTTTTCCTCTGAACCCCTTTCTCCTGCCTTCGCCCCATAACCCCTACACCTTTACTAATTAAGAATCTGTCAACCAGCGCCTTAAAAATACCAGTCTGAAGAAGGGTCTCGACCCGAAACGTCGCCTATCTCCTTCGCTCCTTAGATGCTGCTGCACCCGCTGAGTTTCTCCAGCCTTTTGTGTACCCTTAAAAATATCCATTGACTTGGTTTCCGCGGGTGTCCGTGGCAAAGAATTCCACAGATTCACCACCCACTTCATAAAGAACGTCCTCTTCATCTTTTGTTCTTTTTGGAAGGACATGAGGAGAAATGTCTTTAGTCAAAGGGTGGTGAATCTGTGGAATTCATTGCCACAGGAGGCTGTGGAGGTCGTCAGTGGATATTTTTAAGGCAGAGATGGATCGATTCCTGATTAGTACGGGATACAGAGGTTATGGGGAGAAGGCAGGAGAATGGGGTTAGGAGGGAGAGATAGATCAGCCATGATTGAATGACCGAGTAGACTTGATGGGCCGAATGGCCTAATTCTACTCCTTTCACATGATCTTATGATCTTTCTAAAGGTACGTCCTTTTATTCTGAGGCTCTGACCTCTGGTCCAAGACTCTCCCACTAGTGGAAACATCCTCTCCACGTCCACTCTACCCAAGCCTCCTTCCTCATAACCACAGTTGCATCTTCTCAGTATCATCTTTCTAAATCTCCTTGGTATCTTCTTCAAAGGCCTTAACCTTCTTGCTGAAGTAAGCTGCTTCGTATCCAGTGGTCAAGATGGAGCCAAGGATTTGTGAAATGCATGAAGTCAAACATTAACTAAATAAAACGAACAGATCGCCACCAAATCTTCAACCAAGAAATAGACTTGCACTAAATGATACACCCTTTATCCTGTATCTGTGCACTGTGGACAGCTTGGTTGGAATCATGAACAGTATTTTCATTGTATTTTATGACATATGGTCTTTTGATACATTGGCCTTCATCATTTGGGGTATTGGGTATAGAAGTTGGGAGGTAAAGTTACAATTGTACAAGATATTGGTGAGGCCGCATCTGGAGCACTGCGTTCAGTTTTAGCCACGATGTTATAAGAAGGATGTCATTAAGCTGGGAAGAGTACAGATATTTACAAGGATGTTGCTAGGACTCAAAGAGCTGAACTATAGGGAGAGGTTGGGCAGGCTGGGACCTTAATACCTAGAGCACATGAGATTGAGGAGTGATCTTACGTAGACACAAAATGCTGGAGTAACTCAGCGGGTGAGGCGGCATCTCTGGAGAGAAGGATTGGACGATGTCGAGACCCTTCTTCAGCCTGATGTCAGGGGGGGGAGGGGGGAGACGGACAAAGATAGCATGTAGTCGGAGACAGTAAGACTAGTGGGAGAACTGGGAAGGGGAAGGGGATGGAGAGAGAGGGAAAGCAAGGGCTTTCTGGAGTTAGAGAAGTCAATGTTCATACTGCTGGGGTGTAAGCGAAAGAGGGGTGATCTTCCAGTCAAGAGAGTTTACTGTCATGTGTCCCAGATAGGACAATGAAATTCTTGCATTGCTGCAGCACATCAGGATATAAATACAGATCAGATCAGAGTGTCCATATACCATAGGATATATATATATATACACACATCAGTAAACAGATAAAGTGCAATAGGTTGGTACTATAATGGCATTTAAACAACATTTGGACAGGGATATGGATAGGAACAGTTTCGCGGGATATGGGCCAAGTACTTGGCAGCACTGGGCCTGTACTCGCTGGAATTTAGGATGAGGGGAGACCTCATTGAAACTTATCGAATAGTGAAAGGCCTGGATAGAGTGGATGTGGAAAGGATATTTTCATTAGTAGGGAGAGTCTAGACCAGAGGTCATGGCCTCAGAATAAAAGGACATACTTTTAGAAAGATGAGAAGGAATTGATCTACCCAGAGGGTGGAGAATCTGTGTAATTATTTGCCACAGAGGGCCATGGAGGCCAAGTCAATGGATATTTTTAAGGCAGAGATTGACAGATTCTTGATTAGTATGGGTGTCAGGGATTATGGATCTAAAGCAGGAGAATGTGGTTGAGAGGGAAGGATAATTCAACCATGATTAAATGGTAGAGTAGACTTGCTGGGCTGAAAAGCCTAATTCTACTCCCAGAACCAATGCACAGAGGCGATAGGAATAGTGAAGATGGGGCATCTTGGTTGGCATGATGTGCTGGGCCGAAGGGCCTGTTTCCGTACTGTATGACACAGTCAAACCATTCACCCTCTTGCCTCCACGAGGTCTTACGTAAGTTGTCCTTCAGGAACGACAACACGGGCATCACTGCAGATTTACGATGAAGTTTGGTGATTTTGACACCTCACCTGTGCTGAGGGGCATTTGTTAAGGACATGACGATGTTCTGTTCCAAATAGAAGAGCATGGAGAGAAGGAATCCCAGGCCCATGCCGCCAAATATCGCCCCGATGGTGAGGACGTGAAACGGAGCCAGATTGAACATGCCTTTATTCGGATTATAACTAAATGGGGCAACTGAAAGAAAGAAATAACACCAGCAGAAAGCGTTAGGAGTGGAACATCAACCCAGCATCAACACAGTTAAATAAGCAACTTTGCCGTCTGCGAGTACAACGTTTGACGACTCTTTATCCTTTAAGAGTTCTGTAGAGCCGCCAAGAAATACTGGGGGGGGGGGGGGGGGGGGGTGTAGTCAACAACATGGAAGCGTTGGCGTGGAGTTAACGGGAAAGAGAGTGCAGGGAAGGTCCCGGAATTCTCCGGAAATAACAGGACAGAAAGTTTATAAAGGGAGAAGAGGGGAAGGTCGGGTCAAATCGCGATGGTTGTGAGAGGAGGGGTGGTCAACACCGACTTGAAGGTATTATATGTGAATTTGCATAGCATAAGGAACAAAGTGGATGAACTTGAAGCAGAGTTGGAAATCGGCAGGTATGATGTCGTAGGCATTATGGAGACGTGGCTGCAAGAGGATCGGCGCTGGGAGCTGAATATTCACAGTTATACGTCATGTCGGAAAGACAGAAAGGTGGGCGGGGGGGGGGGGGGGGGGTAGCTCTTTTGGTTCCACCGCCCTCTGAGGCAGAGAATTCCACAGATTCACAACTCTCTGTGTGAAAAAGCGTTTCCTCATCTCCGTTCTAAATGGAGAATACTCCTTATTTTTAAGTACGGGTGTCAGAGGTTCTGGGGAGTAGAATGGGGTTAAGAGGGAGAGATAGATCAGCCATGATAGAATGGCGGAGTAGACTTGATGGGCCGAATGGCCTAATTCTGCCTCCTATCACTTTTGACCTTATGATAAACTCCACAGCAAAGCGAAAAACACAGAAAAATTGAGGAAGTAAAATGAACGAACGTACTCTTGATATCTCTAAAAAGGTAGGATCCCACAAATGAAAACACCAACACCGATATTGGCAAGGCACAATCAGATAGGGTTTCACGGACCCGGGCATGTAGAAAGGGGCTGCAAGGAAAACAAAACATCAAGAAAAGCATCTCTGAATGAAATTAAATAAACAGATATTCCTACTTTCCTACAAAAAAATTCAAGAAATCTTCTGCACGGTGGTGCTGGGGTAGAGTTGCTGCCTTACAGCACCAGGGACCCGGGTTCGATCCTGACCTTCTCCCCGTGACCTGCGTGGGTTTTTCTCCGAGAACTTTGGTTTCTAGCTTGTACGTCTTTTGAGTATGGGAGGAAACCAAAGATCTTGGAGAAAACCCACGCAGGTCACGGGGAGAACGAACAAACTCCGTAAAGACAGCACCCGTAGTCAGGATTAATGACGGGCCTTTGGCGCTGCTAAGGCAGCAACTCTACCGCTGCACCACCCTGTGCTGTACTGTTCTATGGCCTATGGATGGTGTGGATGTGGAGAGGATGTTTCCATTAGTGGGAGAATCTAGGAGCTCAGGATAAAAGGACGTTCCTTTAGGAAGGAGATGAGGAGGAATTTCTTTAGTTCAGACTGTGGCAAATCTGTGAAAATCATTGCTACAGAAGGTTGTGGAAACTAAGACTTGGATTATTTTAGGCAGAGGCTGGTAGGTTTTTGAATAGTATGGGTGTCAGAGGTTATGGGGAGAAGGCAGGAGAATGGGGTTGAGAGGGAAAGATAGATCAGCCATGATTGCATAGCAGAGTAGACTCGATGGGCCGAATTTTTAGTTTAATTTTTGTTTGGAGACACAGCGCGGAAACAGGCCCTTCGGCCCACTGGGTCCACGCCGACCAGCGATCCCCGCACATTAACACTACCCTACACCCACTGGGGACAATTTTTACATTTACCAAGCCAATTAAACTACAAACCTGTACGTCTTTGGAATGTGGAAGGAAACCGAAGATCTCAGAGAAAACCCAGGCAGGTCACGGGGAGAACGTACAAACTCCGTACAGACAGCGCCCGTAGTCGGGATCGAACCCAGGGCTCCGGCGCTGCATTCGCTGTAAGACAGCAACTCTACCGCCCCGTGACTGCTCCTATCACTTAGGACCCGCTGAGTTCCTCCCGCAGTTTGCATTTCGTCCTTTTCCCGATAGTGTTTACCTTTTCTTGAACTGGAACAAGGTGTATCCCAGCCACAGAGTACCAAGCATCAAGACAAGACTGAGGACGGCACTGTCGCGACCACAGGGGTGGGCACCATCCTCTGTCGCATTGATTGAATGGCTGGTATTAAACTCGCCACCCCCTGGGATTATGGGGCAGAAGTAATAATCCTGAAAAACTGAGGAACAAACAGATAAAAACAATACCATAAGTTTCACTCTAAAGATTCAACAACTCCTCACAGACAGTGCGACACGATGGCGCAGCGGTAGAGTTGCTGCCTTACAGCGCTTGCAACGCCAGGGACCCGGGTTCGATCCCCACTACGGGTGCTATCGGTACGGAGTTTGTACGTTCTCCCCGTGACCTGCGTGGGTTTTCTCCGAGAACTTTGGTTTCTTCCCACACTCCGAAGACGTACAGGTTTGTAGGTTAATTGGCTTGGCAGTCATGTAAATTGTCCCTAATGTGTGTAGGATAGTGTTAGTGTGCAGGGATCGCAGGTCGGCGTGGACTCGGTGGGCCGAAGGGCCTGTTTCAGTGCTGTATCTCTAAACTAAACTTCAATATCCTCTCAGCCCAGACAATCACACAAACCAACCTCCCTTCCATTGACTCCATCTACGCCTCACGCTGCCTCGGCAAGGCCAGCAGCATCATCAAGGACCAGTCTCACCCCGGCCACTCCCTCTTCTTCTCTGTCCCATCGGGCAAAAGGTATAGAAGTGTGAAAACGCACACCTCCAAATTCGGGGACAGTTTCTTCCCAGCTGTTATCAGGCAACGAAACCGTCCTACCACCAACTAGAGAGCAGTCCTGGAGCTACCATCTACCTCATTGGAGACCCTCAGACTATTTTTTATTAGTCTTTACAGGACTCTATTTTGCACTAAAAGTCATTCAGTACACGTGACAATAAATTAAACTCAAACTCAAATAAAATCCCTCCCCTACAAAAGATATTTCACTGTGTGCCTGGATTAGAGGGTATCGGCCACAAGGAGAGGTTGGACAGACTTGGAGATACAAGGAACTGCTGATGCCGGTTTATTAACAGAGAGACACACAAAGTGCTGCAGTAACTCAGCAGGTCAGGCAGCATCCATGTTCTCCAGAGATGCTGACTGGCCCGTTGAGGTACTCCACCACTTTGAGGCTTTTTTTAAAGATTTAGACTTAGATTGTTTTCCAGGAGCATTGGAGATAGAGGAGAGATCAGGAGTTTACGTTAGACTTAGAAACAAATAGTTGCAGGAGTAGGCCATTCGGCCCTTCGAGCCAGCACCGCTATTCAATATGATCATGGCTGATCATCTAAAATCAGTACCCCGTTCCAGCTTTTTCCCCATATCCCTTGATTCCCTTAGCTCAAAATCTAACTCTCTCTTGAAAGAGATACAGCGCGGAAACAAGCCCTTTGGCCCACCGAGTCCACACCAACCAGAGACCACTTCCGTACACACTATCCTACGCACACTAGGGACAATTTACAATTGAACCGAAGCTAATAAACCTACAAACCTGTTCACCTTTGGGAGTGTGGGAGGAAACCAGAGCACCTGGAGAAAACCCATGCAGTCACAGGGAGAACGTACAAACTCCGTATAGACAGCATCCGGGTCTGGGGCACTGTTAGGCAGCAACTCTACCGCTGCGCCACCATGCTGCCCAAAAAGGTTATTTATTGCAAAGATTATGATGCACCTTTGCTTCTGAGAGGCAACAGCAAGACCACAGCTATGTCATAAGTAAAGCCAAAAGATAAAGTGACAGTGATACACAACTGAAGAGTAATTGGGAGTGGAATGTCACCTTGTCGTGGTGGAGAAGCTTGTGTGGTCCTGAGATCCTGAGAGCGATGCCGTCTGGAGCTGTGCTCTTGGTAGGGTTACCCATGGTGGTAAGGTCGAGGGGGAGGTCTCTGACAAAGAGCAATCCAACCAAGACCTCAACGGGGGAACAGGCGGAGGACGATGGTTGACTTTAGTGGAGCGACACAACGGCTGGGAAGGCGGATGAAGGCTGCGGCAGAAAAGGGTCTCCGGTCGTCTTGGACTCCATGCCACTGGATCCTGACCCAGATCTGTCACAGGTCGCTGTCCGTACACCAGTCTCCCCAAGTTAAACACAATCATGCACAGGCGTCCTCCATGAGAGGACAGTCATACTCGTTTCGAGCGACCGCCGTTGATGATGAATTGGGAGCCAATATTAGAGAGTCGCCAGTCAGGTGGTTTAAGTTTTAAGTGAAACAGCGAGCACCAAAGGTTGGGGGGAGTAGAGGGAACAATATTCTACAGATGTTGGTTGGCTGGCAATTCACTGCCTGGCATTAACATTATATCGGGCGGCATGTTTGCGCAGCGGAAAAGATGCTGCCTCATAGCGCCAGAGACCCGGGTTCAATCCTGACTACGGGTACGGAGTTTGTATGCTCCCCCTGTGACCCTGTGGCTTTACTCCGGTTTCCTCCCACACTCCAAAGACGTACAGGTTTGTAGGTTAATTGGCTTTCTGTAAACTGCAAATTGCCCCTAGTGTGCAGGATAGAGTTATCGGGTGATCTCTGGTCGACGGTGAGGGGGATTCAGGCAACTGAACCATCCCACCACAACCAAGGAGCAGTGCTGAACTACTATCTACCTATTCGGTGACCCTTCGGACTATCCTTGATCGGACTTTGCTGGTTTGACTTTGCACTAAATGTTATTCCCATATCATGTATCTGTGCACTGTAAATGAATGGCTCGATTGGAATGGTGGATTGTCTTTCCGCTGACTGGATAGCACGCAACAAAAGCTTTTCACTGTACCTCGGTACACGTGACAATAAACTAAACTGAACAGGGAAGGAAGGAAAATAAATAAATAGCACTTGCGCCACTAGTTTCACACTCACTTTTGGCCAAACCTTTACAAGCGTCCACCACAAATGCGACGGATATGAAGACGGCAAGAATCTCGTCCGTTGACCTGCAGATGGGATTGAGTTACAAATTAGCAACAGTTGAAAGACTTGAAGCAGCCACACTCACACACACCGAGCATTTTCAAAGAGAAAGATCGAAAGATCTTTTCACAACGCATTAATTCACAAAATGTATAAAAATGACTAATTTTTGGATAGAAATTTTTAACATAATCTCGAAAGTAGTTAATGCAAATCTGACTCCAGACTCAAAATTAACCATATTAGGAATAGTAGAAACGGATCATCTACTAACAACACAGCAAATAATTTTTCTTGGTTATAGTTTAATAATTGGTAAAAAACTAATACTAAGATTTTGGAAAGGTCCTACATTCCCCACAATCAAAATGTGGATTGCAGAAATGTCGGAGACACTTCATCTGGAAAGACTAAGACTTGTCCTTTTGGACAAGCTAGATCAATTCAGAGGAATATGGTCTCCATTTATTGAATACTTAAAGGGTCAAGGAGGTCCGGTTCGAGGGCCTGACTGAAGCCTGAATGAAGGAATGGATGAAGAACTATATACACTAGACCACGGATATATCTCCAATGAAGAATATCTTGCTTTATACTCCACTCATTTTATCGATATTCTACTTCTAATTTATTTCTTTTTATTATTTCTCTTTACTATTTTCTTTCTGTTATAAAATAATAAAAAATATAGAAGTATAAATAAGAATCTGTAAACTTTAAAAATATTAAGAATGTATGTGATGAATAATATTTTTTTTTCTTTTTTGATTTTATGTTATTCCTTCTTAATATGTATTTACTTCTAATAAAAATATTTTACAAAAAAAAAGAAAGATCGAAGGATGATGATTAAAAATTGTATTTGTGCCCTCCTTAAAATAGCAACAAGGCGATGGTCTTTCAGTCAACAGACCAGGACATGGTCTGCTGATGATATTAAACAACAGTTTTGCTTGGTTTTGTTTTGTTTGGAGATAGGGCATGGAAACAGGCCCTTCGGCCCACCGAGTCGATGCCAACCACTAATCTCCCATTCACATTAAAGGACACAAAGTGCTGGAGTAACTCAGCGGGTCAGGCAGCATCTCTGGAGGACATGGATAGGTGACGTCTCTGAGGCTGAAGAATGGTCCCGACCCGAATCGTGACCTATCCACGTTTCCCAGGGATGCTGCCTGACCCGCTGCATTACTCCAGCACTTTGTGCTCTTTTTTGTAAGCCAGCATCTGCAGTTCCTCGTTTTGATACCCATTCACACTAGTTGTATATTATCCCAATTTTGTATCCATTAACTACACATACGCAGCAATTTACAGAGGCCAATTAATCTACAAACCCACCGCCTTTGGGATGTGGGAGGAAACCAGATCACCCTGAGGACTGGATGCACCCACGCATCACAGGGAGAACATGCAAACTCCGTACAGATAGCCAACAAGGTCAGGATTGAGTGTGTGGGAAGAAACTGTAGATGCTAATTTAGACCGAAGATAAGACTTGCTGGAGTAACTCAGCAGGACAGGCAGCATCTCTGGAGAGAAGGAATGGGTGACGTTTCAGGTTGAGGCCCTTCTTCAGACTGAGGATTCAAGGTTCTCGACACGAAACATCACCCCTTCCTTCTCTCCAGAGATGCTGCCTGTCCCGCTGAGGTCAGGATTGAACCCATTCCTCTGACGTTGTGAGGCAGAGGCTCCACTGTGATATGTAGGGAGGGTAACAGCAGATCAGAAGGGCAAACACTACTGGTGATGCAGGCAGGTGGGCCAGTGAACTGTTTAAATAAAAGCAGAGGACAATACACTTCTGCAGTTGAACCGAGAGGCACTAAACTAAATAGAACAATTTTTTTTTTGAAGTGAGCAAGGGTGGACAACTCCCTTTGACGGCGGCAAGACATCAACCCGTCCCTTTCCGATCGGCATAACCAGGAGGGAGCTGGAGCTGTCGGGACGTGAGGAGCGGGGGCCGGTAGAAGGGTGAACCGGGGTGATGCCTCCAGCGCCTTCAAGATCGGCTGCAGGAGGCGCCCCCCCCCGAGACACAAAGATGGCCGGACAAGGAAAGAAGAGGAAAGGAGAGGGACGTTAGTTCGTGGGAAATGCTCCAGTACATTGAGCGTGCGGGCTGACCGGACTTTGAATAATGGCAGCGAAACATGGCGGCGCCCGCATGTATAATATACGCAGTTAATGCAGATATAATATAATCTCACTGCGCAGTTACACATGTGACAAATAAAGCAACCACTTTCCCTTGTCTACCAAGAAGCAATATTTAGTTTATTTTAGTTTAAGGATTGAGCGTGGGAACAGGCCCTCCGGCCCACCGTGTCCACGCCGACCAGCGATCCCCGTACACTAACACAATCCTACACACACTGGGGACAATTATGACAAAGCAATAAACCTACAAACCTGCACGTCTTTGGAGTGTGGGAGGAAACCGGAGATCCCGGAGAAAACCCCAAGCAGGTCATGGAGAGAATCTACAAACTCCATACAGACAGCACCCGTAGTCAGGATTGAACACGGGTCTCTGGCGCTGTAAGGCAGCAACTGCGCCACCGTGCCGCCCCTGCCGATTTCTTACCCTACCGATATCGAGGATATTAACAAGGTTGGGGCGGAAATTAGGTGAATAATTAATGGACACTTGCGTGCTGCCACTTACCTTTTGAAAAACTTCTTCAATGAACTGACGTTACCAACACCGTAGAGGACACAAAAAAAACTATTCCACAAGCCAACGCACCCATAAAAAGCAAAGAAATTCAGGTTGTAGTCATCACAGATGCCCTGGATTACTGGAAAGAGAAACAAAAAGTCACAGAACGTTGACAGCGAGAGAAACAATTGGAATGTCAATTCTCAGTTCAGTTGAGTTGTGTTAAAGAAGGAAATGCAGATTGGAGAATCGAGGGTACACAAAAGGCTGTCAGCGGGTGCAGCAGCATCTAAGGAGTGAAGGAGATATCTCCTTCGCTCCTTAGATGCTGCTGCACCCGCTGAGTTTCTCCAGCCTCTCAGTTCAGTTGAGTTTAGTTTACTGTCACGTGTACCGAGGTACAGTGAAAAGCCTTTGTTGCGTGCTGACCAGTCAGCGGAAAGACAATACGTGGTTACAATCGAGCCGTCCACAGTGTATAGATGATAAATGATAAAGGAATAACGTTTAGTTCAAGGTAAAGCCAGCAAAGTCCGATCAAAGATAGTCCGAGGGTCTCCAATGAGGTAGATAGTTCAGTTCCCTTGGCAGTTCCTCTTTTCTCGATGTGGACTTTAGTAAGGGTCCTGGCACAATATGTCATTGGCCCATCCCTTTCCAAGATGCTGCCTGACTTGCTGAGTTCCTCAAACATTTTATGATTTTTAAGTGAAAGGCATGTGATAAGGTCCGACATGATGCCTCGTTGTCACCTTCCCCTCAGCTAACAATGCACAGCATTTCCATGGCAGGTTGGCTACTTGGATCTAAAGCAAGATTGGTGACAAGAGCCAAAATGTAGAGTGGAATGAGTGGCCTTCGGAAGCCTGAGGCCTGTAGTGTGCTGGTATCCTGTACCTCTTCCTCCAAACTGATCCCTTTAGAGTGAGGCCCAACACCCTCTTAAATTGAAAGAACTGGCACTCACATTTCACTTGGGCAGCTTACATCCCAGCGGTATGAGTTTTGATTTCTCCAACTTCAAGTAAACCTTGCTTTCGCTTTCTCTCCATCCCTCTCCAATCCTAGTTCCCCGACCGGTTCCTCCAGATTAAATGTTACTGATTGTACGCCACGTTGTCACCTTCCCCTCAGCTAACAATGAACCATTCTATATTTCCTTGATCATCGCTCCCTTTTGATCTGTGTTTTCACACCTTACCCTTCCATGTCTCTGTATCTCTCTCTCTCTCTCCCCTGATTCTCAGTCTGAAGAAGGGTCTTGACGTCACCCACTCCTTCCCTCCAGAGATGCTACCTGTCCCGCTGAGTTACTCCAGCATTTTGTGTCCACCTCCGGTGTATTGCAGGGACTGGGCTGAATGCCAGCAAACGGGATTAGTGTAGACAGGCATTGGTGTTGGCAAGGATGAGTTGGCTCTAAACTGCCCACTGCTGTGCTCGATCTCTCTATGAGTCTTTCCGTTGTGACGTATCTTTACACCACCTGAACGCTTTCACTGTGTGTCTCGACACCTCCCCAGACTAGGGCGGCACGGTGGTCCCAGATACCTGGGTTCGATTCTGACCTCGGGTGTTATCAGTGTGGAGTTTACACGTTCTCCCTGTGACCGCGTGGGTTCCCTCTGGATGCTCCTGTTGCCTCCCACAGTCCAAAGACATGCAGGTTTGTGGGCTAATTGTTAAATTGCCCCCAGTGTGTAGGGAGTGGATGCAAGTGTGGGATGACACAGAGCTAGTGTGAAGGGATGACCAATGGTTGGTGTGGTCTCGCTGGGACGGAGGGCCTGTTTCCAAGCTGTGTGTCTAAAACTAAAACGTGTTCCCTTGGCAGTCTCGGAGGCATTTGGACAGGACATGCAGAGGCTGCAACAAAGCCCGTCACTGTAGTCAAAGTCTGAGAGGTCTTCAGTGGGAGACAAAATTAAACTTGTTTAGTTTATTGTCACGTGTACTGAGGGACAATGTAAAGTTTTTTTGTTGTGTGCTAACCAGTCAGCGGAAAGACTATACATGAATACAATCAAACTGTCCGCTGTGATACAGATACAGGATAAAGGGAATAACGTTTAGTGCTAGATAAAAGTCTTGTAAAGTCCAATGAAGGATAGTCCGAGGGTCTCCAATCAGGGAGATGGTGGGTCAGGACCACTCTCTTGTTGGTATATAGCCAATGAACTGGCCAATTAATATAGCCAAATATAGCCAATGAACTGGCCTCAACTAAATTCTCTGCCACAGAAGATAGTTGAGGCCAGTTCATTGGCTATATTTAAGAGGGAGTTAGATGTGGCCCTTGTGGCTAAAGGGATCAGGGGTATGGAGAGAAGGCAGGTACAGGATACTGAATTGGATGATCAGCCATGATCATATTGAATGGCGGTGCAGGCTAGAAGAGCCGAATGGCCTACTCCTGCACCTATTTTCTATGTTTCTATGGTAGGACGGTTCAGTTGCCTGATAAGAGCTGGGAAGAAACTGTCCCTGAATCTGGAGATGCGAGTTTTCACACTTCTGTACCTCTAGCCTGATGGGTGAGGGGAGAAGGGGGAGTGACCGGGGTGAGACTGGTCCTTGGTTATGCTGCTGGCCTTGCCGAGGATGTGTGAAGTAATAATGGAATCAACGGAAGGGAGGTTGGATTGCGTGATGGTCTGGGCTGCGAACACAACTGTCTGCAATATCTTGTGGTCTTGGATAGAGCTGTTCGCAAACCATGCTGTGATGCAGTCCGATAAAAGTGAGAGGATACAACGTACCGTGTATGTACAATGCCAGGGGGGCCGTTGTTAAAACTATACCCATCGGCTGCCCCGCAAATATTGCGTAGGCCACACCTCCAATGCACTGGGCAAGAATGGTTTTCTGCACATCTGCAAAACACAAAACGCTCTGGTACATTATTTCATTCACATGTTTAATCGATAATGTTTTATTATTAATGTTTAATGTTTTATGTGCCATTCCTAACAGTCACTGTATGCCATGTTGCGGGCAGAGCACCAAGGCAAATTCCTTGTATGTGAACACTTGGCCAATAAACTATTCATTCATTCGAAGTCAGTTTGTTTAACATTTATCTACAACAGTTTGTTGTTATCTGACTAATACAAGAAGTGGAAACACGGAACTGCAGTTGCTGGAACTCCTCCCTCATCGTCTCCAACTACCGCCCCCCACCCACCTGTATCTCCCCTCCCCACCCTCCTACATTCCTTCCTCTAGCTTCACAATTTGCAACTTTTAGTTTAGAGATACATACAGGAGATACATAGACAATAGGTGCAGGAGTAGGCCATTCGGCCCTTCAAGCCAACACCGCCATTCAATGTGATCATGGCTGATCATCCCCAATCAGTACCCTGTTCCTACCTTCTCCCATTTCCCTTGATTCTGCTAGCCCTAAGAGCTCTATCTAACTCTCTTTTGAATGCATCCAGTGAATCGGCCTCCACTGCCTATTGTGGCAGAGAATTCCACAAATTCAAAACTCTCTGTGTGAAAACATTTTTCCTCATCTCAGTTTTAAATGGCCTACCCCTCATTCTTAAACTGTGGCCCCTGGTTCTGGACTCCCCCAAAAATCGGGAACATATTTCTTTCGTCTTGCATATTCAATCCCTTAATGATTTTATGTGTTTTTGTAAAGATCCCCTCTCATCCTTCTAAATTCCAGTGAATACAAGCCCAGTCGCTCCATTCTTTCATCCATGACAGTCCCGCCATCCCGGGAATTAACCTTGTGAACCTACGCTGTACTCCCTCAATAGCAAGAATGTCCTTCCTCAAATTAGGAGACCAAAACTGCACACAGTTAAAGTCTCAACCAGGGCCCTGTACAACTGCAGAAGGACCTCTGTGCTCCTATACTAAACTCCTCTCGATATAAAGTCCAACATGCCATTAGATTTCTTCACTGCCTGCTGCACCTGCATGCTTACTTTCAGTGGCTGATGTACTCGGACACCCAGATCTCGTTGTACTTCCCCTTTTCCTAACCTGACACCATTCAGACAGCAATCTGCCTTCCTCTTCTTGCCACCAAAGTAAATAATGTAACCTCAAACTCCAACTTTAACTCTAAGCTCAATTAGCAACGGTGGGACTAAGAACTTACCGATCGACCCTCTCGTGTGCTCGTCATTCAACGAACCAAAAGCTATCGTTGGCAGTAGGCAAATGCAGTAGAGGAACAAGATGGTGGTGATGTACTTCCTGATGGACTTGTTACTTCCTAATATACCTGCAGTTAATCCAGAGGGCAAAGTTCAAGGCAGATTATTTCCGCACAACAACAACGTTTAAAAAAACTCAGAACAAGATAGACACAAAAAACTGGAGTAACTCAGTGGGACTGCCCAGTCCATCATCGGTTTCGACCTTCCTTCCTTCCATCTAGGGGATTTATCGCAGTCGCTGCCTCAAAAAGGCTGGCAGCATCATCAAGGACCCACACCATCCTGGCCACACACTCATCTCCCCGCTACCTTCAGGTAGAAGGTACAAGAGCCTGAAGACTGCAACGACCAGGTTCAGGAATAGCTACTTCCCCACAGCCATCAGGCTATTAAACCTGGCTCGGACAAAACTCTGATCATTAATAACTCATTATCTGTTATTTGCACTTTATCAGTTTATTTATTCATGTGTGTATGTATTTATATAATGATATATGGACACACTGATCTGTTTTGTAGTCAATGCCTACTATGTTCTGTGTGCTGAAGCAAAGCAAGAATGTCATTGTCCTATCAGGGACACACGACAATAAACTCACTTGAACTTGAAGTTGACAGGCTGCATCTCTGGACAGAAGGAATGGGCGGCGTTTCTTCAGACTGAAGAAGGGTCTTGACCCAAAACGTCACCCATTCCTTCTCCATAGATGCTGCCTGTCCCGCTGAGTTACTCCAGCTTTTTGCGTCTATCTTCGGCTCAAAACCGGCATCTGTAGTTCCTTCCTACACAAGACGTTAGATTTCAATCAAAACTCCAATTGAACAGCTGGATGTCGCGAGCAGTGGAATCAGAAATATTTCACACCGTAACTAAATGCTCACATTTCACCAACTCAATTATATTTCAATGTCTAACATGGGCAGGACCTACACAGTGAATGGAAGGGCTATGGGAAGTGTTGTCGAGCAGAGGGATCTTCTCTGCCTGGATGTGGCCCATATACCTCCATTTCCTGCATATCCATGTGCTCATCTAGAAGCCGCATAAATTCAAAACGGTAGAATTTACTAGCATAGGAGACTGCTTTTTAACCCATTATACCTAGATCAGATTTTGAGTGCCTCAATCTGCTTTATTATGAATAACATTTTTGTTGTGTCTTGCCATTTTCTCACAGTCCTATGTAATTATGTCCCTCCTTCTCATCTTATTGCTCATCATCATTGCTAGTTGGGATGTGGTAGAAATTTTTGTTTCTTGCCTTATTCCTTGTTAAGGGCCTGTCCCACTTTCATGACCCAATTCACGACCTCTGCCCTTGACTCATACTCGCAGCATGGTCGTCACGAGGTCGTAGGAGGAGATCATAGGTAGGTCGTAGCAGGCCGTGATGCTAGTCGTAGGTACTCGTGGCGTCAAGTAGGTCGGGGCGTTTTTCTAGCATGATGAGAAATGTCCACGAGTAAAAAAGGTTGTGAATTAGCTCGTGAAAGCATGCGAGGAAACTCATTCGGTTTTCCTGCCTTTTTATACAGCAGCCGTAAAAAGGCCTTATTAAAATAGAACTATTTTCTTTTCTCTCGAGTGCCTTCTTGTGCGTAAATGTGGCAAGCAACTCCCTGGCACAATGGGTCAGTAATGCTGTAATGTGGCCTGGCGTTTGCTAATGTTTGGGCAGAGAAATATGTGGCTTTGGAAATCAACTTGGTCGGTCCAGAATTGAATATAAAACTGAATTTTTCTTCTGGCAACGTTGTTATTGCTGCTTGAGCCATTTGTTGGGCAGAGGTCCGGAATCTGGGCTGAACCTTTTAATGGATGGATGAGGGAATGCTGCATTTATAAGTTCTAGGACCAGAATTAGGCCGTTCGGCCCATCAAGTCTACTCCATCATTCAATCGTGGCTGATCTATCTCTCCCTCCTAACCCCATTCGCCTGCCTTCTCCTCATAACCCCTGACACCCGTACTCATCAAGAATCCGTCAATCTCCGCCTTAAAAATATCCATTGACTCGGCCTCCACAGCCGTCTGTGGCAATGATTTCCACAGATTCACCACCCTCTGACTAAAGAAATTCCTCCTTGTAAAGATGTACCTGCCTGAATGTTTATTAAACACTGTGATAGTCCCTGCCTCAACTACCTCCTCCGCCAGCTCGTACCGTACACCAAAGGGCCTGTTTCTGCGCTGTATCCCTAATCTAAACAAAACTAAACTGCTAGAATACTGCCTGGATTAGAGGCTATTAGCCATCAGGAGAGTTTGGACAGATTGGATTGTTTTCTCTGGCATGTCGGAAGCTGAGTGGAGTCCTGATCAGAGGTTTTAGATGGAGTAGATAACCAGAATGTTTTTTTTCCTCACCAACCCTCACCCACACCCCTCATCTCCCCCTCCGGCAGAAATAAGTGAGAATTCCTTGTAATTTTTCTATTTTTTACAGGGAAGCAGCGATTGCCACAGTCACAATGCTCACCGGTCTATAATAAGAAGGCTCCATTTACTCACCGTCAGTATAATCCGAGAGATAGAGAGGCAACCTGCGCCTTAAGTCACTCATCATTCCCCTACCGAAACGGAGAATGTTACGAGCCTGCTCAGAAAAAAAGAAAACTTGCGTTTAGTTTAATTGTCTAATTTAGAGATACAGCGCCGAAACAAGCCTTTCGGCCCAAAGAGCCCATGTCAACAAGCGATCCCCGTGCACTAACACTATCCTATACATACTAGCGACAAGTTACAGTTTTTCCCAAAGCCAATTAACCTACAAAAACCTGTAGTCTTTGGAGTGTGGGAGGAAACTGGAGCTCCTGGGAGAAAACCCGCGCAGGTCATGGAGAGAACGTATAAGCCCTGTACAGACAGCACCCTAACGGGCCTGTCCTACCAGCATGCGATTGCATGCGTCTAGCGTGACCAAACGTGGTCGCTTGAGGCGGACGGCCTCACGGGGCCGGTCCCAATTCAAACCGCGGAGGCGTATGGACTTGTGCGGGGCTGGATCCGACATCATACTCACCAATCAGCTGGGCAGGAGGCGGGCAGACTGAATTTGGACGTCGCATGGCGCCGGGCGGTGACGTCATTGCGCAACGCCACGCGCTAGGCGTACGACGTCGAGACGCTGCGCACGCCTTCTATGCGCCTGCAGGCCGACAGGCCGTTGGCACGTGGGATTTTCGGACAGTGCAAGATTTTTGGAGCCCCGCGCGATGTCAGGACCAGCCCCGCACAACCCCATAAGCCTCCGGCGATCGAATTGGGACCGGCCCCGTGAGGCCGGACGCCTCAAGCGACCGCGTTTGGTCGCGCTAGACGCATGCAAACGCATGCTGGTGGGACAGGCCCTTTAGGCAGCAACTCTACCGCTGCGCCACCTTGGCGCCTCTTGTTATCAGAACAGCCAAGTAACAAATCCTTGAGCAGGAAGTCAACTCTTCGAGATTTCTACACCTGCTTGTACTCCTCATCTTAGACTGAAATCCCATTTGGGAAACAAGCAATTGCAGATGCTGGTTTACAAAAAAAAACACATAGTACTGGAGTAACTCAGCAGGTCAGACAGCATCTCTGGAGAACATGGATATGTGACGTTTCAGGTCGGGGCCTTCTTTAGGGGTTGGACAGGCTAGATGCAGGAAGATTGTTCCCGATGTTGGGGAAGTCCAGGACAAGGGGTCACAGCTTAAGGATAAGGGGGAAATCCTTTAAGACCGAGATGAGAAAGACTTTCTTCACACAGAGAGTGGTGAGTCTCTGGAACTCTCTGCCACAGAGGGTAGTTGAGGCCAGTTCATTGGCTATATTTAAGAGTGAGTTGGATGTGGCCCTTGTGGCTAAGGGGATCAGAGGGTATGGAGAGAAGGCAGGTACGGGATACTGAGTTGGATGATCAGCCATGATCATATTGAATGGCGGTGCAGGCTCGAAGGGCTGAATGGCCTACTCCTGCACCTAATTTCTATGTTTCTATGTTTCTATGTTAGACTGATTGGAGCCAAAAGTGTCATTTGGCATGGAAATAGGCTCTTCCGCCCAACTTGTCCATTCTGACCAACATGCCCCATCTACACTAGTCCCGCCTGCCTGCGTTTGGCCCATATCCCTCTACACCTATGCTATCCATGCACCTGTCTAAATGTTTCTTAAACGTTGTGATAGTACCTGCCTCAACTACCTCCTCAGGCAGCTCATTCATATGCCCAACACTTGTTTCGTTTAGTTTAGAGATACAAGGCAGAAACAGGCCCCTCGACCCACCGAGTCCGCTCCGACCAGCGACATTTACACTACCCTACACACACTTGGGACAATTTACATTCCCACCAAGCCAATTTACCTACTTACCTGTACGTCCTTGGAGTGTGGGAGGAAACTGAAAATCTCGGTAAGAACCCACGCAGTAACGGGGAGAACGTACAAATTCCGTACAGACAGCACCTGTAGTCACGATCGAACCCAGGCCTCTGGCGCTGCAAGCGCTGTAAGGCAGCAACTCTACCGCTGCGCCACCGTGCCGCTCTAAATGTTGTGTATAAAGGTTGCCCCTCAGATTCCAATTAAATCTTTCCTCTCAAAAGAGATGACAAGGAATTTCTTTAGTCAGAGGGTGGTGAATCTGTGGAATGAATTGCCACAGATGGCTGTGGAGGTCAAGCTAATGGATATTCTTATGGCAGAAATCGATAGGTTCTTGATTAGTATGGGCGTCAGGGGGTATGGGGAGAAGGCAGGAAAATGGGGTTGAGAGGGAAAGATATATGAGCCATGTTTGAATGGCGGAGTAGACTTGATGGGCCAAATGGCCTAATTCTGCTCCTATAATTTAGGATAGACTCAAAAATCTGAAATAACTTGGCAGTTCAGACAGCATTTCTGGAGAAAAGGAACAGTTGACTTTTCGGGTCGAGACCCTTCTTCAGAATGAGTCT
Organism: Okamejei kenojei; assembly: GCA_035221665.1. Lineage (NCBI taxonomy): Eukaryota > Metazoa > Chordata > Chondrichthyes > Rajiformes > Rajidae > Okamejei > Okamejei kenojei. The sequence continues at coordinate 186,888,783 of CM069131.1, read as the reverse complement.
GAGAAAGGAAAATGAGAGATACAGACGGTGATAGAGAGAGATATAGAACAAATGAATGAAAGATATATAAAAAAGTAACAATGATAAAGGAAACATACCAATGTTATCTGTGGGCTAGGTGAAAACAAGTTACAGACAATGGGACTCAACATGACGACTTCGAAGCCAGTACGACTTGGGTGGTGGAAGGGTGGTGGAGGGGTGGTGGAGGGGTGGTGGAGGGGTGGTGGAGGGGCGGAGAGAGGGGATGCAAGGGTTATTGAAGTTGGAGAGTTCAATATTCATACCACTGGGGTGTAAGCTGCCCAAGCAAAATATGAGGTGCTGTTCCTCCAATTTGTGTGTGGCCTCACTCTGACAATGGAGGAGGCCCAGGACAGAAAGGTCAGTGTGGGAATGGGAAGAGGAATTAAAGTGTTTGGCAACCAGGAGATCAGGTCGGTCCAGGTGGACTGAGCGAAGGTGTTCAGCGAAATGATCGCTCAGTGTACGTTTGGTCGGCATGGACTCAGAGTGCTGAAGGGCCTGTTTCCAAGCTCTGTCTCTAAACTAAAATCGTAAGATTAAATGAGAACGTACCAGTTTGAAGTTTGATCTTTATTTTATGAGGAGTTACGATGAGGGATTACGTGAAGACCCCGCCAGCATGCATGCGCGACATTCTTCAAAGCAGTGGTGTGAAATCACAGATACCAGAGTTGACTAACATAGTAAGATAAGAGAGAACTTTATATACCAGTTGACCTTTATAATAGAGGGTTTGGGAGCGGAGGGCACGTAATCCCTCATCGTAACTCCTCATAAAATAAAGATCAAACTTCAAACTGGTAAGTTCTCATTTGGAGTCCATAGTCCAGAAATGGCCTGTTCAGAATCTGCAAACCAACGGGTTTATTCGGTTATGGCACAAATGACTTTCCCCTGTCACAGGGTGTACCAAAAGGCTCGGACGTTTGTTGATCTGAATGCAGGGTTCTGCGGCCATATTTTGTACTACTGGGAACCATGGTTGGGTAGGCCAGTCGGGAACAACCAAAATACCCGTTGCGGAGTCTTGTTTGATTTTTTGTAAACCCGACTGAAGCATAGAAAAACAAATCCACCCAATGCAGCGAGAAAGCGTCCATCGCTGCTGCCCCAGGGTCTGGTTCCCAAGCAACATATGTTGGTAGTTGATGATTTAATCTGGATGCAAAAAGGTCGATATCTGGTGTCCCATACCGTTCTATAATATCGGCAAACACTTTCCGATCCAACATCCATTTGGTGTTGTCGTTGAATTTGCGTGACCTGGTGTCCGCCTCTGTAGTTAGCTTATCTGGAAGGTAAGTGGCTGAGATCCAAATATTCCTTTCCAGACACCAGTGCCAGATATTATTAACCAATTCATCACATGATATCGACTTTATTCCACCCATATGATTAATATAGGCCACCACAGTGGTCTATATAAATCTGTAATCGTACATGCAAATGGTGCATGTCTAAGCAGTAGTCCCGGAGTCCATGAAATGCTCCCAGCATTTCTAGATAATTAATCCCTAGTGCTCCAAACAGGGTTAATTCTTGTGCACTCCATCTGCCACCACAACTAGAGGTGGTATTAGTTGCTCCCCAACCTTTTGCACTGGCATCAGTCTGCTAGTGAGGCTTTTACATGCTTCCGTCAAGTCTGCCACTTTGTTTGGTGACAAGGTGATAGACATTTGAACAGAATCGATAGTGAACCCCAAATAATCCATGGTAGTGGAGGGTCTCAATTATGATTTATCTGGATGAATGGTGAATCCCAGCTTTTGAAAAAGATGCTTTGTGGCTGATGCTGCCAATGTAGCCAACTCTAAATGTTCCCCTACAATGAGAATATCATCTAGGTAGGCCATAACAATATGGTTTTGTTTCCTCAAATATGCTAAAGCTGGTTTTAACAATTTGGTAAACAGCCTGGGTGCCGATGATAACCCATTGGGTAAGGCCTTATACTGCCAAAGCTGTCCCATCCAGACAAATTTCAGATATTTACGATGATCCTTGTGTATTGGTACTGAATAGTATGCATCCTTTAGGTTGATGCTAGCCATGTAGTACCTGTCAGAGATTTGGCTGTGACAAATGTGTCCATTTTGAAATGGGCATACTGAACGGAAGTATTCAGTTCGGTCAAATCTATAATGATGCGGCATCTGCCGTCTTTTTTGTTTTTGGTAAAAATGTTTGATACGAACTCTTGAGATTCTCTGTTTGTCTCCTCAATTACCCCTTTTGCGTTTAATCTTAAAAGTTCAGCATGGCCTTCTGTCCTCTCTTTTTATGAAAGTATAAACTTTCGGCTAGGTGTATGCTGAACTGGGATGGGGAGTTCATAAACAAATTCAATTTTGTATCCCTGAATACTTCCGAGTATGTAAGGATCAGAGGTAAAAGTGCTCCACACATGACGCAAACAAGTGCAACTGTCCCCCAACCCGTGATGAGTCTAGACATGCAATGTTTTCGAGGCAACCAGACCCACCTACCTCCACGGTTACCGGCGGTGCTGTGTTGGTTGTCTCTGTCCTTGCTTCTTGTTCTGTTGTGTTGCTGCGGTGTGGGGATGGCGCATTTTCCAAGAAGGCCGGGCTGGGCCATGGTCTAAAAAAGACCGTTGTGCAGGTGGGCCGGCCTTCGAACTTTCACCACCAGATGGTAACGGTGTCCATTACCATGGATGTGTAGGATGTGTAGGGGTCCTGCCGCCGCTGATATGGGGTTTTGGAGGTGTTCGGCGCCTTAATCATGCCGATTGCCTTGGCCGCTTCATCCAGATCTTTTACCTCATCCAGGTCTTTTGGGAGGTTGTCCCCAAACAGCAAAGTTGGCGGCTGTGCACTGCTGGGCCTGCATAATCCTGCAAACGTGGGATTAAGTGCAGGCTTTATGATGCTCTTCCTGTAGTTGTTGATTTCAAATAGTGTATTGCACAGGTGTGCTAGAGCGTCTTGCAGCTCTTCAGGCATCTCGAACCCATCAACTGTTCTGGCTACTGCCGTAATCCCAGCAGCCAGCAGCTTGAGGATTCTTTGGAGTTTCACCTCCTGGCTCCTTATGGTCGGGCTCATGTTGCCCCAAATGGGGTTGTTGACAGCAGGCACATTTAAGAGAAATACAATTCTCTGGCGCAAGGTATTTTTCTGCCGTATCGTTTATTGCTTGTTCCTGCAGCTGGTTAGTTGCCATGTAATTTATACTGGCTGCCAGCTTAGGATGCAATGGCAGCCCTTTTTGGGTAGGCATAGAGAATTTGTTGACCCCATACCCAGTAATTCAGCTTGCGGCACCCCTGACACAGGTGAGTCTTCAGCCATGTCCCCTTCTTCAGGGTCAGCCCAGTTCTGGTCCCCAATGCTCCCCTGCGAAGAGGGTGAGACATTTGGCAGTCCTTGATAGGAAGCTGCCGTGGGTCTGCGAAGAGACCCACTGTGACTCTGCCCCTGCGTAAGCAGGTCACGCTGGAGCAATTGCTCCACCATCCGCTCCATGCGGGTAAGACGACCGCCATCGCTATCAGCAAACGTGGTGTCCTCAGGTCCGGACCCAGCCGAGTCAACAGACCTGTCCGACGTCCGGGTGGTTTTGCCGCCGGACCGCGGCGCACCTGCGGTCTGTTGCGGCGAGAAGTCGGGGGCTTGCTGGATGTACCTGCAGCTCTGGAGAGTCGGCACGCTGCTGGCTGCTTTCCACAGCAGCGATTTTTGCCGCTGCTCTCCGCGATTCCCTGGACTCCATGGGGCTGTTCTCTCTTCCACTGTAAAACACACCACACAGAGTCGCCACGAAACTCTACCAGAATGGTAAGTACTTACCTCCGGCTTGTTTTTTAACTTACGCTGGAGGAGCGACACTCCTCCCGACTGTCGCTTCCGCAATGCGTTCGACGATATGTCGCGCATGCGTGCTGGCGGGGTCTTCACGTAGTCACTCACGTGACTCCGAAGTAAAATAGACTAAGCTGTCAGATCATAAGGAATAGTAGAATTAGGCCATTCAGCCCATCAAGTCTACTCGCCATTCAATCACAGGCTGATCTACAATATTTCTCCTTCCTAACCCCATTCTCCTGCCTTCTCCCCATAACCTCTGACACCCGTACTATTCAAGAATCTATCTATCTCTGCCTTCAATATATCCACTGACTTGGCCTCCGCAGCCTTCTGTGGCAAAGAATTCCACAGATTAACCCCCCCCGACTAAAGAAATTTCTCCTCATCTCCTTCTGAAAAGACGTCCTTTAATTCTGAAGTCTAAAATCGTCATAAATTCCCGAGTGGTTTTAATAAATTCATTCTTCAATGGTAGCCTCATCTTCAATGGTAGCCTAATCTCAGACGAGATTATTAAAATGGTGACACCTGCCACCTTCTATAGTCAAGGAGGAATTATTCATTTAGACTGTCTATTCCACTGCCAGAGACGGTTTTCTTTTCAAGTCTTTATATTGATCTTTTGTTTTGAATTTTATCATGGAATTTGTTCTATCATAGAAACATAGAAATTAGGTGCAGGAGCAGGCCATTCGGCCCTTCGAGCCTGCACCGCCATTCAATATGATCATGGCTGATCATCCAACTCAGTATCCTGTACTTGCCTTCTCTCCATACCCCCTGATCCCTTCAGCCACAAGGGGCACATCCAACTCCCTCTTAAATATGGCCAACGAACTGGCCTCAACTACCTTCTGTGGCAGAGAATTCCACAGATTCACCACTCTCTGTGTGAAAAACGATTTTCTCATCTCGGTCCTAAAAGACTTCCCCCTTATCCTTAAACTGTGACCCCTTGTCCTGGACTTCCGCAACATCAGGGAACAATCTTCCTGCATCTAGCCTGTCCAACCCCTTAAGAATTTTGTAAATCTCTATGAGATCACCCCTCAATCTAAATTCTAGCGAGTACAAGCCGAGTCTATCCAGTCTTTCTTCATATGGAAGTCCTGCCATCCCAGGAATCAGTCTGGTGAACCTTCTCTGTACTCCCTCTATGGCAAGAATTTCTTTCCTCAGATTAGGAGACCAAAACTGTACGCAATACTCCAGGTGTGGCCTCACCAAGACCCTGTACAACTGCAGTAGAACCTCCCTGCTCTTGTACTCAAATCCTTTTGCTATGAATGCTAACATACCATTCGCTTTCTTCACAGCCTGCTACACCTGCATGCCTACTTTCAATGACTGGTGTACCATGACACCCAGGTCTCGTTGCATCTCCCCTTTTCCTAATCGGTCACCATTCAAATAATAGTCTACTTTTCTGTTTTTGCCACCAAAGTGGATAACCTCACATTTATCCGCATTATACTGCATCTGCCATACATTTGCCCACTCACCCAGTCTATCCAAGTCATCCTGCAGCCTCCTAGCATCCTCCTCACATCTAACACTGCCCCCCCAGCTTCGTGTCATCCGCAAACTTCGAGATGTTGCATTAAATTCCCTCGTCCAAATCATTAATGTATATTGTAAATAGTTGCGGTCCCAGCACCGAGCCTTGCAGCACCCCACTAGTCACTGTCTGCCATCCTGAAAAGGACCCGTTCACTCCGACTCTTTGCTTCCTGTCTGCCAGCCAGTTCTCTATCCACATCAATACTGAACCACCAATACCGTGTGCTTTAAGTTTGTATACCAATCTCTTGTGTGGGACTTTGTCGAAAGCCTTCTGAAAGTCCAGATATAACACATCCACTGCTTCTCCCTTATCCACTCTACTAGTTACATCCTCAAAAAATTCAATTAGATTCGTCAGACATGATTTACCTTTCGTAAATCCATGCTGACTTTGTCCAATGATTTCACCACTTTCCAAATGCGCTACTATCCCATCTTTAATAACTGACTCTAGCAGTTTCCCCACTACCGACGTTAGACTAACTGGTCTGTAATTCCCCGTTTTCTCTCTCTCTCACTTTTTAAAAAGTGGGGTTACATTAGCTACCCTCCAATCCTCAGGAACTACTCCAGAGTCTAAAGAGTTTTGAAAAATTATCACTAAGGAATCTGCTATTTCTGGGCTACTTCCTTAAGTACCCTGGGATGCAGCCTATCTGGCCCTGGGGATTTATCGGCCTTTAATCCATTCAATTTACCTAACACCACTTTCCGGCTAACCTGGATTTCACTCAGTTCCTCCATCTCATTTGACCCGCGATCCCCTGCTATTTCCGGCAAATTATTTATGTCTTCCTTAGTGAAGACAGAACCAAAGTAGTTATTCAATTGGTCTGCCATGTCCTTGTTCCCCATGATCAATTCACCCGTTTCTGACTGCAAGGGACCTACATTTGTTTTAACTAATCTTTTGCGCTTCACATATCGATAAAAACTTTTGCAGTCAGTTTTTATGTTTCCTGCCAATTTTCTTTCATACTCCATTTTCCCTTTCCTAATTAAGCCCTTTGTCCTCCTCTGTTGGTCTCTGAATTTCTCTCAGTCCCTTGGTAGGCTGCTTTTTCTGGCAAATGTGTACGCTTCATCTTTTGTTTTGATACTATCCCTGATTTCCCTTGTTATCCACGGATGCACTACCTTCCCTGATTTATTCTTTTGCCATACTGGGATGAACAATTGTTGTAGTTCATCCATGCAGTCTTTAAATGCCTTCCATTGCATATCCACTGTCAACCCTTCAAGAATCATTTGCCAGTCCATCTTGGCCAATTCACGTCTCACACCCTCAAAGTTACCTTTCTTTAAATTCAGGACCCGTGTTTCTGAATTAACAATGTCACTCTCCATCCTAATGAAGAACTCAACCATATTATGGTCACTCTTGCCCAAGGGGCCACGTACAACAAGGCTGCTAACTAACCCTTCCTCATTACTCAATACCCAGTCTAGAATAGCCTGCTCTCTCGTTGGTTCCTTTACATGTTGGTTTAGAAAACTATCCCGCATACATTCCAAGAAATCCTCTTCCTCAGCACCCCTGCCAATTTGATTCACCCAATCTATATGTAGATTGAAGTCACCCATTATAACGGTTTTACCTTCGTTGCACGCATTTCTAATTTCCCGTTTGATGCCATCCCCAACTCCACTACTACTGTTAGGTGGCCTGTACACAACACCCACTAGCGTTTTCTGCCCCTTAGTGTTTTACAGCTCCACCCATATCGATTCCACATCCTCCAAGCTAATGTCATTCCTTTCTATTGCGTTAATCTCCTCTCTAACCAGCAACGCTACCCCACCTCCTTTTCTTCTCTGAATATTGAATATCCCTGGATGTTCAGCTCCCAGCCTTGGTCACCCTGGAGCCATGTCTCCGTGATCCCAACTATATCTTAATTATTAATAGCTATCTGCACATTCAACTCATCCACCTTAATACGAATGCTCCTTGCATTGAGACACAAAGCCTTCAGGCTTGTTTTTACAACGCTCTTGCCCCTTTTACAATTATGTTGAAAAGCGGCCCTTTTAGATTTTTGCCCTGGATTTGTCTGCCTGCCACTTTTCACCTTGCTACCTATTGCTCCTATCCTCATTTTACACCCCTCTGTCTCTCTGCTCACACAGTTAAGAAACCTTCCACTTCTTATTCTCCGTTTGCATAGCAGAACATAAATCACTGCTGTATAATTACCAATAAAAGTTGAGTTTAGTTTAGAGACAGTGCGGAAACAGGCCCTTCTGGCCCACTGAGTCCGCACCAACTAGCGATCCCCGCACATTAACACTGTCCTACACACAGTAGGGACAATTTGTTTATATTTACATCAGGCCAATTGACTTACAAACCTGTACGTCTTTGGAGTGTGGGAGGAAATTGAAGATCTCGGGGAAAACCCACGCCGGTCACGGAGAGAACGTACAAACTCCATACAGACAGCACCCGTAGTCAGGATCGATCACGGGTCTCTGGCGCTGGGAGGCAGTAGCTCTACCTTTGCGCCACCTTGCCGCACCAAATACGTTCTCTGCGTTGATCCAATTCTTTGCTAGTTACCTTCATATCTGATTCTCAGATGCACTTAAAGGTTTCTTCTTCTGTTTTTAGTTTAGTGTATTATTGTCCCGTGTACAGAGGTACAGTGAAAAGCTTTTTATAACAATAACCATATAACCATATAACAATTACTGCACGGAAACAGGCCCTCTCGGCCCTTCCAGTCCGTGCCGACCATTTGTTTTCCCCTAGTCCCATCTACCTGCACTCAGACCATACCCCTCTATTCCCTTCACGTCCATATACCTATCCACTTTACTCTTAAATGTTAAAATCGATCCTGCCTCCACCACTTCTGCTGGAAGCTCATTCCACACAGCCACCACCCTCTGAGTAAAGAAGTTCCCCCTCACATTACCCCGAAACCTCTGTCCCTTAATTCTCATGTCATGCCCTCTTGTTTGAATCTTCCCTACCCTCAATGGGAAAAACGTATCCACGTCAACTCTGTCTATCCCTTTCACCATTTTAAAGACCTCAATCAAGTTCCCCCTTAACCTTCTGCGCTCCAAAGAATAAAGACCTAACTTGTTCAACCTTTCTCTGTAACATAGTTGCTGGAACCCTGGCAACATTCTAGTAAATCTCCTCTGTACTCTCTCTATTTTGTTGACATCCTTCCTATAACTAGGCGACCAAAATTGTACACCATACTCCAGAATTGGTCTTACCAATGCCTTGTACAATTTTAACATTACTTCCCTACTCCTATATTCAATGCTCTGATTTATAAAGGCCAGCACACCAAAGGCTTTCTTTACCACCCTATCTACACGCAATTCCACCTTCAGGGAACTATGCACAGTTATTCCTAGATCCCTCTGTTCCACAGCATTCCTCAATTCCCTACCATTTACCATGTACGTCCTATTTTGATTTGTCCTGCCAAGATGTAGCACTTCACACTTAACAGCATTAAACTCCATCTGCCATCTTTCAGCCCACTTTTCCAAATGGCCCAAATCTCTCTGTAGACTTTGAAAATCTACTTCATTATCCACAACACCACCTATCTTAGTATCATCTGCATAATTACTTATCCAATTTTCCACCCCATCATCCAGATCATTGATGTACATGACAAACAACAGTGGACCCAACACAGATCCCTGAGGCACCCCACTGGTCACCGGCTTCCAACCTGACAAACAGCCATCCACCATTACTCTCTGACATCTCCCATTCAGCCACTGTTGAATCCATCTTGCTACTCCGCCATTAACACCCAAAGATTGAACCTTCTTAACCAACCTTCCATGGGGAACCTTGTCAAAGGCCTTACTGAAATCCATATAGACAACATCCACTGCTTTACCCTCATCAATTTCCCTAGTTACCGCTTCAAAAAATTCAAGAAGGTTTGTCAAACATGACCTTCCAGGCACAAATCCATGTTGACTGTTCCTGATCAGACCCTGTTTATCCAGATGCTTATATATATTATCTCTAAGTATCCTTTCCATTAATTTGCCCACCACTGATGTCAAACTAATAGGTCTATAATTGCTAGGTTTATTCTTTGAACCCTTTTTAAACAATGGAACAACATGCGCAGTACGCCAATCCTCCGGCACTATTTTTGTCGCGTGCTATCCAGTCAGCTAAAAGCCTATACTTGATTGCAGTCAAGAAATTTGCTGAGAGCTTTCAAGCTTCTGTGCCAACTGAGGCAGAAGGAGGATTGACCTGGGAAGGACATCTTTCATTATGTTGGCTGCTTTTCTGAGACAGCCTGAATGGAGATAGAGTCAATGGGGGAAGAGTATGGTCTGTGTGATGGACTGGGACACATCCATAGCTTACTGCAATTTCTTGCCGTCTTGGGCACTGTTCCCAAACCAAGTGGTGATGCGACTCGACAGTATGCTTCTCAGATCCGTTTAGTTTATTGTCACGTGTACCGAGGTGCAGTGAAAGGCTTTTGTTGCGTGCCAACCAGTCAGCAGAGAGGCTATACTTGATTGCACTCGAGCCATCCACATTGTACAGATATAGGATAACGGGAATACCGTTTAATGTAAAATAAAGTCCAGTGAAGTCTGATTAAAGATAGACCGAGGGTCTCCAATGAGGTGGATGGGAGGTCAGAACCGATCTCTAATTGGTGATAGGATGATTCAGTTGCCTGATAACAGCAGAAGAAACTGTCCCTTAATCTGGAGCTGTTGGTTTTCATACTTCTGTACTTCTTGCCTAATGGGAGATAAGATCCTGACTGGGGATGAGACTCGTCCTTGATGATATTGGTGGCTTTGCTTGTGTGCATCTGTACACGTTTAATACGTTCATGTTCATAAGTGATAGGAGCAGAATTAGGCCATTCGGCCCATCAAGTCTTCTCCATATTTCAATCATGGCTGATCTATCTTTCCCTCTCAACCCCAATTTTTCCTGCCTTCTCTACATAACCCCTGACACCTATACCAATCAAGAATCTATTTATCTCTGCTGTAAAAATATCCACTGACTTGGCCTCCACAGCCTTCTGTAGCAATGAATTCCACAGATTCACCACCCTCTGAATGAAGAAATTCCTCTGCATCTCCTTCCTAAAGGAACGACCTTTAATTCTAAGACTATGACCACTGGTCCTTGTATGTAAGAGACATTGGAGTCATGTCAAATTTCACTCTTGATTTCTTGATTAGTACAGATTAGTATGGGGAGAAGGCAGGAGAATGGGGTTAGGAGTGAGAGATAGATCAGCCAGGGTTGAATTGTGGAGTAGACTTGACGGGCCAAATGGGCTAATTCTGCCCCTATTCCTCATGAACAGATTCTCCTAAGTAGAGTCAATGGTGAGCCTTCTTGGCTCAGATAATGGGGCTCATTGCGCCACCGATCTGTAACCATGTCTAGCCAGTTCTCTTTGATCAGGTGCTGCCGGGTTGTATTTGCCCCATTTCTTGCCCACGTTATAGTTTGAGACCATGTATACAGTAGGAGCTATTTGAGGCCACTGTTCTCCCAGATGCCAATGACCTTCAAACAAACTATCTGTAATGCCCTTCATAACCATCCTGTCGCAACTAGAGAGTGGAGGATAGACACAAAATGCTGGAGTAACTCAGCGGGACTGGCAGCTTCTCTGGAGCGAAGGAATGGGTGACGTTTCGGGTCAAGACCCTTCACTCCAGAGATGCTGCCTGTCCCACTGAGTTACTCCAGCATTGTGTGTCAATCTTCGGTTTAAACCAGCATCTGCAGTTCCTTCCTACACAACTAGTGCGGTCCTGACCTCCCATCCACCTTATTGGAAACCCTCGGACTATCTTTAATTGGACTCTACTGGACTATCTTGCACTAAACATTATTCCCTTTATTTTGTTTCTGTAAACTGTGGACAGCTTGATTATAATCAAGGAAAGCCTTTTTGCAGACTTGACAACACGCAACAAGAAAGGTTTTCACTGCAACTCGGCTCACATGACAATAATGCACTAAGTCTGTAGAAGGGTCTCGACCCAAAATGCCACCTATTCGTTTTCTCCAGAGATGCATGTAATCTTGGAGGGGAAGATGCTCCTCAAACTGCAGAGCATCCTAACAATACAGCTCACCCCCTCCATGACACACTGGTCAACCTGAGGAGCACCCTCAGCAACAGACTGGTTCCACCAAGATGCAGCACAGAACGCCACAGGAGATCCTTCTTCCCTGTGGCTATCAAACTGAACAACTCCTCCCCCTTCTGTTGTGGGGTAGATCGAGACTGACTCCCCTCCCCCTTCCCCAATCTTTGCACATCCCCAATCCTTTCCACGAGTCACTTTAATTCCATGTTTCATGTATCTTGTGTTTTATGACTATTGGCAGATCAATTTCCATCCTGGTATAAATAAAGATCTATCGTATTGTATCGTATGTTGCCTGACCCGCTGAGTTGCTCCAGCTTTATGAATCTATCTTCTGTTTAAACCAGCATCTGCAGTTCCTTCGTAGACTAACTAGTTTTAAACCCCCTTATCCTATGTAAAACACTGCAACCACTCGCTGTATGTACATCCCTCATGACTTTATAAACCTCTATAAGGTCACTCGAGCCTTGTACGCTCCAGGGAAACCAGTCCTAGCCTTTCACTCGGTACGATGTGACAATAATAAGAAACTAAAATAACCATGGGGTGTTCCAAAGAACTGTACACCTCAGAAAGTGAACTCTGAAATGTTGCCGCTGCAATGTTCAAGGCATGACGGACAATTTGTGCACGGCAAGTTCTTGCAACAATAACTTGGCTGTCTGGTTGATGCAACATCCATGCTCTTCCAAGATCCAGTTCCATCCAAGAGGGCAAGGAAACTGCAGCGAATTGTCAACACAGCCCAAACCAACCTCCCATCTTGACCCTAAACGTCGCCCATTCCTTCTCTCCAGAGATGCTGCCTGGCCCGCTGAGATACTCCAACAGTTTGCGTCTATCTCCTTTCCGTTGGCCATCTATACTCAGCAAGGCCACCAGTATAATCAAGGATGAGTCTCACTCCCTCTTCTCCCCTCTCCCATCAGGCAAGAGGTACAGAAGTGTGAAAAGTACATACTTTGGGGGGAAGGCAGGCACGGGTTATTGATTGGGGACGATCAGCCATGATCACAATGAATGGCGGTGCTGGCTCGAAGGGCCGAATAGGCTCCTCCTGCACCGATTTTCTATGTCTATGTCTATGCAGATTCAAAGGTAGACATAGATGCTGGAGAAACTCAGCGAATGAGGCAGCATCTATGAAGCAAAGGAATAGGCGACGTTTCGGGTCGAGGACCCTACTTCAGACAGTCAGAAGAAGGGTCTCGATCCAAAACGTCGCCCATTGCTTCGCTCCATAGTTACTGCCTCACCCGTTGAGTTTCTCCAGCATTTTTGTCTACCTTCGATTTTTCCAGCATCTGCAGTTCTTTCTTAAATAAATACCTCCAGATTCAAGGACTGTTTCCTCCCAGCTGTTATCATGCAGCTAGAGAGCGGTCCTGAGCTACTATCTATCTCCTTGGGGACCCTCGGACCATCTCTGATTAGACTTCACTGGACTTTATCTTGCACTAAACGTTATTCCATTTATCCTGTACCTGCACACTGTGAATGGCTCAATTGTAATCGTGTGCAGTCTTTCTGCTGACTGGTTAGCACGCATTAAAATGGTTTTCACTGTGCCTCGGTACACGTGACAATAAACTAAACCAAACACTGAACACTTCTACGGAAGGTTTAGACACAAAATGCTGGAGTAATTCAACGGGCCAGGCAGCATCACTGGAGAGAAGGAATGGGTGACGTTTCGGGTCGAGACCCTTCTTCAGAGTCGACCCAACCCGAAAACCCAGAATCAACCCAACCTGAAGAAAGACTGGATAGACTCGGCTTGTACTCGCTGGAATGTGGAAGATTGAGGGGGGATCTTGTAGAGACTTACAACATTCTTAAGGGGTTGGACAGGTTAGATGCAGGAATATTGTTCTCGATGTTGGGGAACTCCAGGACAAGGGGTCACAGTTTAAGGATAAGGGGGAAGTCTTTTAGGACCGAGATGAGAAAATCATTTTTCACACAGAGAGTGGTGAGTCTGTGGAATTCTCTGCCACAGAAGGTAGTTGAGGCCAGTTCATCGGCTATATTTAAGAGGGAGTTAGATGTGGCCCTTATGGCTAAAGGGATCAGGGGGGTATGGAGAGAAGGCAGGTACAGGATACTGAGTTGGATGATCAGCCATGATCATATTGAATGGCAGTGCAGGCTCGAAGGGCCGAATGCCTTACTCCTGCACCTATTTTCTATGTTTCTATGTTTCTATGAAAAGTCACCCATTCCTTCTCTCCAGAGAAGCAGCCTGTCCCGCTAGGTTACTCCAGCATTTTGTGTCTATCTTCGGTGTAAACCAGCATCTGCAGTTCCCTCCAACAATTATAGAGGGTTTAGAGTGCCTCAACCAAAAGACAGAGAGTTTGACAATACAGCTCCCCCTCAGTTTCATCTTGGGGAGTGGGGAACTCAAGAAGGGAGTGCAAAACCTACACAGAAGCTTTGCACCTAAATCTTAAAATGGACAAATCGCAAGGTTAAAAACGAAGACAACTTCTTGAAGAGCAGCACAGAGCACTGTTAAGTCTTTGGGCCAAAAAAAGGAAGCAATGTGGTGATAGACAAGGACTGTGCAGCCATATCCTGTACCAATCCCCACCGGCATACCAGCAAAGCTGGCATCGAACGAGGCACATGGCACCTGCTACCAATTAACAGCGGCTCATGGCCACGGGTTTTCCAAGCTGTTGGGGAACCCAATTTATTTTATGTTCTGTATGTCTCCTTTTGTCTGACTCGCACAACGCACTCCAGTTAGAAAATAAACTATGGAGCGCTCTGTTCCACTGAACAAACATCGCTCTTTGTATTGCACTTGGCTCTCCTTGCAACATTTGTACAGCACCTTTCGCAAAAACAATCACTTCAAGATGCACTCGCACAACGTCTGAATGTTTTGCCAGGGTTTGTTTTCGTCTCCTCTTTAATGTCAATAAGGATGCAATCATCTTCAGAAACACATCTGCGACCCAGCACAGGGAAACGAGTGGAGGGTGCGGAAAGCGGAGGGAACATTTAGTTTCAGAGATGCAGAGCCGAAACAGGCCATTCGGCCCACTGAGTCCGCACCGACCAGCGATCCCGCCGCACATTAACACTGCCCTACACACAGTAGGGACAATTTCACATGAACACGGAGCCAATTGGCCTACAAACCTGTGCGACTTTGGAGTGTGGGAGGAAACCGAAGATCTCGGAGAGAACCCACGCAGGTCACGGGGAGAACGAACAAACTCTATTCAGAAGAGCACCCATCATCAGGATCGAACCCGGGTCTTGGTGCTGTAAGGCAGCAGCTCTACCGCTGCACCACCAGGTATTTTTTCTTTAATTTAACCTCTCATTTCACAAAGTTGCTGATGCTCTACATGGATTGAAGACTCCAAGTTGAGATCCTGAGAGAGATACAGTGCGGAAACAGAGGAATGGGCCCAACCATTATATTTATTAGGTGGAGATTGATAGATTCTTGATTACATAGAAACATAGACAATAGGTGCAGGAGTAGGCCATTCGCCCCTTCGAGCCAGCGCCGCCATTCAAAATGATCATGGCTGATCATCCAAAATCAGTACCTCGTTCCTGCCTTCTCCCTGTATCCCTTGATTCCGTTAGCTCTAAGAGCTATCTCTCTCTTGTATACATTAGAAAAGGTGTCAGGAGTTTTGGGGAGAAGGCAGGAGAATGGGGTTGAGAGGGAAAGATTGGACAGCCATGATCGGATGGCAGAGTAGACGATGGGCTGAATGGCGTAATTCTGCTACTAGAACTTATCAACTTAAGCCAGGATAAAGTTACAACTATCAGGCATTGAACAAGAGGATGCCATTCAGCCCTTCTACTGAGGCTAGCTCATCTGAAACTTTCCAAGCTGAAGAGCAGAGAACAATGTGTTATAGTTTATTCTTCTCACGTGTACTGAGGTACAGTGAAAAGCTTTTCTGTTGCATGCCATCCAGTCAGCTAAAAGACTATACATGATTACAATCAAACCACCCACAGATACAAGATAAGGGGTATAACATTTAGTGCAAGTCCAGCAAAGTCCAATTGAAGATAGTCCATGGGTCTCCAATGAGGTAGATTGGAGCTCAGGACTGCTCTCTAGTTTCCGGTTGGTGGCGCGACTCACGTTGCAGCTGCCCCTGCAGCCTGTCTGTCTTTTTTGTCTAGTTAAATATAGTTGTTCGTATTTTTTTTTAAACTGTTTCTAACTGTGTATATGCGGGGAGCGGGGGACTTTTAAAATGTCTTCCCTGCACGGGAGACCCGACCTTTTCCCTGTCGGGTCTCCGTTGCCGTTGGGGCCTAGCACCGTGGAGCGGCCTCCAACCAGAACGACCCGGGGGCTCCAGTCGCGGAGCTGCGGACTCACCATCGTGGGGCTGGCCGGACTCGGAGAGTGGGGAGCGGTGGTGACTCGCTGCTGCGGCCCGACTCCGGCTCCAGCCGCAGGTCCGGTGGACTGTGATATCGGGAGCTCGCGGGTCCGGGTGGGAGACCGCTTTTCGGAGCTCCCGCAACGCAACTTCTCCAGCCCACGTCGCGGGGTTGGAACGGCCCGGAGCGGGTCCGTACATCGCCCGGCGCGGCTTTAACGGCCACAGGGCATTCCAACGCCCGCCGGGGGGCTCCAACTTTGAGTCTTTTAGTCCTGGAGCGGGGCCATACGTCGCCCGACGCAGCCTTAAATGGCCGTGGGACTTACCCTCGCCCGCCTGGGGCTTCAACATCGGGAGAAAAATGGTGCACAGGGGAGAGAAAAGGCTTTGCCTTCCATCACAGTGAGGAGGAGATTCACTGTGATGGATGTTTGTGTGAATTGAATTGTTTGTGTCGTGTAGGAATTGTTTTGTTTGTGTGAACTGTAGAAACGGAGTTTCGTTTGAGCCTCACCGAGGTTCGAATGACAATGAATAAATATTGTATGGTATTGTATTGTATAGATGTTGGTAGGACGGTTCAGTTGCCTGATAACAGCTGGGAAGAAACTGTCGCTGAATCTGGAGGTGTGCGTTTTCACACTTCTGCACCATTTGCCCGATGGGAGAGGGGAGAAGAGGGGGTGGCCAGGGTGTGCCTCGTCCTAGATTACTCTGGTGTCCTTGCTTGGCTTCATACTCGTAAGAGTCATTGAGGAAGTGGAGTCAATTATGAGTTTTCTTGGCTGTGACTTCAGATAATGGGGCTCATTCCTCCACAGATCTGTAACCATGTCTGGCCAGTTTCCCAACTTCTGTACCTCTTAGAGTCATAGAGTGACACAGTGTGGAAACTTGACCTTTGGCCCAACTCGCCCACACCGGCCAACATGTCCCAGCTACACTAGTCCCACCTGCCTGCGTTTGGTCCATATCCCTCCAAACTTGTCCTATCCATGTACCTATCTAACTGTTTCTTAAACGATGGGATAGTCCCAGCTTCAACTACCACCTCTGGCAGCTTGTTCCATACACCCACCACCCATTGTGTGAAAATGTTGCACCTCAGATTCCTATTAATTTTTTTCCCCTTCACATTGAACCTATGTCCTCTGGTCCTCGAGTCCACTACTCTGGGCAAGAGATTCTGCGCATATACCCGATCCATTCCTTTCATGATTTTGTACACCTCTGTAAGACCACCCCTCATCCTCCTGTGCTCCAAGGAATAGAGATCCAGCCTACTCAACCTCTCCCTATAGCTCAGACCCTATAGTCCTGCAACATCCTCATAAATCTTCTCTGAACCTTTTCACCTTCTTGCCTGAACAAGTATCATTTTGGAAATTCCTCTGCTCGGAGCTTAGGTAATCCACTGAACCATTGACCCTTTCTCTCCACAGATGCTGCTTGACCTGCTGAGCATTACCAACATTATTGGTTTTATTGTATTGACATTTTTTCTATTCATGTTGCTGGCATATTTATTCTCCATTCATAATCCAGTTTCAGTTTGAGGTGCTGAACTGCTATCTACCTCATTGTTGACCCTCAAACTATCTTTGATCGGACTTTACTGGCTTTATCTTGCGTTATACATTATTCCCTTATCATGTAATTGCACACTCAGTACGCGTGACAATAAACTAAACTGAACTGCGCTAAAGGCAACCATTGGAACTAAGAATGACAGAAAACTCTGGAGCAACTCAGCGGGACAGGCAGCGTCTCTGGAGAGAAGGAATAGGTGACGTTTCGGGTCGAGACCCTTCTTCAGACTCTGAAGAACCTCTTCAGTCTGAAGAAGGGTCTCGACCCGAAACGTCACCCATTCCTTCTCTCCAGAGATGCTGCCTGTCCTGCTGAGTTGCTCCAGATTTTTCTGTCTATCTTCGGTTTCGATCAGCTTCTGCAGTTCCTTCCTACACGTTGGAAGTAAGGAGGTCATTTGGAGTCAGGTGCACCACTTAGGTTTGATCCAGACAGTCAAGGAAGTATATAAAAACCTGTTTCTTGTTAGTGACTCTTTGAAAGAGCTTCACAAGACAAAATAAAACCACACGATCATGATTTGATAAATGGCAAAATGTACCAATGATTTTAACTTCACTCTACCGTCAGTAATGCCGAACGAGCCTCATCCATGGGGACAAGAGGTCATTCCAACTTCCCTCACAAGAATGCTTCTTCTCCCGACCCGAAACATCACATATCTATGTTCTCCAGATATGCTACCTGACCCGCTGAGTTACTCCAGCAAAACGAGTCTTCCCGCCGCGGATGCTGCCTGACCCGCTGAGTTACTCCAGCACTTTGTGTTTATTTTCTTTTTGCTGCATCTGTGGTTCTTTGTGCCTGCATTCATTCCAACTAGAGGGGAGTCTGTGGAATTCATTGCCACAGATGCCGATGGAGGCCAAGCCTTTGGGTATTTTTAAAGCGGAGATTTGATTAGTAAACGTGTCCAAGGTTGTCAGGAGAAGGTAGGAGAACGCGGTTGAGAAGGAAAGGTTTGGCTTTGGCTAATATTCCAGTACTAACAAAAATTCATAAGTTCGTAAGTTCTAGGCACAGAATTGGGCCATTCAAGTCTACTCCACCATTCATCTATCTTTCCCTCTCAACCCCATTCTCCTTTCTTCTCCACACAACCCCCGACACCCACCTAATTTGAGGAAGGACATTCTTGCTATTGAGGGAGTGCAGCGTAGGTTTACAAGGTTAATTCCCGGGACGGCGGGACTGTCATATGCTGAGAGAATGGAGCAGTTGGGCTTGTGCACTCTGGAGTTTAGAAGGATGAGAGGGGATCTCATTGAAGCATAAAAGATTGTCAAGGGCTTGGACACGCTAGAGGCAGGAAATGTTCCCGATGTTGGGGGAGTCCAGAACCAGGGGCCGCAGTTTAAGAATAAGGAGTAAGCCATTTAGAACGGACACGAGGAAACACTTTTTCTCACAGAGAGTGGTGAGTCTGTGGAATTCTCTGCCTCGGAGGGCGGTGGAGGTAGGTGCTCTGGATACTTTCAAGAGAGAGCTAGATAGGCCTCTTAAAAATAGCGGAGTCAGGGGATATGGGGGAAGGCAGGAACGGGGTACTGATTGGGGATGATCAGCCATGATCACATTGAATGGTGGTGCTGGCTCGAAGGGCCGAATGGCCTACTCCTGCACCTACTGTCTATTGTCTATAATCAAGAAAATCTCCATCTCCACCTTAAAAATATCCATCGACTTGGCTGCCACAGCTTTCTGTGGCAATGAATTCACGACTAAAGCAATCGCTCCTCATCTTTCTAAACATACGTCCTTTTATTCTGAGACTATGGCCTCTGGTCCTAGACTCTCCCACTGGTGGAAACATCCTCTCCACATCCACTCTATCCAGCAGGCCTTTCACTCTCCAGTAAGTATGAAATGATTGACTGGCAGGGTGCACTCGACGGGCCGAATGTTCCAATGACTTAAGCCGCCTGACCCAGCCAAGTGACTCGCGCAAGATTCAAGCATCTTTAGTTCTTCGTTTCTCCAGCTTTATGGGCCGAGTGGCCTACGTCTGCTCCTCTGATTTATGTACTTAACTTAGGAGGTTATGGGGGGAATGGCAGGAGACTGTGGATGAGATGGAAAGATAGGTCAACCATGATTGAATGGCGGAGTAGATTTGATGGGCCGAATGGCCTAATTCTACTCGTATGGCTCAGCCACGGTGGCGCAGCAGCAGAGACGGGTGCTGTCTGTACGGAGTTTGTACGCTCTCCCCGTGATCTGCACGGGTTTTCTCCGAGATCTTGGGTTTCCTCCCACACTCCAAAGACGTACAGGTTTGTAGGTTAATTGGCCTGGTGAATAGTGTAGGATAGTGTTAATGTGCGGGGACTGCTGGTCGGCGCAGACCCGGTGGGCCGAAGGGCCTGTTTCCGCGTTGTATCTCGAAACTAAACTAAATATCCAGATACTTCACAATGCATGCAAATTGAAGGTGGTGTCGCTGCAGATAGGGTGGTCAAAAAACCTCAGAGTATTGCATATAGATGTTGGGAGGTCATGTTGCAGTTATATATGTTGGCAAGGCCGCATTTAGAGCATTGTGTTCAGTTCTGACCACCGTGCAGGGCTCTCGCTTAACTTTTTTTCCCTGTTGCCAGCCGGGCAACCTCGGCAGCTTTTTAGGTTGCCAAATGACAGTTTAGGTGGGCATTTAAGACGGCTTGCATGACGCGTGCGATAATGTGCTCGGATGAAGTGCGTAGTTACCGGTCGGAATTATGGTCAATGAAGCATTCACATATTTCTGCTTCAAATAACGTCACAAACTAAACATATTCACCAATCAAGACATGATATACACCACAATGACATGCAGCAAAATGACAATACAGTATCTCATCTCTTTTTACACGTTGCAATGAATGCAATTTCTATTATCTCTTTCCACTTCCAAAAAATATATGGTTATTCAGCGTATGATCAACCTCGGTGAGACCAAGCGCAGGCTTGGTGATCGCTTCGCACAACACCTCCGTTCAGTTCGCAATAACCAACCTGAGTGGATAAGGGAGAACCTGTGGATGTGTTATATCTGGACTTTCAGAAGGCTTTCGACAAGGTCCCACATAAGAGATTAGCATTCAAACTTAAAGCACACGGTATTGGGGGTTCAGTGTTGATGTGGATAGAGAACTGGCTGGCAGACAGGAAGCAAAACGTAGGAGTAAACGGGTCATTTTCAGAATGGCAGGCAGTGACAAGTGGGGTACCGCAAGGCTCAGTGCTGGGACCCCAGCTATTTACAACATATATTAATGATCTGGATAAGGGAATTGAATGCAACATCTCCAAGTTTGCGGACGACACGAAGCTGGGGGACAGTGTTAGCTGTGAGGAGGATGCAAGGTGACTTGGATAGGTTGGGTGAGTGGGCAAATGCATGGCAGATGCAGTATAATGTGGATAAATGTGAGGTTATCCACTTTGGCGGCAAAAACAGGAAGGTAGACTATTATCTGAACGGTGGTCGATTAGGAAAAGGGGAGATGCAACAAGACCTGGGTGTCATGGTACACCAGTCATTGAAAGTAGGCATGCAGGTGCAGCAGGCTGTGAATAAAGCGAATGGTATGTTGGCATTCATAGCAAACGGATTTGAGTACAAGAGCAGGGAGGTTCTACTGCAGTTGTACAGGGTCTTGATGAGGCCACACCTGGAGTATTGCGTACAGTTTTGGTCTCCTAATCTGAGGAAAGACATTCTTGCCATAGAGGGAGTACAGAGAAGGTTCACCAGACTGATTCCTGGGATGGCAGGACTGCCATATGAAGAAAGACTGGATAGACTTGGCTTGTACTCGCTGGAATTTAGAAGATTGAGGGGGGATCTTATAGAGACTTACAACATTCTTAAAGCGTTGGACAGGCTAGATGCAGGAATATTGTTCCCGATGTTGGGGAACTCCAGAACAAGGGGTCACAGTTTAAGTATAAGGGGGAAGTCTTTTAGGACCGAGATGAGAAGATCATTTTTCATAGAGTGGTGAGTCTGTGGAACTCTCTGCCACAGAAGGTAGTTGAGGCCAGTTCATTGGGTATATTTAAGAGGGAATTAGATGTGGCCCTTGTGGCTAAAGGGGGTTTGGAGAGAAGGCAGGTACAGGATACTGAGTTGAATGATCTGCCATGATCATATTGAATGGCGGTGCAGGCTCGAAGGGCCGAATGGCCTGCTCCTGCACCTATTTTCTATGATTCTATCTCCCAGTGGCTCAGCACTTCAACTCCCCCTCCCATTCCAAATCTGACCTTTCTGTCCTGGGCCTCCTCCATGGCCAGAGTGAGGCCCACCGCAAATTGGAGGAACAGCACCTCATATTTTGCTCGGGCAGTTTACACCCCAGTGGTATGAACATTGGCTTCTCCAATTTCAGGTAGTCCTTGCTTTCTCCCTCCATCCCCTTCCATTCCCAGCTCTCCCACAGCTTACGGTCTCCACCTCTTCCTTTCTTTTTCCCGCCCCCCACCCCGCCAGACATCAGTCTGAAGAAGGGTCCCGACCCGCAACGTTGCCCATTTCCTTCGCTCCATAGATGCTGCCTCACCTGCTGAGTTTATCCAGCATTTTTGTTTACCCATTCACACAAGTTCTGTTATCCCACTTTCCTCACCCACTCCCTGCACATTAGGGGCAATTTTACAGAGACAAGTTAACCTACAAAGCCAATGCATCTTTGGGATGTGGGAGGAAACCCACACGCTTGCAGGGAGAATGTGCAAATTCAACACACACAGTGCCCGAGGACAGGATCGAACACAGATCTCTGGCGTGTGTGGCACCAGCTGTGCCACTATATTTTATTTTCCAACACACAAAAAAATTATACGTTGATAACTTTGGTTACTAAAAAAAAAGAAACTATCCATTTTCAGTCTTAAATCTCTAAGTGACGCTATGTCCCCTTTACAGCTACTGTATGTTTTAATTCCGTTCAAGGCTATTGGGGCAGTACATTGGCCTTAAAGTTGCTGCCTAAAATTGCCAGAGACCCGGAATTGATCCTGAATATGGTTGCCGTCTGTATGGAGTTTTGTTTTCTCATTTATAACATTGTTTACTATGTTTACATATTCTGTTGTGCTGCTGCAAGTAAGAATTTCATTGTTCTAACTGGGACGTGAGAGAATAAAATACTCTTGACTTATGTCGCTGATGTGTGGGATAGAACTAGAGTAGGGTGATCGGTGGTCGGTGTGGACTCGGTGGGCCGAAGGTTCTGTTTCCACGCTGCATCTCTAAATTAAACTGAAAACACTAAAACCAGAGGAAATGTAAAGAAGGGTTTCTACCCATAACGTCGCCCAATGTTTTCTATCCAGAGATGCTGGCTGCTCCATGGAGTTTCCCCGCACAATTAAAGCATGGAATATTCATCCTACCATAGGTATCAACCAGACGCAACTAAATTTAAGGTAGCTTTTTTTCCCCCAAGATCTCTTTTTTGCTTAAGTCCAAGTCAAGAGTCAAGAGAGTTTTATTGTCGTGTGTCCCAGATAGGACAATGAAATTCTTGCTTGCTGCAGCACAACAGAAGATGTAAACAATACAGAACAGGAGATACAAGTTCAGTGTATCTATATGCTATTGACCATATATATACACAATAAATAAACAGATAACAGCAATAGGCTGTTATTTTTCAGAGTTTGGTGGTGGTGGGTCCACCAGTTTAAATTCCATTTTGAATATTTTTGGAGGACCAGGAAACCAAGAAGCCAGAGTTACTCCAGGGAGTTACTGCGGCTCCAGGGAGCGATTCTGCGTTGTTTTTCAAGGTGAGGCAGACAGCAATGGCGGCCAGAACACCCACAATGGAAAGGGAGGGAGAAAGTGGCCTATGCCGACCAGTTGCCGTGGCAGTGGGCATGTGCAGGGCCGCACATGCGCACAACCACGGCCGATGATGTGCTGGCCTTGGCAGTGCAGGCACCCAAGAGCCGAGCGCGAGCGCCGAGAGCTAGCGCCGAGAGCTAGCGCCGAGCGGAGAGCCGAGCGCGAGCGCCGAGAGCCAGCGCCGAGAGCTAGCGCCGAGCGGAGAGCCGAAGAGCCGGACACGGATGGTGGGCGGGTGTCCCGGTTGCTTGCCAAGCCGGGCAAAATGGCATGGCTGTTAGGTTGCCCAGGGGGACTGTAAGTTGCCATTGGCACCAGGGCAACCGCTAGTTTCGAGCCCTGCTCCCATGTTATAGGAATGATGTTGTCAAGCTGGAAAGGGTGCAGTGAAGATTTACGAGGATGTTGCCAGGCTGTACCACTGTGCAGTCTAATGAGCCATAAGTTGTTGAGGTTCATGGAAAGGAGAGGGGGAATGGGTTTTATAGGACTGCCTCCCTAGCTAGGAGCTAGCATGGATCCAATGGGCCAAACCACCACCTCCGCGGGTAGTTTTAAAGGTACTCGTGGGCCTGAGCTCTAGGGAGCAGGCTGGGACACTATTCCTTGGAACGCAGGAGATGAGGGGTGATCTTAGAGAAGTGAACAAAATCATAGGAGGAATAGATCAATAGATGCACAGTCTCTTGCTCAGAATGAATGAATCGAGGACGAGAGAACATAGTTTAAGGTGATGTGGAAAAGATTGAATAGGAACCTGAGGGGTAACTTTTTCAACACAAAGCGTGGTGGGTGTATAAAACAGGCTGCCAGAGGAGATACTTGAGGCGTAGACTATCGCAACGTTTTGGAGACAGTTAGGCAATTATACGGATAGGACAGGTTTGGAGGGATATGGGCCAAATGCAGGCAGGTGGGACCAGAGTAATTGGGACAGGTTGGCCGGTGTGGGCAAGGTGAGCTGAAGGGCCTGTTTATACGCTGTATTACTCTGCAACTCTAAATTCTGGTACCTTAGAACAATTATCTTGCTCCTTTTCCTTCGACTCTTCTTTCTTGCTGGGCTCCCTGTGGATCACGGTTAGAAGGTGCCGCTGCAGAAGTAGGGTCTCTTTGAACTCCTCCTTTGTCTTGGCTTCGGAGAGCTTCTGGCGGAAGTTCATGTCGGCAAACATGGTGGCAAAGGTCCTGCCGACTTCGATGGCAGTCTTCGTGCTCTTCTGTCGTGGGGAACGGAGAGAGAATAATCAATGAGAGTAATCAATGAGAATAATCAATGAGGATGATCAAGAGCCACGTGAAAAAAAAACTCCAAGGGTGGACTTCCAAGCAGTGGAATCATACACCTTCTCAATGGGATCATGGAAATTAGAGAGGCATGGACATGGTAGACAGTCTATGTCCAGGTCAAGCAAAGACTTTCACTGTGACTTGTCACATGTGACACTAAAGTATTAATTCATTCATTCATTCAGAACCTTTTTCCCAGCATGAAAATTTAAAAAATTCAAAGGTTATGCGCTACGATACAATATAACTTTATTTATCCCAGGAGAGAAGTTGGTCTGCCAACAGTCATAAAAACACAACAAGATACATGAAACATGAAATTAAAGTGACGAGTGGTGAGGATTGGGGATGTGCAAAGATTGGGGGTGGGGAGGGGGGAGGAGGGGGGGAAGAGGAGTCACTCCAGCCCACGACAGAAGGGGGAGGAGTTGCAGAGTGTGATAGCCAGAGGGAAAAGGGATCTCCTGTGGCGTTCTGTGCTGCATCTTGGTGGAACCAGTCTGTTGCTGAAGGTGCTCCTCAGGCTGACCAGTGTGTCATGGAGGGGGTGAGCTGTATTGTCCAGGATGCTCCGCAGTTTGAGGAGCATCCTCCCCTCCAAGACCATTCTCCCATGCATCTCTGAACAACGATCATAGTTAAAGTAAGAAATTGTGCTGCTGGAGTAGAGATTTGAAAGGGTGGAGGGATTGTTCTGTGACCAGCACGCAAAGAGTCGCCAGGGTTTGGCGTCATCTTGAAGTTAAAAAAAAATACTAGATGACGTAGGTTTAAGGTGAGAGGGGCAGAGTTTAAAAAAATACATGTTTAGGTTAGTTTAATAATACAACGTGGATACCAGCCCTTCAGTTCGCGCCAACCAACGATCACCCCGTATACTAGTTCTTTCCTACACACTAGGAAAAACTTACAATTTTTACCAAAGCGGCCTTGACACCCTACAGTTCGCCTAAAACCACAACAGGTCCACGGACAACGCCATCGCCCGGGCCCTACATTCATTCCTAGAACACCGGGAGACACCTACATCAGACTCCTTTTCATAGACTACAGCTCTGCCTTTAATACAATTACACCGTCCAAGTTTATCACCAAACTCGCAGGATGTCATCACTCATCTCTGCAACTGGATCTTCGACTTCCAGTCCAACAGATCCCAATCAGTGAGGATAGGGGACAAGTCATCCTCTACGATAACCCTCAACACTGGTGCTCCTCAAGGCTGCCTTTTCTGCCCCCTTCTTTACTCGTTGTACACCCACGACTACGCAGCCATGTACAAATCTAATTCACTTTACAAATTCGCGGACGGCACCTCCAATGTGGGCCGGATTTCAAATAAAGATGAGACGGAGTGCTGGGAGGAGATCGAGAAACATAGAAACATAGAAAATAGGTGCAGGAGTAGGCCGTTCGGCCCTTCGAGCCTGCACCGCCATTCAATATGATCATGGCTGATCATCCAACTCAGTATCCCGTACCTGCCTTCTCTCCATACCCCCTGATCCCTTTAGCCACAAGGGCCACATCTAACTCCCTCTTAAATATAGCCAATGAACTGGCCTGGACTACCTTCTGTGGCAGAGAATTCCACAGACTCACCACTCTCTGTGTGAAAAATGTTTTCCTCATCTCGGTCCTAAAGGAATTCCCCCTTATCCTTAAACTGTGACCCCTTGTTCTGGACTTCCCCAACATCGGGAACAATCTTCCTGCATCTAGCCTGTCCAACCCCTTAAGAATTTTGTAAGTCTCTATGAGATCCCCCCTCAATCTTCTAAATTCTAGCGAGAACCTCATGTCCTGGTGTCGAGACAACAACCTTTCTCTCAATGTCACAGACCTCAGTCTGCATTGATGCTGAAGTAGAGAAGGTCGAAAACTTCAAATTCTTAGGAGTCAATATCACCAACAACCTCTCCGAGACCACCCATATTGCAGCAATGACCAGGAAAGCAGACCAACGCCTCTACTTCCTTCGAAGGCTTAGGAAGTTTGGCATGTCCCCTACAACTCTCACCAACTACTACAGATGCACCATAGAAAGCATTTTATCGGGATGCATCGCAGCTTGGTTCGGGAACAGCTCCACCCAAGACGGCAAGAAATTGCGGGGAATTGTGGACGCAGCCCAGACCATCGCACAAACCAAACTCCGGTCTATTGACTTAATTTATATGTCATACTGCCTCGGCCAGCCCAGCAACATAACCAAGGATGAGTCGCACCCTGGCCACTCCCTCTTCTCCCCTCTTCTGTCACCAAAAGGTATAGAAGTGTGAAAACGCACACCTCCAGATTTGGTGACAGTTTCTTCCCGACTGTTATCAGGCAACTGAATCATAACCAGAGACCAGTGCTGAACTACTATGTACCTCATTGGTGACCCCTGGACTATCCTTGATCGGACTTTGCTGGCTTTACCTTACACTAAACGGTATTCCCTTATCATGTATCTATACACTGTGAACGGATCGAATGTAATCATGTATTGTCTTTCTGCTGACTGGACAGCACACAACAAAAGCTTCTCACTGTACCTCGGTACACGTGACAATAAACTAAACTGAAACTGAGGACTGAGGAGTGTTCCCCCGTGGGTTTTCATCCTACACTCCAAAGACGTACAGGTTTGTAGGTTAATTTGGCTTCTGTAATTGTAAATTGTCGCTAGTGTGTAGGATAGTGTTGGCATGCGGGTGATGACCAGTTGGCGGGGACTCGGTGGGCCGAAGGGCCTGTTTCCACGTGGTATCTATCTATAAAGTCTAAACCCGGTCATTTCAACCAGAAAACTAAGACTTGTGCGAAATCGCTGCTAGTTCACTCCAGTCTTAATAGAAACCTCCCATCCTTAAGCAATCTGGACAAAATGCAGCACAAATTCCGCCAACATGATAGATTCTTAATGGGTAGAGGCTGGAGGTGGTTAGGGATGGGCAATAAAAGCCAGCAAAGTGGATACCCTGGAAGCAAATGAATGAAATGGATTGAAATAAAAAACTTAATGAGCAACTTCCTGCTATTAAAAGTAAGTTCTAGGCACATTGTGCTAGTTAGCAAAACCAATGGTGCGTAATGTTGGCAGGGAGTACGACTGGCAAATGAACGGGAACAGATAGTTTTGCTGCCCGATGAATAAGGTTAAAAATATTCATTTTAATGTTTGGAAGCAATGGCCAGAATTGGTAGAAATCAGGAGCAGACATTGAAGAGAGTTTGAATCAGCAGTGGAACAGCATCCATTTACTTTTCTTGTAAGGCCTCAAGACATAGGAGCAGAATTAGGCCATTCGGCCCATCGAGTCTACTCTGCCATTCCACCATGGAGCCTATTTTTCGCTCTCAACCCCATTCTCCTGGCTTCTCCCCATAGCCTTAGGTTAACATACAATGAGCGTTTGTCGGCACTGGGCCTGTACTCGCTGGAGTTTAGAAGGTATGAAGGGGGGGGCCTCAGAGAAACTTACCGAATGGTGAAAGGCCTGGATACAGTAGATGTGAAGAGGATATTTCCACTAGTGGGAGAGTCTAGGACCAGAGGACATAGCTTCAGAATAAAAGGACGTACCTTTAGAAAGGAGATGAGGCAGAATTTCTTTAGGTAGAGGGTGGTGAATCTGTGGAATTCATTGCCACAGAAGGCTGTGGAGGCCAAGTCAACAGATATTTTTTTAAGGGGGGAATTCTTGATTACTACAGGTGCCAGGGATTATGGAGTTACTTCAGCGCTCTGTGTCTTTGTCTGGTGGGATTGAACCCGTGATGCATTACACACTTTGAACAACAGAGGTGTCAAAGCGACAATAAGCAATGTAGCAGGGTTGATGTATCCGCCAAAGGGATTAGAAGGCACTAGCTATAAGGAGAGGTTGGGTAAACTTGCATTGTACTCTGTGGAGCATCCGAGGCTTAAGGGGAGCCTTGATAGAAATATTTTAAATTATGAGGCATAGATTGGGTAGACAGTCAGAACCTTTTATTTTTCAGGGTTTGAATGTCAAAGACTAGAGGGTATGGCCTTAAAGCGAAAGATGCAAAGTTTAAAGGAGATGCGTGGGGCATTTTTTTTTCTTTTACACACAGAGTGATGAGTGCCTAAATCGCACTGCAAGTGGCCATTATGGAAGCAGATTTCATAGTGATGTCCAAGATGCTTTTAGGTTGGTACATGAATGCTGAAGCCAGCATGGTGGCCCAGCGGTAGAGTTGCTGCCTCACAGCGCCAGAGACCCGGGGTTGATCCTGACCACGGGTACTGTCTGGGTACGGAGTTTGTGCAGTCTCCCCGTTCTGTGCTGACCAAGTTTGTAGCCTAATTGGCCTGGTAGAATTGCAAATGGCCCGATCGCGTGTTGGATCGTGCTAATCGCTGGTCGGCAAAACTACACTAAACCCTGTGTCGTCCCCTTTGCTCCACCTAATGCATTTGAATGTGTCCCTGATAGGACAATGAAATTCTTGCTTTGCTACAGAACATAGCAATTGACTACAAAACAGATCAGTGTGTCGTGATCTGACTCAATAGCACGCAAAACAAAGCTTTTCACTGTACCTCAGCACAGGTGACAATAATAAGTTCAAACCCAAATCTAAACATGGATATTCAGAGACTGTTGAATCAATCTGAAGAAGGGTGCTGACCCAAAACATCATTTGTCCATTTCCTCCACAGATGTGTAGGAAGGAACTGCAGATGCTGGTTTACACGGAGGATAGACACAAAATGCTGGAGTGACTCAGCGGGACAGGCAGCATCTCTGGAGCACAGGAATAAATGGGTGAAGTTTCGGGTCAAGACCCTTCTTCACACTCCGCAAATGAATTCCTCCAGAACTTTTGTGTTTTGCTCAGGATTCTAGCATCTGCAGTTCCTTGCTTCCCTTCCTTAGACGATATACTGTCATTTTATTAGAAAGAATGGAATATAGTGCTTTCAAACACAAGAGGGGGTAATAGCTGGAACAGGGCATTATCTGCAACCAGCCACATTAATGCTAAACACCTTTGTTCAGTCCACTTGGACCTACCTGAGCTCCCGGTTGCTAAACACTTTAATTCCCCTTCCCATTCCCACACTGACCTTGCTGTTCTACGCCTCCTCCATTGTTAGAGTGAGGCTAAATGCAAATTGGACGAACAGCATCTCATATTATCACTTGGGCAGCTTACAACCCAGTTAATATAAATCATAATTTCTCCAACTTCAAGTAATCCCGGCATTCCCCCTGTCTCCATCCCTCTCCCACCCAAGGCGCACAAGCTTCCTGTTCTCACCGAGCTACAGCTAACAATGGCCTGTTTCCGTTATCATCGTCCCTTTTTTGCATATCTTTCATTCATTTCATTATGGGTGGGTGGTTTTGCAGATAGTGAAGATGGTTGTGAACGATTGCAGCAGGATCTGGATCGATTGACCAGGTGGGCGGTGGAATGGCTGATGCAATTTAATACAGAGAAATGTATTTTGGGACGCCTAGCAAGGGCAGGACCTACACAGTGAATGGGTAGACCTCTGGGCAGTGTTGTAGAGCAGAGGGATCCAGGAGTACAGGTGCATGGTTCCTTGAAGGTCGAGTCACAGGTAGATAAAGTGGTCAAAAAGGCTTTGGGCACATTGGCCTTCATCAGTCAGGGTATTGAGTGCAGAAGTTGGGAGGTCATGTTGCAGTTGTATAAGATGTTGGTGAGACCACATTTAGAATATTGTGTTCAGTTCTGGGCAGCATGTTATAGGAAAGATATTGTCAAGCTTGAAATGGTTCGGAGAAGATTGTTGAGGATGTAGCCAGGACTGGTGGGTGTGAACTATAGGGAGAGATTGAGTAGGCTGGGTATCTATTCTGTGGAGCGCAGGAGGATGAGGTGTGCTCTTATAGAGAAGAATAAAATCATGAGAGGAATAGATTGGGTAGTTTCACAGAGTATCTTGCCCAGAGTAGGGGAATCGTGGACCAGAGGACATACGGGGGCTCCAACATCAAGACTCGGAGCGGGGCCTTACATCGCCCGGCGGGGCCTTAACGGACTTACCATCACCCGCCGGGGGCTTTAACGTCGGGGAAGAATAACCAACAGGGCAGAGACAAGACTTTGCCTTCCATCACAGTGAGGAAGGGTTTGGAGATTCACTGTGATGGATGTTTATGTAATTTGTGTTAATTGTGTGCCTTGGTTTTTCCATGTTTGTATGACTGCAGAGACTTAATTTTGTTTGAACAGGTTCAAATGACAATAAATAGCATTCTCAGGTTCAAAGTGAATGGGAAAAGATTTAATAGGAATCCGAGGGGTAATTATTTCCACACAAAGGGTGGTGGGTGTATGGAACAAGCTGCCAGAGGAGGTAGTTGAGGCTGGGACTAAATCCCAACATTTAAGAAACAGTTGGACAGGTACATGGATAGGACAGGTTTGGAGGGATATGGACCAAGCGCAGGCAGGTGGAACCTGTGTAGCTGGGACATGTTGGTCAGTTTGGGCATGTTGTGCCAACGGGCCTGTTTCCACACTGTATCACTCTATGACTCTATTTGTTCTATATCTCTCTGCATCACCGTCTATATGTTGTTTCCCTTTCATGGAAATATAAATGCAAGAATAGGCCATTCGGCCCTTAGAACCAGCACCGCCATTCAATATGATCATAGCTGATCATCCAAAATCAGTACTCCGTTTCTGCTTTCTCCCCATATCCCTTGACTCCATTAGCCCTAAGAGCTCTATCTAACTCTCTCTTGAATACATCGACTACATGTTCCCAAAGCAAAATTATACCAGAACCTGCCATCTCTTGTGTCAAACTAAAGTATCATCAAAGATCATCTTTGGCACAAAAGGAAATGATAATGTTCTAGGAGCAGAATTAGGCCATTCGGCCCATTATGTCTGCTCCGCCATTCAATCATGGGTGATCTATCTCTCCTCTGAAACACATTCTCCTGCCTTCTCCCCATAAACCCTGACACCTGTACTAATCAAGAATCTATCTATCTCTGTCAAGAATCTATGCCTGACCTATCTCTGAATCCATCATCCTGGTTTCGGGTCGAAGGGTCTCGAGCTGAAACGTCAACCATTTCTTCTCTCCAGAGATGCTGCCTGTCCTGCAGTTATTCCAGCACTTTGTGTCTATCTTCGGCTTGTACTCGCTGGAATTTAGAAGATTGAGGGGTGATCTCATAGAGACTTACAAAATTCTTAAGGGGTTGGACAGGCTAGATGCAGGAAGATTGTTCCCGATGTTGGGGAAGTCCAGGACAAGGGGTCACAGTTTAAGGATAAGGGGGAAGTCTTTTAGGACCAAGATGAGAAAATCGTTTTTCACACAGAGAGTGGTGAATCTGTGGAATTCTCTGCCACAGAAGGTAATTGAGGCCAGTTCATTGGCCATATTTAAGAGGGAGTTGGATGTGGCCCTTGTGGCTGAAGGGATCAGGGGGAATGGAGAGAAGGCAGGTACAGGATACTGAGTTGGATGATCAGCCATGATCATATTGAATGGCGGTGCAGGCTCGAAGGGCCGAATGGCCTGCTCCTGCAACCTAATTTCTATGTTTCTATGTTTCTCTGTACTGTTGAAAATAGAACGATTATTATTGTCACGTGCACTGAGGTAGAGTGGAAAGCTTTGTTTTGCATGCTCTCCAAAACAAAATCAGATACACTAAACATAGATATAATCAGTTCAAACTCGTACAATAGATCAAAGGGTGCAGAGTATAGTTCTCAGCATTGTAGCGCATCAGTTCCAGTGACAAAGTCCGATGTCTGAAATGAGGTAGAGATAGATGAAAAATTGGACAGTACCCTAGGTCATGAAAGGAGTTCAGAAGTCTGATACAGAAGGGAAGAGGCTGGTGATAAAACAAATATAATCAAGACCAGTCTCACCCGTCACGCCCTCTTCTCCTCCCTCCCATTAGGGCAAACCGCACACCTCCAGATTCAGGGATAGTTTCTTCCCAGCTGTTGTAAGGTAACTGAATCATCCTCTCACTAACTCGAGAGTGGTGCTGACCTCCCATCTACCTCATTGGAGACCGTTGAACTAATTGGACTTTACTGCGCTAAACATGATTGCTTTTATTATGTATCTGTATACTGTGAACAGATTGGTTTTAATCATGTAAAGTCTTTTCGGTGACTGGATAGCACACAAGAAAAAAGCTCTTCTCAGTATCTCAGTGAGCATTTGATGGCACTGGGCCTGTACTTGCTGGAGTTCAGAAGGATGAGGGACCTCATTAAAGCTTACTAAATAGTGAAAAGCCTGGATAGAGTGGATGTAGAGATGACTTTTCCACCAGCGGGAGAGAGTCTTGGATAGAAGCCGTACCCTCAGAATTGAAGGACATACCTTTAGAAATCCGATGAGAAGGAATTTCTTTCATCAGAGGGTGGCGAATCTGTGGAACTCATTGCCACAGAAGGCTGTGGAGGCCAAGTCAATGATTATTTTTAAGGTGGAATGTGCAATGATTCTTGATTAAGTTGTTTTACGTTATTACCATTTTGGCCGGCACCAGGATCAGGATGACGTAGCGCACCTCACAGCAATTCTCGCCCCAGTTCTGAGGCCTGTCGAGTCGACATATACACACGTGCCGTTTCTGGAGCGTTACAACGGTACACCTAGAGTGGGAAGTAAAACAAAAAAATGTAATTCTGAAAATATATCGGTAAGCATTTTGCCAGAAACGGTTATTCATGACAACATGGTCCAAAGATACTTCATCTTATTAAATACTCCAAAGACGTACAGGTTTGTAGGTTAATTGGCTTGGTATAAATGTAAAAATTGTCCCTAGTGTGGCTAGGGTTGTGTGGCGGTCATTGGTCGGCGCGGACTCGGTGGGCCGAAGGTCCTGTTCCTCCATAACATAGAAACATAGAAAATAAGTGCAGGAGGAGACCATTCGGCCCTTCGACCCAGCACCACCATTCATTGTGATCATGGCTGATCGTCCCCTATCAATAACCCGTGCTTGCCTTCTCCCCATATCCCTCGACTCCACTAGCCCCTAGAGCTCTATCTAACTATCTCTTAAATCCATCCAGTGACTTGGCCTCCACTGCCCTCTGTGGCTGGGAATTCCATAAATTCACAACTCTCTGGGTGAAAAAGTT
This sequence comes from Okamejei kenojei, assembly GCA_035221665.1. Classification (NCBI taxonomy): domain Eukaryota; kingdom Metazoa; phylum Chordata; class Chondrichthyes; order Rajiformes; family Rajidae; genus Okamejei; species Okamejei kenojei. The sequence goes on along the minus strand of CM069131.1, from coordinate 186,855,004 downwards.
TTTTCTCACCTCAGTCTTAAATGACCTCCCCTTTATTCTAAGACTGTGGCCCCTGGTTCTGGACTCGCCCAACATTGGGAACATTTTTCCTGCATCTAGCTTGTCCAGTCCTTTTATAATTGTATATGTTTCTATAAGATATCCCCTCATCCTTCTAAACTCCAGTGAATACAAGCTTATACATCAAACTAAACTAAACTGTCACTATGCCGCCCAATTGATTCCTCAACTCTGGGTAAAAGACATTGTACATTTTACTCCATCTATTCCATTCATCTTCAACTAAGGTAGCTCTTGTGATTGAAGCCAGCTAAGGAAGTTTGCTTACCCCTGCATAACTCAGGTTGTGGGTTTAGTTTAGCTTAGCTTAGGGAAACAGCGTGGAAACACAAACTAGGGACAATTTACATTTTTACCAAGCCAATTAGCCTACAGCCCTGTACTGTCTTTGGAGTGTGGAAGGAAACCAGAGATCCCGGAAAAAATGTATGATCTTCACTGAAGCCAAGTAACCTAAAAACCTGTAGGTCATTGGAGTGTGGGTGGGGAAAAACAGGAGCACCCGGAGAAAATCCATGCGGTCACGGGAAGAACGTACAAACTCCGTAAAGACAGCATCCATAGTCAGGATTGAATCCGGGTCTCCGGTGACAACTCTACTGCTGCGCCACCCTTGCTGGGACAGTGTGAGTGGGGCATTTTGGTGCGTGTGGCCTGTTTACATGCTGTATAACTCAATGACTCTAACCTGAGGGGCAACGTTGTCCACACAGAGGGTGCTGGGTGTATGGAACGAGCTGCCAGAGGAGGTAGTTGAGGCAGGTACAATAACGACACTTAAAAGACACTTGGACATATGCATGGAAAGGTTCAGAGGGATATGGGACTAGGATAGAGATGGGGCATCTTGGCCGGCATGGACAAGTTGGGCTGAAGGGCCTGTTTCCGTGTTTCCGTTTTATGTTTCCGTGCTGTAAGACAAAAAAGCGAAAAACTTTCTGGTCTTATTTTGGGGAGTGGGGTTAGGAACTCTGTTTTTTAACCAAAGCAGACTTTGAGGTTTTGTTAAGAGAAGAGAGAATATGCCAAACAGATGGTTGTGCTTAATGCCTACATTGTTCCTGAGAAACAAAATCTAAATGTAAAAAATATTTACCTAATAAGTGTATCCATATGTGAAACAACAGCAGTAGAAACTGGAATAGCCACCAAAGCCATGGGCAGATACAAGAAACTGCACCTCAGGGTACATATTACCACAGAGCCAATAATCAGTGTTGGATGAGCAAGACCAAGTTAAGGGCCTGTCCCACTTACGTGTCCTTGGCACGCAAATTACGCGACCTTGTGGTCGCATTGAGCCGAGATGGTCGAGCGAAGGTCGGGCGCGATTACATGCGTACGCACAGACGTCTGGAGCGCGTGACATCATTTAAAGATGGACACAAAGCTGGAGTAACTCAGCGGGACTGGCAGCATCTCTGGAGAGAAGGAATGGGTGATGTTTCGTGTCGACACTCTTCTTCAGTCTGAAAAGAAGGGTCTTGACCCGAAACGTCACCGTTGCTTCTCTCCAGAGATGCTGCCGGTCCCGCTGAGTTACTCCTGCATTTTGTGTCTATCTTCAATTTTCTTGGCCCCGCTCTGGGAGTAGAAGTGGGGCGGATCCGGACTCGCCCCAGGCCGAGTTCGGCGATCGTTTGCCTGTTTCTGCTGCTGTTGAAGGTGAGACGTTGCGTCGCGCCAGGGTCTTAGGCCTGTCCCACTTTGGCCGTCAGTTACGCGACAGGCCGTTGGCGTGCGAAGATTTTGTTCACTGCAAGAACTTCGGAGCCCCGCGCGATGCCGGGACCGGCCCCGCACAACTCCATACCCCTCCCCGCTTCTAAGTGGGACCGGCCCCGCGCGGCCTATACGGTGCCCGTACGCCTCAAGCGACCACGAGGTCGCGTAATTTGCGAGCCAAGGACGCGCAAGTGGGACTGGCCCTTAGGAATCTTGAGTTGTCTCATGATATTAAACAAAACATCTCAATCAGCCTGAGCAGATCATCCCCATATTGCAGAGAAAAAAAGCGCAAAGTGGTAACTCAGCAAGTCAGGCAGCATCTCTTGAGGAGATGTTCTCCAGAGATACTGACTGACCCAGAGTTACTCCAGCGCTTTGGGTTTTGACTTTCAGTGCTTGGTAGCATCTGCAGTTCCTCGAGTCTAGCCCAGTCCATTACATAGACCAGACCCCTGACCATCAGATCCATCTATAGACTATAGAGACACAGCGCGGAAACAGGCCTGTCAGCCCACCAAGTCCGACTGATCTTCTCACACTATGTTACACTCCAAAGACAATTTACAATTTCACCAAAGCCAATTAATCTACAATCCTGTATGTCTTTGGAGTGAAGGAGGTGCCAATTAGGGCACCGCTAACTCCTAGGAACTAACTCCTATAGCTGATCATACAAAAGTGAGTGGTTTTGCAGATAGTGGAGATGGTTGTGAACGATTGCAGCAGGATCTGGATCGATTGGCCAGGTGGGCGGAGGAATGGTTGATGGAATTTAATACAGAGAAGTGTGAGGTGTTGCATTTTGGGACGTCGAACGAGGGCAGGACCTACACAGTGAATGGTAGGCCTCTGGGTAGTGTTGTAGAGCAGAGGGATCTAGGAGTACAGGTGCATGGTTCCTTGAAGGTCAAGTCGCAGGTAGATAAGGTGGTCAAAAAGGCTTTTGGCACTTTGCCCTTCATCTGTCAGAGTATTGAGTATAGAAGTTGGGAGGTCATGTTGCAGTTGTATAAGACGTTGGTGAGACCGCATTTAGAATATTGCGTTCAGTTCTGGACACCATGTTATAGGAAAGATATTGTCAAGCTTGAAAGAGTTCAGAAAAGATTTATGAGGATGTTGCCAGGACTAGAGGGTGTGAGCTATCTGTAGGTTATGGTGGGAGGGGTTGAGTAGGCTTGGTTCTATTCCAAGGAGCGCAGGAGGATGAGGGAAGATCTTATAGAGGTATACAAAATCATGAGAGGAATAGATCGGATAGACACACAGAGTCCCTTGCCTAGAGTAGGAGAATCGAGGACCAGACGACATTGGTTTAAGGTGAAGAGAAAAAGGTTTAATAGGAAGCTAGGGGGTAACCTTTTCACACAAAGGGTGGTGGGTGTATGGAACAAGCTGCCAGAGGAGGTAGCTGAGGCGGGGACAATCGCAACGTTTAAGAAACAGTTAGACAGGTACATGGATAGGACAGGTTTGGAGGGATATGGGCCAAATGCGGGCAGGTGGGACGAGTGTAGCTGGGACATGTTTGCCAGTGTGGGCAAGTTGGGCCGTAGAGACAGGAAGAGACAATGCACAGCATCTGTTGAATTGAATAAAGAATCTGCTTTGAATAATGACCATGAACGCTGCCTGTACATCCCAGGAGCATTCCGTCAACAATGAAAGAAATCAGTGTCGTAGCAGGAGAGCTGCTGCCTTACAGCACCAGAGGCCCGGGTTCGATCCTGACTATGGGTGCAGTCTGTACAGAGTTTGTATGTTCTCCCCGTGACCCGCGTGGGTTTCCTCCGGGATCTTCAGTTTCCTCTCACACTCCAAAGATGTGCAGGTTTGTAGGTTAACTGGCCTGGTATTCATGCAAATTGTCCCTAGTGTTTGTATGGGATGGTGTTATTGTGCGGGGATCGCTGGTCGATGCGGACACGGTCGGCCGAAGGGCCTGTTTCCGGGCTGTGTCTCTAAACTAATCTAAAACATGATAGGAAAGCAGTGAAGTCAAACGCGAGTGAGATCTGAGAGCGGGTTTTCCCCGCCCAGCTTCCAAGCAACGGATGTCTCTGATTCCACTCTTATTTAATAGGTCTGAATCAATAACCTAACCTGCTCCAGATGAAGTGGTCAAGCTCCACAACTCCATTGGAGCCGGGCTCATTCAGGGATGAAATATAAAAAGAAACACCTTTCCCAGGCTTATCGCTGCCTAATGGGTGGCCCGTTGAACTTCACAAGGCACCAAGCCCTGCGGTAACTCATCGGGTCAGGCAGCATCGATGGAGAACATGGATAGGCGAGGTTTTGGTTCGGGTCCCTTCATCATTCTCGGTGACATTTTGGGGTCGGCACGGTGGCGCAGAGGGAGAGTCGCTGCCTTACAGCGCCAGAGACCCAGGTCCAATCCCAACTATGGGTGCTTAGTCTGTACGGACTTTTACGTTCTCCGTGTGACCACGTGGGTTACTCCAGGTGCTCCGATTCCCTCCCACACTCCAACGACGTACAGATTCGCAGGTCAATTGACATCTTTAGTTAGGTTTAGAGATATAGCGCGGAAACCGGCCCTTCAGCCCACCAAGTCCATGCGGACCAGTGATCCCCGCACATTAACATTGCCCTACACACACTAGGGACAATTTACAACTTTACCAAGCCAATTAGCCTACAAACCTGTAAACCATTGGGGTGTGGGAGGAAATTGGAACACCTGGAGATCTGTAAATTATAAATTGTCCCTAGTGTGTCGGATAATGGGAGTGTACGGGATGATGACAGGTTGGCGTGGACTCAGTGAGCCGAAGGGCCTGTTTCCATGCTGCTGTATCTCTAAAGTCTAAAGTTGCTGCCTGACCTGCTGAGTTACTCCAGCACTGCATGTGCTATTTGGTACATCATGCACCGGCAGTTCCTCGCGCCTGCGTTGAACTTCACTCTGGAATCGCCTTCTGACCCAAGCAACCGCGGTGGGCGTCTGATCCCAGGGCGGCGCAGCGGTAAAGTTGCTGCCCGACAGCCCTCACAGCGCCAGAGACCCGGGTTCGATCCCGACCACGGGTGCTGCGTGTACGGAGTTTGTACGTGCTCCCCGTGACCTGCGTGGGTGTTCGCCGAGATCTTTAGTTTCCTCACGCACTCCAAAGACGTACAGATCTGTAGGTTAATTGTGTTTGGTGTAAATGTAAAATGGTCCCTAGTGTGCTAGGTTTAGCGCTATCCTTGCGAGGATAGTGTTAATGTGCGGGGAGCGCAGGTCGGCGCAGACTCAGTGGGCCGAAGGGCCTGTTTCCACGCTGTGCCTGTAAACTAAACCAAACCAAATGAAATAAGTCAAATGACCTGTTAACCTGTACATCTTTGGAGTGCGGGAGGAAACCGAAGCACCTGGAGAAACCCACACAGTCACGGGAAAAACGTACACAAAACCTCCACACAGACAAAGTGCGGGGATCGCTGGGCGGCGCGGACTCAGTGGGCCGAAGGGCCTGTTTCCGCGACGTATCTCTAAACTAAAACTAAATTAAAAAAAACAATGGTGACAACCAATGCAGGGACACTTACAGAAGACAGAGCCAGGATTGCTGATACTGAACGCCGGTGGTCGTAGCAGAAACTCCTTGAATAGTATTTGACAGGAGGTGCACTGGAAGAAAAAAAAAACAAAATTGAATTTTTTTTTCACAGCACACACATCATAAAGCTCCACAGATCTGGCACATCCTGCACATCCTGTTACATCCCCTGCACATGCTGTTACATCATCGGGTCATGCAGCCTGGGAACAGGCCCTTCAGCCCAACAGGTCCTTGCCGACCAAGATGCCGCATCTGCACTAGTCCCACCTTCCTGTGTTTGGCCCACATCTCTTTCAACCTTTCCTATCCTTGTAGCCAGAGGCAGAGTCATACAGCATGGAGACAGGCCCTTCGGTCCATCTTGCCCATGGTGACCCAGATGCCCCATTTACACTGGTCATACCTGCCTGGGCTAGGCCCATCTCCTTCTAAACCTTGTGTAGGGAGGAACTGTAGAAGCTGGTTTAAACTGAAGATAGACACAAAAATCTGGATTAACTTTAGCGGGACTGGCAGCGTCTCTGGAGAGAAGGAATGGGTGACGTTTCGGGTAGAGACCCTTCTTCAGACTGAGGAATCTGAATCCGATCGGTCTGAAGAAGGGTCTTGACCCGAAAGGTCACCCATTTCTTCTCTCCAGAGATGCTGCCTGTCCCGCTGAGCCTGCCTTCTAAACCTTTACTAGCTGTGTACGGTACCTATCAAAATGTTCTTTAAATGTCGCCATAGTTCCCACCTCAACTACCTCCTTTGGCAGCTCGTTCCACATACCGACTACCCGCTCAAAAAAGTTGCCCCTCAGGTTCCTATTAAATCTTTCACACATCTTAAACCTCTCCCCCTGGTTCTTCATTCCCCTACTCTGGGTAAAAGACTGCGCATTCACCCCATCTATTCCCTTCATGATCGTGTACATGATCTTTGTGATCAGCCCTCAGCCTCACGCACTCAATGAATAAAGTCTTAAGGGCCTGTCCCACTTGGTGATTTTTTCGCCGACTGCCAGCATCATCGGCTGGTGTATCAGGTTACCGAAAAAGACGGTGACGCGGCAAGATGACGTATTGACGCGCGGAGTTTATTTTTTTTTTACAAGTGTCGCAACATTTCTTTTGTCGCCGCCCGGATTTTGAAATGTTCAAAATTTTTTGGCGTCCCTGATATGACGCCGGCAGTCGCTGAAAAGGTTGCCGTGGTTCAGGCCCTTTAGTCTGCCCCACTTCTCAGCCCCTCGAGTCCTGGCAACATCCCCATGAAACTTCTCTGCACTCTTTCCAGCTTGATGGCATCCTTCCATCTTCAGTACGGCGATCTATCAGCGCTGGCCAGGGCACACGGAGAAGAATGTCGATCCCCAAAGCAGCTTAACCTCGTGCCCTTCACACCCAGTTAAAAATTGTCCTTTGATGTTTCGAGGAAACACTGGAACCAATCTGCAACAGAACGAACTGACAATCGAATAAAAGGCTTTTCATCAATCAAAAAGTAATGTTTAGTTTAGTTTAGTTTAGTTTAGAAATACAGTGCGAAAACAGGCCCTTCGGCCCACCGGGTCCGTCGACCAGCGATCCCCGCACATTAACACTATTCTACACACACTAGGGACATTTTTTACATTTACACCAAGCCAATTAACCTACAAACCCGCACGTATTTGGAGAGAACGTACAAACTCCGTACAGTCAACACCCGTAGTCGGGATCGAACCCACGCGCCGTGAGGCAGCAACTCTACCGCTGCGTCATCATGACCGCCCTCCAAATGTCATTTGGAGAAGGGGAACAGCGGGTAGGAAAGAAACCGCAGATGCCGGTTTAAACCGAAGACAGACACGAAATGCTGGAGTAACTCAGCGGGACAGGCAGCATCTCTGCAGAAAAGGAATAGGTGACGTTTCGGGTCGAGACCCTTCTTCAGACTGAGAGTCAGGGGAAAGGGAAACGAGAGATATAGATGCCGATGTGGAGAGAATAGAAGGGGCTGGCTGTTTTGGTTCCCAGGGGTTTACAGCGTTAGAGTTGCTGCCTTACAGCACCAGAGACCTGAGTTCGATCCCGACTACTGGTGCTGTCTGTACGGAGTCTCCCCGTCACCGCGTGGGTTTTCTCCGAGATCTTCGGTTTCCTCCCACACTCCAAAGACGTACAGGTAAGTAGGTTAATTCTCTTGGTTAGAGTGTAAATTGTCCCTGGTGTGCGTAGCACAGTGTTGATGTGTGGGGGTCGCTGGTCGGTGCGGACTCGGTGGGCCGAAGGGCCTGTTTCCGCGCTGTATCTCTCAACTAAACTAAAAATTAAACTAAAGGTGAGCGGTGCCCAAAGTGGCTTCCATATTTCCTAGTCGTCAGAAGAGTCTGAAGAAGGATCACGTCCTGAAACGTCACCTATTCTTTTTACTCCAGAGATGCTGCCTGACCCGCTGAGGTACTCCAGCACTTTGTGTCTATCTTTCACGTTTCCTACATTTGGCACTCGAGAAGTATTTCATCAGCTGAAAAATAACTAAGCAAGCTCAGAAATCACCTCACACACACCTCCTGATTCAGGGACAGTTTCTTACCCAGCTGTAATCAGGCAACTGAACTGTCTTCTCACTAACTAGAGAGTGGCCCTAACCTCCAATCTACCCCCACTGGAGAACTACGAACTGCCGAAAAGGAATTTTAAAAGATGGTGTTCAGCTGGAAAGAGTGCAGGGAAGATTTACGAGGATGTTGCCAGCACACGAGGGCCTGAGCTATAGGGCAAGGTTAGGCAGGCTCGGACTTTATTCCTTGGATGGCAGGAGACTGAGGGGTGATCTTACAGAGATATGTACGATCATGAAGGGAATAGATCGCGTGATGCAAAGTATCTTTTACCCAGAGTGGGGGAATCGAGAATCAGGGGACATCGGTTTAAGATGAGAGGGGAAAGATTTAATAGGAACTCAAGAGGAGTTGTTTTTCCACACCGTGAGTGGCAGGTGTATGGAATGAGCTGCCTGAAAAGGTAGTTGAGGCAGGTACTATAACATTTGATAGACATTTGGACAGGTACATGGACAGGAAAGATTTAGAGGGCTATGGGCCAAATGTGGACAAATAGACCAGCATAGATGGGCATATTGGTTGGCATGGGCAAGTTGGGCCGAACGGCCTGTTTCCCTGCTGTATATCTCGATAACAGTAAACCCCACCGCCCTTAGGAGGCAAGGAATTCCAACGATACACAATCCTCAAAATAAATTCCTCTTCAGTTTCATCTTAAACTGGTAACCCTTGATATGAATGTACACCTCCTAGGTTCTAAATTCCACATGTGTCAAACCCCCTTGGAATCTCAAAGAGCCATAGAGTGATACAGTGTGGAAACAGGCCTTCGGCCCAACTTGCTCACACAGGCCAACATGTCCCAGCTACACTAGTCCCACCTGCCTGCATTTAGCCCATATCCCCTAAACTTGTCCTATCCATCCACCTGTCTAAATGTTTCGTAAACACTGCAAAAGTACCTCCATCAACTACCTCCTCCGGCAGCCCGTTACATGCAGCCACCACCCTTTGCGTGAAAAGGTTACCCCTCAGGCTCCTACCTTTTTCCCCCTCATCTTCAACAAGAGAGAATAGACAATGGGTGCAGGAGGAGGCCATTCGGCCCTTCGAGCCAGCACCGCCATTCAATGTGATCATGGCTGGTCATCCCCAATCAGTACCCCGTTCCTGCCGTCTCCCCTGACTCTGCTATTATTAAGAGCCCTATCTAGTTCTCTCTTGAAAGCATCCAGAGGACCTGCCTCCACCGCCCTCTGAGGAAGAGAATTCCACAGACTCGCCACTCTCTGTGAGAAAAAGTGTTTCCTCGTCTCCGTTCTAAATGGCTTGCACCTTATTCTTAAACTGTGGCCCTGGTTCGGGACTCCCCCAACATCGGGAACATGTTTCCTGCCTCTAGCGTGTCCAAGCCCTTAACAATCTTATATGGTTCAATGAGATCCCCTCTCATCCTTCTAAACTCCAGAGTGTACAAACCCAGCTGCTCCATTCTCTCGGCATATGACTGAAACGGAATCATCCTACCACAACCAGAGAGCAGTGCTGAACTATCTACCTCTTTGATGACCCTCGGACTATCCCTAATCGGATTTTGCTGGCTTCACCTTCCACTAAATGTTATTCCCTTGTCATGTATCTATACACTGAAAATGGCTCGATTGTAATCATTTAGTGTCTTTCTGCTGACTGGTTGGCACGCAACAAAAGTTTTTCACGGTACCTCGGTACTCGGGACAATAACCTAAACTGAAAACCTTTGCCCACTGGTTCTCGATTCCCCTACTCTTGGCTGAAGTGGTTCAATTTCATTTCTTGTTCTTCTAACCTCCAAGGAGCACAGACCCAATCTTTCATCAAAAGTTACCACCGTAACCGCAAGCATCACCGTTGCCAATGTGCTCGCAACTGTGCCAACTCAAATATTTTGCTCCTTCAATATGGAGGCTAAAACTGCTGACAGTACTTCAGATGTGGTCTCAATGCCCTCCAGCAACATGTCCTTACTTGTACTCTGCCCCATTTGTTCATAACTTCATAGGTGGTAGGAGCAGAATTAGTCCATTTGGCTCATCTAGTCTACTCCGCCATTCAATCATGGCTGATCTATCTTTCCCTCTCAACTCCATTCTCCTGCCATCTCTTCATAACCCCTGACACCCTGATACTAAGAATCTATCTGCCTTAAAAAAAAGTCCACTGACTTGGCCTCCACAGCTCTCTGTGGCTATGAATTCCACAGGTTCTCCAGCATCTGACTGAAGAAATTCCTCCTCGGCTCCTTCCAAAAGGAACAATCTTTATTTCTCAGACGCTCAGAAATTTTCCCACTAGTGGAAGCAGCTTCTCCACATCCAAAGAAGGCTGACATTCCATTCTGCTTCCTAATTGCTCACTGTCCTACAGAATAACCCATTTCATTTACAATAAGATAGACACAAAAAGCTGGAGTAACTCGGCGAAAGAGAAAGAACGGGTGACGTTTCGTGTCCTCACCCTTCTTCGGACTGACCGAAACATCACTCATTCCTGTTCTCCAGAGATGCTGCCTGTCCCGCTGAGTTACTCCAGCTTTTTGTGTCCGCCTCTGGTTTAAACCAGCATCTGCAGTCCCTTCTTACACATTTCACTCATAATAACATTCTGTCCATGAAGAAGAGGTGCGACTCAAAAAGTTGCCTATCCATGCTCTCCATCATTGAGTCCCGGACTTCCCACCTTTAAATCCATCACACTTCACTCCGAACAGCAGCCAACACAGTGACAGATTCAAGGGTGGCAAAGTGGCGCAGCAGGTAGAGCTGCTGCCTCACAGCGCCAGAGATCAGAGTTTGATCCTGACTATGGGTGCTGTCTGTGCGGAGTTTGGACGTTCTCCCTGTGACCACGCGGGTTTTCTCCGGGTGCGCCAATAACCTCCCACATTCTAAAGGCGTGCAAGATTTGCAGGATGATTGGTTTCTGTAAATTGTCCCCCGTGTGTGGAAGACAAAGGTGGGATGACCTCAAACTCATGCACGGGTGATCGAGGGTGAAAGCGGACCCGGTGGGTCAAAGGGCCCATTTCCAAGCTGCATCTCTAAACGTACCACCCTGGTCATTCCTCCTTCTCCCTGTTCCCGTTGGGCAGAAGTTACAGAGGCTTGAAACCGCGCACTACCAGACTCAGGAACAGTTTCTTCCCCTCTGTTATCTGTCCTCCATAAGCTAGGGCCTTGTCCAATTCACTTCTACCCCTTTGCAAATATGGACTTTGCCTATGGAACAATTGTTTTGCTACAATGCTGAAAATTCTGCACTCTTTCAGTCTTAGAAAGGAGGTGAGGAGAAAATGTATTTGATCCGAAGGGTGAATGTATGGAATTCATGCTGTAGAGGCATGGATGTGGATATTTTTAAGGTGGAGATGGACAGATTTTGGATTCGTAAAGATGTCAGAGGTTATGGGGAGAAGGCAGGAGAATGGGGTTGATTAAAAAAAAAATAGATCAGCCATGATTGAATAGTGAAGTAGACCCTGATGGGCCAAATGGCCTAATTCTGCTCCGAGAATTATGAGAACATTGTTCCCTGCATTGTATAGCATCAGCCGTGTAGATAAAGACCAATGTCCGCAGTGGAGTAGAGATGAATCGGACAGTTCCCTAACGAGTGGAAGGAGCATGATTAAAGAGGTGAAGAAGCTGTTCCTGTGTCTGGTGGATGCGGGCCGGGAGAAGGGGGAATGACCAAGGTTGGACAAGCCTTTAATTACGCTTGTGTTAAAGAAGGAACTGCAGATGCTGGAGAATCGAGGGTTACACAAAAGGCTGGAGAAACTCAGCGGGTGCAGCATCTAAGGAGCGAAGGAGATAGGCGACGTTTAATTATGCTTGTGGCCTTTGTGAGGCATATTAGATACCAGAGCACTCCGCTCTATGATCTTCGTGTGAACTTAGACGGAGTCACAGGTCTGAGGTCCGGTCCTTTGTGAGGAAGTGTGAAATTTAGTTTAGCTTAGACAGACATACAGCGTGGAAAAAGGCCCTTTGGCCCACCCTGAGTCCGCACCGACCAGCGATCCCCGAACACTAACACTATCCGACACACACTAGGGACAATTTTAGCCTGGCAAACCTGTACATCTTTGGAGTGCAGGAAGAAACCTATGCAACGAGAGGCAATTTACGCGACCGATTAACTTGCAAACCTACACGTCTTTGGGATGCGGACGGAAACTGGAGGACCCGGAGAAAACCCACGCGGTCACAGGGAGGAGGTGCAAACTCCACACAGGCAGCACCCGAGATCAGAATCGAACCCAGGTCTCTGGCGCTCTGAGGCGGAGTTCGGCCACTGCGTCACTGGGCCACCTTAGATCGAGTAAGGGTTACAACTGGGCCACCTTAGATCGAGTAAGGGTTACAACAAGAGTCTTTGTTGAGAGGCAACGCTTCGCACAGTGCGAGTGAGCACAATTACCATTGCCACTGCCCTCCCGAAACGTGCTGCAATCAGTGAATAAGCCGCCCATGACCTCGTCCAAGTTGCAAATGGGCTCCGTGTTCTCAGACTCCTTCGTGAGGTGCTTGACCATCTCCCGCAGAACGTCATCCAGGGACAGCGCCGACACGTCCAGCAGGATCCCCGCCCCAGCCAGGAATCCGTCCAGGTCCTTGTGCGCCCGCACCTCTTCCTCAAAGTTCTTCAACTTCAGGTACTGCGAGAATAAAAACAGAACATGGACACTCAAGGCGAAAAGCCATCGAAAAGCCGTAAGCCATTTAGAACGGAGACTAGGAAACACTTTTGCACCCAGAGAGTTGTGAGTCTGTGGAATTCTCTGCCTTGGAGGGCGGTGGAGGCCGGTTCTCTGGATACTTTCAAGAGAGAGCTAGATAGGGCTCTTAAAGATAGCGGAGTCAGGGGATATGGGGAGAAGGCAGGAACGGGGCACTGATTGGGGATGATCAGCCATGATCATATTGAATGACGATGCTGGCTCGAAGGGCCGAATGGCCTACTCCTGCACCTATTGTATATTGTTTATTGGCTATTGAATCCGCGTTAGAACATAGAATAGCATGGCACCACAGTGGTAGTGTTGCTGCCTCACAGCGCCAGAGATCCAGGTTCGATCCCGACTGCGGGTGCTGTCTGTATGGAGTTTGTACCCTGCACACTAACACTAACCTCCACACTGGGGACGATTTATAATCTTCACCGAAGCCAATTAACCTACAAACCTGTAGGTCAATAGAGTGGGGAGGGTGACAGGAGCACCCGGAGAAAACCCATGCAGGTCACGGGGAGAATGTGCAAACTCTGTACACACTGCACCCGTAGTCAGGACTGAACCCGGGTCTCTGGCGCTGTGAGGCAGCAACTCTACCGCTGTGCCATCGCGCCGCCCATTTTCTTTACATTTTTCTAATCCTTCACTTTGCCAAACTTAGCTCCGGTTTAGTTTCTTAAAAATCATTCCCATAATCTCTGACCTCTGTTGACAACAGCAGATGGAACACATGTGGACAGGACGGCTGATTGCAATCGTTATATATCGAAGGCCACCACAGGGGGGCACGGGGGCGCAGCGCTAGAGCTGCTGCCTTGCAGCGCCGGAGACCCGGGTTCGATCCCGACCGCGGGTTTTGTCTTCACGCAGTTTGTACGTTCACCCCGCGACCTGCGTGGGTTTTCTCCGAGATCTTCAGTTTCCTCCCACACTCCAAATACGTACGTACAGGTTTGTAGGTTAATTGGCTCGGTATAAATGTAAATTGTCCCAAGTGATGTGTCGGTCAGTGTTAATGTGCGGGGATCGCTGGTCGGTGCGGACTCGGTGGGCCAAAAAGGGCCTGTTTCCGCGCTGCAGCTCTCAAAAACAAACTGCGGCAGCTGTGCGCAAGATGCTGTCTTCCCCCCTGTAGCAGAGCCACCAGCAATGGTTCTGAACGTTTATCCCAGCATGGAGCACAGGATCTGGGCTTCGAGTCCAAATGAATGTCACACGCCTGCCCAAACCTCAAACACTAACTGTGCCAACAGCCAGGGTCAGGAATCAGGGGAGAGGACATTGCTTGAGGACAATTGGCAAAGAGAAGGGGATGCGGGTGTGGGGGAAGAAGAAAACAGGGTGATTGCTTCCATTCAGGGTGCAAGGATTAGTTTACTTTACTATTGTCACTTGAACCGAGATACAGTGAAAAACGTTTATGTTGCGAGCTATCCAGTCTGTGGAAAGACAATACGTGATTACAATCCAGGCATCCACAGTGTATGGACACAGTATAAAGGGTATTGTCCCAACAGCATGCGATTGCATGAGTCTAGCGCGACCAAACGTGGTCGCTTGAGGCGTACGGCCCCTCCGGGCCGGTTCCACTTCGAAGTATGGAGATGTGCAGGGTTGGTCCTGACATCATACTCACCAATCAGCTGGGCAGGAGGCAGGCCGACTGAAGGCAGGCGGTGACGTCATCACGCAACGGCACGCCAGGCGGTGACGTCATCGCGCGACGCCACGCACTAGGCGCACGCCGTCAAGACGCAGCGTACGCCCGTTAAGACGCTGCGTACGTCCTCAATTCGGCTGCGGGCTGACAGGCCGTTGGCGCGCAGGATCTTTGGACAGTGTCAGTTTTTCGGAGCCCCGTGCGATGTCGGGACCAGCCCCGCACAACTCCATACGCCTCCGCCGATCGAAGTGGGACCGGCCCGCGAGGCCGTACGGCTCAAGCAACCACGTTAGGTCGCGCTAGACACATGCTGGTGGGACAGGCCCTTAACATGATAAAGGGATAACGTTTAGTGCATGATGAAGTCCAATAAAGTCTGACCAAAGATAGTCCGAGGATCTCCAATGAGGTTCAGGACTGCTCCCTGGTAGCGGGAGGATGGTTCAGTTGCCTGATAACAGCTGGGAGGAAGCTGTCTCTGAATCTGGTAGTGTGTATTTCCACACTTCTATACCTTTTTCCCAATAGGAGAGGGGAAAAGAGGGAGTGGCCAGGATGCGGCTCGTCACTGATTATGCTGGTGGCCTTGTTGAGGCAGCGTGAAGTATAAATGGAGTCAATGGAAGGGAGATAGACGCAAAGTGCTGGAGTAACTCAGCGGGACAGGCAGCATTTCTGGAGAGAAGGAATTGTGACCTTTCGGGTCGAGACCCTACTTCCTAAATGGAAGGGAGGTTGGTTTGGGTGATGGTCTGGGTTGCATCCACAATTCTCTGCAATTTCTTGCGGTCTTGAATGGAGCCGTTCCCAAACCATAGTCATAGAATGATACAGTGTGGAAACAGTATCAACAAGTTGCCTAAACTGCCCAACGTGTGCCATCTACCTGCGTTAGGCCCTTACCCCTCCAAACCTGTCCTATCCATGTACCTGTCTAATTGCTTCTTAAATGTTGCGATATTCCCTGCTTCACTACCTCCTCTGGCAGCTTGTTCCATACACCCACCACACTTTGTGTGGAAAAAGTTACCCCTCGGATTCCTATTCAATCTTTTCCCCCTCACCTTGAACCTGTCCTCTGGTCCTCAAATCTCCAGCACTGGGCAAGAGTCTCTGTGTATCTACCCGATCTATTCCACTCATGATTTTTGTACACCTCTATAAGATCACCCCTCATTCTCCTGCCCTCCAACAAATAGAGATCCAGATTCCTCAACCTCCCCCTATAGATCACACCCTCTAGTCCTGGCAACATCCTCATTAATATTTTCTGAACCCTTTCAAGCTTGACAATATCTTTCCTACAATATGGTGCCTAGAGAAAACTGAGCACAATATTCCAAATGTGGTTACACAACTGCAACATGACCTCCCAAATTCTATAGCCAATGTGCCAAAGGCCTTTCTGACCACCTTATCTACCTGCGACTCAACCTTCAAGGAACCATGCACCTGTGCTCCTAGATCCCTCTGCTCTACAACACTACCCAGAGGCCTACCATTCACTGTGTAGGCCCCACCCTTGTTAGACATCCCAAAATGCAACACCTGGAACTTCTCTGCATTACCAGGAGTAGGCCATTCAGCCCTTCGAGCCTGCACCGCCATTCAATATGATCATGGCTGATCATCCAGTATACCTGCCTTCTCTCCTACCCTCTGAGCCACAAGGGCCACATCCAACTCACTCTTAAATATAGCCAATGAACTGGCCTCAACTACCCTCTGTGGCAGAGAGTTCCAGAGACTCACCACTCTCTGTGTGAAAAAAGTCTCTCATCTCGGTCTTAAAGGATTTCCCCCTTATCCTTAAGCTGTGACCCCTTGTCCTGGACTTCCCCAACATCGGGAACAATCTTCCTGCATCTAGCCTGTCCAACCCCTTAAGAATTTTGTAAGTTTCTATAAGATCCCCTCTCAATCTCCTAAATTCCAGAGAGTATAAACCGAGTCTATCCAGTCTTTCTTCATCAGTCCCTGACATCCCAGGAATCAGTCTGCATTAAATTCCATCAACCATTCCTCAGCCCACCTGGCCAATCGATCCAGATCCTGCTGTAATCTTTCACAACCATCTTCATTATCTGCAAAACCATTCACTTTTGTATCATCAGCAAACTTGCCCTGTATGGTCTCATCTCAATGATTGATGTAGATGACAGTAATGGGCCCAGCATTGAACCCTGAGGCACACCACTGGTCACAGGTATGTAATAGTTACCCCTCAGATTTCCATAATATCTTTGCCCCTTCACAACCCTATGCCCTCTGGTTTTCGATTTCCCAACTCTAGGCAAGCGTCTACCCGATCTATTCCTCTCATGATTTTACATACCTCATCCTCCTGTGCTCCAGGGAATAGTCTCAGCCTGCTCAACCTCTCCCTGTCGCTCCAGACTCTCAAGTCCAGGCAACATCCTCGTAAATCTTTCTACACCCTTTCATAGAAACATAGAAATTAGGTGCAGGCCATTCGGCCCTTCGAGCCTGCACCGCCATTCAATATGATCATGGCTGATCATCCAACTCAGTATCCCGTACCTGCCTTCTCTCCATACCCCCTGATCCCTTCAGCCACAAGGGCCACATCCAACTCCCTCTTAAATATGGCCAACGAACTGGCCTCAACTACCTTCTGTGGCAGAGAATTCCACAGATTCACCACTCTCTGTGTGAAAAATTTGTCTATTATTGTCTATTATTGTCTATTATTGTCACGTGTACCGAGGTCCAGTGAAAACCTTTTTTGTTGTGTGCCATGCAGTCAGCGGAAAGACTATACATGATTACAATCGCGGCATCCACAATGTACAAGGTAAAGGGTAGAATGTTTATAGCAAGATGAAGTCCAGTAAATTCCAATTAAAGATAGTCTGAGGGTCTCCTGTGAGGTTGAGGTGGTCAAGACCACTCTCCAG
Source organism: Okamejei kenojei (assembly GCA_035221665.1). Classification (NCBI taxonomy): domain Eukaryota; kingdom Metazoa; phylum Chordata; class Chondrichthyes; order Rajiformes; family Rajidae; genus Okamejei; species Okamejei kenojei. Next base: position 186,837,762 of record CM069131.1, on the reverse strand, counting down.
TTTGTGGTAGGATGGTTCAGTTGCCTTAGAACAGCTGGGAAGAAACTGCCCCTGAATCTGGAGGTGTGCGTTTTCACACTTCTGCACCTCGTGCCTGATACGAGGGGGGGGGAGAAGCCTCTACTTCCTGCACCCCTTCAAGCAGGAGAGAACACGGCATGTACGTGAAACGGAAACAGACTTTGGATCCGTGGTGAAAGAACAGGATGAATTAAACTGTTTCTACTAATGGCTGGCAGGTGAATAATGGGCCAAATCATCAACTCCAATTGGCCCGGCATGGTGGTGCAGCGGCAGAGTTGCTGCCCTACAGCGCCAGGCACCCAGGTTCGATCCTGACTACGGGTGCTGTTTGTATAGAGTTTGTACGTTCTACCCGTGACAACATGGGTTTCCTCCAGGTGCTTTGGTTTCCTCCCACTCTCCCAAAGACGTGCAGGTTTACAGGTCAATTGGCTTGGTGCAATTGGAAATTGTCCCAAGTGTGTGTTGGACAGTGTAAGGGTGCAGGGGTCGCTGGTTGGCGCGGACCCCGCGGGCCGAAGGGCCTGTTTCCGTACTGTATTTCTAAACTCAACTCCAAAGGCGTACAGGTTTGTCGTTTAATTGGCCTCTGCTTATTGTTCCTAGTGTGTGGGGTGGAATGGAACAAACACTAGGTTCCCCAGTGACCTCTCTATCCTCCATTTGAGGTCAACAGAGTGGCACAGGCAGTAAAACTGCTGCCTCACAATGCTAGAGGCCGGTGTTCGGTCCTGATGGGGGACCTCATTGAAACGTACAGAATAGTGAAAGGCTTGGATAGAGTGGGTGCGGAGAGGATGTTTCCACTAGTGGGAGAGTCTAAACTGGAGGTCAAAGCCTCAGAATCAAAAGACAGTCATTTAAGAAGGAGATGAGGAGACATTTCTCTAGTCAGAGGGTGGTGAATCTGTGGAATTCTTTGCCACAGAAGGCTGTAGAGGCCGGGTCAGTGGATATTTTTTAAGGCAGAGACAGATAGATTCTTGTTTAGTGCAGGTGTTATGGGGCACCTGTTTAGTGCAAAGGTTGTGGGGAGAAGGCAGGAGAATGGGGTTTGGGGAGGTTGAGATAGATCACCCATGATTGAATGGCGTGAGTAGGCTTGATGGGCCAATAGGCCTAATTCTACTCCTATCAATTCTGAGTTATGACCTCGGATGTTGTCTGTGTAGAGTTTGCACGCTCGCACGTGGATTTCCTCCAGGTGTTCTGCTTTCCTCCCACATTCTAAAAATGTGCCTCAGTAAAATGGTCAGTAATGCATATGGAGAAATTGCAATAGCATTGAAATATATAGAATATGACTATTGTTGATGGTCAGTGTGGACTCGGTGGCCAAAAGACCCGTTTTTGTTCAGAATTTTAGTTTGCAGATGTAGTACAGAAACAGGCCCTTCAGACTACCAAGTCCACTTTTCTGTCTCAGTTAAGTTTAGTTTAGTGTCATGTGTACCGAGGTACAGTGCAAAGTCCGTGCCAACCAGAGATCACCGCACACTAGCACTATCCTACACACGCTGAGGACAACTTACAATTTTAACAAAGCCAATTAATTTACACAAACCCCGCACATCTTTGGAGGGTGGGAGGAAACCGGAGCACCGGAGAAAACCCACATGGTCACAAAACGTCACCTATTCCTTTTCTCCGGAGATGCCGCCCGTGGAGTTACTCCTTCCCCAAAGCCTCCACGTCCATTCCTGTGATGGGGCGACCAGCGCTGCACTCGATACTCCAAATGTGGCCTGTCCAAAGTCCTATCGAGCTGCATTGTGACTTCTTGGCTCTTACACTCTTTAACTTAAAACTCGTTAACTTTCCATAGAAACCATCACTTCGAGGCACGCCATTCAATTTCCCCACCCTCCCACTCTCTACTTCTCCATAAAACGTGTCATCTTTGACATCTCGGTCTTATTCTGGTGATAAGTACGGGTGTCGGGGGCTATGTCTTTCTTCATAAGGTCCTGAGAAGGCCTTTCTGCAGGAGAATGGGGTTGAGAGGGTGTGATAGATCAGCCACGATTGAATGGCGACACCCAGGTCTCGCTGCATCTTCGTATCACTGACTTGATGGGTCGAATGGCCTAATTCTGCTCCTATCCACATGAACTAATGACATTGTCCAATCCTTCTGAAAGGCCTGAAATGTGATCTCCATGTGATCTTTCCAAAACTACTGCTGAAACCGTCGGGTTTATCGAGCTTCTGCATCTCTATTTATTTTTAAATGACTTCTGCCTGAAAGAAACGAAAGCTATGCCTTAATCTTAAAAGTAAACAATTCCTTGTCGCCTCTGATTCTTAATGCATTATTTATAAAGTTGTCGCTTGATCAGATAGAGAGTGGCCTCTTCATATTTGCCGTGACGTTATATCTGTATCTCTCCCACTGGGAGTATTATGGTGAGGGATGTTTATATATGAAATGGGGCGATGGATTTATTGTGGGTGGCTTGCTGTCCTAATCTTACCTTCCTGTGGAGCCCAGTATGTGCAACAGTCCCTGTGCTTTGGATACACAGAGTGACAAAGTTCACTGCACAGAAACAGGCCATTTGGCCCAACACTTCACCAGTTGTGGGAGCAGAATTAGGCCATTCGGCCCATCAAGTCCAGGGTTGCCTTTAGAAGTTTGGAAAGCACTTCACAGCCTTTAAGTACATTCAAAGTGTAGTCACTTCTGTACTGCAGGGAAAAAAAGGACTTGTTTTCACAGAGGAACCATCCACAAAATCAATGGGCAGATAATTTAGTTGTCACAGATGGTACTGTAGTCAATGCACCAATGGCCCGAAATCAATCCTGATCTTTGGAGCTCTCTGCGGTGTCTAAAGACCCGATTTTGCTAAAATTTAGCTAGTTTAGACCACTGTGCTAAACTAATAGATATGTCTATCCAAGTCGAAGGAAGGATCCCAACTGGAAGCGTCATCTATCCATGTTCTCCTGAGATGCTGCCTGATCCGCTGAGTTACTCCAACACTCCTGTTCTTCAAAAAGGCAGGTCAAACCCAGATCCATTAATGGCAAATCCAAAATAAGAAAAATCCCATCACATCAAGTGAAAGAGGTGAATCTGTGGAATTCTTTGCCACAGAAGGCTGTCGAGGCCAAGTCAGTGGATATATTTAAGGCAGAGATAGATAGATTCTTGATTAGTACAGGTGTCAGATGTTATGAGACGGCAGTAGAACGGGGTTAGGAGGGAGAGATAGATCAGCCATGATTGAATGGCTGAGTAGACTTGGTGGACCGAATGGCCTAATTCTACTGCTATCACCTGTGATCTTACCTTTCTGGATGTATGCAGCAAGACACATCCAGCATTGTCATTTTCTGTGGAAAACAAAGAAGAAACAATGGTTTCAAGTGCCGGCAAAATATCTACATTGTCCAACAGGGCGGCATGGTGGGGCAGCGGTAGAGAAGCTATCTTACACCACCAGAGACCAGACTACGAGTGCAGTGTTTGTACAGTGTTTGTACAGGGCCCTCCATAAAGTTTGGGACAAAGACCCATCATTTATGGAAGATGGATTCAACAGTGGCTGAATGGGAGATGTCAGAGAGTAATGGTGGATGGCTGTTTGTCAGGTTGGAAGCCGGTGACCAGTGGGGTGCCTCAGGGATCTGTGTTGGGTCCACTGTCCACTGTTGTTTGTCATGTACATCAATGATCTGGATGATGGGGTGGAAAATTGGATAAGTAAGTATGCAGATGATACTAAGATAGGTGATATTGTGGATAATGAAGTAGATTCTCAAAGTCTACAGAGAGATTTGGGCCATTTGGAAAAGTGGGCTGAAAGATGGCAGATAGAGTTTAATGCTGATAAGTGTGAAGTGCTACATCTTGGCAGGACAAATCAAAATAGGACGTACATGGTAAATGGTAGGGAATTGAGGAATGTTGTGGAACAGAGGGATCTAGGAATAACTGTGCATAGTTCCCTGAAGGTGGAATCGCATGTAGATAGGGTGGTAAAGAAAGCCTTTGGTGTGCTGGCCTTTATAAATCAGAGCATTGAATATAGGAGTAGGGAAGTAATGTTAAAATTGTACAAGGCATTGGTAAGACCAATTCTGGAGTATGGTGTACAATTTTGGTCGCCTAGTTATAGGAAGGATGTCAACAAAATAGAGAGAGTACAGAGGAGATTTACTAGAATGTTGCCAGGGTTCCAGCAACTATGTTACAGAGAAAGGTTGAACAAGTTAGGTCTTTATTCTTTGGAGCGCAGAAGGTTAAGGGGGGACTTGATTGAGGTCTTTAAAATGATGAAAGGGATAGACAGAGTTGACGTGGATAAGCTTTTCCCATTGAGGGTAGGGAAGATTCAAACAAGAGGGCATGACATGAGAATTAAGGGACAGAAGTTTAGGGGTAACGTGAGGGGGAACTTCTTTACTCAGAGGGTGGTGGCTGTGTGGAATCAGCTTCCAGCAGAAGTGGTGGAGGCAGGATCGATTTTAACATTTAAAAGTAAAGTGGATAGGTATATGGACGTGAAGGGAATGGAGGGGTATGGTCTGAGTGCAGGTAGATGGGACTAGGGGAAAACAAATGGTCGGCACGAACTGGAAGGGCCGAGAGGGCCTGTCTCCGTGCTGTAATTGTTGTTATATGGTTATATTTACTTATTTGTTTTTGGACTCCACAATTTGAGGTTTGTAATAGAAAAAAAAAAAAATCACATGTGGTTAAAGTGCACATTGTCAGATTTTATTAAAGGTCATTTTTATACATTTTGGTTTCAACTTGCCCACATCAACATGTCCCAGCTGCACTAGTCCCACCTGCCTGAGTTTGGTCCATATCCCTCCAAACCTGTCCTACCCATGTACCTGTCTAACTATTTTTTAAATGTTGGGATAGTCCCAGCCTCAACTACCTCCTCCAGCAGCTTGTTCCATACACCCACCACCCTTTGTGTGAAAAGGGTACCTCTCAGATTCCCATTAAATCTTTTCCCCTTCACCTTAAACAGATTTCCTCTGGTTCTCGATTCACCAAATCTGGGCAAGAGACTCTGTGCATCTACCCGATCTATTCCTCTCACAATTTTATACACCTATATAATATCACCCCTCATCCTGCGCTCCAGAGAATAGAGTCCCAGCCTACTCAACCCCTGCCAAGAGTTCAGACCCTCTAGTCCTGGCAACATCCTCGTAAATCTTCTCTGTACCCTTTTCAGCTTGACAACAGCCACCAACCTTCCTTCATTCCAGGTTATAGGCTAAGAGACCATTGGAAGTTGAATGGTAGAATCTGGAGGGAAGTCAGTGGGAATACAGGGACAATAAAATGGGATGAACACAACATTAGTGTAGAACAGAAAGTGCTGGAAGAACCTCAAGGGTCAGGCTGCATATCCCTGTGGAGGGAACAGACACACAGTGTTTTACGTCGGAACCCTTCTTCAGACTGATTGCATGAGTGTAAATGGATACTAAGTGGTCGGCACTGATTCAGTGGGATGAAGAGCCCGTTCAAACGATGATAGACACGAAAAGCTGGAATAACTCAGCGTCAGGCAGCATATCTGGAGAAAAGGAATAGGTGAGGTTTCGGGTCGAGACCCTTCTTCAGACCGAGGCCTGCTTTCATACTGCATGACTATGGCCAAGGTAGTATATTTCACAATGGAGGCATGTTTGTTTATTCTTGCTCCTTCTCACGCCTTGCCTCATCCATTAGATACACACCAGATGTTGGTGTTGTTTTTAGTTTTAGAGATACAGCATGGAAACAGGCACTTTGGCCCATTGACCATCGATCTCCCATTCACACTCGTTCTATGTTATCCCACTTTCTCCCACGCCTGACACACTAGGGGCAATTTATAGAGGCCAATGAACCTATAAACCCACATGCGGGAGGAAACTGACGCACCTGGAGGAAATTTACACGGTCACGGGGAGAACGTGCAAACTCCACATAGATAGCACCAGAGGTCAGGATCGAACCCGGGTCTCTGGCGCTGCGAGGAAGCAACTCTACCAGTTCCCCCATTCCTTTAACTATTCCTCGTCAGTCATAACACCGACCTTCAAAATATGCCTTCAGCAACAATCTGTGCATTTAAGTTGGACTTTCCTTCACCTTCAAACCAAAGTAACAATATATTAAACAACCGCAAAGTGCGAGAATAACTCACCAGGTCAGGCAGCATCTCAGGAGAACATGGATAGGTCATAAGGTCATAAGTGATAGGAGTAGAGTTAGGCAATTCGGCCCATCGAGTCTACTCTGCCATTCAACCGTGGCTGATCTATCTCTCCCCCCTAACCCCATTCTCCTGCCTTTTCCCCATAACCTCTGACACCTGTACCAATCAAGAATTATCTATCTCTGCCTTAAAAACATCCACTGATATAGGTGATGTTTCGGGTCGGGACCTTTCTCCAGGCTGACCCGATATGTCACCTATCCATCACCTCCAGAGATGCTCCCTGACCCGTTCAGTTACTCTGGCACATTGTGTCTTTATTGGGGGGGGGGAAGCCAGCTTCTGCAGTTCCTCATTCCTAGATTTTAAAAAAGCCAACATTTTCCAAGCGTCTTGCCACGGATTAGAATGTCCCTTGTAAAAACAAATCGCTCGACAAAGACATTTTTTCAGAGGGGGGAAGTGTATCTCACAATCCAGTCCCCATTGACATCAAGAAGGTCTCAAAATACGCTATCTGATGAAGACAGCAGCCCAGCATTGTGTTTGTGGACTTAAAGAGCCTTTTGAAGTCAATGTCAGGAAACGTAGCTCCATTGTGTACAGAATTGTCCCCATTCAGACGAGGACTATTGTCAATGCACCGGTCTCTCTGTGGGATGCCAGGCGCCACAATTAGCAGCGATCAACCAAATTCCTCTCTCTTTTCAACAAACAAGATCAGCCGAAGATAGACACAAAAAGCTGGAGTAACGCAGTGGGACAGGCGGCATCTCTTTAGAAAAGGAATGGGTGACGTTTTGGGCTATTTAGACTGGTTCGGGATAAGGGAAACGCGAGATATAGACGGTGATGTGGAGAGAGAAAGAGCAATAAATGAAAGATATACAAATCGTTGTTCTTTAACTCTCCACATCACCGTCTATATCTCGCATTTCCCTTATCCCGAACCAGTCTGAAGAAGGGTCTCGACCCAAAACGTCACCCATTCCTTCTCCCCAGAGATGCTGCCAGTCCCGCTGAGTCACTCCAACGTTTTGTGTCTATCTTCGGTTTAATCCAGCATCTGCAGTTCCTCCTTAAAACAAAATCAGCCACTCTGTTGAATAATTCCCGGGAAGGAGGGACTGACAGATGATGAAAGAATAGGTCCACTGGGTTTGTATTCACTGGAATTTAGAAGGATGAGAGGGAATCTTATAGAAACATATAACATTCTTAAGGGTTCAGATAGAATAGATGCATGAAAAATGTTCCCGATGTTGGGGGAGTCCAGAGCCAGGGGTCACAGTTTAAGAATAAGGGTTTGGCCATTTAGGACTGAGATGAGGAAAAACTTTTTCAGCCAGAGAGCTGTGAATCTGTGGAATTCTCTGTCACGGAAGCAGTGGAGGCCAATTCAATGGATGTCTTCAAGATAGTTAGATATAGCTCTTCGGGCTAATGGAATCAAGGGATATGGAGAGAAAGCAGGAATGGGGTACTGATTCTGGATGATCAGCCATGATTATATTGAATGGCGGTGCTGGCTCGAAGGGCCGAATGGCCTACTCCTGCACCTATTGTCTATTGGATATTCGATATGCAGGGAATAGAGAGGTGTGGCCTACTCCTGCACCTATTTTCTATGTTTCTATGTTTCTAGGTAATGGTATTCACGATGCAGGGAGTGGGATCGCTCAGCAGGTCAGGAGCACACACAGCAACTGGCCGGAAGAATTCCCGAAAGAACCACCTCCTCGCCGCTCATCCCGATTCACAAACACCTACGATATAGCTTAGTTTAGTTTAGATATACAGTACGGGAACAGGTCCTTTGGCCCACCAAGTCCACCAAGACCAACCAACGATTCCCCACATACTAACACTATCCTACACACACCAGGGACAATTTACAATTGCACCAAAGCCAATTAGCCTACACACCTGTACGTCTTTGGGAGTGTGGGAGGAGAGCGGAGCACCCGGAGAAAACCCACGCAGGGTCATTGGGTGAACGTACAAACTCCGTACAGACAGCTCCTCTGGTTAGGACTGTAATGCCCCTGTCCCACTTAGGAAACCTGAACGGAAACCTCTGGAGGCTTTGCACCCCATCCAAGGTTGTTGTCAGTTTCCCTAATGGTCGAAAGTGGTTTCTGCTTTAAAAATCGGTAATTTGTTTAGTCGAAGCCGGTTGCGATGCTAGTTGAAGGTGGAGGACAAAAACCTCCGGTAACCTCCGGGAACCGCATGGAAACCTTGGGTGGGGCGCAAAGTCTCCAGAGGTTTCCGTTCAGGTTTCCTAAGTGGGACAGGGGCATAAGGCAGCAACTCCACCGCTGCGCCACCGTGCCACCCACGATAGTTTCCTTGTAGCGCTGTCACCAAAAGGCAGTGAGAAGTTGGAGGCAAGCTGCAAACCACATGCACAGCAGCGCTGCAGTAGAGCTGTTGTTTTACAGCGCCAGAGTCCCGGGTTCGATCCTGACTACGGGTCACCCTAACATTGTTGTTGTAGATCAGAAAGTGCTGGAGGAACCTAGAGGATCAGGCTGCATCTGTGGAAGGAAGGGACATTGTCTCTACATTGTGACTGCCCTCCACTCAGGGTGACCACGGTGGCACAGCGCTAGACCGGGGTTCGATCCCAACTACGGGTGTTGTCTGTACGGAGTTTGTACCTTCTCCCCATGGATTTTCTCCGAAATCTTTGGTTTCCTCCCACACTTCAAAAAAGTGCAGGTTTGTAGGTTCATTTGCTTGGTGTAAATGTAAAATTGTCCCTAGTGTGCGTAGGATAGTGTCAACGTGCGTGGATCGCTGGTCAGTGCAGACTCGGTGGGCCGAAGGGCCTGTTTCCGCGCTGTGTTTCTAAACAGAACATAAACATAAACTCACCATCTGCATTTGGCTTAAGCTCTACGTTCATGTTGATGTAGAACCGGATGCTGTCATCGGAGATAGTCGACGCATTTACAGTTTCGTAGGTTTCATCCGCACCATTTCCTCGGCCCTCACTGACATCTTCACACCCGGGAGTCATGTCGTCTGAAGGCGTAAAAAAAAAAATTAAGTTTAGTAACTAATTATCTTGCACCAAACGTTATTCACATTATTCCCTTTATCATGTATCTATAAACTGTAAATGGCTCGATTGTAATCATATATTGTCTTTCCGCTGACTGGTATAGCACGCAACAAAAGCTTTTCACTGTACCTCAGTACACGTGACAATAAACTAAACTGAAACGCAACCGTTTTGGGTCCTTCTACATTGCAAAAAAACTGCCCAATTCCTTCATTAAACCATTTACCAATGATACACAGGTGTAGGAAGGAACTGCAGATGCTGATTTAAACCGGAGATAGACACAGAAAATGCTGGAGTAACTCAGCGGGACAGGCAGCATCTCTGGAGAGAAGGAATGGGTGATGTTTCGGGTCGAGACTGAAGAAGGGTCTCGACCCGAAACATCACCCATTCCTTATCTGCAGACACGCTGCCTGCCCCGCTGAGTTACTCCAGCTTTTTGTGTCTGTAAAACGATCCACAATAGCTCTGGAAACTCCGACCCATATGAAGCATTGGTGACAAAAACGTCTGCAAACTTTAAAACGCTCACTTTAATTAAGTCAATTTTCAGTGGCCTTTTCCACCAGACCTTCAGAAGACAACCCAACCCAATCGAAAATTCTGTCCGATTAAAATACATTTATATTAATTTGGTTAATGGAGACAGATTGCACTTTTTTTTGTTAGGTTTAAGGAGAGATGATGGCCAGAGACATCAAGACCTTTTTTTAAAAAGTGTTGTGGGACTAAAGAAAAGCCCGATCATACACTACGTATTTCACAAGAAGCAAAATTCATGTCTGTTGCAGAAAGTTTGGAGAAACAAAGAACTACAGTTGCTGGTTTATGCCAAAGATAAAGGGTGGTGGGTGTATGGAATAAGCTGCCAGAGGAGGTAGTTGAGGCTGGGACTATCACAACATTTAAGAAGCAGACAGGTTTGGAGGGATATGGACCAAACGCGGGTAAGTGAGACTAGCGTAGGTGGGACATGTTGGAGGAGTGGGCAAGTTGGGCCAAAGGGCCTGTTTCCACACTGTATCTCTCTACGATTCTACAGGCACAAAATGTTGGAGTAACTAACAGGTCAGGCAGCATGTTGTTAAAGACAAGGCTAGGTTAACAATAGAGGTGCTGCCTTGCAGCACCAGTGACATGGGGTTAGGAGGGAAAGATAGATCAATGGCAAAGATATGACTGAATGGCGGAGTAGACATGATGGGCCGAATGGCCTAATTCTGATCCTATCAGGTCAGGCAACACCTCTGGAGGAAAAGGATAGGTGACGTTTCGGGTCGGGACCCTTCTTCAGACCTGAAACATTTTATGTCCATCTGGCGGCAGAGTGTCCATATTGCGGCCCAGTGGCCCAGCGGTAGAGTTGCCACCTTACAGCACCAGTGACCCAAAGGTACCCGTGCAACATCCTGACTACGGGTGCTGTCTGTACAGAGTTTGAACGTTTCCCCCGTGACCATGTGGGCTTTCCCCGGTTGCTCCGGTTTAGAATTAGAATGCATTATTGTCATTGCGTGTGTCCCATGCAACGAGATTACTGTGTCTCCGCATTTAAAAGAACTTCAAACATTCACATACTCATACTTTTTACACTCCCTCCCTCCCCAAACCCACCCATGGATTCACATTTACATAAATTAACACTGTCTCCCACCCCCCCTCCTTCCCCATGACCCGCTCCCGAGACAGAGATTGCTGATGGGTAGAAGCTGTTCTTGAGTCTGCCAGTGCGTGACTTTAACGACCTATACCTTTTTCCTGAGGGCGAGCAGTGTGAAAAGGTGGTGACAAGGATGTGTAATGTCTTTCACGATATTACAGGTCCGGCTGCGGCACCTGGAGTGGTAAATGTCCTCCAGAGGGGGCAGGGGGAGTCCAATCCCTGTCCAAAATGGGCAGTTTTTATCACCCTCTGGAGAGCAGCTCTATCAGCTGCTGAATAGTTCCCAAACCAGGCAGTTACGCAGTAAGTCACTATGCTTTCTACCGAGCAGCGGTAGAACGACTCCAGCAGTTTAGCAGACAGATGGGCCTTCCTCAGTGTTCCAAAGACATGCAGGTTTGTGGCTTATTTGGCTTCTGTAAATTATCCCTAAACTTTGCAGGATAGAACTAGTGTACGGGTGATTGTTGCTAGGCGCGGACTCGGTGGGCCGAAGGGCCTGTTTCCACACTGTATCTCTAAACTAAACTACAGAAAGTTTGGAGCATTGCCACTAGATGTCACTAATGAGCCGCCATCTTTCTAAATTACCAATAAGCCCTCCAACCAAACATCATAGAGCGGCCTCCAACTCTGTGGGAAGATCAAGAGACTATGGAAGTGTAGTTGTTAAAGAAGGAACTGCAGATGCTGGAGAATCGAGGGTTACACACAAAAGGCTGGAGAAACTCAGCGGGTGCAGCAGCATCTAAGGAGCGAAGGAGATAGGCGACGTTTCGGGTCAAGACCCTTCTTCAGACTGGTCAGGGATCAGGGAAACGAGAGATATAGACGGTGATGTGGAGAGATAAAGAACAATGAATGAAAGATATGCAAAAAAGTATCGATGATAAAGGGAACAAGCCATTGTAAGCTGTTTTGGAGTGAAAATGAGAAGCTGTGCGGCTAGGGTGGGGGAGAGATAGAGAGAGAGGGAATGCCCGGGCCCGAGGGCTGAGGGAGAGGTGGGAAGGGGAGGAGACAGCAAGAATTGAGAAGATTCAATGTTCAAGCCCAGAGGATGCAGACTCCCCAAGCGGAATATGAGGTGCTGTTCCTCCAGCTTGCGGTGTTGCTCACTCTGGCCGTGGAGGAGGCCCAGGACCGGGAGATCGGATACGGAATGGGAGGGGGAGTTGAAGTGCTGAGCCACCGGGAGGTCGGGTTGGTTATTGCGGACCGAGCGTAGATGTTCGGCGAAGCGATCGCCAAGCCTCCGCTTGGTCTCACCAATATAGATCATCTGGCATCTGGAGCAGCGGATGCAGTAGATGAGGTTGGAGGAGGTGCAGGTGAACCTCTGTCGGACCTGGAAGGACTGCTTGGGTCCCTGAAAGGAGTGGAAGGGGGAGGTGAAGGGACAAGTGTAGCATTTCTTGCGGTTGCAAGGGAAAAGTGCCCGGGAAGGAGTAGAGCGGGAGGGAAGGGAAGAATTGACAAGGGAGTTGCGGAGGGAGCAGTCTGCGGAAGGTAGACAGGGGGGGAGATGGGAAGATGTGGCGAGTGGAGGGGTCACGTTGGAGATGGCGAAACTGGCGGAGGAGGACTATGTGTTGTATTTGCCGGCTGGTGGGGTGAAAGGTGAGGACCAGGGGGACTCTGCCCTGTTTGCGAGTGGGGGAATGGGGAGAGAGGGCAGTGTTGCGGGGTATGGAGGAGACCCTGGTGCGAGCCTCATCTATAGTGGGGGAGGGGAATCACCGTTCTCTGAAGAATGAGGACATTTGTGATGACCTGGTGTGGAACATCTCATCCTGGGAGCAGATGCGGCGTAGACGGAGGAATTGGAAATAGGGGATGACATCCTTACAGGAAGCAGGGTGGGAGGAAGAGTAGTCCAGGTAGCTGTGGGAGTCAGTTGGTTTGTAATGGATGTTGGTCAGGAGCGTATCACCTGCAATAGAGATGGCGAGGTCAAGGAATGGTAAGGAAATGTCGGAAATGGTCCAAGTGTATTTGAGTGCCGGATGGAAGTTGGTGGTGAAATGGATGAAGTCAGTCAGTTGTGTGTGGGTGCAGGAGGTGACACCAAAGCAGTTGTCGATGTAACGAAGGTAGAGGTCGGGGATGGGGCCCTGGTACGCCGAGAACAAGGATTGTTCGACGTACCCGACAAAGAGGCAAGCGTAGCTGGGGCCCCATGCGTGTGCCCATAGCTACGCCTTGTGTTTGGAGGAAATGGGAGGAGTCAAAAGAGAAGTTATTGAGGGTAAGGATCAACCAACTCCGCTAGGCGGAGGAGGGTGTCAGTGGATGGGTATGGGTTGCTCCTCTGGTCGAGGAAGAACCGGAGGGCTTTGAGACCGTCCTGGTGGGGGATGGAGGTGTAGAGTGACTGGACGTCCATGGTAAAGATGAGAGGATGGGGTCCTGGAGAATGGAATGCACGGAGCCGAACGGAGAGTGTCTGAGGTGTCTTGAACATAGGTGGGGAGGGATTTAACAAAGGGGGATAGGATGGCGTCAAGGTTTGTGGAAATGTGTTCGGTGGGGCACGAACAGGCAGAGACAATGGGTCTGCCGGGGCAGTCGGGTTTGTGGATTTTGGGGAGAAGGTAAAATCAGGCCGTGCGGGCTGGGAAACGATGAGGTCGGAGGCTCGGGGGGGTAGGGAGCCGGAGCTGATGAAGTCGGTTATGGTGCTCGAGATGGTGGCCTGGTGTTCGTCAGTGGGGTCATGGTCCAGGGGTAAGTAGGAGGAGGTGTCCGAGAGTTGGCGCGCGGCCTCCGCTTTGTAGAGATCGACGCGCCAGACTACCACGGCACCTCCCTTGTCGGCGGGTTTGATAACCCAGTCTGGGTTGTTATGGAGTGAGTCGATGGCAGTACGTTCGGGGGGGGGGGAGATTGGAGTGAGACGGGGGGTGGAGAAGTCGAGGCGGTTGATGTCCCGACGGCAGTTCTGGATAAATAGTTCTAGAGCCGGAAGGCTACGAGGTGGGGGTCCAAGTGGAGGGGGTACGTTGGAGACAGGAAAAGGGATCATCAGTGGGGGGCGAGGACTTCTTCCCGTGGAAGAATGTTGTGAGGTGACGGTAGTGAAGTTGTTGGATTCCACACAATTACTTTCCCCAAGGTGTCCCTGTGGCTTTCTGGCTTTATAGTTTAATTAGAGCTTTTCACATGGAAGCAGAGAGAAAAAATTCTAAAAGATATTAGTTTAGTTTATTGTCACGTGTACCGAGGTACAGTGAAAAACTTTTTTTGTTGCGTGCTATCCAGTCAGAGGAAAGACCATACATGATTACAAGCAAACCGTCCACTGTGTACAGATACAAGATAAAGGGAATAACGTTTAGTGCTAGATTAAGTCCGATTAAAGATAGTCCGAGGATCTCCATTGAGGTATATGGTAGGTCAGGATGCCTCTCCAAGTCATATTCCAGCGTAGAGTCATAACTTCAGCCATACAGCTCGGAAACAGGTCCATCATCCTTGCCGACCAAGAGGCCCATTTACCTGCAGTTGGCCCATATCCCGCTCAACTTTTCCTATCCATGTGCTGTCCAAAATGTCTTAATTGTTGTTAATACAATTGTTGTTAAAGATTTTTTCTCTCTGCTTCCAGACTGATTCCTGGGATGGCAGGACTTCCATATGAAGAAAGACTGGATAGACTCGGCTTGTACTCGCTCGGAATTTAGGAGATTGAGGGGGGATCTTATAGAGGCTTACAAAATTCTTAAGGGGTTGGACTGGCTAGATGCAGGAAGATTGTTCCCGATGTTGGGGAAGTCCAGAACAAGGGGTCACAGTTTAAGGATAAGGGCCGAGATGAGAAAATCATTTTTCACACGGAGAGTGGTGAATCTGTGGAATTCTCTGCCACAGAAGGTAGTTGAGGCCAGATCAATGGCTATATTTAAGAGGGAGTTAGATGTGGCCCTTATGGCTAAAGGGATCAGGGGGTATGGAGAGAAGGCAGGTACAGGATACTGAGTTGGATGATCAGCCATGATCATATTGAATGGCGGTGCAGGCTCAAAGGGCCGAATGGCCTACTCCTGCACCTATTTTCTATGTTTCTATGTTTCTATAAGTGGAGTAACTCAGCGGGACAGGCAACATGTTGTTAAAGACAACGGTAGGCTAAAAATAGAGTTGCTGCCTTACAGCGCCAGTGACATGGGGTTAGGAGGGAAAGATAGATCAATTGTCAAGCTCTGTCAAGCTGCTCAAGTTTGCGGACGACACAACGCTGATTGGACTGATCCAAGATGGGGAGGAATTAGCCCAGAGACAGGAAGTGTCACAGCTGGCGTCCTGGTGCCATCGCAACAACCTGGAGCTCAATGCTCTTAAGACAGTGGAATTGATTGTAGACTTTAGGAGAGCTCCCCCTCCCCTCCCCCCACTCACCATCAACAACACCACAGTCACATCTGTGGAGTCTTTTAAGTTCCTGGGAACCATCATCTCCAAGGACCTTAAGTGGGGGGCTACCATCGACTCCACAGTCAAAAAGGCACAACAGAGGATGTACTTCCTGCGGCAGCTGAGGAAGCACAATCTGCCACAGGCAATGATGGTCCAATTTTACTTCGGAGTCACGTGAGTGACTACGTGAAGACCCCGCCAGCACGCATGCGCGACATATCGTCGAACGCATTGCGGAAGCGACAGTCGGGAGGAGCGCCGCTCCTCCAGCGCAAGTTTTCAAAATTACTGAAGGTAAGTCTTACCTTTTCTGGTGAGCGTGGCGACTCGGTGTGATTTCTTTTTCAAGAGGAAGCACCATGGAGTCGCGCAGGGGAGAGCAGCAGCTGATACCGCTGCTGTGGAAGCAGCCAGCAGCGTGCCGTCTCTCCAGAGCTGCAGGTGCTGCCAGCAGCTGCCGGCTTCTCGCCGCTACAGACCGCATATGCGCCACGGTCGGCGGCAAAACCACCCGGAAGTCGGACAGGTCCGTTGACTCGGCTGGGTCCGGACCTGAAGACACCCCGTTCACGGATAGGGACGGCGGGCGTCTTTCCCGCAGGAGCGGGTGGGGAGCAGTGCTCCAGCGTGACCTGCTTATGCAGGGGCAGAGTCACAGTGGGTCTCCTCGCAGACCCACGGCAGGATCCTTTCAAGGACTGCCAAATGTCTCACCCTCTTCGCAGGGGAGCATTAGGGGTCAGAGCTGGGCTGACCCTGAAGAAGGGGCAATGGCTGAACAGTCAACTGTGAGGGGTGCCAGAAGAGAGAGCAGCAGAAGAATTGTGGGAACACATGCTGTACCAACTCAGGAAGGACTGCCTATACAAAGCTGCAAGCCAGTACAAAATACATGGCTACAAACCAGCTACAGGAGCAAGCCATTAACTTTATGGCTGGGAAGTACATTGCTCCAGAGAACTCCATTCTCTTAAAGTACCAGCAGTCTATGACCCCATCTGGGGCAACAGGAGTCCATCTATAAGGAGCCAGGAGGGGAAGCTCCAGAGGAAACTGCTGGCTGCTAAAATCACAGCAGTACCAGGACAACTGATGGGGTTGATTTGCCTGAAGAGTTTACTAGATGCTCTAGCAGACTGTGTAATACTCAGTGGAGATTAACAGTTACAGGAAGAGCATCATCAAGAAGTGAGGAATTATGCAAGACAAGTAGCACACAGGCGCCAAAATTGCTGTTGGGGGACCTCCCGAAGCAGGTGAAAGACCTGCATGAGGAAGCCAAGGCTATAGGCCTGATCAAGGTGCCAAGCACCTCTAAAACCCACTATCAACAGCGGCAGCACCCCTACACACCCACCAGACATAACCATATCGTCATGGCTTACCTTGATGATATTCTCATTGTAGGTGAAAATTGGAGCTGGCTACATTGGTGGTATCAGCCACAACACAGGGATTTAACGTACATCCAGATAAATCAAAATTGGAACCCTCCACTACCATGGATTATTTGGGGTTCACCTATTGACTCTGTTCATATGTCTATCACCTTGCCACCAAACAAAGTGACAGACTTGATGGGAGTATGCAAAAGCCTCACTGGCATCAGGGAACCGGAGCAAGGAGCAAGAGTGATTGGGAAATTGGTGGCTGCGTTCCCAGCAGCACAATTGGACCACTCCATTATTAAAACCTGGAAGAGGGAAATTTTAGCTCTCAAAAATCATGCAGGCCATTTCAATAGGCCTATGCAACTACCAGGGAAAGTAAATCAGAATTAAACTGGTGGATAGAAATGCTCAACATTATTCTAACCCCATCACCCCATTCTATATCCCTAGGGTACATTACAGACTGATGCCAGTGCTAAAGGTTGGGGAGCAACTAATACCACCGCAAGTTGTGGTGGCAGATGAGTGCACAAAAATTATTCTGTTTAAAGCACTAGGAATTAATTATCTAGAAATGCTGGTAGCGTTTCATGGACTCAGGGCCTACTGCTCAGATGAGCACCAGTTGCATGTACGGTACTAATTGATACCACAGTGGGGGCCTATATATAATCATATGGGTGAAATAAAGTCGATATCATGTGATGAATTGGCTAATAATATCTGGCACTGGTGTCTGGGAGAGAGATTTGGATCTCAACCACTTACCTTCCAGGTAAGCTAAATACAGTGGCAGACACCAGGTCACGTAAATTCAACGACAACATTAAATGGATGTTGGATCGGAAAGTGTTTACAGATATTATAGACCGGTATGGGACACCAGATATCGACCTTTTTTCCAACCAGACTAATTCACCAACTACCAACATATGTTGCTTGGGAACCAGACCCAGGGGCAGCAGCGATGGACGATTTCTCGCTGCATTGGGGGGGGGATTTGTTTTGCTATGCATTTTCCCCTTCTGCCTCATCAGGCGAGTCTTACAATAATTAAACAAGACGCCGCAACGGGTACCATGGTTCCCAACAGTACAAAGATGGTCTCAGAACCCTGCATCTGGATCAACAACGGCCAAGGAGGTTGGCACACCCCGTGCGGGAAAGTATCCGTGCCATGACTGTATGAACTTGTTGATTTGCAGTTTCTGAACAGGCCTTTTCTGGGATACGGACTCTCCGACAGGACGATCAATGCCATCTCAGCGTCGTGCAGGGAGTCCACGAGAAGACAGTACCTGACATATGTCAGGAAATGGGAAGTGTTCTGCACCAGGATGAACACTACATATGACTCAGCCACCAACACTGAAGTGCTGGAGTTCTGGCCACCCTTCATTTCGATGAAGGATTGAGTTACAGTGCCATTATTGTGCAAGGAGTGCCCTATCTAATATCTGGGCAGAGGGAGTGATCACCTGGCTATAGGATCACACCCACTAGTACCTAAACGAATGAGGGGTATTTGTACTCTATCCCCCCCCAGGCCCAGATACACCCATATATGGGACATAGGTAGTACACCATGTTACGAGGATGGACACCAATATCGGGGCTCACTCTGGACAAACTAATATCCTAGATGGGAATGATTATGGCACTTGGATCAGCACAACGGGTCCAGTCCTTACACAAGCTAGTATAGGACGTCATGTCTGTCACAAATGGCAGATAACCTGCTACATACAGGGGTACTTAAACAAGACTGACCTGGTTCCTCTTTCCAATATTAGAGTTCTGGCCTATCCTGCAGATAGTCGGGCCTGCATAGTGACACATATTTTCCAATATATAGTCACCAAGACACTTATGGGCACGGAGAGAGCTTTCTCATTAGCCATAAATGCCCTAACCTAAGGTCACAGTGCAAACCATATCCAGATGGTTAGGGTGGTATTACGTGCAGTGGTGGATACTAATGTTTCAAATCTCACTACACCAGGGCTGCATCTACATCGGACGCTAGGATGATGGGAGTTCCTATGGACCACATCCTTGCCACAGCGGGGTGGAGCAATGAACGCATTCAATGCTTTACAATAAACCCGTGGCCGATCCTGAGACGTTTGCAAGGAAAAATTAAGTTCTGTAAAATACATTACCCAATGTGGGGCATATTATTTTAGGTATGAATAATACCTTTATTGTTTTTCAGCACAGTGTCGTGTGTGAAATACGTTCATCCTCCTTCCCAGAATGGCAGTGTGTGAGCATGGTCTCGTTCCAGGGCATGAAATCACAGAGCTTTGAAATCTTCACGTAGTCACTCACGTGACTCCGAAGTAAAATAGTAAGATTAAATGAGAACTTACCAGTTTGAAGTTTGATCTTTATTTTATGAGGAGTTACGATGAGGGATTACGTGCCCTCCGCTCCCAAAACCCTCTATTATAAAGTTCAACTGGTATGGAAGTTCTCTCTTATCTTACTATATTAGTCTACTCTGGTATCTGTGATTTCACACCACTGCTTTGAAGAATGTCGCGCATGCGTGCTGGCGGGGTCTTCACGTAATCCCTCATCGTAACTCCTCATAAAATAAAGATCAAACTTCAAACTGGTAAGTTCTCATTTAATCTTACTATTCTACACGGCCATCGTAGAGTCTGTTTTCACCTTCTCCATCAGGGTCTGGTTTGGCTCAGCCACCAAGCACGACACCTGGAGGCTGCAGCGAATCGTCCGATCAGCAGAGAAGATTATTGGCTGCAACCTCCCCCCCATTGATGAACTGTACACTGCAAGGGCCAGGAAGGGAGCGGGCAAGATCATCTCTGACCCCTCTCACCCTGGCCACAAACTCTTTGAATCTCTTCCCTCTGGAAGGCGACTCCGGACTGTCAAAGCTGCCACAGCCAGACATAAAAACAGTTTTTATCCACGAGTAGTTGCTCTGCTCAACAGCCAAAATCTGTAGCCTCCCTTTGATCTGGTATTTTGTTGGTTCACATGCTTGATTAATGGTGTTTTATCATTAATGTTTTATTATTATTAATGTTTAGTGTTTTCTGAGTCATTCGTAACTGTCACTGTATGTCATGTTGTTACTTGTGGGCGGAGCACCAAGGCAAATTCCTTGTATGTGAATACTTGGCCAATAAACCTACTTACTTACTTATTTCAGAGATATGATTGAATGGCAGAGTAGACATGATGGGCTGAATGGCCTAATTCTGCTCCTGTCACTTATGAGACCCGGGTCCGGCCCTGACTACGGGTGCTGTCTGAACGGAGTTAGTACTTTCTCCCTGTGACCGCGTGGGTTGTCTCCGGGTGCTCCGGTTTCCTTCCACGTTCCAAAGACGTACAGGTTTGTAGTTTAATTGACTCTGTAAAATCATAAATTGTCCAAAGTGTGTGTTGGATAGCGTTAATGTGTGGTGATGGCTGGTTGGCACGGACTGGGTGGGCTGAGAGGCTTGTTTCCGTGCTGTATCTCTAAACTAAACTAAAGTTAAAGAAGCTAAAGACACTCGCCTTCACTAAAGTCGTCAGAAGCGGCTACATTACAAATAAATTAAAACAAATCTGCGCGCCTGCCACATCAAAATTAAATTTTAATTGTGCCATTGAGAATGGAATCAATTTGAACTATCATGGTCTTGCGTACTGGAATAAAACACTGTTGAAGCCAATTGGCAGCTGAGGTTTTGCCAGCTATTGTGAGCAGGGCTTGCTTTGGCCCATGGTGAAAGACAGACTCCAAAGTTTGGATCCAGATTTAACTTCAGTGGGTGCACAATGCCAAATATGTAAAAGGTAATTTCATTTTGTACTTCAGTGGAGAGTGCAGTTGGCAATCTCCTCTCAAGGTTTCAGGGAGTGATGTAGAGAACAAAAGATCTCGAGGTGAAAGTGCTCCACCTCTGCTGGTTTCGTTTAGTTTAGAGATACAGCACATCCCCGCCCATTAACGCAATCCCTCACACACCGGGGACAATCTTTACATTTACAGCACCGAGCCAATTAACCTACGAACCTGTACGTCTTTGAAGTGCGGGAGGAAACCGAAGATCTCGCAGGTCACGGGGAGAACGTGCAAACTCAGTGCAGACAGCACCCGTAGTCGGGATCGCACCCGGGTGTCCGGCGCTGCGAGCGTTGCGAGGCAGCAACTTTACCACTGTGCCACGGTGGAATTCATGCAGTCTCATGCACAACTTTTTTTTTAAGTTTAGTTTATTGTCACACGCACTGAGGTGCAACAAAAGGCTTTGTGTATCGTGCTGTCCCGTCAGTGGAAAGACTATACACTATGGACTATAAACAACACTGTAAACTAACAGAAAGTGCTGGAGTAACTCAGCGCCTCGGGCAGCGACGCTGAAGAACATGAAAAGGCAACATTTCAGTTCGAGGCCCTTTTGCTTTGGGTTTTCATTTTGGAAACTAGCATCTGCAGTTCATGGAGTCCAGAAATTACAGGGCTGTGATTGCAGCCCAGCCCATCACATATACCAGACTCCCCACCATCAGATCCATCTATAGACTTTAGAGAGACAGTGGGGAAACAGGCCCGCCGGCCCACAGGTGCGACTGACCAGAGATCACCCCTGACACTAGCACTATGTCACACACACAAGGGACAATTTACAATTTTACCAAAGCCAATTAGCGTACAAACCTGTACGTCTTTGGAGTGTGGGAGGAAACCGGAGCACCCGGAGAAAGCCCACGCAGGTCACGGGGAGAACGTACGGACTGCTTACAGACAGCACCTCTCGTCGGGATCGAACACGGCTCTCTGCCGCTGTAAGGCAGCAACTCTGTCACTGACGCCCATTTAGGGGGTGAATATAAAAAGCAAGATTCCATTTATACACTACCAAGTGACACAGAAGAACTCCCCGCCATGTTTGCCTTGGTAAAACCCTCAGGCAGAATCTGTGATACACTCTACTGAGACCGCTACAGAATTGGTGGTTCCACATCCTGGAGCAGGCAGATAGAGTCAGGAGCTGGCCCAGAGGAGAGCGGTCACAGCTTCAGTGCAAGTCAACCCGCTGTTGCAATAAACAGGCACCGCGTAATCCGACAAGAATATGCTTCTGTGTGAATGCAGGGTTATAATGGGCTAGCAACTCACTGCACAAGAGGTTTAACACCCAACAAGAATGTGGCGATCCTCGGTGAAGTTAATGACAAGGGATCGAAAGAGACTGCATTGTTGGGTTTGCCTAACTGGAGAGCTCCCTTTCAGGAGAGGAACCATTCGCGGGCGGCAAGGTGGCACAGCGGTAGAGCTGCTGCCTCACAGCGCCAGAGACCCCGACTACGGGTTCGATCCTTACAATGGGTGCAGTCTGTACATTCTCTCCATGACCTGCGTGGGTTTTCTCCGGGCGCTCCGGTTTCCTCCCACACTCCAAAGACATACAGGTTTGTACGCTAATTGGCTTGGTATAAATTGTCCCTAGTGTGCGTGTAGTTAGTGTGCAGGGATCGCTAGTCGGTGCGGACTCGATGGGCGAAGGGCCTGTTTCCGCGATTAAACACTCGAAATTAAACATTCCAATTCTAACTGCAGCACTTTAGGATTAACTTGCTGCTACACGTTTAAGATAATTGACCCATATTCTTCACTGCCAAAATTTCATCCCAAGATGACATTTTTTCCTTAAATACTTAAATATTTGAGCCTTGGGCAACAGATGAGAAGGAATTTGAGGAGACAATCCAAAAACTCAGTGGGTACTCACCAATAATGACTTATTCCAGCTTAATCAAAGACAAATCTCAGCCCTCTTCACCCCTCTCCGGTACGGAAGTGTGAAAACGCACAGCTCCAGATTCGGAGGCAGTTTCATTTGGACTATCTTAATTCAGACTTTAATGGATTTTATCTTGCACTAAACGTTATTTCCACTACCCAGCACCTGTACACAGCTCGATTGTAATCATGTATAGTCTTTCCGCTGACTGGATAGCACGCAACAAAAAAACTTTATGCTGTCCACGTGACAATGAACTAAATGAAATTCATGTTGGCAGATGAGACACTAACCATCAAGCCTAGCTCAGGAGGAGCTTAGAAATACAATGCCCAAACGAGAAGGTGAATCCGGCTCCATTCTCAGATTTACCACCTCACAATTTGACGGGCGCGCTGCTCCATTGTTTGGGTGAAACAAAGAGAAGGTTATTTATTATATTCAACTGGGCGAGGTGCTGAGAGCAGAAGTGACTACCTTTCTTCTACAAACTGGGGAAAGGATGCAAGGAAGATTGGAGAGTTTTGGCAGGACCTCAGCACCTGCGGCCCACAATCCGACCAGCAATCCCCATGCCCAAGTTATACCCTACACACTAGGGTCATGTTACAATTAACCTACGAACCTGCACGTCTTTGGAATGCGGGAGGAAACCGGAGCACCCGGAGAAAAACCCACGCGGTCACTTGGAGAATGTGCAAACGCCACACAGCATAGAGAGGACATACTGGTTTGTACGTTAATTGGCTTGGTACAAGTGTAAATTGTCCCTTGGATGTGTAGGATAGTGTTTGTAGGGCTTGCTGGCCGGTGTGGATTCGATGGGCTGAAGGGCCTGTTTCTGCGCTGTACCACTAAACTAAACTAAATTATGCAAAACAAATAATAACCATATAACCATATAACAATTACAGCACGGAAACAGGCCCTCTCGGCCCTTCCAGTCCATGCCGACCATTTGTTTTCCCCTAGTCCCATCTACCTGCACTCAGACCATACCCCTCCATTCCCTTCCCGTCCATATACCTATCCACTTTACTTTTAAATGTTAAAATCGATCCTGCCTCCACCACTTCTGCTGGAAGCTCATTCCACACAGCCACCACCCTCTGAGTAAAGAAGTTCCTCCTCACGTTACCCCCAAACTTCTGTCCCTTAATTCTCATGTCATGCCCTCTTGTTTGAATCTTCCCTACCCTCAATGGGAAAAACTTATCCACGTCAACTCTGTCTATCCCTTTCATCATTTTAAAGACCTCAATCAAGTCCCCCCTTAACCTTCTGCGCTCCAAAGAATAAAGACCTAACTTGTTCAACCTTTCTCTGTAACATAGTTGCTGGAACCCTGGCAACATTCTAGTAAATCTCCTCTGTACTCTCTCTATTTTGTTGACATCCTTCCTATAATTAGGCGACCAAAATTGTACACCATACTCCAGAATTGGTCTTACCAATGCCTTGTACAATTTTAACATTACTTCCCTACTCCTATATTCAATGCTCTGATTTATAAAGGCCAGCACACCAAAGGCTTTCTTTACCACCCTATCTACATGCGATTCCTACCTTCAGGGAACTATGCACAGTTAAAGATCTATTTTAAATCTATTTTAAGAAAAGATATTCTACAGACACATTTCCTCCCATTGATCATTTTTTGGATGCCATCCGCAGGCATACATGGCCTTCTTTTCCCACCAATTACTTCAGAAGGTGACTCATGTCCACTTTCCTAACCTGCCCCGAAACAAGGAATTCCATGTCTATGTGACACGCAGAGAGACACAAAATGCTGGAGTAACTCAGCGGGTCAGGAAGCATCTCTGGGGAAAAAGAATCGTTTCGTTCAGGTTAGAGCTACAGCTCGGAAAGCCGGTCCTTCGGCCCACCGAGTAAACGTCGACCAACAATCCTACACCCTAGGCACAATTTACAATTATACCAAGCCTGTTAACCTACAAACCTGTACGTCTTTGGGGTGTGGGCGGAAACCGGAGCATCCGGGGAAAACCCACACAGGTCACAGGGAGAGTGTTCAAACTCCGTACAGGCAGCACCCGTAGTCAGGATCGAACCCGGGTCTCTGGCGCTGTAAGGCAGCAACTCTACCACTGGGCCACCGTGTCATGCACAGTAACCTGCCTGTACATGATCCACCTGTAGACTAATTCCAGCAGCTTTCATTGTCATTTTAATTTCTCCTCATAGAACATTGAACGTAGAAATGGACAGCACAGAAACAGGCCCTTCAGCCCACAATGTCTGTTCCCAACTGGATGCCAAGATAACCTAATCTTCTTTGCCAGCACATGATCCATATCCCTCGATTCCCTGTTCTTGTTCCTTGTTCTCAGAGGCAATCCCAAACCCTGTTGCCTTTGATCTCCTTGGTAATAGGATATCACACCCGCAGCAGCAGGTGGCGAACGGCAGTTTGGCAAATTATATTGTGTAATGTTATTTTCTAAGAAAGTGAATAACATAGCCTTGGCATGCTAGCGAAAGCAAAAGTCTCAAGACGGACTTCAGAAACTGGAGCAGAAGGTTATCTGACCATTCGAGTTTGTTCTGCCGTTCATCAAAGTCATTACTCAACCAAGACGGGGTGGCACAGTGACGCAGCGGTAGAGCTGCTGCCTTACAGCGCCAGAGGCCCGGGTTCGATCCTGACCACGGGTGCTGTCTGTACTTTGCCCCCGTGACCCGCGTGGGATTTCCCCGGGTGCTCTGGTTTCCTCCCACACTACAAAAATGCGCAGGTTTGTAGGTTAATTGACTTTGGTAAAAGTTGCAAATTGTCCCTAGTGTGTAGGTTGTGCGGGGATCGCTGGGCGGCGTGGGCTCGCTGGGCCGAAGGGCCTGTTTCCGCACTGTATCTCGAAACTAAAAAAATCAAAGACATCCGTCTTGGCTTTCCCCATCTTTATCTGGAAACATACAGCGTGGAAACAGGCCCTTCAGCCCACGGATTCCATGGCCGAACAACATCCATTCACACTAGTTCTATGTTATCCCACTTTCTCATCCACTCCCGACGCATCAGAAGCAACTTATTTTTTTTAAATAAAGGCCAATTAACCTATGCACCCATGAGTTTTTGGAATGTGGGAGGAAACCGGAGCGCCCAGAGAAAATCCACGCGGTCACGGGGACAAAGTACAGACACCCGTGTCAGGATCGAACCTGGGCCTCTGGCGCTGTAAGGCAGGGTCCAGAGAAATCCACGACAGGGAGAACGTGCAAACCCCACAGAGAAAGCACCTGAGAACAGGATTGAAGCTTGGTCTCTTGTGCTACGAGGCAGCAACTCTGTACGTTCTGAAGCTACTTACACGTGTCCTGACGCGAATGGAGATCATATCCACATAATCACATATTTTTCTTTCATAGAGTCCTACAGTACGGAAACAGGCCCTTTGGCCCAACTTGCCCATGCCAACTAAGAGGTCCCCTCTACTCTAGTCCAACCAGCCTGCGTTTGGCCCATATCCCTCTAAACCTTTCCTATCTACGTACCTGTCCAAATATCTTTTAAATGTTGTCATCCATATACGCTCCACACTGTCCAAGAAGGTTGCCCCTCAGGATCTTTCTCTTCTCACCTCAAACCCATGTCTGTTATTCCTCCTTTATTATTAATGTTTAATGTTTTATGTGTCATTCCGAACTGTCATTGTGTGTCATGTTCTCACTTGCGGGTGGAGCACCAAAGCAAATTCCTTGTATGTGAATACTTGGCCAATAAACGTATTCATTCACTTATTCATTCATTCTGGTTCTGGGTTCCCTACTCTGGGTAAAAGATGCTGCGCATTCACCGTGTCTATTGCCCTTATGATTTTACTCACCTCAACAAGATCAACCCTCATCCTCCTGCACTGCCAAGGAATCGAGTCCTAGCCTGCTCAACCACTCCCTATAGTTGGCCCTCAAGTCTTGCCAAAATCCTCGTAAATCTTCTGTGCATTCTTTCCAGCTTAACAACATCCTCCCGACAGCAGAGGTGATTAAAACCAAACGCAATTCTCCAAATGTGGTCGCACCAACATCTTGTACAACTGTAACGTGACTTTACAACTTCTTTACTCAATACTCTATCTGATGAAGGCCGGGTCATTGGGTATTTTTAAGGCAGAGAATGACCGATTCTGGATTAGTAAAGGGCCTGTCCCAGCAGCATGCAACTCCATGCGATGAGCGCGACCTAACGTGGTCGCTTGAGCCGTCCGGCGTCGCGGGGCCCGTCCCACTTCGATCGCCGGAGCCGTGCGGAATTGTGCGGAGTTCGTCCCGACATCGCGCGGGCTCCGAAAAACTGACCATGTTCAAAAATTCCGCGTGGCAACGGCTTGTCGGCTCGCAGTCGCCTCGACGCATTACGCACCGCCTCGACGTCGTGCCTCCGTGACCCTCTCTGTAGGTGCCTCCGTGACCCTCTCTGTGTGTCCCTCTCTGTCCTGGCGAACTTACCTTTCAGACTTCGCTCCAAGTTCGCCTCACTTTGCGCCGCGTTGCGCCACTCACCCCACCTCCGCGCGGCCCCCGCTGCCGGTTTGGTCGCGCGCTTCGCATGCAGTCGCATGCTGTTGGGAACGGCCCTGTACAGGGATCACCCGACCCCCGCGCGGCCCCCGCTGCCGGTTTCGTTGCGCTCACCGCATGGAGCCAGATGCTGGTAGGACAGGCCATTAAGGTTGTCAGAGTTATGGGGAGAAGGCAAGGGAATGTGGTTGAGAGGGAAAGTCCTGTTCTGCCCAACCTCTCCCTAGAACCCGGGCCCCAGAGTCTTGTCAACATCCTCATAAATCTTCTCTGCATTCTTTCTAGCTTAACACGTTCATTCATCCCTAAGTCATAGGAGCAGAAGTGGGCCATTCAGCCCATTGAGTCTATTCTGCCGACATCCACCCTGACACGGAACGCAATACTCCAAATGCGGCTTCACCAAAGTTTTGTACAACAGCCCGCTGGCAGGTTAGCACGCAACAAAACCTTTTCACTGTACCTCGGTACACTTGACAATAAACTAAACTCAACAACGGTCGCAAGTGCCACCTGATGACCAATGCACCTTCATTTTGTAAACGGGAAATAAAAACTGGCATCTACTCACCACTTTCCTGAAGGTGGTACCCGTTCACAGTTGGTGTTTGAGTATCTGGAATAAAGACAAAAGAGAGTTTATCACCAGGTGGCGCCAGCAATGGCTGCCTCGCCAACAGTCTGTCTCTCCTTTTCTTCTTTGTTGTTTTTTAGTATGTGTTAAATTGATGTTTTTAGTGTTCTTTAGCTTGTTTTATGTGTGGGGGGGGGGGGGGAGTTGGGGGAAACTTTTTCTAATCTCTTACCTCGACGGAGATGCGATTTATTTCCGTATCGTATCTCCGTCCGCACTGCGGCCTAAGATGGAGGAGTTGCCGGGTTGCTGGAAACCGACTTCGAGAGCCTACGGGACTTTAACATTGTGGAGCCCGTGATCCCTTTGCCAGGGATCTATCTCTGAGCTCTACCGCGGGTGCCTGCGGACTTCAACATCGCGGGGCTCGCGGTCTCTGGTCAGAGACGGACGTCAGGAATTCCAAGCCGCAGGAGTTTCGAGTGCCCCGACGCAGGTACATCACAGTGAAGAATATGGGGAATCCACTGTGGTGGATGTTTGTGTTAACTTTTATGTTGTTGTGTGTCTTGTTGCTTTTTTTAGTATGGCTGTATGGTAGTTCGCATATCGCTGTACCTTAATTGGTACACGTGACAATAAAAGACCTTTGAAACCTTTGAGAATGAATACAGTAGTGTCACATTGCTTCTAAGATGGCATCCAACCAGGCCGACTATTTGCGTGCTAGCCACAGAAGCATCCATAGGTGTTCCCAGTGTTGGGGGAGTCCAGAACATGGGATCACAGTTTAAAAATAAGGCGTAGGCCATTTAGAACTGAGAGGAGGAAAAATCTCTTCACCCAGAGAAATGTGGAATTCTCTGCCACAGAAGGCAGTGGAGGCCTATTCACTGGATGTTTTCAAGAGAGTTAGATTTAGCTCTTAGGGCTAAAGGAATCAAAGGATATGGGGAAAAAGCAGGAACGGGGTACTGATTGTAGATGATCAGCCACGATCATATTGAATGGCGGTGCAGGCTCGAAAGTCTGAATGGCCTACTCCTGCACCTATTTTCTATGTTTCTAAGCAGATCTACACATATTACAATCGCTACACACTCTTATATCTCCACTCCTGCAGTAGCGTTTCATACTTTGACTATGATCACAACATGTTGTTCCCTTATTGTGTATCTATTTGTTGTAATGGCTCGATTATAATCATGTATTGTCTTTCCGCTGACTGGTTAGCACGCAACAAAAGACTTTTCACTGTACCTCAGTACTAAACTGAACTCTCATTTCCACGAGCTGTAGATCGCACTCCTATTCCCCACAAAAATGGGGAGTGGGAGCACGGAAATAATATTTCTTTTTTATTTTAAAGCAGTTCCTACATTTTTTTTACCCTCAGAAAGATTTACAAAGTTCTCACTTGCTTTAGAAAACAAAGGTTGTAAAGGAGCTTCCTCAACACACCGCAGGTAGACCTATAACATCCGACCATGGTTGAGGTGTAGACATTGATGTTGGAAGGTGGCATCTATCTATCATCAAGGATCCCACCACATAGACCATGCCTTCTTCTCATTGCTACCACCGGGCAGGAGGGACAGAAGCCTGAAGTCACACACTGCCAGGATCAGGTACTTTCCTACAGCTATCAGGCTAGAGTCATGGAAACAGGCCCTTCTGCCCAGCTTGTTAATGCTGACCAAGAGGCCCCATCTACCCTAGTCTTACCTGCCCACTTTAGACGAGATACAGCCTGGAAACACAGGCCCGTCAGCCCACCGATTCCAGGCCGAACAGCGATCAGCCCATACACCAGCGTTATTTTACACGCAAGGGACAATGTACAGAAGCCAATTAACCTACAAAGCTGTTCGTCTTTGGAGTGAGGGAGAAAACCGGAGCACCTGGAGAAAACCCACGCGGTCACAGGGAGAATGTACAAACAGCAGCCGTAGTCAGGTTCGAACCCAGACCTCTGGAGCTGTACCATTGCACCACTGTCTACCCCCTGGACCTTTCCTATCCATGTACCTGTCCAAATGTCTTTTAAATGTTGTTATAGCTCCCCTGGATGCTCGTTTCATTTACCCACCACTCTCCATGTGACAATGTTGCCCGTCGGGTTCCGATTACATCTTTCCCCTCCAACATTAAACCCATGTCCTCTGGTTCAGGATTGAACCCGGGTCTCCGGCACTACGAGGCAGCAGCTCTACCCGCTGTGCCACCCCCGGTTTAAAGTGAGAGGGGAAAGATTGAATAAGAACCTGTGGGGCAACGTTTTCCACACAGAGGGTGATGTATACATGAGCCGAGCTGCCAGAGGAAGTAGCCGAGGCGTGTACAACACGTACCCCAGTCAATATCACCAACAACTTCTCCTGGACCACCCATACTGAAGCAACGACTAAGAAAGCGGACCGACGTCTCTAGTTCCTTAGAAGGCTTAGGAAGTTCGGCATGTCCCTGACAACCCTCACCAACTTCTACAGATGCACCATTTGAAAGCATTTTATCGGGATGCATCGCAGCTTAGTTTGGGAACAGCTCCATCCAAGACGGCAAGACATTGCAGCGAATTGTGGACGCAGCCCAGACCATCACACAAACCAGCCTCCCTTCCATTGACTCCATTTACACCTCACCCTGCCTCGGCAAGGCCAGCAGCATCATCAAGGGCAAGTCGCACCCTGGCCACTCCCTCTTATCTCCTCTCCCCTCCCATCAGGCAACAGGTATAGAAGTGTGAAAACGCACACCTCCAGATTCAGGGGCAGTTTCTTCCCAGCAGTTATCAGGCAACTGAATCGTCCTACCACAACCAGAGAGCAGTGCTGAACTACTATCTACCTCTTTGGTGACACTCGGGCTATCTTTGATCAGACGTTGCTGCCTTTACCTTGCACTAAACGTTATTCCCTTTTTATCACGTATCCATACACTGCAAATGGATCGATTGTAATCATGTATTGTCTATCCGCTGACTGGATAGCACGCAACAAAAGCTTTTCACTGTACCTCGGTATACATGACACTAAACTGAACTGAACTGAACTTGGAGTAACCCAGCCGGTCAGGCAGCATCTCTGGAGAAACAGGCTGGGCGACCTTTAGGGTCGCGACCCTTCTTCAGATTCACTAATATCTCACTAAAAATAATCTTACTTATCTTATTTAAAACAAATCTCTACATTTAAAAGACAATTGGACAAGTACATGGTCAAGGAAGATTTAGATCAGGGATTCCCAACCTTTTTTGTCCCGTTCACCCAGTGCAACTTCAATAGCACATACAATGTTATTTCACTTCTTTATGAACAGATACCCGTATACCAGAACCAGACACAGTTAGTCAATGAGAAAAAAATATATGTACAAATCCAGAATTAACAAATCTACCCCCTGGGGTCAATTTACCCAAGTTTGGGAACCCTTGATATGGAGGGATATGGATCAAATGCTGGCTAAATGTTTTAGATGGAGCATCTTAGTCACCATGACAGAATTGGGCCACAGGGCCTGTTTCTATGCTGTATCTCTATGACAATAAACTCAATTCCTCTTCAATAATCCAATTTTCTTTGCATAAGCAACCACCATATTAAGTCTCATAGTTTATACTAGATTTCACCAAGCCCACAGCTAGCAAAGGCCTGCTTCCTTTATCATTGTTACTTTTTTGGCACATCTTTCATTCATTTGTTCTATATCCCTCTATATCACTGGCTATATCTCTTGTTTCCCTTTCCCCCGACTCTCAGTATGACGAAGGGTCTCGACCCGATACGTCAACTATTCCTTTTCTCCAGAGATGCATTTCTTGTCTCCAGAGATTTCTCCAGAGTCTGATCTGTTGAGTTACTCCAGCATTTTGTGTCTGTCTTCGGTTTGAAGCAGCATCTGCAGTTCCTTCCTACACCTGGATGAAAGCCTGGTGTGCTTCAACGTTTATTTTTAATCTGATTTATGGCTCTGCAAAGAACCTTCAGGGTAGGGAGAGGATTGCCAAAGCTAAAACGAGCTGCAGAGTTCTAGGTCACTTTAATGTTGAAACTGTGGTCGATTCAACTTTAAAACCGATTGATTCAACTTCACTCCAAAATGTCTTGAAGCACAAAAAGATATTTAGCCCATCTGCTCTGTTTCAACTCTTTGAAAACACACTTTGGACAGTGGAGATGATACGCGGAAACAGGCCCTTCAGCCCACGGAGTCCGCGCCGACCAGCGATCACCCCGTACACCAGCACTATCCTACGCACCAGGGGACAATTTACAACAGGCAATTATCCTACAAGCCTGTGCGTCTTTGGAGTGAGAGTGGAAACCTGAACACCGGGAGATATCACGAGCGGTCACAAGGAGAAGGTACAGACTCTGATTAGACGGCACCCGCAGTCAGGATTAAATCCTGAGAGAATATGGAGAGAAGGCAGGTACGGGATACTGAGTTGGATGATCAGCCATGATCATATTGAATGGCGGTGCAGGCTCGAAGGGCTGAATGGCCTGCTCCTGCACCTAATTTCTATGTTTCTATGTTTCTATGTTTCTAAATCACAATGGGGGCGGATAAGATTCAGAGCCACAGTTTTTTCCCCCTGGAGAGTGGAGTCTAAACATTGAGGGTATAGATTTAAGGTGAAAGGGGAAAGATTTAAAAGGGACCCTAAGGACAATTGTTTTTTTCACACAGAAGGTGGTGGATATATTAATGAGCTGCCACAGGAAGTGATCGAAGTAGGTATAATCACAAAGTATGATAGGCTTTTAAACAGATACATGGATATAAAAACTTGGGGGATATGGGCCTTATAGATTGAAGGGAATAGATAGACCTTATCTCTGTACCTCCCTTCTTCTCCTTAGCCCCCCCCCCCCCCCCCCGGTCATGGCTAACTATGGGTGTCTCCAGGGTGCTATGGGTGTCTCCAGGGTGCCAGTGCGTGACTTTGTTTAACGTGGGGAGACTGGTGCACAGACAGCCACCGCACGGTCCTTGACAGATCTGGGTCAGGATCCAGTGGCATGGAGTCCAAGACGACCGGAGACCCATTTCTGCTGCAGCCTTCATCCGCCTTCCCAGTTGTTGTGACGCTCCACTAAGGTCATCCGTCGTCCTCCGCCTGTTCCACCGTTGAGGTCTTGGTTGGATTGCTCTTTGTCAGAGACCTCCCCCTGGACATTACCACCATGATTGGCCCTACCAGGAGCACAGCTCCAGACGGCATCGCTCTCAGGATATCAGGAACCACACAAGCTTCTCCACCACGACAAGTGTCGGACCTTCGCTTCCCGCCGACACCATGGCTGAACATCGGTTCATGACTTGGATGGGGGTGCCGGACTTTGCGCGCGGTGTCGCCCGGGCCAAAACTCCTCAGCTGGCCGGCAGGCTGGGCTTTGTGTGCAGTCCAGCACCCGGGCCAACTCATCATTCGCCCAGCCACGGCCGAGTCGGTCAACGAATTGCCATCGGGAATTTGTCACTTATTTTCACCTTTTATCCCTTATTTGGGAGTGAGAAATTTGGCAACGCCAGTTGCCAACCCGGGACCTGTACTGTTTTTCCCCACTGCCCTTTACTTCCAGTCCCCCCACCCCCCACACAATCAGTCCAAAGAAGGGTCCCGACCCGAAGCGTCACCTATCCATTTTCTCCAGAGATGCTGCCAGACCCGCTGAGTTACTCCAGCACTCTGTGTCGCTCCATCTTTAGTAAGGTTAGCCGAATTATAATCCTGGCCAAGACTGCAGGGGAAAAAAAAGTCTCTTCGCTCTTTGTAAGTGTGCCAATTGCATCTCATCTTAACATCTCATCCGAAAGATAAACAATGCTAGCACAGACACATAGCTGGAAAAGAACTTTAAAGGGTGTGTAATTTTACTAACCGAGAGACATCATTTACAGAGTAAAGACAAAGAGTCAATGTCGTTTATTCTAAGGATCTTTCACAATCCAATCTGATGAGTGAGGTAAAATCTTTCCAAAGATCAAATGACCTACAATGATAGATAGACACAAAATGCTAGAGTAACTCAGCAGAAAAAGGCAGCATCTCTGGATAGAAGGAATGGGTGACTTTCCCGGTCAAGAAAAAGGGTCTCGACCCGAAACATCTGAAGAAGGGTCTCGACCCAAAAAGTCACCCATTCCTTCTCTCCACAGATAGAGACAAAGAGTTGGAGTAACCCAATGGGTCCGGCAACATCTCTGGGGAACATAGATAGATGATGTTTCAGGTTGGGACTTGAAATGTCACCCATCCTTTTTCAATAGAAGAACGATTCTGACCCAAAACATCACCTATTCCTTTTCTCCAGAAATGCTGCTTGTCCTGCTTAGTTACTCCAGCAGTTTTTTGTCTATGTTCAGTATAAACCAGCATCTGCACTTCCTTCTGACAACAAAGATGCTTTAGTCGAAAAGTGGCAAACAGCATCAACTCCTTGATATATCACCGACAAAGGTTTAGAAAAAGGTTTAGAAAAGTGATGGATTGATCGAAAAATACAACATGGAAACTGGCTCACATCAGGTCCATGCCAACTATTGATCACCTATTCACACTAGTTTTCCCACATTCACATCCAATCCCTACACACTCGGTACAATTTAGGTTTAGGTTTATTATTCACAAGTTATAGGAGTAGAATTAGGCCATTCTGCCCATCGAGTCTACTCCACCATTCAATCATGGCTGATCTCTGCCTCCTCATCCCATTCTCCTGCCTTCTCCCCATAACCCTTGACACCCGTTCTCATCAAGAATTTGTCTATCTCTGCCTTAAAAATATCCGCTGACTTGACCTCCTCAGCCCTCAATGGCAATGAGTTCCTCAGATTAACTGCCAACTGGCTAAAAATCTTTCTATAAGTGCACCCTTTAATTCTGAGGCTATGTCCCTTGGTCCAAGACTCTCCTACCAGTGAAAACCTCCTTCATTATTATTATCACGTGACAATTAATCTACAGTAAATTACGTTGTTTTGCATGATATCCAAACAGATCAAATATACTATAGATTGATACAATCAGTTCAAACGCAAGGACCTGCTCCAGTGCTGCACCTTAACGCGTTCTGTGTTCTCGTGTTCATAAGTCACAGAAGCAGTAGCAGGCCTTTCGGCCCATCACCTCCATTCCCCCATACTGTCATGGCTGATCAATCTGATGCGACAGTGGCATTTAAGAGACCTTTGATTAGGCAAATGGATATGCAGGGAATCGAGGGATATGGATACGTGGAGGCAGGTAAGAGACAGTTTTGGCATCATGCTTGCACAGACATTGTGGGCTGAAGGGCCTGTTTTTGTGCTACATTATTCTTTGCTCATTAACAAAGATTATATCACCACATCAAAACAAAATATTCAGACTCAATTATTGGAATCTCCATCCTCTCAATGACTAAAGAGCGGTCCTGAGCGATTGTCTACCTCACTGGAGACCCCTGGACTATCTGTAATCGGACTTTACCTTGTACTAAATGTAATTCCCATATCATGCGTTCTGTGCATTGTGGACGACTCGACTGACATCATATATGGTCTTGACAATAAACTAAACGTCCTCCAAAATCACAATCAACAATTTGTGTTTGCTCCATAATGAGCCATCTTAAAAGTGATCATTAGACCAACACCAATGTAGATGACCTTAATTCACCAACTAACACCTTTCTGAACACCTCTAGCCTGTGTCACTTACTCCACCCATCTGCCAATCAATCCCTCCTCCTTCACTTGTATCCACCTATCACTTGACAGGCTTTGTCCCACCCCCACCTCTCTTTTTTATCTTTGACCCCCCCCCGCCCCCCCCCCCCCCCCCCCCCCCCCCCCCCCCCCACCCCCCAATCCATCTTGACCTAAAACAGGTTCATAAATAATAGGAGCAGACTTAGGCTATTTGGCCCATCAAGTCTACTCTGCTGTTCAATCATGGCTGATCTATCTTTTCCTCTCAACCCCATTCCCCTGCCTTCTCCTCATAACCCCTGACCCGTACTAATCAAGAATCTATCAATCTTTGCCTTACACATATCCATTTTTTTTATATATGCATCTACTTTTACATATACATTTGCCTTCTGTGGCAATGAATCCCACAGATTCACCATCCTCTCACTAAAGAAATTCCCCCTCATCTCCTTTCTAAAGGTACGTCACTTTTATTCTGAGCTATACCCTCTGGTCCTAGACTCTCCCACTAGTGTAAACATCCTTTCCACACTCACTCTATCCAGGCCTTTCACTATTCTGCAAGTTTCAATGAGGTCCCTCCTCAACCTTCTAAACTCCAGCGAGTACAGGCCCAGTACTCATCATATATTATCTACCCATTTTCCTCCACAGATGCATTTGAATTCCTCCAGCACTTTGAATTTTGTTTAAGATTCCAGCATCTGCAGTCTCTTGCCTCTTCCTCAAATACTACTTCAAAACAAGGGGTGTAGGAAAGAACTGCAGATGCTAGTTTACACCAAAGATCTTAGAGATCTCAACTGCCACAGAAGGTAGTTGAGGCCACTTCATTGGCTATATTTAAGAGGGAGTTAGATGTGGCCCTTGTGGCTAAAGGGATCAGGGGGTATGGAGAGAAGGCAGGTACAAGATACCGAGTTGGATGATCAGCCATGATCATATTGACTGGCGGTGCAAGCTCGAAGGGCCGAATGGCCTACTCCTGCACCTATTTTCTATGTTTCCATAGGTCTGAAGAAGGGTCTCGACCCGAAACGTCGCCTATCTCCTTCGCTCCTTAGATGCTGCTGCACCCGCTGAGTTTCTCCAGCTTTTTGTGTACCCTCGATTCTCCAGCATCTGCAGTTTCTTCGTTAACACTTCTATGTTTCCATGTTTGGTTTACACCGAAGATGGGCACAAAATGCTGGAGTAACTTCAGTGGGGTCGGGCAGCATCTCTGGAGAAAAGGAATAGGTGATGTTTCTGGTTGAGACCCTTCTTCAGACTGGCAGGAGCATACGATAAAAGTATGTCCTAGTCAGAGAGTTCTGACCCGAAACATCACCCATTCCTTCTCTCCAGAGATGCTGCCTTTCCCGCTGAGTTGCTCCAGCATTTTGTGTCTACCCTTCAAAACAAGTGGGATGGGCCTTGACATCGACTGAACCGATGTTTTGTTCACAAACCTAATCTTATCTGGCATGACTCAGTAGGTTTCTATTGCAATTATTTCCTTCACCCCATACAGCCAAACACCTCGGGACATTCATACCCCTTGTTATCGTCAACAATGTTGTTTATGCCAATAGAGGGTGTCTGTTGACAAGCTAATTAAAAAGAGCCAAACTCCGCACACAGATAAAAAACGGAGGCAGGTTGGAGTGGCAGGTAGTGTGGGGAATGCCGTGACTCTGCAGAAGGACTTGATCAGGTTGGGAGAGTGGGTCGGGAAGTGGAATATAGTGTCGCAAAGCGTGGAGTCATGCATTTTGGTTGTAGGGATAAAGGCGTAGACTATTTTCTAAGTGGGAAAAGGATTCAGGAATCAGAGGTACAAAGGGGCTTGTGAGTGCTGGTGCAGGATTCCCTAAAGGTTAATTTGCAAGTTGAATCGGTAGTAAGGAAGGCAAGAGGACCAGAATACAAAAACAGGGATGAAATGCTGAGGCTCTGTAAGAAATGTAGAAAATAGGTGCAGGAGTAGGCCATTCAACCCAGCACCGCCATATAAATACGATCATGGCTGATCAAATAAGGAGCTGGTCAGGCCGCATTTGGAATATCGGGAGCAGTTTTTGCCCCACACCTGAGGAAAAGATGTGTTGGCTCTGGAAAGGGTCCAAGGAGGTTTATGAGAATGATTCCAGGAACGTTTGGATTAACCTATGATGAGCGTTTGACAGCACTGGGCCTGTACTCGCTGGAGTTTAGAAGGATGAGGGGGTACCTCATTGAAACTTACAGAATAGAGAAAGGCTGGGATAGAGTGGATATGGAGAGGATGTTTCCACTGGTGGGAGAGTCTAGGACCAGAGGGCACAGCCTCAAAATTAAAAGACGCATCTTTAGAAAGGAGATGAGGAGGAATTTCTTTAGTCAGAAGGTCACGAATCTGTGCAATTCTCCCTGTCTTGATCAATATTTCATCACCATTGGTGAAACCAATAAAACATAGAACAGTACAGCACAGGAACGGGGCCTTCGGCCCACAATCTTTATGCTGAACATTACACCAAGTTAAAATGATCTCATCTGTTTTGTTTCGTTTCGAGATACAACGCTGAAACTGGCCCTTTGGCCCATCGAGTCTGTGCCGACCAGCGTTCCCCGCATACTATCCTACACGGACTAGGGACAATTTACAATTATGCCAAGCCAATTAACCTACAAACACTGTCCGTCTTTGGAGTGTGGGTGGAAACCGGAGCATTACCCAGTGGCATGAATGTTAATTTCAAGTAATCCCTGCATTCCCCCTCTCTGCCCCCCTCCGACATCCTAGTCATCGCACTAGTGCCACTGTTCGCGTCCTTGTTTCTCTTCATTATCACCTCATCCCCAGCTAAAAATGGACCATTGTGGGCTCCACCCTTCCTCGGTCATCTGTTGCCAGCCCTGCATTGTTGTGGCCTTTTCTTACCTCCAGTTCCCTCCCTCCGCCTTTCATTCTGAACAAGGGTCCCGGCCCGAAACATCACCCATCCTTTTGCTCCAGAGATGCTGCCTGACTCGCTGAGTTACCCCAGCACTTTGTGTCTCCCTACTTAAACTAAATTATCTTTGGCGGAAGGACGGATGCGAGGTGTTCCAGGAGGATGGAGAGGATCCTGGTCCAGGTTTATTATCTTCGCATGTACTGAAGTACTGTGAAATGCTTTTTTTAGCATGCTGTCCAAGCAGAACAGATATATTATACATAAATAAGCCAAACTCAGGTACAACAGATAGAGCAAAGGGGAAGATGATGCAGAATATAGATCTCCTTATTGTAGCATATCAGTTCCAGAGTCAAATGTCCACAATGGGTAGGGTTGCCAACTTTCTCACTCCCAAATAAGGGACAAAAGGTCAAAATACGGGACAAATTCCCGACGGCAATTTATTGACTGACTTGGCCAGGGCTGGGTGAATGATGAGTTGGCCCGGGTGCTGGACTGCACACAAAGCCCAGCCGGCGGGCCAGCTGAGGAGTTTTGGCCCGGGCCGCGCGATGTCGCGCACAAAGTCCGGCACCCCGTCCAACTCATGAACCGAAGATCGGCCATGAGAAGGAGGGGTGGTGGTGGTGTCGGCGGTAAGCGAAGGTTCGAAGGTCGGACAGCCGGCCGGGCATCCGACCGACAGGGCCACGGGCGAGGCGCTGCTGCTGCTGCACTCCATGGGCTGCACTACGTCGGGACGGGTGAGGCGGGGCCGGACGCGGCGCTCCGACCCGACAGTCCCCTCGACCCCAGTAGTAGCAGTCAAATACGGGGCAAGGGCGGTCCCATATGGGACAAACCAATTTAGCCCAATATACAGGATGTCCCGGCTAATACGGGACAGTTGGCAGCCCTAACTTTGGTATCGCCATAAACTTGCCATAACTTTGAGATTTACAACATCAGGGACAGGATAATGGAAGCCAAGTCCCTCGAGATAGCCACGTCCCAAGTTCAGAGGTATAGCATGGAAGCAGGCCCTTCAGCCCCTCAAGTCCATGCTAACCATAGATCTCCTGTTCCCGCTAGTTCTATGTTATCTCACTCTCTACGTTACCCATTAGCTTGGTATAATTGTAAATTGTCCCTTGTGTGTGTAGGATAGTGTTAATGTGCGGGGATCGCTGGTTGGTGCAGATTCGGTAGTCCGAAGGGCCTGTTTCCGCGCTGTATCTCTAAACTATACTGAAAAAAATAAATAACTGCGATTTCGAGGTGACAAATCTGCTTTAGTTGCCAACGCTGTCCGATGATTCAGAAGCTTGGGGACATGTTTCTCACCAGAAATGAGAGTAAAGACATGGTCTGACATTCCAAACTATGGTTGAGGGGGCACTGCTGGGTGGGAGGTGTTGGCCTGTGGATGAGGTATTAATCCGAGCTTCCATCTGTTCTCTCAAATGTGATAAAAGAATGTGTTTGCTGGCAGCATTTTCAAAATCACAAGTTCAGAAGTGATAGGAGCAGAATTAGGCCATTCGGCCCATCAAGTCTATTCCGTCATTCAATCATGGCTGATCTATCTCTCTCCCCTAACTCGGTTCTCCTGCCTTCTCCCCATAACCTCTGACACCCGTACTAATCAAGAATCTATCTATATAAATAGGCTTAAAAATATCCACTGACTTGGCCTCCACAGCCTTCTGTTGCAAAGAATTCCACAGATTCACCACCCTCTGATTAAAGAAATTCCTCCTCATCTCCTTCCTAAAGGAACGTCCTTTAATTCTAAGGCTAAAGATTCCTTACATAGAATGGTGGAATAGTCAGTGACCGCAGAGCTTAGAAAGGTTACAGTCAATTTTTTAAAACGATTTTATAGCTCATCCACCAAAATGGAATTGTGAAAATAAAGGATATAAACTTACTGCCATAGTAGTGTGTACCATCTCCAAATCGGCTGGTGTGTTGACATTATAGCAGTGACAACACATGTACTTTATTGGCCTTGATAGTTTAGTTTATTTTATTTTAGAGATACTGCGCTGAAACAGGCTCTTCGGCCCACCAAGTACACGCCGACCAGCGATCCCTGCACACTAACACGATCCTACACTCTAGAGACAATTTTACCAAGATAAGGATTTGGACGAGGGGAATTAAATGCAACATCTCGAAGTTTGCGGATGACACGAAGCTGGGGGGCAGTGTTAGCTGTGAGGAGGATGCTAGGAGGCTGCAGGATGACTTGGATAGACTGGGTGAGTGGGCAAATGCATGGCAGATGCAGTATAATGTGGATAAATGTGAGGTTATCCACTTTGGTGGCAAAAACAGGAAAGTGGACTATTATTTGAATGGTGACCGATTAGGAAAAGGGGAGATGCAGCGAGACCTGGATGTCATGCAGGTGCAGCAGGCTGTGATGAAAGCGAATGGTATGTTGGCATTCATAGCAAAAGGATTTGAGTACAAGAGCAGGGAGGTTCTACTGCAGTTGTACAGGGTCTTAGTGAGGCCACACCTGGAGTATTGCGTACAGTTTTGGTCTCCTAATCTGAGGAAAGACATTCTTGCCATAGAGGGAGTATGGAGAAGGTTCACCAGACTGATTCCTGGGATGGCAGGACTTCCATATGAAGAAAGACTGGATAGACTCGGCTTGTACTCGCTGGAATTTAGAAGATTGAGGGGGGATCTCATAGAGACTTACAAAATTCTTAAGGGGTTGGACAGGCTAGATGCAGGAAGATTGTTCCCGATGTTGGGGAAGTCCAGGACAAGGGGTCACAGTTTAAGGATAAGGGGGAAGTCTTTTAGGACCGAGATGAGAAAATCAGAGAGTCTTGAATCTGTGGAATTCTCTGCCACAGAAGGTAGTTGAGGCCAGTTCATTGGCCATATTTAAGAGGGAGTTAGATGTGGCCCTTGTGGCTGAAGGGATCAGGGGGTATGGAGAGAGGGCAGGTACAGGATACTGAGTTGGATGATCAGCCATGATCATATTGAATGGCAGTGCAGGCTCGAAGGGCCGAATGGCCTACTCCTGCACCTAATTTCTATGATTCTATGTTTCTATAATTAGACGACAAATCTGTACGTTTTTGGAGTGTTATGTTCAGCAAAGTAATCAAATAGCTTTTGGACGAAATGTTTTCTTCAGAGAGAGGAGGAGAACTTCTCCAAAGTAGACATACCTTGAGGAGATTTTGCAGTGGAGTAGACAAACTGTCTACCTCAGCTTTTGGATGATATCAGTGTAGGGTCAAATCACAATGTGATCGTATCACGGCTTGATTCAGCAACGCGAACACCCAGGAACAACTTGAGGAAAATCTTTTTCACCCAGAGAGTTGTGAATCTGTGGAATTCTCTGCCACAGAAGGCAGTGGAGGCCGATTGACTGTTGGTTTTCATGAGAGAGTTAGATTTAGCTCTTAGGGCTAACAGAATCAAGGGATATGGGGAAAAGGTAGGAACGGGGTACTGATTTTGGATGATCAGCCATGATCATATTGAATAGCGGTGCTGGCTCGAAGGGCCGAAAGGCCTACTCCTGCACCTATTTTCAATGGTTCTATGAACAAAGGTGATTATAGAGTGGTAAACACTGCCCAATCAAAAGTCAAAAAAAAAGTCAAAAGAGTTTATTGTCATGTGTCCCTGACAGGACAATGAAATTCTTTCTTTGCCTAGCACAACAGAACATAGTAGGCATTGACTACAATTACATTCTTAAATACACACATTAATTAATAAATTAATAAAGTGCAAATAACAGATGGAGGGGTATTAATGTTCAGAGTTTTGTCCGAGCCAGGTTTAATAGCCTGATGGCTGTGGGGAAGTAGCTATTCCTGAACCGGGTCGTTGCAGTTCTCAGGCTCCTGTACCTTCTACCCAAAGGTAGCAGGGAGATGAGTGTGTGGCCAGGGTGGTGTGGGTCCTTGATGATGCTGCCAGCCTTTTTGAGGCAGCGACTGTGGCAGATCCCCTCGATGGAAGGAAGGTCAGAGCCGATGATGGACTGGGCAGTGTTTACTACTTTTTGTAGTCTTTTCCTCTCCAGGGCACTCAAGTTGCCGAACCAAGCCACGATGCAACCGGTCAGCAAACTCTCTACTGTGCACCTGTAGAAGTTAGAGAGAGTCCTCCTTGACAGACCGACTCTCCGTAATCTTCTCAGGAAGTAGAGGCGCTGATGAGCTTTCTTAATAATTGCGTCTGTGTTCTCGGACCAGGAAAGATCTTCACAGATGTGCACGCCCAGGAATTTGAAGCTCTTGACCCTTTCAACCATCGATCCATTGATATAAACGGGACTGTGGGTCCCCATCCTACTCCTTCCAAAGTCCACAATCAGTTCCTTGGTTTTGATGGTGTTGAGGGCCAGGTTATTGTGCTGGCACCATATGGACAGTCGCTCGATCTCTCTTCTGTACTCCGACTCATCCCCATCAGTGATACGTCCCACAACAGTGGTGTCGTCAGCGAACCTGATGATGGAGTTCGCACTATGACCGGCTACGCAGTCATGAGTATAGAGTGAGTACAGCAGGGGGCTGAGCACGCAGCCTTGAGGTGCTCCCGTGCTGATTGTTATCGAGTCTGACACATTTCCACCAATACAAACAGACTGTGGTCTGTGAATGAGGAAGTCAAGGATCCAATTGCAGAGGGATGCGCAGAGACCCAGTTCTGCGAGTTTGGTAACCAGCTTGGAGGGGATGATTGTGTTAAATGCCGAGCTGTAGTCAATGAATAACAGCCTGACATATGAGTTTTTGTTGTCCAAGTGGTCCAGAGCGGAGTGGAGGGCCAGCGAGATCGCGTCCACCGTTGATCTGTTGTGGCGGTAAGCGAACTGCAGTGGGTCCAGGTTTTTGTTGAGGTAGGAGTTGATTTGCGCCATGATCAACCTCTCAAAGCACTTCATCACCACAGACATTAGTGCCACTGGTCGATAGTCATTGAGGCACGTCACCTTGCTCTTCTTGGGCACTGGTATTATTGATGCCCTTTTGAAGCAGGTGGGAACCTCAGACCTCAGAAGTGACAGGTTGAAAATGTCCGTAAAAATTCCAGCCAGTTGGTCCGCACAGGTTTTTAGAACACAACCAGGTATACCATCAGGTCCAGGCGCTTTTCGAGGGTTCACCCCTCTGAAGGATTTCCTGACATCAGCCTCTGTGACTGAGACTGAAATACCATCACAGCGAATGGGGGCTCGGGAAGGCACATCGGTGTTCTCCCTATCAAAGCGTGCGTAAAATGCATTGAGCTCATTAGGGAGTGATGTTTCGCCGACATCCGAGCTGCCTCCTGATTTCGCCTTGTAGGAGGTGATTGCATTCAGTCCCTGCCACAGCTGCCGACATCTGTCTCATCCTCTTTTGGAGCAGAACTCCCTTTTGGCCTTTTTGATGGCCTTACCATGGTCGTATCTGGACTTCGTGTAGACCACTGTATCATCAGACATGAATGCCCGATGTCTGGTCTTCAGAAGAGTGCGGATCTCAGAGTTCATCCAAGGTTTCTGATTGGGAAACACTCGGAAGGTTTTGGTGGGGATGCAGTCCTCCACACATTTCTTAATGAAGTCTGTAACAACTGTGGCGTATTCGTTCAAGTCCGTTGCCGAGTCCTTGAACATTGCCCAGTCTACAAACTCCAAACAGTCCTGGACACCAGCTCTGTACTGTCCTCAAATTGCTGCTGTAGGCAGGGAGAAGCAGCACTGCAATTTACCGAAGTGAGGGCGAGGGATAGAGCGGTAAGCATTCTTGATGGTGGTGTAGCCAAGGGTGTGTTTGGTCCTCTGTGCAGCAGGAGACATGTTGGTGAAGTTAGGGAGCCTTGAGGTTTGCCTGATTGAAGTCCCCAGCAATGGTGGTAAATGCCTCGGGGTAAGACGTCTGGTGTTTGTTGACCACGGTGTGCAGCTCAGGGCCAGACGACGTCTGCCTGGGGTGGGATGTAGACCAC
Organism: Okamejei kenojei; assembly: GCA_035221665.1. Classification (NCBI taxonomy): domain Eukaryota; kingdom Metazoa; phylum Chordata; class Chondrichthyes; order Rajiformes; family Rajidae; genus Okamejei; species Okamejei kenojei. The sequence goes on along the minus strand of CM069131.1, from coordinate 186,793,540 downwards.
GGTCAGGATGATGGAGGTGAATTCCCTCGGACGGCACTTCACTGCCAGATGTTCGAGGTGTGGAGAGCAGGAGTTGGACAGGGCTGCCACGTCTGAGCACCACGCAGAGTTGACCATGAGGCAGACGCCCCCTCCTCTCCCTTTCCCAGATGCAGTGTACGGTCCATGCGGTGGATGGAGACCCTTCAGCTGAGTCTGGGGATATGCGGGTGAGCCATGTCTCTGTGAAACAGAACACAGAGCATTCCCTCAGCTCCCTTTGATAAAGCAGTCTTGCCCTCAAGTCCTCCACTTTATTTTCAAGGGACTGTACATTGGCCAGTAGGATAGTAGGGAGAGGGGCCGAAGTCCCCTGCGCTTCAGTCTGACCTGAAGTCCTGCCCGCCGGCCACGTTTCCGCACACAATGGAGGCTTCCCCTTTGTCTCCAGGTACTGGGTAGACTGTACCTGCTGTTTCTGCAGACCTGCGCTGGAACGGGGATTCCCTCACAGACGGCAGCTCCAGCTCGAACGAGGGTTCCCTCAGAGTCAGCAGCTCCAGCTTCATTTTCCCTGGGATATCCAGCCCGTCGGCTCTGGAGGTCATCCCGGGGTTTCCAGGTGCCGTACCTGGGATCCTCAGTCGGGTCGGGAGTTTCACAGCCGGCGTGAGATCGCGAAATTGCCAGCGCTTTCAGCTGCCCAAGCAGCCTGTCTGAAACGGCACCGATTACTGCCGTTTCCCTGCTGCAGGTGAGTTGTTGAGAGTTGTAGATGAGCCTTTTATGTTCTGGAGCTCTGCAAAAGTCGCCGCAGGCAGGCGCCATCTTGAGCCAATCAGATTCTGACCTCCCCACCATCAAAGGGATTAAGAGGAGGCATTGTCTCAAAAAGGCAACTAATATCAAAGACTCACACCACCGTGGCCATGCTCTCATCTACCACTGCCATGGGGGGTGGGGGTTCAGGAGCCTGTAAACTGTGTACTCCAAGTTCAGAAACAGCTTCTACCTAACAACCATTAAGGCCCTGAACATTACTCATCACCATATAACCATATATAACAATTACAGCACGGAAACAGGCCCTCTCTGGCCCTTCCAGTCCGTGCCGACCCCTTCAGTCACCAGTCACGTCACGAACAGTGGATGAGGTGGATGTGGAGAGGATGTTTCCACTAGTGGGAGAGTCTAGGACCAGAGAGCACAGCCTTTAGAATAAATGAGGCAAACCTTTAGAAAGTTGCTGAGAAGGAATTTCTCTAGTCGGAGGGTGATGAATCTGTTGAATTCATTGCCACAGGCGGCTGTAGAGACCAAGTCAATGGATATTTTTAGGGTGGAGATTGGCAGATTCTGGATTAGTACGGGTGTCAAGGGTTATGGGGAGAAGGCAGGAGAATGGGGTTGAGAGGAAAAGATAGATCAGCCATGATTAAACAACATAGTAGTCTTGACGGGTCAAATGGCTTAATTCTCCTCCTACAACTTATGGATTAAACTCAGCAGCTGTCAACTTTGTTTATTTGTCGCATTATTATTATGGTTATTAATTTATTGAATTTTTAAATTATTATATTTAACTGCCTGTATCGTGTTTACGGGCTTGTTAAGATGCTGCCAGTAAGAATGTCATTGTTTTGTGCTCTGCACACATTACATTACAATTGAACACTCTGGATGTTGGCCAGAATAATTCTTCTATGCAGGAGAAAAGACAAGCTTATTGTTTAAAATGTGAAAAAAAATTAACACTGCAGCACTTCAGTGTTTAGACTTTAGAGGGATATGGGCAGGTGGGACTAGTTTAGAGGAGCCATTTTGGTCAGCATGGGCAAGTTGGGCCGAATGGCCTGTGTCTGCGCTCTGTGACTGTGACTATCATACAAGTGGTAGCCTCAGCAACACACGAAGTAGGGCTTGAAATCACAACTCCACTCATAGACACAAAGTGCTACCAAGGTTAAAATCTATCAACATCCAATCTACCCTTTAATCAGGGTCCATTTAGTTTAGATATACAGGCATGGAAACAGGACCCGAGGGATAACTTTTTCACACAAAGGGTGCTGGGTGTATGGAACGAGCTGCTAGAGGAGGTAGTTGAGGCTGGGACTATCCCAATGTTTAAGAAACAGGTGCATGGATAGGATTAGTTTTTCCGGGATTTGGGCCAAATGCAGGCAGGTGGGACTAGTGTAGATGGGACACGGTGGTCGGTGTAGCAAGCTGGCCAGAAGGGGCCTGATTTCATAGAAACATAGAAAATAGGTGCAGGAGTAGGCCATTCGGCCCTTCGAGCCTGCACCTCCATTCAATATGATCATGGCTGATCATCCAACTCAGGTTCCACGCTGTGTGACTCTATAAACTGTTCCTGAGTCTGGTGGTGCGCGCTTTCAAGCTTCTGTATCCTCTGCTGGACTAGAGCAGGTAGGAGAATGAATGACCTGGGTGCGGCATGTCTTTAATTATGTCGGCCGCTTTTCCAAGGCAGTGTGTGGTGCCACCCCCTCTCTTCACCTTTCCTCCCCCTCTCCGTATCTGTTTTGTACCCATCACCCGCGGTGTCCCAACACCCGAATCCACCACACACACACACACACTTCTTCCTCGCCCATCACCAGCCCGTCCCCGGATCATTCCACTCCCCCACCACTTCGCACCAGCCGTCGATCGTCTCCACTCTCAGGTAGACACAAAATGCTGGAGTAACAAGCAAGGAGTAACTCAGCGAGGACAGGCAGCATCCCTGGAGAGAAGGAGTGGGTGACGTTTCGGGTCGAGACCCTTCTTCAGACCGACGGCAAGTTCAGTCTGAAGAAGGGTCTCGACCCGAAAGGTCACCCATTCCTTCTCTCCAGGGATGCTGCCTGTCCCCGCTGCGTTACTCCAGCATTTTGTGTCTATCTTCGATTTAAAGCAGCAGCCGCAGTTCTTTCCTACACATTTTGTCTTCTGCACTCTCAGTCCTGAGGCAAGATTACGACCCAGGAACGGGCCCTTTGGCCCACAATGTCCGTGCCCAACATGATGCCAAGTTCAACTGATCTCATCTGCCTGCTCGGGATCCACATCCTTCTACTCCTTGCACTTCCATCAGCCTATCCACCAGCATCTTAGACACCACTATCATACCATCACCACCCCAGGCAATGCTTTTCCAGACCTCACCACTTTCCCTGCACATCTCCATTAAACCTTCCCCCTCTCATCTCACAGCTCTGCTGTCTACTGTTTAGCTTGGTTTAGGTTAGAGGTACAGTGCGGAAACAGGCCCTTCGGCCCACCGGGTCCGCGCCGACCAGCGATCCCCGCACACCAACACCATCCTACGCCCACTAGGGACAATTTTTACATTTACCAAGCCCAATTAACCTACAAACCCGTACGTCTTTGGAGTGCGGGAGGAAACCGAAGATCTCGGAGAAAACCCACGCAGGTCACGGGGAGAACGTGCAAACTCCGTACAGACAGCACCCGTAGTCAGGTTCGAACCCGGGTCTCCGATGCTGCATTCGCTGTAAGGGAGTAACTCTACCGCTGCGCCACCGTGTGTTGGATAGTTTCATCCTGGGTAAAAGGTTCATAGGTTCGAAGAGCAGAATTAGGCCATTCGGCCCATCAAGTCTATTGTCTACTTATTGCCATTCAATAACGGCTGATCTATCTTTCCCTCTGAACCTCTTTCTCCTGCCTTCTCCCCTAACACCCTAATGCCCCTGTCCCACTTAGGAAACCTCAACGGAAACCTCTGGAGACTTTGCGCCCCACCCAAGGTTTCCGTGCGGTTCCTGGAGCATTTTTTCCTCCGGCAACCACCTTCAACTGGCATCGCAACCGGCTTCGACTAAAAAATTACCGATTTTTAAAACGGAAACCACTTTCGACGATTAGGGAGGCTGACAAAAACCTCCGGGAACCGCAGGGAAACCTTGGGTGGGGCGCAAAGTCTCCAGAGGTTTCCGTTCAGGTTTCCTAAGTGGGACAGGGGCATTACTAATCAAGAATCTGTCAAATTTCACCTTAAAAATATCCATTGAGTTGGTCACCGCAGCTGTCCATGGCAATGAGTTCCACATATTCACCACCCTCTCACTAAAGAAATTCCTCCTCATCTTTCTAAAGGTACGTCCTTTTATTCTGAGGCTATGACCTCTGGTCCTACTCTCCCACTAGTGGAAACATCCTCTCCACATCTACTCCAAGTTAGATAGAGCTCTCAAAGATAACAGGGGCAGGGAATATGGTGAGAAGGCAGGAACGGGGGTTATCAACCCTCGAGTAATGTGGAGCTAGGGCAAGGAAGACGCAAGTTTAACCGTCAAACACACTTTTGCCCGTCTTTCTCGTGGGTTCGGCAACTTATTTCGCTTCTGCTTCCCAGAGTCAATCGCTAAAATCTTCCACTGCCCAGGTTCCGCATTTTTCCCCCAAAGTGCTCAATCGCCCACCGCTGATCAAAATTAAATCAATTTTTCGAAAGCCTGTGTAAAAAGAACTCAAGGGTAAAAATTAGGAATGTTTTTACGCAACAGGTCTCTGTGGTTTGGAACGCACAGCTTGAGATCGGGTCAAGGGCAACTAATTAGGTGACTTGCCAAAAAGTGGAAAACTATAGAGGAGATTTAAAGAGAGACGCCTTCTTTAGTCAGGGTGGTGAATCTGTGGCATTTCTTTGTTCACAGAAGGCTGTGGAGGCCAAGTCAGTGGATATATTTAAAGCAGAGATAGATAGATTCTTGATTGGTATGAGAGTCAGGGTCTCTGGGGAGAAGGCAGGAGAATGGGGTTAGCAGGGAGAGATAGATCACCCATGATTGAATGGCGATGTAGACTTGATGGGCTGAATGAACTAAATCTACTCCTATTACTTATGAACTTATGAAAATGCTGGATTAATCTAGCAGTAGGTGTATGCGATGAGCTGGCCAGAGGAGGTAGTTGAGGGAGATAGTATCACAACATTTAGACAGATACATGGATTGGAAAGCTTAGAAACGTATATGGGCCAAATTCAGACAGGTGGGATGAGTGCATATGGAGCATGTTGGTTGGCATGGGCAAGGTGGGCCGAAATGCCTATGTCCATGCTGTTTGACCCTACGACTTCGAGCAGAGAGAAAGATACAGAGGGCAGAATATAAATCTCAGCATTGTAACGCATCAGTTCCAGGGACAAACTTGTGAAAGGTGAATCGCCTCGAGAACCAGACAGCACGGGACCAATTTCAGACCCTATTCCAAGAGGCACTGTGGACAAAAGTGGGCACAACTGTGTCCCACTTTAGTGGAAACAGGCTCTTCAGCCCACCGAGCACTTGCCGACCATCGATCCCCGTGTACTAATTCCATCTTGCACGCTTTACAGAAGCCAATTAACCTACGGATGTGCAGGTCTTTGGAGTGTGGGAGGAAGCCGGAGATCCCAGAGAAACGCACGCGGTCACGGGGAGAAGGTACAAAGTCTGCACGGACAGTGCCCAGAGTCAGGATCGATCCCGGGTCTCTGGCGCTGTAAGGCAGCAACTCACAAACAAACAAACAACCAACAAAGTACAAACAGAATGGAACAGAATCACATGTTCTTTTCCATATTAAATATTGTGGGCGGTATTGTGGTACAGTAAGTTGGTAGAGTTAGTCCCTGGTGAGATAGGAGTTTGCAGTCCGAATGGCCTCTGGGAAGAAACTCCTTTTCATCCTCTCCGTTCTCACAGCATGGCAACGGAGGCGTTTGCCTGACCGTAGCAGCTGGAACAGTCCGTTGCTGGGGTGGAAGGGGTCTCCCATGATCTTATTGGCTCTGGAGTTGCACCTCTGATGTATAGTTCCTGCAGAGGGGCGAGTGAAGTTCCCATAGTGCGTTCGGCCGAACGCACTACTCTCTGCAGAGCCTTCCTGTCCTGGGCAGAGCAATTCCCAAACCAAATTGTGATACTTCCGGACAAGATGCTTTCCACAGCCGCTGAGTAGTGAACTTTGCATTGTTTCCCTCTGCAGTTTATATCAGCAGCTTGTCTGCTTTCTAGCTATCTCCTCAGCTGATAGTTGATAAAATGCCTCTACAGGTTCTTCTTTATCAAAACCACCACATCCGCTCACGCCCACCTCTGCCAAACCCCACTGCTGACTGACTGGGCCAATCTTATCAAGCCCTTGCACAAGCCAGTCATGCGGGAACTTTACTCCAGCAACACAAGCCCTCTCCCACCTCGACTCCCAGAACAACTATTTCCGTCTCCAGAACACAAGGTGGCAGAGTAACTGCGGCACGGTGGCGCAGTGGTAGAGTTGCTGCCACTAGAGGGCTTACAACGCCAGAGACCCAGGTTCGATCCTGACGACGGGTGCTTGTCTGTACGGAGTTTGTACATTCACCCCATGACCTGTGTGGGTTTTCTCCTGGATCTTCGGTTTCCTCCCACACTCCAAAGACATCCCGGTTTGTAGGTTAATTGGCTTGGTAAATGTAAATATTGTCCTTAGTGTGTGTAGGGTCGTGTTAACGTGCAGGGATCGTTGATCGGTGCAGACTCAGTGGGCCAAAGAGCCTGTTTCCGCACTATCGCTAAACTAAACAAAATTCAGTGGGTCACGCAGCATCTGTGGAGGGGCGGACAAGTGATGATTTGGGTCGGGACCAATCTTCAGACTGCTTGTGGTGGGGGGTGAGGGGGCGGGAGAGATAGCTGGTAAAGAGGGTAGACAGAAATGCTGGGGAAACTCAGCGGATGAGGCAGCAACTATGGAGTGAAGGAAAGAGGCAACGTTTCGGGTTGAAACCCTTCTTCAGACTGATGTGAGGGTGAGGGTGGGGGGGTGTGAAGAAGAAAGGAAGAGGTGGACCAGTGGGCTGAGGGACAGCTGAGAAGAGGAGGAGAAAGTAGGGACTACCTGAAATTAGAGAAGTCAATGTTCGTACAGATGGGGTGCAAAGGTGGTAAAGAGAATGGGGGCAGGACAAAGTCCAGCAAATGATTATGGGTGAATACTAGTGGGGGTGAGGGGGTAGGGGCGAGGGTTGATTAGTAGATGGGATGGAGTAAGTGTCAAAGGCTAGAAATGAAGGAACAATAGGGTGTCAGATAAGGAAGATCAGGAGTGAAATGTAGAGCTGGAGGGGGGGATGCGGGTGAAATTGGATGGTAGGACGAGAAAGAGGGGCGGGATAGAGTCATGATACAGTGTGGAAACAGGCCTTTCAGCCCAACCTGCCCACACCAGCCAACGTTTTCCCAGCTACACGAGTCCCACCTGCCTGCATTTGGCCCATATCTCTCTCAACATCCTATCCAAGTACCTGTCCAAATGATTTTTCAACATTACGCAAATGTTTTTTAAACGTTCATAGGAACAGAATTAGGAACAGAATTAGGCCATTCAGCCCATCAAATCTATTGCATTCTGTTAATGCCTTATGAATGAATTTCATTATGAATACCTTATGAATCGCCCGTACACTAACACAATCCAGCACAGTAGGGACAATTTATAATCAACCTACAAACTTCAAACTTCAACCTACAAACTGGGAATAATACAGAAGGTGCAGGATCAGCTCATTCCTCGGAGGAAGAAAGATTCCAAGGGGAGTGAGGGGCGACCGTGGCTGACAAGGGACGTCAGGGACAGAATAAAAATAAAAGAGAAGTACAACGTAGCAAAGATGAGCGGGAAATTACTAGAGATTTACTAATCTGGAATTTTTTGAGGATGTAACTAGGAAAATGGACTAGGGAGAGTCAGTGGATGTAGTGTACCTGGACCTTTAGAAAGCATTTGATAAGGTCCCACATAAGAGATTAGTGGGCAAAATTAGGGCACATGGTATTGGGGGTAGAGTGCTGACATGGATAGAAAATTGGTTGGCAGACAGGAAGCAAAGAATAGGGATTAACGGGTCCCTTTCAGAATGGCAGGCAGTGACCCAAGACTGGGGGGACCGCGCTACAATATGGGTTGGACAAAGTAACATTAGTTGGATGGGGTGGCAGTGGAACTGTGAGGAGGATGCAGATGCATGGCAGATGAAGTTTAATGCGGATAAATGTGAGATTATCCACGTTGGTATCAAAAACAGGAAGGCAGATTACTATCTAAATGGTGTCAAGTTGGGAAAAGGGGAAGTACAACGGGATCTGGGGGTCCTTGTACATCAGTCTATGAAAGTAAGCATGCAGGTACAGCAGGCAGTGAAGAAAGCGAATGGCATGTTGGCCTTTATAACAAGAGGAGTCGAGCATAGGAGCAAAGAGGTCCTTCTGCAGTTGTACAGAGCCCTAGTGAGACCACACCTGGAGTATTGTGTGCAGTTTTGGTCCCCTAATTTGAGGAAGGACATTTTTGCTATTGAGGGAGTGCAGCTTAGGTTTACAAGGTTAATTACCGGATGGCGGGACTGTCATATGCTGAGAGAATGGAGCAGCTGGGCTTGTACACTCTGGAGTTTAGAAGGATGAGAGGGCATCTTATTGAAACATATAAGATTGTTAAGGGTTTGGACACGCTAGAGGCAGGAAACATGTTCCCGATGTTGGGGGAGTCCAGAGCCAGGGGCCACAGTTTAAGAATAAGGATTAAGCCATTTAGAACGGAGACGAGGAAGCACTTTTTCCCACAGAGAGTGGTGAGTCTGTGGAATTCTCTGCCTCAGAGGGTGGTGGAGGCAGGTTCTCTGGATGCTTTCAAGAGAGAGCTGGATAGGGCTCTTAAAAATAGCGGAGTCAGGGGATATGGGGAGAAAGCAGGAGCGGGGGTATTGATTGGGGATGATCTGCCATGATCACATTGAATGGCGGTGCTGGCTCGAAGGGCCGAATGGCCTCCGCCTGCACCTATTGTCCATTGGAGTGCAGGAGGAAACCGAAGAACCCAGAGAAACCCCACGTGGTCGTTGCATGGGTTAGTGGGAGAAATGGGTGTGTATTGGGGTGGGGGGGGCACAAATAGTGAGAAGGAATGAGGGAATGTTATTTAAAATTGGAGAATTCAACATTCATACTGTTGGGTTGCAAGCTACACAAACAGAATTATTGACCTTTTGTTTTATCATTATGAGAACAAAAGTAATTCTCACTACCAAACAACTCATTCCAACTCTGCTATGTGTCAACACATTCGAGCTAATTCATCCTTTTGCAATTCACCTCACCCTTCTTACTTAAGCCACTTATTTAGTTCATTCCACTGTGAAATCTCCACAAGGTATGTCTACTTTGAAGCAGTTCTCCTCCTCTCTCAACGTCGCCTATTTCCTTCGCTCCATAGATGCTGCCTCACCCGCTGAGTTTCTCCAGCATTTTTGGCTACCTTCGATTTTTCCAGCATCTGCAGTTCCTTCTTAAATATTTGGTTAATTAGACCACTTAGTTAAGTGATGCTTTTAAATGCTTTGCTGTTTAATTACAAGCACCCATCGGGATGTGTAGGAAGGAACTGTAGGTGCTGGTTTCAAACCGACGATAGATACAAAGTGCAAGGGGAACTCAGCGAGACAGGCAGCATCTCTGGAGAAAAGGAATAGGCAACGACTTGGGTTTTAATAAGGGTTTCAACCCAAAACATCACCTATTCCTTTTCTCCAGAGATGCTGCCCGACCTGGTGGTTTATGCCAGCATTTTCGTTCACCCAGTGGAATGTTTATTTTTAGACTTTCGAGAGACATCGTGGAAACAGGCCTTTCAGCCCATCGAGCGATCAGCTCATACACTAGTTCTATCCCACACACGAGGGACAATTTTCCATTTGCCGAAGCCAATTAAACTACAAACCCACACGCCTTTATAGTGTGGGAGAAAGCCGGAGCACCTGGAGGAAACCCAGGTCACGAGGAGAACGTGCAAACTCCGTGCAGACAGCACCCCGTAGTCGGAATCGAACCCGGGTTTCTGGCGCTGTAACACAATCTACAATAAGGGACAATTAACAATTATACCAAGCCAAATAACCTACAAACCTGTCCGTCTTTGGAGTGTGGGAGGAAACCAAAGACCTCAGAGAAAACCCACGGGGAGAACATACAAACTCCGTGCAGACAGCACCCCGTAGTCGGAATCGAACCCGGGTCTCTGGCGCTGTAAGGCAGCAACTCTACCGCTGCGCCACTTCTAATGTTTTTTTTTTTTAAATTAGGAAAATAAAACAACACTTCATAAGCAGCCTATTTAAAAAAATGAAAATAAAAAACAACAGATGCTATCAAAATCTATGTGCAAAATATAAAAATTGGTTTGGCACTCAGCTTGCTATTTTATATAGGAGGCAAAGCAACAAGTTAACAGATTGGGCAGAAGGCAGGAGAATGGGGTGAAGAGAGAGAGATAGATCAGCCATTATTGAATAGCGTAGTAGACTTGATGGGCCAAATGGCCTAATTCTGCTCCTATCACATGAACTTATTTGCAACCTTTGTGCTGCACAAAAAGCCTCTCTCTTTACCCCAACTGGCCCAATCAATATATCCTTTCACTCCTCCTCTCCTTATCCGACACCCTTTTGTCCTTTACACTTGGAGATTTTGGCACTTATTTCACCCATCGGCTAATCACCGCCCTCTCCTCCTCATCAGTATCCACCCATCGCTTGCCTGACTTAACCAAAGTGCGGGCGAAACTCAGCGCGTCAGGCAGCATCTCTGGAGATCATAGATAGATGACATTTCAGCTCCTTTAGATTGTTTGAAAAAGTGTCCCTGCCCAAAATGTCACCAAGCCTTTTCCTCCAGAGATGTTGCTGGACTCGCGGAGTTACTCCAGTACTTTGTGTCTATCTTTTCTTGTAACCAGCACCTGTAGTTCCTTGTTTTGACATTTTACCTCTCTTTTCCAGCTCTCTCCCCTGACTCCATCAGTCTGAAGAAGGGTCCCGATCCAAAATGTCATCTGCCTGTTTGCCTTCACATGATGCTGCCTGACCCACTGAGAACCTCCGGCAATGTGTGTTATGCTCACGATTCCTGCATCTGCAATCTCTTGTGTCTCCCTGTCCTTCCTCATTGGTTTACCCAGCTACCCCTCAAGGGTTTAACTACAATTCCCAGTTGAGGACTGAACAGCTTTCCAGGTAAAGGAGCTTAGTCATAGAGTCACACTGCATAAAAACACCCCACCTGCCGAGGCCTGCCAAGATGCCCCATCTACAGTAGTCCCACCTTTATTTTAGTTTAGTTTATCGTCACGTTGACCATGGTACAATGAAAAGCTTTTTTGTTGCGTGCTATCCAGTCAGCAGAAAGACTAGAGTTTAGTGTTGAGATACAACATGGAAACAGGCCCTTCGGCCCACCAAGTTTACGCTGTCCACAGTGTACAGGGAATAACATTTAGTGCAAGATAAAGTCCAGTAAGGTCCGATTAAAGATGGTCTGAGGGTCTCCAATGAGGTAGATGGCAGGTCAGGACCGCTCTCTAGTTGGTGACAGGATGGTTCAGTTGCCTGGTTACAGCCGGGAAGAAACTGTCCCTGAATCTGGAGGTGTGCGTTTCCACACGTCTGTACCTCTTTCCTGATGGGAGAGGGGGATAAAGGGAATGACTGGGGTGACCTGCCCCCATCTTCTCCCAAATTCCTTGCTGGTGTCATAGAGCGATACAGCGTGCAAACATAGATACATAGACAATAGGTGCAAGAGTAGGCCATTCGGCCCTTCGAGCCATCACCGCCATTCAATGTGATCATGGCTGATCATCCACAATCAGTACCCCATTCCTGCCTTCTCCCCATGCCCCTTGATTCCACTAGCGCTAAGAGCTCTATCATACTCCCTTTTGAATGCATCCAGTAAATCGGCCTCCACTGCCTTCAGAGGCAGAGAATTCCACAAATTCAAAACTCTCTGTGTGGAAAGGTTTTTCCTCATCTCCGTTCTAAATGACCTACCCCTTATTCTTAAACTGTGGCCCCTGGTTCTGGACTCCCCAACATCAGGAACAGGTCTCCTACATCTAACGTGTTTAACCCCTTAATAATTTTATATATTTCTGTAAGATCCCTCCTCATCCTTCGACCCAACTTTCCTGCATCGACCAACACGTCCCATCTACATCCAGTCCTACTTGCTTGCGTTTGGCCCATATCCCTCTAAACCTGTCCTGCTCATGTACCTGACTAATTGTTTATTAAATCCATAGTCCCCTTCCTCAACTACCTCCTCCAGTAGCTCAACCCAATCCTTCTATCCAGAGATGCTGCCTGTTCCACTTGAGTTACTATTGTATGTATCTTAGCTGGTACCATACACCCACCACCCACTGTCTGTGTGACCCATCTCCTAATGGATTACACATGAGGAGATACAATTCTGAGCCACAAACACACTATTTCAGCTGGTCTTTAGGATAGGGAGTAGGATTATTTAGTTTGCACTTTAGGACTATCTTTCCGACTGAGATGAGGAAAACCTTTTCACCCAGACAGTTGTGAATCTGCGGAATTCTCTACCACAGAAGGCAGTGGAGGTCAATTCACTGGATGTTTTCAAGAGCGAGTTAGATTTAGCTCTTAGGGCTAAAGGAATCAAGGGATATGAGGAAAAAGCGGGAACGGGGTACTGAGTTTTGGATGATCAGCCATGATTATATTGATTGGCTCGAAGGGCCAAATGGCTTGCTCCTGCACCCAAATCTTTCAATGGTTCCATGTTTCTATCCCATCTGGGAGACGGCTCACAAAAGGAAAACTCTCCTCTCTCGACCCATTGCCCATCCAATGAACCCAGACCGCCGTCCTTTCCAACAGCAGTAATCGCCACTGCTAGAACCGTACCACTGCTACACAGTAATGGCAGCCCCCTGCCCGAATCAAAGAGCTTGCAATATTTTTTTTAAATCGCCAAAACGCTTCCCAATTAAAATTTTGTATCCCCAGAGGAGAAAGATGCCTAGCGAGTTGTAGCATGCAGAAAAGTTTTTTTTAAATAATAACACATAAACACTATCTATGAGCTGAGAATATGCTCTGCTCCAGTTTGGGCTTGCACCTCTCATTCAAGTCTCACGAATTGCATTACATTGCCATTGATAAATACCAGTTACGGTGCCCTCCATAATGTTTGGGACAAAGACCCATCATTTATTTATTTGCCTCTGTACTCTTTGAGATTTGTAATAGAAAAAAATCACATGTGGTTAAAGTGCACATTTTGTCAGATTTTATTAAAGGGTATATTTGTACATTTTGATTTCACCATGTAGAAATTACAGCTGCGTTTATACATTGTCCCCCCATTTCAGGGCACCATAATGTTTGGGTCACATGGCATCACAGCTGTTTGTAAATATCCAGGTGTGTTTAAATGCCTCCTTAATGCAGGTATAAGAGAGCTCTCAGCACCTAGTCTTTCCTCCAGTCTTTCAATCACCATTGGAAACTTTTATTGCTATTTATCAATATGAGGACCAAAGTTGTGCCAATGAAAGATAAAGAAGCCATTATAGAAGCATAGAATCATAGAAAATAGGTGCAGGAGTAGGCCATTCGGCCCTTCGAGCCTGCACCACTATTCAATAGGATCATGGCTGATCATCCAACTTTTTTTATCCTGTACCTGCCTTCTCTCCATACCCCCTGATCCCTTCAGCCACAAGGGCCACATCTAACTCCCTCTTAAATATAGTCAATGAACTGGCCTCAACTACCTTCTGTGGCAGAGAATTCCACAGACTCACCACTCTCTGTGTGAAAAATGATCTTCTCATCTCGGTCCTAAAAGACTTCCCCCTTATCCTTAAACTGTGACCCCTTGTCCTGGACTTCCCCAACATTGGGAACAATCTTCCTGCATCTAGTCTGTCGAACCCCTTAAGAATTTTGTAAGTCTCTACAAGATCGCCCCTCAATCTCCTAAATTCCAGCGAGTACAAGCCAAGTCTATCCAGTCTTTCTTCATATGGAAGTCGTGCCATCCCAGGAATCAGTCTGGTGAACCTTCTCTGTACTCCCTCTATGGCAAGAATGTCTTTCCTCAGATTAGGAGACCAAAACTGTACGCAATACTCCAGGTGTGGCCTCACCAAGACCCTGTACAACTGCAGTAGAACCTCCCTGCTCTTGTACTCAAATCATTTTGCTATGAATGCCAACATTATGAGACTGAGAAACAAGAATTAAACTGTTAGAGACATCAGCCAAACCATAGGCTTGCCAAAATCAACTGTTTGGAACATCATTGAGAAGATTATAAATTATAAATAGATTGGACAAGCTAGATGCAGGGAAAATGTTCCCAATGTTGGGCGAGTCCAGAACCAGGGGCCACAGTCTTAGAATAAAGGGGAGGTCATTGAAGACTGAGGTGAGAAAAAACATTTTCACCCAGAGAGTTGTGAAATTATGGAATTCCCAGCCACAGAGGACAGGCAGTGGAGGCCAAGTCACTGGATGGTTTTGAGAGAGAGTTGGATAGAGCTCTAGGGGCTAGTGGAGTCAAGGGATATGGGGAGAAGGCAGGCACGGGTTATTAATAGGGGACAATCAGCCATGATCACAATGAATGGCGGTGCTGGCTCGAAGGGCCGAATGGCCTCCATCTGCACCTATTTTCTATGTTTCTATGAAAGAGAGCACTGGTGAGCTTACTAATCGCAAATGGACTGGCAGGCCAAGGGAAGACCTCCACAGCTGATGACAGAAGAATTCTCTCTATAATTTAAAAAAATCCCCAAGCGCCTGTCCGGCAGATCAGAAACACTCTTCAGGAGTCAGGTTTGGATTTGTCAATGACCACTGTCCGCAGAAGACTTCATGAAAAGAAATACAGAGGCTACACTGCAAGATGCAAAAATAGGGTGGCAAGGGTTACAGTTTGCAAAAAAGTACTTAAAAGAGCAACGACAGTTCTGGAGAAAGGTCTTGTGGACGGATTAGATGAAGATTAATTTATATCAGAGTGATGGCAAGAGCAAAGTATGGAGGAGAGAAGGAACCGCCCAAGATCCAAAGTATACCACCTCATCTGTGAAACACGGTGGTGGAGGCATGTATAGCTGCTGAAGGTACTGGCTCACTTATCTTCATTGATGATACAAATTCTGATGGTAGTAGCATAATGAATTCTGAAGTGTATGGACACGTCCTATCTGCTCAAGTTCAAACAAATGCCTCAAAACTCATTGGCCGGCGGCTCATTCTACAGCTAGACAATAATCCCAAACATACTGCTAAAGAAACGAAGCAGTTTATCAAAGCTAAAACATGGCAAAGTCTTGAATGGCCAAGTCAATCACCCGAACTGAACCCAATTGAGCATGCCTTTTATATACTGAAGAGAAAAGTGAAGGGGACTAGTCCCCAAAACAAGCATAACCTAAAGATGGCTGCACTACAGGCCTGGCAGAGAGAGCATCACCAGAGAAGACACCCAGCAACTGGTGATGTCCATGAATCGCAGGCTTCAGGCAGACATTGCATGCAAAGGATATGCAACAAAATACTAAACATGACTACTTTCATTTACACGGCATTGCTGATTCCCAAGCATTATGGTGCCCTGAAATAGGGGGAATATGTATAAACACTGCTGTAATTTATACATGGTGAAACCAAAATATATAAAAATGGCCTTTATTAAAATCTGACAATGTGAACTTTAACCACATGTGATCTTTTATATTACAAATCTCAAATTGTGGAGTACAGAGGCAAATAAATAAATGACGGGTCTTTGTCCCAAACATTATGGAGGGCACCGAAAATGTATCATCTTACTTATTTTCTCGCCGTTCCGATGTTGTGTGTGTCTCTGTCTCCGTGTGTGTGTGTGTGTGTGTCTATCTCCACACGTGTGTGTGTGTGTGTCTTTCTGTCTCTCTCTCACTCTCTGTACATTGCGTGTCTGTGCGTCTCTCCATCTGTGTGCGTGTCTCTCTTCCTGTATGTGTATATCTGTCTCTCTGCCCCCTTCCTCTCCCCCTGTCTGTCCCTTACTCCTTCTGTCTCTCCCTACCTCCCTCTCCCCTCTGTAACTATGCGTGTATGTGCGTCTCTCCATCTGTGTGTGTCTCTCACGCTGTATGCGTCTGTGTGTATGTGTCTGTCTCTCTCCACCCCTCTCCCTGTCTCTCTCTCTCTCAGTCTCTCTCCCCCTCCGTCTATCACCCTCTCCCCCCCCCCCCCCCGCTTTCTCTCTCTCTATCTCTCTCCATGTCTGTGTATGTCTCTCTCACTGTATGTATCTCTCTGTATGTATCTCTCTCCCTCTCTCTGTCTTTATGCATGTGTGTACATTGGGGTTTTTTTTTTGGGGGGGGGGGGGGTAAATGGTGGAATAATATATCCTACCACAAAGCTGCAGATGGAAAACCCTCGTGGAGTCCATGCCGGCCGGGTGCGCTGTGCCGCTGAGTTCCGCAAATGCTATATGTGTGTGTGTGTGTGTCTCTGGCTGTGTATCTCTCTCTCTCAGCCTCCCCGGCACTCTTTAAATGCAGCGCCCCAGTGCAAGCGAGCTCCTGTCCGCAGCCAAGAGTCCAAGCAACGCCCAGACATCTAACCCCCACCCCCTGCCGCCCCTAACACTGCCCTCCTTGCTAAAAAAAAAACACCCCAACGCAAAACCATATTAATTTGCAAAGTTCACAATGTGAAACAGACGAGGGGGGGGGGGGGGGGGGGGGGGATCGAAGACACCGAACTGAAAGTAGGTGACACACGTGTCGTCTTCTTGTATGAAATAAGCGATTGAAAGACAAGGACAGGATGTTTAAAGTTTAAGATTTAAAAAAATATATTAAATCCTTCGCAAAAGTCTGAGAAAAAAACTATAATTGGTATTGGGTTTTAAAACAGAAGTAACTGTACATTATAACGGGTTAATAAAAGGTCGACTTTAAAGGGTGCCAAGACATGGTCCGCCCCTTTTTAAAAAGAAATGCTTTCTTCCCTTCAATGCAATCATAAGATCATAAGATCATGTGATAGGAGCAGAATTAGGCCATTCGGCCCATCAAGTCAACTGCTCCATTCAATCACGTCCGATCTATCTTTCCTTCCAACCCCATTCTCCTGCCCTCTCCCCATAACCTCTGACTCCCGTACTAATCAAGAATCTATCTTTCTCCACCTTTCTTTCTCTCCATCTTTCTTTCCATCCATTGACTTGGTCTCCACAGCCTTCTGCGACAAATAATTCCACAGATTCACCACCCTCTGACTAAAGAAACTCCTCCTCATCTCCTTCCTAAAAGAACGTCCTTCAATTCTGAGGCTATGACCTCTAGTCCTAGACTCTCCCACTAATGGAAACATCCTATCCGCTTCCACTCCATCCAAGCCTATCACAGTCTGAAGAAGTGTCCTGACCCAAAATGTCACCTGTCCATTCCCCGCCCTGGATGCTGCCTGACCTGCTGAGTTTCTCCAGCACTTTGTGTGTGTGTGTGTGTTTGTGTTTGTAACAGGGGTTAAACAGATCCAGGATTCTGTAACTTTCGATAGACACAAAAAGCTGGAGTAACTCAGAGGGTCAGACAGCGCCCTGGAGAAAGGGAATAGGTGATGTTTCGGGTTGAGACCCTTCTTCAGACTGGGAGTCAGGGGAGAGGGAAACGAGACATCTAGATGGTGTTACAGAGAGATATAGAACAAGCGAATGAAAGGCGAGAATGAGTTTCAAACAATGAGGTTCAACATGAAGACTGAAGCTGGTACAACTTGGATAGGAGGGGCGGGAAGGGATGGAGAGAAGGGATGGAGAGAGAGGGGATGTAAGGGTTACTTGAAAATACACACATCAATATTCATACCGCTGGGTTGTAAACCGCCCAAATTTTATTTGGAGGATTGAGACCCGGTTCTTCAATAGACAATGGACAATAGGTGCAGGAGTAGGCCATTCGGCCCTTCGAGCCAGCACCGCCATTCAATGTGATCATGGCTGATCATCCACTGTCAGTACCCCATTCCTGCCTTCTCCCCATATCCCCTGACTCCGCTATTTTTAAGAACCCTATCTAGCTCTCTCTTGAAAGCAACCAGAGAACCGGTCTCCACCGTCTTCTGAGACAGAGAATTCCACAGACTCACAACTCTTTGTGTGAAAAAGTTTTTCCTCATAGAAACATAGAAACATAGAAACATAGAAATTAGGTGCAGGAGTAGGCCATTCGGCCCTTCGAGCCTGCACCGCCATTCAATATGATCATGGCTGATCATCCAACTCAGTATCCCGTACCTGGCCTTCTCTCCATACCCTCTGATCCCCTTAGCCACAAGGGCCACATCTAACTCCCTCTTAAATATAGCCAATGAACTCGCCTCAACTACCCTCTGTGGCAGAGAGTTCCAGAGACTCACCACTCTCTGTGTGAAAAAAGTCTTTCTCATCTCGATCTTAAAGGATTTCCCCCTTATCCTTAAGCTGTGACCCCTTGTCCTGGACTTCCCCAACATCGGGAACAATCTTCCTGCATCTAGCCTGTCCAACCCCTTAAGAATTTTTGTAAAGTTTCTATAAGATCCCCTCTCAATCTCTAAATTCTAGAGAGTATAAACCGAGTCTATCCAGTCTTTCTTCATAAGACAGTCCTGACATCCCAGGAATCAGTCTGGTGAACCTTCTCTGCACTCCCTCTATGGCAATAATGTCCTTCCTCAGATTTGGAGACCAAAACTGTACACAATATCCAGGTGTGGTCTCACCAAGACCCTGTACAACTGAATAGAACCTCCTTGCTCCTATACTCAAATCCTTTTGCTATGAAAGCTAACATACCATTCGCTTTTTTCACTGCCTGCTGCACCTGCATGCCTACTTTCAATGACTGGTGTACCATGACACCCATGGTCATCGCTGCATCTCCCCTTTTCCTAATCGGCCACCATTTAAATAATAGTCTGCTTTCCTGTTTTTGCCACCAAAGTGGATAACCTCACATTTATCCACATTATACTGCATCTGCCAAACATTTGCCCACTCACCCAGCCTATCCAAGTCACCTTGCAGTCTCCTAGCATCCTCCTCACAGCTAACACTGCCCCCCCAGCTTAGTGTCATCCGCAAACTTGGAGATATTGCCTTCAATTCCCTCATCCAGATCATTAATATATATTGTAAATAGCTGGGGTCCCAGCACTGAGCCCTGCGGTACCCCACTAGTCACTGCCTGCCATTGTGAAAAGGACCCGTTTACTTCCTACCCTTTGCTTCCTGTTTGCCAGCCAGTTCTCTATCCACATCAATACTGAACCCCTAATGCCGTATCCTTTAAGTTTGTATACTAATCTCTAATGTGGGACCTTGTCGAAAGCCTTCTGGAAGTCCAGATATACCACATCCACTAGTTCTCCCTTATCCACGCTTCTAGTTACATCCTCGAAAAATTCCACAAGATTCGTCAGACATGATTTACCTTTCGTAAATCCATGCTGACTTTGTCCAATAATTTCACCACTTTCCAAATGTGCTGCGATCCCATCTTTAATAACTGACTCTAGCAGTTTCCCCATTACCGATGTTAGACTAACTGGTCTGTAATTCCCCATTTTCTCTCTCCCTCCCTTCTTTAAAAAGAGGGGTTATGTTTGCTACCCGCCAATCCTCAGGAACTACTCCAGAATCTAAAGAGTTTTGAAAGATTATCACTAATGCATCCACTATTTCCTGAGCAACTTCCTTAAGTACTCTGGGATACATCCTATCTGGGCCCTGGGGATTTATCGGCCTTTAATCTATTCAATTTACCCAACACCACTTCCCGACTAACCTGGATTTCACTCAATTCCTCCTTTGACCCACGGTCCCCTGCTATTTCCGGCAGATTATTTATGTCTTCCTTAGTGAAGACGGAACCAAAGTAGTTATTCAATTGGTCCGCCATATCCTTGTTCCCCATGATCAACTCACCTGTTTCTGACTGCAAGGGACCTACATTTGTTTTAACTAATCTCTTTCTCTTCACATATCTATAAAAACTTTTGCAGTCAGTTTTTATGTTCCCTGCCAGTTCTGATCTCTGCTCATCTCTGATCTAAATAGCTTACCCCTTATTCTTCAACTGTAGCCCCTGGTTCTGGACTCCCCCAACATCGGGAACGTGTTTTCTGCCTCTAGCATGTCCAAACCCTTAATAATCTTATATGTTTCAATAAGATCCTTCTAAATTCCAGAGTATACAAGCCCAGCCGCTCCATTCTATCAACATATGAAAGTCCCTCCATCCCGGCAATTAACCTGGTGAACCTACGCTGCACTCCCTCAATAGTAAGAATGTCCTTCCTCAAATTTGGAGACCAAAACTGCACACAATACTCAAGGTGTGGTCTCACTGGGGCCCTGTACAACTGCAGAAGGACCTCTCTGCTCCTAAACTCAGCTCCTCTTGTTATGAAAGCCAACATGCCATTCGCTTTCTTCACTGCCTGCTGTACCTCCATACTTACATTCAGTGACTGATGAACAGGGACCCCCAGATCCCATTGTACTTCCCCTTTTCCCAACTTGACACCATTTAGATAATAATCTGCCTTCCTATTTTTGCCACCAAAGTAGATAACCTCACATTTATCCACATTAAACTGTATCTGCCATGCATCTGCCCACTCCCCCAACCTGTCCAAGTCAGCCTGCAACCTCATAGCATCCTCCTCACAGTTCACACTGCCACCCAGCTTTGCGTCATCTGCAAATTTGCTAATGTTACTTTGAATCCCTTCATCTAGATCATTGATGTATATTGTAAATAGCTGCGGTCCCAGCACCGAGCCTTGCGGTACACAGGAAGCAAAGAGTAGGAGTAAATGGGTCCTTTTCACAATGGCAGGCAGTGACTAGTGGGGTACCGCAGGGCTCAGTGCTGGGACCCCAGCTATTTACAATATATATTAATGATCTGGATGAGGGAATTGAAGGCAATATCTCCAGGTTTGCGAATGACACTAAGCTGGAGGGCAGTGTTAGCTGTGAGGAGGATGCTAGGAGACTGCAAGGTGACTTTGGGCAAATGTTTGGCAGATGCAGTATAATGTGGATAAATGTGAGGTTATCCACTTTGGTGGCAAAAACAGGAAAGCAGACTATTATTTAAATGGTGGCCGATTAGGAAAAGGGGAGATGCAGCGAGACCTGGGTGTCATGGTACACCAGTCATTGAAAGTAGGCATGCAGGTGCAGCAGGCAGTGAAAAAAGCGAATGGTATGTTTCATAGCAAAAGGATTTGAGTACAGGAGCAGGGAGGTTCTACTTCAGTTGTACAGGGTCTTGGTGAGACCACACCTGGAGTATTGCGTACAGTTTTGGTCTCCAAATCTGAGGAAGGACATTATTGCCATAGAGGGAGTGCAGAGAAGGTTCACCAGACTGATTCCTGGATGTCAGGACTGTCTTATGACTGGATAGACTCGGTTTATACTCTCTGGAATTTAGGAGATTGAGAGGGGATCTTATAGAAACTTACAAAATTCTTAAGGGGTTGGACAGGCTAGATGCAGGAAGATTGTTCCCAATGTTGGGGAAGTCCAGGACAAGGGGTCACAGCTTAAGGATAAGGGGGAAATCCTTTAAGACCGAGATGAGAAAGACTTTTTTCACACAGAGAGTGGTGAGTCTCTGGAACTCTCTGCCACAGAGGGTAGTTGAGGCCAGTTCATTGGCTATATTTAAGAGTGAGTTGGATGTGGCCCTTGTGGCTAAGGGGATCAGAGGGTATGGAGAGAAGGCAGGTACGGGATACTGAGTTGGATGATCAGCCATGATCATATTGAATGGCGGTGCAGGCTCGAAGGGCTGAATGGCCTACTCCTGCACCTGGAGTATTGCGTACAGTTTTGGTCTCCAAATCTGAGGAAGGACATTATTGCCATAGAGGGAGTGCAGAGAAGGTTCACCAGACTGATTCCTGGGATGTCAGGACTGTCTTATGAAGAAAGACTGGATAGACTCGGTTTATACTCTCTGGAATTTAGGAGATTGAGAGGGGATCTTATAGAAACTTACAAAATTCTTAAGGGGTTGGACAGGCTAGATGCAGGAAGATTGTTCCCGATGTTGGGGAAGTCCAGGACAAGGGGTCACAGCTTAAGGATAAGGGGGAAATCCTTTAAGACCGAGATGAGAAAGACTTTTTTCACACAGAGAGTGGTGAGTCTCTGGAACTCTCTGCCACAGAGGGTAGTTGAGGCCAGTTCATTGGCTATATTTAAGAGTGAGTTGGATGTGGCCCTTGTGGCTAAGGGGATCAGAGGGTATGGAGAGAAGGCAGGTACGGGATACTGAGTTGGATGATCAGCCATGATCATATTGAATGGCGGTGCAGGCTCGAAGGGCTGAATGGCCTACTCCTGCACCTAATTTCTATGTTTCTATGTTTCTATGAGAGGGAAAGATTGTCCAGCTGTGACCAAATCGCAGAGCAGACTTGATGGGCTGAATGGCCTAATTCTGCTCCTATGTCTTATAAGTGAACAAACTGCACTCAACCTTTGGGAGCTTAAATAAAGAAAAAATAATTCTGGAGACACGAGATAGCAGTCTCAGGTTTATCGAGTAATAGAGTGATGCAGCATGGAAACAGGCCCTTCGGCCCAACTTGCCAACACCAGCCAACATGTCTCAGCTACACTAGTCCCACCTGCTTGTGTTTGGTCCAGATCCCTCCAAACATGTCCTATCCATGTTTCTGTCTAAGGACATGTTTGGAGGGATCTGGACCAAACACAAGCAGGTGGGACTAGTTAAACGTTGGGTTAGTCCCAACCTCAACTACTCACTCTGGCAGCTAGTTCCATTTGTGCGAAAAGTTACCCCTCAGATTTCACTTTTCCCCTTCATCTTTTCCCCTTCACCTTAAACCTATATCCTCTGGTCCTTGATTCACTCATTCTGAACAAGAGACTACCCGAACTATTCATTTCATGATTTTATACATCTCTATAAGATTACCTCTCATCCTCCTGCACGCCAGGGAATGGAGTCTCAGCCGACTCAGCCTCTCCCTATAGCTCAAACCCTCCACTCCTGGCAATATCCTCGTAAATCCTCTCAGATCCCTTTCCAGCTTGACAACATCTTTTCTATAACATGGTGCCCAGAACTGAACACAATACTCTAAATGCGGCCTCACCAACGTCTTATGCAAATGCAACATGACCTCCCAACTTCTATACTTCCAACTTAAAGGGGAGAAAAGGATTATGTGTGCAAACACACCCATAACATCTGCAATGAGGATCGACACAAATGCGAGAGTAAAGTGCTTGTCCCACTTGCATGCGATTGCATGCGTTTGGCACGACCAAACGGAAGCGGAGTTCACGCAAAGTTCGCGCTAAGTACGCGCTGTACGCACTATGTATGCGCTAAGTTCACGCTAAGTTCGCCCATGACGTAATTTGCGTCATACTTACCAATCAGCTGGGCAGGAGGCGGGCCGACTGAATTTGGGCGTCGCACGGCGTCGGGCAATGACGCCATCACGCAACGCCAAGCCTGGCGGTGACGTCATCGCGCAGCGCCACGTGCTAGGTGCTGCGTACGCCGTCAAGACGCTGCGTACGTCCGCAATGCGCCTGCGTGCCGACAGGCCGTTGGCGCACGAAGATTTCGGACACTGTCAGATTTTCGGAGCCCCGCGCGATGTCGGGACCAGCCCCGCACAACTCCGCGCTTCTAAGTGGGACCGGCCCCGCGCGGCCATACGTTGCCCGTACGCCTCAAGCGACCACGTTTGGTCGCGCCAAAAGGCATGCAATCGCATGCAAGTGGGACAGGCCCTTAACTCAGCGGGTCAGGCGGCATCTCTGGCGACGTTTCAGTTCAAGACCGTTCAGACTAAGTCAGAGAGGGGGACACTGGAGGTATAAGATCCACTGTTGCTCCTCTTTTCCTGGCATGGTCTATCTAGATAGAACATACATAGAACAGTACAACACAGAAACGGGCCCTTCAGCCCACAATGTAATGCCTAGCTGAGCTGATCTCATCTGCCTCCAAGTGATCTATGTCCCCCTATTCCCTGCCAACACAGTACGAGGAGGGAAATTGGTCTATCAACAGTCATAGAGTCATAGAGTGATACAGTGTGGAAAAAGGCCCTTCAGCCCAACTCGCCCACACTGGCCAACATATCCCACTTGCCTGCGTTTGGTCCAGATCCCTCCAAACCTATCCTAACTATGTACCTGTCTAACTGTTTCTTAAATGATGGCATAGTCCCAGCCTCAACTACCTCCTCTGACAGCTCGCTCCATCCACCCACCACCCTTTGTGTGAAAAAGTTACCCCTCAGATTCCTATTAAATCTTTTCCCCTTCACCCTGAACTTATGTCCTCTGCTCCTCAATTTCCCTACTCTGGGCAAGATACTCTGTGCATCTACCCAATCTCTTTCTCTCATAAGATCTCCTCTCATCTCTATAAGATCTCCTCTCATCTTCCTACACTCCATGGAATAGGGACCCAGCCTACTCAACCTCTCCCTATAGCTCACACCCTCTAGTCCTAGTTTCTTAAATGTTGAGATAGTCCCAGCCTCAACTACCTCCTCTGGCAGTTCGTTCCGTACATCCACCATCCTCTGTGTGAAAATGTCATCCAAGGGATGAGGGAGGTGTGTGCAGAGTGGAGAGAGACACAAAAGGCAGAGAGAAAAAAAAGGAAGAATGAGCGGAAATTGCAATAATTGTTTTGGGTCTGGAACAGCAAACAAAACTTGTAGATGATAGAGAGATGGAAGTATTTAAAATGATGAGGGGCATAGATAGGGTAGACAGTCAGACCCTTTTCCCCAGGTTGGAAATGCCTACACTAGAGGGCATAGCTAAGGTGAGAGGTGAAAAGTTTAATGCAGACTAGACCAAGTGCAGACCCGTTGGGTCTGTTCCCCCAACGTGCTGTTGAGAGGGGGCGGTATGCGGTGTCTCACACACACACACACACACACACACACACACACACAGTGCTTTAAAAGTATATAGATATGCGAGGCAGGTTTTTGACACAGATTAGTTTGTTAGTTTCGTTTATTGCCACATGTACTGAGGTACAGTGAAAAGCTTTTGTTGCGTGCTATCCAGTCAGCGGAAAGACAATACATTATCCCAATCGAGCCATTTACAGTGTACAGATACATAATAAAGGGAATAACATTTAGTACCCGATAAAGTCCAGTAAAGTCTCCCGATTAAAGATAGTCCAAAGGTCACCATTGAGGTAGCTAGCAGCTCAGGACTGCTCTCCAGTTGTTGGTAGGATGGTTCAGTT
Source organism: Okamejei kenojei (assembly GCA_035221665.1). NCBI lineage: Eukaryota > Metazoa > Chordata > Chondrichthyes > Rajiformes > Rajidae > Okamejei > Okamejei kenojei. The sequence continues at coordinate 186,768,367 of CM069131.1, read as the reverse complement.
GCCTGATAACAGCTGGGAAGAAATTGTCCCTGAATCTGGAGGTGTGCGTTTTCATACTTTTATACACCTTGCTTGATGGGAGAGGGGAGAAGAGGGAGTAAGGCTCGTGCTTGATTATGCTGCTGGCTTTTAAGAAGACGATAGTGACATAGAAGAAGCTTTTAGATAGGCACATGGATATGCAGGGATACATGAAGGGTGTCAATCATGTGCACTCCATACAGGTTAGTTTAACTTATTTAGTTTAGAGATACAGCATGGAAACAGGCCGTTTGGCCAAGCAAGTCCATGCTGACCATTGATTACCCCGTCACACAAGTTCTCTGTTATCCCACTTTCACATCCAGGAGTAATTTAGAGACCAGTTTACCTACAAACCCACATGTCTTTGGGATGTGACAGGAAACCAGTGGGTGGTTTGGGTGGGAAGGGACGGGTTGACCAGGGAGTTGCGAAGGGGACGGTCTCTGCGGAAGGCGGGAAAGAGAGGAGGGGGGAAGATGTGGCCAGTGGAGGGATCCTGTTGGAGGTGGTGAAAATGTCGGAGGATTATGTGTTGCATGCGACGGCTGATGGGGTGAAAGGTGATTTATGTGAACAGAGAAAGGGGCTGGTTTTGGATTTATAAAGCGATCGGATGTGACTTCAGAACATCACAAAGATTTTTGCAACCAGTGCCTGGAGCCCTGATGAGATTAGTTGACATGCACAGATTAAATCATTTAGCCTGTAATCTGATAACCGGGATGCATCATAGCCAGTAAAACTAGTTAACAATGAGAAAAAGGACACACATATGATATATATTAGCGCAAACCCAAACGTCACAATCTATTTAACAGCCTATGGAGTACTTTTGATGTGTGCCGTTGAACCCCAGCCAGTTTGTGCTTAGAAAGCTCTGCAAGAAATTGCAGACGCAGCCTAGACCATCACACAAACCAACCTCACTTCCATTGACTCCATTTATACCTCATGCTGCCTCGATAAGGCCAGCAGCATCATCAAGGGCGAGTCGACCGCGGCTATTCCCTCTTCTCCCCTCTCCCATCAGGCAAAATGTATAGACGTGCGAAAACGCACACCTCCAGATTCAGGGACAGTTTCTTCCCAGCTGTTATCAGGCAACTGAATCATCCTACCACAACCTGAGAGCAGTGCTGAACTACTATCTACCTCTTTGGTGACCCTCGGACGATCCTTGACCGGACTTTGCTGGCTTTACTTTGCACTAAACGTTATTCCCTTATCATGTATCTATACACTGTAAATGGTTCGATTGTCTTTACGCTGACCGGTTAGCACGCAACAAAGTCTTTTCACTGTACCTCGGTACATGTGACAATAAACTAAACTAAACTAAACTACCAGTAATCACAATTAGATTAGATAATCTGATTTGCATGCTATCAGCTGGGCAATAAATGTAGAAAAAAAGAACTGCACATGTTGGTTAATACATAAAATAATCCAAAATGCCGGAGTAGCTCAGTAGGTCGGGCAACATTCCTGGAGAAATGTGTAGGAAGGAACTGCAGATGCTGGCTTGAACCGAAGATAGACAAAAAATGCTGGAGTAACTCAGCGGGGCAGGCAGCATCTCTGGAGAGAAGGAATGGGTGACGTTTCGGGTTGAGACCCTTCTACAGACTCTGAACATCGACAGACTTGTTCAGTCCGAAGAAGGGTCTCAAACCGAAACGCCACCCATTCCTTCTCTCCAGAGATGCTGCCTGACCCGATGAGTCACTCCAGCATTTTGTGTCTAACATCCCTGGAGAACATGGAGAGGTGACCTTTTTGTCTCAAGACCCTTCTTCAGACTGCCACTGAAGAAGGGTGTCGAACCGAAACTTCACCTATTCATGTCCTCCAGAGATGCTGCCTGACCCGATGAGTTCCTCCAGCACTATGTGTCCTTTTGGGCAATAAATGTTGTTGCTTTCTTTAAATTGTGCACCTTTTTTAAACATAGAAATAGTTGCAGGAGTAGGCCATCAGCCCTTCTAACCATTCAATATGCCCATGGCTGATCATCCAACATCAGTATCCCGTTACTGTTTTCTACCCATATCCCTCGATTCCATTAGCCCTAAGCAGGGGCGGAAAACACAGGGGGGGAGGGGGCGCCAGAGGGAGACACATCCCCCCAAGACCTGCGCCTCATCCGCAGCCAGGATCGATCCCGGCCGGGTCTCCGGCGCAGTCCCGTCCCCACCCGAGTGCCCCCCCCCCCGGGTGGCCAGAGAGGTTGGGAGTCAGACGCGAGCTGTACCCACAGGCCCACAGCCAGCGTAGAGAAGCAGCGCTAAACCAAGCTCACTCTGCCTGGTTAACCTGCCCGGGCTTGCGGGAAATATGACCAGTGGGGAGAAGCAGCGCTGGTGTCCCGTCAGTCCAGTCAGGGCTGTAGTTAACCCGGCGAGACAGGCAGAGTTGAGCTGCATTTAGCACCAAAGATACTAGCAATTTATTATTTGGTCAAACATGTCAAATGAACGAAAAAAAAGGTTTACTTTAATTGCCTGTTCGAACCTTTTAACCCGATTCGGATGCAAAACACAATTGACTTGCGAATGTTTCAGGGCTTTGGATCCTCTAGTATCTTTGTTTAGCGCTGGATTGAGCCTCCGAAAACCTCGTGCATGTGTGTGTAAGTGTGCGCATGCGCGCGCGGCTGCCAAAAAATTGTGTCCCCCCTGTCCCCTCCATGTTTTGATAGCGAGTTCCGCTCTTGCCCTAAGAGCTATATCTAACCCTCTCTTGAATGCATCTTGAATATCTGTCATCTGTTTAATTGCCTAAACTCCTTCCAATTACAAATAGCAAATAGATTTTTATAAAGCAAAACACAGAGTGCTGGAGGAACTCAGTGAGTCACAGATGATGTTTCGGGTTGGGACCTTCATCAGACTGTTTAGATTTTTATTATGTCAGTAGCAACTGCAATATACACCGGTGCTCCAGTTTCCTCCCACATTCCAAAGTTGTGCAGGTTTGTGAGTCAATTGGCTTTGGTAAATTTTTCCTCTGGTGTGGTGTATGGGGATTGCTGGTCGGGGCAGACTCGGTGAGCCGAAGAGCCTGTTTCAATGCTGTATCTCGAATCTAATCTGCATGTTGTGATAGTTACCTCCCTCAACCATCTCCTCCGGCAGCTCGAACTATGCACCCAGCACCTTTTGTGTGGAAAAACTACTCCTTTGGTTCCCATTAAATCTTTCTCCCGCTCATCTTAAACCTATGTCCCATTGTTCCCTGGGTAAATGACTGTGTACTTAAGGGAACTCAGTGCAGTTCCTTGTGTCCGGAAAGTTTACATTGTCCGAAGATCGATGGTTCCTCTGGAAGACTGACAAAAATACTTTGTTTTGGAGTGTTTCCAGGGAATTCGGCACAGGAATCTGCATCCCATAGCTTCACCACCCTCTGGCTGAAGAAATTCCTCCTCATCTCCTTTCTAAACGTACTTCCTTTTATTCTGACGGAGTGCCCTCTGGTCCTGGGATCTCCCACCAGGCTTGAAGTATCATCAAGGGTACCTACCACCACCCAGTCCATTCCATTTTCTCCTTTCTACATTCTGGGAGAGGATACATGAACTCAAAACACAGACATCCAGATGTAAAGCCGACACAAAATGCTGGAGTAACCCTGAAGGAATGGGTGGCGTTTGATTCTGACTGAAGAAGCATCTTCAGTCCAGATTCAGACTGAAGAAGGGTCTCGACCCGAAACGTCACCCATTCCTACTTTCCAGAGATGCTGCCTGTCCCGCTGAGTTACTCCAGCATTTTGTGACTATCTTCGAATTAAACCAGCTTTTGCAATTCTTTTCAGCACATCCAGATGTAAGATTCTGTTGTGCTGCTGCAAGTAAGAATCTCATTGAGCTGTCTGGAACGCATGACAACAAAACACTCTTGACTCTTTTCCCCAGTTACCCCATTCTTTCCTCCCCACTCTTACTCTTAACTACAACTCGTTCCGCTATTCCATTATTGCACGTTAAGGTATTTTGTGCCCGCACTACTCCAGATTGCACGACAGCCTTACTACTTGGGCACTATATCTGAGGAAGGATGCGCTGGCTCCGGAGAGGGTCCAGAGGAGGTTTACAAGAATGATCCCAGGAACGCGTGGGTTAACCCACGATGGCACTGGGCCTCGACGCGCTAGGGTTCAGAAGAATGAAGAGGGACCTCATTGAAACATACAGAATAGTGAAAGGCTTGGATAGAGTGGGTGTGGAGAGGATATTTCCACTAGTGGGAGAGTCTAGAACTAGAGGGCATAGCCTCAGAATTAAAGGACATTCTTTTAGGAAGGAGATGAGGAGACATTTCTTTAGTCAGACGGTGGTGAATCTGTGGAATTCTTTGCCACAGAAGGCTGGGGAGGCCAAGTCAGTGGAAATATTTTTAAGGCAGATATAGATAGATTCTTGATTATTACAGGTGTCATAGGATATGGGGTGAAGGCAGGAGAATGGGGTTAGGAAGGAGAGATCGTTCAGGCATGATGGAATGGCGGAGTAAACGTGATCGACCAAATGGCCTAAATCTACTCCTTGTGACTTTATGACCTTATGACATAATTCTGATGTTTTGCACTTGTTTTATCTATCTTTGCCATGCATACTGTTTACTCGGAGTTTTACACGAACAAATAATTTCCTTGCATCCAATAAACTGATATAGTTCAGTTCAGTTGAGAGATACAGTGTGGAAACAGGCCCTTTGGCCCACGGGGTCTGCGCCGACCAGCGATACTCATGTCCCAACACTCTCCTACACACTAGGAACAATTTACATTTTTACCAAAGCCAAATTAACCTACAAACTTGTATGAATTTAGAATGTGAGAGGAAACCAGAGCACCCAGAGATCATGGGGGGAATGTACAAACTCCGTACAGACAGCACCTGTAGTCAGAATCGAACCCGGGTCTCTGCAGCAACTCTACCACTGCACCACCTTGCCGCCCTCATCTGAAGCGAAATCTGAATCGGTGCAATTTGAAATTGCATTAATTCAAGTAAAAATAAAAGAACCCTGCCAACTCATTCACCTGGATACTTTAACCAAGGAAGGAAACAGGAAGGAGAACAAGAATGGAATAGATAAATCATTGGCACAGCGGTAGAGTTGCTGCCTCACAGCGCCAGAGACCCGGGTTCGATCCTGACTACGGGTGCTGTCTGTTGTACGTTCTCCCCGTGACCTGCGTGGGTTTTCTCCGGGTGCTCCGGTTTCCACCCACATTCCAAAGAGGTACAGGTTAATTGGCTTCTGTAAAATTGTAAATTGTCCCTGGTATGTGTAGGATAGTGTGAATCTACGGGGATTCGCTGGTCAGTGAAGACTCAGTGTGCCGAGGGACCTGTTTCCGTGCTGTGTCTCTAAATCTAAAAAAAACTGAAGCTGAAAACTATCAGCGAACTGTCAAAGTTGGGATCTCCCGATACCATCTAATTGGACATGCAGTGGGTAGGAAATTAATGAATGACTGATTACGTTGTTTTTGAGTGTTCAGAGTTGGTCTGTTTCCAAATATAATATTGTGGTATTTGAGTGCCTGCATTTGTCACAGCTTATCAATCTCAACACAAGTCCTAAACATGTCCCAAACTGTTCCTTGGGAACTGCTCCATCCAGGACTGCAAGAAATTGCAGTGAATTGTGGACGCAGCCCAGACCACCACACAAACCAACCTCCCTTCCATTGACTCCATTTATACTTCATGCTGCCTCGGCAAGGCCAGCAGCATCATCAAGGACGAGTCGCACTCTGACCACTTCCTCTTCTCCCCCTCTCCCAACGGGCAAAAGGTAGAGAAGCGTGAAAACGCACACACTCCAGGTTCTGGGGCAGTTACTTCCCAGCTGTTATCAGGCAACTGAATCATCCTATCACAACCAGAGAGGGGGTTCTGAACTACTATCTGCCTCTTTGATGACCCTCGGCCTCACCTGCTGAGTTACTCCAGCATTTTGTGTCAGCTTGGACTGTTGGGCCAAAGGGCTTGTTTATGATTCTACGACTCTAGGAGATGAAACTATCTCAGTGTGTAAATGAGTCTTCCTGTTACAGGAAAAGTTAATGGAAAGAAAGACGTATTGATATGGGATGTCAGGACTTCCATATGAGGAAAGACTGGATAGACTCGGCTTGTACTCGCTAGAATTTAGAAGACTGAGGGGGGATCTTATAGAAACGTACAAAATTCTTAAGGGGTTGGATAGGCTAGATGCAGGAAGATTTTTCCCGATGTTGGGGAAGTCCAGAACAAGGGGTCACAGTCTAAGGATAAGGGGGAATTCCTTTAGGACCGAGATGAGGAAAACATTTTTCACACAGAGAGTGGTGAGTCTCTGGAATTCTCTGCCACAGAAGGTAGTTGAGGCCAGTTCAATTGGCTATATTTAAGAGGGAGTTAGATGTGGCCCTTGTGGCTAGAGGGATCAGGGGGTATGGAGAAAAGGCAGGTGCAGGATACTGAGTTGGATGATCAGCCATGATCATATTGAATGGCGGTGCAGGCTCGAAGGGCCGAATGGCCTGCTCCTGCACCAAATTTCTATGTTTCTATGTTTCTATGATATTGTGATTTTTAAACCCAGGTCATGAACATTTTTTTACCTATTTTACAGTTTTACCTATTTAACAAATGCTTTTCACTGTACCTCGGTACACGTGACAATAAACTAAAGTCAACTAAACTTCTGCCCTCGGACCATCCTTGATCGAACTTGCTGGCTTTACCTTGCACTAAACCTTATTCCCTTGTCATGTATCTGTACACTGTAAATGACTTGTTTTATTATTAATGTTTAATGTTTTATGTGTCATTCCTATGTCATGTTGTCACTTGCGGGCGATGAACCAAGGTAAATTCCTTGTATGTGAGTAACTGGCCATTAAACTTATTCATTCATTCATTCATAGTAATCATGTATTGTCTTTCTGCCGACTGGTTAGCACACAACAAAACCTCGGTACATGTGAAATAGGAATCAATGTGAAAGGTGAGGTGAGCAATGGATTAAAAGTATTATATATGAAAGCGCAAAGTATAAGAAGTAAAGTGGATGAGCTTGATGCTCAGATAGAGATAGGTAGATATGACATTGTGGGGATTACAGAGAAGTGGCTGCAGGTGGATTGGGACTGGGAACTGAATATTCATGGTTCTACGTCCGATAGAAAGGACAGGCAGGTGGGCAGAGGAGGTGGGGCAGCTCTGTTGGTGAGGGATGAAATTCAGTCCCTTACGAGGGGTGACATTGGGACTGATGATGTAGAGTCGCTGTGGATAGATTTGAGGAATTGTAAAGGTCAGAAGACACTAATGTAGCGATGTTACAAAACCTACCTTCAGCGGCGCTGCAGTTCTGTCACTGGCCGTGTGCGTGACTTTGGCGCCTTTGGGGGGGGGGGCGGGATTAAAATGTAGTTTTGTATCGCTTGTCGGAGAGGGATTTCCTCGGGCTGCTAGTTGATGAAGAAATATCGATCGGACTTCCGTTCCGAAATAACCTTAAATACAGTGAAAAGCTTCTTGGGGTGACTTTAGTCTACTTTTACGATGCAAAAATGATATTTGGGCCCCATATGAACTGGCAGTGTCTTTCCTGCTGATATGGGGGTTAAAATTCACAGCAACGGCAGTTCCAATCGATCGCATTCCAGAAACACCCACTCGCAAGATGATTTAAATCCTCTTTTTTTTGGACAATCATGTCATTAGAGCATCTAAATCATCTATATTTTGTGTAACTGTCTATTCATAATCAATATTTTTATACTAAATATCCACAACAGTTTTAGTCACATGTATTGTGCAAAAAATAATAATTTTGATTATATTGAGTGGATGTTTCTAGATTAATTTATGGGAATTAAACATTAAATTCCTTCCATCTGGCATATAAGTTCATGACAGTGAGATTTAAAAATCATGTTAACCATATAACCATGTAACAATTACAGCACGGAAACAGGCCCTCTCGGCCCTTCCAGTCCGTGCCGACCATTTGTTTTCCCCTAGTCACCATCTACCTGCACTCAGACCATACCCCTCCATTCCCTTCACATCCATATACCTATCCACTTTACTCTTAAATGTTAAAATCGATCCTGCCTCTACCACTTCTGCTGGAAGCTCATTCCACACAGCCACCACCCTCTGAGTAAAGAAGTTCCCCCTCACGTTACCTCGAAACTTCTGTCCCTTAATTCTCTTGTCATGCCCTCTTGTTTGAATCTTCCCTACCCTCAATGGGAAAAACGTATCCACGTCAACTCTGTCTATCCCTTTCATCATTTTAAAGACCTCAATCAAGTCCCCCTTAACCTTCTGCGCTCCAAAGAATAAAGACCTAACTTGTTCAACCTTTCTCTGTAACATAGTTGCTGGAACCCTGGCAACATTCTAGTAAAACTCCTCTGTACTCTTTCTATTTTGTTGACATCCTTCCTATAACTAGGCGACCAAAATTGTACACCATACTCCAGAATTGGTCTTACCAATGCCTTGTACAATTTTAACATTACTTCCCTACTCCTATATTCAAAGCTCTGTTTTATAAAGGCCAGCACACCAAAGGCTTTCTTTACCACCCTATCTACATGCGATGTTATATTGTGAATTCTTGTGTGAATGGGATTAGTTTGTTATTTGGATACTTAGGTTATTAAAAATATATATTATTTTCTTAAGAAATGGATAGTTTAGATCTAGTAATTGAATTTAGATTAATTTAATCAATGTTGAATTTAATTGATTTGATGAAACTGATGAAGATTAATTTTTTGTTGGGTATTTACTATTTGTTTTAGCATTTAACTTTATCATTTCTATCTTTTTTCTAAAACTGCAAATAATAATTTGTTTCTGTTAATGCTGTTCAGTGTTTTTTTTTCCTTTTCATTTTAAACAGATGTCTCCGAAGAAGAAATGCAAAATTGTCAATCCAAATGGCCAGCAAAAGAGACTGATTTAGACAGCATTCGCAGAGATTGTCCGAATTTGGACTACTCCAAATGTGATGATCTACAGGACATTCTTAATGGGAAAGTAGTGGGCAGAAAGGCACGTCATGCGTGGTTTGAAGAGCAAAAACTTGTAGTTTACAATGTCAAGATTGAAAAGTTGAGGAAAAACAAGGTGTACAGAGTTGCTTATTGGTTACAATCTGAGGAGTATAATGTTGCTACTGATTATGATATGCCAATGTACCAGCTAGCAACTGAATCTTCTCCATAAAGACTTGGTCTATTGCTAGAAATCGTAATTTATTTACCTGTCTGTTACAGGCTTACAGCATATAATACAATAATATTAATGTTCTGATCTTCAGAATATCACATTTTTAAATTTTCAAGGCAGTCTGGGTGTTTATTACTATTTCTGTCACAACGGTCAATTTTGTAATTAGCTACAATTAGGTAACTAACTAATTATTTGCTTTAATTTCAGGTCATCCAAGTAAGATGTCTTATATTTGTTTCAGAATGCTTCAATCTATAACTGAAAATGTCATTCAGTTCTCTTAGTTTTTAAGAAAGTTATGGGCTTGTGACTGTCCAAGATCACAGCTTTTGTGTTAAGTCAATGGAAAAGCAATAGGGAACAAGATGCTAATTTCCGAATATGAAAATGGGCATAACTTTTTTAATACTGAAGATATGAAAGTGAATTAGGTATCAAATTAAACTTCTTTTTATGCTTTATCTGATGGGATAAATTGCAGACTTGATTTTTTAAATCTCAAAATTTTGTAACATTGCTAACTAATGGAAGTTATCTACAGGACCCCAAACAGTAGGATTTCGGCCCGAAACGTTGCCTATCTCCTTCGCTCCTTAGATGCTGCTGCACCCGCTGAGTTTCTCCAGCTTTTTGTGTGTACCCCCAAACAGTAGCCTGTGTATTGGGTGCAAGTTGCAGCAAGAGTTAAAATTGGTGTGTAACAAAGGTAATGCCACTGTGGTTATGGGAGATTTCAATATGCAGGTAGACTCTCTCGAAAATCGGGTTGGTTCTGGAACCCAAGAAGGGACGTTTGTAGAGTGCCTCGGGGATGGATTCTTAGAGCAGCTTGTAGTGGAGCCTACCAGAGAGAAGGCAATTCTGGATTTAGTGTTGTCTAATGCACCAGATTTAATAAGGGAACTCAAGGTAAAGAAACCGCTAGGAGGTAGTGACCATAATATGATAACTTTTAATCTGCAATTCGAGAGGGAGAAGGTTAAATCAGAAGTGTCAGTGTTGCAGTTGAACAAAGGGGACTATGAAGGCATGAGAGAGCAGCTGGCCAAGATCGACTGGAAAACCTAGCAGGAATGACGGTGGGTATAATTTCTGGGCATAATCCAGAAGATGCAGGATCATTTCATTCCAAAAAGGAAGAAAGATTCTACGGGGAGTAACAGGCAACCGTGGCTGACAAGGGAAGTTAAGGACGGTATAAAACTAAAAGAAATGGTGTATAACAGAGCAAAGAGTAGCGGGAAGCCAGAGGATTGGAAAACTTTCAAAGGACATCAGAATGTAACAAAATGGGCAATACAGGGTGAAAAGATGAAGTACGAAGGTAAGCTCGCCAAGAATATAAAGAAGTAAAGTAAAAGCTTCTCTAGGTATGTTAAGAGAAAAAGATTAGTGAAGACAAATGTGGGTCCCTTGAAGGCAGAAACAGGTGAAATTATTATGGGGAACAAGAAAATGGCAGAAGAGTTGAACAGATACTTTGGTTCTGTCTTCACTAAGGAAGACACAAACAATCTCCCAGATGTACTAGAGGACAAAGAATCTAGGGAGACAGAGGAACTGAAAGAAATTTGCATTAGGCGAGAAATAGTATTGGGCAGACTGATGGGACTGAAGGCTGATAAATCCCCAGGGTCTGATGGTCTGCATCCCAGGGTACTCAAGGAGGTGGCTCTAGAAAACATGGATGCATTGGTGATCATTTTCCAATATTCTACAGATTCAGGATCAGTTCCTGTGGATTGGAGGGTAGCTAATGTTATCCCATTTTTCAAGAAATGAGCGAGAGAGGAAAACAGGGAATGAGAGAACAGTTAGCCTGACATCGATGGTGGGGAAGATGTTGGAATCAATTATTAAAGAAGTAATAACGGCGCATTTGGATTGCAGTAAAAGGATTGGTCCAAGTCAGCATGGATTTATGAAGGGGAAATCAGGCTTGACTAATCTTCTGGAATTTTTTGAGGACGTGACAAGTAAAATGGATGAAGGAGAGCCAGTGGATGTAGTGTATCTGGACTTTCAGAAAGCCTTTGATAAGATCCCACATAGGAGATTAGTGGGCAAAATTAGAGCACATGGTATTGGGGGTAGGGTATTGACATGGATAGAGAATTGGTTGGCAGACAGGAAACAAAGAGTAGGAATATGTCCCTGTCAGAACGGCAGGCATAATATTCATCCAGAGAGTTGTGAATTTGTGGAATTTTCTGCCACAGAAGGCAGTGGAAGCCAATTCACTGGATGAATGTAAAAGATAGTTAGATAGAGCTCTTGGGGCTAGCGGAATCAAAGGATATGGGGAGAAGGCAGGCACAGGTTACTGATTGTGGATGATCAGCCATGATCACAATGAATGGCGGTGCTGGCTCAAAGGGCCGAATGGCCTCCTCCTGCACCTATTGTCTATGTTTTCTATGTTTGTAAGATTGTCAAGAGTGCTTTATTGCCATATGTCCTGAAGCGGAACCAAGAGATTCATATGAAATTCCTCCTGCATCAGCACAAACGATACGTTAACAGAGTACTCTGTAAATTCCATAATAAACGATAAAAAAGTTTGGAATATATTTTTAAAAAAACAGACAGCTAAATAGACAATAATAGTGCAAAAATAATGTCCCCAAGTCTATATAGTTCGGAGCCTATTTGAAAGTTGTGGTGTTTAATAGCCTGATGGTTGTGGGGAAGAGGCTGCTCCTAAACCTGAACGTTACAGTTTTCAGGCTCCTATATTTTCGTCACAGTTTTCATGCCTTGCTGCCTGTAATTTGCTGCCTGACAGCGCCAGAGACCCAGGTTATATCCTGACTACGGATGCTGTCTTTACAGAGTGTGTACATTCTCCCTGTGACTACGATTACCTCCCACATTCCAAAGATGTGCTGATTTGTAGGTTAAGTGGCTTATGCAAATTGTCCCTAGGGTGTAGTGTACAGGGATCGATCGCTGGCCGTAGCGGACTCGGTGGGCTAAAGGGCCTGTTTCCATGTTGTATCCCGAAAACTAATCTACACGTTGTTATAGTACCTGCCTCAATACCCCATTGTGAACAAATGAGGGCCGGGCACAGGGTACTTTGTAGCTTTGTTGGTGCCCTTTATCATAGAATCATAGAATCATAGAAAATAGGTGCGGGAGTAGGCCATTCAGCCCTTTGAGCCTGTACCGCCATTCAATATGATCATGGCTGATCATCCAACTCAGTATCCTGTACCTGCCTTCTCTCCATACCCCCTGATCCCTTTAGCCACAAGGGCCACATCTAACTTAAATATAGCCAATGAACTGGCCTCAACTACCTTCTGTGGCAGAGAATTCCACAAACTCACCACTTTTTGTGTGAAAAAAGATCTTCTCATCTCGGTCCTAAAAGACTTCCCTCTTATCCTTAAACAGTGACCCCTTGTCCTGGAGTTCCCCAACATCGGGAACAATCTTCCTGCATCTAGCCTGTCCAACCCCTTAAGAATTTTGTAAGTCTCTATAAGATCTCCCCTCAATCTCCTAAATTCCAGCAATTCCAGCGAAATTATATAGCGACTCTTGCATACCTTTGCATAGAACTAGTGTATGTTGATCTTTGATAGGCACAGACTCACTGTGCCAAAGGGCCTGCTTTCCATGCTGTTTCTCCAAATTAAATTCCCTGCAGAAGTCTACTGGTCACAGACCTCCAGCCAGAATAGCTTCCTCCTATCACTTCCCTCTGTCTTCTAGGAGTAAACCTGTTCTGAATCCAAATGATCAGGTCGTTATGGATCCCATGCACCTTTAACTTCTGGTTCAGCCTACCTGGACGGATAGTAACAGCTTCTTTAGGTATGTGAAGAGGAAAAAATTAGTTTAGACCAAAGTTGGACCCTTGAAGACTGAAAAAGGTGAATTTACTATGAACAAGGAAATGGCAGATGAGTTGAACAGGCACTTTGGATCTGTCTTCACTAAGGAGGACACAAACAATCTTCCTGATAGAGTAGTGGCCAGAGGGGATCTGGGGTGACGGAGGAACTGAAGGAAATCCACATTAGGCAGGAAATGGTGTTGGATAGACTGATGGGACTGAAGGCTGATAAATCCCCAGGGCCTGATGGTCTGCATCCCAGGGTACTTAAGGAAGTGGCTCTAGAAATCGTGGATGCATTGGTGATAATTTTCCAATGTTCCATAGAATCAGGATCAGTTCCTGTGGATTGGAGGGTAGCTAATGTTATCCCACTTTTTAAGAAAGGCGGGAGAGAGAAAACAGGAAATTATAGACCAGTTAGCCTGACATCGGTGGTGGGGAAGATGCTGGAGTCAATTATAAAAGATGAGATAGCCGCACATTTGGATAGCAGTAACAGGATCGGTCTGAGTCAGCGTGGATTTACGAAGGGGAAATCATGCTTGACTAATCTTGTGGAATTTTTTGAAGATGTAACTCGGAAAATGGACAAGGGAGTGTCCGTGGATGTAGTGTACCTGGACTTTCAGAAAGCATTTGATAAGGTCCCACATAGGAGATTAGTGGGCAAAATTAGGGCACATGGTAATGGGGGTAGAGTGCTGACATGGATAGAAAATTGGTTGGCAAACAGGAAACCAAGAGTAGGGATTAACGGTCCCTTTCAGAATGGCATGCAGTGACTAGTGGGGTACCGCAAGGCTCGGTGTTGGGACCGCAGCTATTTGCAATATACATCAATGATTTGGATGAAGGGATTCAAAGTAAACCTAGTCTTATGCGCACACCGCTTGTGCCGTCTGCACCTCTTACATGCCAGACACCATTATCGCTTGCTGTGTTACCAAGGTCATCGTAAATGAAACAGGGATTGTTTGCATTTTTTGCTTTCGGCATGGTTATGGCTGAGGTTACTCGAGTGTATTCTTCAATGGGTCAGATGAGGTGAGAGGGGAAAGATTTAACAGGAACCTGAGGTGACAACCTTTGCGCACAGAGGGTGGTGGGTACATGGAATGAGCTGCCAGAGGAGGTAGTTGAGGCAGATACTGTAACAACATTTAAAAGGCTTTTGGTTTCATAGAGTGATACAGTGAGGCAACAGGCTCTTCAGCCCAACTTACCCACACTGGCCAACAATGTCCCAGCTACACTGTTTCGCGCTTGGTCCATAACCCTCCAAACCTGTCCTATCCATGTAACTGTCCAACTGTTTCTTACACGTTGGGATAGTCCCAGCCTCAACTACCTCCTCTGGCAGCTTGTTCCATACACCCACCACCCTTTGTGTGAAAAAGTTACCCCTCAGATTAATATCAAATCTTTTCCCCTTCACCTTAAACCTATGTCCTCTGGTCCTCGATTCCCCTACTCTGGGCGAAAGACTCTGTGCATCTATGGTACACATTAGATATGGTACATGGATAGGAAAGGTTTAGAGGGATATGGGCCAAATGCGGGTAAGTGCAACTGACTGAGGCTGGGTCATTTTGGTTGACATGGACAAGTTGTGCCGAAGGGCCTGTTTCTGTGCTGTTTGATTCGATGAGATGAACCTATGTGCCTATGAGATGAACCTATGTCATGTGTACATGACTCTTCCTATTATAGGAAATGTTCCTGGCAAAGAAGGCGTATATAGATAGTAATCTGTAAACCCAGGTCATGAAAATTTTTCATGTTTTACAGTTGACAACTAGACACCAGTCCTGAACCACTATTTACCTTGTTCGGAAACCTCAGACTATCTTTGATCGGATTTCACTGGCTTTACCTTGCATTAAACCTTATTCCCTTATCTGGTATCTGCAAATTGTGAAAGGCTCGATTGTAATCATGTATTGTCTTTCCGCTGACTGGTTAGCCCGCGACAAAAGCTTTTCACTGTACCTCGGTACACGTGACAATAAACTAAACGGAATTGAACTTAACTGAGAACAAAGAGGGACCCGGTGGGGGGAAGGGCCTGTTTCCACGCTGAATGACTATGACTCTATGACTGGAGAATGAGGATAGATGACGTTTCGGGTCGGGACCTGAAGAGTTCCGACCCGAAACGTCCCCTATCCATGTTCTCCAGAGATGCTGCCTGACCCGCTGAGTTAATCCAGCATTTTGTGTACAGATTTGCTCTGTGGCGTTGATCGACAGGACATCAACAGTGAGCCACTGTACAGTGTTGACTTGCAGTATTGCAAAACAGAGGTGCAATGGAAGCAGCCTCCAGCATCCGCTCAACTCAGCAAACAATCCTGCAGGTCTTGCACTCCAAATCTCTTTGGGATTAGTGCCGCTCAAAGAGGCCGAGCGCGTTGACCGCATGCGGCCTACAGCGGTGGAGCAGTGGCGGAGAACACCACGACTACGCTTGGCCAAGCCAACCCTGCAACAGCGCCAGGACAACAGACCTTCATGGTCAGATCAAGATCCCTACACTTACAACTACTGGGGCTTGAAAATGGCCCCACACTAGTGACTCTGTGTGCTGTCTGAGTGTCCCACTGCTCCACACTTGTACTGTATCTGAGATGCTTATCTAAGATGTACCTACGTGCTTATGTAGAGTGATGCTTGTACTGAACTGTAAACAAAATGAATGTCACTGTTGGAAGGAACTGCAGATGCTGGTTTCAACCAAAGATAGACCCAAAATGCTGGAGTAACTCAGCGGGACAGGCAGCATCTCTGGAGGGAAGGAATGGGTGACGTTTCTGGTCGACACCCTTCGTGAGACTGAAGAAGGGCCTCAACCCGAAACGTTACGCATTCCTTCTCTCCAGAGATGCTGTCTGTCCCGCTGAGTTACTCCAGCATTTTGGGTCTACCTTTGACTTACACTGTGCATGTGACAAATAAAGTCCCATTCCTTACCATGCCAATTCATTGTTTTAATTGCAGGCGTGAGAGGTTGTTACTTGACTAGATGCTTTACTCTATGATTACACAATCTCCTCCTTATCAGCGGGATGTAGGAAAGTATTCCGTGGTTTATTTAAAGAACAGGGAGTTCTCTGAATGTCCCGATCGTCAACCTTTGCTTGACTAAAGCTTTCAAAAATAGCCTCCTAATCACCTTGTGGATACTGTCTCCCTAACCTTTACTGCTCCAATTACATTTTACCCACAAAAAATATTTGGAAATAAAGAACCAGGTCATCAATTACAGGGAGATATGAGATACTCTGCAGATACTGTAGTAGTTCTAGTTAAAGCAAGCTCTTTGTTGCCATTTGGTGTGTTCAGCAAATGGAAACCTTTATCACACATTGCTTTTGACCCCATTTTAACCAGTCTACGAGCACAAAAATCTCCTGCGTCTGAAGAAGGGCCTCGACCCGAAACGTCACCCATTCCTTCTCTCCAGAGATGCTGTCTGTCCCGCTGAGCACCGTGTCTGTCTTCGGTGTAAACCAGCATCTGCATTTGCTTGGCTCGACAAGTTCACAAGTTATAGGAGTAGAATTAGGCCATTCAGCCCATCGAGTCTACACCGCCATTCAATCATGGCTGACCTCTACCTCCCAATCCCATTTTCCTGCCTCCTCCCCATAACCCTTGACACCCTTTTTAATCAAGAATTTGGCCATCTCTCCCTCCAGAATTTTGTGTCTATCTTCGCTTTCATTCAGCATCTGCAGTTCCTTCCTACATAATACAGCAGTGGATTCACTTCGAGTGCAGCAATGTCACTGTGCACGTGTCATAAGGTCATAAGTGATAGGAGTAAAATTGGGCCATTCAATCATGGCTGATCTATCTCTCCCTCCTAACCCCATTCTCCTGCCTTCTCCCCATAACCTCTGACACCCCAATCAAGAATCTATCTGACTCTGCCTTAGAAATACTCACTGACTTGATGAAGTGCTTTGAGAGGTTGATCATGGCGCAAATCAACTCCTACCTCGACAAAAACCTGGACCCACTGCAGTTCGCTTACCGCCACAACAGATCAACGGTGGACGCGATCTCGCTGGCCCTCCACTCCGCTCTGGACCACTTGGACAACAAAAACTCATATGTCAGGCTGTTATTCATTGACTACAGCTCGGCATTTAACACAATCATCCCCTCCAAGCTGGTTACCAAATTCACAGAACTGGGTCTCTGCGCATCCCTCTGCAATTGGATCCTCGACTTCCTCATTCACAGACCACAGCCTGTTCGTATTGGTGAAATGTGTCAGACTCGATAACAATCAGCACGGGAGCACCTCAAGGCTGCGTGTTCAGCCCCTTGCTGTACCCACTCTATACTTATGACTGCGTAGCCAGTCATAGTGCGAACTCCATCATCAAGTTCACTGACGACACCACTGTTGTGGGACGTATCACTGATGGGGATGAGTCAGAGTATAGAAGAGAGATCGAACAACTGTCCTTTTGGTGCCAGCACAATAACCTGGCCCTCAACACCAGCAAAACCAAAGAACTGATTGTGGACTTTAGAAAGAGTAGGGATGGGGACGCACAGTCCCGTTTATATCAACGGGTCGATGATTGAAAGGGTCAAGAGCTTCAAATTCCTGGGCGTGCACATCTCTGAAGATCTTTCCAGGTCCAAGAACACTAATGCAATCATCAAGAAAGCACATCAGCGCCTCTACTTCCTGAGAAGATTACGGAGAGTCGGTTTGTCGAGGAGGACTCTCTCTAACTTCTACAGGTGCACAGTAGAGAGCATGCTGACCGGTTGCATCGGGGCTTGGTTCGGCAACTTGAGCGCCCTGGAGAGGAAAAGACTACAAAAAGTAGTAAACACTGCCCAGTCCATCATCGGCTCTGACCTTCCTTCCATCAAGGGGATTTATCGCAGTTGCTGCCTCAAAAAGGCTAGCAGTATCATCAAAGACCCACACCATCCTGGCCACACATTCATCTCCCTGCTACCTTCAGGTAGAAGGTACAGGAGCCTGAAGACTGCAACGACCAGGTTCAGAAATAGCTACTTCCCCACAGCCATCAATCTATTAAACCTGGCTCGGACAAAACTCTGAACATTAATAACCCATTATCTGTTATTTGCACGTTATCAGTTTATTTATTCATGTGTGTATATATTTATATTATGATATATGGACACACTGATCTGTTTTGTAGTCAATGCCAACTATGTTCTGTGTGCTGAAGCAAAGCAAGAATTTCATTGTCCTATCAGGGACGTTTGACAATAAACTCACGAACTTGGAGTCTTTGAAGCTCCTAGTTTTTCTCCCTATAAATAATCATAGAAATATAGAAATATAGAAAATAGGTGCAGGAGGAGGCCATTTGGCCCTTCGAGCCAGCACCACCATTCATTGTGATCATGGCTGATCGTCACCTATCAATAACCCGTGCCTGCCTTCTCCCCATATCCCTTGACTCCACAAGCCCCTAGAGCTCTATCTAACTCTCTCTTTAATCCATCCAGTGACTTGGCCTCCACTGCCCTCTGTGGCAGGGAATTCCATAAATTCACAACTCTCTGGGTGAAAAAGTTTTTTCTCAACTCAGTCTTAAATGACCTCCCCTTTATTCTAAAACTGTGGCCCCTGGTTCTGGACTCGTCCAACACTGGGAACATTTTTCCTACATCGAGCTTGTCCAGTCCTTTTACAATTTTATATGTTTCTATAAGAAAACACCTCATCCTTTTAAACTCCCTCGCCATCCCAGGGATCAATCTCATGAACCTGTGCTGCACTGCCTCAATCACAAGGATGTCCTTCCTCAAATTAGGAGACCAAAACTGTACACAATACTCCAGATGTGGTCTCACCAGAGCCCTATACAACTGCAGAATAACCTCTTTACTCCTATGCTGAAATCCTTTTGTTATGAAGGCCAACATTCCATTAGCTTTCTTCACTGCCTGCTGTAGCTGTAAGCCAGTTTTCAGTGACCGGTGTATAAGGACGCCCAGGTCTCACTGCCACTGCATCTGCCATACATCTGCCCACTCACTCAACCTGTCCAGGTCACCCTGCAACCTCCTAACATCCTCTTCACAGTTCACACTGCCACCCAGCTTTGTGTCATCCACAAACTTGCTAGTGTTGCTCCTAATTCCCTTTTCCGAATCATTAATATATATGGTAAACAGTTGTGGCCCCAACACCGAGACTTGCGGCACTCCACTCGCCACTGCCTGCCATTCTGAAAAGGACCCGTTCACTCCGACTCTTTGCTTCCTGTCTGCCAACCAATTTTCTATCCACATCAACACCCTACCCCCAATACCATGTGCTCTAATTTTAGTCACCAGTCTCCCGTGCGGGACCTTAATGAAAGGCTTTCTGAAAGTCTAGATACACTACATCCACTGGCACTGCTTCATCCATTTTACTTGTCACATCCTCAAAAAATTCCAGAAGATTCGTCAAGCATGATTTCCCTTTCATAAATCCATGTTGACTTGGACTAATCCTTTTACTGCTATCCAAATGTTCCATTATTACCTCTTTAATAATTGACTCCAGCATCTTTCACACCACCAAAGTCAGGCTAACTGGTCTGTAATTCCCCGTTTTCTCTCTCGCTCCTTTCTTGAAAAATGGGATAACATTAGCTATCCTCCAATCCACAGGAACTGATCCTGAATCTATTGAACATTGGAAAATGATCACCAATGCGTCCACTATTTCTAGAGCCACCTCCCTGAGGACCCTGGGATTCAGACCATCAGGTCCAGGGGATTTATCATCCTTCAGTCCCATTAGCCTACCCATTACTATTCCTCGCCAAATGAAATTTTCTTTCAGTTCCTCTACCCCCTTAGATCCTCTGTCCTCCAGTACATCTGGGAGATTGGTTGTGTCTTCCTTAGTGAAAGATCCGAAGAACCCATTCAACTCCTGCCATTTCCTTGTTGCCCATAATAATTTCACCCGTGCCTGCCTTCAAGGGACCCACATTTGACTTTGCTACTCTTTTTCCCTTAACATGTCTAAAGAAGTTTTTACTGTCCTTCTTTATGTTCCTGACCAGCTTCCCTTTGTACCTCATCTTTTCAGCCCGTATTGCCCGTTTTGTTTCCTTCTGTTGTCCTATGAAAGCTTCCCAATCCTCTGGCTTATGGCTACTCTTTGCTGTGTTATACATATTTTCTTTTAGTTTTATTCTATCCCTAACTTGGCTGAGGGACTGGTGCAGTGGGCAGGGATTCAAGTTCCTTGATCACTGGGACCCCTTTTGGGGAAGGCATTGCTTGTCAGAGAGGATATTACAGCAGTGCTTTGGCAGGATAGATTTAGAGGGCTCGTCTAGGGAGTCTATTTGGGTGGAACTGAGAAGTGAGAACGGTGTAAGCAAACACTTTTAGGGGTTTTTTGTTATTATAGACCGCAATGGGGGGGGGAGCGAGAATTGGAAGAGCAAATATGTAAGGAGATAGCAGATATTAGTAGTAAGCACAAGGTAGTGATTGTGGGAGATTTCAATTTTCCAAAAAATAGACTGGGAAACACATTCTGTAAATGGGCTGGATGGTTTGGAGTTTGTATAAAATGTGTGCAGGATAGTTTTTTGCAGCAGTACATAGAGGTAGGTATCGACCAGAGAAGGGGCAGTGCTGGACCTCCTGTTAGGAAATGAGGCAGGGTCAGGTGACGGAGGTATTGCGTTGGTGAGCACTTCGGGACTAGTGATCACAATACCATTAGTTTCAATATAATTATGGAGAGAGTCAGAACTGGACCTAGGGTGGAGATTTTTTTTGATTGGAGAAAAGGCTATCTTTGAGGGAATGCGTAAGGATTTTAAAAGGTGTGAATTTGGGACACTTTGTTTCATGGGAAGGATGTAGAAGTGAAATGGAGGACATTTAAAGGGGAAATTGTAAGAGTACAGAATCTTTATGTCCCTGTTAGGTTGAAAGGAAATAGTAAAAATTGGAAAAATAAAGAGCCATGGTTTTCAAGGGAAATTGGACACTTGTTTCGAAAAAAAAAAAAAA
Source organism: Okamejei kenojei (assembly GCA_035221665.1). Taxonomy (NCBI): domain Eukaryota; kingdom Metazoa; phylum Chordata; class Chondrichthyes; order Rajiformes; family Rajidae; genus Okamejei; species Okamejei kenojei. The sequence goes on along the minus strand of CM069131.1, from coordinate 186,747,215 downwards.
AAAAAAAAAAAAAAAAAAAAAGAGAGATATCTACAATAATTATAGGAGGCATGGAGTAAATGAGGTGCTAGAGGGAGTATAAAGAAAGTAAAAGAATCTTAAGAAAGAAATTAGGAAGGCTAACTTTAAAGAAGATATGAGGTTGCTTTGGCAAGAAAGGTGAAAGTAAACCCAAAGGGTTTTTCTACAGCTATATTAATAGCAAAAGGATAACGAGGGATAAAATTGGACCATTAGAGAACCAGAATGGACAGCTATCTGCAGAGCCAAAAGAGATGGGGAGATATTGAACAATTTCTTTTTCTTCGGTATTCACCAAGGAGAAGGATATTGAACTCGTGAGTTAAGGGGAAAAAGTAGAGTAGCTATGGAAACTATGAGATTCAAAGAGGAGGAAGTACTGACACTTTTGAAAAATATAAAAGTGGATAAGTCTCCAGGTCCTGACAGGATATTCCCTAGGACATTGAGGAAAGTTCGTGTAGAAATAGCAGGAACTATGACAGAAATATTTCAAATGTCATTAGAAACGGGAATAATTGCCGGAGGATTGGCGTACTGCGCATGTTGTTCCATTGTTTAAAAAGGGTTCAAAGAATAAACCTAGCAATTATAGACCTATTAGTTTGACGTCAGTGGTGGGCAAATTAATGGAAAGGATACTTAGAGATAATATATATAAGCATCTGGATAAACAGGGGTCTGATCAGGAACAGTCAACATGGATTTGTGCCTGGAAGGTCATGTTTGACAAACCTTCTTGAATTTTTTGAAGCGGTAACTAGGGAAATTGATGAGGGTAAAGCAGTGGATGTTGTCTATATGGATTTCAGTAAGGCCTTTGACAAGGTTCCCCATGGAAGGTTGGTTTAAGAAGGTCAATCTTTAGGGGTGTTAAAAAATATGGTGGAGTAGCAAGATGGATTCAACAGTGGCTGAATGGGAGATGTCAGAGAGTAATGGTGGATGGCTGTTTGTCAGGTTGGAAGCCGGTGACCAGTGGTGGTGCCTCAGGATCTGTGTTGGGTCCACTTTGTTTTGTCATGTACATCAATGATCTGGATGATGGGGTGGAAAATTGGTTAAGTAAGTATGCAGATGATACTAAGTTAGGTGGTGTTGTGGATAATGAAGTAGATTTTCAAAGTCGGTACAGAGAGATTTGGGCCATTTGGAAAAGTGGGCTGAAAGATGGCAGATGGAGTTTAATGCTGTTAAGTGTGAAGTGCTACATCTTGGCAGGACAAATTAAAATAGGACGTACATGGTAAATGGTAGGGAATTGAGGAATGCTGAGGAACAGAGGGATCTAGGAATAACTGTGCATAGTTCCCTGAAGGTGGAATCGCATGTAGATAGAGTGGTAAAAGAAAGCCTTTGGTGTGTTAGCTTTTATAAATCAGAGCATTGAATATAGGAGTAGGGAAGTAATGTTAAAAATTGTACAAGGCATTGGTAAGACCAATTCTGGAGTATGGTGTACAATTTTGGTCGCCTAGTTATAGGAAGGAAGTCAACAAAATAGAGAAAAGTACAGAGGAGATTTACTAGAATGTTGCCAGGGTTCCAGCAACTATGTTACAGAGAAAGGTTGAACAAGTTAGGTCTTTATTCTTTGGTGCGCAGAAGGTTAAAGGGGGGACTTGATTGAGGTCTTTAAAATGATGAAAGGGGGTAGACAGAGTTAACGTGGATACGTTTTTCCCATTGAGGGTAGGGAAGATTCAAACAAGAGGGCATGACATGAGAATTAAGGGACAGAGGTTGCCGGGTAACGTGAGGGGGAACTTCTTTACTCAGAGGGTGGTGGCTGTGTGGAATCAGCTTCCAGCAGAAGTGGTGGAGGCAGGATCGATTTTTAACATTTAAAAGTAAAGTGGATAGGTATATGGACGTGAAGGGAATGAGGGGTATGGTCTGAGTGCAGGTAGATGGGACCTAGGGGAAAACAAATGGACGGCACGGACTGGAAGGGCCGAGAGGGCCTGTTTCCGTGCTGTAATTGTTATATGGTGTTATATGGTTAACTTCTCTTGTCAGCCGTGGTTGCCTCCTACCCCCCTTAGAATCTTTCTTCCTTTTTGGAATGAAATGATCCTGCGTCTTCCGGATTATGCCCAGAAATTCCTGCCATTGCTGTTCCACTGTCATTCCTGCTAGGATCCCTTTCATGTCTACTTTGGCCAGCTCCCCTCTCATGCCTTCATAGTCCCTTTTGTTCAACTGCATCACTGCCACTTCTGATTTAACATTCTCCTTCTCAAATTGCAGATTAAAACGAATCATGTTATGATCACTACCTCCAAATGGTTCCTTTACCTCGAGTTCTCTTATCCTATCTGGTTCAGTGGACAACCCTAAATCCATCATATGTACAGTATACGTGTGTATCCAGTATCCTAAATCGTCATATGTATAATAGCCATTCTTGATTGAAAATCAAGAGGAAGTCAAGAGAGAGAGTGTCATATGTGTCATATGTCCCAGATAGGCCGATGAAATTCTTACTTGTAGCAGCACAACATAGTACAAACGTATGTAAACGTAGCACAATGTAAAGAATATAATAAATGAGAAAAAAAGTTCAGTGTGTATGTACACACACACACACACATATATATATATACATAAATACACACATATGTATAGAAATATACACACACACTCACACACAGATATATATATAGATATATATCTATATATATATATTATATATATAGATATATATAGATATATATATATATACGCACACACAAACAATAAATATATATATATATATATCAACAATTTCTGTGACATTTTCAAAATACTACATATCACATGCATGTTCACAATGCGGTTGAATTCACTGTAGGCAGAGTGACAGTTTGTCCCTCTGGCCAATAGAGGACACTGTTACACATCTGAAGAAGGGGTCTCGACCCGAAACGTCGCCTATCTCCTTCGCTCCTTAGATGCTGCTGCACCCGCTGAGTTTCTCCAGCCTTTTGTGTACCCTCGATTCTCCAGCATCTGCAGTTCCTTCTTTAACACTGTTACACATCTCCCTCCTTAACAATGAGTGTCAAATAATTGTTGGTATATGTTTGCATGCATTTGTATTGGTACCAGCATCATTGTCTATCCTATGAACCAAGAAATCGATCTATCTATCTTCTATACTATTACTAAAACTCTCATCTTGTCCTCTTCCAGTTTGCGTTTTTTTTTTTGTTTTTTTTTGTTCTTTTTTTTAAATTTGCGCAAAAACAGTACCCTATATCGCTAGGTTAATTTTGTCATCTTACTCAACGTTCTCCTCTGCTCCAAACGCACCAAGTTTTGTTCCGATCGATGGAATATTACAAAAGTTATGAAGGTTTAAAAATCGTGAGATCAGCAGATTGGCTGAGTCCGTGCGCCACGCTGAGTGAGTCCACAAGCCGTGCTGAGAGAGTGAGTCTTGAGGCGGCGCAGTGTCGGGGAGTGGCCTGGAGCCTGGCCGACTGCTAGGCCGACTGCTGCCTCCTCGAGATCCTGAGGAAGTGAGGGGTGAGCGTGGCCGGGTGCTGGCTGTGCCAGGCGCTGGCGGGGCACACCACCCCCGCCCACACATTCCCTCCTGCCCACAACCACCCGCCCACTTCCCCTCGCGCATCCCCCCCCACGCAGCGATAGGCAACGGCACAGTTGGCAAACCATCCTTCGGCAGGCCACGGCAGCAGCACCGGCAGGCCCAACGGGTCCCACGTAGTCTAGTCTCCGTTCTGAATGGCTTACCCGGTATTCTTCTTCTTCTTTCGTGTGGCGTGCACAGCGTAATGTTGTTGGACAACTTGTTCTATTTGATCTTCCGTTTGTGCACGTCGAGTTGATTGCATTAGTCGAAACAGGGCGGACCACGTGAAGGTTGCAATCTCCCACCCCACCCCGTATTCTTACTCGTCCTCATGGACATAAGGGGGGGGGGGGGATTGATCCAACAGGCAGGAAGCGGAGTTGTGGCTAGTGCAAGACGAGCTGAATACAATTGTACTGAATAATAAAGCATGAACTATGAATCTAGATAACCTCCTGTTCCTTAAGTTTTATTGATATTGGTATAGTTTTCGTCGTTAATCAGGAGAAATAAAAGTGTTTTATTGTCATGTGTTGCAAAATGGAACAATTAAATTCTTGCTTGCAGCAGCAGAACAAAGATGTTAACGTGGTTTTCTGTAAACACCACAATTATGGATAATGATGAGTTAGAGTGTTGGAGGGCAATCGATCGAATGACCGAATGGTGCCTGAACCACAACCTTGCTCTCAACATCAGTAAAATCAAGGAATTCATTGTTGACCTTAGGGGGTTGAGGATCCACAAAACTGCTTGCATCGATGAACTTATGGACTTCAAATTCCTGGGCGTGCTTATCTCAGAAGATCTGTCCTGGTCCCAGCACGTTGATGCAAATATATAGAAATCCTATCTACTTCCTTAGAAGATTGAGGAGATTCAGAATGTCAATGAATACTCTCTTGGACTTCCACAGGTCTACAGTAGAGAGCAAATTGAGTGGTTGCATCACAGCTCGGCCCCCCCAAGTCCACACCGACCAGCGATCCTCGTACACTGGTTCCATCTGACACACTCGGGACATTTTACAGTTTTACTGAAGCCAATGAACCCACAAACCTGTACGTCTTTGTAATATGGGAGGAAACCGGAGCACCCGGAGAATACCCGCGCGGTCACTGGGAGAACGTACAAACCCCATGTATACCGCACCGTAGTCAGGATCAAACGTGGATCTCTGGTGCTGTAAGGCAATAACTCTGCCGCTGTGTCACTGTGCTGCCCTCAATCAGCACTAACAAAAATATTAAAATGCCTTCTTGTTCAAAATGTCTATCTCTTCCAATAAAATGATCAGCCAACCTTGTGGCTGGGACTGCTTACAATCTAAGGGTGGCAGTGGAGCAGCTGGTACTATCTGTGTAAGAGGGCACACAAATGGCTGGAGAAACTCAGCAGGTGCAGCAGCATCTAAGGAGCGAAGAAGATAGGCGACGTTTCGGGTCGAGACCCTTCTTCAGGCTGGTTAGGGATCAGGGAACTTCGCATCCATACCACAGCCACCATCTGTGTAGAGTTTGCACGTTCTACCTGTGACCGCGTGGGTTTCCTTCACCGGCCCCTACTGATGCCACCCCCCTTCTCCCTTCCATGGCTACGGACCGCTCCTGCTGGCCCCCGCCTGAAGCAGTCCCCCTCTCTGTACCCAGCTACACGCCCAGGAAAACGTCTATTTGGCCCATAATGTCTGCACTAGCCATCTGGGAATTAACCCCTTCAGCCCACAACACCCATACTAGCCCTCTAGAATGCCCCCCCCACTCTGGCCCCCGTCTGAAGCCCTCCCCCTCCCCCAGTTGCAGGATGTTCATCCACCCCTCCGCCCCCCCCCCCCCCGTCCCGACAGCCCCCACCTGAAGCCGTCCCCCTCTCCTGGCTGTAGGACGCTCTCCCTCCCCCCCCCCCGGCCCCCAACTGCCTCCACCTGAAGCTGTGTCCCTCCTCCAGCTGCAGAATGAACCCCCCCCCCCCTCCCCCGAAACAGCCCATGCTGGAAACCATCCCTCTGCCCCAGCTGCAGGTCGCTCGCTCACTCCCCCACTGGCCTAGATAGACTGACCTAAAATAGAGAGAATACAGAGGAGAATTACTAGAATGTTGCCAGGGTTCCAGCAACTATGTTACAGAGAAAGGTTGAACAAGTTAGGTCTTTATTCTTTGGAGCGCAGAAGGTTAAGGGGGGACTTGAATGAGGTCTTTAAAATGATGAAAGGGATAGACAGAGTTAACGTGGATACGTTTTTCCAATTGAGGGTAGGGAAGATTCAAACAAGAGGGCATAACATGAGAATTAAGGGACAGAAGTTTCGGGGTAACGTGAGGGGGAACTTCTTTACTCAGAGGGTGTTGGCTGTGTGGAATCAGCTTCCAGCAGAAGTGGTGGAGGCAGGATCGATTTTAAACATTTAAGAGTAAAGTGGATAGGTATATGGACGTGAAGGGAATGGAGGGGTATGGTCTGAGTGCAGGTAGATGGGACTAGGGGAAAACAAATGGTCGGCACGGACTGGAAGGGCCGAGAGGGCCTGTTTCCGTGCTGTAATTGTTATATGGTTATATGGTTATATGGTTTATATGGCCTCTGACAGCCCCTGCCTGAAGCCGTGCCCCTCCCCCGCCTGGAGGGCATTCACCCTACCCCCCCGACAGCCCCAGCCTGCTGCCATCCCCTTCCCTTGGCAGCAGGACACTCTCCCCCAACTGCAGGACACACCCCCCCCAAAAAGCCCCCACCTCAAGCCGCCCACCCCCCCCCCCCCCCCCCCCCCACGACTTCGGGACACTCGCACCCCCCCCCCCCCCCCCTCCCACAGCCCCCCTCAAGTACTAAGAACGGAGAACAGTGAGTGATCCTAATATCATGATTGATGAGAAGCATCATGATCAGCCTCTGTTGTATATTCAAGGCAAGCTTGAGAATTACTGCAGGAATTGCAATACGATAGAACTGAACAACTGCAATTTGTTGTGGAGAATGACCCTCTGCTGAATACTGAGCAGAGAGCAGTGTATGACCAGGTGTGCAACAGCTTGAAAAGGAAGCTTCCTTCAATGTTTTTCATTGATTCACCAGGAGGAACGGGAAAAACATTTATCGCCAATTTGATCCTCTCCAAAGTTAGAGGTCAAGGTGATTTGGCTATTGCTGTAGCATCCTCTGGGATAGCAGCTAAATAAATGCCTGGTGGAAGAACTGTACATTCTCGATTCAAGATACCCATCCAATTGACCGAGGATACATTCTGCAACATTGAGAAGAACTCTAACACGGCACATTTGATGTGAAACTCATTGTTTGGGATGAATGCCCAATGATTAGGAGGGAGATGATTTGAAGCGGTGGACAGAACTCTTCAAGATGTATGCGCCAACACTAAGCCTTTTGGCGGCATTCTGACCATTTGTCGTGGCGATTTTTGACCACTCCTTCCCGTAGTGACAAGGGGAAATGATGCTGATGTTGAAAATTCCTGCATCAAGAAATCCTACTTGTGGACATCTTTCACCAAGTTTCAATTGCAGACGAATACACAATTGAAAGAGGGAGAAGGCGACTATTCTCAATTTTAGTTGGAAGGTGGAGAAGACGACATTTTAAAGAATGAAGATGATGAAATTGAAATGCCACAAGGCATGGTTCTATCAGCAAAAACACTGGAGGATTGTATTGATTTCATCGATCCCGCATTTGACAATCCTGCAGAATTATTCTCCAACAATTGTACCTTGGTTCCGCACAACGATACGATGAGAAGGATCAATTCTACATGTATCAGACGCTTCCATGGAACCATTAAGGAGTACTTTTCTTTCAATGCTGTCACTGACGGAACTAATGCTATTCACTTCCCAACAGAATTCCTCGATTCACTCGAGATCTCTGGATTACCACCACACAAATTGGAATTGAAAAAGGATCTCCAATCATGTTAATGAGAAACTTGGAACCCCCAAAGCTATGCAATGGAATGAGGATAATTGTGGATGAGCTACACAATCCAAGAGATGCTACACTTGTCCCTTCACCTCCCTCTCCACTCCTTTCAGGGACCCAAGCAGTCCTTCCAGGTCCGACAGAGGTTCACCTGCACCTCCTCCAACCTCATCTACTGCATCCGCTGCTCCAGACGCCAGCTGATCTATATCGGTGAGACCAAGCGGAGGCTTGGCGATCGTTTCGCCGAACACCTCCGCTCAGTCCGTAATAACCAACATGACCTCCCAGTGGCTCAGCACTTCAACTCCCCCTCCCATTCCATATCCGACCTCTCAGTCCTGGGCCTCCTCCACGGGCAGAGTGAGCAACACCGCAAGTTGGAGGAACAGCACCTCATATTCCGCTTGGGGAGTCTGCATCCTCTGGGCTTGAACATTGAATTTTCTCAATTCTGTTAACCCTTGCTGTCTCCTCCCCTTCCCACCTCTCCCTCATCCCTCGGGCCCTGGCATTCCCTCTCTCTCTCTATCTCTCCCCCACCCTAGTCGCACTAGCTTCTCATTTTCACACCACAAACAGCTTACAATGGCTTGTTCCCTTTATCATCAATACTTTTTTGCATATCTTTCATTCATTGTTCTTTATCTCTCCACATCACCGTCTATATCTCTCGTTTCCCTGATCCCTGACCAGTCTGAAGAAGGGTCTCGACCCGAAACGTCGCCTATCTCCTTCGCTCCTTAGATGCTGCTGCACCCGCTGAGTTTCGCCAGCCTTTTGTGTACCCTCGATTCTCCAGCATCAGCATTTCCTTCTTTAACACTTAATTATTTTACACAATCATCTGATCGTAGCAAGAATCAACATGGGAACCTTCAAAGATTACGTTGTTCTTCATTCCTAGGATAACGCTCAATTTGACAGAAGGCGAAGACATTCCCCTTCAGCGGACCCAATTCCCCATTCAGTCAAGTTTTGCTATGAAGATCCACAAAGCACAAGGACAAACAACGGAGAAGGTGTTGATCCACCTCGAGAAACCGGTATTTCAGCACGGACAACTATATGTGGCTCTTAGCCGAGGAAAGATGAAGGAAAGTCAAAGTTTTCCTGAAGGATGGAACATCGACCAAGAATGTTGTCATTAAAAACATGTTTAGTTGAATGATGACTTCTGATGTAAATTCTCAGATTTTCTTCGTTAAAATTTGACCACTCAATGTCTCTATATTAAAATTCTGTCTTTTTTTCATCAACATCAGGAGCTATCAAGAGGCAGTGAGCAGCAGAACGCAACAAGAGACACAACAAGAAAGAACTGAACTTAATAAATCTCATCTTCAACATTTCAATTATTGTTATATTTTAAGAGTTATTCACCAATGGGTTCTTGGGGAAGTGAGGGTCTAGTCTCCACTTGGTCTAGTCTCCTTTCTAAATGGCTAACCCCTTATTCTCAGTCTTCCTCATGGACATGTAAGGGGGGGGGGGGGGTGGAACCAACAGGCATGAAGCGGAATTGCGGCTAAGGCAGGACATGCCACAATTTTACTGAATAATAAAGCATGTTTCTATGTTTCTATGAATTATGAACCTAGATAAGCTCCTGTTTCTTAAGTTTTATTGATATTGGTACAGGTTTGGTCGTTAATCAGGAGAAATAAGAGTGTTTTATTGTCATGTGTTGCAAAATGGAACAATTAAATTCTTGCTTGCAGCAGCACAACAAAGATGTTAACGTGGTTTTCTGTAAACACCACAATTATGGATAATGATGAGTTAGAGTGTTGGAGGGCAATCGATCGACTGACCGAATGGTGCCTGAACCACAACCTTGCTCTCAACGTCAGTAAAATCAAGGAATTGATTGTAAGGCAATAACTCTACTGCTGTGTCACTGTGCTGCCCTCAATCAGCACTAATCTCAATTCCCTTCTTGTTCAAAATTTCTATCTCTTCCAATGATCAACCAACCTTGTGGCTGGGACTGCTTACGATCTAAGGGCAGCACAGTGGAGCAGCTGGTACTGTCTGTATGGAGTTGGTACGTTCTACCTGCGACCAAGTGGGTTTTCTCCGGGTGCTCCAGTTTCCTCCCACACCTCAAAGACGCGGTTAATTGGCTCTCTGTACATGACCCGAAACCTGTTGGGAGGGGGTGAGAAAGTTGGAGAACATAAAACTAGTGTAAATGGGCGATCGCTGGTCAGCTTCTACTCGGTGGGCCGAACGGCCTTTTTCCATGCTATATCTCTAAAATTAAAACAAAAAAATCTAAGAGGTGCCTTCCAACTCCCAATTGGATTTATTTGTGATGGCCGTATATATCTGCAGACTCTTCATGAGGCGATATATTGTGCATATGACTATTGTAAAGATTAGAAAAAGCTTTGATGATTTGACAATTCTTTAAGCGGTTACAGCTAAAGTGGACCCGCATACTTATTTTTCCTCAGATCACGTTTCTGATATAATTCCGGTAAATCATTCCACGCTAATGGCCATAATTGCTGGAATTGCAGAAAGTTCAAGGTGTTCCAGGTGTGATCTCACCAAGTTCTTGGAAACAGGTACTGATAAAATTATATGATTCTAAAGTTCCAACTGCCTCATCGTAAAAACTCACAATACTCTTTGTTCAATAACTATATCTGTTAGATAAGAGTTCATGATAATGATGATAGTTTATTGTCACATGCACCTGTGTATCTAGGTACAGTGGAATTCTTTGTTTGGCATGCAATCTAGTAACATCGTACTATAGATAAGCACGATCCTAGATATGTATAAAAATGCACAACTATCTCAGTGTGATAATCTATCTATCTATCTATCTATCTATCTATCTATCTATCTATCTATCTATCTATCTATCTATCTATCTATCTATCTATCTATCTTTCTATCTATCTATCTATCTATCTATCTATCTATCTATCTATCTGTCTATCTGTCTATCTGTCTATCTGTCTATCTGTCTGTCTATCTATCTATCTGTCTATCTGTCTATCTGTCTATCTGTCTATGTCTGTCTATCTGTCTGTCTATCTATCTATCTATCTATCTATCTATCTATCTATCTATCTATCTATCTATCTATCTATCTATCTGTCTGTCTGTCTATCTATCTATCTATCTATCTATCTATCTATCTATCTATCTATCTATCTATCTATCTATCTATCTATCTATCTATCTATCTATCTATCTATCTATCTATCTATCTATAAGTCTCATCTTGACAACTTCCTGTCTGCGCTGTATATTGATTTTAGAAAATACGCTATTCTATATCGCTATGATTTTTGGCAATCTTACTCACAATCCTCCTCTGCTGAGGCAGCCCCGGGGATTTTTCCGATCGATTAAAAATAAAAAAGTTATCAGTGTTTAAAAAATCTTGAGATCAGCTGATTGGTCCTCTCGCCTGTCAATCCCCATGATGAAGGTAACCCCCATTTTTTTGGGGGGGGGGGGGCAGGACTATAAAATCCCGGATGCCAGGACATGAGTCAGTCATTCTGGAAGATCGCAAGGGAGAGGCCACAACTGTGATTCTAAGCTGTGAATCAACTGAAGTGTGAGTCTGCAATGTACTTGCAATAAATGATTTGTTAGCCCTTAATGAAAGTGCAATGAGTTGTTTGGCCTGCCCTGTACTTGAAACTGAAATTGAAATGGAAGTTAAATTAAAATACTATGAGCTGTTTGGCCTGCCCTGTGATTGAAACTGCAATGGAAATGGAAATGAAATGAAAATGCAATGAGCTGTTTGGCCTGCCCAGTGCTTGAAACTGCAATGGAAATGGAGATGAAATGAAAATGCCATGAGCTGTTTGGCCTGCCCCGTGCTTGAAACTGCAATGGAAATGGAGATGAAATGAAAATGTAGTGAGCTGTTTGGCCTGCCCTGTGCTTGAAATTGCAATGGAAATGGAAATGGAATGAAAATGCAATGAGGTGTTTGGTCAGCCATGTGCTTGAAACTGCAATGGAAATGGAAATGAAATGAAAAATAAGTTGTTTGGCCTGCCCTGTGCTTGAAACTGCAATGGCAATGGAAATGGAAATGAAATTAAAATGAAATGAATTGTTTGGCCTGCGCTGTATTTGAAATTGAAATGGAAATGGATATGGAAATTGAACTGAAATTAGTTGTTTGGCCTGCCCTGTGCTTGAAATTGAAATGGAAATGAAATGAAATGAGTTGTTTGGCCTGCCTGTAACCCATAATTTTGACCCACAAAGCTCCTATTATTTGAGAAACCAGTCCCTTTTGCCAAAAATGCCTCTATTAGCCCAGGAGGAACATTTTGGCCCAAAAGGCCCGTGCCAGGGCAGGAAAGTTCAGAAAAAGTGCCTTTCACTCAGATTTTTTTTTTAAGAGCCCCTTCGGCCCATCATGCCTGTACGAGCCCAGGAGGAGTCCCTTCGGCCCATCAGTAACTATTCCCCCTGCAAGTATTAAACTTCACCCCAATATTTTTCTCCATCCGTTCATTGGCTCTCTATGAGATCCAGTCCAGGATAGACTTTCCCCCTTCATTGCTGTGATCTGCAGAAAAATATGAAAAATGTCTAAAATTGATTCTCCACCCTCCCCCCCTTCTCTCTCACAGAGTCTCTCACCTTTTTTGGACAGAATTTCTGGCAATTTCTGAGCTGCCAGCCCACCAGCCCTGATTGACTGAGCTGCCAGCCCACCAGGCCTGAGTGACTGAGCTGCCAGCCCACCAGGCCTGAGTAACTGAGCTGCCAGCGCACCAGGCCTGAGTGACTGAGCTGCCAGCCCAAGAATCCATTCGGCCTACAGTGTCCATACTAGCCCTCTGGAAACCAGTCCCTTCGGCTCACAACACCCATACTATGGCTCCAGAAAGCCCCCCCCCCCCCCCCCCCGGTCACCAATATTGGACCAGCCCCCCCCCCCCCCATGGGAACCAATGGGTCCCACTTAGTCTAGTACTTATTAAAAGTCTGATCTTTCGCAAAATACACTGCGCAGTAACGATTACATTTTTACATATTCTGATTGAAATTTTTCCCCTCAAGGCAGAGACCACCTTCACTGAACATTTTATGCTTTATTTCTCGACTTATTCTCGACTAGTTACTGATTATAAGTTTTAAAGAATCAAAAGACTTTGATTTTAAAATGACCAGTTTCAACTGATGATGTCACAATGGCTCGGCTAACAGTGATCAGCTTCACTTAATTTCTGGAAAGGCTTTAGTTGGAGGACCTTGCCTCCCGTGGGGGCTACGGGTAGGGAACGGGTGTGTTTGGGTCTGCACTTGGTCTAGCCCTGTCTGTCTGTCTGTCTGTCTGTCTGTCTGTCTGTCTGTCTATCTATCTATCCTATTACTAAAACTCTCATCTTGACAACTTCCGGTCTGCGTTGTTTCTAAATTTGTGCTAAAACGGTACCGTATTACACTAGGATTTTTTTGGCCACCTTACTCACCATTTTCCTTGATGCAAGTGCATCAAGTTTTGTTCCGATCGTTGAAAGATTACAAAAGTTATGAAGCTTTAAAGAATCGTGAGACCAGCAGATTGGTCTTCTCGCCTGTCATTCACCATGAAGGTACCGCCCCTTCCGGCACCCTCTGGAGAATAACGCCCCGGAGGCAGGGCTGTGTCCGTGAGCACGTCCAGAAGCCACCCGTCCAGAGGCCACCCGTCCAGAAGCCACCCGTCCAGAAGCCACCCGTCCAAAAGTAGGTATGTTACAAAACGTTACCAGACGTTACCGTAGGTATGTTACCAGACTGATTCCTGGGATGTCAGTCTGGTAACGAGATGAAGAAAGATTGGTTAGACTCGGCTTGTACTCGCTAGAATTTAGAAGATTGAGGGGGGATCTTATAGAAACTTATTAAATCCTTAAGGGGTTGGACAGGCTAGATGCAGGAAGTTTGTTCCCGATGTTGGGGAAGTCCGGGACAAGGGGTCATAGTTTAAGGATAAGGGGGAAATATTTTAGGACCGAGATGAGAAAAACATTTTTCACACAGAGAGTGGTGAATCTCTGGAATTCTCTGCCACAGAAGGTAGTTGAGGCCAGTTCATTTGGCTATATTTAAGAGGGAGTTAGATGTGGTCCTTGTGGCTAAAGGGATCAGGGGGTATGGAGAGAAGGCAGGTACAGGATACTGAGTTGGATGATCAGCCATGATCATAGTGAATGGCGGTGCAGGCTCGAAGGGCCGAATGGCCTACTCCTGCACCTATTTTCTATCTTTCTATGTACCTTCAGCAGCGCTGCAGTTCTGCCCCAGGCCATGTGTTCGACTTTGGCGCCTTTGAGGTGGGGGGGCGGGGTTAAAATGTGTTTATTCTCCAGCCTGTCCTGGATATATTTTCTCGGGGTGCTTGCTAATGCTGAAGAATTGTTCCGACGGCCGTTCTGTGAATTTTTTGCTTTAAATCGCGGGACAATTTCAGCGCTGGAGTAAAATAAAAATCCCTCTAATGCCGTCCAGGCCGATAACCGGGACGAATTTCACGTACGGGACAGCTAAAGGAAAGCCGTTTATTTTACATATAAACTTGCATCTTAGGATGACCTTAATCCAAATTTTATGTTTCGAAAAGGTGCTTTAGGCCCCATACGAACTGACAGTATTTTTCCTGCCGATCTGGTGTTTAAATTCACCGTAACCGCAACATCTCAAACGATCGCGTTCCACAAAAACCCACTCGCAAGTTCATTTAAATGACCATTAATTTACGGGAATTAAACACTAAATTCCTTCCATTTGGCCTATAAATTCATGACAATGAGATTTAAAAATCATGTTATATTGTGAATTTTTGTGAATGTTATTTGGACACTTAGGCTATTTAAAAATGTTAATCTTTTCGTAAGAAATGGATAGATGTTTAGGTCTAGTAATTGAATTTTGTAATTAGTTACAATTAGGTAACTAATTATATGCTTTAATTTCAGGTCATCCAAGTAAGATTGTTTCATATTTGTTTAGGAATGTTTCAATCTATAATAACTGAAAATTTCTTTCAATACTCCTAATTTTTAAGAACGTTATGGGCTTTTGACTGTCCTCGATCACAGCTTTTGTGTTAAGTCAATGGAAAAACAATAGGGAACAAGATGCTAATTTCCGAGTATGAAAATGGCCATAACGTTTTAGATATGGAAATGAATTAGGTGTCAAATTAAACTTCTTTTTAATTTGTCTAATGGGATAAATTGCAGACTTGATTTTTAAAATCTCAAAATTTTGTAACATTGCTACCAAACGCCGCCCATCCAGAAGCCGCCGGAAATAAAGCTGAAGCAGCGGAGTGTGGGCTGTGTTCACTAACAGGGGCGGGCTGTGTTCGCGGGCAGGGGCTGTGACAGTGGCAGGTGCTGGGGGCAGGAGCAGCTGAGTGAGTCCGGAGCCGGGTCCTGGAGCCAGCAGTGCGGTTGCAGCCGGGGCCGGGAACCCGTGATCCCACACACCCCTCCCCTACTCTACACCACCTTCCCTTACACCACCCCTCCCCTACACCCCCCCCCCCCTCCCCTACACGCCCCCTCCCCTACCCCCCCTACCCTACACCCCCCCCCCTACACCCCCTCTCCCACACCCCACTCCCTCACACCCCCCATGGATTGAATAAATTTCCTCTTTAACGTTTAAATTGTTGTTATATTTTAAGAGTTATTCACATTTTACGCTTTAATTAATCCTTTTTCCACTTGCCGTGCCCGTCAGCTGCACCTGCACAGTAAAACCTGTGTGTTCTACGTCACAATGGGAACCCAATGGGCGGGAATGGCCGCCGGAGAGCAGCTAAGAGCGGATGGGAGGAGGGGTTGAGGGGGGGATGGAGTGAGTGCGTGGGGGGGGGGGGGGGGCAAGGGGTGGAGTGGGGGGGGGTGAGGGGAGGAGGGGGGGTTCAGGGGAATAACAGCGGGAACCCGTCAGCCGCGCCTGCGCAATTTGGGGTTATGCGTCAGTTATTGTGGGAATATTGGAATTGGTGGAGAGGTGGAATATTGCATTGGGGGACCAGGCCTCCAGTGTGAACATGGGACCCAACAGGTCCACTAAGTCTAGTACCCCTCTAAAATCATGTATGTTTTGGCACTCCCTTATCCCTAACCAGTCTGAAGCAGAGTCTTGACCGAAAACGTCATCCATTCCTTCTCTCCAGAGATGCTGCCCATCCCGCTCAGTTACTCCAGCATTTTGTGTCTATCTTCCTTTTCTAAACACTGGAGTATTCAAGAATAGATTTCCGGAATAGATATGGTGAGCACGGGAGCACCTCAAGGCTGTGTGCTCAGCCCCCTGCTTTACTCACTCTATACTCATGACTGCGTAGCCGGACATTGTGCAAACTCCATCATCACGTTCGCCGACGACACCACTGTTAACCATATAACATATAACCATATAACAATTACAGCACGGAAACAGGCCCTCTCGGCCCTTCCAGTCCGTGCCGACCATTTGTTTTCCCCTAGTCCCATCTACCTGCACACAGACCATACCCCTCCATTCCCTTCACGTCCATATACCTATCCACTTTACTCTTAATCGATCCTGCCTCCACCACTTCTGCTGGAAGCTGATTCCACACAGCCACCACCCTCTGAGTAAAGAAGTTCCCCCTCACGTTACCCCGAAACCTCTGTCCCTTAATTCTCATGTCATGCCCTCTTGTTTGAATCTTCCCTACCCTCAATGGGAAAAACGTATCCACGTCAACTCTGTCTATCCCTTTCATCATTTTAAAGACCTCAATCAAGTCCCCCCTTAACCTTCTGCGCTCCAAAGAATAAAGAACTAACTTGTTCAACCTTTCTCTGTAACATAGTTGCTGGAACCCTGGCAACATTCTAGTAAATCTCCTCTGTACTCTCTCTATTTTGTTGACATCCTTCCTATAACTAGTCGACCAAAATTGTACACCACACTCCAGAATTGGTCTTACCAATGCCTTGTACAATTTTAACATTACTTCCCTACTCCTATATTCAATGCTCTGATTTATAAAGGCCAGCACACCAAAGGCTTTCTTTACCACCCTATCTACATGCGATTCCACCTTCAGGGAACTATGCACAGTTTTTCCTAGATCCCTCTGTTCCACAGCATTCCTCAATTCCCTACCATTTACCATGTACGTCCTATTTTGATTTGTCCTGCCAAGATGTAGCACTTCACACTTATCAGCATTAAACTCCATCTGCCATCTTTCAGCCCACTTTTCCAAATGGCCCAAATCTCTCTGTAGATTTTGAAAATCTACTTCATTATCCACAACACCACCTATCTTAGTATCATCTGCATACTTACTTATCCAATTTTCCACCCCATCATCCAGATCATTGATGTACATGACAAACAACAGTGGACCCAACACAGATACCCTGAGGCACCCCACTGGTCACCGGCTTCCAACCTGACAAACAGCCATCCACCATTACTCTCTGACATCTCCCATTCAGCCACTGTTGAATCCATCTTGCTACTCCGCCATTAACACCCAAAGATTGAACCTTCTTAACCAACCTTCCATGGGGAACCTTGTCAAAGGCCTTACTAAAATCCAAATAGACAACATCCACTGCTTTACCCTCATCAATTTCCCTAGTTACCGCTTCAAAAAATTCAAGAAGGTTTGTCAAACATGACCTTCCAGGCACAAATCCATGTTGACTGTTCCTGATCAGACCCTGTTTATCCAGATGCTTATATATATTATCTCTAAGTATCCTTTCCATTAATTTGCCCACCACTGACGTCAAACTAATAGGTCTATAATTGCTAGGTTTATTCTTTGAACCCTTTTTAAACAATGGAACAACATGCGCAGTACGCCAATCCTCCGGCACTATTCCCGTTTCTAATGACATTTGAAATATTTCTGTAATAGCTCCTGCTATTTCTACACTAACTTCCCTCAATGTCCTAGGGAATATCCTGTCAGGACCTGGAGACTTATCAACTTTTATATTTTTCAAAAGGGTCAGTACTTCCTCCTCTTTGAATCTCATAGTTTCCATAGCTACTCTACTCTTTCCCCTTAACTCACCGAGTTCAATATCCTTCTCCTTGGTGAATACCGAAGAAAAGAAATTGTTCAATATCTCCCCCATCTCTTTTAGCTCTGCAGATAGCTGTCCATTCTGGTCCATTCTGGTCCATTCTGTTGTAGGACGTATCACTGATGGGGATGAGCCAGAGTAGTGAAGTGAGATCAACCGATTGACCAAATGGTGCCAGCACCATAATCTGGCTCTTAACACCAGCAAAACCAGGGAACTGATTGTGGACTTTGGAAGGGGTAGGATAGGGACCCACAATCCCGTTTACATCAACGGGATTGTGGAATGGGTCGATGGTGGAAAGGGTCAAGAACTTCAAATTCCTGGGAGTGCATATTTCCGAAGATCTTTCCTGGCCCCAGCACACTGATGCAATCATAAAGAAGGCACATCAGCGCCTCTACTTCCTGAGAAGATTACGGAGAGTCGGTCTGTCAAGGAGGACTCTCTCGAACTTCAACAGGTGCGCAGTAGAGAGCACACTGACCGGTTGCATCGTGGCTTGGTTCGGCAACTTGAGCATCCAGGAGCAGAAAAGAATGCAGAAAGTTGTGACCACTGCCCAGTCCATCATCGGCTCTGACCTCCCCACCATCGAAGGGATTTATCGCAGTGGCTGCCTCAAAAAGGCTGCCAACATCATCAAAGACCCACACCATCCTGACCACACACTCATATCTCTGTTGCCATTGGGAAGAAGATACAGGACCTTGAAATCTGGAACATCCAGGTTCATGAACAGCTTCTTCCCCACAGCCATCAGACGATTAAACATGCCATCAAACAAACTCTGAACAATAACAGCCTATGGTATATAGACACACTGAACTTCTATCTCCTGTTCCGTATTATGTTTACATATTCTGTTGTGCTGCAGCAAGCAAGAATTTCATTGTCCTGTCTGGGACACATGACAATAAAACCCTCTTGACTCTTGACTTGACTATTGAATGCACAGATACTTTATCCAGAGTAAGGGAATCAGGAACTAGAGAGAATAGGTTTAAGGTGAGGGGGGAGTGCTTTAATAGGAACCTGCGAGACAACATATTACATGCTAAAGTAAAATAAAAGACTAGTATGAAAACCAGATTCAGGGACAGTTTCTTCCCAGCTGTTAAAAAAAACCTGCCCCGCGGTGGCGCAACGGTAGACTTGCTCCTCACAGCGCTTGCAGCGCTGGAGACCCGGGTTCGATCCCGACTATGGGTGCTGTCTGTACGGAGTTTGTACATTTTCCCCGTGACCTGCGTGGATTTTCTCAGAGATCTTTGGTTTCCTCCGCATTTCAAAGACGTACAGGTATGTAGGTTAATTTGCTTGGTGTGTGTGTAAATTGTCCCTAGTGTGTGTAGGATGGTGTTAATGTGCGGGGATCGCTGGTCGACGCAGACTCGGTGGGCTGAAGGGCCTGTTTCCACCCTGCATCTCTAAACTAAACATCTCCTTTAAACTTTGCCATTGTCTTTTTCTTTGCATTCATGCCTTTTAATTTGTTTGAACTCGTTTGATTTAACATCTATCTTGATGCCTTCTGCTTATTTGGGTTACAGTTGGAATTAATAAATGATTTTGCCACGACAACATTGTTGTATAATGTTTGTCGACCCTTCAGGACTCTTGGCTGCTCTTCAATCAGACATATATTTTTGTTTATTTTCTGTCCAAATGACGGCATTGTTTTCGGCTAAGGGATTACCACGGCCTGCAAAATTATCGCAGCAATCAGCATCAGGCTCACACAAACAACTCACAAGAAACCTCTACCATCCCAATACCAAAAGCACTTTAACTCCCCCTCCCATTCCCAATCTGACCTTTCTGTCCTTGGCCTCCACCATTGTCAGAGTGAGGCCCAGCGCAAATTGGAGGAACAGCACCTCATATTTCGCTTGGGCAGCTTACACCCCAGCGGTATGAAGATTGACTTCAAACAGCCCTTGCTTTCCCTCTCTCTCCATCCCCTCCCCCTTCCCAGTTCTCCCACCAGTTTTTTTTACTGTCTCCGACTACATTCTGTCTCTGTCCCACCCACTCCCTTGACATCAGTCTGAAGAAGGGTCTCGACCCAAAGCGTCACCAATTCCTTCTCTCCCACATGAGTTACTCCAGCATTTTGCTTCTACCATAAGCAGAAAGTACACAGTTAATTGGAGGCAGAAAGTACACAGTTAATTGGTAGCGTAGCTTCCGAGTTGCTGCCTTGCTGTGCCTGAGACCCAGGTTCGACCTTGACTATGGGTGCTGTCTGTACAGAGTTTGTACGTTCTCCCCGTGACCTGCGCGGGTTTTCTCCAGGTGCTCCGGTTTCCACCCACATTCCAAGGATGTACAGGTCTGTAGGTTAATTGGTTTTGGTTAAATTGTATATGGTCCCTCGTCTGCAGGATAGTGCCAACATACGGGGAGATTGCTGGTCAGTGAGGACTCGGTGGGAGAACGGTCTGTTTCCCCGCTCTATCTCTAAAGTCAGGGACAGTTTCTACCCAGGTGTTATCAGGCAACTGAATCATCCTACCGCAACCAGAGAGTGGTCCTGAACTACTATCTCCCTCATTGGTGACCCTCAGACTATCCTTGATCGGACATTGCTGGCTTTACCTTGCACTGAATGAGATTCCCTTATCATGTATCAGTACACTGTAAATGGGTCTATTTAATCTTGTATTGTGTTTCCGCTGACTGGATAGCACGCAACAAAAAGCTTTTCACTACACCTCGGTACACATGACTATGAACTGTACTGTAAATGCAAGTACAAAGTCTAAAGTAAAGCCTAAATGGCTAAACTCTTAAGAGTATTGATGTACAGAGGACATTAGGGATTCAAGTCCTTAGCTCTCTGAAAGAGACAACAAAAGTAGATGGAAGATAGACACAAAATGCTGGAGCAACTCAACGGGACAGGCAGCATCTCAGGAGAGAAGGAATGGGTGATGTTTCGGGTCAAGACCCTTCTTCAGACTGGTTTGGGGTAAAGGGGCTGTCCCACTGCGGCGAGTTTGGAAGAGTTTGCCCTCGATTCATACTCACAGCATGGTTCACACGAGGTCTTTGTAACTCTCCTTCATGCTCGAGAGTAGTCCCTGCGTACTCGAGGCATCAGCTTGGTCGCGGCGTATTTTTCAACGTGCTGAAATATGCCCGCAAGTAAAAAAAGGTCGCCATGGAGAAAAATCGATATATTTTTTACTCATAGGTTTAATCGAAGTAGGTCGTAGTACGTTGGCATGTTATTCGTAGGTAATCGAGGGTAGTCGAAGGTTGTCGAAGGTAATCGAAGGTAGTCGTAGATAGTCTTCAACATAGTCGGAGGGAGGTCAAAGGAGATTGAAGGAGGTCGTCTTCACTCTCCACTATTTCCGTGTCCAATTTTCCCGAAGCGAGTCGAAGCTAGTCTACAATGTAGTCGAAGGAGGTCGAAGGAGGTCTTCTACATAGTTGAAGGGGGTCTTCAACATGACACTTTTTCAAACTCTCCGAAACTCTTCGAAACTCGCCAATTAGGTCGCCGCAGTGGGACAGCCCCTTAAGGGAGATGAGAGATATAGGCGATGATGTATGGAGATAAAGCACAATGAATGGAAAATATGCGAGAGAGTATGTTGGAGAACTTTCGTCGGAGAGAGGAGAAGGCCAACTTCAAAGCTGATACATTTGGTTACTTTAGTTGGGCCAGTAAATCATGGTGCAGCTTTTCGGACTTTGGTTAAGCCCCTGTCCCACTTGGGCAACCTCCACCGCGGCCTCAGGTGAGTTTGCCCGTGACCCACAGTCACGGCAAGGTCGCCGCAAGGTCGTAGGAGGTCTTCATCACTCTCCTTCATGGTCGAGAGTGGTCTCCGCGTGGTCGAGGCTTCAGCTAGGTCGCGGCGTATTTTTCAAGATGTTAAAAATTGACCGTGACTAAAAATAGGTCGCGATCTCCTTTGACCTCCCTTTCACTCCAAGGCATGTCCATTCTTGGCTGGAGAGTTTTTTGGAGAGGAGTGTGGGTGCATGGAGTGTGCTGCCGGGGGTGGTGGTGGAGGAAGATACAGTAATGGCATTTAAGAGGTATCTAATGTACTAATGAGTACTGATACACGGGTGATCGCTGGTCGGAGTGGACTCGGTGGCCTGAAGCTCCTGTTTCCATGCAGTATCTCGAAAATCGAAAGAAAGTGAAATGAAATTAAGAAATGTGGGAGTCCGTAAGGAAATGGAATAAAACTGGTCCATTAAATCCAGCGTCCCTGACAACATCTCTGATGGAGCAAGTGGGATCTCATTTGGAAGAAGGGAGAGTTTTGGGAGATTACAGCAGCGAAAACAGACACAAGATGCTGGAGAAACTCAGCAGGACAGGCAGCATCTCTGGAGAGAAAGGATGGGTGACGTTTCGGATCGAGACCCGTCTTCAGAAGGGTCTGAAGAAGGGTCTCGACCCGGAATGTCACCCATCCTTTCTCTCCAGAGATGCTGCCAGTCCGCTGATTTACTCCAGCATTTTGTGTCTGTCTTTGGTTTCAATCAGAATCTGTAGTTCCTTCCTACCGAATGCAGCAGTGGGTTCACTTAGAGTGCAGCAATGCCACGGTGCACGTGCCATAAGGCCATAAGTGATAGTAAATTTAGGCCATTCGGCCCATCAAGTCTACTCTGCCATTCAATCACGGCTGATCTATCTCTCCCTCCCAACCCCATTCTTCTGCCTTCTCCCCATAACTCCTGACACCCGTACTAATCAAGAATCTATCAACAGTATTTCTGCCTTAAAAATATCCACTGAGTTGGCCTCCACAGCCTTCTGTGGTAAATTCCATAGATTCACCACCCTCTGACTAAAGACATTTCTCCTCATCTCCCTCGTAAAAGAACGTCCTTTAAATTCTGAGGCTATGACCTCTAGTCCTAGACTCTCCCACTAGTGGAAACATCCTCTCCACAACGTGGGTGCGTGCATCGCTGGCGGTCAGATGGTGCCTGCCCCGCTGATCTACTCCATCATTTTGTCTCTATCCACCAATATACGTCACCTGTATCCACCAATCACCCACCAGGCTCTCTCCCCATCCAGACGCCTCTTCCAGCTTCAAACGCCGCTCAAATGCCTTTCCTCCACGACTTTCAAAATCAGGGTTGCAGGAATTTGTGCAAGAAAAATGAGAAAGAGGGAACCACGCATGGTGTTAAAATGATCAAGGCCAAAACTGCGGGCTACTGAGGCGACTGGCACTTGTCCACCATTGTCCCAAAGTATGGTCGTGAATCAGCCAGACCTCTGCACAATGAAAGCTTATTTCCTTATCTGGCTGTTTCAGCACACTCCACCCAGTGCCAGAGAGCTCAATAAAGAACCTCGATAAAAATCACATCAATCAATCTTCACACGCAGACAAGATTACAACAACAGGCAGGCCAAACGGTGGCACAGTGGCGCAGCGGTAGAGTTGCTGCCGCACGCCGCCAGGTTCACTTTTGTTTCTTTCTTTATCGTCTCGTGCACCGAGGTACAGCGAAAAGCTTTTGTTCCCGGGTTCAATCCTGACCTCGTGTGCTGTCTGTGTGTGGAGATTGCCCATTCTCCCTGTGATCTGCGTGGGTTTCCCCCGTTTCCTCTGGTCTCCTCCCACATCCTAAAGATGCACAGGTTTGTTGGTTAGTTTGCCTCTGGAGATTGCCCCGAGTATGTAGGATATAGACAATAGACAATAGACAACAGGTGCAGGAGTAGGCCAAATCGGCCCTTCGAGTCAGCACCGCCATTCAATGTGATCATGGCTGATCATCCCCAATCAGTACCTCGTTCCTGCCTTTTCCCCATATCCCCTGACTCTGCTATCTTTAAGAGCCCTATCCAGCTCTCTCTTGAAAGCATCCAGAGAACCTGCCTCCACTGCGCTCTGAGGCAGAGAATTCCACACACTCATAACTCACTGTGGGAAAAAGTGCTTCCTCGTCTCCGTTCTAAATGACTTACTCCTTATTCTTAATCTGAGGCCCCTGTTTCTGGACTCCCCCAACATCGGGAACATGTTTCCTGCCTCTAGCGTGTCCAAACCCTTAACAATCTTATATGTTTCAATAAGATTCCCTCTCAACTTCTAAACTCCAGAGTGTACAAGCCCAGCTGCTTCATTCTCTCAGCATATGACAGTCTCGCCATCCCGGGAATTAACCTTGTAAACCTACGCTGCACTCCCTCAATAACAAGAATGTCCTTCCTTAAATTAGGGGACCAAAACTGCACACAAGACTCCAGGTGTGGTCTCACTAGGGCTCTGTACAACTGCAGAAGGACCTCTTTGCTCCTATACTCGACTCCTCTTGTTATAAAGGCGAACCTGCCATTTGCTTTTTTCACTGCCTTCTGCCTGATATAGTACTAGTATAAACAGGTGATTGCTAGATGCACAGACTTGGTGGGTCGAAGGGCCTGTCCAACACTGTATCGTGAAAGTCAAAAGAAAGTGAAGTGAAATAAAGAAATGTAGGTTCGTTGGCTTGGTATAATTGTAAATTGTCCCTAGTGTGTGTAGGATAGTGTTAGTGTGTAAATAAAGAAATAAAGAGTCCATAAGAAAATAGAATAAAACTGACCATTCAATCCAGAATTCCTGACAACTTCTCAGATGAAACAAGCGGGATCTCATTTGGAAGAAGAGAGCGTTTTTGGGAAGTCTCCTTAGTTTTCATCCATTTCACTCCCCACTTCACCCACACTACCAAAGCCGCACAAAGCATGTTGATCTCAGGCATTCCCGTGAGATGAAAACACTCCTCTTCTCCCCTCTCCCACCAGGCAAGAGGTACAGAATTGTGAAAACGCACACCTCCAGATTCAGGGACAGTTTCTTCCCAGCTGTTATCAGGCAGCTGAATCATCCTACCACAACTAGACAATGGTCCCGAGCTGGGGTTACACAAAAAGCTGGAGAAACTCAACGGGTGCAGCAGCATCTAAGGAGCGAAGGAGATAGGCGACGTTTCGGGTCAAGACCCTTCTTCAGACTGGTCAGGGATCAGGGAAACGAGAGATATAGACGGTGATGTGGAGAGATAAAGAACAATGAATGAAAGATATGCAAAAAAGTGTCGATGATAAAGGGAACAAGCCATTGTAAGCTGTTTGTGGTGTGAAAATGAGAAGCTAGTGCGACTAGGGTGGGGGAGGGAGATAGAGATAGAGGGAATGCCAGGGCCCGAGGGCTGAGGGAGAGGTGGGAAGGGGAGGAGACAGCAAGGGTTAACAGAATTGAGAAAATTAAATGTTCAAGCCCAAAGGATGCAGACTCCCCAAGCGGAATATGAGGTGCTGTTCCTCCAACTTGCGGTGTTGCTCACTCTGGCCGTGGAGGAGGCTCAGGACCGAGAGGTCGGATACGGAATGGGAGGGGGAGTTGAAGTGCTGAGCCACCGGGAGGTGGTCCTGAGCTACTATCTGCCTCATTGGAGATGCTCAGACCATCCTTGAACAGACTTGCTGGGTTAACCTTGCACTAAACGTTATTCAGGCAGCATCTCTAGACAGAAGGAATGGGTGACATTTCGGGATGAGACCCTTCTTCAGACCATGTGCCCTCACATGATCCATATCCATGTGCTTGTCTAAAAGCCTCTTAAACACCACTGTCATATCTGCCTCCACCACCACCCCTGGCAGCGTGTTCCAGGCACACACCACTCCTTGTACACCCCTGCACATCTCCTTTAGACTTTGCCCATCTCACCTTAAACCTATGCCCTCTCGTCTTTGATATTTCCACCTTGGGGAGAAAGGTCTGACTGTCTACAGTATCAATGCTTCTCATAATTTTATATACTTTATTTCAAAAACTTAATTATATATAGATTTCTCGCAGTTTGCAGGTTTAAAGGACTTTGGTATGGCCACGTGTAGAGTATTGCACGCAGTTCTGGTCGCCCCCATTTCAGGAAGGATGTGGAGGCTTTGGAGAGGCGGTTTACCAGAATGATGTGTAGGAAGGAACTGTAGATGCAGGTTCACATAGAAACATAGAAACATAGAAAATAGGTGCAGGAGTAGGCCATTCGGCCCTTCGGGCCTGCACCGCCATTCAATATGATCATGGCTGATCATCCAACTCAGTATCCTGTACCTGACTTCTCTCCATACCCCCTGATCCCTTTAGCCACAAGGGCCACATCTAACTCCCTCTTAAATATAGCCAATGAACTGGCCTCAACTACCTTCTGTGGCAGAGAATTCCAGAGACTCACCAATCTCTGTGTGTAAAATGTTTTCCTCATCTCGATCCTAAAAGAATTACCCCTTATCCTTAAACGGTGACCCCTTGTCCTGGACTTCCCCAACATCGGGAACAATCTTCCTGCATCTAGCCTGTCCAACCCCTTAAGAATTTTGTAAGTTTCTATAAGATCCCCCCTCAATCTTCTAAATTCTAGCGAGTACAAGCCGAGTCTATCCAGTCTTTCCTCATATGAAAGTCCTGACATCCCAGGAATCAGTCTGGTGAACCTTCTCTGTACCCCCTCTATGGCAAGAATGGCTTTCCTCAGATTTGGAGACCAAAACTGTACGCAATACTCCAGGTGTGGTCTCACCAAAACCCTGTACAACTGCAGTAGAACCTCCCTGCTCCTATACTCAAATCCTTTTGCTATGAATGCTAACATACCATTCACACCAAAGATAGACACAAAATGCTGGGGTAACTCAGCGGGCCAGGCAGCATCTCTGGAGAAAAGGAATAGGTGACACCTCGGGTCAGTTTCAACCTATTCATTTTCTCCAAAGGTGCTGCCTGACCCGCTGAGTTATACCAGTATTTTGTGGATATTTACCAGAACAATGCCTGGATGAGGGGGTATTAGTTACTGGGAGAGGTTGGACAAACTTGGGTCGTTTTCTCTGGAGAGGCATAGATAGGTTAGACGATCAGAATAATTTTCCCAGGATGGAAAAATCATAGATTAGAGGGCATACTTTTAAGTTGAGATTATCCGCAGTTTTCGATTGTAGTGTTTAAGAATCTTTTGAAAGGGACGTTGTCATGCAGAGAATGGGGGTGATATGGATTATGGGCAGGCAGATAAGATTTAGTCTTGGCATCATGCTCAGCACACACATTGTGGGTCATAGGCCCATGTACCTGTGCTGCGCCACTGTCCTTAAGAAGTGTCTGAAGAAGGGTCTCGACCCGAAACATCACCCATTCCTTCTCTCCTTTTTGCTTTTTGTGTCTATCCACTGTTCCTGTGTTCCACGTTGTACGTTCTGCTTCCGTTTGTTCTTCCCGCAACCTTCCCACAATTTGCTCTACATGGAGCTGAGTTTAAGCTAGGAAATGCGACTCAACGTGCGGGGATCGTTGGGCGGAGCGGGCTCAGCCGGCCGAAGGTCCCGTTTTCCGCATGGTGTCTCAGTTTAGAGAAACAGGACCTTCGAACCAACCAGTCCGCTCCGACCAACGATCCCTGCGCATTAACACTAGCCCACACACACTAGGGACAATTTTACACTGATACCAAACCAATTAACCTACAAACCTGTACGTGTTAAACGGAGTGCGGGAGGAAACCGAAGTGCTCAGAGAAAATCCACGCAGGTCACGAGGAGAACGTCCAAACTCCGTACAGACAGCGCCCATAATCCGTGTCCCTGGCGCAGTAATGCAGCAACTCTACCACTGTGCCACAATGCTGTCCCCATTTTTCTAAATACCTGTCGGTATTAAAATGTAAACTCACATGTGTGAATCTATGGTGAAACTGTGGAATTCTTTGGCACAGAAGGCAGTGGAGGTCATGTCAGTGGTATTTTAAGGCGATAGATAGATTCTTGATTATAGCAGGTGTCGGGATTATAGGGAAAAGGCAGGAGAACGGGGTTAGGAGGGAGAGATAGATCAGCCATGATTGAATGGCGGAGTAGACTTGATGGGTCGAATGGCCTAATTCTATTCCTATTCCTAATGACCTTATGTGAAAAGTCGCACATAGTCCAAGTAAATGTTTTGTCTAAAGGGGAATTGAAATGTTTATTTACTTGTCTGGGGCAGAGCGGTCAAGTGTTGAGAAATGAATGACATTGCAGACCGATAGACTTCCAATGGGTTTGTTTACTTCTTAAGTTAATCAGGGCCCATACATTCCAAACAGGAAGCAGTTATCACCAGCTAACTCAGTGCGTGTTATGCTTTCCACCTGGAAGTAGGCAGTCTAAACGTGGACAGCAAATTCATTTTTAGTTTAGATTTGAGATATAGCGCGGAAGCCCACCGCCAGCGATCCCCACACATTAACTCTATCCTACACCCACACTAGGGACAATTTTTACATTTTTATACCAAGCCAATTAACCTACAAACCTGTACGTCTTTGGAGCGTGGAAGGAAACCGAAGATCTCGGAGAAAACCCCACGCAGGTCACCGGGGGGGGGGGGGGGGGGGGGGGGGAGTGTACAAACTCCACACAGACAAGCACCCGTAGTCGGGATCGAACCCGGGTCTCTGGCGCTGTAAGGCAGTAGCTCTACCGCTGCGCCACAGTGCCACCCAAATAAAGGACGTTTGGCTTCCTGCAAAGGGTCTGAGTTACAAAGATAAATATTCCAGCGTCAAGCAAGGTAAAGGTATTGTGCACAAGTTCATTTAGTTCATTTTATTGTCACGTGTACCAAGGTAGAGTGAAAAGCCTTTGTTGTGTGCTATCCAGTCAGCGGAAAGACAATACATGATGACTATCGACCCATTGA
This sequence comes from Okamejei kenojei, assembly GCA_035221665.1. Taxonomy (NCBI): domain Eukaryota; kingdom Metazoa; phylum Chordata; class Chondrichthyes; order Rajiformes; family Rajidae; genus Okamejei; species Okamejei kenojei. The sequence goes on along the minus strand of CM069131.1, from coordinate 186,718,892 downwards.
TACATGAGAAGGGAATAATGTTTAGTGCAATGTAATGCCAATAGACCATAGACAATAGACAATAGGTGCAGGAGTAGGCCATTCGGCCCTTCGAGCCTGCACCGCCATTCAATGTGATCATGGCTGATCATCCCCAATCCGTACCCCGTTCCTGCCTTCTCCCCATATCCCCTGACTCCGCTATTTTTAAGAGCCCTATCGAGCTCTCTCACCAGTAAAGTCTGCCATTAACGTCCGATCGATCAAGGATAGTCCGAGGGTCACCAATGAGGTAGATGAACCAATGAGTTCAGCACTGCTCTCTAAATTAAACTATAATAATGAAGTACAGGCTGGTAGAATCTGGGGAGCTGATGGGAATATGGGAAGAAAGAAATTCTTGAAATAAATAAGGATGAATATTCAGTTCTTCTTCCGGAGTAGATGAATCAAGAACCAGAGGGCATAGGTTTAATGTGAAGGGGGAATTATTTAATATGAATCTGAGGGGTAATTTTTTCACACAATTGGTTGTGGGTATATGGTACGAGGTAGTTGAGGCTGGGACTATCCCAACGTTTAAGAAACAGTTGGACAGGTACATGGATCGGACAGGTTTGGAGGAATATGGACCAAATGCAGGCAGGTGTGTTGCAGCAAACACCTGTTCACAACGAGATAACAATCGAAGTCTATCTTAAGTTGTTAAGTATGTATTCAAGAGAGAGTTAGATTTAGCTCTTTGGGCTAAAGGAATTAAGGGATATGGGGAGAAAGCAGGAACGGGGTACTGATTGGGGATGATCAGCCATGATCACAGTGAATGGCGGTGCTGGCTCGAAGGGCCGGATGGCCTACTACTGCACCTATTGTCTATTGCCTATTGAGACAGGTGCTGTAACACCATTTACAAGTTCACAAGTTATAGAAGTAGAATTAGGCCATTCAGCCCATTGAGTTCACTCAGCCATTCAATCATGGCTGATCACTGCCTGTCAATCCTATTTTCTTGCCTCCTCCCCATAACCCTTGATACCCGTTCTAATCAAGGATGTGCCTATCTCTACCTTAAAAATATCCACTGACAGTGGCTGTTTTTTCACAGCCCTCTGTGGCAATGAGTTCCACTGCTTAACTACCATCTGACTAAAGGAGTTCTTCCTCACCTCCTTTCTAAAAGAGCACCCTTTAATTCTGAGCTCTGGCCCTAGACTCTCCCACCAGTGGAAACATCCTTTCCACATCCACTCTATCTATGCCCTTCATTCCTCTGTAAGTTTCAATGAGGTCCCCATTCAACCTTCTAAACTCCAGCGAGTTGAGGCCCAGTGCTGTCAAACGCTCATCAAATGCTAATCCACTCTTGTAAACCTCCTCTGGACCCTCCCCAGAGCCAGCACACCATTCCTCAGATTATGGGGCCCAACTTTGTACACCAAATGCATTTAAAAGACATTTGGACATGTACATAGATAGGGAAAGTTCAGTGGGACTAGTGCAGATGGGGCACTTTGGTCAACCTTGGCATGTTAAGTTGGGCCTGTTTTGTGCTGTATGACCCAATGTGAGGAGTGCAGGAGAGACAAGGAGAGAGAGAAAGCAAGAAAAGGGATGAACAAATGGAAGGCCAATGCATTTCAAGAGAGCATTTCACCTCCTTAGGTTTCTCAAACCAATGACAAAATTCAGCATTTTAGACAGGAGTCATACAGCGTGGAAACAGGCCCTTCGGCCCAATTTTCCCACACCAGCCAAAATGCCCCATCTGCACTAGTCCCACCTGCCCGCATACTTCCAAACCTGTCCCAACCATGTACTTGTCTAATGGGCCTGTCCCACTTACGCGACTTTTTCAGCAACTGCCAGCACCCGTCATAGGTCGTTGCAGGTTGCCGAAATTTTCAACATGTTGAAAATCCAGCGGTGATAAGGTACGACTCTTTGGGCGACTACTCATGTCTATACAGGTTTCACCTCTCGACATGGTCACCAGGGTGTCGCTTGTATGGTCGTGAGTAGTCCAAAGACTCGTAGCATCTTTCTGGTCGCCACTGAATGTTCAACATGTTGAGAATTTTCGGCGACCTGCAACAACCTATGACCGGTACCGGCAGTGGCCGAAAAGTCGCGTAAGTGGGACAGGCCCATAACTGTTTCTTAAACGTTACATAGAAACATAGAAAATAGGTGCAGGAGGAGGCCATTCGGCCCTTTGAGCCAGCACCGCCATTCATTGTGATCATGGCTGATCGTCTCAAATCAATAACCCGTGCCTGCCTTCTCCCCATATCCCTTGATTCCATTAGCCCCTGGAGCTCTATCTAACTATCTAACGTTGCGATAGTCCCTGCCACAACTACCTCCTCCAACAGCTTGTTCCATCCACCAACAACCCTTTGCGTGGAAGAGTTACCCCTCAGATTCCTGTTAAATCTGTTCCCCTTCAGCTTAAACCTAGGTCCTCTGGTCCTCGATTCCCCTACTCTGGGCGAGAGGCTGTACGCATCTATCCAATCTATTCCTCTCATGATTTTGTACACCTCTAAAAGATCACCCCTCATCCTCATCCGCTCTGGGGAATAGAGTCGCAGCATGCTCAACCTTCCCTATAGCTCACACCCTCTACTCCTGGCAACACCCTCGTAGGAAGACACTGGGCAGGAGACTCTGTGTTCGTACCATGTTTAAGCAAAAATCAGATTGCCAGGGGGAGTGGTGGAAGGTGATTGTAGGTAGGAAGGACATTATTGCTATTGAGGGAGTGCAGTGTAGGTTCACCAGGTTAATTCCCGGGATGGAGGAACTGACATATGATGCAAGAATGGGTTGACTGGGCTTGTATTCACTGGAATTCAAAGGATGAGAGGGATTCTAGGTGGCACCGTCCTGTATGGGTATGGCTGCCCAGCCCGCAGCTGTCCGTTTTTTCTCTCTTTTTTTATTGTTAGTTGCTTCAGTTTTTGTTTTTCGGAGTTCTAGTCTTTTTTATGTTGGGGTGGGGGGGGGGGGGGGGGGGGGGCGGGAGGGGGAAACTGCTTTTCAGGGTCCCTACCTGGTCGGAGAGGCGGCTTTTCTCCTGCCGGCGTTTCCTGAGGGGACCGGCCAGAACCTCGGCTTCAGCGGCGGCACAGCGCTGGAGCGCCATCGCGGAGCGGGCGATGCTTTGCCCGGGTCGGCGCGCTGGTATCCGGTGTGCTGAGTCCGCCAAGGAAACATCGCGGAGCTGCGGGACTGTGGGGGGCGGCCAGCCGCAGACGGCGGCGCTTAACTTTACATCGGGAGCCTGGGATCTCTCGCCGAGATCGCCAGTGGTGGAGCTCCATCCAGCGGGGCCTGTCGGCTTCGGAAGTCGCGGACTCCAGTAAGGAAGCGGCCGTTCCAGGCGTCCCAAGCCGCTGAGAGGATTCTCCCGACGCCGGAGCACCATCACCCGGCGAGAACGGCCTGAAACATCGGGCCTCCGTAAAGACGACTGCGGAGACCTCAATAGGCCCGACTATGGGTGGACATGAGGATGGGGACTGGACTTTGTGCCTTCCCTCATAATGGGAACCATTGTGGGGGGATGTTTTTTATGTTTAAATTTCTTTATTATTGTTATTGTAAATAAGCAATTCACAAACTCTTAAAGTGTGCAACATCTTTTAATGATAGCACAGGGTATTACATACATCATAGAAACATAGAAATTAGGTGCAGGAGCAGGCCATTCGGCCCTTCGAGCCTGCACCGCCATTCAATATGATCATGGCTGATCATCCAACTCAGTATCCTGTACCTGTCTTCTCTCCATACCACCTGATCCCTTCAGCCACAAGGGCCACATCCAACTCCCTCTTAAATATGGCCAACGAACTGGCCTCAACTATCTTCTGTGGCAGAGAATTCCACAGATTCACCACTCTCTGTGTGAAAAACGATTTTCTCATCTCGGTCCTAAAAGACTTCCCCCTTATCCTTAAACTGTGACCCCTTGTCCTGGACTTCCCCAACATCGGGAACAATCTTCCTGCATCTAGCCTGTCCAACCCCTTAAGAATTTTGTAAGTCTCTATGAGATCACCCCTCCATCCTCTAAATTCCAGCGAGTACAAGCCGAGTCTATCCAGTCTTTCTTCATATGGAAGAAATTCATATGGAAGAAGTTCACATCCTCAAGCACTGGCTACATTCTTCTACTGAACTGTACCCAGGAAGGGGAAGCCGTTATGATTGATGTTAACTAGGCGGGGTTAATGGTACTGAGGTAACTATGTTATTGGTTGCATATAAACCATCTACATCCTTCCCCTTAGAAAATCAAAACAGATTGTTGTCACAACAACAGAATTAAACAGCAGAATTAAACAAAATCGCCATAACGAACAGGTGGCTTGCTGATCCAGCCCGAGTCCGGCCTGAGACAATCTGATATCCGTTACGACTCACAGCCCAACATATCTGAATCCTATGATGCAGATCCAATTAATCCTCCCGAGGATTCGAATGTGTTTACCCTCCTACAGGCACCCGGCCAACGTTCTGATCCCTCCGTATCTGTGACTGTCAATGATGTAACCTTCCTTGCAAAGTTAGACACAGGTGCGAAGTTCAACGTTTTGTCAATAAATCTTTTCAACAAGATAAGGAATAATGAGCCCCTGGTTGCTGACAATGCTACCCTGCACGCCGGTGGAGAAATTATAAGGCCCGCGGGGAGGGCCACTTTAACTTGCGTGCTGCAAAAGGCCACGCGAAACCTGGTTTTCTGTGTTTTGAACTCTGACTGTAACCCTGCTCGGCAACCGTGCGTGCCAAGATCTTGGCCTGGTGTCCTTCGACCGCACAGTCCACAAAGTGCAACTGTCGTTTAACCCGGTTGCAGAATACCAGGACCTGTTCAACGATGACCTGGGAAAGTTACCGCTGACATACCATATTTCCATTGACCCAAATATACAACCCGTGGTCCGCACAACAGGGTGTCTCACGCCATGAAAGACAGGGTCGAGGTGATGCTTAACAACATGGTCGAAAAGGGGGTGCTAGAATCGGTTGGCGATCCCACTTCTGACACCATGTAACAAGCAATTCACAAACTCTTAAAGTGTGCAACATCTTTTAATGATAGCACAGGGTATTACATACATCCTCAAGCACTGGCTACATTCTTCTACTGAACTGTACCCAGGAAGGGGAAGGCGTTATGATTGATGTTAACTAGGCGGGGTTAATGGTTGTATTCTTTTTTAATGTGCTGCTTTGGCAAGAAGCATTTCACTACACCAATTGGTGTATGTGTCTAATAAAGAACCTTTGAACCTATGATTCTTATCGAAACAGAATAAAGGGTAGACCATTTAAGCTCTTAAAAATAGCGGAGTCAGGGGATATGGGGAGAATTCAGGAAAGGGGTACTGATTGGGGATGATCAGCCATGATCACATTGAATGGTGGTGCTGGCTCGAAGGGCCGAATGGCCTACACCTGCACCTATTGTCTATTGTTTATTTAGGACTGAGATGAGGACAATTTTCAGCACCCAGATAGTTGTGAATCTGTGGAATTTCATTTCGGAGTCACGTGATTCCGTGAAGAAGCCGCCAGCCCGCATGCGCGTCAATACGTAGACGCATGGCGCAACGCAGACTGGCAGGCGCGCTGCTCCAGCCAGCGGTAAGTTTAAACCTGAAGGTAAGTTTTTAAACTTTTCAGGTTAGGTTTCCATTGCAGGAATCTCTTCTTACAGAGTTTCCTGCTGGATTTCAGGGCAAAGTCGGGACGGGCCGCGGGGAAACCTTTATGGACTGTGGCCCAGTCACGGACCGTGGGGAATCCCGGCCACGGACCGCAGGGAACATGCTACGGAGACCGCAGAAGTGCGGGTAGCGGCGGCGGTCAAATTCGCCTTCAGAGTCGCTGGCGGTGGAGCCAGCGGCTTCATACTGGTGCCGGCAGAACCTTGGCAAACCCGCTTGGAGGGCAGCCACGGAGAAAGTCCGTACGGCCCGTTGACTCAAACGAGACGGGCCAAGACGATTCCTGATGGAGAGGATCCCCTCCTTCACTGGGTAACGTTCTTCGGACGTCAAACCCACATGGAGCACCTAATGGAGAGGTGCTCCACAATTGTATGCTCCAAGGGAGGAGTTATATCACCGCGGGTCTCTGTGGGGCCCGCGGCAACAGCTCCTGTGTACAGGGCTGCACACTGTCTCCCTCTCTGAGGAGGGGAGCAGTCGGGGTCAGTTCTGTCTGACTCGGAGTTCGGAGGTATTGCTGGGAGCATACCACGAGGCACGAAGGATATGGTCCATGGAGGAGCCACATCAGCGCAGGTCTCCTCGGGGCCGGAGTTCATTTCAGATGGGTCTTTGACAACCAATTAAGTTTTAGTACCATTTAGGTGGTTCAGTATTGATGTGGATACTGGCTGGCAGACAGTGACTAGTGTAAGGCTATTTACAATATACATTAATGATTTGGACGAGGGAATTAAATGCAACATCTCAAAGTTTGCGGATGACACAAAGCTGGGGGGCAGTGTTAGCTGTGAGGAGGATGCTAGGAGGCTGCAGGATGACTTGGATAGGCTGGGTGAGTGGGCAAATGCATGGCAGATGCAGTATAATGTGGATAAATGTGAGGTTATCCACTTTGGTGGCAAAAACAGGAAGATTGACTATTATTTGAATGGTGACCGATTAGGAAAAGGGGAGATGCAGCGAGACCTGGGTGTCATGGTACACCAGTCATTGAAAGTAGGCATGCAGGTGCAGCAGGCTGTGAAGAAAGCGAATGGTATGTTGGCATTCATAGCAAAAGGATTTGAGTACAAGAGCAGGGAGGTTCTACTGTAGTTGTACAGGGTCTTGGTGAGGCCACACCCTGGAGTATTGCGTACAGTTTTGGTCTCCTAATCTGAGGAAAGACATTCTTGCCATAGAGGGAGTACAGAGGAGGTTCACCAGACTGATTCCTGGGATGGCACGACTTCCATATGAAGAAAGACTGGATAGACTCGGCTTGTACTCGCTGGAATTTAGAAGATTGAGGGGTGATCTCATAGAGACTTACAAAATTCTTAAGGGGTTGGACAGGCTAGATGCAGGAAGATTGTTCCCGATGTTGGGGAAGTCCAGGACAAGGGGTCACAGTTTAACAATAAGGGGGAAGTCTTTTAGGACCGAGATGAGAAAATCGTTTTTCACACAGAGAGTGGTGAATCTGTGGAATTCTCTGCCACAGTAGGTAGTTGAGGCCAGTTCGTTGGCCATATTTAAGAGGGAGTTGGATGTGGTCCTTGTGGCTGAAGGGATCAGGGGGTATGGAGAGAAGGCAGGTACAGGATATTGAGTTGGATGATCAGCCATGATCATATTGAATGGCAGTGCAGGCTCGAAGGGCCTAATGGCCTGCTCCTGCACCTAATTTCTATGTTTCTAACTGTGCCAACGTGCTTTCTCATCATAGTTGCTGCAGCGATCAGGACCCACTCTGCCGGGTCTCACTCTCTGATATCCAGATTTATAAGGATATCTTTAACAACATTCTCCCAGGCCCGGGTACTCGGAGATATGGGATGTTAGCATTGTTCTTAAACTGCTTCGCCAGTAGGGCCCAGCTACATCTCTATCCCTGGTCAAACTCACTTACAAAGTGTTTATGCTCATGGCGCTAGTCTCAGCGCAACTGGTCCAGCCACTACTTATATTGCGACTGGACAGGATGGCTACACCTGCTAATAATAGAATATTTTATGTTTATGATAGTTAAGCAGAGCAGACCAGGGGTGTCAGGTCCCAAACTATTTCTCATGGCATACCCCATGGACCTTTGGTTGTCTGCAGTCACTCATTTACAACAATAGGTCAAGGTCACCAAGAGCCTTAGAGGATCTGCACTAGCAATGGTTGTTAGTTACTGAAAGCCTCATAAAAGGTATCTATCCAGACCATCTCTAGGTGGTCAAACAGGGTTTTGGCTTATGCAGAAATAGATACTATATCTTCTATCTCACTCTACTAGGGCTGCTACTACATCAGCAGCAAGGGTCATGTACGTTCCACTGGACCACATCCTAGCGGCTGCAGGATGGTCAAACGAATGAACTTTCCAACATTTTATAATAACCCATTGCCAGACCGGGGGTATTTGCCAAATTCCATTTATGATTTGTTTCATAGTTTCCCCCAGGATGGAAGGGGTCACTATTATTCTCCTTTGATGATTAAAGCTTCAGCATTTTTAACAAACTATGTATTGGCTGAATGCATTCATCTCTTTCACTCATCCATGGTCTGATGCAGTGTGTGACGCCTGGACTCGTATCCGGCATGAAATCACAGAGCTTTGAAGTCTTCATGGAATCACTCACGTGACTCCAAAATGAACTATTAAGATTAAACGAGAACTTACCAGTTTGAAGTTTGATCTTTATTTTATGAGGAGTTACGATGAGCGATTACGTGCCCACCGCACCCAACCCTCGTATCATAAAGGTCATCTGGTAGTTCTCAAGTTCTTTCCAATCTTACTATATTCAGATCAACAACTGTTATCTATGATTTCACACCGCTGCTTTGAAGATTGACGCGCATGCGGGCTGGCGGCTTCTTCACGTAATCGCTCATCGTAACTCCTCATAAAATAAAGATCAAACTTCAAACTGGTAAGTTCTCGTTTAATCTTACTATTCTCTGCCACAGAATTCACTGGATGTTTTCAAAAGAGAGCTAGATATAGTTCTTACGGCTCACGGAATCAAGGGGTATAGGGAAAAAGCAGGAACAGGGTACTGATTTTAGATGATCAACCATGATGACATTGAATGGCGGAGCTGGCTCGAAGGGCCGAATGGCCTGTTCCTGCGCCTGTTTTTCTATGTTTCTATGGTCCGTGAGACAGTTCCCTCCACATGGTTCCCACACCCATCAGCCAGTGAAACTCAACCAGCCCCTATGTGCACCATGGCCCATCCCCATGTTAGCATATTTTGGCCATTGATGCCTGACATTCCATCATGGCCAAGCACACTGAGGAAGCACAACATCAGTCACTAGACTGCACCCATTCCTTCCCCCGCCAGCAAACAGTGACTGTCCTGTGTTATACCATCTATAACACGTACAGCAATGACTCCATCAGCCCATCCCACGCCTGTGGCCTTTAGCACCTAGTTAACTCCAAGGCCGACACAGGCAGCTGTGGAGGCCAAGTCATCGGGTGTTTTTAAAGCGGAAATTCTTGATTAGTAAGAGTGTCAAGGGTTACGGGGAGAAGGCAGGAGAATGAGGTTGAGAGGGAAAGATAGATCAGCCATGATTGAATGGCTGAGTAGACACGATGGGCCAAATGGCCTAATTCTGCACCTACGATTTATGGACTTAAGAAAGACAAAGTGACTTTGGGGTTTTAGTCCAAGTGTACAGGGACAAGGTGGTTAAGAGGAATACGGAATACTTGACTGGCGGAGTAAACGTGATGGGCCGAATGGCCTGATTCTGCTCCTCTGGTTTATGAACATGAGTCAGGTCAAAAAAAGGAAAGATAGACACAAAATGCTGGAGCAACTCAGCGGGATGGCAGCATCTCTGGGGAGAAGGAATGGGTGATGTTTGGGTCAAGACCGTTCTTCAGACTGAGAGTCAGGGGAGAGGGAGACATAGAGATAAGGAAGGTCTTCAGCTACGGGCGCAGCGTGGACTCTGGGCATGGAGCGGTCGTGCCCTCGCCGGGGCTCGCCGGAGGGGAGCGCTCCGTTTCGCTGGCCCACACCAGAAACGGAGAAGCCGCGGTCTGCAGAGCTTCAGCCGGCGGCGTCCACAGCCTGGGATCCCTCATGGGGACCCGGGGGAAGAAGAGCTCCAACTGCCAGCCCGCGGCCTGCCTCTACCGCGGGCGCAGCGGGGACTTACTTACCATCAGGAGCGGGGTCCCTCGCCAGGAGGGGAGCTCCAGACCGCCGGCCCTGCAGTCTGCGATGCTTCTGGCTGCGGCGCGAACTTCAAATCTCCGACCGCCGGCCTGCGGCCTACACCAGCCTGAAGCCGCGGTCTCCGGTGGGGAGGCACCGATTCAGGACTTACCTGGACTTTTTACCTTGTCTACTCATCTGGACGTCCGCAGCGGCGACTGCGGAGGGTGGAGGTCCCGACCACGGGGGAAAATGGAGGAGGACTGGCCAATTTTTGCGCCTTCCACCACAGTGATGAATGCTGTGGTGGATGTTTGTGTTAAATTTTTATTGTGTATTGTGTGTTCTTTATCAGTGTACCGCTGCTGGCAAATTCATTTCACTTGTGCAATGTGACGAATAAAACCGTATTGTATTGTATTATATTGGGTAAGGTGTGAAAACGAGAGATCAAAGGTGCCGCTGATCAAGGAAAATGTAGACTGGTTCATTGTTAGCTGAGGGGAAGGTGACAACGAGGTGCACAATCAGTAATATTTAATCAGGAGGACAGTGGAACTGGTCGGAGAACTAGGATGGGGGAGGGACAGCGAGAGAGAGGGAAAGCAAGGGTTACTTGATGTTGGAGAAGTCCAGGTTTCCTCCTGCACTCCAAAGGCTTAGAGGTTTGTGGGTTAATTGGCTTTCTCACCCGCTGGAATTTCTCCAGCATTTTGTGTTTACCTTCTATTTTTCCAGCATCTTCAGCTCTTTCTTAAACAACTGTTCTCTACTTGTTGGTAAGTAGGATGGTTCAGTTGCCGGTGGTAACAGCTGGGAAGAAACTGTCTACAGACCACAGACAATACAAATTCAGCCTAATTACCATTGATGACATAGGTTTGGCTTTACTATCACTGACAAGTTCGGAAGAAAGGTCTCGACCCGAAACGTCTCCCATTCCTTCCCTCCAGAGATGCTGCCTGTGTTTCTCCCCGCTGAGTTTCTCCAGCGTTTTGCGTCTATCTTCGGTGTAAACCAGCATCTGCAGTTCCTTCCTATACACTGACAATACAAATGCAGCCTAACCACCAATGATGATATTAATCGGGCAACACTACCACTGGTGATACAGATTAAGCATATCAGCCACTTACAATACAAATTTAGCATAACATTAACAAAACAGATTTAGCATTATCGCCAATAATTACTCATTGACAATGCGCGTTCAACATCGCTACCATTTCCAATACAGATTTAACGTAGCTAGTATTGACAATATTGGATATTTGACAAATAGTTATTTTTAAAGCAAAGATAGATCGATTCTTGATTAGTGCAAGTGTCATGTCAGAGTAGACCACCCATCGCATCACATATTCTCCATCCTGCCATCTGGGAAGAGGTACAGGAGCATCAGCTGCAAAACCAGCAGGATGCTCCTCAGCTTCTTCCCGCAGGCTATCAGACTGATAAACGGACTTTGCCCCCTGCCAAAGTATCGCGCACCAACCACCAACCTGGACACACTGAAGCAGAGCCATTGTCGTGCCGCTGCCGATTGGAACTCATGATATATGTATTTTTATTTTTATTTCTATTTATTTTTTACCGCACATTGAATGGACACTGGTTGAGCAAGGTTTCTTCGTTTCCTCTGGGTATGTAAGTACTCAGGAAAAATTATAATAAAGACATACAATACAATACAATACAATACAATGGGCTATGGGGAGAAGGCAGGAAAATGTGGTTAGGAGGGAGAGATAGATCAGCCATGATTGAATGGCAGAGTAGACTTGATGATCCGAATGGCCTAATTCTATTCCTATTCCTTATGACCTTAATACTGACAGCATGACTCTCATTGTCAATGTATAACTAACACTGCTAATTTAGCACAGCTATTATTGACAATATAGATTCAGTATAACGAATGCTGCTCATACAGGTTTATCATAAGTGATAGGAGCAGTATTAGGCCATTCGCACGATCAAGTCTACTCCACCATTCAATCTTGGCTGATCTATCTATTTATGATAAAGGCATAACTACCTCATTAACAATGTAGACTCAGTATAACTAGCACTGCTAATTTAGCATAGCTACCATTGACACTACAGGTTAAGTGTAACTAACGCTGCTAATACTGATTCAGCATAATTACCACTGGCAATACAGTATCAGCAGAACTCCCATGCCTGAGATGGATTCGGCAAAACTGCTCTTGTTATGACACCTGGTTTTCAATAACGTAACTTATTTTAATAAACCAAGGTTCTGCAAGACTTGCATTTGAAAGAAGAAGAGTCTCGACCCGAAACGTCACCCATTCCTTCTCTCCAGAGATGCTGCCTGTCCCTCTGGAGTTACTCCAGCTTATTTGAGTCTGTCTTTGCTTTTCAAACGCTTTCTTTCCAATCACGTAACTAATCTTGATAAACCAAAGTTCCACAAGACTTGCGTTTGGAAATTCGCTTTCCGAACAACCCGGCCACTCATTACGGAGATCTATTCTGTCCTGGATTGTCGTTGAGCGGGGAGAGAATTGAACTGTGATCCTTCACCATGATCCTTACCCTGTGTGCTGGTTCTCTCCACACCTCTGCTCTCAGCTCCTTCCGTGGCTGTCTTCATTCCTGAGCAGGCAGGTTCTCAATCTATCAAAACAGCAAAGTTTAAAGCAGACAAGATGTAACCCCCTGTAGGGTACAGTTTACCTCAGGTAGAAGTCTGCAGGTGTTCAGGTGTCAGCACAGGTGAAATGACAACAGCATTTTTCGCCTTTCAGCTTAAATACAAGGGCACTTTGCCAGCCAACCTCTAGAATAATATCAACCTGTTGGCTAGCCAGAGAAATAACCGTACAAAGTTTCTCTTAACCCTGTGCATGCTGACTTCACGTACGAGAGAATCATAGCATCAGACAACAAGGAAACAGACTCTTCAGCCCTGCATGTCTGTGGAGGCCTATGTACACTAATAATATTTTCCAGTGTTTATTTCCTGGCCTATGTTTCAACAGTAGGTAGGCACAAAATGCTGGAGTAACTCAGCAGGGCAGGCAGCATCTTTGGATAGAAGGAATGGGTGACTTTCCGGGTCGAGACCCATCTTCAGACTGAGAGTCAGGGGATAGGGAGACAGATATGGAAGAGTATGGTGTGAAAATGCGATGTAAAGGGGGTCGAAAATCAAAGGGAAATGTAAAACGTATTAAAAAGTGGAGGAATAGGTCGGGTAGAAACACAGTGTTTCTTGCCCAGAGTAGGGGAATCGCGAAGCAGAGGACATAAGCTTAAGGTGAGAGGGGGAAACATTTAATAAGAATCCGAGGGATAACTTTTTCAAGCAAAGGGTGGTAGATGTATGGAACAAGCTGCCGGAGGAGGTAGTTGGGACAATCGCAATGTTAATGAAACATTCAGACAGGTACATGGATAGGACAGGTTTAGAGGGATATAGGCCAAGTGCAGGCAGGTGGGACTAGTGTAGATGGGACATGTTTGACGGTGTGGGGAAGTTGGGCCGAAGGGCCTGTTTCCACATTGTATGATTATATGACTACGACAACGTTGTATCATAACCTATAAACTCTTGTACGCAGTACCCTGGCAAATAAAGACAAATATCCCATATACTTTTTAAACAACTTACAGGGTACACAAAGTGCTGAAGTAACTCCGCAGGTTAAGCAGCATCCCTGGAGAACATGGATGGGCGACGCTTTGGGGCTTGACATTTCTCAGACTGATTTTACATCAATTTTACCCGCCTTTACTATATTCTACGGCAGTTCATTCTAGATACGCATCACTCTCTGTGTGAACAAGATCCCTTAAATCTTTCCCGTTTCACCTTAAACCTGCGCCCTCTATTTTTTAAGACTCCTCTACCCTGGGAAAAAGATAGTGAGCATCCACTTTATCAATGCCCTTCAGGATTTCCTGTATCTCTATCAGGTCACCTCTCAGCCACTTATGCTCCAGAGAAGAATCCCCCCAGTCTATGAGTTTGAGTTTAGTTTATTGTCACGTTAACTGAGGTACAGTGAAAAACTTTTGTTGCGTGAAATCCAATCAGCGAAAGACAATAAATGATTACAATTATGCCATTCACAGTGTACAGATACATGATAAAGGGAAAACGCGGATAACATTTAGTGCAAGATAAAGTCCAGTGAAGTCTAATCAAAGATAGTCTGAGAGTCTCCAATTAGGTAAACATAGAAACATAGAAAATAGGTGCAGGAGCAGGCCATTCGGCCCTTCGAGCCTGCACCGCCATTCAATATGATCATGGCTGATCATCCAACTCAGTATCCTGTACCTGCCTTCTCTCCATACCCCCTGATCCCTTTAGCCACAAGGGCCACATCTAACTCCCTCTTAAATATAGCCAATGAACTGGCCTCAACTACCTTCTGTGGAAGAGAATTCCAGAGATTCACCACTCTCTGTGTGAAAAATGTTTTTCTCATCTCGGTCCTAAAAGATTTCCCCCTTACCCTTAAACTGTGACCCCTTGTACTGGACTTCCCCAACATCAGGAACAATCTTCCTGCATCTAGCCTGTCCAACCCCTTAAGCATTTTGTAAGTTTCTATGAGATCCCCCCTCAATCTTCTAAATTCTAGCGAGTACAAGCCAAGTCTATCCAGTCTTTCTTCATATGAAAGTACTGACATCTCAGGAATCAGTCTGGTGAACCTTCTCTGTACTCCCTCTATGGCAAGAATGTCTTTCCTCAGATTTGGAGACCAAAACTGTACGCAATACTCCAGGTGTGGCCTCCCCAAGACCCTGTACAACTGGGTAGATAGTAGTTCAGAGCTGGTCCTAATGTTGTTGGTAGAATGGTTCAGGTGTCTGATATCAGCCGGGAAGAAACTGTCCCCGAATCTAGAGATGTGCATTTTGTGTCTATCTTCTATAGTTATACAAGACGTTGGTGAGGCCGCATCTGGAGCGCTGTGTTCAGTTCATTTTTCCTTCTGCTGTAGGAAAGACACCATGATGGAAATGGTTTACAAATATATTTCCAGGATTCCAGGGCCTGAGCTAGAGGGACAGGTCGGGCAAGCTGGGTCTTTACTCCTTGGAGCGCAGGAGGATGAGGAGTGATCTTATTGGAGGTGTATAAAATCTTGAGTGGAATAGATAGGGTAGATACACAGAGCCTTTTCCGCAGGGTAAGGGAATCAAAAACTTGAGGGTATCGGTTGAGAAGCGAAAGATGTAATAGGAACCTGAGATGACAACATTTTAGATAATAGACAATAGGTGCAGGAGTAGGCCATTCGGCCCTTTGAGCCAGCACCGCCATTCACTGTGATCATGGCTGATCATCCACAATCAGTACCCCGTTCCAGCCTTCTCCCCATATCCCTTGACTCCGCTATGTTTAAGAGCTCCATCTAATTCTCTCTTGAAAGCCTCCAGAGAATTGGCCTCCACCGCCCACCGAGGCAGAGAATTCCACAGACTCACCACTCTCTGGGTGAAAAGGTTTTTCCTCGTCTCCGTTCTAAATGTCCTACCCCTTATTCTTAAACTGTGGCCCCTGGTTCTGGACTCCCCCAACATCAGAGTGATGGGTGTATGGAACGAGCTGCCAGACAAAGTAGTTGAGGCAGTTACAATTACAACATTTTGGAAAAAAATACAAACTGCTAATGGAGTAATTCAACTGGTCAAGCAGCATCTCTGGAAAGCATGGATCAGGGTAGCTGCACATCCCACCTCTCTGTCACCATGTGGGTTTTCTCTGGCTTCCCTGGTTTCCTAACCACACTGCAAAGGCGTGCAGGTTTGCAGGTCAAATTGGCCTTAGTGAATTGGAATCGGAATTGCAATAATTTATTGTTACATGTGACAAGGCAGAGAGATACTTTGCTTGCACAGCCAAGGTATACAAACGTTTCAAAGTATCCACACCGGCTCCTCCTTTGTCATCTGCCCCCCCCCCTCACTGTGATCTCCCCACGCTGGAACCTCCATTGTCCTTCCCACCCAACCCACCCTCACAATTGTGCCCAGTGTTCCCAACCTCTCATCTATATGTGATAAATGCCAATGTCAAGAAGCTAATACAGCGCACTCATTTGTCTTTTGTACAAAAATTCACACATTTTGGACTGAAATATTTGACATTTTCACAAAAGTATTTAAAATAAAACTGACTCCAAAAGCAGATTGGATTATCTTTGGAACATCGGTAGATAGCCCTGAATTAAATGTGTTTCAAAAGACTCTATTTGAATTCGGTTTCATAACTGGAAAAAAAGCTCATCTTAAAATTCTGGAAAAATACTCCTATACCAACAGTTAATGTGTGGATTTCAGCTACTGTATGTTCGAAACACTACACTTGGAAGATATGAGACTCCGACTGGCAGGAAAATCAGACTGTTTCTATAAGACGTGGTCTGCATTTATAAATCTATTACAAGGATAAGGTGCAAGACTACCTCAAAAAAGTACCGGTGTCGGGTCTTGGTAAAGGGGGAAGAAAAACTGTCGAGTTGGTAGATTCCTTTTGCGAGATGTTTATAATAAAGTAACTGGCTTTTCTATTTTCCTTCTCTTTCTTTCCCTTTTTTTTCTCCTCTTCAGGGTCTATCTCTTAGTCCCCTTTCTCTAACTCTTCGCCCAAGGGTTCCCTTTCCCTCTGCCACGTTTTTCCACTTTCACATCTCTTTATCACTTTCCTACTTTCTCTGTTGATATTTCTTTCACTTTTTCTTTCTTTTCTAAAGCCTTAAAAAATTAAGGGGTACAATGATTGCAATACTGTATATGGGATGTACACTGATGTAACTTACAGTACCTCTAATAAATAAAGATATATATATATGTTTTAATGTTTTAAAAACAATTGTGCCTAGTGTATAGGATAGAACTAGTGTACGGGGCAATCGCTGGGGCAGCACAGTCTCGGTGGGCCGAAGGGCCTGTTTCCTCGCTGTATCTCCAAAACTAAAGCTAAGACTCGTAACGAGACTCTGGTTCTGACCTTTCCCCCACTTGCCCTGCTTTCCGGAAGCAAGACGGTCGTATATGCAGAGAAAGAGGGCGGATTGGAAAAGTACAGAGCACATTTTCATAGAGTGAGCGGCAAGGCCAGTGAGCTCTCAGGCGGAAAAAAGAGGGTGAGGCCTTTGGAAAGTGACCATTAACATATGACCCGACATCTCCCAAAACTGCCGCTGCTCAACTGGAGAAGAAATATCTTGCTTCTATTACATGTCCCTACGCCCATTAAAGTCTCATTAACATTTTAAACAGGTTAATCAGTAATGGAGTCTAGTAATCCGCGGTGTAGGTCAATTGTGTTTTGCCATGAATGTTGAATGTGTGGAAGTGGCGGGGAGCGGGGGTTTTAACTCCAGGGATGCCAAGCAGTCTTACTGAAGCAGTATGGATATTCTTTGGTGGTTTTATAAGTCTAGTTTAGTTTAGTTGAGTTGAGTTGAGTTTATTCTCACGTGTACCTCGGTACAGTGAAAAGCTTTTGTCACATGCTAACCAGTCAGCAGAAAGACCGTACATGATTACAATTGAGCCGTCCACAGTGTAGAGATATATGATAAAGAGAATCATGTTTAGTGCAAGATAAAGCCAGCAAAGTATGGTCAAAGATAGCCCGAGGATCCCCAATGAGGAAGATTGTCGTTCAGGACCGCTCTCCAGCTGCGGTAGGATGGTTCAGTTGCCTGATAGCAACAGCTGGGAAGAAACTGTCCCTGAATCTGGAGGTGTACATGTGCGTTTTCACACCTCTATAGCTTTTGCCCGATGGGAGAGGGGAGAAGAGGGAGTGGCCAGGGTGCGACCTGTCCTTGATTATGCTGCTGAGGCAGTGTGAGGTATAAATTGAGTCAATAGATGGGAGGTTGGTTTGTGTGATGGTCTGGGCTGTGTCCACAATTTGCTGCAATTTCTTGCGGTCTTGGATGAAGCTGTTCCCAAACCGCATAAATTAGACATGCAGGTTTGTACCATAGATAGATTGGCTTCTAGAAATTGTTCCTAAGGTGTAGGATGCAGAAGTGGGATTACTGTCTGGGTGATCAATGGTCAGCATGGACTAGGTCGGCTGAAGGGACAGTTTCCAGTCTGTATCTCTAAACTAAGTCTCTAAACCAAGTCCTCTGGTTCTTGATTCCCCTTCTCTGGGTAAAACACTCTGTGTATCTTGGCGTGGCGTGGTGTGACGTGGTGACATGGTGGCACAGCTGTAGAATTGCTGCCTTCCGCACTAGCAGTGCCCAGGTTCCAACCCGATCGGGTGTTTTCTCTACAGAGTCTGTATGTTCTCCCTGTGACCTGCGTGCGTTTTCTCCCCGAGATCTTCGGTCTCCCCCCACACTCAAAAGACGTACTGGACTGGAGGTTAATTGGCTTGGTAAATGTAAAAATTGTTCCTAGTGTGTGTAGGATAGTGTTAATATGGGGGTATCGCTGGTCGACGCAGACCCAGTGGGCCGAAGGGTCTGGTTCCGCTCTATATCGCTAAACTAATCTAAACTATCTAAGTTCATAAATTACAGGTGCAGATTTAGGCCGTTCAGCCTATGAGGTCTATTCCGCCATTCAATCATGGCCGATCTATCTTTCCCTCTTAACCCATTCTCCTGCCTTCTCCCCATAACCCCTGACACCCGTACTAATGAAGAATCTATCGCTGCCTTAAAAATATCCACTGACTTTGCCTCTATGGCCTTCTATGGCAATGAATTCCACAGATTGACCACCCTCTGACAAAATTAATTCCTCATCATCTCCTTCCTAAAGGTACGTCCTTTAATTCTGAGGCTGTGGTCCTAGACTCTCCCGCTAGTGGAAATGTCCATTCCACATCCACTCTATCCAGGACTTTCACTCTCCGGTAAGTTTCAATGAGGTTTCCCCCTCATCCTGCTAAACTCCAGCGAGGTGCCCAGTGCCGTCAAACGTTCATCACATGTTAACCCACTCATTCCTGGGATCATTCTTGTAAACCTCCTCTGGACCCTCTCCAGCACCCGCACATCCTTCCTCAGATATGGGGCCCAGAATTGCTCACAATACTCCAAATACGGTCAGACCAGTGCCTTGAAAAAGCCTCCGAAAAACATCCCTGTTCCTTCCTACACGCCAGCAACATGAATAGGCAGCCTGTTTTTATCGCGGACTTGACCTGCACTGATTAATCCAATCTGGACAAGTCTTTTCCATTTACAATGTAGCTTTGAGAAATACATAAAGTGAACGTGTAACCATCTAAGCTCAAAGCAAAGACAATGCGGAAAGGCGATAAAACCCACTCTTTGCAAGGGTTTGGTGGTGTTGTGGATAAAAGATTTCACTGGTTCCAAGTTAATAAACCTTGAGCAAGCCTGGGAATTATTACACCCCTCTGTCAAGTAACACGTACAAACAGAGAGATCCTTCACGACGTGTGAATTGGCTCAGTCTGAAAGAAAATCCTACGGAGAAGTAAAATTGCATCTTCTAAGGAAAGTGGAAGCAAGGTATGATGTTTGGTTTTAGTTTAGTTTAGAGATACAGTGTGGAAACAGGCCTTTTGGCCCACCAGGTCTACATCGAACAGCGATTCCCACAATCTAACGCTATCCTATACACACTAGTGACAATTCTACATTTTATACCAAGTCAATTAACCTACAAGCATAGAAACATAGAAAATAGGTGCAGGAGTAGGCCATTCAGCCCTTCAAGCCAATATGATCACAGCTGATCATCCAAAATCAATACCCCGTTCTGGCTTTTTCCCCATATCCCTTGATTCCCTTCGCTCAAAGAGCTAAATCTAACCCTCTCTTGAAAACTTTACGTCTTTGGAGTGTGGGAGGAAACCGAAGATCTTGGAGAAAACCCACGCAGGTCAAAGAGGGAGAACATCCAAAGTTCGTGCAGACAACACCCGTAGTCAGTATTGAACCCGGGTCTCCGGCTCTGTAAGCGAGCAACTCTACCACTGTGCCATCGTGCCACCCCCGTTACCTCTTCAGATACAATCCCATGTCACCGCAGGAGATGTAACGCCTGTCCCTATGCCTCCTCCCTCACCTCCATCCAGGGACCCCAGTAGTCCTTCCAGGTTTATTTCCCAAAACAAGATCCAATATGTTCCCTCTGCGTGCAGTTTTGGTCCCCTAATTTGAGGAAGGACATTCTTGCTATTGAGGGAGTGCAGCGTAAGTTCACCGGGTTAATTCTCGGGATGGCGGGACTGACATATGATGAAAGAATGGATCGACTGTGCTGATATTCCCCGGAATTTAGAAGGATGAGAGGGGATCTTATAGAAACATATAAAATTATTAATGAATTGGACAGGTTAAATGCAGGAAAAAGTTTCCAATATTGGGGGAATCCAGAATCAGGGGTCACAATTTAGCAATAAGGGGTAGAATATTTAGGACGGAGATGAGGAAAAACCTTTTCACCCAGAGAGTTGTGAATCTGTGGATTTTTAAGCCACAGAAGGCCGTGGAGACCAATTCACTGGATGTTTTCAAGAGAGTTAGATAGAGCTCTTAGGGCTAACGGAATCAAGGGATATGGGGGAAAAGCAGGAATGGGACACTTAATTTGGATGATCAGCCATGATTCTATTGAATGCCGAATGGCATACTCCTGCACCTATTTCCTATGTTTCTGTTTATGTTCCAACACAAGGTCCAATATGTTCCCTCTCTGGTTGGAATATCCACATACTGTTTCAAGAATACACCACTTGGAAACACCTCGCAAATTCTGCCCCGCCTAAGCCTTTGGAACTAGAGAAGTCCCTGTCAATGAAGATAGGCACAAAAAAACTGGAGTATCTCAAAGGTTCAGGCAGCATCTCTGGGGAGAACAAGAATAAATGATATTTCGGGTTTTCTTCAGACATTACTGGGGAATATCAGTCCCAGTCAATACTGGGAAAGTTAAAGTCATCCACTAAGACAAACACTTTAATTTCCCCTCCCATTCCAATCAATCGATCAATCAAACTTCATTGTCATTTAGAAATACATCAATATATGCAATTCTAAATGAAATTCCATTGTATTTGGCACCCCGAGCAAACACAATAATAAACAGAAGGATAAAATGGATAAAAAGGATAAAATGGATAAAAAGACAAAATAGACAATGGTGGCAGCCCATTACATGGCATTCAGGAGTCTGATGGCTCGTGGGAAGAAGCTGTTGCAGAACCTTGATGTTCTGCTCCTTATGCTACGATATCTTTTTCCCAAGGGCATTAGAGTGAACAGTCCGTGATGGAGATGTGTGGGGTCCTTTATAATACTGCTGGCCTTAGACACGCAACGTTTGGTCGCAATATCCCCGATTGAGGGGAGAGAAGTCCCGATGATTTTTTCAGCCGTCCTCACCACTCTCTGCACGGACTTCCAGTCGGAGGCTTTACAGTCCCCAAACCAGACAGAGATGCAGCTGGTCAGAATACTCTCTATGGTGCCCCTGTAGAAAGTGGTGAGGACGGGATGGGGGAGGTGAGCTCTTCTCATCCGGCGCAGAGAGTGCAACCGCTGCTGCGCTCTCTTAACTAATGATGCGATGTTATTTGACCAGGTCAGACTGTTAGTGATCTGCACCCCCAGGAACTTAGTGCTACTGACCACCTCCACATCGCTGTCATTGATGTGAAGTGGTGTGGGACTGTGCCGGTTTTTCCTGAAGTCGACGATGACCTCCTTTGTTTTTTCGACATTCAGGATCAGGTTGTTCGTATTGCACCAGTCCACCAGTTGTTTCACCTCCTCCCTGTAAGCCAGCTCATTGTCGTCCCGGATGAGGCCCACCACTGTTGTGTCATCTGCGTACTTCATGATGTGGTTTGTACTAAACCTGGCACAACAGTCGTGGGTCATCAGGGTAAACAGCAGTGGACTCAGGACACAGCCCTGAGGGGAGCCGGTGCTACGAGAGAGATGATGTTGGAGGTGTTGTTTCCAACCCTCACTGACTGGGGTCTGTCAGTGTGGAAGTCCAGTAGCCAGTTACACATGGGGGTGCTGAGGCCCAATGGACCCAGTTTTCTTTTCAGATGCTGAGCTTCCCACACTGACGTTTCTGTCCTGGGCCTCCTCCATTATCAGAGTGAGGCCAAATACAAATTGGAGGAACAACATCTCATATTTCGCTTGGGCACCCAGTGGGATAATATTGAAAGACACAAAATGCTGGAGTAACTCAGCGGGTCTGGCAGCATCTCTGGAGAGAAGGAACGGGTGATGCTTTTGGTCAAGATCCTTCTTCAGACTGACGTCAGGGGAGAGGGAAATACATGGATAAGGAAGTGTAAGGTGTGAATACATGGCAAAGGGGATGGAGATCAATGAAAAATGTAGAATAGATGATTGTTAGTTGGGAGGAGGAAACAACAAAGCAAACAAAGATAAAATGTAGTCGGAGACAGTAAGGCTGGTCGGAGAACTGAGAAGGGAGGGGGGGATGGAGAGAGAGTGAAAGCAAGGGATACTTGAAGTTAAAGAATATTGATTATTGATTATTGATTTCTCTAACCAATTAACCCTTGCATCCCCTCTCTCTCTCCATCCCTCCCCCACCCAAGTCGAACCAGCTTCAAAGTATCTTGCTGAGTCTCATTGTCTGCAAATCATTTTCATCTAGCCCACAGCTCACTATCGCCTGTTTCCTTCATCATCGTTACTTTGTTGCATATCTTTCATTCATTTGTTCTATATCTCTCTACGTCACCGTCTATATCTCTCGTTTCCATTTCCCCTGCCTCTCAGTCTGAACTAGGGTCACGACCCAAAATGTCATCTATTCCTTTTCTTCCGAGATGCTGCCTGACCCACTTAGACAGTCTGTCACTTTGGTATCTTCTGTAATTTTGTCAATGTGTCGAATAGTGAGAGGCTTGGATAGAGTGGTTGTGGAGAGGATGTTTCCACTAGTGGGAGAGTCAAGGACAAGAGGTCAGAGCCTCAGTATTAAAGGATGGTCCTTTACGAAGGAGATGAGGAGGAATTTATTTCATCAGAGGATGGTGAATCTGTGGAATTCTTTGCCACAGAAGGCTGTGGAGGCCATCAATTAATATTTTTAAGGCAGAGATAGATAGTTTCTTGATTAGTACGGGTGTTAGCGGTTATGGGGAGGTTGTACAGGGTGATCGCTGGTGGGCTGAAGGGCCTGTTTCCCAGTGCAGTTCAGTTTATTGTCACATGCACAGTGAAACAGCTTTTGTTGTGCCCTATCCAGTCAGCGGAAGGACGATACAAGATTACATGTCCTGGGCCTCCTCCATCGTCAGAGAGAGGCCCAGCGTAAATTGGAGGAACAGCACCTCATATTTTGCTCAGGTAGCTTGCACCCCAGCGATATGAATATTGACTTCTCCAACTTCAAGTAACCCTTGCTTTCCCTCTCTCTCCATGCCCTCCCCCTTCCCAGTTCTCCCACCAGTCGTACTGTCTCCGACTACATTTTATCTGTCCCGCCCACTCGACTGACATCAGTCTGAAGAAGGGTCTCGACCCGAAACATCGCCCATTCCTTCTCTCACAGATGTTGCCTGTCGCGCTGAGTTACTCCAGGATTTTGCATCTACCTTCGATTTAAATTAACATCTGCAGTTCTTCCCTACACAATATTACAATCGAGCCATTTACAGTGTATAGATACACGATAAGGGAATAACGTTTAGTGCAAGGTAAGGCCAGCAAAGTCCAATCACTGATAAGATTCAGTGTTAAAGAAGGAACTGCAGATGCTGGAGAATCGAGGGTACACAAAAAGCTGGAGAAACTCAGCGGGTGCAGCAGCATCTAAGGAGCGAAGGAGACAGGCGACGTTTCGGGTCGAGACCCTTCTTCAGACTGGTCAGGGATCAGGGAAACGAGAGATATAGACGGTAAGGCTCACTCTGGCCGTGGAGGAGGCCCAGGACCGAGAGGCGGATGCGGAATGGGAGGGGGATCCGACCTCCCGGTGGCTCAGCACTTCAACTCCCCCTCTCATTCCGCATCCGACCTCTCGGTCCTGGGCCTCCTCCACGGCCAGAGTGAGCAACACCGCAAGCTGGAGGAACAGCACCTCATATTCCGCTTGGGGAGTCTGCATCCTTTGGGCTTGAACATTGAATTTTCTCAATTCTGTTAACCCTTGCTGTCTCCTCCCCTTCCCACCTCTCCCTCAGCGCTCGGGCCCTGGCATTCCCTCTATCTCTATCTCCCTCCCCCACCCCAGTCGCACCAGCTTCTCATTTTCACACCACAAACAGCTTACAATGGCTTGTTCCCTTTATCATCGATACTTTTTTGCATATCTTTCACTCATTGTTCCTTATCTCTCCACATCACCGTCTATATCTCTCGTTTCCCTGATCCCTGACCAGTCTGAAGAAGGGTCTCGACCCGAAACGTCGCCTATCTCCTTCGCTCCTTAGATGCTGCTGCACCCGCTGTGTTTCTCCAGCTTTTTGTGTACCCACTGATAAGATTCAGTTGCCCGATAACAGCTGGGAAGGAACTGTCCCTGAATCTTGAGGTGTGGGTTTTCACACTTCTGTACTTTTTTGCCTGATAGGAGAGGGGGAGAAGTGGGAGAGGCCTGGGCGTAACTCTAAAACTAAAACTAAAACTACAGGCTATTTATGTTTGGTACACAAAAAGCTGGAGAAACTCAGCGGGTGCAGCAGCATCTAAGGAGCGAAGGTGATAGGCTACGTTTCGGGTCGAGACCCTTCTTCAGACTGGTCAGGGTTCAGGGAAACGAGAGATATAGACGGTGATGTATTGTTCCTTATCTCCCTCGATTCTCCAGCATCTGCAGTTCCTTCTTTAAAAAAAAAAGGCTATTTATGTTTGTTAACCAGTACGACCAAGAAGGTGCTTATCAGAACATCTGCAATTGTCTTATCTACTCCTAAAATGAGGCGTTTCCAGCAAAAACAGGCAACCACCGTGAGACTGGACCAAAGATAAAAGAAACTGGTTTAGTCCATGCTGGTCGCCCTGCACCTGTAGTGAACACAAACCTGGACAAGCACTACATCACCTTCCAAACCTCAAGGACCTTGAGGCCACTCCCTTGCTAACTGAGGGTTACTAGCAATGTACTGACGACTGTCCTTCGGAAGCCATGCCTTGTGCACCCAAATGCAAATATGGTGAGCATTGACTTTAGTGTCTCCACTGCAGGAGTATCACACTCAAAGGACGTAGGGGTTGGTAGTTTAATCGGTTTCTGTAAAATTGTCCCTAGTGTTATGCTTGGACTAGTGTACGTGTGATCGCTGGTCAGGAGGGTTTCGGTGGGCCAAAGGGCCTGTTTCCATACCGTATCTCTAAAATTAACTAAGCTACAAGAATAGTGCCTTTCCATCAACCAACAGGTTCTTGAAACCTAATACCCTGCATTACCCTAATCCTATCTCAACAACCCATGGCTGTGGCCCGCCTATTGCACAGCGATGAACTTGTTTTCAATATGTGCATCTTTGTTCTGATTTCTTATCACCGTCGTGTGGAATTGATGTGAAATGTGTGTATAATTTGTGTGCTGAGTGAGTCCATGTGCCTTGCTGCTGCAAGTAAGATTGTCATGACACCTGTGCCCCACCGTACCTGTCCCTATAACTATATAACAGTTACAGCACGGAAACAGGCCCTCTCGGCCCTTCCAGTCCGTGCCGACCATTTGTTTTCCCCTAGTCCCATCTACCTGCACTCAGACCATACCCCTCCATTCCCTTCACGTCCATATACCTATCCACTTTACTTTTAAATGTTAAAATCGATCCTGCCTCCACCACTTCTGCTGAAGCTGATTCCACACAGCCACCACCCTCTGAGTAAAGAAGTTACCCCGAAACTTCTGTCCCTTACCGTACCTGTCCCTCTGACAATAAACGTGACTTGACTTGAGGCAGAGATATTCGTCACATTCAAACAGCACTATAAATAGAGCAACAGACCTGGATCCTACCACAACCACGGTGGCGCAGCGGTAGAGTTGCTGCCTTACAGCGCTTGCAGCGCCGGAGACACGGGTTCGATCCTGGCTACGGGTGCTGTCTGTACGGAGTTTGTGCGTTCTCTCCGTGACCTGCCTAGGTTTTCTCCGAAATCTTTGTTTTTCTCCCACACTCCACAGACGTACAGGTTTGTAGGTTAATCGGCTTGAGTTTGTATACTTGGTGTGAGTGTAAATTGTCCCTGGTGTATGTTGACTGGTATTAATGTGAGGGGATCACTGGTCAGTGGGTGAAGGTCCTGTTTACACACTGTAGATATGTGAAGAGAAAGAGGTTAGTTAAAACAAATGTAGGTCCCTTGCAGTCAGAAACAGGTGAGTTGATCATGGGGAACAAGGATATGGCGGACCAATTGAATAACTACTTTGGTTCCGTCTTCACTAAGGAAGACATAAATAATCTGCCTGAAATAGCAGGGGACTGTGGTCAAAGGAGGAATTGAGTGAAATCCAGGTCAGTCGGGAAGTGGTGTTGGGTAAATTGAATAGATTAAAGGCCGATAAATCCCCAGGGCCAGATAGGCTGCATCCCAGAGTACTTAAGGAAGTAGCTCAGGAAATAGTGGATGCATTAGTGATAATCTTTCAAAACTCTTTAGATTCTGGAGTAGTTCCTGAGGATTGGCGGGTAGCAAATGTAACCCCTCTTTTTAAGAAGGGAGGGAGAGAGAAAACGGGGAATTACAGACCAGTTAGTCTAACATCGGTAGTGGGGAAACTGCTAGAGTCAGTTATTAAAGATGGGATAGCAGCACATTTGGAAAGTGGTGAAATCATTGGACAAAGTCAGCATGGATTTACAAAAGGTAAATCATGTCTGACGAATCTTGTGGAATTTTTCGAGGATGTAACTAGTAGCGTGGATAAGGGAGAACCAGTGGATGTGGTATATCTGGACTTCCAGAAGGCTTTCGACAAGGTCCCACATAAGAGATTAGTATACAAACTTAAAGCATACGGTATTAGGGGTTCAGTATTGATGTGGATAGAGAACTGGCTGGCAAACAGGAAGCAAAGAGTAGGAGTAAACGGGTCCTTTTCACAATGGCAGGCAGTAACTAGTGGGGTACCGCAGGGCTCAGTGCTGGGACCCCAGCTATTTACAATATATATTAATGATCTGGATGAGGGAATTGAAGGCAATATCTCCAAGTTTGCGGATGACACTAAGCTGGGGGGCAGTGTTCGCTGTGAGGAGGATGCTAGGAGACTGCAAGGTGACTTGGATAGGCTGGGTGAGTGGGCAAATGTTTGGCAGATGCAGTATAATGTGGATAAATGTGAGGTTATCCACTTGGTGGCAAAAACAGGAAAGCAGAATATTATTTAAATGGTGGCCGATTAGGAAAAGGGGAGATGCAGCGAGACCTGGGTGTCATGGTACACCAGTCATTGAAAGTAGGCATGCAGGTGCAGCAGGCAGTGAAAAAAGCGAATGGTATGTTAGCTTTCATAGCAAAAGGATTTGAGTACAGGAGCAGGGAGGTTCTACTTCAGTTGTACAGGGTCTTGGTGAGACCACACCTGGAGTATTGCGTGCAGTTTTGGTCTCCAAATCTGAGGAAGGACATTATTGCCATAGAGGGAGTGCAGAGAAGGTTCACCAGACTGATTCCTGGGATGTCAGGACTGTCTTATGAAGAAAGACTGGATAGACTTGGTTTATACTCTCTGGAATTTAGGAGATTAAGAGGGGATCTTATAGAAACTTACAAAATTCTTAAGGGGTTGGACAGGCTAGATGCAGGAAGATTGTTCCCGATGTTGGGGAAGTCCAGGACAAGGGGTCACAGCTTAAGGATAAGGGGGAAATCCTTTAAGACCGAGATGAGAAAGACTTTCTTCACACAGAGAGTGGTGAGTCTCTGGAACTCTCTGCCACAGAGGGTAGTTGAGGCCAGTTCATTGGCTATATTTAAGAGTGAGTTGGATGTGGCCCTTGTGGCTAAGGGGATCAGAGGGTATGGAGAGAAGGCAGGTACGGGATACTGAGTTGGATGATCAGCCATGATCATATTGAATGGCGGTGCAGGCTCGAAGGGGCTGAATGGCCTACTCCTGCACCTAATTTCTATGTTTCTATGTTTTCTATGTATCTCTAAACTAAATTAAAGCAGAGAACAATGCAGAACTACTATCTACGTTTTTGGTGACCCTTGGACTATCCTCGAACGGATTTTGCTGGCTCTACCCTGCACTAAACGTCATCCCCTTATCCTGTATCTATACACTGTAAATGGCTCGATTATAATCATGTTTTGTTTTTCCGCTGACTGGATAGCACGCAACAAAATGTGGAACTCTCTGCCACCGAAGGTAGTTGAGGCCAGTTCATTGGCCATATTTAAGAGGGAGTTAGATGTGGCCCTTGTGGCTAGAGGGATCAGGGGGTATGGAGAGAAGGCAGGTACAGGATACTGAGTTGGATGATCAGTCATGATCATATTGAATGGCGGTGCAGGCTCGAAGGGCCGAATGGCCTACTCCTGCACCTAATTTCTATGTTTCTATGTTTCTAAAAGCTTTTCACTGTACCTCGGTACAGGTGACAACAAACTAATCTGAACTGACATTGGGGATTTTAGGCCATGCTGCTTTCTTTATGGCCAGCAGAGACAGAGTGGGCTGAGTGGCCTTCTCTGTTGTAAATTCCCTCAAGTTGTGTGTGAACAGAGAAAGGAAAGGCAGGATTAGTATAAATGGATGGTTTGAGTGGGGCTTGTATTAATGTGTGGTCATGATAAACTTGGACTCGATGGGCTGAAGGGCAATTCCTATAGCTTCAAACTATCACTTCTGGGTCCCAACCCGAAACATCACCTATCCATGTTCTCCGGAGATGCTGCCTGGCCCTCTGAGTTACTCCAGCACTTTGTGTCTTTTTTTAAAATATAAGCCAGCATTTGCAGTTCCTTCATGAACATTGGAGAGGGATCCCGACCGGAAACGTCACCTATCCATGTTCTCTAGAGATGCTGCCTGACCCGCAGAATTACTTCTGTACTTTGCGCCTTTTTGTGAACCAGCATCTGCACCTCCATGTGTTTACAAGAACATTGGAGAAGGGTCCCAAATCCAAAAAACGTCACCCATCCATGTTCTGCAGAGATGCTGCCCGACCTGCTGAGTTCCTCCAGCCCTTTGTGTCTTTCCTTGGTCAACCGGCATCTGCAGTTCCGTATTTCTACCTCAACAAAGTTGTTAGGTGCTGTGCAGGAATAAAAACAAAAGTGGTGTTTGCACAGTGATGTTGCCTGCAGCCTCATCAAACAGCACTTAAGTGACTTGTTTCATAGTGGTCATATTAACTTTCTCACCTTTGAGGTCAACGTAATTGACCTGCTACTTCTGGGGCCCTGCTACTGGCCTTGGACATCAGTTATTTTCCAGTCATCACACTCCGCTCTTATGCTTAATGAACTGCAAAACACCTCAAGCAAAGTGCAATACTTCGAGCCCTCGTTTCCTAAAGAATTCTTGGATGAATTCCATGTGGATCTGACAGATTGTAGCTATTCAAGGGCTGTTGACAATTTGACCGTTGATTTACCAATTTCCCTGATCGCCCTCTGTACTCACTCGGCTAATTCCTTGCTTTAGTTGAGTATAGTCTGGAGATACCTCGTGGAAATAGGTCCTTCGGCTCACCAAGTCCATGCCGACCAGCGATCCCCGCTGGTCGAACACTATCCCGCACGCACCAGGGACAATTGTACATTTTATACCGAGTCACTTAACCTACAAACCTGTACGTCTTTGGAGTGTGGGAGGAAACCGAAGAACTCGGAGAAACCCTATGCAGGTCACGGGGGAAAAGTACAGACTCTGTTTAGATAGCACCCGTAGTCAGGATCCAACCCGGGACTCTGGCGCTGTTGGGCAGCAACTCTTCTGCGACGCCACTGTGCTGGCTGTCAATTGGCTGAGAGAATTGTAGAAATATGTGGCTAAAGAAAACAGAAAATCAAGAACAGATTCTTCCCTGCTGTGGTCACAACATCCCATAAACTACGGATGTTGTCCCGAACACCCAATCTACCTCGGTGCGTCCTTTGCGCATTCTAACGTCTGCACTGTAGATGGGGGGCAGCACAGTGCTGCAGTGGGAGGGTTGCTGCCTTACAGCATCAGAGGCCCAGGATCAAACCTGTCTGTACGGAGTTTATACCTTCTCCCTGTGATCGCATGGATTTTCTCCAGGGTGCTGCAGTTTCCCCCCACACTCCAAAGACGTGCAGGTTTGTAGGTTAATTGGCTTTGGTAAAATTGTAAATTGTCCCTAGTGTGTAGGATAGTGCTAGTGTACGGGGTGAACGCTGGTTGGTGCGGCCTCGGTGGGCCGCAGGGCCTGTTCCGTGCTGTATCGCTACTCTGCAGCAAGTCTGTGGCATTATAATGCCGTACCACTTTATTCTGCAACTCCACTATTTTCTCTCCGTACTATCTGTTGTACATGGGTGTAGAACATAAAACAGTTCAACACAAGAACTGCAGCTCACAATGTTGGTGCCAAACATGATGCTGAGACCATCACGTCTACTTGCACATAACCCATATTTTCCCATTCTCCGCATATTCATATACCTCCAAAAGACTCTAATGCCAACAACATATCTGTTTCAACCACCAACCCCAGCAGCGCGTTCCGGGCATTCACCACCCTCTGCGT
Organism: Okamejei kenojei; assembly: GCA_035221665.1. Lineage (NCBI taxonomy): Eukaryota > Metazoa > Chordata > Chondrichthyes > Rajiformes > Rajidae > Okamejei > Okamejei kenojei. The sequence continues at coordinate 186,688,341 of CM069131.1, read as the reverse complement.
AAAAAAAAATGTGCCCAGCACGTTTTCTTTAAACTTTGCCCATCTCACCGAGTGGCGCCAGCAATGGCTGCCTCGCCAACAGACTGTCTGTCCCTTCGTTGTTTGTTTGTATGTGTTTAGTGCTCTTTAGCTTGTTTTGGAAGCTCCAAGCCACGGGAGTTTCGACCGCCTCGACACGGGAGCTTCGATCGCCCCGACTCTGGAGCTTCAACAGCCCCAACTCCGGAGCGACAACCGCCCGGAAGTGCGGGCTTCAACCGCCGGCAGCGGGAGCTTTGATCGCCCTGACTGCAGATGGGTTCGACTACCCTCACCGCGGGAGAATAAGAGAGGAAGAAGTTTGACCTTTATTGCATTCCATCACAGTGAAGCACGTGGGGAATCCGCTGTGGTGGATGTTTATGTTAATTTTTAGGTAGTTGTGTGTCTTGTTGCTTTTTTTTAGTATGGCTGCATGGTAATTCGAATTTCACTGTACCTTAATTGGTACACGTGACAAGAAACTGACATTGAAACCTTGAAACCTTAAAGCTTTGCCCTCTAGTATTTGATTTTTCTCTCCTGGGAAAATGATTCTGATTGTCTACCTTATCAATGCCCCTCATCATTTATTATAGTTTAGTTTAGAGATATAGCGTGGAAACAGGCCCTTCGGCCCACCGGATCCGCGCCGAACAGCGATCCCCGCACACTCACAATATCCAACAGACACTAGGGACAATTTTTACATTTAACAAGCCAATTAACCTACATACCTGTCAGTCTTTGGAGTGTGGGAGAAAACCAAAGTTCTCTGAGAAAACCCACGCAGGTCACGGGGAGAACGTACAAACATTGTACAGACGGCACCTGTGGTCTCCGGCGCTGCAAGCGCTGTAAGGCAGCAGCTCTACTACTGTCAGATTTCATCGCAAAGAATTACTGATGCTGGTTTACAAAAGAATTAGAACTATTTGAAAATTTTGACCAAATTAGAATTAGTTTACTTCTGAATTTTAGTGACATAGCATGGTGATTAGCCCTGCGGCCCACTGAATCCGAGCCGTCTTTTGATCACCCATTCACACTTTCTCACCCACTCCTTACACACTAGGGGCAAGATTGTCCAATTAACCTACCAACCTGCATGTCTTTGGGATGTGGGAGGAAACTGGAGCGTCCGGAGTAAAGCCCACATGGTAACAGGGAGAACGTGCAAACTCTGCACAGACAGCATCCGAGGTCGGGATTGAACCCGTGTCAATCCGGTTGCCGTAAGGCAGCAACTCTACCTCCACGTTTGTGTGCGGCCCATATTGGAGTTTAGAAGAATGAAGGTGCTCTTGTTGAAATATGTGCAACCCTTCGGGGGCACGTCAATGGTTCATCCATTGATCTTTATCTTTCTACATCACCATCTACATCTCTCATTTCCCTTTTCGCTAACAAGTCTGAAGAAGGGTCTTGACCCCGAAACGTCACCCATTCCTTCTCTCCAGAGATGCTGCCTGTCCCGCTGAGTTACTCCATATTTTGTGTCTTTCTTCGGTTTAAACCAGCATCTGCAGTCCCTTTCTACATAATGGTGATATTGAGTTGTTTTCGCTAGTGTGTGAATCTCAACCAAAGGGACATGGTTACCTAGAACCTAGCATGTAGAAAATGGAAAGGAACAGCAATATGAACAGACACTATGGCTCACAATGTCCATGCTGAACATAATACCAAAGCAATCTAATCTCACTTGCCTACACATGATCCACACTTCTCTATTCCCTGCATATCCATTAGACAATATCTCTCCGTTGACTCCATCCAAGGACCCCAACAGTTTTTTAAGGTGAGGCAGAGGTTCACTTGCACCTCCTCGAACCTCATCTACTGTATCTGCTGCGCTTGGTCTCGAACACCCCCGCTCAGTTTGCCTAAATCTACCTGATCTCCTGAATCCGCTGTTCCAATAGACAATAGGTGCCAGCACCGCCATTCAATATGATCATGGCTGATCATCCACGATCAGTACCCCGTTGCTGCCTTCTCCCCGTATCCCTTGACTCCGCTATCTTTAAGAGCTCTGTCTAGCCTTCTCTTAAAAGCATCCAGAGAGCCAGCCTCCACCGCCCTCTGAGGCAGAGAATTCCACAGACTCACAACTCTCTGTGTGAAAAAGTATTTTCCTCATCTCCGCTCTAAATGGCTCACCCCTTATTCTCAAACTGTGGCACCTGGTTCTGGACTCCCCCAACATCGGGAACATATTTCCTGCCTCTAGTGTGTCCTATCCATGTGCCTATCTACTGTAAACGCCTCTTAAACACCACTATTTCATCAGCCTCCACCACCACGCTGACAAAAGAAACTGCAGACCTGTGTTACTAAAGATGACACCAAGATAAACTAATCTGCCTGCATTAGATTAGGAAGTTGAACCCAACCTTCATGAATCAGACAAATGTGCCAAATTAATTTTTAAAAAACACACAGAAAGTGCTGGAGGACTCTGCGAATCAGGCAGCATCCGTGGAGGGAAATAGGCAGTTGATGATGTATTGGGTCAGGATCCCCACTACGTTCCTCCAGCACCTGGAGTATTGTGTGCAGCTTTTGGTCCCCTAATTTGAGGAAGGACATTCTTGCTATTGAGGGAGTGCAGCGTAGGTTTACAAGGTTAATTCCCGGGATGGCGGGACTGTCATATGCTGAGAGAATGGAGCGGCTGGGCTTGTATACTCTGGAGTTTAGAAGGACGAGAGGGGATCTTATTGAAACATATAAGATTATTAAGGGATTGGACATGCTAGAGGCAGGAAACATGTCCCCAATGTTGGGGGAGTCCAGAATCAGAGGCCTCTGTTTAAGAATAAGGGGTAAGCCATTTAGAACGGAGATGAGGAAACACTTTTTCACACAGAGAGTTGTGAGTCTGTGGAATTCTCTGCCTCAGAGGGCGGTGGAGGCAGGTTCTCTGGATACTTTCAAGAGAGAGCTAGATAGGGCTCTTAAAGATAGCGGAGTCAGGGGAAATGGGGAAAAGGCAGGAACGGGGTACTGATTGGGGATGAAAAGCCGTGATCACATTGAATGGCGGTGCTGGCTTGAAGGGATGAATGGCCTACTCCTGCACCTATTGTCTATTGTCTATTGTCTATTGTCACTTTGTTTATTGATCAATATTCCAGCATCTCCGGTTCCTCGGTGTCAAACTACCCTCGTGTCAGATAGACACAGAGGGTTGGAGTAACTCAGAGGGTTCGATGACATCTCTGGAGAAAAAGAATGGGTGACATTGCGGGTAAGAACCCTTCTTCAGAAGATCCACAATTTGAAAACCCTCAACCGGTCAGGCAACGTCTTGGGAAGAGAAGCAGATAACACTTTTTTTACACAGAGGGTGGTGGGTGTACGGAAAGGGCTGTCGGAAGAGATAGTTGAAACAGGTAATATCGCGACATTTAATACTGTAAACATTTAGACAGGTACGTGGAAAGGACAGGTTTAGAGGGATATGGGCCAAATGCAGGCAGGTGGGACTAGTGTAGATGGGGTAAGTTTGTCGGTCTGGGCAAACTGAACCGAAGGTCCTGTTTCCACGCTGTATGACTAATACTCTCTATGACTCTATGAGTGAAGGTGGGTCCTGACCCGAAATGTCACCTATAGTCTAAAGAAGAGCCCCGACCCAAAGCGTCACCTATCCTTATTCTCCAGAGATGCTGCCTGACCCGTTGAGTTGCGTTTAGTTTGATTTGGTTTAGAGATACAGCATGAAAACAGGACCTTCAGCCCAACAAGTCTGCACTGACTTGGTGGGCTGAAGGGCCACCCTTACACCAGTTCTATCCTACACACCAGGGACAATTTACAGGTTAATTTACCTACAAACCTGCACGTCTTTGGAATGTGGGAGGAAGCCGGAGCACCCGGAGAAAAAAACCCACTTGGTCACAGGGAGAACGTCCAAACTCCATCCAGACAGCGCCCGTAGTCAGGATCGAACCCGGGTCTCTGGCACTGTGATGCTGGAAGGCAGCAACTCTTTGTGTCTATCCTTGGTGCAAACCAGCATCTGCAGTCCTTTGTTTGCACCCTTGTAAGCATTTGTCTCTTGTAACTAATAATTTTCATCAAACCAAATATATTTCAAACATTTTAATTGAAACATAAACACAATTTTATCCAAGTCGACTCCAGATATAAATTACTCTCAGGGAAAGACATTTCTGGTTTTGTTCCAGCTTGTTAATTTTATAGTTTCACCTGCTAGCTCGATAATTACAGTCAAAGTTCGAACAGCTTTGTACACAGCTGGGTTAACTATGCCTCTCAGTAATTCCCCATTTTAATAGAAATCAAAAACGCTACAGATGTGGTACATCTGATGCAAATCCAGGAAATGTGTTACCACTTAGCAGGGCAGACAACATTGTGCAAAGAGGAACAGTTAATGTTTCAAAAACCTTTCATTAGGGCGGCATGGTGGCGCAGCTGGTAGAGGCTCTGCCTCACAGCTCCAAGGACCAGGTTCGATCCTGGCGACGGCTGCTGTCTGTATGGAGTTTGTACATTCCCCCTGTAACCGGGTGGGTTTGCCCCAGGTGCTCTGGTTTCCCCCCACACTGCACGTTTGGAGCTTAATTGGCCTCTGCAAACTGTGCCTTGGGTGTAGAATCTAGGGGGATGGTAGAATCTAAGGGGAATAACCCTGTCCAAGCTCCATCCAAGACGGCAAGATGGCAATAAATTGTGAACGCAGCTGAGACAATCACACAAACCAACCTCCCTTCCATTTATACCTCGCGCTGCCTCGGCAAGGCCAGCAGGGACGAGTCGAACCCTGGTCACTCCCTCTTCTCCCCTCTCCCATCAGGCAAAACCCACACCTCCAGATTCAATGACAGTTTCTTCCCAGCTGTTATCAGCCAACTGAATCATCCTACCACAACCAGAGAGCGGTCCTGAACTACTTAACTTATTCATCGGTCTTTGCTGGGTTTATCTTGCACTAAATGTTATTCCCTCGTCATGTATCTGTACACTGTAAATGGCTCGATTGTAATCATGTATTGTCTTCCTGCTAACTTGTTAGCATGAAACAAAAGCTTTTCACTGTACCTCGGTACACGTGACAATAAACTTAACTGAACTGAATTGAAAACAGCATGGTGAGAAGGATATGAGAATACTCCTTATCACATATACCATACCCAACGGTGGCCCCACATTTCCTTGATTATCGTTGCTTTTAGTATATAGAAATATAGCAAATAGGTGCAGGAGGGGGCCATTCAGCCCTTCGAGCCAGCACCGCCATTCATTGTGATCATGGCTGATCGTCCCCAATCAATAACCCGTGTCTGCCTTCTCCTCTCATCCCTTGACTCCACTAGCCACTAGAGCTCTATCCAACTCTCTCTTAAATCCATCCAGTGACTTGGCCTCCACTGCCCTCTGTGGCAGGGAATTCCACAAATTCACAACTCCCTGGGTGAAAAAGTTTTTTCTCACCTCAGTCTTAAATGGCCTCCCCTTTATTCTAGGACTGTGGCCCCTGGTTCTGGACTCGCCCAACATTGGGAACATTTTTCCTGCATCGAGCTTGTCCAGTCCTTTTATAATTTTATATGTTTCTGTAAGATCCCCTACCCCCTCATCCTTCTAAGTGAATACAAGCCTAGTCTGTTCAATCTTTCCTCATATGACAGTCCCGCCATCCCAGGGATCAACCTCGTGAACCTACACTGCACTGCCTCAATCACAAGGATGTCCTTCCTCAAATTAGGAGACCAAAACTGTACACAATACTCCAGATGTGGTCTCACCAGAGCCCTATACAACTGCAGAAGAACCTCTTTACTCCTGCAGAAGAACGTCTTAACTCTTCCAATCTTCCATTCATTTTTCCTAAGTACCGTTTAATATCTCTCGTTCCCCTTTCCCCTGACTCTCAGTCTGAAGAAGGGTCTCAATCTGAAATGTAATCTGTTCCTTTTCTCCACAGATGCTGTCTGACTGGCTGAGTTACTCCAGCTTTTGGCATCTTCAGTTTTAATCAGCATCTGCAGATCCTCACTCACACGGAGAGAATAAAGTTGGGATAGATTAGTGTAGGATTAGTGGAAATGGGTGGTTGATGGTCAGTGGTGGGCCAAAGGACCAGTTTCCATGCTGTATTCTTCTATCTATTTTGGGCTGATGTGTGGATAGTAAGGAAGACACAAAGTGCTGTTCTCTGGAGACCACGGATAAGTCACATTTCGGGTTGGGACTCTTCTTCAGTCTGACTCGGAGGGCAAAAGGGCCCGTTTCCTTGATGTATCTCCAAACTAAACTAAACCGGAGCACTAAACTCACGTGGTCACAGGGGAAAAGGTGCCAACTCCACACAGACAGCACTCGAGGTCAGGATCAAACCAGGGTCTCTGGCACTGTGAGGCAGCAGCTCTACTAGTCGCACCAACGTGCTGAGCGCTGCTGATAAGAAGACTTTGATTCCATGCCTTTTAGTTTAGCGATACAGCGCAGAAACAGTTATTTCGCTTATTCATATTCCGCTTGGGGAGTCTGCATCCTTTGGGTACCTCATCTACTGCATCCGCTGCTCCAGATGCCAGATGATCTATATCGATGAGACCAAGCGGAGGCTTGGCGATCGCTTCGCCGAACACCTCCGCTCGGTCCGCATTAACCAACCCGACCTCCCGGTGGCTCAGCACTTCAACTCCCCCTCCCATTCCGTATCCGACCTCTCGGTCCTGGGCCTCCTCCACGGCCAGAGTGAGCAACACCGCAAGTTGGAGGAACAGCACCTCATATTCCGCTTGCGGAGTCTGCATCCTTTGGGCTTCAACATTGACTTTTCTCAATTCTGTTAACCCTTGCTGTCTCCTCCCCTTCCCACCTCTCCCTCAGCCCTCGGGCCCTGGCATTCCCTCTCTCTCTATCTCCCTCCCCCACCCCAGTCGCACCAGCTTCTCATTTTCACACCACAAACAGCTTACAATGGCTTGTTCCCTTTATCATTGATACTTTTTTGCATATCTTTCATTCATTGTTCTTTATCTCTCCACATCACCGTCTATATCTCTCGTTTCCCTGATCCCTGACCAGTCTGAAGAAGGGTCTCGACCCGAAACGTCGCCCATCTCCTTCGCTCCTTAGATGCTGCTGCACCCGCTGAGTTTCTCCAGCCTTTTGTGTACCCAGCGCAGAAACAGGCCCTTCGGCCCACCGAGTCCGCACCAACCAGCGATCGCCCCTTACACTAGCACTATCTTACTCACTAGGGATAATTTACAATTTTAACCAAAGCCAATTAACCTACAAACCTGAACGTCTTTGGAGTGTGGGAGGAAACTGGAGATCTGGAAGAAACCCATGAAGGTCATGGAGAGAACATACAAACCCAGTACAGACAGCACCCGTAGTCAGAATCGAACCCAGGTCTCTGGCGCTCTGAAGGCAGCAACTCTACCGCTGCGCCACCGTGCCGCCCCAATGTCTGTTTTAGAAACAAATACGAAACAGCCAAATACCAGAGGGCTCCTGTAGTCATTCAAAGATTTATTTGTTGTACTAATAAGAATTATGTTGTGGTCATTGTTTAGGTGATAATAACTCTGAGATCCTCTAGCAAAAACACATAGATCGTGCTTGTTCTGACCACTGCTAACATTCAGGCCCAGCACCACCGCTGCACTGAGCTACCATCTACCTCATCGGAGACCCTCGGACTATCTTTGATCAGACGTTACTGAACTTTATCTTGCACTAGACGTTATTCTCTTCATCATGTGTCTGTACACTGTGGATGACTCAATTGTAATCACGTATTGTCTTTCTGCTGACCGGTTAGCACGCAACTAAAAAGCTTTTCACTGTACCTCGGTACATGTGACAATAAACTAAACTCCACTAAACAAAACTAAACTAGACTAAAGTAAACTAAACTACTGCAGCAGCCACTTACGATGCAGTGTACAGGAGCCCCTACTCTCTTCAGAAACCGCGATGACGCAAGACTTGAGCTACAAGGAAAGGATGGACAGACTTGGATTGTTTTCTTTGGAATGTCGGAGGTTGAGGGGAGACTTGATTGAAATATATCTAGAATCAGATAGGGTAGACAGTCAGAACCTTTTCCCCCAGGTTGCATATGTCCAAGACAAGAGGGCGTAGATCTAAGGTGAGAGGGGGAATGTTTAACGGAGAAGAGAAAAGCAAGTTTTTTACTCTGTGGGTCCTGGAACATACTACAAGGGGCAATAGTGGAGGCAGATACTGTCGTAATGTTTAGAAAGCTATTGGATAGGCACGTAGTTCGTGCAGGGAATAGAGTGATGTGGGTCGTGTAAAGGTGGAATGGTGACTGGAGGAGTGGGTAAACCGTCACAGATATTCCCAAACCATGCGTAATGAAAGGGCTGAACCATTCACATCATGGTACACCTTTTGAAGAAGGGTCTCGACCCGAAACGTCGCCTATCTCCTTCGCTCCTTAGATGCTGCTGCACCCGCTGAGTTTCTCCAGCCTTTTGTGTACCCTCGATTCTCCAGCATCTGCAGTTCCTTCTTTAACACATGGTACACCTTTTGGCACTTTGGCCTTCAACAATCAACGTATTGAGTATAGAAGTTGGGAGGTCATGTTGTATAAGACGTGGGTGAGGCCGCATTTAGAGTATTGTGTTCAGTACTGGGCATCGTGTTATAGGAAAGATGTTGTCAAGCTTATAAAGGGGTGCAGAGAAAAATTCACAATCACAATAATACTTTATTAACCAAGTATGTTTTACAACATACGAGGAATTTCATTTGCCAAGTCAGTCATACAAATAAAACAATCATATCTCCGGCAAGGTAAGAAACAGAAAAAAAAGTTTCCCCCGACCTCCTTACCCGCCCCCCACATAAAACAAACCGGAGAACATTTACACAAACCTTGGCACACACTAAAATTAAAAATAAGACGCAAAAAATGTTGGCGGCCAATCGTGTGGCGCCCCCTGGTGGTGTAGCCAGGACTTGCGGGCCTGAGCTCCAGCTTGAGGTTGAGTGGGCTGGGAACACAGGAGGATGAGGGGTGATCTTATAGAGGTGTACAAAATCATGAGAGGAATAGATTAGGTCGATGCACAGTCACTTGCCCAGAGTAGCGGAATCGAGGATCAGGTTGAAGGTGAGGGGGTTAAGATTTAATGGGAACCTGAGGGGTTACTTTTTATCACAGAAGGTGCTGGGCATAAGGAACGAGCTGCTGGTGGAGGTAGTTCATGCAGGTAGTATCTCAATGTTTAAGAAACATTTAGACAGGTACATGGACAGGACAGGTTTAGAGAGATATGGACCAAAGACAAGTAGGTGGGACCAGTGTAGATGCAATGGAATAGAAGACATTATTGTCACATGCGACAGTGAAATTGCTTGCATGCCCAAGGAATGCAAATAGCCGCCACCTACCGCGCTGACAAAGTTACAAAGTCCGTCCTCCTTTGTTCTTCCCCTCCTCCCCCACGCCGGCTCCCCCATTTCCTCTTCCCCTCCCCCCCTCACGGCGGCCCCCCAACGCTCTCATCAACTGCTGACCACGGGTTGACCAGCAAGGAACAAGGTGGGACATGTTGGAGGGTGTGGGCAAGTTGGGCCGATGGTCCTGTCTCTATGCTGTATGAATGTATGACTCCATGTTGGTCTGGAGTCACACGTGGGGAGTGTGGTTCATTGAATCTGAGCGCCTTTTACCTCAGAAGCACAAAATGAGTCAAAGACCCCTGCAAAGTATCTTATCGGAACGATCGCCTCCTGACATGCATGTGGGTTGTTATTCATAAAATCGGAGTGAGTACAATGTTTAGCCCCTCGAGCTAACTTCAAGAAGGAATGCTAAACGAACTTAATCTTAAACTCCATCAAGGTCGTTGCTTCCTTGTAGTGTAACCTGTAAATATTTCCACTTTTTCTCCAACTAATGTAAAGCACGAGGGCACAGCATTAACATAGAAACATAGAAAATAGGTGCAGGAGTAGGCCGTTCGGCCCTTCGAGCCTGCACCGCCATTCAATATGATCATGGCTGATCATCCAACTCAGTATCCCGTACCTGCGTTCTCTCCATACGCCCTGATCCCTCTAGCGACAAGGGCCACATCTAACTCCCTCTTAAATATAGCCAATGAACTGGCCTCAACATCCTTCCGTGGCAGAGAATTCCAGAGACTCACCACTCTCTGTGTGAAAAATGTTTGTCTCATGTCGGTCCTAAAAGATTTCCCCCTTATCCTTAAACTGTGACCCCTTGTTCTGGATTTCCCCAACATCGGGAACAATCTTTTGCATCTAGCCTGTCCAACCCCTTAAGAATTTTGTAAGTTTCTATAAGACATCCCCCTCAATCTTCTAAATTCTAGTGAGTAGAAACCGTCTATCCAGTCTTTATTCATATGAAAGTCCTGACATCCCAGGAATCAGTCTGGTGAACCTTCTCTGTACTCCCTCTCTATGGCAAGAACGTTTTTCCTCAGATTTGGAGACCAAAACTGTACGCTATACTCCATAGCAAAAGGATTTGAGTACAGGAGCAGGGAGGTTCTACTTCAGTTGTACAGGGTCTTGGTGAGACCACACCTGGAGTATTGCGTACAGTTTTGGTCTCCAAATCTGAGGAAGGACATTATTGCCATAGAGAGAGTGCAGAGAAGGTTCACCAGACTGATTCCTGGGATGTCAGGACTGTCTTATGAAGAAAGACTGGATAGACTCGGTTTATACTCTCTGGAATTTAGGAGATTGAGAGGGGATCTTATAGAAACTTACAAAATTCTTAAGGGGTTGGACAGGCTAGATGCAGGAAGATTGTTCCCGATGTTGGGGAAGTCCAGGACAAGGGGTCACAGCTTAAGGATAAGGGGGAAATCCTTTAAGACCGAGATGAGAAAGACTTTTTTCACACAGAGAGTGGTGAGTCTCTGGATCTCTCTGCCACAGAGGGTAGTTGAGGCCAGTTCATTGGCTATATTTAAGAGTGAGTTGGATGTGGCCCTTGTGGCTAAGGGGATCAGAGGGTATGGAGAGAAGGCAGGTACGGGATACTGAGTTGGATGATCAGCCATGATCATATTGAATGGCGGTGCAGGCTCGAAGGGCTGAATGGCCTACTCCTGCACCTAATTTCTATGTTTCTATGTTTATATGTGGTCTCACCAAGACCCTGTACAACTGCAGTAGAACCTACCTGCTCCTATACTCAAATCCTTTTGCTATGAATGCTAACATACCATTCACTTTCTTCACTGCCTGCTGCACCTGCATGCCTACTTTCAATGACTGGTGTACCATGACACTCTGATCTCGCTGCATCTCCCCTTTTCCTAATCGGCCATCATTCAGATAATAGTCTACTTTCCTGTTTTTGCCACCAAAGTGGATAACCTCATATTTATCCACATTATACTGCATCTGCCATGCATTTGCCCACTCACCCAGCCTATCCAAGTCACCTTGCAGCCTCCTAGCATCCTCCTCACAGCTAACACTGCCCCCCAGCTTCGTGTCATCCGCAAACTTCGAGATGTTGCATTTAATTCCCTTGTCCAAATCATTAATGTATATTGTAAATAGCTGGGGTCCCAGCACTGAGCCTTGCTGTACCCCACTAGTCACTGCCTGCCATTCTGAAAATGACCCGTTTACTCCTACTCTTTGCCTCCTGTTTGACAGCCAGTTCTCTATCCACATAATACTGAACCCCCAATACCGTGTGCTTTAAGTTTGTATACTAATCTCTTATGTGGGACCTTGTCGAAAGCCTTCTGAAAGTCCAGATATAACACATCCACTGGTTCTCCCTTATCCACTCTACTAGTTACATACTCGAAAAATTCCATAAGATTCGTCATACATGATTTACCTTTCGTAAATCCATGCTGACTTTGTCTAATGATCTTTAATAACTGACTGTAGCAGTTTCCCCACTACCGATGTTAGACTAACTGGTCTGTAATTCCCCGTTTTCTCTCTCCCTCCGTTTTTAAAAAGTGGGGTTACATTAGCTATCCTCCAATCCTCATGAACTACTCCAGAATCTAAAGAGTTTTGAAAAATTATCACTAATGCATCCACTATTTCTGGGGCTACTTCCTTCAGTACTCTGGGATGCAGCCTATCTGGCCCTGCGGATTTATCGGCTTTAATCCATTCAATTTACCTAACACCACTTCCCGGCTAACCTGGGTTTCACTCAGTTTCATCTCATTTGACTCCTGGTCCCCTGCTATTGGCGGCAGATTATTTATGTCTTCCTTAGTGAAGACAGAACCAAAGTAGTTATTCAATTGGGCTGCCATGTCCTTGTTCCCCATGATCAATTCACCTGCTTCTGACTGCGAGGGACCTACATTTGTTTTAACTAATCTTTTTCCCCTCACATATCTATAAAAACATTTGCAGTCAGTTTTTATGTTCCCTGCCAGTTTTCTTTCATAATCTATTTTCCCTTTCCTAATTAAGCCCTTTGTCCTGCTGGACTCTGAATTTCTCCCAGTCCTCTAGTAGGCTGCTTTTTCTGGCTAATTTGTATGTTCATCTTTTGTTTTGATACTATCCCTGATTTCCCTTGTTATCCATGGTGAGAGGGGCAGCATTTAAAGCTGATGTGCAGAGGGCAACTTTTAACACAGTGGGTGCAGGGATCGCGCTGGCAGGTGGTGTTTAAGAGGCTTTGAGAAAGGGACATGCGTCAATAGGTCATAAGGTTATAAGTAATAGGAGCAGAATTTAGCCATTCAGCCCATCAAGTCTACTCAGCCGTTCAATCATGGCTGATTTATCTCTGCCTCCTAACCCCATTCTCCTGCCTTCTCCCCATAACCCCTAAAATCCATACTAATCAAGAATCTATCTATCTCTGCTTTAAAAATTATCCATTGACTTGGTCTCCACAGCCTTCTGTGGCAAAAAAATCCACAGATTCACCACCATCAGACTGAAGAAATTGCTTCTCATCTCCTTCCTAAAGGAACGTCCTTTAATTCTAAGACCTCTAGTCCTAGACTCTCCCACTACTGGAAACATCCTCTCCACATCCAGTCTGTCCAAGCCTTTCACTATTCAGTACGTCTCAATGAGGTTCCCCCCTGGTTCTCCCAAACTGCAGCGAGTACAGGCCCAGTGCCGACATACGCTCATATGCTAACCCACTCATTTCGGGGATCATTCTTGTAAACCTTCTCAAGACCCTGTCCAGGGCATGCACATCCTTCCTCAGACATGGTGCCCAGAATTGCTCCCAATACTCCATACGCAGGCTGACCAGCGTATTATAGAGCCTCAGCATCTTTTTGTATTCTGTTTTTGTATTCCAGCCCTCTTGATATAATTCTGCAGAGAATGGAGTGATATGGATCACATGCGGGCAGAGGAGATTAATTTAACTTGGCATCATGTTGGGCACAGACACTGTGGGCCAAAGGGCCTGTTTTAGTGATGTACATTTCTCAGTTCTATGTTCACTTTTCACAAACCCTCTAGTTAATTCTTCCGGCAGCAATTTGGTCAGTGAAACTGAGGTGCCAGATGACTGGTGGAAAGGAAATATCTTTATTCAAAAAGGCCAGCAGGGATAAGAGAGGTAATTATGCGCCTTTTCTTGTGGGGGATGTTAGCATGGACTTGGTGGGCCGAAGGGCTTGTTTACCTGCTTCATCTCAAAGACCTTGCTGTACCGGTCTAAGAGTACCTGAATGTGGCAGCACATTTGGATCGGGTGGTTTTTAAAAAATCATGTGGGATACTTATGTAGAAACAAAGAACTGCAAGTGCTCTTTTATAATGGGTGGCACAGCGGTAGAGTTGCCGCCTTACAGCGCTTTCAGCACCGGAGACCCCGGTTCGATCCTGACTACCGGTGCTGTCTGTACGGAGTTTCCTCCCACACTCCAAAGACGTACAGGTTTGAAGATAAATTAGCTTGGTATAAGTGTAAATTGTCCCTAGTGTGTGGGATTGTGTTAAAGTGCAGGGATCGCTAGTCGGGGTGGACTCGTTGGGCCGAGGGAGCTGTTTCCGTGCTGTATCTCTAAACTAAACTAAACTAACCTAAACCAAACCAAAGAAAGATATAATATGCTGGAGTATCTCAACGGGTCAGGCAGCATCTCTGGAGAAAAAGGATGGGTGACGTTTCGGGTCGAGACCCTTCGTCAGATAATGGGATACTAACCATCATTAACCAGGACATAGAATGAAAAGCAGAGAGGTGTGGCTATGTTTACATTACTGTGCGCAGTTCTGATCACCAGACTGGAGAAATTATGTGTATGAAGGAACTACAGATGTTGGTTTACACTGTAGACACAAAGTGCTGGAGTAACTCGGTGGGTCTGGCATCATCTCTGGATTGAAGGAATGGGTGACGTTTTGGGTCGAGACCTACAGAAGAATTCCTTCCTTCCAGAGATGTACCCTGTTCCGCTGTGTTGCTCCAGCATTTTGAGTCTATCTTTGGATAAATGATGTGATTACACAAGGAGTCTTGGCGGCTTACGGTATGGAAACAGGCCCAGAGAGAGCTGAGGGACCTGTTTCTATGCTTGATTGAAAGATGCAGCATGGAAACAGGGTGTCCAGCCCTCCGAATCCACGCCGATTATCAACCACCTGTTCACACTCGTTCCAGGTTATCCCGCTTTCTCATCCACTCACGACACATTTGGGGCAATTTTGCAGAAGTTAATTATTTTACGAACAACAACCTTTCTCTCAATGTCAACAAGACAAAGGAGATAGTGATCGACTTCAGGAAGTGAAGTGGTGCACATACCCCAGTCTGCAGTGACGGTGCTGAAATAGAGGTGGTTGACAATGTCAAATTCCTAGGAGTCAATTTCACCAACAACTTCTCCTGGACCACCCATATTAAAGCAACGACCATGAAAGCAGACCAACGCCTCCACTTCTTTAGAAGGCCTAGGATGGTTGGCGTGTTCAAGACCACAAGAAATTGCAGCGAATTGTGAGCTTGGATGGAGCTTTTTTCCAAACCGAGCTGTGATGCATCCTGATAAAATGCTTTCTACAGCGCATCAGTAGAAGTTGGTGAGAGTTGTTGGGGACAAGTTGCCAGACTTCAAAAGCCTTCTAAGGAAGTAGAGGCATTGGTGTGCATTCTTGGTCATTACTTTAATATGGGTGATCCAGGACAAGTTGCTGGTGAACAAGAGACGTATCAAGCTGAACTGCAAACCACGGCAACAGAGTCATTACCACAAGCTGCTGTCAGAGGCTTAATATTTATATTTGAGATGGGGAAATTACTTGTGAACAGGTTCTGATCTTGAACTTCAAAGACCATCTGGAAACCCTGACATCCAACATGGTGATTCACTGCACTGTGCTAAACCACATCATTGCAACTGTTTGAAGTTGATGGCTGGAGAATATAGGCTCACCCTTGCAGACAACCTTAACCATCTTCCAACTGTTCTGACAGCTTACTTTGATAATCTTTCAGCCTCGATGTAATCTTAAACTTAGAACCACACTGAGTTACTATTGTGTTTTTCAGATTAAGAAAGGAGTTATGCATTCCAATCAAATAGAGGATTTGCACAGTAGCCAACGTTACCGATGATGTTTTATTAAATCTGGCTGTAAGCTAACACATCAATGTTTGGAACAATAAGATCTACTTGGTGTAAAGCCAGCTTAGATCTTTTGACTTATGTTCAAGGCGTCAGTTCAAAGACTTAACTTGCTGTTCAAGGCAACCCCCAATTCACTTTTTCTTTAAGTTCTATTTTCGGAGGACGAACATTGCTGGCAAAGCCAACATTTTTATTACCCACTCTCAATTTCACACAAAGGGTGGTGGGTGTGTGGAACGAGCTGCCAGAGGAGGTAGTTGAGGCAGGCACTATTGCAACGTTTAAGGAACAGTTAGACAGGTACATGGATAAGACAGGTTCGGAGGGATGTGGACCAAACGCAGGCAGGTGGGACTAATGTAGTTGGGACATGTTGGCCGGTGTGGGCAAGTTTTGCTGAAGGGCCGGTTTCCATGATGTATGACTATGATTCTAATTGACCTTGAGAGATTAATGTCAAGAAACCTCTTTGAAATGCTGCAGATTTTCTGATGAAGGTGTCAAATAGGTGAAGGATTCCAAGTCATACACAGAGTGGAAACAGGCCCAACAGCCCAACGTGTTCATGCTGACCAACATGTCGCATCTACCGTGGTCCCACCTGCCTGCGCTTGACCCACACCCCTCTAAACCTATCCTCTCCAAAGGTGTATGAGAAGGAACTGCAGATGCTGGTTTAAAATGAAGATGGACACAAAATGCTGGAATAACTCAGTGGGTCAGGCAGCATCTCTGGAGAAAAGAAATAGGTGACGTTTCGAGTCAAGACCCTTCATGAGTAAGACTCATGGAGGGGGACATTGGAGATATTGGTGTATCTCCAAAGGTGTCATGTGTGTAGTGCCAGTATTAGACGAAGCAACAATGAAGGAATGTAACACGCTACCAAGTTTAGTTCAGTTTAATTTAGCTTAGAGATACAGCATGGAAATAGGCCCTTCAGGCCACCGAGTCCGCACCAACCAACAATCCCCGCCCATTAACACTATGCTATACACACTAGGGACAATTTATACTCATAGAAAGCCAATTAACCAACAAAACTGTACGTCTTTTGAGTGTGGGAGGAAACCAAATATCACGGTGAAAACCCATGTGGTCACGGGGAGAACGTACAAACTCCGTACAGACAGCACCCGTAGTTGGGATCGAACCCGGGTATCTGGCGCTGAAATAGCTGTAAGGCAGCAACTCTACTGCTGCACCACTGTGCCACCTTTCTAGTCTTGGAAGGGAACTGGGGAAAGAGAAAGAAGATGTAGATTATGCTGGGAACATTAATCGATCCAATGTTTCCAGCACTTTCTGTTTTTATTTCATATTGGACCTAGTGCAGACCCGTTGGGTCGGCTCCCCCAACGCAAGATTCCACCACTCACCCGTTCCCCCAACGCATTATTGCACCACTCACGCATAGCCCCCAACTGCGCAGACGCGGTCATTTTTCCTCATCCACCAGCACTCCTTCCTCCTCCTCTTCACCCTCCCTCTTCAATCCATAGAGAGGGGGGTGGGGTAGAGAGGGAGGGAGGGTAGAGAGGGAGGGGGGGAGAGAGGGAGGATATGGGGGATGGGGGTAGAGAGAGGGAGGGGGTAGAGAGGGAGGGGGAGGGGGTAGATAGGGAGAGGGAGAGGGAGGAGAGGGTAGACGGAGGGGAGGGGGATAGAGAGGAAGGGGGTCAGGGAGGAAAGGGATAGAGAGAGAGAGAGAGGGAGGGGCGTTTTGATAGGGGGTATAGTGGGGGGAGGGAGGGTAGAGAGGGAGGGGGTAGAAAGGGAGGTGGGTAGAGAGGGAGGGGGTTAGAGAGGGTGGGAGTGAGGGAAGATAGGGAGGGGGTAGCGAGGGAGAGGGAGTGTAAAGAGGGAGTAGTGTAGAGAGGGGGAGGTTAGAGAGGGAGGGGGTAGAAAGGGTGGAAGTGAGGGGCATCAGTCTCCTCCACCCCCCCCCCCCCATCTCTCTCCTCCTCATTTCTCTCATCCTCCTCCCCTCACTCCCATTCCCTACCCCACGATCTACCCAGGTCGTAGAGCAGCGCCAGGGCCTGGTTCTCGTGCTCGACCCGGCCCTGCCTGTAGACTCCAGACGTCAGCTCGGCCCGCCACCTGGGCTCCAGTGGGCCCGTCCCTGACCCCGGACCCAGGCTTGTCCTTGGTTCCAGCGGTGGCTTCTTTTCAGGCCCCGGGCTCGGCTCTCACCCCAGCTCCAGCTCCAGCTCCAGCACCATCCTCCCCACCATGCGTCGGGCGCTGGGCACCGGCAGCCGCCTCCACGCGAGCGCTGTAGTGCCCCCTCCCCCTTCCCGTAATGTCACAACCTGCCTTGCGAGTCGATTGTGACATCACTTGGGTTTTTTCCCAAACTGGGTGAGTTTTCTGGCTTTTTAAAAAACTTAAAAACGAGTAAAAAGTCCGGAAATATAGGAGGGAATGCGATGGGAAAATGTTTATCACCTCAACGGGAAAAATGTGAGTAGAATGTGTGAAAATGGGAAGGCTGTGGCCTAGCGTTTGGAAGAAAATAGGAAAATAGAAATTGACACACACACAGAGCCACAAACAAGACAAAGAATTTTAGTAATAGTATAGATATAGATAGATAGATTTAATTTGGATTTTCATTTGAGATAGCAGTGTTCCATGCTGTGTGCCCATGTTCTTTCTGAGAGTAGGAATTACTACCTGAGGGAGGTAAAGGAGAGAATCAATGCTTAAGATGGAGGATGTGTCTTTGAAGTAGGCTGCTTTAATCATAGATCACCAGCTCTTTTGCCAACTGTATAAAAGTTTATCCTTTCATGGATAAAATCATGAGAGGTATATATTGGGTAGATGCACAGAGTGTCTTGCCCAGAGTAGGTGAATCGAGGACCAGAGGACATAGGTTTAAGGTGAAGGGGAAAAGATTTAATAGGAATCTGAGGGGTAACTTTATCACACAAAGGGTGGTGGGTGTATGGAACAAGCTGCCAGAGGAGGTCGTTGAGGCTGGGACTATCTCAACATTTAAGAAACAGTTAGACAGGTACATGGATAGGAGATGTTTGGAGAGATATGAACCAAATGCGGGCAGGTGGGACTAGTGTAGCTGGGCCGTTGTAGGCCGGTGTGGGCAAGTTGGGCTGAAGGGCCTGTTTCCACATTGTATCACTCTATGACTCACTGCCCTTCCCCTGTGATTACCTCCCACTCTTCTATCTTCCTTTCTCCCCACCCCCGCTGCCAGTTTGAAGAAGGCGTCCCGACTAGAAACGTCACCTATCCATGTTCTCCAGGCATTTTGTGCCTTTCCTTGGTAAACCAGCATCTGCAGTTCCTTGTTTCTACTTCTAGATTGACATAGAATAGGAGATGTGATTTATACAGTTGTACCAATACTGCTATGCTCTTATATTTAATGCCCAGGCTAATGAAGTCAAGTATTCTGTATTCCTCTTAACCATCTTGTCCCTGTATCATCAGAGACACTTGGACAAAAACCCCAAAGTCATTTTGTCTTTCACAAGTCCATAAGTCATAGGAGCAGAATTAGGCCATTCAATCCATCAAGTCTACTCCACCATTCAATCATGGCTGATCTATGTTTCCCTCTCAACCCCATTCTCCTGCCTTCTCCCATAACCTTTGGCACCCTTACTAATCAAGAAAGTCAATCTCCGCTTTAAATACACCCAATGACCTGGCCTCCACAACCCTCTGTGGCAATGAATTCCACAGGTTCACCAACCTCTCAACAAAGAAATTCCTCCTCACCTCCTTTCTACAGGTACATCTTATTATTCTGAGGCGATGCCCTCTGGTCCTCGACTAGTGGAAACATCGTCTCCACAGCCACTCTATTCAGGCCTTTCACTATTCATTACGTTTGTAGGGTCTGTCAGATTCTCACCTTGATCCGAATATAGTAAGCACACTCCAAGGACACTGAACATAAATGCTATTAATTGTAACATGTTCCCGTGTTGGGGGAGTCCAGAACCAGGGGCAGCTGTTTAAGAATAAGGGGTAAGCCATTTAGAACGGAGATGAGGAAACACTTTTTCCACACAGAGAGTTGTGAGTGTGGAATTCTCTGCCTCAGAAGGTGGTGGAGGCCAGTTCTCTGGATACTTTCAAGAGAGAGCTAGATAGGGCTCTTAAGATAGCGGATCAGGGGATATGGGGAGAAGGCAGGAACGGGGTACTGATTGTGGATGATCAGCCATGATCACATTGAATGGTGGTGCTGGCTCAAAGGTCTGAATGGCTGACTCCTGCACCTATTCTCTAATGTCCATAGTGCATAAATATTATAAACTATCCATTATAAATATTATAAATTCATTGCATATCCTAACAGTTTAGTCTTTCCAAAATATATAACTGTTAAATGGTTATATAAATAAATTGGCTAGGTACAGGATATGGACGGGAAAGGAATGGAGGGTTATGGTCTGAGTGCAGGTAGATGGGACTAGGTGAGAGTAAGTGTTCGGCACGGACTAGAAGGGCCAAGATGGCCTGTTTCCGTGCTGTAATTGTTATATGGTTATATGGTTATAAAATGTTTCACCAATCAGGATTAAATTCTGTTTTCCATTTCTCTGCTTACCTTGCCAACTAATAAACATTCTGCAGCTGAAGACAACCCACACCAACCTGCATCATCTGGGAATGTAGATTGTGAATGTGTATAATAAGGATCTTTGGCACCAAATCTAACACGAAAATTCAAATTGATGAGACATAACTCTCTTAACAAAGCTACGTTGACTACCTCTCCGGGTATTAATCCTCAGAAATATTTTCCCCAAACTATTGCTAGATTCTCCTACCTATAATTAACTATCCGACCCGAGTGGTACAGTGGCACAGCTAGACGAGACACTGCCTCTATGCCAGCATCCCGGACTCAATCCTGACCTTGGATATTGTGCATATGGAGCCTACAATTCTCACTTATGACTGGGAATTTCTTTCAGGTGTTCCAGTTTCCTGACGCATCCCAAAGATCTGTGGATTGGTGGGGTGAATGACCACTGTGAAATGTAATGGAGAAGTAGGGTGAGTGTTAAAATCTGGCGGGGGGTTTTGTGAATGCAGGGTAAAATAAGCAAAAACTCAGATCAATGTTGGATTATGTGGGAGCCGCTGGCGCGAAGAGTGGGCTGGTCGGAGAGGGACTGGAGGTGTCTCCAGCGCCTGAAAGAGGCACCCCAGGGACACAGAGGCAGTCGGGCGAGAAGACAATAGACAATGGGTGCAGAAGTCGGCCATTTGGCCCTTTGAGCCAGCACCGCCATTCAATGTGATCATGGCTGATCATCCCCAATCAGTACCCCGTTCCTGCCTTCTCCCCATATCCCCTGACTCCACTATTTTTAAGAGCCCTATCTAGCTCTCTCTTGAAAGCATCCAGAGAACTTGCCTCCACCACCCTCTGAGGCAGAGATTTCCACCGACTCACCACTCTCTGTGAGAAAAAGTGTTTCCTCGTCTCCGTTCTAAATGGCTTACTCCTTATTCTTAAACTGTGGCCCCTGGTTTTGGACTTCCCCCAACATCGAGAACATGTTTCCTGCCTCTAGTATGTCCAAGCCCTTAACAATCTTATACGTTTCAATGAGATATCCTCTCATCCTTCTGAACTCCAGAGTGAACAAGCGCAGCTGCTCCATTCTCTCAGCATATGACAGTCCCGCCATCCCGGGAATTAACCTTGTAAACCTACGCTGCACTCCCTCAATAGCAAGAATGTCCTTCCTCAAATTAAGTGGGGGACGTCAGTTAGCGGGTCGAACTAGTCGAGGGCGACGGAACAGGTCCTGCAGCAGCCTGGGGCTTACCTGGACCAGTACCTACTGCATGTGGATCAGACTGGGTTTATTCCGTTTTCTTAGTAAATGGTGCCAGAATATGGTGACGGGTGCAATAATTTCACTGTGCAGTGCATACGTGACAATAAAGAACTATTGCTAATAGTCAGAGCAGACTTGGTGGACTAAAGAGCCTGATTAAGCACTGTATCTCTCCCTCTCTCTCTCCATAATCCCCACTGTCCTTCAAGTACAAAGTTACCACACTTGCTATCCTCCAATCATGTGGCACCTCTACTGTGGCCAGAGAAGATTATTAAATCTCTGTCAAGGCTCCAGCAATCTCATGTGGCGGCCAAGAATACATCTCCTCAGACCCTGGGGATATATCATCATTTACTGAAAGTAAGCATGCAGGTACAGCAGGCAGTGAAGAAAGCTAATGGCATGTTGGCCTTCACAGCAAGAGGAGTTGAGTATAGCAGCAAGAAGGTCCTACTGCAGTTGTCCAAGGCCCTGGTGAGATCGCACCTGGAGTATTGTGTGCAGTCTCACCAGGGCCTGCACACAATACTTTGAGGAAGGACTTTCTTGCTATTGAGGGAGTGCAGCGTAGGTTCACCAGGTTAATTCCCGAGATGGCGGGACTAGGCTTGTATTCACTGGAGTTTAGAAGGATGAGGGGGAATCTTATAGAATCATATACAATTATAAAAGGACTGGACAAGCTAGATGCAGGAAAAATAGAAACAAAGAAAATAGGTGCAGGAGTAGGCCATTCGGCCCTTCGAGCCTGCACCGCCGTTCAATATGATCACGGCTGATCATCCAACTCAGTATCCTGTACCTGCCTTCTCTCCATACCCCCTGATCCCTTTAGCCACAAGGGCCACATCTAACTCCCTCTTAAATATAGCCAATGAACTGGCCTCAACTACATTCTGTGGCAGAGAATCCCAGAGACTCACCACTCTCTGTGTGAAAAATGTTTTTCTCATCTCGGTCCTAAAAGATTTCCCCCTTATCCTTTAACTGTGACCCCTTGTACTGGACTTCCTCAACATCAGGAACAATCTTCCTGCATCTAGCCTGTCCAACCCCTTAAGAATTTTGTAAGTTTCTATAAGATCCCCCCTCAATCTTCTAAATTCTAGCGAGTACAAGCCGAGTCTATCCAGCCTTTCTTCACATGAAAGTCCTGACATCCCAGGAATCAGTCTGGTGAACCTTCTCTGTACTCCCTCTATGGCAAGAATGTCTTTCCTCAGATTTGGAGACCAAAACTGTACGCAATACTCCAGGTGTGGTCTCACCAAGACCCTGTCCAACTGCAGTAGAACCTCCCTGCTCTTATACTCAAATCCTTTTGTTATGAAACTAACAGTTCTTCACTGCCTGCTGCACCTGCATGCCTACTTTCAACGACTGGTGTACCATGACACCCAGGTCTCGTTGCATCTCCCCTTTTCCTAATCGGCCACCATTCAGATAATAGTCTACTTTCCTGTTTTTGCCACCAAAGTGGATAACCTCACATTTATCCACATTATACTGCACCTGCCATGCATTTGACCACTCACCCAGCCTATCCAAGTCACCTTGCAGCCTCCTAGCATGCTCCTCACAGCTAACACTGCCCCCCAGCTTCGTGTCATCCGCAAACCTGGAGATGTTGCATTCAATTCCCTCGTCCAAATTTATATTGTAAATAGCTGGGGTCCCAGCACTGAGCCTTGCGGTACCCCACTCGTCACTGCCTGCCATTCTGAAAGGGGGCCCCGTTTACTCCTACTCTTTGCTTCCTGCCAGCCAGTTCTCTATCCACATCAATACTGAACACCCAATACCGTGAGCTTTAAGTTTGTATACTAATCTCTTATGTGGGACCTTGTCGAAAGCCTTCTGAAAGTCCAGATATAACACATCCAGTGGTTCTCCCTTATCCACTCTACTAGTTACATCCTCGAAAAATTCTATAAGATTCGTCAGACATGATTTACCTTTCATAAATCCATGCTGACTTTGTCCAATGATTTCACCACTTTCCAAATGTGCTGCTATCCCATCTTTAATAACTAACTAGCAGTTTCCCCACTACCGATGTATACTAACTGGTCTGAATTCCCTGTTTTCTCCCTCCCTTTTTAAAAAGTGCAGTTAAAAAGTGGGGTTACATTAGCTAATGGTCCCAATGTTCGGCGAGTCCAGAACCAGGGGCCACAGTGTTAGAATAAGGGGAGGTCTGTTTCTATGACTGACATATGATGAAAGAATGGATCGAGTAGGCTTATATTCACCGGAATTTAGATGAGAGGGCATCTTCTGGAAATATTTAAAATTCTTAAGAGATTGGACAGGCTAGATGCAGGAAATATAGTAACATTAAACGAGAACTTACCAGTTCGAAGTTTGATCGTTATTTTATGAGGAGTAACGATGAGGGATTACGTGAAGAAACCCCGCCTGGCGCTGGAACGGCATACTTCAAAGCATCGGCATGAAAAACACAGAACATAATAGCCGGAGTAAGATAGTAAGGCTCAACATAGATTTAGAACTACCAGATGATCATTTATTTTATGAGGGTCGGGAGTGGAGGGCACGTAATCCCTCATCGTTACTGCCTCATAAAATAACGATCAAACTTCGAACTGGTAAGTTCTCGTTTAATCTTACTATTTTACTTCGGAGTCACGTGAGGGACTACGTGAAAATTTTGAAGCTTTCTGTGTTTTTTATGTCGTAAGACTCATTCCATACGACACTCTGGCTCATTCAACACAGTAATGAGCAAAATAACACATTTTTTTTCCTCCAAACATTGCCTCAAGTTATGTGATAAATTATTTCACGTTATAAAAGAATAAAAGTAATGCCCTTTCCATTGAAAGGCAAGTTTATCACAAAATATCAATTGATATATACAATTTGATGGTATGACAAAGCAACAATTATAGAGAACCCAACACTCCGTGTCCAATCCTGACACCATGACTGGTTCCATTTAATTTAATATTTATTTTACACCCTCCTGTGGCCTTGCATCTTTGCTCGAGCGGCTCATCCTGTGCCATTCCTGTGAATGTATCTACCTCCTTAACAGAGTGATTTTCCACATTTCAGTGTCTAGTTCCACTGAGTGTTATTCAATTTTTAACCATCTAGAATACATTTCTCTAGAACCATCAGTTTTTACTGAAACGTAATGTGGTTTTTTGTGTGTAATAAGTAGTGCTGTCTCATCACCACAGAGACTCTTACCTACTTCAACATATTTCATCAATGTTCACATACACACACAATTTAAGGGCCGACAGGATATGCTTATAGGTTTACCTTGGTTTCAGCTTTTCTTGGTCTGCTTGTTTGGTAAATTCATAAACATATATGATAATGTAATCTGTATCCACATGCAATTATAACATAATATTTGCAATGTTTGCACTCTATGTTGATACTAAAGTCATCAGCATTATTACTTTCAATGTTAACTTTTTTGAATCATTGATAGAATTGGAGTCCATAGCCTAAGGCAATTCAGGACTATATTGATCTCCCGACTTATGTATTGCAATTTTGGACAGATATATATATTAAGACCGAGATGAGAAAGACTTTTTTCTTTAAGACCGAGATGAGAAAGACTTTTTTCACACAGAGAGTAGTGAGTCTCTGGAACTCTCTGCCACAGAGGGTAGTTGAGGCCAGTTCATTGGCTATATTTAAGAGTGAGTTGGATGTGGCCCTTGTGGCTAAGGGGATCAGAGGGTATGGAGAGAAGGCAGGTACGGGATACTGAGTTGGATGATCAGCCATGATCATATTGAATGGCGGTGCAGGCTCGAAGGGCTGAATGGCCTACTCCTGCACCTAATTTCTATGTTTATATATATATATATATATATATATATATATATATATATATATATATATATATATATATATATATATATAGATATATAGATATATAGATATATATATATACACACACACACACATATATATACACACACACATATATATACATATATATAGATAGATATATAGATAGATATATAGATATATAGATATATAGATATATAGATTGATATATATATATATATATATATATATATAGATAGATATATATATATATATATATAGATATAGACATAGATATATATATCTATCTATCTATCTATCTATCTATATTTATATCCCTTTTCATATCGGGATATTACGAATGAACCCGATAACTTCTTGGTTAATATATTGTCCGTAAATAGGACGATAAACACTCTGATCCCTATTATTGGCTCTATCAATTAGATACTCAAAAAAATGCAATCCAGAAGGAACTCACATATATCTAATATGACAAGTAACTTTACTGTATACACAGACTTCCAATTTCTTATAACAAAATATTGTTTTTTTAAACTTATTTCTGCAAATTGCAGGTATAACACTTCTTTTATACATAATTATTTTATTGTTATGTTGTTATATTAGTTAAACATTCATAGACTTCTTTGACCATCAAACTATTGTAATGGTCTGGTCAACCTGCAGATAGTCAAATTCATATTTTCATGTCATGTATGCCTTTGTACAACAATAAATTACTGCAAATATGAATCATCACAAGTGGTTCAACATCACTCAATATTTATGAAAACCATGAAGGATCCGTTTTGGGCCACCAAAATGCCTCTGGCAGTGTCCTGCTACATTTTCATCAGACACTGCCCTATCAGACAAAAATGAGGAACATAAAAGAACATCTTTCCTCATGTAATTGAGAGAAATGCATCCACCTTTCCTGTTCTTGGTTTACCCATGAGAACATTTGAAAGATCGGTGATTTAATCTGTATACAACCAGATTAATCGTAAGTAATCCATATTAATGACAATGTATTTTCCCCCCTTAATTTGTTGTCTGCGATAACATTGTCTCTTTCTTAGAGATAAACAGCTGGACTAAAACATTTTAGAATATGCCACATCTGTTTACTCAGATAATCACATGATTATTATTTTACTTATCATATGTGATTTAATATATGCCACAGCCGTGGTATTGTTCACCTTGATATGACATGGACACTTCCATAATAGAACAATCGATATTTAATCCATAACTCCTTATACTTCAATAATTAATACAAATGTTTGGAGAAATTTATTGGGACAATCCATTTGCAATTACCTGGTATTATTGTCCGTAGTCCCAACAAGAGACATACCAATTATCTTTATAAGAATAGATAATATTCTTATCTTACCCAACTATTAACAGAAGCTGTCCATCATCTGTTAATACTTGCTTCAGTTTGCAACAGCTGCTAAGCTTATAGTTGAAGCAGCTCGTGAACCTTTTTTTATCCATTACTTTAATAATGATAATGTATCATTTGGTATTTGCATAAGCCTCTCACAAAGGCATACATATTCTTATAAGCTTCTGTATTCCTTCTTTTGGAGCTTTATTTACTCTTTACCTAGGCTCCTTTTCTAATGGAGGGACAAAGTATGTCAACAAAGCAATGAGACATATTTGTATCATGGAACAATTTTCCCCCTCTTATAGAATTACTGAATTACTCCCAAATCCAGAATAGTAATTTATGAATATTTATGAATGCCTAAACATAGGCTTTATGTGATGGGTCAGGTCCTTTCAACAGGCTTGTAATTGCAGCACTAATTTGCAGCTGACTCTTTATAACCTTCCAATTTAAATGTGATCAAGATAAACCATGACCATGTCCTCATTAGTGCAAGTGCTGATCTTTTTATCAGTACAATTGTTCTTCCAGTATTCTGTTTAACAGCCTTGAACTGGTTTTAATCCTTTAGACAATGTTTTAACTTGCACAGCTTGACCCATTTTTAATTAATTTCAAGCACCTGTAATATTTGATTAACAATTTGTTAATAACAACTGTATTTCAATGCTGAAGATGTTTCCATTTTAATAAAATGTTCTTACACTGTGAAAGTGTATATAAAATGATGTTTTGTATGGTTTATACCATCACATCTTTACACTGAGGTAATTTTATAATATATATATATGTACGTACCCCTTCTTTATTGGAGTTACTTTGATCAATTAAATCAATTTTTTAGGTTTTCTTATACAGGTGAACCAATCCCTTCTACATTTTTTTGTAGTCCTTAGTTATATTAAATTAATGATCATAATACACCTGTAATCCCCCACAATCAGAGATTTCATGAACTTATTTTGTAACAAGTTGTTTGCACCTCTTCAACGTACTTCAAGCCTTCTTTTCCCAATTATATGGGTTCGGATAAGGCTATGTTGGATTATATTTATTTATCATACTTCTGCCTTTGTTTTGATCCATTATCAAATCTTTATATTGGATCATAATTTTTCCCCCCCAAAGTTTAAAGACCAATAGTCTGTTCTTTTGTAATCAATATTTTTGATTTATCATAAGGCAGGTTTTATTCCATAATAATCAGGAGTTTAACATAACCTGATTTGTATTGATCTGCAAATCTAGAGTGCAGATTTGGTCCCTATACAATTACATATATATATATATATAACTAAAATTAATATTATATATTTCTTCCCATTGAGCTCCACAAACTGATGGCAATTTATTTTTATTTTAAATGTATTGGTTATTTGCACAATGTTTTATTTGTTTTCCATTGAATAGTAATGTCATGCACCGGTTTGAAATACTTTGAAATCGTATTTCCTTATATCTCATATAATTGAGACATGGATATCATAAACGGATTTCACCGTTGATATCTTTATAAAACATAAAAGTTTTATCATATACTGCTGTTTCAACCATAACAGCTTTGGTGAGACCAATTCATTTTTAGTTTCCATGTTTACTTTTATGGCCTCACTCATTCATTCGGGTATCGTACCTAGTACACCTCTATATATATTTTGTGCTGAAGTGTACTTGAATAAAACATAAAAGTTTTATTATTATTCTGCTGTTTTAACCATAACAGCTTTAGTGAGAGACCAACTAATTTTGATTTCCATGGTTATTTTCCATGGCCTCACTTCTTATTCAGGTGTTGTACCTACACCTGTATATATATATAATATATTTTTTTTTTTTTTGTGCTGTGGTGGGTACTTCATGACCAGCCACCACTATCAGTGCACTTTTAGGGTCAGTTTTCCATTTTATTTTTACTGCCCTTGTTACTCCTGAGTTTTTCCCTCAAGGAGACTACCTTCAAACATATCTGAGGTAGATATTCCCACAATATTTCATCATATATATTAATATATGAAACCCCCTTAGGGTAGGTTAGGGAATGTTTTTGGGCCTTTTAACCCTTTTTGGTTGAATTTTTTATTTATTTTTATTTTTTGGAATCTTTTTTCCATTATTTTTCAAGCCAAGAGATTTATAAAGCTTTTTTTTTTTTTAATAGTCTGTAGGCCTTTTATTGAACTTTTTAAATGATGGCCTTTCTGACTTTATAAAATTCCCCCCCCCCCCCCCCCCCCCCCCCCCCCCCCCCCCCTGCCAAAAGTTTGTGGAGCGACTAAAAGTCTTCCTAACGTAATTTTGACGGCCACCGGTATCGGAACCGGCTCCGTAATCTCCCGTCCCGATCGCTTCCCCTGGGATGTTATTTTAAAACTCTGTGGTTTTTATACAGAGTATTTCCTTTTATTTTAACTTTTACTTATTTTTTGCTTTTAAATTCGTTTTAAATCCTGGTGTTCAATACCAGCCACGGAGTTTTTAGACCCTGAAAGTTTTTCAACTGCACTTACCTGCGGGCCCGTACCTACCGCTGTCGAGGAGCTGCCTCTGCAGCTCATGCTCTGCCGTCAGCGTCGACGTAATGCCGTTCCAGCGCCAGGCAGGGCTTCTTCACGTAGTCACTCACGTGACTCCGAAGTAAAATGTCCCCGATGTTGGAAGATTTCAGAACTAGGGGTCGTTATTTAAGAATAAGGGGTGGGCCATTTAGGACTCAGATAAGGAAAAACGTTTTCACCCAGAGTTGTGAATCAGCCCGGTGATGGGGCTGCCGCGAGCGGCCGGCTGGCGGCAAGAAAGTGCCGCTGATCGCGCGGGCCGGCGCGGCTGCGAGCTGCCGGGCTGGCAAACCGGGGGCACATGGCGCCGGCGTTCACCACGGGAGGAACACCGGCGCGGCGGTGTTCCGTAACAGCATGTTTGGCTGCCGGAACACCGTAATATGGTTATTTCGCCGGGGCAAAATACGGCGAATCCGGGACACTTGGCACCTCTGTGATCATATTGAATGGCGGTGTTGGCTCGAAGAGCCGAATGGCTCTTGGTCCACTTGGACAATACAAAACACTTATGTCGGGCTGTTGTTTATAGACTACAGCTTGGCGTTCAATACCATCATCCTCTCCAAGAGGGTCAGGGAACTGGGTCTCTGCGCATCCCTCTGCAATTGGATCCTCTACTTCCTCATCCACAGACCAGTCTGTTTGAACTGGCAGAAACACTTCAACCTCAGTAACAATCGGTACGAGAGCACCTCAAGGCTGCGTCCTCAACCCTCTGCTTTACTCACGCTATACCCATGACTGTGTAGCCGGACATAGTGCGAATTCCATCATCAAGTTCGCCGACAACACAACTGTTGTTGGACGAACTACTGATGGTGAATAGTCAGAGTATAGAAGTGAGATCGACTGATTGACCAAAGGGTGCCAGCATAACAACCTGCCACTCAACATCGGTAAGACAAAGGACCTGATTGTGGATTTTGGTAGGGGAAGGATAGGGACTCACAATCCTGTTTACATCAATGGGACGATGGTGGAGAGGGTCAAAAACTTCAAATTCCTGAGCGTGCATATATTTCCGAAGATCTTTCCTGGACCCAGCTCACTGACACAATTATAAAGAAGGCACACCAGTGCCTCTACCTCCTGAGAAGACTACAGAAATTCGGTATGCCAAAGAGGATTATCTTTAACTTCTACAGGTGCACAGTAGTGAGCATACTGACTGGATGCATCATGGCCTGGTTCGGCAACTTGAACGTCCAGGAGCGGAAAAGATGTGAACACTGCCCAGTCCATCACCGGCTCTAACCTCCCCACCATCGAAGGGGTCTATTGAAGTTGCTGTCTCAAAAAGGCAGCCAACATCATCAAAGACCCACACCGTCCTGGCCACTCATTCCACCATTGTCTTCGGGAAGAAGGTATATGAGCCTGAAAACTGTAACGTCCAGGAAAAGCTCCTTCGCTACAGCCATCAGGCTATTAAATACGACAACAAATAAGCTCTGAACTACAACAGACTATTGTTATTATTGCACTATATTTGTTTATTTATTGAGTATGTGTGCATGTGTATATATACACACACTGAACTTTTTTCTCCCGTTATGTACTGTTTACATATTCTGTTGTGCTGCAGCAAGCAAGAATTTCATTGTCCTATCTGGGACATATGACAATAAAATATTCTTGACTCTTGACCTATTTTCTATGTTCCTTGACCAGTTGAAGCATTTAATAGATGCATGTTTTCAATGACAATTTGAATTTCACTGCCCGCTCCCTAAATTCTCCAACTTATATGCAACATTTCTAATGTTCTCACCTTCATATACAAATTGCACTTCTATACCCAATTTTATTTCAAACTTATTCTTACCATTCAGTGTTGTGAATGCACAAGGCCCCTAATTTCACCTTGTTGCATTCAAAAGCCTCCCAACCTCCATAATCTATGTTTCAAAGAACTGAGGTTATGTCATAGCGTTAAGGTGATTTTATAGAATGCAGAACATACACTACAGTGGCACAGCAGTAGGAATGTTCCTCACAGAGCCACGAACCCGGGTTTGATCCTGACCTTGGGTGGTCTGTGTGGAATTTGCATGTTCTCCCTGTGTTCTCCATGGGTTCCCTTCAGGTGCTCTGGTTTCTTCCATGTCCCAAAGATGTGCGAGTTTGCAGGTTAATTAGCCCTCTGTAAATTTCCCACAGTCTGTAGGGAGTGGATGAGAAAGTGAAATAACATTGAACTAGCATGTGCAGGTGATCAATAGTCCGCATGGACTTGGTGGGTCAAAGATCCTGTTTCCATGCTGTATCTCTAAACTAAACTACAACTGCACTCCAGGGGCAAAGGCCTGTTTCTTAGAAAATAGGGATCTCATCATATTTACACGTAGAAATAACTCATCCAGTAGGATTCAAAATTTCCCTAAAGCAAATATATAGTACTTCAAAATACAGAAATAATTTAAATGTCCATTTTATCTGATGAAACATATAAATTTTATTGAACATTAAATTGGAACACAATTGCTGGAAATTACATGTAAAATTGCAAAACGTCACACAACTACCGGTAAAAATGCATCAACAAATACAAAAATAAATGGAAAAACTAATAATTATTCTATACATTTTATTGGATTAATTATAATTTTGCAGTGTAATAAATACGAGATATGCAAAAAAGCTTCAGTCACACGCAAAACCAGTTTAACTGAAGTTACAGTAGGTTTGTGCAAATACAATTCAATCTTTTTAATTTAAAGATATTACTCCCCCATCCAAAAAGAAACTAAAGTGGTTGAAGTTCGTATGAAAATGATAAATTTGGCACACTTTCAAGTCAAACGAATAAATTCCTGAATTGACTCTTCATTTATATGAAGAAATTTGCTTGAAAAATGCAACAATTGTCTAAAAATTCATTGTATCTTTCAATTCATGTTATGAGGTAAGTTATTTTGCTAACGATGTATTTAAAATTACATCACAAGTTGTAGCAAATTACAGTAAAAAGTATTCCCTTTTATCTAAATACCAATTCTGTAATTGAATTAATTTTGTGCAAATACTGTTAGAATTCCAAATAGGAACAATTAAATAATAACTTAAATTAACCCTCAGGTCCCGTAAACCAGAGAATATAGGCTAATTTAAGCTGCAGTGTCCCATCAACAAATACATGTCCCATAACTTCAGTGACCAGTAGAAGACACTCCCAACAATAGAAATGCACGCATACTGTTAAGGCCTGCGAATAGTTTAACATCAAAACACCTGCTTGGCATTTAGATACCTTTTTTTAAAATACTCAATTCCTTTGATATTAAATCCCTTTCACCAACACCAGCTTTTAATAGTAAGCTTTAAACATCAAATTAACAGGCCCAGGAACCCAAAGCATCTCAATTCAAGAAACTGCTTCTGTAAGTAATTACTTTAATAGAGTTGTCTTTGAATTCAAATTACTTGTAGAACCAGTCCTGTCAAAAGCCAGAAACACCAAACAACCTAATAGAAACTACAGTAGCCCAAAACATATGCACACTAGAAATTCTAATTGTGCTTAGTAAAATCACCCACTAAACTTGCACCAACATTTCTGCCAATACATTTTATATTTTAATCTGAAAACATCAAAGAAATAAAATCCTTCAGATGTCGTGAGATTTCTATATATCTATGGATGTTTTGATGTGCCAATAGCTTTGTGATGTGGGCTTCTAGTATTCTAGGCTGAATTGTGAATAGGTTACTGGATCCTGTAATACATGTATGCTTTGCCATCGTACATGTGCCAGTTTTCTTTTAAACCAATAAGTGATTAACACCCTAGGTTCTGTTGCCATTAATTCATAAGCCATAAATGTATAGCTTACAATAGTACTTTACATTTCTGTTAGTGTAAGGTTTGATGCCTTGCATAATAATCTGCTCTTTAATTTTTTATTTAATGCAGAGTTACACTGCAGAAAATGAACTCTCAGTCGCAGCCAAAATCTGACTGTTCCCATAAATTGAGAATTAAGTGTGGTGAATAATTTCACAGTAAATCTATTTTTTTAATGTGCCATGAAATACAACCACTGACTACATCGTACACTGATCATCTTCATGCCTTCATAATCACAGAAGTCATTGATGTTAAACTAACATTTTAATGTAGGCTGATACACGACCCCATCTTAGTGTAAGCATCTTAACTATTCATACATTAATGATGGACGACCTTTCCATAACTCTGAAAAATCATGCAGCTTCCTTGCAGCCGTTGTCACAGACAGATCACACGTTCACTATTTTGATGAACCCAAAATTTAGTACAACTGATTTATTACCAAAGGGTGATGATTTCCTTTCAATAGACTTTGATTATCCTGCATGATAATTTACCTCTCCAATTAACATACACCCCATCCCAATCACGGTGAACCTTCCAATGTCAGCGTAGCTTAATGCTGAGCCGTTGTACAGCTTCACCGTGATAACATTCTGAAGCTTGAATATATTTTTGTTTACTGTTTCTTTACAGATCATATTATCTCAGTTAAAAACTGTTGACGTCGTCCATCACAACTGCATTGGGACGCCAAAAAATCTCTTTTTTTTACTGTCCCAGCAAAATTAATAATGATTGCGGTTATAGTGGTAAACAAACACTCAAACCCATCAGGATATCAACACAGCATAGCTGTAAAGTCTACTTTTCGGAGAAGACTTCCTACAGTTGCCTACTTTTAAATCTAACTAGTTCTGATAAACTGCCATTTGCTCATTTCAAAAATGCCGTCAGCTTATTTCTCCAATTATTTAATTCACCTTCATTGTCCCAAGATATATATACATATATATATATATATATATATATATATATATATATATATGTAGAACCCAAGTGGAAAGCATTCTTTATCATACCAATGCAGCAAAACATAAAGAGCTCCTGAAGTATTGACTGTACTTATTGATTTTTTCTGTTGAAATGTGGAAGGCTTTACATCACAGTAACATAGCCTTTTCCACAAAGTACTTAGCGTTCCAATTTAACAGGTGCAAGAATGTTTTCTATCAAAGTGATTTAACGTTTGAACTTTCAAGAGTAATTAGGAGAACACGTCTCTAATTTAAAATTGCACATTCCAACACAATCTAAATCATCACAAAGAATTTCTTGCAAAGTTTACTGGCACGACATTTCTCTTAAATGAACAAAATAATTAAGTTATAGCATCAATTTGTTTTACTTGAATAAGGTCAAACTTGAGGAAAATCAATGAAGGTTGGAATCAAGTTCTTATGCATTTAATAAATATATTGAGATATATTTATTGAGCACATTTGAAGTAAATGGCAGCATTATCCTACGCTAATAGCCATTCATTCCCCTTGAATGCATTTACTTTTTTAATTAAGGTTTGCGTAATCAACCATCTTTCATGCATAAAGGTGATTTACATGCATAATCAAGAACTCAAGAACACCCAGCGACCGGTGTACATTGAATTCAGGAAAACTATTTTTCCATTTAAGCACTTAAATGGATAGATAATATGCAAGATATTTATTCTCGGCTTGGTAAGTATTTTAGAATAAGGGGATCTTGCAGTTCAAATGGATCGGTTTACATCTTCTTAATTTTTGAACTCCTGTGTTGGCTAAATGATGCATCAATTCTTTTCTGTATTATTTCAAGATCTACCCATAATTACTTTACCAAACTGGCAAAGCGTTAAAACTTTCACGCATATATCAATTTTTTTCAGTAATAAATGACAACTGTTTGATTTGAGATACAAAAACAAAGGCAATGCTCTGTCTATTTGTATCATGCTTATCAAAACTTAAATTAGTACAGCTGAGACAGGTAAATCAATGAAACCACTGTTGCAGATAGAGAAATATGCTACATAATGTGGTTACATTATTTACCTGGTGAGTACCATCAGTACTTAAGTGCAATATCTGACAGGATGCATAGCAGTTTCACAAGCTTCATCTCGAACAGACTAGGGCTTACTTTTAGAAACAAGTCACAGAATTTTGTAAACTTTAAACTGTTGGAACCCAAATTCTAACTAGAGCAGTGTAGCTGGCTTGCGCAAGCTACAAAATACAAAATGCAGCCAAAACATTTTTTTCTTCACATTTTTCAAAAGGAATTGTGTAAATGTGGAAAAAATGTGAACAATTTAAGCTGAACACATCATTTCTCATTTGAATGCGATAAGGCCACTCTCCACAATATTATTCAAATTGTTTGTGGAGAATAGGGCAGGAACACTTTTCAATTGACTGCGTTATTCCACCAATCCAACTGCTTAGCTGTACATGGTTTCTCCACTTGCTTTTCCCTTTATATGAAGGTTCATAAAGTTTAGCCTTTTCTCTGCTCCACCATTGAATGCTTCATACCTAATATGTTATACATGGGAAATTGTCTTTCAAATAATTTTACAAATTACTACACTTGCAGGCATCTCAATATTTATGAACTGTGTAAAAAATACCTCTTAGTTATCCTAAAATGTATTCATTGGAATAACTAGTTATTATCTAACAATTAAAAAAAATCTGGTAATGCACTTTCTCCCAACTCACTTGTTTACTTTTCCAATAACAGCATTAGGCCCAAACCTTTGAGGACTTGGGCAGAGTGAAATATTAGTAAAATCACCGAAGCAGTATTGTGTGCAAGATGGTACTTAAAAAAATAAAATTAATCTAGAACTTTAGATTTAACAACCCATTTCAATTTTACTCTGCATAATATGAAGGTAATATAGTGTTAAGATTGTATACATTAGCAGATGCACAGGTGTCAGGAGTTATGGGAAGAAGGCAGAATGGGGTTAGGAGGGAGATCGATCAGCCATGATTGAATGATGGAGTAGTCTTATCCTGCTTCTATCACTTATGACCGTATGTGAAATATGGCTTATTTTTAGTCAAGATCATGAGCTAGGGACCATCATAGCTACACTCCTACTTTTAACTCTGTAAATCCTTGTATGCACTAAATCCCTGATAAGGGCTTTCTATACCAAATTATGCGGAGTAACTTTGCTAAACTCAGCTTTCACATATTATAAGTCCAAGTAGATCAGTGACAATTCTAATTGCAGAAAGAAGAACTTGGGAGAAAAAAACATAAGCTCCAGAGCAATGGAACTATTCAGAAGAATGATATTAAGTACAACCTGCGAGCAATTGGTCAGGTGGAATTACCACTATTTTTCCAAAAACATGGTTAAAAGATGTGTTAATTTTAACAATCGTATTCTTTAATTGGTGTTCCATCTGAGTGAATTTGAGCAGGGATACCTGTTCAATATTCCAGCATGAAGTTACGTGTACTGCACTTTTTCAAGAACAGCAAATAATGTAACTTAAATTTCTTCTGGGGCAAGCTGTGTTCACTTTAAGCAGCTTGAAAATGAATAAAGTGTCGAGTTTTATATTCTGTTGGGTTAAATGTGACCCAACATGTGAACTAGGAATTACATCAATTATACTTCCCTTTGCAGCTTATCCTCAACAGTTAAATCAGCAGTGGAAAATTCAATCCGTACATTTGATTTTCAGGTATAAACATTTGTAAATTCCTGCAGGTTTCTTACTTGAAACTTTTAAGTTACATTTTGAGATGCATCAATGCACAGGAAAAAGATTTGGTATTTTACCAGCTCTAATTCAGCTTCAGACAACTTGTTCATAATCTATAATTTGTTGTCCTGTTGCATTTAAATCACATCAGACTTTATCAATATTTATGGCTCAAAGAGATCTTGACTTTCTTGTTTCTCAACCTCTGCATTGTGTTTCTCGGTGTCTTTGTTGACCTCCAACAGATATTCTTCTATGAATGTGTCCATCACTGATTATTTAGATATATAAAGGAAATTAACCATTCTCTTTGTGATCTTACAAACAAAATGCAAAACAATTAATCTTAACTGTCCATTTATGTATTTGCTCCTTAAATTTATCAGCATAGTTTTAGTTGCAATTTAATATAAAATGCATATTTTATCCATTCCACGATGTGATACATGCAGGACAGGTTTTCTCAAGATCTTGCACGTTAACACTTGAAATACCTGGTAGGATCTGTCACACTGGTGATGAACAGTATTACCATAATTGTTCAAAACAAAATTGTACAGAAAAGAACTATCCAACAACTCAAATCTATACACTAATACTGGTAATTACATTATTTCAGGAGATGGTTCATTGTTAAGTTAGAAATTTTTGTTCAATGTAAAAAGGAAATATTTTCAACAGAAAAGGAGCCAAACTTTTCATTGGCAAATTAAGACCAAATGGTGAATTTTAGTTCTACGCGTAGGGCATGGGAAAATTACTGAATGAATTAATACTTTATTGTCACATTGTGACGAGTCACAGTGAAATTCTTTGTTTTGCATAGCCACGGTATGCAAAGAGTTGCCACATAAATGACGCCGACAAAATTGCAAAGAGTCCCCCGCCAGGTCCTCCTTTGTTCTGCCCCACTCCCTCCCCCATGTCGGGTCCTCCTTTGTTCACCCTGAAGAGCACAAGCCATAAACAGAAAACATTACTTTGAACAATCCTTACCTTGCACCAGAGGCTCCTTCGTCAGGATATTCCCACATAGATTTCACATCCAATTTGATAAATAAAAACGTTAAAATTCCATTTATAGACCACAAGCACAGATCATTAAAATTAAGGATTCCATCAAAAGGATACATGGATGATAGTCACTCTTCTCACCAAAGAAGTTCACAAACTGATTCCCATTATAAAACCAACCAGGTGGAGGTAGCTCTAAATGACGTTTTATCTGAAAAGTTAAAGATCAATTATTTTAAGAAGGTGCTTCCTATATTCTTAAGCTCAAAGACAATATCAAAAAAGCAATAGTTCCAGCATTATCCACCAAGAAACGCAGTTGCCCATCGTCCTCTAGTCCGAAAAGCAACAATGCACCACACACAGGCTGTGTGCTCAGTCTTCTCTTGTACTCCCTGTTCACGCACGACTGTACTGCTAAGCACAGCTCCAACAACATCCGAAAGTTTGCTGATGACATGACCATCTTGGGCCTCATCACAGACAACAATGAGACAGCCTATAGAGAGGAGGTAAAGGAACTAAACAGCTGGTGCCAGGAAAAAAAACCTCTCTCTCAAAGTCAGCAAAACTAAAGCGATGATCATGGACAACAGAAGACAGCAGGGGAGTGGTCACCTCCCCATCCACATCGGTGATACTGAGGTTGAAATGGTCAGCAGCTTCAAGTTCCTAGGTGTGCACATCACTGAGGACACTGCACACAACACAATAACAAAGAAAGCCCGTCAGCGGCTCTTTTTCCTGAGAAAACTGAGGAGGTTTGGCATGAACGCCAACATCCTCACAAACGTCTACAGATGCACCATCGAGTCTGCTGACGGGCTGCATCACAGTCTGGTACGGGAACTGTGCTGCCTACAGCCGCAAATCACTAGAGAGTGGGGAAGGCGGCACAGCACATCACTGGCAACTGTCTCCCGGCCATTCTGGACATTTTTCACACGCGGTGCCTGCGGAAGGCACACAGCATCATCAAGAACCACAGCCACCTAGCACGCAGACTGTTTTCCTTGTTACCGTCAGGCAGACGATAAGAGGAGCATGGCTGCATGAACCGTTTTTACCATCAGGCCATTAAGCTTCTGAACTCATAAACACATCATATATGTTGATTATTTTATTTATTATTGTCTTTTACCTACCAATGTCACCTTTATATTATCTTATTTTTATCCTTGTAATATCATTGCTGAGGTGACCCGTTGTCTTGGCAAACGCATTTCATTGTACCGTTGACCCTGTGATAACCTACATATGACAAATAAAACTGAACTGAACTGTTGGCCTTCTGTCCCAGAACCAATTTCTCATCCATGCTGCCACTGTCAGCTTTATTCTGTGGACTTTAATTCTGCTAACCAGCTTGTGTGACTTCGTCAAATGCTTTCTAAAAATCTGTAGAGAAAACTTTTTATCATCAGTTATCATTAATGCATTTGGTGATCAAGAAATTATTAAGTACGATCATTGCCAACATTGCAAGTATGAACAGCATTTGAATAACAGATACATTTTAATGTGGATATGTGTTGGTTGGAAGCATTTGAGCGGTAGAGCATTTAAGAACTATGTTTCAATCATTTACATTTTGTCTTATTCATTTACAGTATGTGGCTGTCATTGACAAGGTAGGCATTCTTAATTTCTCAAGCCCACCCATGATTGCGCTTGAAAAAGTGGAAGTAAGAGCCTTCTTGAACTACTGCAGTCCATTTGTGAAAGTATTTAATGACCAAAGCTAACATGTAGGGCCATCCACTTTGGGAAAATAAATAGAAAAGTACTTTTTGAATGATAAAAGATTGCAAGTTATTCATAGGGACCAGGGTGTTGTTGTACAATAATTACTGAAGGTTAGCATGCGGATTGAGACACCAATTGATACATGGGCTTTAAGGGGCTGTCCCACTGTACGAGCTAATTCAAGAGCTCTCCCGAGTTTAAAAAAAAATCAAACTCGTGGTAAGCACGTAAAATATACGTAGCGGGGACGTCGGAGCTCGGGACGTCTCTTAGCGGCTCGTAATGCTTACGGCAGGTACTCAGGAAACGCGGTAAGCTCGGGAAGACCCGTGAAGATTTTACATGTTGAAAAATGTCCACGAGAGCCCCGAGTACCTATGAGCAGCTATTACCGTAATTATCCAAGTTCGAATCAGGGGAAACCCGGGAGAACTCTTGAATTAGCTCGTACAGTGGGACAGCCCCATTATTAAGAAAGGAATCAAGTGCACAAGAAGGGACATCTTGCTCTAATTGAAGAGAACCCCGTGAAACCAAAAGAATATTTTTGCTCTAAGGGTATAGAGAAGGTTCATTGGATTTATTCCTAGGGTGGCAAATTCATCAGGTGATGAGAGATTGAATAGGTTTAATCTTACAATCTCTGGAATTTAGAAGAATGAGAGTGTTAAATGGGCCAGTATCCGGACATGCTAGCTTTAACATAATTATCAGAATTAAAGGGTTCACACGAGGTCAAACTTATTCACACGCTGAAACATTACGATTAAAAGTGCAATTACGATAAAAATGGCTTCATCTAGATAAATAACTGGACTGACGAATAGGGTACTGGATATGGTAAGATTGCAGCAAGAAACAAGTTGTCCTACAACTTTATGCTGCACGCCATAAATATAACCATATAACAATTACAGTACGGAAACAGGCCCTTAGTCCGTGCCGAAAAGTACTTTTAACCCAACAAGGCACAAAAAAACATCCATCTCTGCTGTACTATTAGAATTCAAGAGAGGGGATGCTTCCTTGATCACTGTAGTGCAGTACAACTAGTCAGCACACAATAGCTTTGAAAGCGATGTGCTCACCAATTTTCCCCCTCTCTCTCTCCCCCTCCACGTAGTTCAACTAAGAGTGAATGTATTGAACTGTATATCAAAATGTTGACTCAGTTCGGTCTTCAAATACTTGAGACCTACACGTTCAACCTTATTTATAAGTCTGATTCCATCACTATAAAATGGAAAACAGTCAGTACTTACATGGATATTCTTAATTTCTTGCTTGGTGAGGGTTTCAAATGTTTTGAGGGGTTTCTTCATAAGTTTCTACAATGGAAAAATAACATGATTAAAATATTCATACTTTAATTAGAAAAATAATATGAATAGCATTATTGGTGTAGGCATCATTTCACATCTTAAAGCTTTGTGGTTATGTCTATATACAAATAAGTTTTATTATTATATGGACGGCACGGTGGCGCAGCGGTAGAGTTGTTGCCTTACAGCGCCGGAGACCCAGGTTCGATCCCGACTACAGGTGCTGACTGTTCTCCCCGTGACTGCGTGGATTTTCTCAGAGATCTTCGGTTTCCTCCCACACTCCAAAGACGTGCAGGTATGTAGGTATATTGGCTTGGTATAAATGTAAATTGTCCCTAGTGTGTGTGTAGGATAGTATTAATGTGCAGGGATCGCGGTCAGTGTGGATTCGGTGGGCCGAAGGGCCTGTTTCCGCGCTATCTCTAAATGAAACTAATGATAAATTTACAAATAGCAAGATATCTGTTACACGTGTCTTTACCTGTCTTGCACACTGTCGCAGCCAGTCCTTCAATGATTCCTCCTTCAGCATGCAACCAATGAACACAACAAAACTGCCCAGAGGTTTCCTATTCAGCCTTCCATCGCCTTGCAGAGGAGGTGGAGAAGGGCCATCTTCCAAGGGATGCGCAGTGAATATATTGGTCTGGATGTTGTGGCAAATTTCAAATCTTTTCTCGGAATCTAAAAAACCACAAGTGAAGAACAAGACATAGATTTGCAAGATACAATGAAATTATGCAATTATATTCTTGAAGCTGTCAGGAAACATAATCAGACAGAAATGTTTTTTTAGAAATAGGCTACTTATTTTTCATAATTTTTGCTTGCGGTATCAATGCAACATAGGCATCTGCAAATGCAACTCAGGAATAAGGTGCAAGGATGTGATCAAGGACCACATGAATGACTGTAATCAATCTATTCTTGTTTCTGGTGAATTTGACATTTTCAGAAATCCATCATTTCGTCATCTCCAAGCTAAGCTATTGTGAATTAAACAAATAAGTATTTGGATTCCTAAATAGGGAGCTCTTTTTCCACAGGATGTTTGTGTACCAGGCAAGGCAAGCATTTACTGTCCGTCCCTAATCCCCATTGCTAATGGTCTTACCATACCATTTTAGATAGAAGCTAAATTTCAATGGCAATGCTGTTGGTCAGGAATTGCAATTGATCAGAGCTGGTAAAGATTGGTAATTTTCTTTCCAGAAGTAAATTAATGTATCAGATGAATTCTTATGATGTCCAAAGGTTTCAACATCATTTTGGATACTTTCAGACATAATTATTATCTCTCCTGTGTTGGAATCCAAATGTACATATAAGCCTCTGTTCACTAGCTTGGGTATTAAATAAACTGATATGCACTTTCTCCTACTGAAACACTCTACTTTAGCTTCAGTCTAGGGAGGTTACATGTGGAATTTCATAATCACTATCTGAATCTCTTAGGGGTATACGTAAAATTACACGTAAGATGTCTGCTGCCTGTTCAACCAAGGCCACTATACCAGCTGGTACATTGGAAAGCTAACACATAGAAGTGCCCCTTCAATTTACACGCAATCCTGACTTAGAAACATATCACTGTTGCTGGGTCTACATCTTGAAACTTACTCACCAACAGGATTATAAGAGTGCTTCTACCAAAAGTGATGCTCTAACCACCTTCACTGGGTGAACGGAGAATTGTAACAATTAACAGCCTTAACAACCATACCAAACCTCATAAAAACATTGAAAAATAAAAGCAGACCAGAATAATCTTTAGGTGAGAAATAAATGTTGCACAACAATGGGCTTCACATAATTATCACTTTTTATTCAATTTTATTTTCATTTTGAAGATATCATAATTGCATATGCATCTACTGGCAAGGTGTATCAGCAAGCAAACTTCTGTTGAATTGCCATACCCAATGGTTTTAGCCATACAAAAAATAAGTGCTTAGTAATGGGTTGACAGTGAGTAGTTATGAAGAGATACTGGAGAAGCAAGGTCTGTTCTCACTGGAGCAAAGAGTACATGAATGAGCCATATCAAATTACGAGCGGTACTGATAAGGTATCATATCAGAGGCTGATAACATTAGAGGACAGGTTTGTGCTAATAGAGCCTTCTTCAGCCAGAGGGTGGTGACTCCCTGGTATGCAGTGGTTGAAGCTGGGCCATTGACACCATTTAGGAGTCGAGATGAGCACTTGAAACATCGAGCCATGGACAAAGAGAAAGGCAGGATGTCCACTGGTTGGCATGCATGAGTTGGACTCAATGACAATAGGTACAGGAGTAGGCTATTCGGCCCTTGGAGCCAGCACCGCCATTCAATATGATCATGGCTGATCATCCCCAATCAGTACCCCGTTCGGGGAGGAAGATTGCAGCCTTCACGTCGTCCGCCCTGTTTCGACAAATGCAATCAACTCGACGTGCACAAACGGAAGATCAAATAGAACAAGTTGTCCTACAACTTTAGGCTGTGCACGCCACACGGAAGAAGAAGAAGGAGAAGAAGAAGAAGTACCCCATTCCTGTGATGGCCTGTTTCCATGCTGTATAATCCTATGAACAAAAGTATTCAAGCAGCCCCTGCAATTACACCACCTTACCAAGAAGAATCAACATTTTACACAAATGAGCAATGGAAATAAAGTTCAGGAAATTGTGTACCTGAAAATTTTAGTTGAGCTCGAATATGATAAATATTTCCACAGAATGGACTTGATTTCAATGCATTTTTCAGTGCTAGGGAGACAGAAAAAGACAAATCAAGGTTACTAAGGAATAATACTGAAATCATATTTTGGTCTTACGTTTTTACATAAGTCTGCCAGACTTTGGCTGGGCTCTTTTCCTGAGAACTATTCAGAACCCCGACTGCTTGTAAGTCGGAAATGAACATGGACAGTAGATGGGTAAGGATCAGAAACAGCTGTGATGGGAGAGTGAGCAGGCTCCAAGCGGGCTCATTCCCTCACTTAATGTCCCATTTAGAATTGGCAGTAGATGCCTACAGGCACACAGCAGTCAGCAAATGCATCCCCACCTATCCTGCTGGTATCCTTTGAGCTTATGCGTATGTATGGGCTGTCCGTAAGCTAGGAGTTTGTAACTGGGGAGAATAAGTTGCAGTTTCAAGATTTAATGCTGTCTCTTTTTGATCAGCTGAAAGCTCTCAACGATTGGTTGCTCCATCCTTAATTAGCTAACCACAGGAAACCTCTGATGGCAGATGCTTTGCTGCTGATGAAAATAGCAAAAGCTATAAGCTGATAAATTGCTTCTCAAACCAATGCATCAGAAATCCACAAGATCTTACAACTGTTTAACCTACAGGAAGCTGAAGGGAAGAATCATTAAGGAATCTCACTAGCAGGTTTATCTTGGATTCAGAAATCTCACAAACAAGACAAACACGGACTTCAAACAAAACTGGAAATCTAAAACAAAAATATACACAGCGTCGGCATCATCCATGGTGAAATAAATAATCAACCCTTTGGGTGCGCGAAACTGCTGAGTTTTTTCAGTATTTTCTATCTTTGCTTTGGAGTTAGCCAACTATTCATAAAAGACTAACAATTGGGGAACAAGGAGAGAATATTTAAGGAGATAGCTCCAGAGCGTGGGATCTTTTACAGATAAAAATCAGTTGATGTGAGTCCTTCCCGAATCAAGGTGGCTGTAGCTCATGTAGAATGATTCTTGCCTTACAATGGCAAATGAATCAGGTGTAGGGAATTATTTCCTAAGAATCAATTGTATGGGAAATCAAGGAAAGGCCAAAAGGAAAATATTTTTGAAGTTTACAATCTGCATCTTCTTCAGATCAGCAATGAAAGCATCTATTGTACAAAATTTATGAAG
This sequence comes from Okamejei kenojei, assembly GCA_035221665.1. Classification (NCBI taxonomy): domain Eukaryota; kingdom Metazoa; phylum Chordata; class Chondrichthyes; order Rajiformes; family Rajidae; genus Okamejei; species Okamejei kenojei. The sequence continues at coordinate 186,643,595 of CM069131.1, read as the reverse complement.
GCCAAGAATAAAGGATAACATCACCAAACGTTCTGAGAATTTTCAGCTCATATGTTAATCTCTTTTCAACTGACAATAATGCTCTTAATCTTATGTCCATTCATCAAGCTCATGGTGCATATAATGCTCGTCTGAAGTCTACAAATCATATTCCTTAATCTATTAATGTATTTACTCAGTAAATTTACTGTTGTAAAACTTAAACAATAACGGGATTGGCCTCAACAGCCCTCTGTGGCAATGAATTCCACAGATTAAACAACCACTGACTAAATAAATTCCTCTTCACCTCCTTTCTAAAAGAGCACCCTTTAATTCTGAGGGTCCTAGACTCTCCCACCAATGGAAACATTATTTCCACATCCACTCTATCTATGCTTTTCATTATTCTGGAAGTTTCAATGAGGTCCCTCTTCAAACTTCTAAACTCCAGCCAGTTGATAGGGAGGTCAGAAATAAGTTTTTCAGTTAGTCCCAATGTCCTGTTATGTTAGCCGTATTAATGCATTATCATCCAAGTATACACATCTTCCAGGCATGAAAGCAAATTCTTCTTCATACCTTTAAAACTTTGAACTGCTTTATGGGAATTACATTTATAGTTTGATACAACTACCTACTAAGTTTCTTATTTTCATTTTATTAATTTAGTTCCATCTATAGACTTCTTAATGTATACAGCTCAAGATTGGTAAAATAAAAGAAAGCCAATTTACACCTCACTGCAAAAGCTTAAATGTACCTTTACACTTCGTCACAAATCGGGCTTTATCAAGTGAACAGCTGAACCGAATGCAGATCTGAGTCATTTGTGGGAAAATTGGTCCTGATCTGAATTTGCCATTCCACCTAGGAGAAACACAAAGCTAAAGAATACATTCCATTCCAAAATGTTCATGAAACTTTGCGAAGATAAAGCTTTCTCCATATTAACATTGCATACAAAGCGCATTAGAGTTTATGAAAATATATTTCATTACAAGCTACTACTATATTTTGTCTTCTCATCCAAGTTATTTTATTTATTTAGTGAAAATCCCCACTGCTTTATCGCTTGTTTACCCCTTTGTCTTTGCAACAGCAGCACAAAAATCATGTTGTGCACTGGAAAGTCTTACCAGCCAGGGAACATCAAATAACGTGTTCTCAACATAAACGGTTCAGAGAAACTGCTTCCTGACAGAATCATTTCAATATCAGCATTCCTAAATTTTTTTAGGGAAAAAAGGTAAATGAGAATTTTACAAGGAAGTAGCAATATTGGTTTATTACGTGAGATGAAAAATTCATGCACATTTTTGTTTAGTTCTCACAGGATGTGAAGCATCCCAACCACATGCAAGCAATGCCTGTTTCAGTTTTTGTAATAAGAAACTAAAATATTTTATTTACTCTCGTATCCTTCCTTCAGACTCAATTTTACAGATCTCTTTTATATTAAATAACTTTGATAATATTCTTCAAATGAACAAAAGACATATACAAATGGTTAGCTATTTTTCGGTTTGATGTTAACTTTGTAGATTTATAGAAGTTCATCGTATTTATTATAATTCACCAGGTGTATATTTTACATTATGTAGGAATTAGAGAAATTAATCTGGAATTCAGTACCTTGTCACTGCCCCCTTTTCTGCTAGAATGAATGCAGTCCTGGGGTTTGCTACACGAATCAACTTCTGCAGATGTACCAGAAGTGGATGTCTTTGCTCAGAGGTCAAGCTTGTGAAAACAACATTACTGACAACACCTGCAAAAACAAAATTACAAAAAATTGGTACAGAACTTTAAATGAAAATGAATGTCTTATTCGTTCCATATTGTCCTTCGGTTTCAAAAGTCTCAATCACCATATCTCAAATTTCTACTTCTTTGGACCACTGATAATTAAATTTCAGAGACTCAAGAAACTGAGGATGAAAACATTTTGAGCAAAACACAAAGTGCAGGAGGAACTCAGCAGGTCAGGCAGCATCCGTGGTGGGAATGTATAGATTACATTTTGGGTCGGGACTCTTCTTCAGGCTAGAGTGGGCGGACAGTAAAACTTTGCTTTCCTTCATCCCAGCAGCTCCATCCAGAGGAAACCATGTTTATTTGTTGACAACATCTTCATAAAAGCAGTCCTGGGGCCTAGAACATTGTCTAGAAAGGTGATAACCTCACCACATTTACAAGCCACATGAAGAATTGGAACTCACGATGTTATAGGTTGAGCAATGGGAAAGGGAGTAACTGGAATAACTCTCAAAGACAGTGTGGACTTTGGCTGTTTTGTAATTTTAAACGTTTCTCTGATTAGTTCTTAAGTGAAGGCAAGAAGGAACTATAATACCAGATCAAAATTGGCAACTCCTGTTGAAAAAAACACACATGGACAGACACGATCAAGCACAAAACAAAATTCAGCTATAAAGCCTAACAAACGAATGGTCACTCAGATGGCTGAGAACAGTTCACTGTGAAATCTGGTTTCAACCATGTAGTCAGGTATGACTTCATGCAATGTTCATAAAAGCATCAGCTCTGAGTATATAATAAAACAAAGCTACCAAGTTTATCAAAATATACCATTTCAAAATGTAAATTAGACTGTTAGAATCAACATAAACTTACATTATCTTGACACAATCCTAAAACTTATCAGCTACATCTGCAAAATATGCCACAAAAAGGATAACAAAAAGGAAAATATCTTCAACAATATATTATTTACTTCAATTCTAAATACCTTGAGAGCATTGATCCAAAAGCTTTGGGAAAAGTAACCTGAAAACACAAAAACATTATTAAAAACAATTAATATTAGTAAAATATGTATATGACTTATTAATGAACTGTCCCAAAACTTAATCTGAAATTTGCTAAAACACATGGTTGCCTCCTATCTATACCTTCCCCAGAATTGAAGGCTGTTCCTATCAAGCTTAAACTAGTTACCGCTATCACAATCACGCTTATTGTAGAACAAGAAATGTTAAAGGATCCCGACCCGAATCGTCACCCATCAGAAATGCTGCCAGTCCCACCCAGTTACTCCAGCATTTTGTGTCTATCTCCTCTCCCTTTCCATCTGTATTCCTTCCTCTAGCTTCATTATATACACGTCATCTATTCTTACCTCACATCTTTTATCTTTGCATCTTTGGTTTTGTCCAACTATCTGTCTATCAAAACCCCACATCCCCACACCACCTATCAATCGCCAGGCTTTGTACTGCTTTTCTCTCTTCCAGATTTCTCATCTCCCCCCCCCCACAATCAGTCTGAAGATGGGTCGCAACCTGAAACGTCACCCATTCATGTTCGCCAGAGATGCTGCCTGACCTGCTGAGTTACTCCAGCAACACGTGCATTTGCTTTACTTTTTGTATTCCAGCTTTTGTAGTTCTTAGTTTCTTAACCTTTCCAAGGTCATGTCTAATGCCAAGAAAATTAGACGCCCCAATTTAGGACTTTAACTTGTGGACCAGCTCTATCTTTTTCCATAACTATCTTGAAGCTAAGAGAATTTTGGTCACTGATCCCATAGTATTCCCACACAGGAACATCTCACATAGGAGTGCAAGATCAGCTTAAAGCAGAAACCAGGGGCCCGAAAGAAAAATATATTTAAATTGGTCAGAGGGACAATATGACCAATATTGAATAAAATGTATGACTGAGGATAAATATGACAAATATTTAAATAATTCTTTCCTAATTCTTAATAAATTAACATTTGATTGATTGCAAAACTATATAGGTATAGATCCCGCATATCCGCAGAATCCCGCAGCTCCGCTCTTGCTCCCCCTCTCCCCAATCGTAACAAGGACAGAGTCCCCCTTGTCCTCACCTTCCACCCTATCAGCCGTCGCATACAGCGTATAATCCTCCAACATTTTCACCACCTCCAACGGGATCCCACTACTGGCCACATCTTCCCATCCCCACCCCTTTCTGCTTTCCACAGAGACCGTTCCCTCCGCAACTCTCTGGTCATCTGAATATCTCCGCTCAGTCCGCCTAATCCTACCCGATCTCCCGGTTGTTCAACACTTTAACTGCCCCTCCCATTCCCACACTGACCTTTCTCTTCTGGGCTGCCTCCATTGTCAGAGTGAGGCCCAGCGGAAATTGGTGGAACAGCAACTCATAATTTGCTTGGGCAGCTTACACCCCAGCGGTATGAACATTGACCTCTAATTTCAAATAGCCCTTGCTTTCCCTCTCTCTCCATTCCCAGTTCTCCCACCAGTCTTACTGTCTCCGACTACATTCTATCTCTGTCCCGCCCACTCCCGACATCAGTTTGAAGAAGGGTCTCGACTCGAAACATCACCCATTCCTCTTCTCCAGAGATGCTGCCTGTCCCGCTGAGTTACTCCAGCATTTTGTGTCTACCTTAGATTCAAACCAGCATCTGCAGCTCTTTCCTACACATATATAAGTATAGAGGTCTCTATCGCTAATTATGGGATTAAGGACAGCATTAGATAAAATGAAGAGGCTTATAATGTTACCAAAAAGAGGAGCGTCAGAAAATCTGGGGATTTATGGATACTAAGTAATCAATAAGAGCAACAGAATGGAAAACACAATGATGTGGAGGATTACCGATGATATTACCAAATGGACGTGTAGAGTTGAGCGGCTTTTACAACAATCTGAGAAGGGCAACGTACCAGAGGTTCTCTTTGAAATAGTTATAAATCATTTAACGGTTCTAATGGTACCTGTGTTCCATAGTTGAGCACTGTGGATCAATACAGGTGGTGACAGCACCAATGACAAATGCAGATTGAACCTCAGGGTCTGGATGCAGCTGGATAGCTTGCACAACATCAATAACATCTGTGTATCTGCAAAATTTATTGTATGCACGTGAATTAAAAACTGTTTTTCCAGCACATCGCTGCATCATATGCTCCATCTTGTGAAGTCAGTTGGCATTTATTCAGGATATTACCTGTTATGCTACTTGTCTAATAAAAACCATAAACTGCATATGGGCTCAGTTGAGCGCGTAATTGAGTGAGCTACAATTCTGCTTTGGGGTTCATTAGCTTATCAATTACCAACGATCTACCATTACATATGATGGACGTGCCATTGGTTATCAATATCTCAAGACAAAAAATCTCTGTACAGACAGAAGAAATATCATGGTCTTATAAGAGAAAGAACAACAAACAACAACATGAAAAATCCACATTCACATTCCTACATTGCCCCACCACAACCCACCCTAAAACATAACAACAAGAGTGCTGGAAGAATTCAGCAGATAGGAGATGGTGGGAGCAATGTGCGTGCATCAAGGTTGGGGGCGAGTAACAACCAGGAGACAAAGATCAATTGTGGTTAGATGGACATCACTTGAAATTGAAGAATTTAACGATTATACAGTTGCAGACCTCCCAACATTTGATTGTCAAATTCATAATATTTCCCTCAAAATTCATATTTTTAAATGAAAATTCATAATATGTCGCGGCGCCCTATTCGGGGTCCCATGTCACAAATTCTAAATTGTGAAGAAGTATTTTAAATGCCAAAATGTGAAAAAGGTACATGTATGCTGAAACATTTATAATTCTTTGTTAAACTTTGATAAACTTGGCACTAGACTCACCTTCATTTCTCTCACTTGGGTTGTTGCCGGCGCTATGCGCCTGCGCACTGGTGCAGATCATGCGCACTTGGCCAGTGCGCCTGCGCACTGGGCCCGGTGATGGGGCTCGCCGCGAGCGGCCGGCTGGCGGCAAGAAAGTGCCGCTGATCGCGCTGGCCGGGCGTGGCGTGGCTCGAAATGGCGCCAGGCCGGAACCCTCCCCCACTGCGCACCCGATCCCAGTAATTTGGAGACAAAATCAGTAATTTTTTGCGCAAAGCAAGCATGATGGCAAGCGCGGCTGTTAACATTAACATACCTGTATGTTCATTAGTTGGTATTACATAAACATGTATTAACTCACCATTGAAAATGCTCTATTGAAATGGATGTTCATTATCAATATGTCTTGATATGTCACACGTGATGGAAATGGGTTTAGGAACTAAGGGTACTCTGGGTCCGTGAAGCTGAGTTTTAAAATATCTGCTGGCTGAGTTTCTCCAGCTTTTTGTGTACCCTCCGTGAAGCTGAGGTTGGGAGTCTCTGTCTGTGTGTGTGTGTTGGCTGCAGCCATCGTCTGCTTTAGTGAGGGAAGCAGGTATTGATCAAAAGGCCCCTAGGAGACTGTCTGATTGGCTGCCAAGTGACCAGCGCATTATGTGATTGGACACAATGCCCTTGGAGACGCATATTGATTCGGGAATTTTAAGTAAATTAGTACATCGTTGATTGGCCACCAAATAATCGGGCGCAAAAAAATTAAAATAGGAAAACAATAAAATCGAAATTACGATTTAAATCGGAAGAATATCATGCCTGATCTGCAGCAAAGATACTAGTATCTTTGATCTTTCCTTCACATAGGATATTTTATTAATGTTATTAATTTGCTGGGGGGGGCAGGGGGAGAGGGTGGGGGAGGAGGGGGAGAGCTATGTTATGGAGCGTGTGGCCCTTCTTTTCCTGAGGATCGCCTATCTCCTTCGCTCCTTAGATGCTGCTGCAAGTTTCTCCAACCCAGCGAGTAAAACCTCTTCAGCGCGTGGGAGCCTCTGAGCCCGAGATCTGTCCGATTGTTCAATTAAGTAGCGCAGGATAAAGAATTCATGCACAATGGAAACTGGAAACTGGAACGTAACCCCCCCCCCCCCCCCCCCCCATTTCCATCACTGGCACTCACACACACACTCACACACTCCCAAACACACACAAGTATGTGCTAACTTAAAATCGGCAAGGGAACGATATAAAATCCCAATTTTCCGTAGAAATTACGGAAATCCGTACCAGTTGGCATCTCTGCTGTCGGGCGGAGGACACATGGCGCCGGCGTTCACCACGGGAGGAACAAAGCGGGATAATTAGGGTTAAATCGATGGCCCTAAAAAGCGGGAATATCCCGCCAAAAGCGGGATAGTATGCAGTTGGTTTCCCATCATCCCTGTTACCCGCTCTTTTCCCCTACTTCATATGCACATTTCCACCCCTTCCACCTCCGAGTCCCCCATTTCCCATTCATCCCTCCTCTTTCCCATCCCCTCTCCCTTTTCAATCATAGCTCTCCCCGCAGATTAACATTTCACATCTCTTTTTTCCTTAACCTTCATCCTTTAGTCTCCTTTTCACTTCGAGCCTTTGTCACAATCTCCACCCATCTGCCAATGACCGCATCTCACCTGTACATCAAAGCCCAGGATGTATCCGTCTATAACATCCTGGGCTTTGCTCCTTCCCATATCTCTCTTTTTCCAACTTTCTCCTCTCACTCCATCATTCTGAAGGGTTTTGACCTGAAATGTCATCAGTCCATTCCATTCTCAGATATTGCCTTCTCCCCGCTAAGTTCAACCAGCACTTTGTTCATTGCTCAAGTTTACAGCATCTGCAATCTCTTACAACCCCACCCTAAAACATGCTGACAGTCGAACATGCTTGCATTCTCGTTACCATGATTCAGACTCACCCTGGTGTGACGATTAGTAATCTCACTTTCCTTCGTGAGTATACAGATTGGCGAACTGTTCTATTTCTCTGTGCTTCGAGAACACTTGATAGAAAATGGTGGATTTGACCATAATTGAATGGCTCACAGTTATCGAGCATCTGCCGGTAAACTGACCATCTATAATTTAAAAAAAACACAATTAGCTGTGAGGGAAATACATTTAATTGTTCTAATTCAGAGATGTCAGATAGTTAAAGTTAATTTGCTTTAAAAAAATTACTGAATAGACAAACATTTTAAGTTGTAAAATACTTCGAACAAATTTTATCTGATAACATAACAACACGTTTCACTTTGATGCCATGTAGTTTGAAACATGATTCATTGCTCAGCTAATATAACCAGAAAGACAACATGAACACAAATGAAATAGAACAGAATATCACCAAATTGGAATTTCAATTATTTCTATCTCTACAGGCACTAGCCGACCTGATGAGAATTCCTGGCATTTTCTATTTCTATTTTGGATATCCGCTATCTGCATTTTTTTTTTTGCTTAATGATCATTACATAAATAATCTAATCAGGAGTGTTGGGCAACCAAATATATTTCAGTTTTACTTTGGATTTTTTACAGCACTACCATTTTCTGCACAATAAAGTAACCTTCCTTATTGGTGTGAAGCTCCACTTTAGCAAATATTAAAAAAGACACAGCGCTGCTGGAGTAAAGTTTGAGACTTTTCGAGTCAGGGCCTTCTTCAGCCTGAAGAAGGGACCTGACCCGAAACGTTACCTATCCATATTCTCCAGATTAGCTGGCTGCCCCGATGACTTAATCCAAAACTTTGCGTATTATTTATGAACAGACCCTTCAAATGTGAGGCCAAGACTATTTCTTAACTGCCTGCACATAATCTATATCCCTGCGTATCCATGTGCCTACCCAAGTCTCTGAAATGCCACTATCGTATTTCCTTCAACCACAACTCCAGGTACTTGCCTCCTCCTGTCCTGCACATCTCCTTTAAACTTTGCCCCTCATACCATAAAGCAGTGCACTCTAGTATTTGATTTTTTTTCACCTTGGGAAAAAGATTATGCCTCTCTATCTATGCTTCTCATAATTGTATATACCACTATCTGTTCTCCCACAACCTCCAGCCTTGAGAAAACCTTGAGAAAACAATCCAGCTCTGTCCAACCTTTCCCTGTAAGTAATATCCTTTATTCCAGTCAACTTTATGGTAAACCTTCTCTGCACCCTTTCCAAAGCCTCCACGTCCTTCCTGTAGTGAAACGACCAGAACTGCATGCAATACTCTAAATGCGGCCTAGCCAAAGTCCCATAAAGCTGCCTAATCCACTGTTACTCCAGCATTTTGTGTCTTTTATTTTGTAAACCAGCATCTGCAGTTCCTTGTGCCGTTATTAAATATTAAATCACCAGTTTTAGTGTAATACGTGAAATAAAGGTACAAATTGTGCGTACTCCAATGACTATTGCCACAGAGCAATGCCTGAGGAAGGCTTATAGAAACCATAGGCCATTCAGAGCACCGCCATTCAATATGATCATGGCTGATCATGTGTACCTGCCATACCCTCTGATCCCCTTAGGGCCACATTCAAAAATAGCCAATGAACTTCAACTACCCTAAAAAAAAAAGTATCTCGAAAGGATTTCCCCCTTATCCTTAATGACCATTTTAAATCGTAAACTTTAAAAAATTACAACTAATCATTTAATTTGCTGACCTTCCATGCTCTTGAGTCAGATTAACAATGTAGGTACAAAGTTCTTCTTTGTAACTGCCAGGTAGACCCGCAACAATAGTGATTACCATCTGCAACAAATGCAGAAGAAATAAATACATTTATGTGAAACAGGGTGAACAAATATTGTTTAATTGGAAAATGAAATATTAGTCTAAAGTAAATGAAACAAGATACAGCAGTTCGGATAACAGAAATTTGCCTTTTGGGAATTCACAAATTACCAGCAAATGAAAGGCCCAGATGATGGAAATGTTCCAATTACTCAGGTAAACCCAGTTCAAACAACACCTCAAAATGTTCAAAACAATTTTCAAAACATGGCTGCAAGGTGCACCATCCAAAAAACATACTGCAGTTAGCTGCCTTGAGCATTCCAACAAAATCTCCCTTATCTGTAACCCTATCATCAACTCTATGGCAACTCCCCATATTTGTAGATAATCCTAATTTATGTTCATTTAGAAAAACTAGGAATGATCAGGATAATCAACATTCATCACTAAGTGCTTTGAGGAGATAACAAGAGAGATTGATGATGTCCGAATGGTGTCAATATGACCTGTCATAAGGCATTCAATGAGATGGGTAGGCTATTTCAGAAGGTTAAGACACATGGGATCCAAGCCAAGTTGGCTAATTGGATCCAAAATCTGCCATCCACCGGGTGGCGCCGTCAGCCTCGCCAATGGTCTGTCTGTCTTTTCGTCTTTTTTTGTTATTTTTAGTGTTTTAAAAGTTTGTGTTAATGTTCTCTGGTTTGTATTATGTGGGGGTGGGGGAGGGGTGTCGGTGGAAACTTTTTTTTGATTTCTTAACTTGCAGGGGATTCGATTGTTTGCTGGAACATATCTCCGGTCGCTCTGCGGCCTGACATCTTGGAGCTGGCGGCCTTGCTTGAGACGGACCTTGAGCCCCACCGCGGGGTTGTGGACTTACTATTGGAGCCTGCGATCCCTTGCCTGGGATCGATGTTCCAACTGCGGCCTGCGGATTTCAACATCAAGGAGCTTGCAGTCTCGGGTAGAGACTGATGTCGGGAAGCTCCGAAGTTGCAAGAGGTTCACTAGCCCGACCCGGGTCTGATCGCATGGCTGAGATCCCCCGATGCGTGAGCTTGATCTCCCCGATGCGGAAGGCTCGACCGCCAGCTTCTTCTTTTTCTTTTGTGTGGCGTGCACAGCCTAAAGTTGTAGGACAACTTGTTCTATTTGATCTCCTGTTTGAGCACGTCGAGTTGATTGCATAAATTGAAACAGGGCGGACCACGTGAAGGTTGCAATCGTCCACCCCGACCGCCAGCTACGGGAGCCAAGATCGGCCGGTCAACGGAAGGCTTGAGGCCCCCGACCACAGGAGGACAAAGAAGGGAAGAGATTGAACTTTTTTTTTTCACCTTCATCTGGTGGATGTTTATGTAAAAAGTATTTTGTGTGTTTTGTTGCTTTTTATTGGTATGATTGTATGATTATGATGATTATGAAAATTGAACACAATAATCCAAGTGCCTGCTCACCAGTGTCCTGTACATAATTGTGTGGAATAAGAAACATTTATGATTATAAATGCTCTTGCCTCTCTGATGCATTGATATTGTTTCTCTACAGTGCAGAAGCAGGCTCGTCGGCCTTCCATGTTCATGCTTAATTTTTTTTGACATTTTCTGTATTAGTTATTTACTCACAATAGGATAACATCCTTCTGTGCATTGCTGTTTGTGTCTGTCAAAATGCCTCTTAAACTTATCTCCACTCCAACACCTCCTCTCATTGTATTCCCGATGTAAACCACTCTCTAACATATTGTAATGTCCCAATTTGTATATTCAATTCCCTGACTGATGCAGACCAGTGGGCCAAAAGCTTTTAAGTCAATAAGGTGGTGAAGAAGATATACAGCATGCTAACCTTCACAGATCAGTGCATAGCACTAAAGATGAAACATTATATTGTAACTGTACAAAGTATTGGTTTAGCTGCATGGAATGTTGTGTGAATTTCTGATCGCCAAACTATTGCACTCGAGAGAATTCAAATGATATTCACCAGGATGTTGCTAGAATCAATTACTTTAGATATGGAGAGTGACTGGAAAGGCTGGGCTTCTTTTTCCTGGAGCGAAGAAGGTTGAAGGGACCAATTGAAGTACATAAGATTATGAGAGTCATAAATAAAATAGGTAGTCAACATTTTTTTTCTCCATGGCAAGGATATCAAACAAAGGGGGACATAGGTTAATGTGAGAGTTAGGAGTTTTAAAGGAGGGTTCTGTTTTTTTTTGCAAAGTGTGGGCTGCATTTGCAATAGAGATAATTGCTATGTTTAAGAGACATTTTGACACACACTTAAATATTAAGGCACAGAAGAATGTTATCCTAATGCAAGTAAAATGGATTAAAATGGCAAAAAACTCAACCTGAATTTGGTGGGCCGAAGAGCCAGATTCTCTGCTGAAGAAAACAGCATCAGAGAAGCAAGAGCATTTATAGTAATACATTATTTCTGAATCCATAGAATTGTGCGTATGTGTCAGTTGTACGTTTCTCACGGATATCTGCCAGAGGAGCCTGACGTGCATAACCACTCTACATGAACAAATTAATTAATTTTAGCCCAGCCATAAATACAAAAAATAGACAATTCTTATAATATAAACAGGATACAGGTAGTGGCTGCAGAATATATCTAAAAGGTAATTGTATGAAAAAAGAGTTAACATTTTATTGTGATGATGAGTTCTGATGAAGGGTGATTGGCCTGAAACGTTAATATGATCTTTCTACATGTTACATGTGCTGATTATTTGCACATTGCTGGTCTTTTGATTTTCAAGGCATAATTATATTCATATTTTCTTGGCACTCTAATAATATCTTGACAGTAACATTCAATACATCTTTCAACATAAAAAATGAAATGCTGGAATTGTTCAGCGGGTCCATTAGAACCAGGAGCGAAATGCTTTACGTTACATATTACTTTCTATTCTGAATTTTCAGTAACAGCAATTTTTTTTCACTTTGGTATCTTTCAATCTACTGTGAAATATTAATATAAATGTGTAGATCGAATTAAAGACGTAATAAAATATGGATCATTTCAATATAAGTGAGCACTGTACCTTTCCTGTCCAGTACATCTAGGGAGCACCGTCCTGTATGGCTGCCTGTCCTGCAGCTGTCCGTCTTTTCACTTCATTTTGTTTTATTTTTAGAACGTTAAAAGTGTGTTTGTTGGGGGTCTGGTCTTTTTATGTGGGGGGTGGGGGGAAATTACTTTTCTCAGTCCCTACCTGGCAGAGAGGCGGCTTTCCTCCGAGCCGCATCTTCGCCCCTGTCCTCGAGGCCTACCATCAGGACTGGAGCAGCGTTTCCCGAGGGGACCAGTCAGAATCACGGCTTCGGCGCTGGAACACCTTTACGGAGCGGGCGATGCCTTGCCCAGGTCGCCGTGCTGGAGCCCATGAATGCTGAATCCGCCCATGAACATAGCGTAGCAGCGGGTCTGTGGAGGTCCAGCCGCAGGCAGCGACGCTGAATTTAACATCGGGAGCCTGGGATCTCTCGCCAGTGTTGGAGCTCTGACCAGCGCGGCCTGTTGGCTTCGGGAGCCGCGGTCTCCGGTAAGGAAGCATCCCAAGCCGCTGAGAGGGTTCTCCTGACGCCGGAGCACCATCGGCTGGCTAGAGGGCCCCGCTGTGGCGACGGCTGCGGAGGCCTCAATAGGCTCGACCATGGGTGGACAAGTGGAAGAGGACTGGACTTTGTGCCTTCCTCAACAGTGGGAACCATTGTGGGGGGATGTTTTTATGTTAAATTTCTTCTTTAATGTTATGTTGTATTTTTATTAGTGTGCTGCAAGGACATCTGAATTTCCCTGAAAAGGTTGGTCGGTCTGTCTATCACAAAGTGAGCATATGCACTCATAGAGTCAATCATAGAACAAGGAAACAGGACCTCCGACCCATGCTACCAAGATGCCCCGTCTACAAGTTCCACCTGCCTGCATTTGGCCTATATCCCTCTCAACCTTTCCTAGCCATGCATCTGTCCAATTGCCTTTGTTGCATGTCGTAACAATCCACAAACAATTTCCTGATAATAATGAAAAACTAAGTAACATTTTTATTTGTACTGAGGAATAAAAGAGTGCTTCATTACCTTATTCTGATCATCACTCTCTGCAGAGAACGAACTTGGCTGCTGTAATAATATTGGTAGATCAGATCTTCTGACTGGCTCGTGGCTCATGCTACTCACGGCAAAATGTTGTACAAACCTGTAAACAAGGGATAAGACACATCTAGTTTCCAATGTTGGTCCAAAGGGTCTGTTTAAACTGAACCAAGATTATCTAACTATTCCTAATACATTCAAGACTGTACAGCCAAATGCAGCTCAAGTTTGCAGATAGCAGCCAAATGCAGCTCAAGTTTGCAGATAGCATCATTGTGGTGGACCGAATCACAAATAATAATGATAGAAAACTGGAAGGGGATAATGAACTGACGGATATGGTATCAGGAAAAAAAATCTCTCCCTTAATGTCAGGAAGGAACTAGTTATCAACTTCCATGCGCCCATCAGCATCAATGATTTTTAAAGTTAATTCCATTTTTGAAGCTTTACTAACATTTAGCTCGGAACTTACAGAAAGAGTACATGAATTTATCCGGAGTCTAATCCATAAAGATTAATCTTAATTCAGTTTATTATTGCCATGTAAATGATTTGGGTCATTTGGAAAAGTGGGCTGAAAGATGGCAGATGGAGTTTAATGCTGTTAAGTGTGAAGTGCTACATCTTGGCAGGACAAATCAAAATAGGACGTACATGGTAAATGGTAGGGAATTGAGGAATGCTGTGGGACAGAGGGATCTAGGAATAACTGTGCATAGTTCCCTGAAGGTGGAATCGCATGTAGATAGGGTGGTAGAGAAAGCCTTTGGTGTGCTGGCCTTTATAAATCAGAGCATTGAATATAGGAGTAGGGAAGCAATGTTAAAATTGTACAAGGCATTGGTAAGACCAATTCTGGAGTACAATTTTGGTCGCCTAATTATAGGAAGGATGTCAACAAAATAGAGAGAGTACAGAGGAGATTTACTAGAATGTTGCCAGGGTTCCAGCAACTATGTTACAGAGAAAGGTTGAACAAGTTAGGTCTTTATTCTTTGGAGCTCAGAAGGTTAAGGGGGGACTTGATTGAGGTCTTTAAAATGATGAAAGGGATAGACAGAGTTGACGTGGATAAGTTTTTCCCATTGAGGGTAGGGAAGATTCAAACAAGAGGGCATGACATGAGAAGTTTAGGGGTAACGTGAGGGGGAACTTCTTTACTCAGAGAGTGGTGGCTGTGTGGAATGAGCTTCCAGCAGAAGTGGTGGAGGCAGGATCGATTTTAACATTTAAAAGTAAAGTGGATAGGTATATGGATGTGAAGGGAATGGAGGGGTATGGTCTGAGTGCAGGTAGATGGGACTAGGGGAAAACAAATGGCCGGCACGGACTGGAAGGGCCGAGAGGGCCTGTTTCCGTGCTGTAATTGTTCTATGGTTATATGTTATATGGTTATGTATCAGGTACAGTGAATGGCTTTGTTTGGCCATACCAAATGCATTAATGAGACCCTTGTTCAGACTGGTTAGAATAAGGGAAACGAGAGATAACAACAGTGATGTGGAGAGATAAAGAACAATGAATTAAATATATGCAAAAAAGTAACGATGATAAAGGAAAGAGGCCATTGTTAGCTGTTTGTAGGGTGAAAAGAAGCTAGTGCGACGGGTGGTGGAGGGATAGAGAGAGAGAGAGAGAGAGGAAATACTGGGCTACCTGAAGTGAGAGAAATCAATATTCATACCACTGGGCTGGAAGCTGCCCAAGCGAAATGAAATGCTCCAATCTACGTTTCGCCTCACTCTGACAATGGAGGAGATCTTGGACAGAAAGGTCAGTAGAGGAATGGGAAGGAGCATTAAAGTGTCCAGCAACCGGGAGATCATGTAGGTTCAGGCGGGCTAAGCGAAGGTCTTCCTCAAAATGATCGCCTATGCTGCATTTGGTCTGGTCGATGTAATGGAGTCCACATCTTGAACAACGGATACTGTAGATGAGGTTGGAGGAGGTGCAAGTGAACCTGTGTTCAACCTGAAAGGACTTTCGGGATCCCTGGACAGTCGAGGCAGGAGGTAAAGCGACAGGTGTTGCATCTTCTGCATTTGAAGGGGACGATACCAGCGGACGGGGTGGTTTGGGTGGGAAGGGATGAGTTAGCCAGGGAGTTACGGAAGGAACGGTCTCTGCAAAAGGCGGAAAGGGGTGTAGATGGGAAAATGTAACTAGTGATGGGATTCCATTGCAGGTGGTGGAAAATTCGGAACAAAACATAATCCTACGAAATTTCCGCCTTAACGCAAAGACCTTCCCTCCGCAACTTCCTGGTTAACTCATCCCTTTCCGCCCAAACCAAACTGGTTTGAACGGCCGAATGGCCTACTCCTGCAACGTTTTTTCTATGTTTCTATGAAATGTCAAAAGGTTGATTCTATCTCCTGTTTCACTCGCTATCTCTCCACAAAAATGATTATTTTAGTTGCAAGAAAAATATCATGGGCTGTGAATTTTGATCAAAGAAATTAAGTTTAAGATCCAAGTAGAAAAAAAATAGGTTAATGATAAAATGAAAAGAGAAACATCACTGTTAGCAAAACGTAATAGTATACTTACACATCAAGTCCTAGCATATCAGCACTGAATTGTTTTAAACGGCTCCTTTCTTCATTTTTTGCTCTAGATTGGACTTCAAAAACCTTTTCTAAGTTGCAATGTCTGATAGTGAAGAAAGAACAACATTGAATGCAAAGGCTATACCGACAAAGTTTCAATTTACAATTGAAGTAAAAAGACTTCAGAAATAATAGGACATTTAATGCTAATGTATCACATTAGTAAATTTAAACTATGCATACATAAAACAAAATTATTACATTTTTGGCAAAGTCATTATGCCTAATCCTTTGCTGGTACATTCATAAAGAAATGCTGATGAAATCATATTAATGGGCCAGCCAATCTGAGCCATTGCAGAAGTATGCTGGGTCAAATGTCAGAGATGATCAGTGCATCTGACCTCCGGCACTGCAACTTGGCAGGAATCTTGGCTGGGGTACATACACGTTAACTTTTCATCCAAACCATCAAAATGGCAGCCAATATCATCAAAGACCCACATCATCCTGGCCACGCATTCATTTCACCGTTGCCATCGGGAAGAAGGTACAGGAGCCTGAAAACTGTAACGTCCAGGTTCAGGAACAGCTCTTCCCTACAGCCATCCTATTAAATACGACAGCAAATAAGCTCTGAACTACAACAGACTATTATTATTGCACTTTATCTGTTTATTTATTGAGTATGTGTGCATGTGTTTCTATATACACACTGAACTTTTTTTCTCCCATTATGTACTATGTTTACATATTCATAGAAACATAGAAAATAGGTGCAGGAGGAGGCAATTCGGCCCTTCGAGCCAGTACCACCATTCATTGTGATCATGGCTGATTGTCCCCTATCAATAACCTGTGCCTGCCTTCTCCCCACATCCTTTGACTCCACTAGCCCCTAGAGCTCTATCTAACTCTCTCTTAAATCCATCCAGTGACTTGGCCTCCACTGCCCTCTGTGGCAGAGAATTCCATAAATTCACAACTCTCTGGGTGAAAAGTTTTTTCCCACCTCAGTTTTAAATGACCTACCCTTTATTCTAAGAGCATGGCCCCTGGTTCTGGACTCGCCCAACATTGGGAACATTTTTCCTGCATCTAGTCCTTATCCAGTCCTTTTATAATTTTATATGTTTCTATAAGATATCCCCTCATCCTAAACTCCAATGAATACAAGCCTAGTATTTTCAATCTTTCCTCATATGACAGTCCTGCCATCCCAGGGATCAATCTCGTGAACCTACGCTGCACTGCCTCAATCACAAGGATGTCCTTTCTCAAATTAGGAGACCAAAACTGTACACAATATTCCAGATGTGGTCTCACCAGAGCCCTATACAACTGCAGAAGAACCTCTTTATTCCTGTACTGAAATCCTCGTTATGAAGGCCAACATTCCATTAGCTTTCTTATAACCATATAACCATATAACAATTACAGCACGGAAACAGGCCCTCTCGGCCTTTCCAGTCCGTGCCAACCATTTGTTTTCCCCTAGTCCCATCTAGCTGCACTCAGACCATACCCCTCCATTCCCTTCACGTCCATATACCTATCCACTTTACTCTTAAATGTTAAAATCGATCCTGCCTCCACCACTTCTGCTGGAAGCTGATTCCACACAGCCACCACCCTCTGAGTAAAGAAGTTCCCCCTCACGTTACCCCGAAACCTCTGTCCCTTAATTCTCATATCATGCCCTCTTGTTTGAATCTTCCCTACCCTCAATGGGAAAAACGTATCCACGTCAACTCTATCCCTTTCATCATTTTAAAGACCTCAATCAAGTCCCCCCTTAACCTTCTGCGCTCCAAAGAATAAAGACCTAACTTGTTCAACCTTTCTCTGTAACATAGTTGCTGGAACCCTGGCAACATTCTAGTAAATCTCCTGTGTACTCTCTCTATTTTGTTGACATCCTTCCTATAACTAGGCGACCAAAATTGTACACTATACTCCAGAATTGGTCTTACCAATGCCTTGTACAATTTTAACATTACTTCCCTAATCCTATATTCAATGCTCTGATTTATAAAGGCCAGCACACCAAAGGCTTTCTTTACCACCCTATCTACATGCGATTCCACCTTCAGGGAACTATTCAGTTATTCCTAGATCCCTCTGTTCCACAGCATTCCTCAATTCCCTACCATTTACCATGTACGTCCTATTTTGATTTGTCCTGCCAAGATGTAGCACTTCACACTTATCAGCATTAAACTCCATCTGCCATCTTTCAGCCCACTTTTCCAAATGGCCCAAATCTCTCTGTAGACTTTGAAAATCTACTTCATTATCCACAACACCACCTACCTTAGTATCATCTGCATACTTACTTATCCAATTTTCCACCCCATCATCCAGATCATTGATGTACATGACAAACAACAGTGGACCCAACACAGATCCCTGAGGCACCCCACTGGTCACCGGCTTCCAACCTGACAAACAGCCATCCACCATTACTCTTTGACATCTCCCATTCAGCCACTGTTGAATCCATCTTGCTACTCCGCCATTAACACCCAAAGATTGAACCTTCTTAACCAACCTTCCATGGGGAACCTTGTCAAAGGCCTTACTGAAATCCATATAGACAACATCCACTGCTTTACCCTCATCAATTTCCGTAGTTACCGCTTCAAAAAATTCAAGGTTTGTCAAACATGACCTTCCAGGCACAAATCCATGTTGACTGTTCCTGATCAGACCCTGTTTATCCAGATGCTTATATATATTATCTCTAAGTATCCTTTCCATTAATTTGTCCACCACTGACGTCAAACTAATAGGTCTATAATTGCTAGGTTTATTCTTTGAACCCTTTTTAAACAATGGAACAACATGCGCAGTACGCCAATCCTCCGGCACTATTCCAGTTTCTAATGACATTTGAAATATTTCTGTCATAGCTCCTGCTATTTCTGCACGAACTTCCCTCAATGTCCTAGGGAATATCCTGTCAGGACCTGGAGACTTATCCACTTTTATATTTTTCAAAAGTGTCAGTACTTCCTCCTCTTTGAATCTCATAGTTTCCATAGCTACTCTACTCTTTCCCCTTAACTCACCGAGTTCAATATCCTTCTCCTTGGTGAATACCGAAAAAAAGAAATTGTTCAATATCTCCCCCATCTCTTTTGGCTCTGCAGATAGCTGTCCATTCTGGTTCTCTAATGGTCCAATTCTTCACTGCCTGCAGTACCTGTAAGCCAACTTTCAGTGACCGGTGTACAAGGACGCCCAGGTCTCGCTGCATCTCCCCCTTACCTAACCAAACCCCATTGAGATAATAATCTGCCCCCTTGTTTTTGCCGCCAAAGTGGATAACCTCACATTTATCTATATTATACTGCATCTGCCACGCATCTGCCCTTTCACTCAACCTGTCCAGGTCACCCTGCAACCTCCTAACATCCTCTTCACAGTTCACACGGCCACCCAGCTTTGTGTCATCCGCAAACTTACTAGTGTTGCTCCTAATTCCCTCTTCCAAATTGTAGATGATAAGTGTATACACCTTTAATTGATATAATTGAACTGATATAATTGTAACCCACACGCCCCTAGCTCTCTCTCTAGTGATCGTGACAGACCACGTACAGCCAGAGCTATATATATAATGTATGCTTAATAAAGTAGTGAAGACTTTAAGGTGTCCGTGGACCTTCTCTACACAAATTATTAATATATATGGTAAACAGTTGCGGCCCCAACCCCAAGCCTTGCGGCACGCCACTCGCCACTATCTGCCATTCTGAAAAGGACCCGTTCACTCCTACTCTTTGCTTCCTGTCTGCCAACCAATTTTCTATCCATGTCAACACCCTACCCCCAATACCTTGTGCTCTAATTCAGTTGTGCTGCAGCAAGCAAGAATTTAATTGTCCCATCTGGGACATTCTTGACTCTTGACTTTATGCCACAGACAGCCAGCGTATATAGAGCTATCCAATAAATGTGAATGGGACCTTGATAAAGAGGGCCAATGGAAGTGAGCACTTTTAAAAATATATTTGACTTAATAGTTTTATTGAAACAAAATAGATTTGTTTTAATAGTTTTACGTAAGGATGTTTTTAAATACATTTACTCTATATTATTTTTTTAATAATTAATATAATCCATTTAAACTCAAAGACCCCTGACAACAGCAAACATCCAAAAGACCATGCAGAATCAAAGAACAGCAAATTATACCAGATAGACACAAGAGCTGGAGTAACTCAGCGAGTCAGGCAGCATCTCTGCAGAAAAAGGATAGGTGACATTTTGGGTCCCTATCAGTGTCAGGGAGGAAGACCAGCTACAAGTAGCAGAAAAACAAAAACATATTCAAAAGAAAGACTGTTAATGCTCTCATTTCGCAGTCCAAAGACAAATCTACAAATCGAGAAAATAAATAAATGCCATATTTAGTAATAAATGTGATATTATCTCAAGCTTTTCCAGTATGTCCAATGCAATTTGAGTATGTGTCTAATGCCATTGAAATCAATGATATTGTCATAAAAACAAAGAATGGTTCAGCATAGGATGCACACAGCCCTTTCTCTGTAGTCTTGCAAAGTTATCATATATTCATCCTATTCCTGCTTTGAGGAAGCACAAAACTTACCTTCACCACACCTGTAGGAAAGGAATCCAGAGTCCAACTAAAAACTGTATAAATATGTTTTATATTCCCATTTATTTTGATACCCGTGATCTCGATCCCTATTTCCCACATTTTCATGTTATTCATTGCCATGCACGCCAGAAATAGAAGGTTACTATTTTGTTGTTTCCAGATCAAAAATGTATATTTTACAGTGAAATTTTCAGAGATCAAGTTATTTATGTCCTGTGGTCTTAAAACCAAAGCACTAACTGCTGATAAACAACAAAATATGTGATTGCATATGTTCAGGATTAAGACGTTCATTCTACATAATAGCAATACAGTGTGGTTATTGTTTATACAGCAGATTCCCCTTTGGCAATACAATCAAGACCAACTCACACAACCCAAGAGCACACATGCAACAATACTTACCAGTTCAATAAACAGTAAAGATTTACCTTTATCACAAACAGTTCCATGCAGCAATCCAAACAGCATCTCCACAAAGATTTCCTGAATTTGTCCTTGGGACAAATCATACTCCAGTCCTCTCTGCCGCAGCCATCGGCAAAGCAGAGAGAGCCGTGGATGCAACTGTAATTGGGCAGTGGATTCTGAGGCCCAACCAGGTTGCTGAGATGGCCTTTTACACTGCAGCAGCAAAGGCCAATAAACTCTTCCAAATTTCCAGTATCAGAAATATTTTAAAACACTTTGAAAGAAACTTTATCTTGCATTAAAACATTATTCCCTTATCATATATCTACACAATGTAATTGGATTGACTGTAATCACATATTGTCTTTCTGCTGACCAGTTAGCACGCAACAAAAGCTTTTCACTGTACCTCGGTACACGTGGCAATAAACTAAACTGAAAAGGTATAGAAATGTGAAAAGGGCGCACCTTCAGATTCATGGACGATTTCTTCTCAGCTGTTATATGGCAACTGAACCATCCTACCTCAACCAGGGAGCAGTGCTGAACTACTATCTACCTCACCGGGGACCCTTGGACTATCCTTGATCAGATTTTACTGCCTCTACCTTGCACAACGTTATTCCCTTATCATGTATCTGTGCACAGTGAATGGCTCGATTGTAACCATGCATTTGTATTTCTGTTGAATGGATAGCACATAACAAAAACTATTCACCGTACCTCGGTACACATGACAATAAACTAAAAATAATTTAAAATAAAATTATCTTAAAAATATGTTTAAATAATAAAAATTAAACTGAGCGTAGAAATTGGGATGTCATGTTGGAGTTGTATGAGAAGTTGGTAAGGCCGCGTTTAAAGTATTGTGTTCTGTTCTGGGCACCATATTATAGGAAAGATGTTGTCAAGATGGAAAGAGTACTGAGAACATTTATGAGGATGTCTGAGCTAAAGGGATAGGCTGAGTAGACTAGGACTCTATTCCTTGGAGCGCAGGAGAATGTCGGGTGATCTTACAGAGGTGCATAAAATCATGAGAGGAATAGATCTGGTAGATGCACAGAATTTCTTGCCCAGATTAGGCGAATCAAGGACAGGTGGACATAGATTTAAGGCGATGGGGAAAACATTCAATAGGAATCTGAGGGGAACCTTTTTCACACAAAGGGTGGTGGGGTATGGAGCAATCTGCCAGAGGAGGTAGTTGGGGCAGGGACTATCCCAACATTTAAGAAACAGTTAGACACGTACATTGATAGAACAGGTTTGGAGGGATAGAGGCCAAACGCGGGCAGATGGAACTAGTGTAGTTGGGACACGTTGGCTGGTGTGGAAAAGTTAGGCCAAAGGGCCTATTTCCATGCGGTTTCACTCTATGACTCTATAAATTGTAAATTATTAAATAACACTTAACTTTTCAATCCAGCCAATTGATCCCATTCAAACTAATGCATCCCATTCAAACGCCAACCATGGCTGAAGTTGAGGGGCCCGATATTAAGTGTATTCAAATCCTTAACATGAGGAATCATGCTCCAAACACTCCACCCCTAAACATTGTGCTAAGTCCAACAGCAGAGAAGGTAATGAGGTGCATCAACGTGTGAACTGTTTGGCATAAAAAAAAGCTTTGCGTGATCGCTCACATTTAAGCAAAGGACTGTTCAGTATGAAGGTGTTCAGCAAAACGATCACCGAGCCTGCACTTGGTCTCGAACACCTCCGCTCAGTTTGTCTAAACCACCTGACCTCCCGAATCCGCTGTTCCAGGTGTGGGCTCCTGTATATCTGCGAGACCACTGAATCGCATCGTATCCTGTATATCGTATCGCTGAACATCTCTGCTCAGTCTGCCTAAACCTACCAGATCTCCCGGTTGCTCAACACTTTAACTCCAGGTGCAACAGAGGTTCACCTGCACCTCCTCCAACCTCACCTATTGCATCCGCTGCTCTAGATGTCAGCTGATCTACATCGGTGAGACCAAGCGTAGGCTTGGTGATCGCTACGCCCAACACCTCTGCTCGGTTCGCAATAACCAACCTGATCTCCCTGTGACTCAGCACTTCAACTCCCCCTCCAATTCCGAATCCGACCTTTTTGTCCTGGGCCTCCTCCATGGCCAGAGTGCGGACCACCGGAAATTGGAGGAACAGCACCTCATATTTCGCTTGGGCAGTTTATACCCCAGCAGCATGAACATTGATTTCTCCAATTTCAGGTAGCCCTCACTTCCTCTTCCCCTTCTCAGCTCTCCCTCAGCCTTCTGGCTCCTCCTCTTCCTTTCTTCCCCCCCCCCCACCACCCTACATCAGTCTGAAGAAGGGTTTCGGCCCGAAACGTTGCCAATTTCCTTCGCTCCATAGATGCTGCCACACCCGTTGTTTCTCCAGCACTTTTGTCTACCTTCGATTTTCCAGCATCTGCAGTTCCTTCTTAAACACTTTAACTCCCCCTCCCATTCCTACATTGACCATTCTGTTCTGGGCCTCCTCCATTGTCAGAGTGTTGCCCAGCAGAAATTGGTGGAACAGCACCTCATAGAAAACATAGAAACATAGAAAATAGGTGCAGGAGTAGGACATTCGGCCCTTCGAGCCTGCACCGCCATTCAATATGATCATGGCTGATCATCCAACTCAGTATCTCGTATCTGCCTTCTCTCCGTACCCCCTGATCTCTCTAGCCACAAGGGCCACATCTAACTCTCTCTTAAATATAGCCAATGAACTGGCCTCAACTACCTTCTGTGGCAGAGAATTCCAGAGATTCAGATATTTTGCTTGGGCAGCTTAGTATGAACATTGGTATGAACATTGACTCTAGCTTCAATTAGCCCTTGCTTTCTCTCTCTCCAACCCCTCCACGTTCCCAGATCTCCTACCAGTCTTGCTGTCTCCGACCACATTTTATCTCAGTAACACCCACTCCCGACATCAGTCTGAAGAAGCGTTTCGACCTGAAACGTCAACCGTTCCTTCTCTCCAGAGATGCTGTCTGTCCCGCTGAGTTACTCCAGTATTTTGTGTCCACCTTCGATTTAAACCAGCATCTGCAGGTGTTTCCTGAATTTTGTTCAGTACAATGCAGACTCATGATTTATTTAACGTGTGCCTCTAGTTAAACAAATTAAAAGTTCGGGACAATACTTATGAACAGTTAGAAACCGCTATCACATATTGTATGATGCAAATGAAAATAAAAGCAAAAATGTTAGTTTGTATTACATTTCCAACATATTTCATAAACAGTTTGTATTACACATTTAGTTTTACTCTAATTTCTGATATGACAAATCTTACAATTGTTTCTGTTCCTCTGACAATTGGTCCCTCTGACAGATCTTTAGTGCAATCGCAGATTTTCCCATCTTCTGCCATGTCGACATCACCTACAATTGTGTATAAAGATCAATTTTAAGCCTAATGTAATGGAAAAAGTAGAGAATTCAGCCCAATGTCCTTCAATGTATCAGGTCAATGAGAATCAGATAGTTCGATATCGTTCGCAAGTTGGAGGAACAGCACCTCATATTCCGCTTGGGGAGTCTGCATCCTCTGGGCTTGAACATTGAATTTTCTCAATTCTGTTAACCCTTGCTGTCTCCTCCCCTTCCCACCTCTCCCTCAGCCCTCGGGCCCTGGCATTTCCTCTCTCTCTCTCTATCTCTCTCCCCCACCCTAGTCGCACTAGCTTCCCATTTTCACACCACAAACAGCTTACAATGGCTTGTTCCCTTTATCATCGATACTTTTTTGCATATCTTTCATTCATTGTTCTTTATCTCTCCACATCACCGTCTATATCTCTCGTTTCCCTGATCCCTGACCAGTCTCAAGAAGGGTCTCGACCCGAAACGTCGCCTATCTCCCTCGCTTCTTAGATGCTGCTCCACCCGCTGAGTTTCTCCAGCCTTTTGTGTAACGTTCGATATCAATAGCCACTCAGGTGAAGAATTTTCTGACTTGGTTGTGGACATAATTTGGGTCAATGGCATCCTGACGGATAGACTTTCAAATCTCATCTGTGATTTAAAATAGACCCTTTTGATCAAGATTTTGACTTGCTCTGAGAAACAAATAGGTTCCCATTAAATTATGGCTGCTGTGTTCTGGGCCCATAATTCAAATATCCCCCCAGCGGGACTAGTGATTCTCACCTGTCTATCCCCCAACGGTGGCCTCAATCTGACTTCAACACTCTCACCCCAGGCCCTAACCATTCATTCCTAACATTCTTTCCAGGCTCCAATCACCCTCATCCCCCTCCACTATCTTCCAATATATTGCACAAGAAAGTCAAGAGTGTTTTTATTGTCATATGTCCAAAAACAGAATAATGACATTTTTACTTGCAGAACAACAGATAGATGAACAAGAACAGATATATCTGACTTTATAGCTGGCTAAACAAAGAAGGGTCTCGACCCGAAACGTCGCCTATCTCCTTCGCTCCTTAGATGCTGCTGCACCCGCTGAGTTTCTCCAGCCTTTTGTGTACCCATGAAAAGCTCAGTTAGGTTTACTGAACTTTTAAGAAACATTTAGATGGGCACATGCATAGGAGAGGTTTAGAGGGATATGGGCCAAACGCAGGCAGGTAGGACTAAAGTAGATGAGATATGATAGTCAGCGTGGGCAAGAAGGGACGCTGGGCCTGTTGCCACTTTGTATGACTCTAAGAAACTACAAATGATCAGTATTGCACTGCACTCGAGAAAAATAAATACATTTTTGGTATTGGTATACCATTGTTTTGTGTACTGAGTTACAGTGAAAGAAACTGTTTTAGAATCATACCGCATGTAGATTAGAGCATGTACTACTGTAGAATCTTACAAAATGGAAACGGGTCCTTTAGCTCAATTCGTCCATGCGCCTGATGCTCCATCTAAACGTCCTAATTGCCTGCATTTGCATCATATCCATGTACCTGTCCTAATGTATTTTAAATATTGTTATAGTAACTGCCTCAACTACCTCCTCTAGCAGTTTTCCGTATACCTACCACCCTTTGCGTGAAAAGATTTTCTCCATTAAATCGTTCCTCTCTCACCTTAAATCAATGGCCTCCTGTCCTTTATTCCCCTACCATGGGGAAAAGACACTGTGCATTCACCCTTTCTATTCCAGTCATGATTTTATATGTTTCTACAAGATCAACCTTCAATCTCCTAAGCACAAAGGTGCAAAGTCCGAGCCTGCTCAACCTTTCCCTATATCTTGGATCCTCAAGTCTTGCCAACATTCTCGTAATCAGCTGAATTACATCTTTCCCATTATTGTCACCTGCACCGAGGTACAGTGAAAAGCTTTTGTTTGCATGCTATCCAGTCATAGAAGACTACACGTGATTACTCCAACTGTAGTCTCACCAACATTTTGTACAACTGCAACGTAACGTCCCAAATCCTATACTATGACCGATAAAGGCTAATGTACCAAAAGCCTTCTTTACCACCCTATCTACCTGCGATATCACTTTCAGGAAACTATGTACCTGTACTCCTAGATCTCTGTTGCAGGCCAGTCACCCCGGCCATACCATTCATTTTGAAGGTCCTGCCCTGGTTTGACTCCACCAAATTCAATATCTCTTACTTATTTGCATTAAACTCCATTAGCAATTTCACAGCCCATTTGACGAGCTGATCAGGATCCTGCTGCAATTTTTGTTAACATCTTCACTGTCTACGATGGCACCTACTTTAGTGTAGGAAGGAACTGCAGATTCTGGTTTAAACCGAAGATCGACACAAAAAGCTGGAGTAACAGCGGGACAAGGCAGCATCTCTGGAGAGAAGGAATGGGTGACGTTTCGGGTTGAGACCCTTCTTCAGCCAGAGATACTGCCTGTCCCGCTGATTTACTCGAGCTTTGTGTGTCCATCTTCACACCTACTTTAGTGTCATCCTCAAACTTACTAATTATACCTTGTACATTCTTAATCCAAATCATTGATATCAACCACAAACAGCAACAATCCTTGTGGCGCACCACTCAACACAGGCCAATCTGAAAAATAATCTTTCACCAGAACCTCTGCCTCCTTCCATGAATTCAGTTAGCTAGCTCTCCCTAGATCCCATGCAATCTGACCTTCCAGAGCTGCCTACCATGCAGAACCTTCTCAAAGGCCATGCTGAAGTCCATATAGACAATGACCATGACAATCTTTTTGGTTACTTCTTAAAAAATCTGAATCAAATTTGGAAGGCGCAATCTCCCATGTACAAAACAATGCCAACTAACCCTGATCAGCCCCTGCTGCTCCAAATAGATTTACCTTATCTCTTTGCGTGCTATCTTTACCTGCCAGATTTAAGAGCAGCCTCTTCCGCACTGTTCTCAGAATCTTGAACGGATCTCTAATCCATTGAGAATGAATTCCTAATCTTCTTAACTAGAAGGATTCCTGCCGGAACACGGCTAGAGTCCTTTATCGAGGCGCCACCATCTCGATGCCTCCCAAATGGCAGTGGAGAGCCTGGGTCGGAGCCTTGCGGGTCAAAGAAGCCTCGCCTCCAGGGTCGGAGCTTCGCCTCGCGGGTCGAAGCCCGAGTCGTTGAAGACGGGTCAGCAGAGCAGCCTACGGAGCCTGCGACTGGGGCCAGGGTCGGTACCACGGAGTTCTCAGGAGAGGACCCGGCAGCGTTGTGGAGGTCAGTGCGGCGGCCGATGTTGGCGCCGACCGACGGACGAGATGGACACGTGAAGTAAAGACATCGCTGCCGAGGGAAGGAACGAAGGAGAACCCAGTTTGGCGGGACAGCCGTGAAGGAGGGGGAAGAGCAACTGGGACTCGACGTGGTGGGCCCACTGTGAGGGGATGGGGGACCTGGCCTGGGGGGGATGGGTGTGAAGAACAATGAAGAATGGGGACCTGGCGTGGGGGGATCCGCAAAGGAAGGGGGGAGTAACAAAGGGGGGACCGGGGAAGAACAAAGGGGGAACTGCCGCGGGGGTTGGGGAGATTTGTAACATTGTAAGAGCCCTTCATGGGCGACTATTGCATACCTTGGCAAGGAATGCAAGCTAAGAATTTCACTGTGACTCATCACATGTGACAATAAAGTTTTCATTCATTCATTCATTCAAAAATCCTTTGGATTTAAAAAAAAAATCTGTACATTCTCTGTCGCTGTAACATTATTTCTTGTACTCTATTATTTTCTCTTTTGCATGACCTAATGTATTCGTATATGGTATGTTTGGCCTAGACAGCAGCAAAACAAAAAGACAATACGGGGAGAAAAGATGAGGTACGAAGGTAGGTAAGCTAGCCAAGAATATAAAGCAGGATAGTAAAAGTAATAGTAAAAGCTTCTTTAGGCATGTGAAGAGGAAAAAATTAGTTAAGATCAAAGTTGGACCCTTGAAGACCGAAAAAGGTGAATTTATTATATGGAACAAGGAAATGGCAGATGAGTTGAACAGGTACTTTGAATCTGTCTTCACTAAGGAGGACACAAACAATCTTGCTGATATAGTAGAGGCCAGAGGATCTGGGGTGACGGAGGAACTGAAGGAAATCCATATTTGGCATAAATGGTGTTGGATAGACTGATGGGACTGAAGGCTGATAAATCCCCAGGGCCTGATGGTCTGCATCCCACGGTACTTAAGGAAGTGGCTCTAGAAATCGTGGATGCATTGGTGATAATTTTCCAATGTTCTATAGACTGTTCATCAGTGTTCATCAGTTCCTTTTGATTGGAGGGTAGCTAATGTTATCCCACTTTTTGAGAAAGGCGGGAGAGAGAAAACAGGGAATTATAGGCCAGTTAGCCTAACATCGGTAGGGAAGATGCTGGAGTCAATTATAAAAGATGAGATAGCCGAACATTTGAACAGCAATAACAGGATTGGTCCGAGTCAGCACGGATTTACAAAGGGGAAATCATGCTTGACTAATCTCCTGGAATTTTTTGAAGATGTAACTAGGAAAATGGACAAGGGAGAGCCAGTGGATGTAGTGTACCTGGAATTTCAGAAAGCATTTGATAAGGTCCCAGATAGGAGATTAGTGGGCAAAATTAGGGCACATGGTATTGGGGGTAGAGTGCTGACATGGATAGAGAAGTGGTTGGCAGACAGGAAACAAAGAGTAGGGATTAACGGGTCCCTTTCAGAATGGCAGGCAGTGACTAGTGGGGTATCGCAAGACTCGGTGCTGGGACCGCAGCTATTTTACAATATACATCAATGATTTGGATGAAGGGATTCAAAGTAACATTAGCAAATTTGCAGATGACACAGAGCTGGGTGGCAGTGTGAACTGTGAGGAGGATGCTATGAGAATGCAGGGTGACTTGGACAGGTTGGGGGAGTGGGCATATGCATGGCAGATGAAGTTTAATGCGGATAAATGTGAGGTTATCCACTTTGGTGGTAAAAACTGGAAGGCAGATTACTATCTAAATGGCGTCAAGTTGGAAAAAGGGGAAGTACAACGGGATCTGGTGGTCCTTGTACATCAGTCTATGAAAGTAAGCATGCAGATACAGCAGGCAGTGAAGAATGCAAATGGCATGTTGGCCTTTATAAAAG
The DNA here is from genome assembly GCA_035221665.1 of Okamejei kenojei. Lineage (NCBI taxonomy): Eukaryota > Metazoa > Chordata > Chondrichthyes > Rajiformes > Rajidae > Okamejei > Okamejei kenojei. Next base: position 186,613,950 of record CM069131.1, on the reverse strand, counting down.
AGGAATTGAATATAGGAGCAAAGAGGTCCTTCTGCAGTTGTACAGAGCTCTAGTGAGCACACCTGGAGTATTGTGTGCAGTTTTGGTCCCCTAATTTGAGGAAGGACATTCTTGCCATTGTGCGAGTGCAGCGTAGGTTTACAAGGTTAATTCCCGGGATGGCGGGACTGTCATATGCTGAGAGAATGGAGCAGCTTGTACACTCTGGAGTTTGAAAGGATGAGAGGGAATCTCATTGAAACATATAAGATTGTTAAGGGCTTGGACACGCTAGAGGCAGGAAATATGTTCCTGATGTTGAGAGAGTCCAGAACCAGGGGCCACAGTTTAAGAATAAGGAGTAAGCCATTTAGAACGGAGGCGAGGAAACACTTTTTCTCACAGAGAGTGGCGAGTCTGTGGAATTCTCTGCCTCAGAGGGTGGTGGAGGCAGGCTCTCTGGATGCCTTCAAGACAGCTAGATAGGGCTCTTAAAAATAGCGGAGTCAGGGGATATGGGGGGAAGGCAGGAACGGGGTACTGATTGGGGGTTATCAGCCATGATCACCGAATGGCCTACTCCTGCACCTATTATCTATTGTCGAAAACAACTGTTTTTCACAACATCTCCGGTACATATGACAATAAAAAATCACTGCAGTGTAATAACTGAAAATTATACAATTTTTTAATTGAAAAATTAATTATAGCATGAGAGCATATTCTTACCTGGGCGTAAAATGATTTATAAATTCTCGAGCCTGGCATAAGTGCAAACATCAGGCAGTTCGATGTTGAGTGCAAATGAATGGGCAGATGGGGAAGCAATGATTTCTTATATTCAATGATAAGGACTCCAACGACACCTGGAGAATTCTGGGGCACGAAAAAGTTCAAATTAAGCTCAGTTAGAATGAACTGCTCTAAGGCAAAACATTGATTTGTGTTTCAGAGTTTATTAAATAAATAATGTAATAAAGAATGAAATCCATGTCACTCTGAATGAAAGTATTAAAATATTTTTTTAATTAAAAAAAAAAAATTAAACAGCAAACGACCGGGCATGTCATAGCATTTTTCTAATCCTTTTAATTAAATATATCACATACAATTTATTGAAAATTGTTATAACAACTGTGATTGTTCAAGTTAAAAATTGACCTGCATTACCTGGCATTCAACTCTTATCCATGACCAAATGAAAGAACTACCAATCATTACGTCACAGAAAAATATAGAAATGCAACAGTTTCTCAGCATCACCCCTGAAAGGCCTGACTATAACTTATAGACTGCAACCATTAGTCTTGACATCACTAAATGTGAAAATTGATCTCTCTCTCTCTCCCTCTCCACTCTATCAGTTCCCTCAATATCAGTAAAACTAATTAACTCATTTGGCACACAAATCCCAAGGAATACAACTGTAGTCTCCTTCGAATCATTCTTGTGAACCTACTCAGCCACTGGAGCCTGACTGCACTAATAGCCTGCCATCTGTGCTCAACCTATGCTTTTTCCAGGGGCAAAAAAAAGCTAATGATGCCACTTACCCCATCATAATACTTTAGTGCAGCCATATGATTCTTTGAAATAGTCATGCTTCCAGAGCGAGGATGAATAAACATGATGCCTTCAGAAAAGATGAGGAGTTTGCCTGAAATCAAGCAAAACATAAATCGTTGAAAGGTACTTGCAGTTCCATGACTTTTCTCTTCTAATTAGTTTCAGAAATTAGATTCACATTTTTTCTTGACACCTTTGACATTCCATTATTTGTTCACATGTTATCAGACATTTTACATCAAACCACCAAGGGAAATATTTATAATAGGTGTTCAAAGACAAGTTCGAAGGGTTTGAGGGGAGACCTGATTATCAGGCATCAGTAAGGTGAACCTATTTCCCAGGTTGGAGAAGACCAGAGGGCATGCATAGCTTTAAGGAGGGACAAATTTTAAAGGAAATGTGCAGGGCAGGTTTTTTACAGGTGCTAGGTGCCTAGCATGGTTGCCAGGGTTGGTGATTGGGGCATTTTAGAGGATTTGGATGGATATGCAGGGAATGGAGAGATAGGGATCACTTGCTGGCGGATGCATCATGTTCGGCATGGACTATATGGGCTGAAGGGCCTATTCCTGGTGCTGTACTGTTCGATGCTGTCTGTTAGAGGGGAAGGAAGAGGAAAGAGCAAAGAGGCTTTGGGTCAGAAATGTAGAACAAGGGTTTGGTATCCAAATGCACACTCTTCAATGGAGGGCGAGTAAAACCGCACATCCACAAAGATGTAAAATAGGACTGGAGAAGATGCAAGAGAGGCGAGGCAACAGCGGGAATAGGGCACAACTAGAAAATAAGCCAATGTACATTATCATGTACAAGGCCAACAGGAGAATTAATGGTGAGTTAGGATGAGGACAGCAAAATCTTTTAAAAACTTATGTTATTGGCACCAAGAAGAATGAACAGTTGTATATTAAAACAATCAAGACTGCTAATTATCATTGCCATCATGTGGCATGAAGTCAGATGGAGACAGATAGGTAATTTATGCAGGTAAGTTTTCATCTCGGTAATCTTTGTGCCGAATAAGTTCATTCAGGCTATTGCATCCATTTTGAGCAAAGGGAAGCAATTCCATTACTTCGATTGTCATCATTCCTCATTTCCATGCACACCTTACCCCTCTAAAACTCCTATATTTCACCTTAAACCCATACCTCTTGTTTTTGCGACCTCCACCATGGGAAAAAGATTTTGACTATCTATCCCATTTAAGAACCTTTAACTGCAATGTAAGGTTTTACAATGTTCTTTTATTCTCTTCCAAAAGCTACCGTGAACTAAAACTCATTGAACTTCCTTTATGTCTCCATCCCTGACCCTAGTGTTATCAAACTAAACTAAACACTCTTCAGTAGTCAATCATTTATTTGTTTCACTTTGTTTCTTGCTATGGCATGATTTACCACATGAAAGTTCATTGAACAGATAAGTTATACCCAGCAGGTCAGGCAACAGTGAAAGCAACAGACAGGTCAGGCAAACGCCTCCGTTGCCATGCTGTGAAAACGGAGAGGATGAGAAGGAGTTTCTTCCCAGAGGCCATAAGGACTGTAAACTCCTATCTCACCAGGGACTAACTTTACTGTACCAATTTACTGTTGTGTGGTGTCTTTTTAAAATCGCTGTTTTTTCTTTTTTTTCCCTCCCACAAATATGTGAATATGTGATTCTGTTCCATTCTGTTTTGTACTTTTTTTGCACAATCCGCATGTATTGCCACATTTCATTTCACTGCACATCTCGTATGTGTATGTGACGAATAAACCTGACTTGACTTGAAGAAACAACAATGTGCCTGACCTACTGGGAAACCAGTACTTTCTGTTTTCTTTCAGATTTCCAGCATCTGTAGTATTCTTAGACAAGTCAATTATGTTACCTTCTTCTGGTCTGGCAACTGAACTGCCAGAATAAATATATGCAGAATCTCCACCTACAAGCCAGGTGCCAAGAAAATGTTCTTTCATCTGAAAATAATGAAAAGTTCAATACCTTCAAAATTATACCAATGGTATGAAATCTGTGACAACTTTTCTAATATCCTATTTGAATTTATGCTGCATGCAAACAAAATATTATGTGGCAGGTTTTTCAATTAATTTTGTAATGAAAAAATGTAACAACATATATGGTTAATTGGCTTGAAAGTCTACATTTTGCAAATGACTCGCTCACCGCCGACGAGCAGCGGGACCCGACTCATCCGCCGCAGTCAGATGACAGAGGAGGACCCGCCCCACAGGGCGCCGCGGCCTACGGAGAATCCAACGTGCAGAGCGAAGTGGTCGAAGCCCCAGCGGTTGGTCCAGAGCCCCGAGGTCGAGTTGGACCGAGGATGAGTCGGAGCCCCCGCGGACCAGGTTGGTTGAAACCTCAAGGTCGGGCAGAGGGTGAGGTCGGGTTGGAACTTCAAACGGAATCGGCCCGAGGACAGGGCACCGTGGATGGGCCGCATCGCCTAGAATTGGGCGCGGGGGTGGGGGACACCGGGAACAAAGAGGGATTGGGGGTAGGGGGGGCCTGCCGAGAACTATCGGGGACCTTGTGCGGGGGGACAAAGAAGGGATGAGTACTTTATGTAACTCCTTTGAGGCAACTCTTTTGTGTATGCAAAAACAAAGAATTTCACTGCACCTGCTAGGTACAAGTGATATTAATATATCATCATCATCATTATCAACTAGTACATTTTCTCTCACTTGATAAAATAAAATGTTATCTTTTGTCACGATTCTCTTCAGACTATTAGACGGTCTTCCGAACCCAGGTCTCTGCCACTGCGTCTCTGTGCCGCTCTGCTGTGCCACTCTGCTGTGCCACCCTAGGTATAGGGCAGGCACGTGCCGTCAGGGTAGGCAAGGTAGGCACTGCCTACACTGACTAAAATTATAACATGGTAATAACTAAATATAAATAGTAAAGGCATGGGAGAATTATGCCTATGTAAGAGATCGATCTCTTAGGTAGGCATAATTCTCCATGCCTTTCATCCGCAGCGCATGTAACACGGGAAGCTCTGTGCAACCCACGTGCCATCAGCGCTGCCTGAAGCCGTCAATGATAATCCGGGCTGAAGGCAGCAGAAATTTTGCCTTTGCAGCATTGCGCATGCGCAGAGCAAGTGTCTTGGCGGAGTTTTCAAATATGGTTTGTCAATATTTTATGTGTATGTTAGGTAACAAAGAGAGAAGAATGGAACTTGTGTACCAATAATGTGGGAAGTATATTTTGTGTTTATGTTTTTAAATACTGTATTTCCCGGGGTGTGTGTGGGGGGGGGGGGGGGAGAGAGCTCCTTCCACAGTGTTTGGGGAGTCTGGCCCGGGGTAAGGTTGCGGAGAGGGCACGAATGTTATGAATGAGGGGATTGGGATAATGCCACTTGCAACGCTCCTTGCACGGAGGCGTGGAATGCCACCGCATTGAGGACGGGGGGAGAGAGAGAAGTAGCTCGGGTGGCTGAGCAGCCGCCGGGCCGGACAGCGGAACCAGCCGCCACCTTAGCTCCTTCTGCCGGTCCCCGCACACCTCTGGCAGCTCTCCGTCTACAAACCACCTACTGCCGCTCACTAGCCTCACTCATGTCCTTAAATTCCGACAGCGCGATTGAGGTTACTCGGCTGTGGGAATTTAAGGATTTGCAGGAAGCCGCTGACATGAGCGAAGTCGGTGAACGGCAGGTGACAGGTGTTCCGACGGAGAGCACTGCCAGAGGTGAGCGGGCCGGCAGAAGGCGCTGAAGTGGCGGCCAGTTCTGCTGTCGGGTACCGGCGGCCGCTCGTAGCTACCCGAGCTGCTTCTATCCCCAGCTACAGTGCTGGGGCTTCGTGCCCGGAGAGCTGCGGTAGCGGTGAGTAAGTTTCTGGCATTATCCCCGACACCCTCCTTATCAACACTCGTGCCCTCCCCACAACTTTACCCCTGACACAGACTCTCCACACACTGTGAAAGGAACTGTTCCCCCAATTGGTCTAGGACTAGGAAGCATTGGGCAAATTGAAATGTCATTCTTTTTTATTTATTTATTTATTTAATGGGAGCGAACAATCTGCGCATGCGCGGTTTCATATTTTTTTTAGCGGACTGAGTGCCTACCCTGAGTAATTACTCACGGCACGTGCCTGGTATAGGGAAAGTATTACATCTCCTGTAGTCCCCCCCTGCTGTCATTGATGGATCCCTCCCTATATTCTGTGTCCCTTAAATTCCGCCTTCACTTTCCTCCCCCCAGATGGAACAAAAATAGAGTTCCCCTGGTCCTCACATTTCACCCCATTAGCCTGCACCTCAAATAAATATCTCCATTAGTCCTGGTACAGTTCACAATTAAAATCTGCAATATCTGTCACTGCAGCGAAAACAAACTTTTTATTTTTTGTAAAAGGGATTTGTTTAGAATTAACCACATAAAAGCAAATCCAAAAGATGTACCTTCAGTATTTGCTGCACCTCCTCTGAAAGTTTCACCTCAGCATCCTCAACCTGATAAAGAAAGACAATTTTAGTTATGAAATACTCTAACCTCAATCTCATATATTTTCAGAAATTCTATTTTATCAAAATACCCCATATAACATTGAGAATATCTGTAAATGTGGTTAATAGTCTCCAACAACACTAAGTCAATTCCATTTTACATACCACCTACATTACCCCGAAGCATCAAATTAATAAGGGACTAATGAATGAGAGTTCTTACAGAAACCAGCTGAAAGAGACCAGAAGCAGATATTCTGCAGCCTGTGAGATATATTCTGGCTGCCAGAAGTTTTCGTATTGATATTGGTTTATTAATGTAAAATGTGAACAATTTTACATCAAACATTATAATGAGACGACTGCATCGGTGCTACCTCCTGCAACCATGCAAAACTCACAGACTTCATCAATTTCACGGCTAATTTCCATCATGCCCTCAAATTCACTTGGACCTTCTCTGACATTTCCCTACTGTTTCTAGATCTCAATGTCTCCATCACAGGAGATAGACGATCAACTGACATCTATTACAACCCACTAACTCCCATTGCTATCTAGACTACACTTCTTCCCACCCTGCTTCCTGTAAAGACTCCATCCCCATCTCCCAATTTCTCCATCTATGCCACATCTGCACCCAGGATGAGGTTTTCCATACCATGTCATCAGAGATGTCCTCATTCTTTAGGGAACGGGGGTTCCCCTCTTCCATTATAGACGAGGCCCTCATTAGGGTCTCGATATCACGCAGCTCCGCTCTTGCTCCCCTTCCCCCAATTCGTAACAAGGACAGCCCCCCTTGTCCTCGCCTTCCGCCCCATCAGCCGTCGCATACAGCACATAACCCTCTGACATTTTCGCCACCTCCAACAGGATCTCACTACTAGCCACATCTTCCCATCTCCACCCCTTTCTTCTTTCCACAGAGACCGTTCCCTCCGCAACTCCCTGGTCAACTCATCCCTTCCCACCCAAACCACCCCCTTCCCAGATACTTTCCCCAGCAACCGCAGGAGATGCAACACCTGACCATAAACATCCCCCCCAACTCTGTCCAAGCAACCCAAGAGTCTTTTCAGGTGAGGTAGAGGTTCACTTGCACCTTCTCCAACCTCATCTACTGTATCCGCTGTTCCAGGTGTGGACTCCTGTATATCGGCAGCACCAAGCAGGGCTCGGCGATCGTTTCGCTGAACACCTCTGATCAGTCCGCCTAAACCTACTTGATCTCCCGGTTTTTCAACACTAACTTCCCTTCCCATTCCCACACTGATCTTTCTGTCCTGGGCCTCCTCCATTGTCAGAGTGAGGCCAAATTGGAATAACAGCACCTCATATTTTGCTTGGGTAGCTTACACCCCAGTGGTATGAACATTGACTTCTCTAACTTCAAGCAGCCCTTGCTTTCCCTCTCTCCATCCCCTCCCCTTCCCAGTTCTCCTACCATTCTCACTGTCTCTGACTACATTTTATCTCTGTACCTCCCACTCCCTCTGAAATGTCTCGACCTGAAACATCACCCATTCCTTCTCTCCAGAGATGCTGCCTGTCCCACTGAGTTACTCCAGCATTTATGCCTACCATCTATATAATGAGTACAAAGCATAATGCAAATAAAAAATAAACAGAGAAAAGGAAAATATTGTGTTACAATTATAGAGAAATGCAGATAAAGGGCCATAATGAGGTAGCTTTACAATCACATCCGGATTATTAAAGTACATAACAAAAGTTCCAGCAATGGTCCCTATATGTACTATTGGTCGCAAGCTTTCATTTCTCTCCATACATTTCTGGAGGTTTAACAAGTATGAACAGGAGGTTTTTAATCAAAGAAAAATTGGAAATTATTGGTGTAGACTTACCATCCAAGAAACATATCGAGGCACAATTGCTGAGAGAATTATGTAGTTGTTGTCTGTAGACATAGTACCATCTACAGGGAAAAAAGTGGAACAACAGTTTATTATTTTCTCAAATCTCTTCATCAGCGAAAGCACAGCATATAGACTTATAGGAACATGACAGTTTGGATACAGTACATCTGCAATCCATGGTTGCATTCCTAAGAAATCTCACATCATAGAAAACCGCATTGTTGAAACAACATGTGTCAATGGGGAAAAAGGGGAGGGGAGGAGCTCGAGAGTTTCAGATGCAATGGCAAAGCTTGTTTTTCCTCCTGCAGGATTTTGCAAAATAAAGGTATTTTTATTTTTATTACTGCAAGCTAAAAATATTGATAGTCATACCGTGCTTTGTTTAACAGAGCATTATTGCGCAAGGATCAATAGAAGTGACTGCTTATTAATTTCAATGACCACCTGCAGTGAAACGAACAGTCTTTGTTCTCAAGAGACAATGGTATTTGATTACTACAGGGAGGTTACATGGAAATAGTATTTTCCCCAGTTTTTTTCCAAAACAATGATATTTTTCTGCTTGTCAATTTCCAAAGTAATCTTTAAGTGTTCACAATATCCCGATCAAAATTGCATTATAACCAATGAGGCTCACATAATACATATCACATTACACTCAATTCACTTTATGACAATAGACAATAGGTGCAGGAGTAGGCCATTTGGCCCTTTGAGCCAGCAGCGCCATTCAATGTGATCATGGCTGATCATCCCCAATATTCGATTCCTCTTGTTATAAAGGCCAACATGCCATTCATTTTCTTCACTGCCTGCTGTACCTGCATGCTTACTTTCATAGACTGATGTAGTACAAGGACCCCCCAGATCGCGTTGTACTTCCCCCTTTCCCAACTTGACGCCATTTAGATAGTAGTCTGCCTTCTTGTTTTTTTACCAAAGTAGATAATCTCACATTTATCCGCATTAAACTTCATTTGCCATGCATTTGCCCACTCCCTCAACCTGTCCATGTCACCCTGCATTCTCATAGCATCCTCCTCACAGTTCACACTGCCACCCAGCTTTGCGTCATCTGCAAATTTGCTAATGTTACTTTGAATACTTTCATCCAAATCACTGATGTATATTGTAAGTAGCTGCGTCCCAGCACCAAGCCTTGCGGTACCCCACTAGTCACTGCCTGCCTTCTGAAAGAGACCCCCGTTAATCCCTAATCTGTTTCCTGTCTGCGAACCACTTCTCTATCCATGTCAGCACTCTACCCCCAATACCATGTGCCCTAATTTTGCTCACTAATCTCCTATGTGGGAACTTATCAAATGCTTTCTGAAAGTCCAGGTACACTACATCCACTGGCATGTCCATTTGCCTAGTTACATATTAAAAAAATTCCAGAAGATTAGTCAAGCATGATTTCCCCTTCGTAAATCCATGCTGACTCGATCGATCCTGTTACTGCTATCCAAATGTGTGGCTATCTCATCTTTCATAATTGACTCCAGCATCTTCCCCACCAATGTCAGGCTAACTGGTCTATAATTCCGTGTTTTCTTTCTCCTGCTAAAACATGGAAGCACATGATTTAGCAGAACGACCTGTACATAAATGGCTTCTAACCAGAAAGCATAGAATAGCAAAGTGGACATTGCAGAAGTCAGTAAAGATAGGAACCATTTTTCCCTTTTTGACCACAAATTCATAACTGGTACTTCGGTATCATGAAATATTTCAAATTTTATAGAAACCCTGAAATGTAGTGACCATTAGGAAGATTAAAATTAAACCATACTATACATGAGTAAAATCAAGCCATTACATAAGTGCAACAGACAAAAATACCAGATGCAGAATATAGTGTTACAGCATTATAGTGCTACAGTGAGAGACAGTTAAGTGCAATGAGGTATGCAGCCCTAACGTATGGGAGGACCGTTCAGTAATCTGATAATAATGGGGAAGAAGATGTTGGTATGTGCTTTCAAGTTTTTTTTAATCTTCAGCCTGATGGGAAAGGAGGGAATACCCAGGGTGAAAAATGGTTCTTTATTATGTTGGCTGCTTTTCAGACACCATTAAGTACAGACAGAGTTGCTTGGTGGGTGTAGCTGGTTTGTGTGGGCTATATCCATAACTCTCTATAATTTCTTGCAGTCTTGGGTAATTGCCAAACTAAGGTGTGATGCATCTCATAGGATACTTTATACGATACATCTGTAGATATTGCTAAGTCTTAGATTCATGCTGGACTTTCATAGTCTTCTGAGGAAGTGGAGGTATTGGTGTGCTTTCTTGGCCAGCAATGTGGTTGCTCCAGGATAAATTGTTGGTGATATTTACACCAGGGAACTTGAACCACTTGACCATCTCCACTTTTGTATTTTTGATGCTGACTGGACATGTACACCACCACATTTCCTGATGATGTTGCTAATTTTGGGGGAGAGGTTGTTGTCTTGACACCATATTATGAAGCTCTCTATCGACTTCCTGGTTCATCCAACACGGTGTTGTCATTTGCAAACTTGTAAATGCCGTTAGAGCAGAATTTGATTTTGGTCGAGAAGTCTAGCAAATCGAGGATCCGATTGAAGATGGGGTGCTGACTCCTTACTCCAGGAGGTCTAGTGCAAGTTTAGCATCAAAATGGGGTGGAATGTAAATTGCTGTCAGGATAGTCAAAAGGTTAGTACGGATGTCATTGATTAGTACAGGTGTCAGGAGCTATGGGGAGAAAGCAGATAGATCAGGGTTAAGGGAAAGATAGACCAGCCATGTTTGAATGGTGGAGGAGACTTGATGGGCCAAATGGCTAACACTTATGAAAAATAATTCCAATGGCAGGTTTTAGGGACATAACTTCACCATAACTTATTTTATAATCATTAAACCTTTCAATTGTGGCTCCTCTAATAGACCAAACTGTTAATAAACACCACAAAAAGCAAGGAACTTAGTATTGAGCTCTGCAAAACTATGAAAAAATGACTTCCTAATCAACAATATCCATTGACAGGAACACTGCCACTAGGCCAAATATGGTTTTAATTCCATGTTCTCTTGCATCCTATGGGATTGAGCAAACACTTTCCTAAAATCAGTGCGTACAAATTAATGCACCAACCATGTTCCCCTCAATCGCTCCTTAAAATAAGCAATCATTATATAAGACACATTTTTTTCTCAATAATTTTTAAATGTCACTTTATGCTTTTTCAATATTAGGTCATTAGGTTATAAGTGGGTATCATGAAAAGATTTCAAATTTTATAGATGACATGAAACCCCGAGGGGGGAAGGGGGTTGGCGATGAGAGTTCCCACCCCCCCACCCCCCGATCAGCCCTCCCCACTCCCTGCCTTGTGGCCAATAACCAGCATCGTGGGGCAGCAACCTCGTTACCGTTGGCAACGTCCCGTTGTGATGTCATTGTGGCTGTCGGCAGCTTGAGAGCCCATAGTGATTGGTGCAATGTGAGTGACATTGTGACATCACTGGAAACTCCTGGAAAAAGGGCTGTCTGTGAGAAGGCGATTTTGGCTTTTTTTTTTTAAACTTTAATCATGAATAACTTTTGAAATATAACATGAAATCTGAAGTGACCCTGATTAGCATGGAGGGGAATCAGAAGTTGAGGAGCAGCCCCTTCAGATAATAATACAGTGGCAGCAACCTAATTACCATTGGCAATGTCCCATTGTGATGTTATTTGTAAATGAGATCCATTGTGATTGGACATCTGGGAGATGGCATTGTGCCATCATCACTGGAAGGTGCTGCAAGAGTCTGCCACTGAAAAGCAGTTAATTTTTTTTCAAATTTGGCTTTTTTTAAAAAACTTTAATCATGAATAACTTTTAAAATATAGCATGAAATCTTAAGTGAAGCGAAGTACGGTGTGGGACCAAAATGCAACCAGAACTTGAGGAGCAGCTCCTTCAGATATTGGTAGAGGGGCAGCAACCGTGTTACCGTTGGCAACGTCCCATTGTGATGTCATTGCGGCAGTCGGCAGCTAGATTGAGAGCCCATTGTGATTGGTGCACTGTGAGAGGCATTGTGACATCATCATGTGAGAAGGCTGGAAGCTGTCCACGAGACGTTTTGGCTGTTTTTAAAATTTCAACGATTAATAACTTCGGAAATATAGATGGAACTGCGACAGGAAGATGTTTATCACCGCCATGGGAAAAATGTGACTAGGATGTGTGAAAATAGGAAGGCTGTGGCCTAGCGTTTAGAAGAAGATAGGAAAACCAGATTGACACAGAGACACATTGTGGGCACAAAAATTGCAGGTACTGGAAATATGAAATAAAAACTCAATTGGTCTGTGGATAGAAAAGTAGTTAACTTTTCAGATCTGGGATCCTTCATTGGTCCAAATGCACCCAAGTGATGGATTCCCTAGCTTCCTGTGCTCTCAATTTTACTAACAGATGGAAAATCTGAAAATGCCTTTTTTCTCAATGTAAACAGTCAGAAATCCTGCTCATGTCCGTGTTAAATGGTACCTAATATCAACGAACCACAATCTACCATCACAGATCCTTCCAAAAGTAATACTTAGTTTTGAAGATTCATCTCTCAAAAACTGGGCACCTGGACAGGCCAGAATTTACTCTCCATCTCAAAGACTCTTGAACAGAGTAGCCAAAGTCATTTCAGAAAGTTTTTTTTTGGAAAATTCACTGCAGGGTCCAGTCACATAAGGACAGCAGATTTCCTCCTCTGAAGGATATTAGCGGAACAACGTGTTGAAATACTAGCTGGTTGTTATGTGATCATCATAATTAACGACTTAAACAAAAAAATCCAGCTTATTTAATAATAAGGAGTAAGCCATTTAGAACGGAGACGAGGAAACACCTTTTTCTCACAGAGTGGTGAGTCTGTGGAATTCTCTGCCTCAGAAGGCGGTGGAGGCAGGTTCTCTGGATGCTTTCAAGAAAGAGCTAGATAGGGCTCTTAAAAATAGCGGAGTCAGGGGATATGGGGAGAAGGCAGGAACGGGGTACTGATTGGGGATGGTCAGCCATGGTCACATTGAATGACGGTGCTGGTTCGAAGGGCCGAATGGCCTACTCCTGCACCTATTGTCTATTAATTGAATTTAAATTCCACAGCTATGATGAGATTCAACTTTGCTACACCACCACTGCCAACGTTTCATCATCTGAGGAAAGACATTCTTGCCATAGAGGTAGTACAGAGAAGGTTCACCAGACTGATTCCTGGGATGGCACGACTTCCATATGAAGAAAGACTGGATAGACTTGGCTTGTACTCGCTGGAATTTAGAAGATTGAGGGGTGATCTTATAGAGACTTACAAAATTCTTAAGGGGTTGGACAGGCTAGATGCAGGAAGATTGTTCCCAATGTTGGGGAAGTCCAGGACAAGGGGTCACAGTTTAAGGATAAGGGGGAAGTCTTTTAGGACCGAGATGAGAAAATCGTTTTTCACACAGAGAGTGGTGAATCTGTGGAATTCTCTGCCACAGAAGGTAGTTGAGGCCAGTTCGTTGGCCATATTTAAGAGGGAGTTGATGTGGCCCTTGTGGCTGAAGGGATCAGTGGGTATGGAAAGAAGGCAGGTACAGGATACTGAGTTGGATGATCAGCCATGATCATATTGAATGGCGGTGCAGGCTCGAAGGGCCGAATGGCCTGCTCCTGCACCTAATTTCTATGTTTCTATAATGTAGGATGAGAAATTAAGTCTTCTAAATTGTTGTTGCTTACCTTTTTCTTTCAAAAATATTTTAGATTCTAGGAATGATTCAGAGAAAACTATGGATCCTAGAGTCCCTTTTCCTCCTGTTAAATCTGGAATGTCATAAACAGTCATTGAGGCCTGCAACACAATGGAAAGCACTCAGTCAAGCAATCTAAAACCAAGATTACAGTGGACCACAATTCAATAAGTAAATTGACAGAGCTTGAAGCTTTTATAGGCTATATATTGATATACGGAGTAACCACAGCAATCTACTGTAATGTTGTGTTCCACATAATTCTCATTGACATTAGCATGGGGAGGAGCCCTTGAGATAGTGAAAGACATTAATCCATTACGATTGCTGCTTGAGTGCAGAAGGGCAGACAAGTGAAGAGAAATCTAGAAATAGTTTTATTTATAAATTAGGTTAATTGACCTGTAAATTGTTTACTGTGTGTAGGATAGAACTAGGTAAGCGTGATCGCTGGTTAGCATGCACTCAGTAGGTTGAAGGGCCTGTTTCCACGCTGTATCTTTAAACTAAACTAATTTAATCAGAAATGACCTGTATACATTTTTCTAAAATGCTTACAGCTGGTTAAAGATTCAAACCAATAACATATCAAAGCTATTCAATAAAAATAGGAAGCACAGTTAACTCCAAAAGATTAAGCATGCAGGTAGAGCAGGCAGTGAAGAAAGCTAATGGCATGTTTGCCTTCATAACAAGAGGAGTTGAGTATGGGAGCAAAGAGGTACTTCTGCAGTTGTGCAGGGCCCTGGTGGGACCACACCTGGAGTATGGTGTGCAGTTTTGGTCTCCAAATTTGAGGATGGATATTCTCGCTATTGAGGAAGTGCAGTGTAGATTCACAAGGTTAATTCCCAGGGTGGCGGGACTGTCATATGTTGAAAGAATGGAGCAACTGGGCAAATTGTATACACTGGAATTTAGAAGGATGAGAGGGGATCTTATTGAAACATATAAGATTATTAAGGGATTGGGGCAGGAAACATGTTCCAGATGTTGGGGCGAGTGCAGATCCAGGGGGCCACAGATTAAGAATAATAGGTAGGCCATTTAGAACGGAGCTGTTGAAAAACTTTTTCACCCAGAGAGTTGTGAATCCGTGGAATTCTCCGTCTCAGAAGGCAGTGGAGGCCAATTCTCTGGATGCTTTCAAGAGAGTTAGATAGAGCTCTTAAAGATAGTGGAGTCAAGGGATATGGGAGAAGGCAGGAACGGGGTACTGATAGTGGATGATCAGCCATGATCACAGTGAATGGTGGTGCTGGCTCGAATGTCCTGCACCTATTGTCTATTAAGCACTTCAACTCCGCCTCCCATTCCCAATCTGACCTTTCTGTCCTGGGCATCCTCCATTGTCAGAGTGAGGCCCAGCGCAAATTGGAGGAACAGCACCTCATATTTTGCATGGGTAGCTTACACCCCAGCGGCATAAACATTGACTTCACAAACTTCAAATAGCCCTTGCTTTCCCTCTCTATCCCCTCCCCCTTGTCAGTTCTCCCACTAGTCTTACTGTCTCCGACTAGATTCTATCTTTGTCCCGCCCACTCTCCTGATATCAGTCTGGAGAAGGGTCTCGACCTGAAACGTCACCCATTCCTTCTCTCCAGAGATGCTGAGTTACTCCACCATTTTGTGTCTACCTTTGATTTAAACCAGCATCTGCAGTTCTTTCTTACACAGACAAGATTAAGAAGATGGACATTAAATGTGCATGATTGTAAAGCAAATATAAACAAATATTGGCTCTCAGTTTATTCCCACTAATCCTATTCATGCAGCTATTTATTGGAAAACTAAAACCTAGCTACAGTGTGAAGATCAGGTCATTCCTGATTTCCCCACCTGTGAATTTCGTTAACGTAATGGGCCTGTCCCACTTAGGCGATTTCTCAGCGGACTGCCACACACACAAACAAATATGTTTAAATATACAAACAACTCTTCTTGAGAAATGTCAGGAAAACGAAAGGAAAATGTTCTATTTCATGGATAACTTACGGTTTTAATAAGGAATTTGCTTGAATGGCTCTCCAACGAGATGATTCTAGAAAGAAATGACATGGAAAACCTGTCAGAGTCACAGAGTGATACAGTGCGGAAACAGGCCCTCCGGCCCAACATGTCCCAGCTACACTCACCCCACCTGCCCGCATTTGGTCCATATCCCTCCAAACCGGTCCCATCCATATACCTGTCGAACTGATTCTTAAATGTTGGGATAGTCCCTCCTCTGGCAGCTTGTTCCATACACCCACCACCCTTTGTGTGAAAAGGTTACCCCTCAGATTCCTATTAAATCGTTTCCTCTTCACCTTAAACCTATGTCCTCTGGTCCTCGATTAACTTACTCTGGGCAAGAGACTCTGTGCATCTACCCGATCGTTTCCTCTTATGATCTTATACATCTCTAAAAGATCACCCCTCACCCTACTGCGTTCCAAGGAATAGAGTCCCAGCCTACTCAACCTCTCCCTATAGCTCAGATCATTTAGTCCAGGCAACATCCTCGTAGAGCTTCAGTTTCCCTTGCCATTCAAGCTTTCTTACGCTCATCTTTCTTGCCCTTCACTCTAACAGGAATGTGCATGTCCTGGACTCTTATCAGCTCACTTTTAATAACATCCCACTTTCCTAACATTCTTTTTGCTTCAAACTACCTGCTCCAATCAACCCGAGCGAGATCCTGTCTTACACCATAGTTAGCCTTGCCCAAATTTAGAATTTTAACATGAGAGCTCGCCTTGTCTTTTTCCATAACTGTCTTAATCCTAACAGAACAGTGGCCGCTGGTCCTAAAAGGCTCATCCACGAACACTTCATCCACTTGCCCCTCCCAGTTTCCCAAGACAAGATGAAGCATTGCCCTCTCCCGTGTGGGGCCCTCTACATGTTGCCGGAGGAAACTTTCCTGACATTGTAATCTGCCTTGCCCCAATTAAGTAGCTTCTCCCAACATCCAGACCTGTCCCTATTCAAAACAATCTTAAAACCTGTGATCATTATCTCCAAAATACTCTTCCACCGTAACAAGAGTCATCTGGCCAGATTTGTTTTCCAATATAAGGTCCACAATGGTCATTGAGTCGGACTATCCACGTACTGCTTAAGCAAATGCTCTTGAATTCACCTCACAAAATCCCCTTGCACTAAGTCAAAATCAATAATGGGGACGTTAAAGTCACCCATTACAACAATCTTGTGGTTCTTGGATCCTTCCATAATCTGCGACACGTCTGATTCTCTTTCTCCAGCTGGTTATTGCACGGCCTATAATATAATCTCATTAGAGAATAATTGCTCCTTTCTTATTTTTTAGCTCAACCCTCCGAGTAACGCTGTGATGTTTTCCCTGATTAGTAAAGCAACACCTCCACCTTTTTAACTTCCCCTCCTATGCACGTGACAATAATAAATCAATATCAATAAAGTTATCAAAGGTTTTTGAAAACAAAGCTAAGCCCCAAAACACTCACGTTCCATGGTTATTCACAGCTTCAATCAGAAAGCACAATTTTGATCTGTTGGAAAAATAACAGTTACCAAAAATGTTTTACCAAAATGGCTCAATTGTAAAAGTAAAATAGCACTGATGGCACAAAAACTGTCAGAAAAAAAATTCTGAAAAGGCTCATTCTTGCAAAATCCAATTTCTTACACAGTTGTTGGACAATAATATAATTTGCCCACATAATCACTTGCACCAGAGGATGGCAAAAAAATCATGTTGTCAGTGACAAAGCGAAGACTGATAGGGGCTTTGCAGAAATCATAAATATTGCAGGTTAGAATCAAGTGCTCTACAAATTCTCAGGTCAGGTAGCATCCACATACAAACTGCTCAGAATGCTGGCAAAATAAACATCACAAAGGATCTTAAAATTTCACATCTGCTCCTCCCATGCTTTTCCAATTGTTGGGCTAATTTCCAATTTACAACCAACTTCAAAGAAGGTTTCAGAGGACTGTAGTACAGTGCCCTCCATAATGTTTGGGACAAAGGCCCATCATTTATTTATTTGCCTCTGTACTCCACAATTTGAGATTTGTAATAGAAAAAAATGACACGTGGTTAAAACGCACATTGTCAGATTTTATTAAAGGGTATTTTTTATACATTTTGGTTTCACCATGTAGAAATTGCAGCTGTGTTTATACATAGTCCCCCCATTTCAGGGCACCATAATTGGTACACATGGCTTCACAGGTGTTTGTAATTGCTCAGGGGTGTTTATTTGCAGGTATAAGAGAGCTCTCAGCACCTAGTTTTTCCTCCAGTCTCTCCATCACTGTTGGAAACTTTTATTGCTGTTTATCAACATGAGGACCAAAGTTGTGCCAATGAAAGTCCAAGAAGCCATTATGAGATTGAGAAACAATAATAAAACTGTTAGAGACATCAACTAAACATTAGGCTTACCAAAATCAACTGTTTGGAACATCATTAAGTAAGGTGAGCTTACTCATCGCAGAACGACTGGCAGGCCAAGGAAGACCTCCACAGCGGATGACAGAATAATTCTCTCTATAATAAAGAAAAATCCCCAAACACCTGTCCGACAGATCAGAAACACTCTTCAGGAGTCAGGTGTGGATTTGTCAATGACCACTGTCCGCAGAAGACTTAATGGACAGAAATACAGAGACTACACTGCAAGATGCAAACCACTGGTTAGCTGCAAAAATAGGATGGCCAGGTTACAATTTGCCAAGAAGAGCAACCAAAGCCCTGGAAAAAAGGTCTTGTGGACAGATGAGACGAAGATGAACTTCTATCAAAGTGATGGCAAGAGCAAAGTATGGAGGAGTGATGGAACTGGCCAAGATCCAAAGCATACCACCTCATCTGTGAAACACGGTGGTGGTGTTATGGCCTGGGCATGTATGGCTGTTGAAGGTAGTAGCTCACTTATCTTCATTGATGATACAACTACTGATGGTAGTAGCATAAGGAATTCTGAAGTGTATAGACACATCCTATCTGCTCAAGTTTAAACAAATGCCTCAAAACTCATTGGCCAGCCGTTCATTCTACAGAGAGACAATGACCCCAAACATACTGCTAAAGCAACAAAGGAGTTTTCAAAGCTAAAAAATTGTCAATTTTTGAGTGGCCAAGTCAATCACCCAATCTGAACCCAATTGAGCATGCCTTTTATATGCTGAAGAGAAAACTGAAGGGGACTAGCCCCCAAAACAAGCATAAGCTAAAGATGGCTGCAATACAGGCCTGGCAGAGCATCACCAGAGAAGGCACCCAGCAACTGGTGACGTCCATGAATCGCAGACCTCAAGCAGTCATTGCATGCAAAGGATATGCAACAAAATAATAAACATGACTACTTTCATTTACACGGCATTGCTGTGTCCCAAACATTATGGTGCTCTGAAATGGGGGGGGGGCTATGTATATACACTGCTGTAATTTATACATGGTGAATCCAAAAATGTATAAAAAAGGCCTTTATCTGACAATGTGCACTTTTACCACATGTGATATTTTTTCTATTACAAATCTCAAATTGAGAAATACACAGGGAAATAAATACAGTGAGCTTTGTCCCAAACATTATAGAGGGCACTGTAAGTGACAATAAGTAAGTGATCATTATTCAAGCTTGAATCTCTGAAAAATGTATGGAATTGAAAGAACAGTCAGAAGGTTCTGAGGTTGTGGAAGGTTTAGCAAATTCAGTTTAAAACATCAGTTTATTTCACCGTTAGAAATGCTGCCGCCTTTGTGAATCCAATGACCTGAATTCAATCGTGAGATTGGATGTTTACTGTGTGCAATTTTCACATTCTCCCTGTAACCACCAATGCTCTGGCTTCCTTCCACAGCCCAAAGATATGTTTGTAGGTTAAATGGCTGCAATTTACCCGCAAGATTAGCTAAGCCACAAAAGAATAAAGAGAGTCCATATGTGTGAGAATAAATTGTAAGGTAACTGGGAAAGAAGAGGGAAAAAAAGACCAATATTCTAGTGGGAGCCATCGTGGATCTGATGAGCCAACTAGACTCCTGTGTCATAATAAGTGTTTAATCAGTTAAACTCATCAGTTAAGCAGAAAAATCTTTACAAATTTCTACGTGAAGGGATGTTCAGATTCATGAAGGTCTACCCATTTGACAAATTGTGCCTGTCAAAACTTTGTGCTTCCTGTCCAGATTCTTTTATGCTCATCTGATTACATTATTCATCATGAATTACTCATCTTCTAAAAATGTACATATTTTTTGGAAAATACACAGAATGAATGATGATAGCTGCAAAGGTATTAACATATATTCAATTATCTGACAGTTATTTCCTGCACATTCTACGGCTCCACGAAGAATTAAAAAACATCAATTCTAACTGTATCTCCTGTCAAATCCTGCTTGTGGGGGTCACTCTGTAATCTTACTGTCATTCCTATTTACAAAGTTAAAGAACAAAGTTAGAGTTTCAAATTAAAGATTGTTTCATACCTTAGGATAGCTTTGTAGTGACCAAGACCATAGCAATCCAATGTCGAAAGAAAAACATCTTCCGCAATTTCTTTGGCCTAAAGTAGAATGCATCCATTAGTGACTCAAATGCACAAAAAAGTACTATATATAGACCAATATACAATCTTGAACACAGGACTTTTTACTTTATAAGATAGCACGGAATAGGCCTTTCAGTTGAACCAGCCAATCTGAGGATTTTCTGGAACCTACTCCTGTCTTTCCTCAGCTAAATCTAAAACAAAACTCTCAACTTTCTTCTCCCTCATATGCTTACCAACCTTTACGGTTTCATATTTAAACCAATGCATATGATTGCAAGTCCACATTCTCACAATTTCTTGTGTGAAAAGGGAGTTTTTTAATTCCATGTCTTCTAATGATGACCTTATGAAGTCCATGGTGATAATTACTTGTGGTACATATCCTTTCTAGATATTAAACTGTTAGATATAGATTTCTTTATTTTTCCTTTCATTTATGTTAATTGTTCTGCAAAATCTGAGTGTCGCTGAATTTATTTGTTCATCTAAATATATTTTCCATTCAGCACAATGAAACAATGAGACCAATGTTGTTCATGTTCAGTTATTGACCAGTTCATCAATTGAAAACGTTTCATACATTTCATGTTCACAAAGTTACTCACAGTTCCAGAATGAAAAGAAACAAAAAAATAAGATTCTATAAACATTGGTTCCGCTTTTACTCTTTAGATCTCCACTCACTGGTCTCAGGCAGGTTTCATACACCAATCTCAATCGATAGAGAAGCAGGTGAACTCCATAAGAGCCACAGATTCTACACCCAAAAACCAATTCTACTCCCCCATCCTCATCACTTTGAGGGTACATTATACTGTTTGCAAACGGGACATCCTAAATGATCGCTCACAGGAATTGCTGACTCCGTTCCTGCACCATTATCAAAAATGCCAATTTCCTCCTATGTTATTTTGCTCACTTGCCACAGCACCTGATATTTGTTTTCTCCAGAATTAACTATTTGAATACTCTTTCATTTGGCAATTGGACTCAATCTACTATTCCCTTCACAAATGTATCTAATCACACTGCCATCAGTATGTTCATCCAAAACTCAGTTACATTATTCCCATATCCAAACGCCCATCCATCCATTTTATTTGCACTCAATGACCAACACAGCTTTGCAACACCACAAATTTAAAACACTTTTCCCTGTGTTCAAGATTCCCCACATTTTTGTTCAAGATTCTCCACCAATTTATCAGTTTCCTAGGTATAACATTTTGGAATTTCTTCCCTAATCTTGCCTATGTTACAATCTAACATCCTTGTCTAAAGTGTCCACACATGATATAATGCAACATTCTTATCAATGATATCCTATAAAGAGCCTTGGTTGGTTTCTGTGAAACGCTGTGCAAGTTGTAGTTGTTCTATACAATATTTACTACCAAAAACTTTCAGTGTATATTGTGTTTACCAAGGTAATATTTCTCTGAATTTCAATGGAACATTACTCAACAAAAACCTGACATTCAACCACATATAGAGCTATAGAGCAGAAGCAGGTTTAAAGAGGCAATGGAGAATTAAAGGGAGCATTCCAGACCTTAGAAGAGCTTCAGCAGCCGAAGCCACAATCAGCAACTGTACATTACAAGCAATAAAATAGAGCATTGCATTTACCTTGGGTGGTTAGATCAGTAGAGATCGGTATAGGCATAGGATTGCAAAAACAAGTGATAATTATAAAATCCAAGGCAAGGAGCTAGTAAAACACTCAGCAAACACACTAGTGAAAGTTTGAGACAAGGGCAGAGATTTTGACCATATCAAGCTTATCAAGGTTACAACAAGGGAATTTCAGCAAAAGTATATGAGAATAAATTTGAAGCAGAGGTGGCGTTGAACACCAAAATAAATGGATGCATTCGTTATGACATGGATGTGAACCAAAGCTCATCTCAGATTTACTTGCCAGTGGAAGTGATATCAGTGGTATGGAAACTAAGTATGCTAATAGCATTTGTCTTTTTCATACAGCAAATAATTGTTTTTCCAATATTTATGCATCTATAATTCTCATAAAACCAGCAAAAAATTCTGAATATTAAGCAATTCCATAAATATTTCAAAAAAACATAAACTTGAATTTGGCAAAAGTAGGCTGAAACTATGAATTTTATTTCTAGTGTAATTCAACAAAGTGTGAAAATATATCTTTAGTTTATTTACATTTATATCTAATTAGCCCCAACATCCTCTTTGAAGATCTTGGTACTTTGTGCAAGTTCAATCACTCATTTAATTTATTTCTGCAGTATTTTTACGCGCAGCTTTTTGCAGGAATGTTTTCAAAAAGTAGTATGATGAATGCATTCTCCCGTTCAGCAGCCAATTCTGTATTTTTCACAACAATGGCTGAAAATGTGTGAAGTCCAACAGAATGTTTTGTATGAAAAGTTGTTGAGTATTTAATATATTTTATCCCTGTGAGTATATAACCAAATTCAGAGAATGTCTTGGTATTGATATGAGCAGCTAAGGTTATTAACAGACTGCAACGCAACCTAAATAACCCAAATCTTTGTATTAACAATTTAAAATTAGATCTTACAGAAATGACTTCAATTGTTATGCTGGGAGTTTACGTGCATCGGATGCTAGCCAACACCTTCTTTACTTTCAGCAATATAAATCTGTGGCAGGCTCACCTAAGAAATAATAGATCCATTGAGAGATTTCTTAATTGCCGATTCATCCTCTTGTCATTGGACAATGTCCTCTCTCACATTTCAGACATTTAAAGCCCCTGAGCTTTGGTACACAGATTTTTGTGTTTTTTTTATTAAAACAATTTAAAAGACCACCTGGCAATGAACATAAAAAATACGCATATTTGCCACTGTGAAGCCCGGGTGGAATTTCAATATTTGTTGACCAGAAGCAAAATGGGCTATGGGATTAAAATTTTGCATTGGGTTACTATTTGGTTAAGCATATAACAGCAATATTATAAACTAACCAGTAATTATAAGAAAAAAGAGACTGGACGCTGGCATTGCCCATCTTAGTTTCAAATTAATGAGAAATTTAGTAAACGCAAGTGTCTCTGATTTCTCTGTCAATACCTATGTCTCGAGCGCAGCACTTCTCGCAAAAATATGTAAGAAAGATTGCAGAATGTAAAGTTTGTGAAAGTTTACAGAAGAATGGCAAGACTGAGAAATGAAATATGAGAATTTTTGGGGAGGAAGAAAGCACATCCAACTTGATGTGTAGGATATGAATCCTGTAACTTACTTCTATCAGAGGAAAATTAGAGAGTAGAACCAGTACCGTGGACTTTACACGGGTATCATATCCTCCAAGAACCTCCGAAAAACAGAGGGAAGACGCAATAAAAAAAGAGGGAGCAATAGACATGGCAGATATAGAATTATCAGGAAAAATAATGGAAAATGACCATTTTGGTATTATAACCAATACACCATCTAAAAATTTACAGCACCATGGAGGGGAAAGCAGGCCCTTCTGGGCCCTGTTCGTTCCGTGTGTCCGACATTTGTTTTCCCCTTGTCCCATCTACCTGCCACATCAGTACCATACCCTCCATTCCCTTTCACGTCCAATGTATTATACCTATCCATTTACTTCTTAAATGTGAATAACGTCTGATCCGCTGACTCCTGCCACTTCTGCTGGATTTGCTCATTCCACACTAGCGACTCAGGGTCATCTCAGCCCCTTCTGAGTAAAGACCGTTCCCCTCCGTTACCCGCGAAACTTCTGTCCTTATTCTACATGTCTATATGCCCTCTTGTTGAATCTTCCCTACCCTCATGGGAGAAAAAACGTATCCGACGTTAACTCTGTCTCATCCCTTCAATCATTTTAAAGACCTCAATCAAGTCCCCCCTTAACCTTCTGCGCTCCAAGAATAAAGACCTACTTGTTACGAACCTTTCTCTGTAAACATTGTGTGCTGGAACCCTGGGGGGTAGGGGCGCAAGAGAGACGATTCTAGTAAAATAAATTTTTTCCTGTCCTCTGTACTCTCTCTATTTTGTTGGACATCCTTCTATAACTAGATGCGACCACAAAAATTGTTACCACCATACTCCAGAATTGGTCTTACCAACTGCCATGTACATTGTTCAACAGTTTTGCTTCCCTATCTCCTAGTCTATTTCAATGCTCTGATTTATAAAGGCCGCAGCACACATAAGGCTTCTTTACCAACGCCTATCTACAAGCGATTACTGCCTGTCAGGGAACTATGCCACAGGTTCATTCTAGATCCCTTCTGTTCACAGCATTCCTCTATTCCCTATCATTTTCACCATGTTACGGTCCTATTTTGATTTTGTCCTGCATTTTCATTTCTGCAGTAAATATCTAGATTAACTAGAGTACTCAATTTTTTCCATACAAAAAACAAACAATAAAGCTTGCAGATATGACACAAGACATACACCTCCATGATCAAAGCTTCCTATTCTGAGATTTTCTACGAGTGTATTAAAACAAATGTTACAAAACTAATATTGAATGAAGTGAGCTCAGAATCGGAATAATGGTGACCAGTTTCAAGTGTTTAGTTTAGTTTATAGATACAGCGTGGAAACAGGCTGTTCGGCCCACCAAGTCCATGTCGACCATCAATCACCCGTTCAATCCAGTTCTATGTTAGCCACTTTCTCTTTCCAACTCATCACATTATAGGGGAATTTTTAGGGGCCTGTACACAAGGAAGTACAAATCGTGTCCAAGTGGTTCATTTTAATCCTTGGGAATGTATCTGAACAGTGCATTTGCATATGGGAATTTTCACTAATTGTGTCAGGACACTCAAGAGTTTAATTCTGGACTATTATTAGATCTACAGAAGTATGACGTGGAATTAGAATTGAGCCTGGTAGAAGATTTAGACATAAATAACTAATGGACAGGCTCAAAACGGCGTGTTAATGATCCATTTCCTGTTCCATTTTCTTGTTTCAACATCCGGTGAAATCATTATTCATGTAGAGTTACTTTTAAAAGTGGCATAATGTTAAGGAGTCTAAACTTACAAAAATAATCATCATTTTTCTGTTGATTTGCTATGTCTTTGCTGAAATAACAAAGTTGTACATTAATTTCAATTCTGTTCATCTTCATAATGGAAAGTTAATTGTTTATTTTAAGTATTAACTTACATTTGTAAGGTAACATGAGTGTTTCCAAAGAAGTTATCGTCCTTGGAGCATGGCCAATGGTCCTTGGGAGATGAACATTGCCATCCAAACCTGAATGGTATAAGAAAATTGTTTCATCTAACTCTGCAAAGTATGAAATTCTAAAAAGAAAATGGTTATCTTTATACGTATAGACCAAGGTGGGACCTGTTACCCACAACGCAAGATTCCACCACTCACCCCGTTCCCTCAACGCAACACTGTTTCCACACGCACCTGTTCCCCCACGCAACCATTCCTCCAACATAATATTCCACTATTCATGCTAGCCCGCAACTGCGCCATGTTACGGCCTCATTTTCCCTCATCCCCCCCAACATCCTCCCCCCCCCTCTTCAACTCCTCCTTCCTCTTTCCCCTCTCCTCCTCCTCGCCCCATCCCTCCTACACCATTCCCCTTACCCTCATTCACTCCGCCCTACATAACACCTCCCTATCTGTTTAAATAACAATTAAACAATGCTTTCCTCTTTCCTTCCCCTCTCCCTCCCTCTCCTTACAACAATGTAACAAATCACTCATTGCACTGGGAGTCCCGTTTTTGGTAACACTGCAACATTGGAACACTGCTGACAGGCAGGTTATGTAAATGAGATCTCATTGTGAAATCATAGCCGCCAACTGCCATTGCAAATTCAAATGATTTTTCTCAAACTGGATTTTGTAAAGTTTAAAATGTGAATAACATGTAAAATATACAATCAATCTGAACAAAACTTGATGAAAACACACCATCGGACAATGGTTAGTTCGGTGGCAACAATATTGTAGCTCTGTCTTATCGTATACTCCATTTTGGGCCGTGAGTTCTAGGAAGCGCATGCGGCTGAAGACACGCATGACCGACAGAATCACAAACAAGATGATTTTTGTAATATACTAGGACTAGTGGGGACCTGTTGGGCCCCACTGTCACAGGGAGGCATGGTCTCTTCTCGACACTCTCTCTAATACGCAATAGTTCAACACTTTCGCCCATAGCTCTCGCCTATGCGTCAGGGCATGCTGAAGGTTTACCGTTGTGATGCCCGATCCCCATCCTCCCCTCACTGACCCCCCACTCAGATGCTTTGCCCTGAACCCGCCACTATTGCAGTCACTCCATCCCCCACAACCCCCCCCCACCCAGCCCCCACCTTTCTTCCGTGGCTCTCCTGGCAGGCGCCAAGCCGATGTTCCGAAATTGGATACCCATTGTCAAGAGTCAAGAGTGTTTTTTATTGTAGATGTCCCAGATTTAGAACAGATTGAAACTCTTACTTACTGCAGTCTCACAACTGAATTTTATAATCATAATAATATAAAAACCTCAGGGAATAAAGAAAGAACAACCACAATAACAGTGCTAATATTTTAATACGTCTATTGTAGTTCAGGAGAGTTAGATGTTTGTAGTGCTTATTAGGTGTTCACTGAGAACATGGTAGTTACAGTTCTCAGGTCCATGTAAACTTATTCCCGTGGCCAGTGGTGAGGATGAGTGTTGTTGCGCCAGGATGGTGTGGGTCTTTGCTGAGTAGTGCCTTTTTGAAGGCAGCGTCTTACGATAGATATTGTCAGTAAGCTGGCCACTTCGGTTTTGTTGGTTGTCAGGCATTTCAGTATTTATCTAGTATCTGAAATAATAGCATGTTTGTTATTTTGTGAGGAAATCGAGTTCTATTTTTTACACGAGCGGTTGCCAAATCTGCTGTAAATACTGAAAGTCTTGTTCTTTATGGTTTGGCGGGTCATACCCACGTAAGAGTACAATTTGGGTGATGCAGCTCTATGATTTTTGCTACACAGATGACGTCTCTCTGTTACGCTTCGTACCTTACTTGACAATGCATACAATTTGCCATCTCCTTTGTTATACTGCTGTTTGCACGGCTGATTTCCTACGTTTAGCACAGTTGATGATGTAGAAGCCAGATAATCTGTATTTTTTCAGTTTATTTGCAGTTATTTGTTTTTTTGTAAACTTTTCGATTTAAACGCTTGCCATTTTTAGCAGCGGTTGTGTTGATTCAAGTCGTACTTTTTCTTTCCCCGATACTATTACTCTCAAATTCCACATACAATTTACGCCATCTATTACCCTCTTCTACGCATAAAAAACAATAGTTATCAATCCTCTTCAGACAGTCTACTAATCCCATGCTTCCACAACCTCAACATTATAAATAATAATTCCTGAATAGATTGGCAATACTTTCCTGGAATTTAGATGGTTATCTCTCTGAAATTTTCAAAATGCTTCCTGGACGCGTGCTATTTTGTTGTTCGGTTTGGTTGTTGTGCGAGAGGAACACGGATCGTTAGAGAGCGCATGTAGCAGTGGAGATTATGGGCAAGGAGTGTACAAGTGTGTTGAGGTATTAGGGTGATTTAGCGTAGAGAGAGGGAGTGATCTATTGTAAACTACGATGTAGAATTGCGGCAGATGATATATGTGTCTCGGAGTTGTTGTCTTTCGCTGTTGATCGCGCTCACTGTTGTTCGCGTGTTAGTGGCAACGGTGGCAGAGGCGCATATGTGTTAATCTTCGTTTTTTTCTAACCTGTCTTCTCATATGTGTACTCAGTCTTCATGCGCGTCTCTTCCTCCCATACGACCTAGCTCCCTCTCCATCTCTCTCCCCATCTCCACTCCGTTCCTTCTGCGTCTACTCCCCCTCCCTCCCTCTGCTTCTACCTCCCTCCGTCTCTCACGCGCCCCCCATCCTCCCTCCCTCTCACCTCCTTTTTTCTTCTCTCCCTTCTATTATGTTTTTCCTGCCTTCTTTCACTCCTCCATCCCCTCTCCATCCACTCCCCCTCTCCTCCCTTGAGCCCACCCACCGTTCTTGTAAACCAAGGGCCTATTTCCAAATGTTGTGCGCAATTGAAAATTTTCACCTCTCGTTATTTACTTAACTTTACTTTAGCTGGTAAGCAAACATATTTCTTGAATACATAAACTCAGAAAGTCTGGCAAATCATGGCTGATTCCGAGGTTTTTCCGGCCTCTTTAAAGATACTTGCCAAGCACACAACTCCAGAAAAGTCTGCAAGTGTGCGCAACATGGCCCACTTCATTCTCCCCTCCTTATTCTATATGTTGAGACCGGTCAGGTGGAGGTTTAGTATAAGTCGTATATGGACCGTCGAGCAGCACTGGGAGCTTCAGGGAGATAATAGTTGTTTCCAATAGCTAGGTTAGGTAGATATATTGCTTGGTCATCACTTCCACTCATTATAGTTATTTAGATATTACAATTTTAGAAATTCATATTAGAAGTTTTCCATGAGGCGGTTGCTCTGGAAGTGTGTTAGAAGTTCTCGATTAGTGTAATCACGACGTGATCGGAGTCCTGTATGAAGAGAAGTTCTAGATTAGTGTTCTCGCAGAAAGGTGATGGAGAAGACAGAATGGTGCAAGGCTTACGAAGTGTGGTGACAGTTGAGATCTGGCGTGAGGAGTACGCTCGTCACATTCCCTGATACTTGATAGTTGCATAAGAAGGTTGACATCAGTCAGTTCAGAAACTTCATCAACAAAAGGCTCATTCTTATTAGATCGGAGACCATAACGACGTAAGCAACACTGGGTCCAGGGCTAGTCAACCATGATGGCAGAGAAGTAGCCCCCCCACTAGAAGAACTGTCCGTTTGAGAAGTTTAAAAGAACCGCTCCTGTGGGAGTTGTACTGGTAGCAGTTGACAGTGAGATCGATGCGGTGCAAAATGCATATGGTAGAACCACAATCCCAATGCTGCGTTCTGGTATGTCATTTGAATTTTAGAGCAGTTTCACTGACTTTCCAAATGATTCCGTTAGAGTACCTCTCAACTTGGACGCTAGTTTTCCAATAGAAGATTAGGTCGTGTTGTTTTACTTGTTGCTATTTCATTTAGTAGTGGTTAAAGGTTAGTCCTTTTAGAATCTTTTTACATGATAGGTGAGGTGCCCCTCAGAAATGTATGTAGAACTTTCGGAAATCCAACAGAATGAAAAAAGATTGATCTAAACATTTGATAAAACCATTAGCATCTGACATATTGGTAGAAGGAGAAAGGCAACTGCGAATACCTCTACGCATGATTTGTCAACTTTAGGTAAGCATATATGAACATTTTGAGAGGTGGATGGGTAAAAGGCTCTTGAAGTCGAATACTAACGATTTCCATAGGTTGAGTAGCTTTGATCAATCTTCCTTCTTTTCAGGACGGAAAAACCTTGGTTTTAATCCAGCACAGATTTTATACATGAAGCACACGTCATCTTCACATCTTCTGTTGAGAAAGGTAAGTTTTTGGATACGACATATGTGTAACAAACGAAAGTGATTCCAGGACATGACACCTAGCCCATTGTGAAGATCAGTGAGTGCAGGAAGATATGACAGGTGGGCACAAATGTCAAGTTAAGAAGTTAAAGTATCTGGGAGCTAAAGACATTATCCTTACAGGGCGGGGTATCGAATCTGGACTAACTATATGCAGATATTTAATCCTCCATTTTCATGAATCCTTTACTGTTTTCAATCTTAGAGTTCATTTCCAAAATCTGTATCCAGCACATAAAGCTACTGAACGTGATACTGTTATCATGAGGTGATAGTGCTGGCGGGGGGCATGGATATTCGACTCATTTCCTCGCACTGCCTCAATAATTGCTTTATGGTTTGTAGCTTGCCTTTTTTGATGGCTTGGGTAGTGCCAATTCACTACCTTGGAGAGTACGAGTATATGAAAGCCACTGGTTCCGTCCGGCGCTTCATTGTTAATGTTGCTGATACGCTGCGCATAAAGTCTCGAAGCTATTAGAGGCTATCACCATTCGCAAGACATACAGAAAGGGGGAGATCCTTCCTCAGATTGGGCGCGATTAATGTCGCAGGATTTCAATTGTTTACTTTAAAGAAGTAAAATGGCACCAATTTGCTGTCGAGTCATTGGGGCTAGGAATTTTGCTTCATTTAAATCAAAGGTTGAATTTTGTTAGGAAAAATTTGGTATCCATTTAGCATAACATGCAATCATCCAAGAATCCGTTGTGGAGAGTTTAATGTAGTTGGATACATGGTATCCTCTTGGAGCGGGGCGGGAGGAAGTCTTTCTGGATCAGCTTGATTATAGTCATTTCCAACCCAAATAACCATGAATATTAATTGATGACATGATGATTATTGCCTTCGGCCTTTCATTTAATGTTAGATTTTAGAATGTAAAACATCTAAAAAAACCGTTGTACATTTTCATCGTGTTCTCAGTTTGGTCTTTCCTGAATAGTTATATTACAAGATAAGGGAAAATATCTTTACGTTTTTCTGTTCAACCAGTTTTGGTACCATCTCTCTCTGAAAAAAAAACAGCCTCCCCACGCCATTAGTCTACTCCCAAAGGAACTGAAGTCGCGCTGATCTCCCCCCTTCACGTCTTTCCAAATTCCCCCCCGTCTGGCCCATCTTCACACATAAACGGCAGCTGTATATGTGTGCTTCTCTTGATTGCGGCCCGTTATCAATAGAGGAATTTTGGGTAGTAAGCACTTTGTCCAAAATGTAGGAATTTCTTATTATCTTAGCTAATATATAGAATGTAATCTCGTTCTGATTTCAAGGTGACATGGTAAGACTTGCGATAGTTAGTCGCTAGCTAGGGGTGAAGAACTTTGGTGTTTTATAGGTTTTGGAATGGTAGTTAAGTGCGGTAGAGTCTGCTTTCTAAGTCTCTCCAAGGGGTCCTTAACCACGGACAAAACTTGTGTTGCCAAGAGGAAGAGCTTAGGTTTCTATAATTCCCTTGCTTGTAAAAGATTTAGTTACTTCCTGGCGTTGATAAAGTGTTATATCATTTTTTACTAAAATGTCTTGGGGTTTGTCTTGCACAATGGTGGCTACTATGCACTTCAAATCTGTCGTTTGTATGCAATTGTATTAATAGGTTAAATTAGGGAATAATAGAAGGTATCATTGCAATTAGATGCAGGCAGAAAGAAACCAACTATAGAATACTGGTGTGTGGCTGATTGTGATAATTTCAAGATCAGGCATAGTTCCTTCATGAGCAATTATTTAAAGTGATGCTGTATCGCGCGCAGTTTCTGTGAAATGCTCTGACGTAGAAATATATTTGGCTTACGTGAGACTCATATAGATTTCTCTTTAATACCATAGAATACAGATTGATTATGTGGTTTTTGTTCAAGAATAAGAAGGTCTACAATTACAGAAAGCGGAGTGAAATGATGGATTTCTCAGCCGTATGTGTAATTTCAGTAGGTGTTGGGAGATTGGGGTCAGAGCCATTCGAGGATGTCATTCGTCATTGAAAGATATTATAGTGTAGAATGTTTAGGTTCGAATGAGACAATTGTTATGTGCGACTGTACGATTGGATTAGATTAACTTTTGGCTGGAGATATTGCCTAGTGATATATCACAGAGAGAGTCTTAAGGGAGAGACATTAATGTGTTATGGGCGGCATAGATGGAGTAGACGGTTGTGTGAGCTGCATGGAGACAATGCTTCTGAGGAAATGCAACTGTATATGATGCACATAAAGAAGGGCGGGATGTTTACATGGTCAGCAGTCAAAAGGTTTTTAGATAGTTTGACTCTTTGGATTGCAGTGACTCTAGTAATAAATGTCTCCTTGCCACAAACTATTACAAGTTTGCCTCTCGAGCAGGGCATCTTCTTTCGTCTCTTGAGGTAGCATTACCCCCACAAATGTAACTCAGTGTCTTTGTGCGCGCTTTTCCGAATAATTTTATGCTGCTGGTTAGGTGGCGGGAAATGAGCTTTTAGATCCGTTGAGATGATTGGTTTCAGCTTTGCTCGCATGCAGTTAGTAGTTGGAGGGTTGAATAGATTGTGGATTGAATTATTTTGGTAATGTAGGTTGCAAGCAGAATACGCATATTTAGATGAGCATAATGGCATTTCATGAGATATGTTTTTTGTTTCTGAGCTCCGCGAGAGTCTAAATGAGTAAAAGGGCGCTTGGATGTGTAGTCTAGACTGAATAAAGAATCGCGCCGATGATAGGTTTTGGTTGATTCTAATCTAGTCGGTGTGGGCATGGTGCAGAGGTGATTAGAGAATGAGGCGATGTCAATAGAGAGCGCCGATTAGTGATAAGGATAGAGGTGCGTCGATGTAGTATGGTTCTGTGGTCTCGATAGTTTGTATCGGCCTTTACTTACGAGAGGTTCTGTATTGAGAAGTCATTGGTTTGTAGAAAAGAGCTCTTTTTTTGGTTAAATTGGGGTCGTTTTCGCGGATGGGTAGCGGATAGTTCTGCGGTAGGGTTGCGGGTTGTCTTATGTAAACGGAAATGTAGGTGAGGTATCCGTGTAGCGCTTTTAGAAATACTATCATATGCAGGGACTGTGAGGCTCAGGTGGAATGATTAGTACATCTCCTTTCGGCATTAACTGGTAGAGTCCGTATGAGGCTAGACATGTCAGAAGAGAAAAGCTCGGGTTTGTATTTATATGTCTCAGCTTTGAGTCTAGACTAGTGAGGGGTTTGTGGTCATCGTCGCTCACGCGGTAGGTGTTGCGCGCTAACGCGACTCAGTGTGTGTCCTCGCTAGAGAAGAGTATGATTGAGATTTTGTAGGGTGTGATATCGCGCTCTCAAGAAGCCAAGTGCGTTCCTGAAGTGTTCTTTAGCAGCAAGACGGGTGGAATTGGGGTGTATCGCAGATCCTAGAATGCGAGCGGTGGTTGTACCAATATGTGTGTCTCCATCCCACTGGGTGGGGACCTCAGAAGGGTCGGATTTGTTTTGACTTTTTTATAAAGAGATAATTGGTTGCTTAATTGTTGTGATGGGGGCATCTCGGTATGGCCAGTTCTCTGGATAGATCTGTGTGTCAAGGTATGGGAGGGCTTGTAGGGATTGGGGCGTGGCGCTGGTGGAAGAAGATAGTAGAGGTCTTGGGGGGATGTATAGGAGGGGAAAGGCTTTATGGTGACGGGGCGTGGGGGCGAGTGAGTGTTGGGGAAGTAGGAGTCTCTTAGCCATGTTGTATGGATCAGCGATTGGATATGGCTCGCTGGTGTCTGGGCTTCGAGAAGTAGGGGGGACGGTGAGTGCGTGGTGCAGTTCTATACGTGCTGTCGAGCTGGTGGGGCGACTCGCTATTGTCGCGCTTAGGTTTAGGGGGATCAGCTGAGGATTATAGGGGGTGATCATGGGTTGGATTTAGGGATGTTGTCATCGGAGACTAGAAGCAGGCTAGCGGATACAGTTTAGTATGAGGTTCTAGACGAGAGTGCGCATATGTGTGATTAAGCAGTGGTGTACTTCTGCCTCACCTTAAAAAACTGTTGTTATGAGTCCATTGGATTTGTGTAGCGTGTGTCATAGGGTGTGGGTTTGAGTTTTTTATGTGGAAATTTTATGGGATATTCGGGAGAGGGGTGTGTTGTAGTCTCTGCAGAATTGCAGAGGAAAAATATCTGCTGCTCGATGATGGAAGAGGGGATGTGGTTTGGTAAAGTTGGGAGAGGGATCGGATTGCGTTAGAATAACCGAGAGTCTTGCACGTCGCTCGCTTCTCGTTGGGAGGGAGAAGTGTGAAGAGTGTTATTCTCTGTCCTTAAAGCTTTGATGAGGGGGTGTGGGGGAAGATGGGAAGGAGTGTGGACTGGTCGTTGATGGGTGGGTGGGTTTCTGCTACTGAGTTTCGGCGGAGGATGAGGGGTGTGTGAAGAGTGGGAGAGGATTTTAGGAGAGGAAGCTTTTTGTGCCGCGCTGTCTATGCGGTTCGTGGGGTGCGGAGATAGAGGGGACAGCGACTAGCTTAATGTTGTTGGCGAGAGAGTTCTTTGGATTCTGTTGAGTTGATCGAGTGTAGAGTTGGCTTCTGTGTGGAGTGTGCTACGTTTTATCTCTAGTGAGTTGGGAAGAGTGGGAATCTCCTGCCTATTCCCTTGCTAATAAATAGTGATGTGGACATGCATGTTAAGAGATGTCTCTCGGCTGGGTAGTGGAGAATACTCCTGCATCTGTGTGGTTGGCGAGATGTTCCTGGCGGTTAGAAGGGAGGAGAAGTTGAGGTATTAATTGCGGGAGATTGCTACTCAGAGTGGGGGCATATGGTAAGTCTGGGTTGCGATGGAGGGGTGATCGGGGGGTTGGGTGGGGGAGATAGGAAGTGTAGTCTGTATAGGTGTGATCGTGGGGTAGATAAGCCCGGACTTCGCCTCGTCCGTCCCCTCGCACCTCCTTTATTAGTAGATCCTTCCAGTCCGCTTTACGTCCCCTCGTTCCATCTGTGTGGTTGTTGCACGCAGCCTGTAAAGTTTGTTGGGATAACTAGTTCTATTTGGTTCTTCGTTTTGTGCTCACGCGTCGGAAGTTGGATTGACATTAGTCGAAACGGGGCATGATCACTACCGGGAGTTGAGGTGGCAAGTCTGTCCCACCCAGGTCGATAGTCTTATTCCTCCTGTGGACGGAGGACTCGGTGGATCAGAAACTGGCAGGGAAATGTCGGAAGACGCTTATCCAAGTGAATTTGAGTGCAGGATAGAAAATTAAATTGTGAACTTAAATGATATGTTGAGTGAGTTCTGCTAGTCGGTGTTGAGTTTTTGGTGGAGGGAATTTAGGTTGGGTTTATTGTCTTGGTGGAGGCGGTAGTCCGATGACGTTGTCATGTCGTGGATGATATTCGGGAGATAGGGCCAAGTGTAGTCTTGTACGGGATTGTTTGACGTACCCTACGAAAAAGGCAGGCCTAGCGGGTGAGGCCCATACGAGTGGACTCAATAGACTACGCCTTGGGATCTGGAGGAAATTAGTGGGAGGAGTCGAATGAGAAGTTGTTAAGATTTAAGGACCAGCTCTGCTGTGCAGAAAGAGTGTTTGGCTAGAGGGAGTTGGGCTGTTCTGCAGTCGAGGGAAGGAAACGGTAGTCCTTAAAGGCTTTCGCTGTTTTATGGTGGGGCGATGGTTTTGTAGTTCGGGGTTAGTTAGGTTGGCATGCGCAGTGGGTAGGTGGGGGCGTATAGTGGTTCCAATGGGAAAACTGGGTGACGGGACGCGGCAGGACTGACGCAGACACTATCTCTGTCCTGCCGAGTTACTGTGGCGCTACGTGTTGAGGGCCTAGATGGAGTAGATATGGATTTGTGGTATTGATTGCTGGGCTTGTCTTGGATATCGCTCGTGTTTGTAGTCGTGTTCTTCGTCGAGGAAGGCAATTGTCGTTAGCGTAACACATAGGTGGTGGTCGCGGCCAGATAATTCTTGCTACTTGAAGTATTGTGGATGGCTCTAGCATTTGGGCTGTGTCGGGCTGGGAGAATGTTAAGCTCTTCAGCGCCCTGTTTTGGACTGGTCTCTGTAATTTGGTCTGCTGGGGGTTCGCAGCTAGCCCCTCCTCATGGTAAACTAGGCTTGGGGCGTAGGTTTAGGTCGGTGAGCTGTGACTCGACCAATGGAGCAGTAGCATTGGGATTAAATGGTAACCAGTTGCGGTGGGAACTCCCCCGACCTGGGGAGTGGTGAGCTGAACATACATTCCCCAGATAATATTATTCCCTTACTTACATGTGGTATAAATGTTGCATATCTCTTGAGAAATGGAAGAATAAAATCAAATATGCTATTAGTGCAATCATCCACTTATAAAAATACAAAAGAGAAATAAAATAAAAAAGGGTTTCTTTTTTTTTACAATTCCATATGCCTGGCAGTGCCTCCCCTGTTATTGTTTTGTGTTTCCTATACAAGGTGACCCCTCAGATGGAAACTGAAGCTGTATGAGTTTTTTAAGTTTTCTTTTATCGAGTTTTGCAAACCAAAAAAGTACAAAAGGGCTGGCGATGAGTGCTGAATTAAAGAATTGAAATAATCACATAACAGGGGAAAATGGGGGGGAGAATGAAAAGAAAAAAAACAAAATAGAAAAAAAAAAATTAGCGTACAAACTTCAATATTTATAGTCTTCAATTTCATCAAGCAATGTCCATAATATCTGTGTTATAATAGTTAATTTTTAATAAAGGTGATTAGGTTTGAAAGTATGGGATAAATTAATTGGTAAGAATTATTTAAAGTTTATATTATAGTATTATGTCTTATTGTATTATTTTTAACATGTATCCAGAATTTGCTAATGTACAAGATGATGCCTCTAAACTACATCTCATTCAGTAATCAATTAAAATATTTGTATTTGTGAGCATTGCATATCTAATACTGGGGATAAATTAATGATCACACAGGCTGCCTCAATAACGATCTTTTTTACTGCTTTCCAGTAAGCAATTTCTTATTAGGACCGATTCTAGTCCATTTTACGCATAACTGAACAAAAGTGAAACTATATTGTATTGATTAAAAAATTTACGATGAATGAATTACTTTGAAATGTTATTATGGCAGTGTGGAGAGTCAGTAATGGCAAGCACTTTCAAATTTCAGATCACTATAGTAGGTAAGACAGAGAATTCTTGCCCATATGATTTTTATCTGCTCTACAAATCCCATGGGACACTTAAAAAACATCATCCTGTTAGCAAATAAAAAAAACTCTTCACCTGCTGGTGTGCTTTTGAATGCAATCAACAAATTATACAAAACACTCTGTTTCAGTGGACAATGGACAGTAAAATTTAATATTTTTAGAACATAGACATATGAAAAACATAGAAAATAGGTGCAGGAGTAGGGCCATCGGCCATTTAGCCTGCACCGCAATTCAATATGATCATGGCTGATCATCCGTAAACTCGGTATCCCTTGACCTGGCCTTCTCTCCGATACCCCTGATCCCTTTAGCCCACAAGGGCTCTTTACCTCCCTCTTAAATTTATAGCCAACGAACTGTCCGTCAACTACCTTTGTGGCCGAGACATTTTTTTCAACAATGGTTATTTTCATCACATTGGTATTTTCGATTTATTTGGATGACTGGCTGTTTCTGAGAAAGGAGGGAATCAGTGCAAATTGTAGTAAGTTGGAATTGAACTGGAAACAGGTTCAACATTTTTGATGATGAAGTGTGCTGTAGCTGTTAGGAAAGGGTAAGGACAGTACAGTAGGCAGCACACATGTAGGAGGGAAAACACATGTGTAGGCGGATAGAGGAAACACTTTTTCTCACACGGTGGGGGTAGTGTGGAATTCTCTGCTTCGAGGGCTCCTGACGAAACTCGGGAGGCGGCAGGTTCTCTGGATGCTTTCAAGAGAGCTAGATAGGGTCTCTTAAAAATAGCGGAGTCAGGGGAGGAAGGGATATGGGGAGTAGGCCAGTGAATGGGGTACGGATTGGGGATGATCGCCATGATCAATTGAATGGCAGGTGCTGGCTCAAAGGAGAGCCGAATGGTACATCATGCACCTATTTGTCTATTGAATATAAGTCTACATGCATCTATTTTAATGCAAGGAGTCAAACTAATTAAAGCAGGATGAAAACATGAGAGTGTGGATTCATCAAATAATGAATATGATATTGTGGACTTGAAGAAATAATTTAAAATTGAGATCTTGAAGAGAATCATAATTGGTTTTAAAATTACAATTTCTCTATGATCTGTTAACGTGATATATCAGTAAGAAATTGAAGAAGTTATGTTGTACCTTTTTTCTGTAAATTTGACTCGTTATGTGACAACTATTGGCGGAAGTACGGTTCGAAGAATGGCTGAAAGGAAAAGATAAACATCTCAGAACATATCCTATTATGCTTAAATATACTTAGGCTGGTTGAGCTTTTTCTGACCGCCTCCTCGTCTCACGTCTGCATATTCAATGTGATTTTCGCACAGATTTATGTAGCCTCTTAACTTACTGCACCGTTTAATGAAGCGTAACAGTCCATGAGTGATGACTTGCCCATAGAACATAACCCACTCAGAGCCAAGGGAAGGGTTTCTGCCAAAAAATTGGCAAAAGATTTGTTTTATATCAGCTCTTCCTGATAGTCTTAATCTTCAGAAGCATTTAAAAAAATTGTAAATTGAATTAAATAGAATTTAAAAAAAATAAAATGTACTTAAAAACTCACTTGTCATTGTAAACCTCACTTACTCTTTCATATCAGTTTAGTTTAATAGTTAGCTTAGATGATACAGCATGTGAAAAAAGGCTCTTTAGGGTCTATTGAGTCCACTCCGACCACACGATCACCAATACACTTGCTCTATTCCTACACTAGGGACATTTTACCGAAGCATTATCGAGGTAAGAACCCTACAGAGAACGTTTTCGGCGACATCGCTTTGGGAAATGATGGAGAGGAAAAAGGAGCAGGGTGGAGAAAAACCCATGCGATCCTCAGTGAGAAGTACAAATCCATACAGACCACACCCGCATTTGGATCAAAATCTGGTATCTGGAGTTGTAAGGCAACACACGCTTACCGCATGTGCCAACCCCACTATCAGGTTGAATAAAGGTTGAATAGCAATCTGAATTATTCCAATTTGCAAGCCAAAGCAGAGCAATGATATCAGTTGCGCCACCCCACATGACTGAAAATTCGCAAGCAGACCATGTCAGGGTGTTTTTCATACATATCTAATGAAAATAAGCCATGTCTAGAACAGCAACGTACTTTGAATTAGCTCAAACTTGAAAATGATTCTATACCAGGTGGATTGTGCAAATGTACGTTACAAAAAGGCAGTGAAATATTGTGTGTAACCGTAAAGGGACAGCACGTTTAAATTAAGTTTGTAGAATGATTATCTCACAGATATAAAATGGTTAGTATGATAGTTGTTGTGAAGAGAAAGAGGCAGATACATAAGGGTTGTTTACTTCTAGTGTGATGTGTATTTAAAAATTGGCAGAAAAGAAAAAAATGTAAATCCCTCAGATTTCATCCAACCATGATAATGTTGTGTGGACGCTTTAGCTAAAACAGTTGTCATAATAATCCTCGCTTGGTTTATTACTAAGCCATTGAGGGTGGGGGGTCGGGGGGGGGCCTGTGGGGGCTCTATTGCAAAAAAGCATGTGGCAGCATTCACATGCAGGGTTAAAGAAAGAGAATTCCATTACCCCTTCCGAACATGCCTCCTGCGCTAGTTGTCCATGAAAGATCTTGGTGTTGAAAGCTATTGAAGTAAGCTCTGCAGCCCATTTGTCTGCTCTTCCAGCTATATGTGGTATAATCTGGAGGCAAGTGGCTGTGAAAGGGCAAGGTAGGGGATTTATCGGGTAAGAGGTGTAGTTTCATGAAAACAGAGAAAGTAAAACATGTTAACGAAACCTGTACGTGGTAGGACAGTTGTAGGATAACCAAAATGTGGATATTTATATTTTACAAAGATGTTAATGATGCCAAGGTTCGTTTGCTCAGCTCCAGAAGAATCCAGATTAAGCAATCTTACTTTCCGGCAAAGCAAGTATAGACATAACCAGACGCACAGAAAATGAAATCTAGATGTCCAAGTTTGAAGTTACAAATTTAATTTAGGATTGTTTTTTCTTGCAGACATGATTCTTGTTAACGTTAATTTTTTGCGCACGTAGTGACTAAAATATATCTAACTAAAGAGAAATTACATGACTAATACTTTAAAATTACGATTTATTTCCCACCTCTCAGAATTGTGCCTTCTGAAAGATCTCAGGTATAGAGGACGAAATTCTCAATATCAAAATTGGAAATTAGAAGCGTCCCATTGTTTCTCAAATGCCACAAATCCTAAAACCAAATGAAGACAAAATCAATTCAGAGCAAACAGAACATAAACAAAGTTAGTATTATTGCATATACTACTTTTCCACGTGGTTAGACAATACAACCTTACCTCAGTGATCAAGACTCCAGGGAAATGGATCCCAAGCTGCTATACACTGCAAAGTTCCTACTAGCATCAAACATCTGGGCAACGGAAAAAAAAGGAAATTGGTACAATGAATTGTTGAATTATTTTTCTGAGTGAAATAAAGAATGTTTTTCTATACATACGTATAAAGAAAGAAATTTAGTTGCAATAATGTAATTGGCAGAAAAGGATAGGATAGTTAGATATTAGATTGTTAGGTGGTATATGTTTGTATGTTGTCGGTCGCAGGTGTATTATTATCATATGTACTGAGTACAGTTGAAAAAGCTTTGTTTGCGTTGCTATCCGAGCACTATCATATTACACATGAGTAATATGTATTTTAAGAAGAAACTGCCAGAGCTGGTTTAAGCGAAGATAGAAATCAAGAGAAAGCTGGAAGTAACTCAGTAGAGTGGGATCAGGCAGCAGATTTCTCAGGAGAGAGGAATGCGGGTGATGTTGGCGTAGAGACTCTTCTTCAGTTTTCCCCCTGACTTTCAGTCTGAAAGATGTGGTCTTCTCTCGAAACGTTCATCCAGTCCTTCTTTCCAGAGATTGCTGACTGTCTCCCGCCGGTTACTCCAGCTTTTTGTGTCTATTTTAAGTACAATTTGTATGAGAGAAGCATTTCTATTTAAACATCGTTTTAATTATCCTGAGTTCAATATTACATCTGCATAAGAAGAATTATGCCAAAGACAGCAAACATCAACGGACTATTTATACCACCGTGGATTTAATTGTTGCTAGAAAAACAAGACCATTTTTTAAAATTGGTTCTGAGATTAATATATACTGCATATATCAGTTGATATTCAACAAACTCCACTGATAACATTGTGACTCAAATGAAGTATTATGGCTCATTGCCTAATCCCTGATGTATATTAAAAATTGTTAGAATTATTTCCAATATTTTGGTCACATCCCCACCATCACAGTATCTAGGGTTACACAATAAGGCTGGAGAAAAATCAGCGGGTTGCAGCAGCATCCCTAACCACTTTTTTCAATCCTCAATCGCTTCTTCTGACTATTGAATTTCAATAGCCAGGTGATAAGCATAACTGCTTCTCCAACCTGGGGCACCTAAGATGAATGTCTTCCTTGTATCGTTTCAGGATTGCATAAAATGGTTTTTGATTACAGGAAAGGATGCACTGGAGATTTCACAGAACAAAAACAGAAGGAGAAAACAAAAAAATAATCAGATGGATGGTGTAGATATGCGCAAAAGTGGTGCAGAGTGGGCGAGAACGAGAAGAAGCAGGGGCACCTTTCATAATTTGACACTCTTTTTTCCAGAGAGTTGTTACGATGGAATTTCCAAATTTAACAAAATGTATTGAATGTTTTCCGGGTATTTCTAATGTTTAGGATAACAATCGGCTGTCGGTTGAGAATGTGGGTTAGGCTCCAACAATCTTCGAGCTAGTTCTCCAAGTTTCTCAGTAATGGAATAAATAAACATGGTATCTCTTGGATTTTTTTTAATAATTAGAAGCTCGATTTTTTGTAGCTCCCTATTATATGATAATCTGATATGTCAATTAGTGTGTTGGACATAGATATAGCCCTTTGTTGTGTGGGAGAATTCTATTGATGTGTATTGGTGAGAAACCTTATTGTCGCATGATTTATGCCAAAATTGTCTGTTCTC
This sequence comes from Okamejei kenojei, assembly GCA_035221665.1. Classification (NCBI taxonomy): domain Eukaryota; kingdom Metazoa; phylum Chordata; class Chondrichthyes; order Rajiformes; family Rajidae; genus Okamejei; species Okamejei kenojei. The sequence continues at coordinate 186,572,141 of CM069131.1, read as the reverse complement.
GTGACTCGACACTAAATTTAATTAAAATACTCATGTTTTAGAGTGGTAAATAAAAAAATCCCTCCTCCAATTCTCGCTTCCAGTGGCATGGTCTTGTGTAATCAATGGGCACTTGTTTTCGAACAAAGGAACATGAGTTCAATATTTTACGAATAGCCGAACATGCCTTATAACAGCAATGGTTCAGACCACTCATTGGGGTGATCAAAGCAATAAATAGAATACATAAATCAAATTAATGCTCTTAAAATGTGATGTAGTTTTAGATTTATCAATAGCACCACGGGGAGTTAAAATAAAATAAAATAAATTTACCAAACCAAAGGGGATGAATAATAAATTTATGCTTTGGTAAAATTTACAATACATGCAATTCTGTATAATTGAACTCAAATTTTGAGTGTATGAGAAACCATTCCAGGTTTAACATTTTCCTCAGTTGAACACTGTATATAATCTCTCGAATAACGAATACCCATTTGGAGTGACAATAATACGAACCATGGAATTTCTATATACAGTTCCTTCCCAGATTATGGCAGGGTGCCATTTCTTGTGAACTGTTTAAACTCAAAACAAATTCTCTCGTGAAAAAGGTGGCCACAAAGAGTTCCCACACAACAGAAGATACCTGCAGCCCCCTAGTAGCCAGCAATCATACCAGCGGTCTCCTAAATCCCTTGTTTGTATCTTCAGGCTGTAGATTAATGTGTGTTTTTTGTATGGATGGCGGAGGACTGCTTCTGGGGTGTGCTTTGATTGTAGTTCATCTTTAATAACGAGAGGTGGTATCAACTCGCTATTGAAGTGGTTACAACTTTAGAGATGCGAGTTTAGCCCATTTGGTGTCAAATTCTAGCTCTTGTTTTGAAAGCAATTCAAGGTTACAACCTGCCGGGTCCCTCTGTGTCGCTTTGGACAGATTTTTATCCGCACTGTAGACGTTTGATCCAATTCCCTCTTTGAGGCCACAAGGAAACAATTTACTCCATCTTCTGCAGTCGGTACATTCTCCAATTTCCAAATACATGCTGCACTCAAAAATATTTTCTTAGCATAAACACTATTAACTCTCTTTTCCATTTAAACGTTTACGATAGAGAATAGCAGACAAAGTTATCAGAGGTGCATCTATGATTTTGAAAGGGTGATACGAAAAACAAAGTTTCATAAGAATCAGACGTGGTTCATTAAAATCCAGAAGAATGGGTATTTTTTTAGACAGCTCTTCTGATTATTGTATGTGGAAATACATTTCACATTATACAAGAAAAAAAAGGAATAACCTTTAAAAGAGAGCGAACACCATTTAAATTAGAAGAAAATCTCCTGTTGGAATTTGTTTATCCTTTTCACGTAAAATTTATAATGTTGGGAAACAAATTTGTCTATTACCCTGAAAAAGTATGGAACTTGAATGAATTCGCCAACAATCTTGCACCATATTGACAAAAGCTGGTAATTTTAAAATCTTCTGCCAGTCCTCATGCTTCTCTTACTATGAAGGAATAGAAATTTAAATTTTGTGAAGTTTAGTGTAACACTTTTCATTGAGCATAATATGTAATTTTGTTTATCTGAAAACTAAGGCGAGTTCTATGGGCATGGGGGATTGCTAGTATCCGTGAGACAATACAAAATGTATTCAAATGGACATTTTCCCCAACCAAAACATTGTTGTTACATTTTTCTCAAAGCAAATTAAAATATATTGAATGATAGTTTATTGGCCAAGTATTACATATCAAGGAATTTGCCTTGGTCTCCGCCGACATAGTGAAAACATTGACATACAGTGACAGTTAGGAAATGGATTTACGTAGATAACATTAATCTTTATTGGTGAAAACAGTGTCATATATTTTTTGCATGTGACATGTTAATACGCCTACATCATTTATTGCAATACTAAATCATGGAAACATAAACAATATGACTTGTTTGATGAAGTTAGTTGTACAACAGAAGAAAGAAAATTTCAGAGAGGACATTCAACTTTGTGATTTTTTCGCAAGAGATTAGAATTTCCTCCATCCTAAATCCATACATACAAATTCTGTGATACTCATGAAAATATATCCAATTTTAAAACTTACACCTCCAATAGAAAAGCAACTCTACCAATTTTAGATTCTAGTCTACCTGATACTAAACTGCTTATGATTGAGGCGTGTTCAAGGGTTTAGGGGAGAAGATCTTATAGGAAGAAGAATGATGATCAGCATGATGGTGGAGAGAAGACTTAATTGGGCCGAATGGCCTAATTCTGCTCCTAGAACATATGACCTTACTATCAGCACCCTCTGTATTCTCCCGAGTAAGCCATTCTGAACAAAATAACAAGTCATGTGCATCTCATAGCGCATCCTAATATTCTGGATCGCCTGCCATAAAGGACTTTATCAAAGCATTACTAAGATATGTAGACAATATCTACTGCCCCACCCTCAATTGAATTAAACGTTGGTCAATTTTAGTTTTAGAGGTACAGCTCAGAAACAGGCACTTCAGGACCCCCAAGTCAATGTTGACACTTCCCCGCGCCACTAACACTATATTACACTCACTAAGGACAATTTACAATTATTTACAAGTCAATTAACCTACTCAAAACATATATTTCGTTGGAGCGTAGGAGCGAATTCTGGAGACTCAGAGGAAAACCCAAGGGGGTCATGGTGGGAAACACCACACACTCCGTAAAGACAGCACCAATGCGTGGCTCAGGAAGTTGTAACCCGGGTGTCCTGGCGGAGTTGCCGCCCCTCAAAAAAAATCAACTCAAGTGTTATAAGACATGACTGTAGTGGGCAAAGCCATGTGACCGTCACTAATTTTGCCCATTCTCTACCAAATGCGAAAAATTATTACCTTACAATAGACAATAGGTGCTGGGTAGGCCATTCGGCCCTTCTGAGCCAGCACCGCCATTCATTCGTGATCATGGCTGATCATCCCCAATCAGTTACATTACGGGACAATGTATTCGACTATCTCCATTCACAATCCAGGGTTTGTTTTCTCCATCCCGTAGGACAGACACTTGAAAATGTGAATCACATGTATGCAGCAGTATAATAGTAGGCCTTGGTCTCTCATCAGTGCCTCTAGGACCCCAAGCCATCCCATGGTATCACATCAAAACATATGCAAGGACATCTGCTTTTGATTACCACCTATTGTCATCGCCCAGCTGATGCATCAGTGTTCCCCACATGCTAAACAAACATAGGAAACACTGAAAGTAGCAAGGGCAGAGCATGTTAGATGGGTGGCTTTAACATCCAAACACCAAAGGGACGTGGTAGGACCACCAGTGACCGAAAAACTGGCCAAATCCTGAAAGTCAGAGCTGCCAGACTGGGTCTGTAACATGGTGGGTGTAAGAATACAAAACAAACCTATTATGAAATCAATTTTGGCAATAGACACCTGTCCAGGATTGCATTTGTTCACAAAGAAAAGGTTGGAACGACCATTGCCAATCCTTTTTTCATACCATCATGTCGTGCATTTCTGCAAATAGGTTCAATGGGAATATGCTTCAGAATAGAATCTGGCAGCCCAAAAAAACTGGGGATCCGCAGGCCTCATTGAGCAGCAGAAACATATACCAACGCAATCTATAGCTCGTGACTCAGCTGATCCCCGCTCTTAAATATGGGATCAACCCGATTAAATGAATTCTTGAAGGGCACAAACTTGGAGAAGCCAAACCACAGGTGATTAGGCGATCATTTTGTAAGATCATCTGTATGTTCAACATGCAATAATTTGAGAGTGTTTGGTAGCAGTTAATAAAGCTGCTGTTCACTGACCTCTTTATACCAACCTGGATCTAAAATGGATGAAAGTGTGGATTTGGAGGCAATATAGAGTGACAGCGATAGACATCATGCAGCATTTGAGTGTGTGCAGCATCAAAGTGTATTGTTTAGTGTCCTGGTGAAATTGGTCTCTTGCGGGAGAACAATGACATCAAAGGGAAAATAATGCATGGCTGGATTTCTTATGCTGCAGCGGGAAGACGCACAAAATGTCCGGAGTATACCACAGCGGGGCCAGGCAGCACACCAGAACACATGGATAAGTGACAGTCCACCCAGCATTTTGAGACTTTCCTTGGTAAACCGACAGCAGTTCCAGTTTCTTACTGGCACAACAAAGAAAGATCGGGTAATAGTTTGTTAAAGTTAATCATCTCACACATTACTGCAGAATTATTCATCGGCAAGAGAAGGCCCAACACTCTTTTTAGCTGCTTCTTCAAGAACTTCATTCCATTTGAAGATTAGAAGTGGAACATTTGCTGACGTGCTTATGTCATTTATGATTTACAATCCTCACAAACCGTATACATACGCGTGCTTCAATGCAACAGATTCCATCAAATGCACACCTCTCATCTCAAAAATTGAAAAAAATTAGTCACCGCTCTGTATCATTGTATTACTTACTTCCTTTTACTTGACAACACTGTGCAAGTGCAGATTTTCAGTAATGCCATAGCAAGGCAGAAGATAATAAGAATTAATCGGGTTCAAAGTAAAGAAACACTCTCGTAGACTTTATCAGTAGGATGTACATCTGAAACAGAAAGGAAATTAATTATCGTAATTTCGAACAAATTTGTATTCAATTGTGACACCACAAAAAATCCAAGATTTGCTCATTGACAAGTTACTTAATTATGAATTCACCATTAACAAAGATACAGAATGATGGGATCGTTCTTTGTATACCAATACAGAAAACGTTATACATTTTTGATCCATAAGCGATATAAAAACAATGGCATGAAATAAAGTAATTGCAATTCACACACCATCGCAACGGCTGTGCATCTACAGAAATATAATTCAGCATGAGAAAATGCCAGATGACATGCAGTTACCATAATGAGAAAGGACTTAAATTTGATCCCACAGCATAAATTGAAATTGACATCGTGAAACACATAATTTTGAGCAAAACGAAAAATTGTATGAAAGCCCCATTGTATTCCAGATTTGTTTTAAAATATGATGATCTCCAAGGTATTTGTATCATTATATCTCTAATGGCTCAAGCAGCAATGCAACATTATGGCTGAAGATGGGAAGGTAGAGAACATCAGAAAAGAAAATTCTCCTACAACATATACCAACCCAAGCCTTCACAACTTCCCCTCTCCTGCTTAAATAAGCATCATATTGGAAAAAAATGGTGCAAGTTAAGATAAGGTATATTCATTTACCATCAAACACCCTTTCAGCAAATCAGTAACAGCAGAATCAATGTTTGTCTGATTATACAGCTCAAAGAGCAATAATTTGCCAATTCTCTACAGCCCTCGTTATACTCGCTAGTCAATCTGCAAAAGAAATAACAATACTTCAATGAAAATTTATCAATATGCTTCAAAACAGTTATACGTTAATAAATCATTTGCAATACCTTTAGGGAATGTAGGCAAGAATTCAAATTATCTGCGGACACAAGTTGGAAATTTCTTAGTAGTGAGAGAGAAATAAGTAGTTCAAAAGAATGAATTTGTTAAAGGTTTCAGGCAAAATTTAAGGCCAATAAAGTATCTAAGAGTGAAACTTTTTTGAAGGAAAAAATAGAACATTTTTAGAGCACTACAACTCCAAATAAAACAAGCCTGGGGTATGGTCAAATAGTTGCCAGATTTAAGACGTTGATAAGGCAGTTTTAAAAAACAAAAAATCATGAGCCACCCATAGTGGTGTCAGGCAGCAACTAATATAAGAGACTTGGGCCAATAACTGCAGGGATGTTCCTTTCGGCACAGAAGCTTTACCAAAAGGATAACGAAGAAGAGAAACAACTCTACCCTCCCAGAGGAATACCACAAATGAGGAGAGAAATTAATCATGCATATGATGAGTTGTTCCTATAAGGACGTACCACAGAGTAAACAATGACCGTATGAAAAAGACTAACAATTAGTTTAGAATTTTAGTTTAGTTAAGAGATACAGTGCTGAGAAAAGCCCCTTGACCCACCGAGTCAGTGCCAACCAGCGATCTCCGTACACTAAACGCTAGGGACAATGAAACATTTGTACTGAAGCCAATTTCCCTGGAAGCATGTACGTCTTTGGAGTATGGGGGTCGGTGGGGGGTGCGTGCGTGCGCGCGTGTGTGTGCATGTGCGTGTGTGTTTTTCACATCTCCTCCAAAACATATTCCAGTAGAGATTTACCTCATTTTCTCAAAAATAGCCTCATCTAAAAATTTGATGTATTAGTTCCCGAGTTTTTCACTAAAATTGTTCACTTATCTGAGATCTTTTTACAATCTAACGTGCTGAAGCAAGTTGGATGTCACAATGCCTCTGCTCCTCGCGGCAAAGCTGCGTAGAATTTTCAACGCGCAGCCACACTGTTTTTCACGAGCTGCGAGTTACGTGGCCTAGCCGCCCTCCCTCCCCCAGGACTCTGGATTGAAGCCGTTGAACACGTACTGGGCTCCTTGAAGTTCTAAAACATGGCGGCGGCAGTTGTTATCACAGTGCGGGCGCGGACAGGCGCAGCGGAAAAGTGGCCATGGGGGTGTTACAGGGGGCGACCTTCCTCTCCGCCTCCTCCGCCCGAATCGTCTGCATGCTCTACGACCTGTGTAGATGCTGCCTCTACCTCCGCAGTCTTCCCATTTCACACATGCTACTCACATTTTTCCCGTGGACGCAATAAATATCTTCCCGTCACATTTCAACCTATATTTCCAGTTACTAATCTTCTAAAAACAGTTTCTAAATATTAAAGTTTTTCAAGCTCTCATTTTGAAGAAATAAATTCCCGACTGACGCATTCCATTCACACGCTCCGGGCACGAGAGGCACTACAGCAATCCAACCACTCAGCCCAGCTAGGATCCCTAGATCTCTCCATCTCTACCCTCCGTTCCCCCCCACTCTACCACCCTCTCTCTAAGCCCCTCTCCACCCCTGTTATGTACTTCCCCCCCCTCCCCCCTCTGGTGAAGCCTATGTACTTAAACTCTTGTGTTTCTCTCCTGAGTGCAGGCCCCGTGGCTGGGAGTCAGGAATCAAGGGGTTAAGGGCTCCTGTACCCGTTGGCAAGCTGCGTCAGGTGACGGTTGACTCATCGGAAGCTTAAATACCAGAATCTCCCAGAATTCTCTCTCTCTTCGTCAACCCTGACTCGTGAGCAGGTTGCTGGTTTGAGCTGCAGGAGGCCTGGCCACATGGCATAGAGCTTTGTGTATTATTACCTAAATTCATTAATTAATATTGAATTGGGACAGATAAGGGCTCGACCTGAGGGTTTTTCGTGTATTTTGTTTCAGGTTATTTCCATTTAGGCAGGTTAGAGACTCTAGTTCGACGGCCCATTGCGAGATTGGCTGGAGCACTGTTATCTTTGTTTATTAGTTTCTTCTTGTCCTTGTCTGGGTTGTTTGAATCAGGTTTGAGTTTTAATTAAATAAAAGACTATTTTCTTGAACTTGAGCCTGGTTTTTGACTATGTTACGCGGCTCTGAAGTTCTTGCCTTCGGGAGTCGTAACAACCCCCCTCCTCCTCCCCCTCCCCTCACCTCCCTCCACCCCCTCTCTACCCCCTACGAGGGGAACTACAGCACTCCAACCCACTCGGCTCCACTCGGCTGCACTGGGACCCGTTCGGCCCCGCACACACGGTACCGCTCGGCTCAGACCGGCTAAGACCAGCTACATCGGCTCCGCTCGAAGAGGTGAGGGAGGGATTTGGGGAGTGGAGAGGAAAAAAATCCTGGGGAGTTGAGGAGGGAGAGTGGGGGGGGATTGAGGGAGTGGGAGGATTGAGGGAGAGGAGGGGGTAGGAAGAGTTGTTCTTCTTGCGTATGGCGTGCACAGCCTAACGTTGTTGGACTTGTTCTATTTGATTTGATCTTATTTGATTGTGCACAGCAGGTTGATTGCATTCGTCAAAACAGGGCGGACTACGTGAAGGTTGCAATCTTCCACCTCGGAAGAATTGTTCAAACATCTACATTCCCTCTCACGGCCCCTCCCTCTCTACCCTCCCGCCCCCACTCTATCCCCCTCCCTCGACTCTACCTCCCGCTCCCTAACTTCCTCCCCTCTCCCTCTTGTTCTCTACCAGTCAGCATGCTCTCTACTGTTCCCCTGTAGAAGTTCAGGAGCATCCTCTTTGGCATACCAAATCTCTGTAATCTTCTCAGGAAGTAGAGGCGCTGATGTGCCTTCTTTATAATTGCAACAGCGTGCTGGGTCCAGGAAAGATCTTCGGAAATATGCACGCCCAGGAATTTGAAGTTTTTGACCCTCTCCACCATTGTCCCATTGATGTAAACCGGATCCTTTCCCAACCAAAGTCTACAATCAGGTCCTTGATTTTACTGACGTTGAGAGCCAAGTTGGTGTGCTGGCACCATTTGGTCAATCGGTCGATCTCACTTCAATACTCTGACTCATCACCATCTGAGATTCGTCCAACAACGGTGGTGTCGTTGGCGAACTTGATGATGGAGTTTGCACTGTGTCTGGCTACACAGTCATGAGTTTAGAGTAAAGCAGGGGGCTGAGCACGCAGCCTTGAGGTGCTCCCGTACTGATTGTTACTGAGGATGAAGTGCTTCTGCCAATTCGAACTAACTGCGGTCTGTGGATGAGGAACGCGAGGATCCAATTGCAGAGGGATGTGCAGTGACCCAGTCCTTCGTGGGGATGATGGTATTGAACGTCAAGCTGTAGTCTATAAATAACAGCCTGACATAAGGGTTTTTATTGTCCAGGTAGTCCAATGCGGAGTGGAGTCAGTAAGATCGCATCCTCCGTTAACCTGTTGTGGCGGTAGGCGAACTGTAGTGGGTCGAGATTCTTGTTGAGGTAGGAGTTGATATGCACCACAACCAATGTCTCAAAGCACTTCATCACCACAGACGTTAGTATCACTGGTCGATAGTCATTTAGGCACGTTACCTTACTCTTCTCGGGCACCGGTATTATGGATGCCCTCTTAAAGCATGTGGGAACCTCAGACCTCAGAAGTTAAAGGTTGAAAATGTCTGCAAAAACTCCTGCCAGTTGGTCTGCACAGGTTTTGAGAACTCGACCGGGTATACCATCCCGTCCAGACGCTTTCCAAGGTTTCACCCCTCTGAAGGATCTTCCGACGTCAGCCTCTGTGACTGTGATATAGGGCTCGGGAAGGCACATCAGTGTTCTCCCTAGCAAAGCGTGCGTAGAACGCATTGAGCTCGTCAGAGAGTGACGTTTGAGCTGCCTCCCGATTTCGCTTTGTAGGAGGTGATGGCATTCAAGCCCTGCCACCGTTGCTGAACATCCGCCTCGTCCTCCAGCTTAGAGCAGGTCCCTTTTGAGCTTTTTGATGGCCTTGTCAAGGTCGTATCTGGACTTCTTATAGACCTCTGCGTCACCAGACCTGATCTGGTCTTCAGAAGTATGCGGATCTCATGGTTCATCCAAGGCTTCTGGTTAGGAAACACTCGGAAGGTTTTTGTTGGAACAGTCCTCCACACATTTCCTTATGAAGTCTGTAACGACTGTGGCGTATTCATTCAGGTCCTTTGCCGAGACCTTGAACATTGCCCAGTTCACATACTCCAAGCAGTCCTGTCGTTGTTCCTCTGCCTCCCCAGACCAGCTCCGTGCAGTCCTCACTCTGGGGGTGCACTCTGGTCACTGTCTGGATGCAGGAAGAAGCAGCACTGCTGAATGGTCTGATTTCCCGAAGTGAGGGCGAGGGATAGAGCGATGGACATTCTTGATGGTCGTATACCAGTGTTCACAGGTGTTTGATCCTCTGGTGCTGCAGGAGACATGTTGATGGCAGTTTGGGAGTGATTTTTTTCAGGTTGGCTTTTTTGAAGTCCCCGGCTATGATGGTAAACGTCTCGGGGTAGCTGTCTGTGGTTGTTCCTCCTGTACCAGACGGACGTCTGCCTGGGGGTGGATGTAGACTGTGGTCATGATGATGGAGGTGAATTCCCATGGTAAGAAGTAGCGGCACTTCACCGCCAGAAGTTCCAGGTGCGGAGTGCAGGAATTAGACAGGACTGCCACGTCTAAGCCCACAATGAGTTGACCACGAGGCAGACGCCGCCTCCCTCTCCTTTCCCAGATGGCTGCGTCCATGCGATGAATGGAGAGCCCTTCAGGCGGGACATGCTGATCTGTGGAGCTGGGGGTGAGCCACGTCTCTGTGAAACAGAACACAGAGTATTTCCTCAGCTCCCTTTGGTAAAGCAAGCCTTGACCTTAGGTCCTCCCTTTATTTTTCTAGAGATTGTACATTAGCTAGTAGGATGGTTGGGTGTGGCGGTGAGGGGGTCGTAGTCCACTGCACTTTAGTCTGACGTAGACTTGCCGGCCGGCCACGTTTTTCGTACGCAATGGAAGCCTCCGGTGTTTACAGGTACTGATTACTGTCCTGCGAGCCTGAGCCCAGGTCGGGGAATTCCCATACAGTCGGCAGTTTCAGTTCTGTTGCTGCCGGGAGATCGTGCCTGACAGCCACGTTTCCATACACCATGAAGGTTTCCCCGGTAATTCCAGGTATAGTATCTGCGATGCTCCGCCGAGTCGGGGATTACGCAGCTATGGGAATTCCACAACTGCGATCGGGTATTCCCTCCACTCCGGAATTGTTTTGAAATAGTGCTAACGCCTTTAAATGCTTGTCGGGTGCAGCGCTGGTTTCTGACGTTTCTTTTATCCAGGTAAGCTGAGAAATGTTTTATGTTAAAGCTTATGTTTTATGTTAAATTTCTTTATAATGTTATGTTGTATTCTTATTAATGTGCTGCAATGGCAACTTGAATTTCACTACACCAATTGGTGTATGTGACAATAAATGAACCTTTGAACTTTTGAAAAACTTTGTTTGATTGGATTCTGTTCCGCTGCTGGCAAATTGTCTCCACCAGCCAGCGCCATCTTGTGTAAAACGCACACCTCCAGATTCAGGGACAGGTTCTTTCTAGCTGTTATCAGGCAACTGAACCATCCTACCACAACTAGTGAGTAGTCCTGAACTATCTACCTCATTGGTGACCCTCATACTATCTTTGGTCAGACTTTACTGGCTTTATCTTGCACTAAACGTTATTCGCGTTATTCCCTTATGTATCTGTACACTGTAAATGGCTCGATTGTAATCATGTATTGTCTTTCCGCACGCAACAAAAGCTTTTCACTCTTCCTCGGTACACTTGACAATAAACTAAATTATGTACCTCAGCTCCTTACCCCTCAGCCAATTGGAAGGTTTCTATCCATCTACTTTGTCATACAAATTCATGATTTGTATTGCAAGAATAACATAGATCTACCACCGTAACTAAAGTCCCTAATTTCGCAAAGCATTTTGCCAAATCTCTGTTGCACCCAAAGCCAAATCACAAGTGGTGACGAGTCAATGTATAGGACATAAATAGATCACCTGGTTGAGTGATACCACAACAATTTCTTGTGCAATGTCAACAAACCAAGGAATGAATTGTTGACTTCAGAAAGGGGAAGTTGGGAGAACACATGCCAGTCCACATTGATGGGTTGATGGTGAACTGAGTTAACAGCTTCAAATTCCTGGGCGGCGGGGGAGAACATGTTGGATGACCTAATCTTGGTCCCCAGTACATATACGCACTGTAAACAGTATCTTGATTGGTAAAATCATTGACTAGTTCTATGCAAGAATGCAAGAGTTTGCAGAGTATGGTGCCTGCAGCCCAGTCCATCATGGGCCACAACCCTCCGCACCATCAAAAGCATCTACGTGAGGACTCTGCCTCACCTGCTGACCTGCGACACCGATAAATCCTACTTCAGCATGAACGGGAAGGCAGATTATTATCTGAATGGTGTCATTTAGGAAAAGGGGAAAACAAGACCTGGTGTCCTTGTTCTTCAGTCACTGAAAGTAATCATACAGGTACAACAGGCAGTGAAGAAAGCTAATGGTATGTTGGCCTTCATAACGAGAGGATTTGAGTATAGAAGCAAAGAGGTCCTTCTGCAGTTGTACAGGGCCCTAGTGGAGACCACACCTGGAGTATTGTGTGCAGTTTTGGTCTCCTAATGAGGGAAGGACATTCTTGTTATTGACGGAGTGCAGCGCAGATACACAAGGTTAATTCCTGGATAGCAGGACAGTCACATGATGAAGAATGGAGCGGCTGGGCTTGTATTAACTGGAATTTAGAAGGATGAAGAAGGGATCGTATAGAACATATAAAATTATTAAGGAATTGGACATGCTAGATGCAGCAAACATGTTCTCGGTGATTGGGAAGTCCCCAGAACCAGGCCACAGTTTATGGGGTAGGCCATTTGGAACTGAGATGAGGAAAAACGGTTTTCACCCAGAGAGTTATGAATTTGTGGATTCTCTGCCTCAGAAGCATTGCAAAGAGAGTTAGATAGAGCTCTTAGGGGTATGGGGAGAAGGCAGGAACAGGGTACTGATTGTGGATGATCAGCCATGATTACGTTGAATGGCAGTGCTGGCTCGGAGGGTCGAATGGCCCTACTCTGCACCTATTGTCTATGTATCTAAGCAACTGAAAATGAAGGACAAACTCCTGCACAACTGCAAACTTCGTGTTTTCTAATTGTGCATTCTTGCGCAATTTATATTCATCTGTCTTGAAGAATTTATTTGTAAATTAGGTTTAATTTATTTTGTATTGTCTGCGTCTATGTGCCTGCAATGCCGCCTTATTGCAAGCAATGTTTTCACTGTACCTGTACCAGTGTGCATTTTATGAAAATAAACTCGACCTGACGACTTGACTTGAAAATACAAGGAATGCAAATGCTGGTTTACAAAATAAAAACAAAGATCTGGAGTAGATAGGAGAGGGAGTAGCGAGTGGTAGGAATATTGACTTCTCTAACTTTTAGTAATCCCTGCACTCCCTCTCTCTCCATCCCTCACACACCCAAGTCGAAACAGGTTCCCATTCTCATCTTCCAAACAGCTAACAATGGTCTGTTACCTTTATCATCGTTACTTTTTTGCATATCTTTCATTCATTTGTTCTATCTCTCCCTACATCACTCTCTATGCATCTTGTTTCCCTTCCCCAGACTAGTCTGACAGAAGGGTCTTGACCCGAAATGTCACCCATTCCTTCTCTCCAGATATGCTGCCTGTCCCCACTGACCTACTCCAGCATTTTGTCTTCCTGGAGTAACTCAGCAGGTTAAGCAGCGGCTCTGGAGAACATGGACATGCTATGTTTCATGTCAGGAACCTTTCTTCAGATTGGATTGTAGAGGGGGTGGTAATTTGCTGGAAGAGCGGTGGGAGTGGGACACTGCCATGTAAGTGATAGTTGGATACAGGTCATAAGGGATAGGAGTAGAATTAGGCCATTCGGCCCACCAAGTCTACTCCGCCATTCAATCATGGCTGATCTATCTCCTAACCCCATTCTCCTGCCTTCTCCCCATAAGCTCGACACCTCTATTAATCAAAAATCTATCTCTCTCGGTCTTAGAAATATCTACTGACTGCCTCCACACCTTCTGTGGCAAAGAATGCCACATATTCACCATCCTCCGACTAAAGACATTTTTTCCTCATCTCCTTCCTAAAAGAACGTCCTTTAATTCTGAGGCTATGACCGCTAGTCCCAGACTCTCTCACTTGTGGAAACATCCTCTCCACATTCACTCTATCCAAGCCTTTCACTATTCTTTATTTTTCAATTAGGTCCCCCCTCATTCTTCTAAACTCCAGCGAGTACAGGCCCAGTGGCGACAGAAGTTCATCATAGGTTACCTACTCATTCCTGGGATCTTTCTTGTAAACCTCCTCTGGACCCTTTCCAGAGCCAGCACATCCTTCCTCAGATACGGTGCCCAAAATTGCTCACAATATTCCAAGTGTGGCCTTATAAAGCCTCAACATTACATCCCTGGTTTTGTTTACAAGCCTGATTTGACCTGCAGATTAACCTTTTGGGAATCCTGCACCAGCACTCCCAGGTCCCTTTCCAAATCCGATTTCTGGATTCTCACCCCATTTAGGAAATAATCTACGCCTTTATTCCTACTACTACAATGCATGACCCCACACTTTGCTACACTATATTCCATCTGCCACTTCTCTGCCCACTCTCCCAACCTGTCCAAGTCCTTCTGCAGTCCCTGCTTTCTGCACACTACCTGCCACTCCACCTATTTTAGTATAATCTGCAAACTTTGCCACAAAGCCTTCAATCCCCTCGATCAAATCATTAACCTACAACGTGAAGAGTAGCGGCCCCAGCACCAACCCTTGCAGAACTCCACTGGTCACTGGCAGCCAACTAGAAAAACCACCCTACATTGTCACTTGACTTGCTCCTGACTAGTAATTAATTAAATATCACCATCAATGCCTCCGCAATCTCTAAAGCCACCTCTTTCAGAAACCCTAGGGGCCGCAGTACATTCCAGTCCCGGTGACGTATCAACCTTCAGCCCTTCCAGTTTTCCCTTCTCAGTAGTAACAGGTGAGGGGGGATATTAATTGGCAGATGGTTGGATAAACCTCTTGGTTGCCATTTGAACATCCCTTCCCCATGCTCATACTAACCTATCTGTCCTGGGTCTCCTCCATTCAGCATGAGGCCACATGCAAACCAGAGGAACATCATCTCATATTCCACTTAGGTAGCTTGCAGCCTATTGGTATGAACACTGAATTCTTCAATTTTAGGTAACTAACCTACAATCGCCGCCCCCTTTTCTTCCCCCTTTCTTTCCTGGACATGCACCCATTGCTCCCTTTCCCCAACCCCCTTCCTTCTTCTGGCTTCACATTTCGAGACTTTACTATACTTAACTCCTTATCTCATACCTTTTGTCTTTTTATTTTTACCTCTTGTCCAACTCACTGCCAATCAAATACTCCTCCTCACTTTATCCACATTACTTGCCTGGCTTCATCCCACCCTGACCTCTCTTCCAGCTTTCTCCACCCCTCTTCCCACTATCAGTCGGAAGATGAGTCCCAATCCAAAACATAACTTATCCATGTTCTGCAGACATGACCTATCGCTGACTTATTCCAGCACTTTGTATTTTTTTTCACTTGAACTCTTGTATTATCTACCAAACAAAGTGAACATTGTAGTAACAAAACTAATATATAAATAATCAAGCAATTTGTAGTTGAAGCTTACAAACAAAAGGTGAAACATACCCAGAATGCAGAGTATTCCATCAGATTTCTGCTTGTTGCTGTAATTCAGGAGGGCTTGCACTCGCCGAAGACGGCTGCAACTAAAATAAAAATGCATATCTGAAATAACAGCCCATTAAATTGTAGACCTACACTGCAAAAAATCAGAAGAAATCAAAATCCTATTTTTCGCAGAAGCCAAAAAATTGCTTGTTTTTTTACTAAATATTTACCATTGACAACAGTTATAGATTAAAGACATTGTTGAGATTTCAACAGATATGAAAGTTGTAATTGTTTTAAAGAATTTCTAAGGATCAGACCAATTATCTTATTTTCCCACCCAAGAATCAAGAAACTTGATTAATTATCAATAAATAAAAATGTTTGTGTCAAATTTATTTTTCAATCTTAGGGCTTTCCTACAGGTAGCGCAGCGGTTGAGTTGCTGTCTTACAGCGCCAGAGACCCAGATTTGATCCTGACTACAGGTGTTCTTTGTACGGAGTTTATACTTTCTCCCCGTGACCTGCGTGGGTTTTCTCCGAGATCCTCCTACACTCCAAAGATGTACAGGTTTATAGGTTAATTGGCTTGGTATAAATGTATTTGTCCCTAGTGTTTATAGTATAGTGTTAATGTGCGGGGATTGCTGGTCAGTAGCCAAAGGGCCTGTTTCTGCAATGTATCTCCAAATTAAAACTAAACTAAAATGTAAATTCAGTCTGGGTATCAGTAGCATACTTTCAGTACCATTATCATAGCTCCAACTATTTTTCCTGCTACAAGCAAGTTCCAGGAAGGTAGAGGGATAAGGATGGCAAAGTAGGGAAACCTTGAATGACCAAAGAGATTGTAAATTTTGGTCAGAAAGTAAAAGGAAAGCACATGCAAGGTTTAAGAGGATGAGGCTCTTTTTGGAACAACTGAGAAAAAGAACTCGAACAGCCAATTAGAAGGGCCAAAAGGGCTCGCAAAATGGCTTTGGTGACTCGAATTAAAGAAATTCCCAAGGCCTTTTATATCTCCATTAAAAACATGAAGCAATCAGGGAGAAGGTAGGACTGCCTTAGGATAAAGGAGGTAATTTGTGCTTAAGGGATGTAGACAAGGTACAAAGTCAGTTACTTTGCATCTGTTTTCACCAAAGTGGTCATGCAGGACAATGAGATCAGTGTGGAAAAATACTAATATGGAAGGGTAGTTTGAGATTAAGGAGGAGGTGTTGAGGCTCTTGAAGAGCATTAGTTTAGAGAGCGGATAAATCCCCAGGACCTGATGGGATATAGTTTATTATGCAAACTTAAAGCACACAGTATTGGGGGTTCAGTACTGATGTGGATAGAGAACTGGCTGGCAGACAGGAAGCAAAGAGTAGGAGTAAACGGGTCCTTTTCAGAATGGCAGGCAGTGACTAGTGGGGTACTGCAAGGCTCAGTTCTGGGACCCCAGCTATTTACAATATATATTAATGATTTGGACGAGGGAATTGAATGCAACATCTCCAAGTTTGCGGATGACACGAAGCTGAGGGCAGTGTTAGCTGTGAGGAGGATGCTAGGAAGCTGCAGGGTGACTTGGATAGGTTGGGTGAGTGGGAAAATGCATGGCAGATGCAGTATAATGTGGATAAATGTGAGGTTATCCACTTTGGTGGCAAGAACAGGAAAGTATTATCTGAATGGCGGCCGATTAGGAAAAGGGGAGATGCAACGAGACCTGGGTGTCATGGTACACCAGCCATTGAAAGTAGGCATGCTGGTGCAGCAGGCAGTGAGGAAAGCGAATGGTATGTTAGCATTCATAGCAAAAGGATTTGAGTATAGGGGCAGAGGTTTCTACTGCAGTTGTACAGGGTCTTGGTGAGGCCACACCTGGAGTATTGCGTACAGTTTTGGTCTCCTAATCTGAGGAAAGACATTCTTGCCATAGAGGGAGTACAGAGAAGGTTCACCAGACTGATTCCTGGGATGGCAGGACTTTCATATGAAGAAAGACTGGTTTAACTCGGCTTGTACTCTCGCTGGAATTTAGAAGATTGAGGGGGGATCTTATAGAAACTTACAAAATTCTTAAGGGGTTGGACAGGCTAGATGCAAGAAGATTGTTCCCGATGTTGGGGAAGTCCAGAACAAGGGGTCACAGTTTAAGGATAAGGGGGAAGTCTTTTAGGACCGAGATGAGAAAAACATTTTTTACGCGGGAGATTGGTGAATCTGTGGAATTCTCTGCCACAGAATGTAGTTGAGGCCAGTTCATTGGCTATATTTAAGAGGGAGTTAGATGTGGCCCTTGTGGCTAAAGGGATCAGGGGGTATGGAGAGAAGACAGTTAAGGAATACTGAGTTTGGATGATCAGCCATGATCATATTGAATGGCAGTGCAGGCTTGAAGGGCCGAATGGCCTACTCCTGCACATATTTTCTATGTTTCTAGTTTATTATTGTCACATGTACAGAGGTATAAATGTAAAGCTTTTGTTTGTGTGTTATCCAAAGACCAAATATAAATTGTGAATGTTGCAAGCCGTCCAACATGCCAAAATAAAGGATAAAGGTTACAACATTTAGTACAAGATATAACACTGAAGTCCGATTAAAAATAGTTCAAAGGTCTCAAATTAGGTCAATGGGAGTTCAAAACTGCACTCTATCTGATGAGAAGCCTGATAAGATCTGGAAGAAAAATGTTTCTGAATCTGGAGGTATGCATTCTCAAAATGTCTCTACCTTCTGCCCAATGAGGGGAGAAGAGGGTGTGGCTGGGGTAAGATCAGTCCTTGATGGAGTCAATGGATGGGAGGCTGGTTTGAGTAATGGTCTGGATTTCGTCAACGTCTCTGCAACATCTTGCGGTCTTGAATGGAGCTGTTCCCAAACCAGACTGTGATGCATCCTGATAAGATGCTCTCTATGGTGCATCTGTGCTCCTCGGACTATCCTTGACCAGACTTTGCTGGCTTTATCTTGCACAAAACGTTATTCCCTAATCTATACACCTTAGATTGATTGTAATCATGTATTGTCTTTCTGCTGACTGGTTAGCACGTAACAAAAAGCTTTTCACTGTACCTCGTACACGTGACAATAAACTAAGCTGCATTGAGATGTTGGTGAGGGTCATGGGAGACATGCCGAACTTCTATGAAAGTAAGCCTTCTCAGGAAATAACGCAGGTTATTGAGAGGCAAGAGAGGAGAATGCGAGAATCGACCCCAAACGTCACCCATTCCTTCTCTCCAGAGATGCTGCCTGTTCCGCTGTGTTATTCCAGATTTTTGTTTCTATCTTCGAAACTTTAACAAAAATCTTTGCATCTTCTCCAGCCTCTAGCGAGGTCCCAGAGGACTGGAAACGTAGCTAATGCTGTTCCTTTGTTTAAGGGAAGTACAGAGAATCCAGGAAATTATAGGCCAGTGAGTCTCACATCTGTTGTATGGAAAGCTTTTGGAAAGGATTGGATTTTGGGATAGGATTTACTTTCATTTGGAAGAGAATGGGTTAAATTAAGGACAATCAGAAAGGCTTTGTACATGTCTTACTAACTTAATCACATTATTTTAGAAAGTTATGAAGGTAGAGCAGATGATTGATTGATGGCCAGCATGGATTCGGTGGCCAAATGGCCCGTTTTCCCTTCTGTATCTCTAAACCAAACTAATAGCGGTGTGCTGTAATTACATGAAATTGAATCACAGATTCTATCCTCTGAATAATCCAACTATATGATGACATACAACGATTCAATTCAATGTGGCCATTGTGAATTATGAAACGTTTAAATATTAAATGACATACTGAAATGGAAATGAAAGACAGAACGCTCCAACTTCCACCATGGCAACACAAACATGTGCAAACAAAGCAATTATTTTCTGGTATGTTTTGACTTGTATGGATTATATATCAAACTCAACAAGGTAGCAAAGAAGTTCAATGAGGAATGGCACTTGAGATGGTATACATGGACTCCCAAATGATTAGACAGTTGAATAAAAACATCTGCAACCATGCAGATAGAAAATTGGCTAAGGAAACACATAGTTAAGTGAAAAAATATCAAAAATGTGCAAATGCTAAAAATCTAAAAATTAAAATGTTGAAAACACTGCCAATCACATACCAGCTGTATTGAAAGCGTGAAATTTCAGGTCAAATAGCTGTCCGAGGAACAGAAAAGGATTACATTTTCTAGGGATGCTCCCCAACCCACTGATACTGCAGCACTTTGTGTTTTCCCTTGGTAATTTGTTGAGTGTGTCCACGATAGTTTCCTCAGGCAATATATTGAAGACCCTGCTAAAGAGTAATGGGTCCCACTTACACAAACTTTTCGGCGACTGCCAGCACCCATCATAGGTCGTTGCAGGTCGTCAAAAATTTTCAACATGTTCCATCAGTTGCTGAAAGTAAGCATGCAGGTACAGCAGACAGTGAAGAAAGCTAATGACATCTTGGCCTTCATTGCAAGAGGATTTGAGTTTAGGAGCAAGGAGGTCCTACTGCAGTTGTACGGGGCCTTGGTGAGACTGAACCAGGAGTATTGTGTGCAATTCTGGTCTCCTATTTTGAGGAAAGACATTATTGCTATTGAGGGAGTACAACTTAGGTTCACCAGGTTAATTCTGGGGATGGTGGGACTGAATGGGTCAACTGGGCTTGTATTCACTAGAATTTAGAAGGATGAGAAGGTATCTTATAGAAACATATAAAATTCTTAAAGGTTTGGACAGGCTAGATGTAGGAAAAAATGTTCCCAATGTTGGTAGAGTCCCAGAACCAGGGGTCACAGTTTAAGAATAAAGGCAGAGCTGCCACGTTTTGTCAGAGCAGGTCAGTATTCTAGTACCTGAAAATCTGTATTTTGCTGAGGAAATCAGTATTTTTACGCAGTTTTGCTGAAAAAAGTGTTATTTTTTAATGCGGTCATACCCATGTAAGTGTACAAGAATGCATATCAAACCTACCAATTGACATGGTACCATTGCTACCAATTGACATGTCTCTACGCACCTTACTTGACAGTGCATTAATTGCCATCTCTTTGTATACTGCTGTTTGAACGGCTGCTTCCTGCTTTTAGCACCAGATGATGCTGTAGAAGCCATTTTAGAAGAATCCCTCCCTCCCCCTCTCTTTCCACCTCACATCCCTCTCTCCTTCATTTTTATCTCCCTCCCTCTCTTATTCCCTCTCCATCCTCTCCCAACCCCTCCCTCTCTCCCTTTCTCCACCCCTCCATACCCCCCCCACCATTCTGTAAAATCAAGGACAATCCCAATGTAACTGCAATCCCACTGGTAACTTTTCACCACTAGGCTTATCCAGAATTCTACCTTCTAATAATCAAAGGTTCAAAGAGAATTCCAAAGACTCATTGGTATATGAGAATTTTCCTGAACAGTCTGTGACCCATAGCGCTGTGTACAAAATACGGAAAATCCATACTACTTGGTAGCTCTGTAAGGGGTAGGCCATTTAGGATTGAGATGAGGACATTTTTTTTCACCCAGGGAGTTGTGAATCTGTGGAATTCTCTGCCACAGAAGGCAGTGGAGGCCAATTTACTGGATGTTTTCAAGAGAGAGTTAGTTATCGCTCTTGGGGCCTACAGAATCAAGGGATATGGGGAGAAAGCAGGCACAGGGTACTGATTTTGGATGGTACACAAAAGGCTGGAGAAACTCAGCGGGGTGCAGCAGCATCTAAGGAGCGAAGGAGATAGGCGACGTTTCGGGTCGAGACCCTTCTGGATGATCAGCCATGATCATATTGAATGGTGGTGCTGGCTCATAGGGCCAAAAGGCCTACTCCTGCATCTATTGTCTATGTTTCTAAACAGGGGTTGCAACAACTGAACTGTCAATACCAATCATGGAGAAGAAAGTGACGGCGAGGACAAAAGCTCGGTGAGTGGACTGTCAACGGACGAATTCGAAGAGGAATGGAAATATGATCATGAATTATTTATATCTGCTTTCCTGAGGCGGCAGTCTCAGCGCTCCGGCCTCTGAGCAATCAGAAGAGGAACAGCCGCTGCATTTCTCTGCCCCCAGTCCAGACGCTTCATCTCCTCTCCCCCAATCCAGCCGCTGCATCTTCCCCCCACCCAATCCAGCCACTCCATCTTCCCCCTCCCTCAATCCAGCTGCTCCAGGCTTTGCGAGCATCTCGTTCCCTCAGTCCTACAACCCTCCCCCCCCCACCATGTCATTCCCTCCACCAATGCCTCTTACCCCATCCATCGACCCCACCCCAGGCTCACATTCCGCCCCACCCCCCCAATTCCCCCAACCCCCCCCCACCACCCATTACCCCAATTCCCATTACCTCAACCCCCCTCCCCATTACCTCAACCCCCCTCCCCAATACCTCAACCTCCCCCCACCATTTACTCCCAATTCCCCTCCCCATTACCTCAACCCCCCTCCCCATTACCTCAACCCCCCTCCCCCCATTACCTCAACCCCCCCCCCCTCGCCAATACCTCAACCCCCCCTCCCCAGTACCTCAACCCCCATCCCCATTACCTCAATCTCCCCCCACCATTTACTCCCAATTCCCCTCCCCATTACCTCAACCCCCCCTCCCCATTACCTCAACCCCCCTCCCCATTACCTCAACCTCACCCCACCGTTTACCCTCCACCCCCCCCCCAAACAATATTTAATATGTAAAAGAACAAATGATTCTGTTTGTAGTTTGTTGGTTGTTTGTTTGTTTTTTTCGCACAAAGTCTGCGAGCACTGCCACTTTACATTTCACTGCACATCCCGTATGTGTATGTGACAAAGAAACTTGACGACCTCACCCCCTCCCCCCCGATTACCTCAACCCCCCTCCCCCCATTACCTCAACCCCCCTCCCCCCATTACCTCAACCCCCTCCTCAATACCTCAACCCCCTCCCCAATACCTCAACCCCCCTCCCCCATTTCCTCAACCCCCCTCCCCCCCCATTACCTCAACCCCCCTCCCCAGTACCTCAACCCCCATCCCCATTACCTCAACCTCCCCCCATTTACTCCCAATTCCCCCTCCCATTTCCTCAACCCCCCCTCCCCCCCCATTACCTCAACCCCCCTCCCCCCCCCCCATTACCTCAACCCCCCTCCCCCCCCCCATTACCTCAACCCCCTCCATTACCTCAACCCCCCCCCCACCCAATCCCCTCGCCCCTCGCCCCTCGCCCCTCGCCCCTCGCCCCTCGCCCCGCCCCATTGCATTTAGACAGCGCCTCACAACCGCTCCCTCCTCCGCCCCCTTTAACCCCGCGCGCGGTACACCCGCCCCCTCCTTTGAAGATTTGAACCTCCCTCCTCCCAACCGCCGCCGCCCCCCCCCACCCTCACCAACCGCCGCCGCCCCCCCTCCCCCCCCTCCTCACCAACCGCCGCCGCCCCTCTCCCCCCCCCCCCCCCCCCCCCCCCCCCCCCCCCCCCCCCCCCCCCCCCCCCCCCCGCGCACCTCAGGCTCGCGCTGAAGGACTGGAACCTCGCGCCGCTGCCCCGCCAGGCGCCCGCTGCCCGGCGCTCTCTCCCCGCCGTGGCTTCCTGCAGCATCGACAGCATCCCCTCTCCCTCCGTGCAAGTGTGTCGTTGCTCTTGTTTATAATCTGCTGCTTTCTCTTCACGGGATGCGGGTGCGGCGTTTTCCTTTGTGCGGCGTCCGAAGGGAGGAGTAAGCGAGACAGCGAAGACTCCCTTCTCACCGCGGCGCCATCCTCCTCACTCACGAATGGCGGGCGGGGCGGGGCGGGCGGGGACCGGGAGCCAACTGGGCTCTGGGGGGGGGGGGGGAAAGAAGCTGCTGCCAACGACGCCCGTCCGCGAACACTCGGGTTACGTGTGCCCTCGCCTCTCGCAGCCCCGGAAATGGACACAACAGCGGAGCTTGGTTGCCGTTTGCCGTTGTCTGCCTTGCTCTCTCCGCCGTGCGTCGTGTTCTCGCCGCCCCTCCGTCCCCGCTGCCGTGGTACCTTCCGCCCGTCGCTGCGTGTATCTGCAAAGTTGATCTTGTGGTTAGCAGCAGCGGCGGCGGCGGCGCTGAGCGGGCGGGCGACATTTACTGTGCAAGGAATGAACTGCAGCGCAGATCAAAATTTTTTTTTAAAGTATCTAAGTATCCTTTATTGTCATTCAGACCTTTCGGTCTGAACGAAATTTCGTTACCTTGCAGTCATACATACAATTAAAAAAAAACAACAAAACACACAATAAACACATATTTAACATCCACCACAAATTCACAACTCTCTGGCTGAAAAAAAATATTTCCTCGTCTCAGTCCTAAATGGCTCACCCCTTCTTCTTAAACTGTGGCCCCTGGTTCTGGACTCCCCCAACGTCGGGAACATGTTTCCTGCATCTAGCATGTCCAATCCCTTAAGAATTGCTGTGATCACAGTGAGTTCACCAGGCACCTCCTCACTGTGACGGAAGGCAAAAAAGTCTTTGTCTTCTTCCTTCCTTATTGCTGGTTTACACCGAAGATTGGGCACAAAAAGCCTGGATGTAACTCGGCGGGACAGGCAGCGTCTCCGGAGAGACGGAATGAACGGGCGGATGTTTTCGGGTCGTCGAGACATACATAGAGACAATAGGTGCAGGAGTAAGCCTTCGAGCCATACCACCATTCACTGTGATTATGCTGATCATCCACAACCATACCCTGTTCCTGCCTTCTCCCTGTATCCCTTATCTTTAACTCTATCGAACTCTCTCTTGAAAGCATCCAGTGAATTGGCCTTCTGCCTTCTGAGGAAGAGAATTACACAAATTCACAACTTTCTGGCTGAAAAAAATGATTTCCTCATAACCATATAACAATTACAGCACGGAGACAGGCCCTCTCGGCCCTTCCAGTCCGTGCCGACCATTTGTTTTCCCCTAGTCCCATCTACCTACACTCAGACCATACCCCTCCATTCCCTTCACGTCCATATACCTATCCACTTTACTTTTAAATGTTAAAATCGATCCTGCCTCCACCACCTCTGCTGGAAGCTCATTCCACACAGCCACCACCCTCTGAGTAAAGAAGTTCCCCCTCACGTTACCCCTAAACTTCTGTCCCTTAATTCTCATGTCATGCCCTCTTGTTTGAATCTTCCCTACCCTCAATGGGAAAAGCTTATCCACGTCAAATCTGTGGAATTAATTTTCACAGACTGCTGTGGAGGCCAAGTTAATGGAAATGTTTAAGGTTGTAAGCAATGGGAGCAGAATTAGGCAATTTGGCCCATCAACCCTACTCAGCCATTCAATCATGGCAGATCTATCTCTCCCTCCTAACCCCATTCTCCTGCCTTCTCCACATAACCCCTGACACCCGTACTGAATTTTTACTTCCCAAAATACATAACTTCCCAATTGTTGGGATTAAATTCCATCTGCTCTGCCGAACTGCTCTGATAATCTTAAGCATGCAAATTTAGCTTTCGTAAACCTTTCTTGCTATGCAAACACAAACTTTTATGTCATCTCCAAAAGTGCTTGTTAAACCTCCTATATTGACATATCTGAAGGGTTCCGACCCGAAACATCAGCAGTCCATGTTCTCCAGGGATGCTGCCAGAGATACTCCAGCAATTTGCCTTTGTTTGTAAACCAGCATCTGCAGTTCCTCGTTTCTTCGTATTTTCATTTATTCTGCCCGTGATACAAACTGAGTTGTGTATGAACAAAATCACTCATTAATTATCCATTACCTTAAACCTGAACCTTCCATGCTCTTTCACGGACTTGCTAGTTGACATCAATCGCTGTTTGGCACAACTTCAGGCTTGTAATCACTAAATGTGCAG
The DNA here is from genome assembly GCA_035221665.1 of Okamejei kenojei. Taxonomy (NCBI): domain Eukaryota; kingdom Metazoa; phylum Chordata; class Chondrichthyes; order Rajiformes; family Rajidae; genus Okamejei; species Okamejei kenojei. The sequence goes on along the minus strand of CM069131.1, from coordinate 186,547,175 downwards.
AGATTTTGTAATATAGAAAATAAATCAAGATGTATACGTACACAGTTTGTGGATACGGGCATTTTTAAATTACTAACTAGGAATGTGATTGTTGGGACCAAAATAATGTTTTTCTTCCATGTGAAGGGGAAGCACCTGAAATGTTAAATATTTTGTTCTCCGCGGTTGCCTAGCATCAGTGATTTTGTTTTACTTTTACTTTATCTTCTTACAGTAATTATAACTGTTAACCACTCCCTGAAAACATAGAAAAAAAAATAGGTGCAGGCATAGGCCATTCGGCCCTTCAAACAACCAACCCTTCAAGCCTGCACCGCCATTCAATATGATGATAGCTGATCATTTAAAATCAGTACCCCGTTCCTGCTTTTTCCCCATATCCCATATCCCATATTCCTTTAGCCCTAGGAGCTAGTCAAGTTTATTTGACACACACGCGCATACGAGATGTGCAGTGAAATGAAAGCTAAATCTAACTCTTGAAAACATCCAGTGAATTGGCCTCCACTGCCTTCTGTGGCATCAAATTCCACAGATTCACAACTCTATTTTTTTCGGCAACTTGCCGGCACCCGTCACAGTCACTGCAAGGCGTCGAAAATTTTCACTGATAATAATCCAGCAGCGATCAGAAAACGTTACGACTCTTTGGGTGACTACTCATGACCATACAGGTGTCACCCACCCGCCCCGCGACACGTCTGCCCCATAGATGCTGCCGCACCCGCTGAGTTTCTCCAGCACTTCTGCCTACCTTCGATGTTCCAGCATCTGCTGTTCCTTCTTGCACATAGTCTTATCTGTGTTGTTAAAATGCAGCTTACTTTTAGAAGATTTTCTTTTGAAAAAAAGAAAACCTAAATAAGAGTTTCATTTTAACAATGTTTGCATAACAACACTAGGTGGAGTAACTATGCTCTGACTTGGCTCTACGGACTCCTCTCATTTGACCATATATTGGCTAAATGTGGGCAAACGGGACTAGCTTAGAGAGACATCTTGTTTGGCATGGATGAATTGGCCAAAGGGTCTGTTTCTGTGCTGAATAATACTATTGCTCTAAACAAAGTTTAAGAATATTATAATACAGCCATTTCTAATTTTACACGGGGTTATGTTCTTGGCAAGCAGCACGTTAAGAAACATTAGGACAGGTACATGGATAAGATAGGTTTAGAGGGATATGGGTCAAACGCAGGCAGGTGGGACATGTTGGATGGTGTGGGCAAGTTGGGCCAAGGGTCCTGACTATCTCAGAAATGTGTAAATTAAATATTATTTTTACCATAGCAATGTATTCAAAGGGAAGAGTCATAACTGTTTACATCACATGAAAAATAGTTCATTTATGACAGCCATTATTCTTTTGCTTTGTACATTAATATAAAAAGTTAAAGAAAAAACAACAGGAAAAGACATCTTAAACAAATGTTTATTTAATATCTAATTTAAGCAGCAGCTCGCTGCATAACGTCACTGTTGCCTTGCCAGGCATTGCATATGACAAGTGTAAATTTGGCCGTTATTTCAAACTTTTTGATTTTGATTAAACAAGCGCATTATTCCAAAATCTCATAAATCAAACATGTAAAACGCGAGGTGGCTGTACTCTCACTGTTTGAACAGGAATGAAGCATTAAACTTGTGACTCTGATAAACTTATTCAGATGTTTCATGCCTTGTGCTTGTGTGCAGAAAAAATCCTGAGAGGCATGGAAGGCGTATTCAAGACCAACGGATTTTCCTAGTCTAATAGGTTAAAGAAAAGAACCGAAGGCTGTTAGAACCAATCAATTAATCCCAGTTCAAATGGCATGCTGCACAGTGACACAGTGATAGAGCTGCTGCCTTACAGCGCCAGATGCCCGGGTTCGATCGTGATAACAGGTGCTGTCTGTGCGGAGTTTGCATGTTCTCTCTGTAACTGGATTTTCTCCGGGTGTTCTGGGTTCCTGCCACATCCCAAAGACATGCAGCTTTGTAGATTAATTTGTTTCTGTAAATTGTCCCTCATGTGCAGGATAGGAATTAGTGTATTTGGTCAGCCTGGGGCTGAAGGGCTTGTTTCCAAACTTCACGTTATAGCAGTTAAAGTCAGTAGATGTTGTTTACTTAGATTTTCAGAAACCCTTTGATGAGGTACCACATGTTAGGCTGCAAAGGAAGATGAGAGCCCACGGTATCAAAGAGCAGATACTAGCATGGATGGCAGGATGGCAGAAGACAAAGAGTGACAATAAAGGGGGCTTTTTCTTGTTGGCTGCCAGTGACTAGAGTTGGCTGGAGTTCCGCAAGGGTCGGTGCTGGGGTCACTACTTTTCACGTTGTATATTAATGATGTGGACGAGGGGATTGAAGACTTTGTGGCCAAGTTTGCGGATGATACGAAAATAGGTGGAGGGGCAGGAGTGTAGAGAAAGCAGGGACTCTACGCGTTGGGAGAGTGGGCGGAGAAGTGGCAGATGGAATATAGTGCAGCAAAGTCGTGCATTTTTGGTAGTAGGAATAAAGGCGTAGACTATTTTCTAAATGGGGTGAGAATCCAGAAATCTGAGGTGCAAAGGGACTTGCGAGTGCTGGTGCAGGATTCCCAAAAAGTTACTCTGCAAGTCGAATCGGTAGTAAAGAAAGCAAACGCAATGCCAGCATTTATTGAAGAGGACTCGTATACAAAAACAGGGATGTAATCTTGAGGTACTTGTAAGGCCGCATTTGGAATGTTTTGGGCACCATATCTGAGGAAGGATGTACTGACTCTGGAGAGGGTTCAGAGGAGATTTACAAGAATGATCCCAAGAATGAGCAGGTTAACGTATGATAAGCGTTTTGGCAGCACTGAGCCTATATTCGCTGCGGTCAGAACAATTAGAGAGTAGTCCTGAATTACCTACTACCTCTTTTGTGACCCTCGGACGATCGTTGATCAGACTTTGCTGGCTTTACCTTGCATTAAATGTAATTCCCTTATGAATCTATACACTGTAAATGGCTTGATTACAATCATGTGTTGTCTTTCTGTTGACTGTTTAGCATGCAACAAAGCTTTTCATTGTACCTCGGCACATGTGACAATAAACTAAACTGTAACTCTAACATCCAACCGATTTGTCACTGCCTTCCAGATCACATGAATCGTTGATTCTGAAAACCTCCAGCCCAAATGGGGGATGTGAAGCCCTTTAGTGAATGAAATGCTAACAGACTCATAAATGAGTTGATCTGATAGTCTATAACCCCAATTCTATCCTAGCTGCTAGAGTCAGTTATTAAAGATGGGATAGCAGCACATTTGGAAAGTGGTGAAATCATTGGACAAAGTCAGCATGGATTTACAAAAGGTAAATCATGTCTGACGAATCTTGTGGAATTTTTCGAGGATGTAACTAGTAGCGTGGATAAGGGAGAACCAGTGGATGTGGTATATCTGGACTTCCAGAAGGCTTTCGACAAGGTCCCACATAAGAGATTAGTATACAAACTTAAAGCATACGGTATTAGGGGTTCAGTATTGATGTGGATAGAGAACTGGCTGGCAAACAGGAAGCAAAGAGTAGGAGTAAACGGGTCCTTTTCACAATGGCAGGCAGTAACTAGTGGGGTACCGCAGGGCTCAGTGCTGGGACCCCAGCTATTTACAATATATATTAATGATCTGGATGCGGGAATTGAAGGCAATATCTCCAAGTTTGCGGATGACACTAAGCTGGGGGGCAGTGTTCGCTGTGAGGAGGATGCTAGGAGACTGCAAGGTGACTTGGATAGGCTGGGTGAGTGGGCAAATGTTTGGCAGATGCAGTATAATGTGGATAAATGTGAGGTTATCCACTTTGGTGGCAAAAACAGGAAAGCAGACTATTATTTAAATGGTGGCCGATTAGGAAAAGGGGAGATGCAGCGAGACCTGGTGTCATGGTACACCAGTCATTGAAAGTAGGCATGCAGGTGCAGCAGGCAGTGAAAAAAGCGAATGGTATGTTAGCTTTCATAGCAAAAGGATTTGAGTACAGGAGCAGGGAGGTTCTACTTCAGTTGTACAGGGTCTTGGTGAGACCACACCTGGAGTATTGCGTGCAGTTTTGGTCTCCAAATCTGAGGAAGGACATTATTGCCTTAGAGGGAGTGCAGAGAAGGTTCACCAGACTGATTTCCTGGGATGTCAGGACTGTCTTATGAAGAAAGACTGGATAGACTCGGTTTATACTCTCTGGAATTTAGGAGATTAAGAGGGGATCTTATAGAAACTTACAAAATTCTTAAGGGGTTGGACAGGCTAGATGCAGGAAGATTGTTCCCGATGTTGGGGAAGTCCAGGACAAGGGGTCACAGCTTGAGGATAAGGGGAAATCCTTTAAGACCGAGATGAGAAAGACTTTTTTCACAACAGAGAGTGGTGAGTCTCTGGAACTCTCTGCCACAGAGGGTAGTTGAGGCCAGTTCATTGGCTATATTTAAGAGTGAGTTGGGGATGTGGCCTTGTGGCTAAGGGGATCAGAGGTATGGAGAGAAGGCAGGTACGGGATACTGAGTTGGATGATCAGCCATGATCATATTGAATGGCGGTGCAGGCTCGAAGGGCTGAATGGCCTACTCCTGCACCTAATTTCTATGTTTTTCTATGTTTCTGTCAGTTATCTAATTTTAAAAAAGCACTCTGCTACAATGTTTAAAGAAAATTCACATGAACTGGAAAACTTAATAATAATCTTGTTTCAGTGTTCACAGTAGAAAAGAAGATGCACCTAGCATTTCCTGGCCTAGCTCATACTGAAGTTATTGTAGGTAAGAAAAATACCTTATTTTTTTTAAATAATATTAATTCATTCTCCAGGACCTGAAGGTCTCCACAATGGTGTTTTTAAAGATAATGTTTTCATGGATTTCCATTGATGTACAGTGATAGAGCAGGTAATTCAGCCCAGCCAGCCATTAATCCTACCAGGTGGCGATGGACGGACAGAAGGAAAGAAAGATTGATGCCAATGAGTGGACGGGTCCTTGCCTCTTGCACCCTCAAATGTGCTTTGGACTGGGAGGGGTTCTGGGGCAGTGGACCTGAGCAATAGCATCGGAGACGAGAAGGATGGCGAGTTTCTGGACTCCATTAGATCGGGCGCCGCTCTGTGACCATGAGCATCGAACGGGCGCCTCCTGCAGCAGCATGACCAAGCCGATCCCCCCACAACTCTGGCCGCGTGCCACTGCCAGGACTAACAAGCCTTTATGGCATGTTAAGACTACTTTTTTAAAAATTTCAAACCTGAAGACCACAAGATGGTGCCTAAAATGTGGTGACTCCAGTTTTGTTCTATTATCTTGCAGTCTAACACTTGGTATGATTGTGCCTAATGTATGGTCCTGAAATGTATATTTAAAAACATCACTGAACTAGGGTATAAGTAATAAAGTGCCATTGAACCATAATATTAGTTATGTTTTTCTTCCATTCTACCTAATCTGAACCTTTCAAACATTTTGTATCGTCTGTTTTTTGTGTTTTTTTCTTTCTGAAAGCATTGTGCGTCAACTATTTCTTGTGCTAACAAATCCAAATGCTGACAAAGAAATGCATGTTTATTTTGCTGTGGTATTTATTAGCAAACATCTCAGCAAACCCGGCCCTTTCATAGCCATTAAGACCTCTATAGGACTCTTGGTCTCCAACATAGAAAAATAGGTGCCATTTGGCCCTTTGAGCCAGCTGATCATCTAAAATCAGTACCCCCGTTCCTGCTTTTTCTCCATATCCCTTGATTCCCTTTAGCCCTAAGAGCGAAATCTCTCTCATAAACATGCAGTGCATTGGTGTATTTGTAATACAGTTTATTGTGTATTATATGTCATAGCTGCTTTCTTTCTTGCATCCCCCTCACTCTCTCTCTCATCCCTCTCTCTCTCTCCCTCTCCCTCTCCCCTCTCCTATCACCTCTCCCTACCTCCCTCTCCCCCCCAAAACACCACAACAAATTTTTATCTGTTGCAATCCCCTTCCTATTGGCGAGTGCCATGGCAACCAAACAGGAAGTGGTGCGATTCCGCTCCCGGCTGCCCGCTGCACCCTCGTTGTTACGATTATCCATGGTCGATTTTGCATTGTTAAATACGCACTTTAAAAAAATCTGTCTTTAACAACGCAAAACCGTACATCCGTATTCTTATCGCATTTCCGTACAAAATAAACAAAGGGGTGGCCTCCATTGAGTCCGGAAACGTGGCCGATGGGCAGGACTTCAGGTCAGACTGAAGCGCAGGGGACTTCGGCCCCCTCTCCCTACTATCCTACTGGCCAATGTACAGTCCCTTGAAAATAAAGTGGAGGACTTAAGGGCAAGGCTGCTTTATCAAAGGGAGCTGAGGGAATGCTCTGTGTTCTGTTTCATAGAGACATGGCTCACCCCCAGCTCACCAGACTCAGCGGTCCAGCATGAAGGGTTTCTCCATCCACCATATGGACCATACACTGGCATCTGGGAAAGGGAGAGAAGGGGGCGTCTGCCTCATGGTCAACTCTGCGTGGTTCTCAGACATGGCAGTCCTGTCCAACTCCTGCTCTCCACACCTCGAACATCTGGCAGTGAAGTGCCGTCCCTTCTACCTCCCAAGTGAATTCACCTCCATCATCCGGACCCGCGGTCTATATCCCACTCTAGGCAGTCATCCGGTCTGGCACTGGAGCAGCTGCACGCCATGGTCAACAAACACCAGACGTCTTACCCAGAGGCATTTACCACCATTGCTGGGGACTTCAATAAGGCAAACCTAAAGAAATCACTCCCCAACTTCCACCAACGTGTCTCCTGCTGCACCAGAGGACCAAACACCCTCGACCACTGCTACACCACCATCAAGAATGCCTACCGCTCTATCCCTCGCCTTCACTTCGGTAAATCCGACCATACCGCGGTGCTGCTTCTTCCTGCCTACTGGCGGCAATTAAAGAGCGCTCCCCCAGAGGTGAGGACAGTGCAGAGCTGGTCGGGAGGGGGGGCAGAGGAACACCTCCAGGACTGTTTGGAGTCTGTAGACTGGGCAATGTTCAAGGACTCAGAAACGGACTTGAATGAATATGCCACAGTCGTTACGGACTTCATAAAGAAATGTCTGGAGGACTACATCCCTACAAAAACCTTCCCAGTGTTTCCCATTCAGAAACCTTGGATCAATGGACATGGGACTTAACACCGCCCGCCTGGGGCTTCGACATCGGGAGAGAGATGGTGCGGGGGAGAGAGAAGAACTTTGCCTTCCATCACAGTGAGGAGGGATCCACTGTGATGGATGTTTGTGTGAATTTAATTGTTTGCATGTTTTTCTATGAATTGTTCTGTTTGTTTGTTTGTATGGCTTGTAGAAACGGAGTTTCGTTCGAGCCTCTCTGAGGTTCGAATGACAAGCAATAAAATCAAATCAAATCAAACATTGAGATCCGCACTCTTCTGAAGACCAGACACCGGGCATTCATGTCTGATGATACAGTGGTCTACAAGAAGTCCAGATACGGCCTTCGTAAGGCCATCAAAAAGGCCAAAAGGGACTTCTGCTCAAAACAGGAGGATGAGACTGATGTTCGGCAAGGCGAAATCAGGAGGCAGATTGAATGTCGGCGAAACATCACTCCCTGACAAGCTCAATGCGTTTTACACACGCTCTGATAGGGAGAACACCGATGTGCCTTCCCGAGCCCCCATTCGCTGTGATGGTATTTCAGTCTCAGTCACAGAGGCCGACGTCAGGAAATCCTTCAGAGGGATGAACCCTCGAAAAGAGCCTGGAACTGGTGTATACCTGGTCGTGTTCTAAAAACCTGTGCGGACCAACTGGCTGGAGTTTTTACGGACATTTGATGTCTGCGGTTCCCACCTGCTTTAAAAGGGCATCAATTTACCAGTGCCCAAGAAGAGTAAGGTGACGTGCCTCAATGACTATCGACCAGTGGCACTAACGCCTGTGGTGATTAAGTGCTTTGAGAGGTTTGATCATGGCGCAAATCAACTCCTACCTTGACAAAAACCTGGAACCACTGCAGTTCGCTTACCGCCGCAACAGATCAACGGTGGATGCAATCTCGCTGGCCCTCCACTCCACTCTGAACCACTGGACAACAAAAAACATATGTCAGACTGTTACTGTTACAGAAATCTTTTCAATTCATGCAGCTGCCCAAATGTATTTTAAATGTTATTATCGTACCTGGCTCAACTACCTCCTCTGGCAACACGTTCTATATACCCATCATTCTCTGTGCAAAAAGGTTACCCCTTAAATTCCCATCAAATCTCTCCCCTCTCACCTTAAACCAAGATCCTATTGGTTCCTGTTGCCCCCACTCTGGGTAAAATACTCTGTGAGCTCACCCCATCTATTTCCCCGCATTATTTTGCGCATCTCCTCCAGATCACTCAGCAGCCTCCTGCACTCCAAGGAACAAAGGCCCAGCCTGCTCAACCTCTCCTTTAACTCTGATCCAAACATCCTACCATGTTTTACCTCAATCATTTTCTAAACGTTCCACGTTCTTTAACACATTCCATTACACTTGAAGAGGAGGCATTTCTTTAGTCCACAGAAGGCTATGGATATTTTTTAAGACAGAGATAGATAGATTCTTGATTAATACAGGTGTCGGGAGTTATGGAAGATACAATACGAATTTGTTAATTCTAGAGTAAGCAAATAGGTTAACAGAGCTGTAACAATAACTGCATTCAAATAAATCATATATTCACAGTGTTAGTGTTTACAGTAAGGCAAATAGTTTGATATCAGGGTACACAAAAGGCTGGAGAAACTCAACGGGTGCAGCAGCATCTAAGGAGCGAAGGAGATAGGCGACGTTTCGGGTCGAGACCCTTCTTCAGACGTTTGATATCAGTGCTGTTATTTTAGTTATGGAGCTGCAGTAACCATTACAAATTGCAGATTAAAAACAAAAAAAAATCATAAATAAACTAAACTGAACTAAACACCAGCATAAGTCTGAAGAGCGGTCCTGACCCATAATTCCATTTTCTCCAGAGGTGCTGCCCGATTGGGCGGTACGGTGGTAGACTTGCCCAGGTTCAATCCTGACTACGGGTGCTGTCAATACAGAGTTTATACGTTTTCCTCGTGACCATGTGGGTTTTCCCTGGGTGCTCCAGTTTCCTTCCACACTCCAAAGATGTACAGGTTTGTAGGTTATTTGGCCTCAGTAAAAATTGTAAATTGTCTTGAATGCGTAGGATAGTGCTACAAGATTGCTGGTCGGCACAGTCTTGATGGGCCGAAGAGCCTGTTTTTTTGCACTGTATCACTAGCCTAAACCAATCTAAACTGTTCAGCTGAGTTATTCGAATATTTTGTCTCTATCTTAAACTAAACTATAAGCTCATCCTGGGGCATTCAGTCTTGAAATGCCACCTATCCATGTTCTGCAAGGATGTTGCCTGACCTGCAGAGTTATGGCAGCATTTTGTGTCTTTCCTTGGTAAACCGGCATCTGCAGTTCCTTGTTCTATATAAAAGTACAGATGCTGTTGTTCATAGAGTCATAGAGTGATATAGTGTCGAAACAGGCCCTTCGGCCCAACTTGCCAGCACTGTCCAACAATGTCCCAGCTACACCAGTCCCACTTGCTTGTGCTTGGTCCATATCCCTCCAAACCTGCCTTAACCATGTACCTGACTAACTGTTTCTTTTTTAAAAGTCCTTGCTTTCTCCCTCCTTCCCCTCTTCCTAGCCTACTGCCTCCGCCTCTACCTTTCTTCTTCCCGCCCCCCCACCTCCACATCAATCTGAAGAAGGGTCTCGACCCAAAACGTCACCTATTCCTTCACTCCATAGATGCTGACTCACCTGCTGACTTTCTCCAGCATTTTTGTCTACCAACTGTTTCTTAAATTATGGGATAGTCCTAGCCTCAACTACAGCTTGTTCCATACACCCACCACCCTTTGTGTGAAAACGTTATCCCTTGGACTCCTATTAAAATTCTTATTATTGCTAAAAATGAATGTGTGATATATTTGGATTAAATATTGCATTAGCTGGCGCTAATAGCCTCTGACAGAATCCAAGTTGCTGCGTGAAGGACTGGTCTCTGACAGAATCCAAGTGCTATGTGAAGGAATGACATGACATTCAGTGGTTGGATACCCAAATCCAGAATACTAAAAATAAACCTACAGAATGCTGCAAGGAAAAAATAACAGTCACGTTATCCAAGGCTCCGCCCACTGCTTTTCTGCTGTCTAAAAATAAATCTTTCTGTCACAGTGACAGACTGTTCCAGGAGGTCTGTCAGACTGCAGGGAATTCCAATTCTATCGCAGAAAAATGAACTAAAGTGATTGTTTAATATGTGGCTGCTACAGTTAAAGGCACGATTTCACTCTTTGGTAATGCATTGCAAGATCTAATAATAGAGAAGGAGTTCATAAGGTTCATTCTAACTCCTTTGTACAAAACAGAACAACAACGGTATGTTCGTCACAGAACCAAGTTGAACCGAAGGGAATTAACGTTGAATTCTCCAAATTGACGTGTGTAACTTACAAACCTTTCACATACCTTCTATAGGATGTGCCCCACCTAGACACACCCGTTTCTCATCTTTCCCCCAATATTCCTTCCACTGAACCCACAATTTGTACCTCTCCTATCTTCATCTCACACCTTTTGTCTTTTCATCTCGGGCCTTTGTCAAAATCTCCCTCCGGTCGCCACCTATCACTTACCAGGCTTTATCCCGACCCACCCCTTTTCCAGCTTTCTAGCCCCCACCACCACAATCAGAATTAAGAAAGTTCCCGATCCGCTGAGTTACTGAGATCCACTCCATAACTTTGCATCTTTTTAAACATTTTCTTTAATGTGAGCTGCGTCCAGAGATTTGACAAGAATCAAAGGCACAAAAGCATACAGAATAGAGGTAAATGTCCAGTTATTCCCAGTTAAATTAATTAAAAGCCAATTAATAACCTGTTATCTTACCAATTAAGGTAACAGGTTAAAAAGGCACCCTTGATGAATAGCCATAGTTAATGTGGACTTAGTCTGCTCTTTCTTATTGTCAGAGGCCAATTTTTCCATATTAATCTTTCCAAAAGAAATCACAAAGCAATGAAAGATAATGTTGTTGCTAATTGGGCTAAAAAGGTTAAATCCCAATGATTGTCGCTAAATTTAGTCTGTTGAGGAATGAAGATTAAGAGGTGATCTCACCGAGATGTTTATTGTGTTTGAGATGATTAAAGGGTCAGGTATAGTGCAGAGAGTGAAACTATTGGAAACCAAGATTATGAGAGCCAGCCCTCAATATTGCAGGTAGACAAAAATGCTGGAGAAACTCAGAGGGTGACGCAGCATCTATAGAGCGAAGGAAACAGCTAACGTTTCGGGTTGAAACCCTTCCTCAATATTGCAGCCAGGATATTCTGAAGTGATGTCAGGAAAAAATGGTTTAGAGTAAAAGGGCGCTGGAAATCAAAAGTTTGTTCTACACCCCTCCCCCTCTTGACGTTGTGGGGACTTGGGGTCAATTGAAAATGACAGATGTGGATTTTATCAAATTCCTCTTGATTAGGGGAACAAAGAAATTTAGAGCAGCCCAGTGAGCAATTATAGATTGCAATTATGAAAGTCAAAGATAGTTACAGTGTGGAAACAGGCCCTTCGGCCCAACCTGCCCACAATGGCCAACATGTTCCATCTACGCTAGTCTCACCTACATGCATTTGGCCCATATCCCTCTAAACCTATCCTATCCAGTTTCCATGTCTAAATGTTTCTTTAAAACATTAAAACATTTCTTTAAAACGTTGCAATAGTACCTGCAAATGCGGTAGTATTGGATTTGCCACAGCTGGGTATACTAATTCACCATAACGTGTGTTCAAAATTTAACATGGATTTTGAAGGGCATTACATGAAACTTCTTTAAATCTTAAAGGTACCAGGTTAAAAGTTTGGAAAAGTGTGCGTGTGTCAGTGTGGCAGCGGTTCATCTGTTCCTCCAAATAATGATTTCAAGATAATTAATAATGCAGAAAGTCTACTGAATTCATGCTTAGAAATGATTTTTATTGTGATTACCTCAACCAGAAAATAGTGTCATACAGCATGGAAACATGTTCTTCTGTACCACTAGTCCATACTCCATGTAAGATGGTCCCATTTGCTTAAGTTTGGCCCATATCCCTTTTCACCTTTCCTATCCATGTACCTGTATCCAAGTATCTTTTACATACTGTTACTTGTCTCAACTACCTCCTGTGGCAGCTCGTTCCATATACCCACCCCTTCTGAGTGAAAAGGTTGCCTCTCTGGTTATATGTTTCCTAAACAGCTCTGCAGCCAATTTGGGGCAGCAAGTTTGCAAGAACTGCCATTAGAATGGCACGGTGGCGCAGCGGTAGAGTTGCTGCCTTACAGCACCAGACACCCGGGTTCAATCCTGACCTCGGATGCTGTCTGTTTGGATCTTCTCCGTGTGACCATGGCGTTTTCTCCAAGTGCATCAGTTTCCTCCCACATTCCAAAGACGTGCAGGTTGTTAGCTTAATTGGTCTCTGTAAACTGTCCCCAATGGTTAGGATAGAACTAGTGTACAATGGTCAGCAGGGACGCGGTGGGCCGAAGGGCCTGTTTCCCTGTTGTATCTCTAAACTAAGAACCAGATAATCAATGTTATTGATGTAGAAAGGAACACGTATCATGCGGTAACCCAAGAGGTTCAATGCAGAAACAAAGAACTGCAGATGTTGGTTTCCAAATAAAGACACCAAATGCTGGAGTAACTCGACAGCATCGTTGGAAAACATGGCTAGGTGAGCCCACACTCCAAAGACGTACAGGTGTGTAGTGTCAGTTGGCTTTGGTGAAAATTATAAATCGTCCCTAGGATAAAACTGGTGTACAGGTGATAGCTGATTGGCGCGGACTCGGTGGACAGAACGGCCTGTTTCCGCGTTGTATCTCTAAACTAAATATACATATATTCGAAAAGCCAATTTATTGTTATCATAAATTGTTGCAATGAGATTGATTTTCTCCCTTCCTTAATTTCAATTTTGATATGATCGAGTTGTCACTGTTGGAATGACACAGGCATGAATACATTCCTCTTATCTTCCCTGCACTGTGCCCTACCATCTGTCCTCCACACAATTCAGCCTGATTGAATGGGAGCTCGAGGTCAAGATTATCACTGGGTGATCTAAAAGTTAAACCATTTTAATTAAGCAACACAAAGTAATGTACACATCATTGTTTTTTTAAAGTTATGCCATTTCAATATCAATTATACTTTGAAAGCGTCCTTGAAATGCTTTCTCAACCTCAACCAGAGGACATGGGTATAAGGAGAAAGGGGCAAGATTTCACTCAGAGGGTAATGGGTATATGGAACAAGCTGCCAGAGAGATAGTTGAGGCAGGTATGATAACAACATTTAAAAGATATATGGACAGGTACATTGACAAGAAAGGTTTAGAGGGATAGTGGCCAAATTAGGGCAAATCGGACAAGCTTAGATGGGACATCTTGGTCAGCATGGACGTGTTGGACTGAAGGGACCATTCCCATGCTATAACAAGCTTACAAAGCTTGATTGCCATCGCAAAGGAAGATCAAAGACTGCTGTGTTCTTTTTTTGTGTAATAATATTTTTATTAAAAGGAATCCATCATAACAACGGTATTACAACTTTTCCAATACACAACCAACTTATTTCAATAAGTATACGAATGTTACGAATAGTACTTATAAACTTCTATTTTTTTTTTAAGTAGAAAAAGAAAAGAATAGATTTTAATCAATAAAAGTGATTAAATAATAATTTTGGTTATAAAAAAAGAGGAGAAAAAATATATATGTTGTATGTATATATTCTTGTTATTTATATTTAATTAAAATAAAGTATTATATAGAAAAAGAGAGAGATTATACTATACATCTTAATAGTGAATAACAATTTCAAATACAATATTAATGGAGACATGTATACAAATCAAAAAGAGAAACAAAGAGTTATTTTCATCTAATCCTGCCGGGTACCCATTGAGTTGTGATGCCAAGAACAGCTACCCCTTCAAATATTCTGTATATGGAGACCATATCTGTTCAAAGAGTTCGTATTTGTCCATTAGGACAAATCTGATTCTTTCCAAATGCAACGTCTCCAACATTTCCACTGTCCACATTTTAATTGTGGGGGATAATGTTCCCTTCCAAAATTTCAATATTAATTTTTTCCCTATTATCAAACAGTAATCCAAGAAATTTCTTTGGTTTACTGTTAATGTTAGATTTGAATCCGGGCCTCCTAATATTATTAATTTTGGATCTGGGTCTAGTTTAATTTTAAGAACTTCAGAAATAACTCTAAAGATTTCTATCCAATAATAATTAAGTTTTATACATGTTACAAAACTATGCGTTAAATTAGCATCCAAGTTCTGACATTTATCACAAATAGGAGAAATGTTAGAATAAATTCTATTTAATTTCGATTTTGAGTAATGTAATCTGTGTAATATCTTAAATTGTATCAATATATGTCTAGCATTTAATGAGCAACGATGTATACACGGCTGTGTTCTTTTTTTCATTGAAACATGGCTCACCCCTGAGTCACCTGACCCAGTTGTACAAACTGAGGGATTTATTGTATGGGCCGTATGAAAGACAAAGGCAAGGGGGACCTGGAAACCCACACGTTTACAGGGAGAACATGCAAACTCTACTGAGACGGCGAAGGAGAAACTGAAGGAGATTCACATTAGGCAGGAAATTATGTTGAGTAGACTGATGGGACTGAAGACTGATAAATCCCCAAGCCTGATGGTCTGCATCCCATGGTCCTTAAGTGGCTCTAGAAATCGTGGACGCATTGGTGATAAATTTCCAATGTATAGATTCAGGATCAGTTCCTGTGGATTGGAGGGTACCTAATGTTGTCACACTCTTTAAGAAGGCGGCAGAGAGAAAACGGAATTATAGAACAATTAGCCTGACATCAGTGGTGGGGAAGATGCTGGAGTCAATAATAAAAGATGAAGTGGCACATTTGGATAGCAGTAGCAGGATCGGTCTGAATCAGCATGGATTTACGAAGGGCAAATCATGCTTGACTAATCTGGAATTTTTTGAGAATGTAACCAGGATAATGGACAATGGAGAGCCAGTGGATGTAGTGTACCTGGACTTTCAGAAAGCATATGATAAGGTCCCACACAGGAGATTAGTGGGCAAAATTAGATCACTTGGTATTGGGGGTAGGGTGCTGACATGGATAGAAAATTGGTTGGCAGACAGGAAACAAAGGGTAGGAATTAACAGGTCCCTTTCAGAATGGCAGGCAGTGACTAGTGGGGTACCGCAAGGCTCGGTGCTGGGTCCGCAGCTATTTACAATATATTTTAATGATTTTGGTTGAAGGAATTAAAAGTATCATTAGCTAATTTGCAGATGACACAAAGCTGGGTGGAAGTGTGAACTGTGAGGAGGATGCAGGGTGACTTGGACAGGTTGGGTGAGTGGGCAGATGCAGTTTAATGTGGATAAATGTGAGATTATCCACTTCGGTGGCAAAAACAGGAAGGTAGATTATTATCTAAATGGGTCAAGTTGGGAAAAAGGGAAGTACAACGGGATCTGGGAGTCCTTGTTTATCAATCACTAAAAGTAAGCATGCAGATAAGCAGGCAGTAAAGAAAGCGAATGGCATGTTGGCCTTCATAACAAGAGGAATTGAGTATAGGAGCAAGGAGGTCCTTCTGCTGTTGTACAGGGCCCTAGTGAGACCACACTTGGAGTATTGTATGCAGTTTTGGTCTCCAAAATTGTGGAAGGACATTCTTGCTATTGAGGGTGTGCAGCGTAGGTTCACGAGGTTAATTCAAGGTTTTTCCTCACCTCCCGTACTAACTTATTCTTAAAATATGACCCCTGGTTCTGGACTCCCCCAACAATGGGAACATGTTTCCTGCCTCTAGCGTGTCCAAACCCTAATAATCACGAGATTAATTCCCGGGATGGTGGGAATGTCATATGTTGATAGATTGGAGCGGCTGGGCTTGTACACTCTGGTGTTTAGAAGGATGAGAGGGGATCTTATTGAAACATATAAGATTATTAAGGGTTTGGACACGCTAGAGGCAGGAAACATGTTCCCATTGTTGGGGGAGTCCAGAACCAGGGGTCATATTTTAAGAATAAGTGGTAAGCCGTTTAGGATGGGAGGTGAGGAAAAACCTTGAGTTGTGAGTCTGGTTCTCTGGATGCTTTCAAGGGAGAGTTAGATAGAGCACTTGGGTATAGCAGAGTTAAGGGATATGGAGAGAAGGCAGGAACGGGGTACTGATTGGGGATGATTAGCCATTATCACATTGAATGGCGGTGCTGGCTCGAAGGGCCGAATGGCCTAGTCCTGCAGCTATTATATATTGTCTTAACAGCAATTATCCCTCAGAAGGTGTCAGTTAAACAATCGGTTGTTTCCCTGCTGTTTTGGGGAACTTGCTGAATGCCAATTTACCTTAGATTAGAGATACAGCGCGGAAAGAGGCCCTTCCGCCCACCGAGTCCACGCCAACCAGCGATACCCTTTCTGGCTTAAATCCTCCCTCCACCACCTCCAGTTTAAATTCCATTTGGAATATTTTGGAGGACCAAGAAACCAAGAACAAGAAACCACTAACACTATCTTACACACACCAGGGACAATTTACAATTTTACAGAAGCTAATTAACCTACAAACATGAACGTCTTTGGAGTGTGGGAGGAAACCGGAGCACCCGGGGAAAACCCATGCAGGTCATGGGGAGAACGTACTAACTCCGTATGGACAACACCCGTGTTCAGGATGGAACCCGGATCTCTGGTGCCGTAAGGCAGCAACTCTACCGTGCGTCATCTTTGTCACTGTTGACTATTTTACAACAATGATCAGAAGTTATACGACAGATACAGAGAATGCAGATGCTGGAACCCTAAGCAAAAAAAAATGCACTGGTGCAAATCAGCTGATCAGGCAGCATCAGTGCAGGGGAATGGACAGATGATATTTCAGGTAGAAACAAAGAACTGCAGATGCTGGTTTATACCAAAGATAGACACAAAATGCTGGCGTAAATCAGTGGTTCTGGCAGCATCTTTGAAGAAGAGCAGCGAATGTAACCACTTTTTAAGAAAGGAGGGAGAGAGAAAACGAGGAATTATAGACCAGTTAGCCTTACATCGGTAGTGGGGAAGATGTTTGAGTCGATTATTAAAGATGTAATAGCAGCGCATTTGGAAAGAAGTGACAGGATCGGTCAAAATCAGCATGGATTTATGAAGGTAAAATCATGCTTGACTAATCTTCTGGAATTTTTTGAGGATGTAACAAGTCGAATGGATAAGGGAGAGCCAGTGGATGTGGTGTATCTGGACTTTCAAAAAGCCTTTGACAAGGTCACACACAAGAGATTAGTGTGCAAAAGCACATGGTATTGGGGGTAAGGTATTGACATGGATAAAGAACTGGTTGAAAGACTGGAAGCAAAGAGTGGAAATTAACGGGTTATTTTCAGACTGGCAGGCAGTCACTAGTGGGGTGCCGCAAGGCTTGGTGCTGGGACCCCAGTTATTTATTATATATATTAATGATTTAGATGAGGGAATTAAATGTAACATCTCCAGGTTTGCGGTTGACACAAAGCTGGGTGGCAGTGTGAGCTGCGATGAGGATGCTATGAGGTTGCAGGGTGACTTGGACAGGTTGGGTGAGTGGGCAGATGCATGGCAGATGCAGTATAATGTTGATAAATGTGAGGTTATCCACTTTGGTGGCAAGAACCGGAAGGCCGATTATTATCTGAATGGTGTCAGATTAGGAAAAGGGGAGGTGCAATAAGACCCGTGTGTGCATTGTACATCAGTCACTGAAAGTAAACATGCAGGTACAGCAGGCAGTGAAGAAAGCTAATGGCATGTTGGCCTTCATTGCGAGAGGATTTGAGTTTAGGTGCAAGGAGGTCCTGCTGCAATTGTACAGGGCCCTGGTGAGACTGAACCAGGAGTATTGTGTGCAGTTATGGTCGCTAATTGGAGAAAGGACATTATTGCTATTGAGGGAGTGCAGCCAAGGTTCACCAGGTTAATTCCAGGGATGGCGAGACTGACATATGATGAAAGAATGGGTTGACTGGGCTTGTATGCACTGGAATTCAAGTTCAAGTTCACATTTATTGCCACATGCACCAATTTTCTAGTGAAATTTGAGCCATAGAGCCATACGAATAAAAAGAACGTAACAGAATTTATCATAAACATCCACCACAGTGGAATCAACATTTCTCACTGTGATGGAAGGCAATAAAGTTCAGTCTTCCTCTTTGTTCACCCGTGGTCAGGGCCTAGAACCTTCCGCAGTTGCCGCTACAGACGGCCCGATGTACAGGTCCTCTCACCGGGATGATCGAAACTCCGATGTCGGGATGGATTGGAACACACTCCGCAGCTTGGAGTTCTCGAATCTGTTGCTTCTTACCGCGGCTTCCGAGACCACAGGCCCCACTGGACGGAGCTCTGACACTGGCGATCCTCGGCAAATATCCCAGGCTCCGCTATGTTAAAGTCAGCGCCGCGCCAGCGGCTCGAAGCTATGCAGACCACACGATGTTAAAGTCAGCAGGCTCTGCTGGACGGAGCTCCAACACTGGCAATCCTCGGCAAGGATCCCAGGCTCCGGGTTGGTAATTCCGCACTGCGCCTGATGTTGATGCTCTGGGCCGGTCTCCAGTCGGAAAGGCCGCGCTGATCCAGTTGGTTGGCCGTAAGGGGAGGCGAAGATGCGACGCGGAGAAAAGACGCATTTCCGTCCAGGTAAGTGACTGAGAAATTATTTCCCTCCCACCACCCCCCACATAGGACATCCTGTGAAACATTAAAATATACATTTAGACGCATTAAAAATAACAAAAATGGCAAAAGGACTGACGAGCTGCTAGCGAGGCAGCCACTGCGGTGGCGCCACCCGATGGGGATGAGAGGTGCTCTCATAGAAACATATAAAATTCTTAAGGGATTGGACAGGCTAGATGCAAGGAACATTTTTCCCAATGTTCGGGGAGTCCAGAACCAGGGGTCACAGTTTAAGAATAAGGAGTAGGCCATTTAGGACTGAGATGCGGAAAAACTTCTCACCCAGAGAGTTGTGAATCTGTGGAATTCTCTGCCTCAGAATGCAGTGGAGGCCAATTCTCTGGGTGTTTTCAGGAGAAAGTCGTGGATAGCACGTACAGTGAGTTGGTCACACCGCAGGCAAACGGTAAGAGACAAGAAGGGAACGGGTGGCCAATAGCCAGAAAAGCAGTAGGCAGGTAGTGCAGGAGTCCCCTGCGGTCATCTCCCTCCTAAACAGGTATACCATTTTGGATACTGTTGAGGGAGATGGCTCATCAGGGGAATGCAGCAGCAGCCAGGTTCATGGCACCATGGGTGGCTCTGCAGCACATGAGGGGGGAAAAAAGAGGGGAAGGGCAATAGTAATAGGGGATTCAATTGTCAGGGGAATAGATAGGCGTTTCTGCGGCCGCAAACGAGACTCCAGGATGGTATGTTGCCTCCCTGGTGCAAAGGTCAGGGATGTCACTGAACGGCTGCAGAACATTCTGGAGGGGGAGGGTGAACAGCCAGTTGTCGTGGTGCATGTTGGCACCAACGATATAGGTAAAAAAAGGGATGAGGTCCTACAAGGTGAATTTAGGGAGCTAGGAGATAAACTTAAAAGTAGGACCTCAAAGGTAGTAATCTCCGGATTACTACCAGTACCACGGGCCAGTCAGAGTAGAAATAGGAGGATAATGCAAATGAATACGTGGCTTGAAAAGTGGTGCAAGGGGGAGGGATTCAAATTTTTAGGGCACTGGGACCAGTTCTGGGGGAGGTGGGACCGGTACAAACAGGACGGTTTGCACCTGGAATGGAATGGAACCAATGTTCTTGGGGGAGTGTTTGCTAGTGCTGTCGGGGAGGATTTAAACTAATGTGGCAGGGGGATGGGTACAAGAGCAGAGAGGCAGGAGGGTGTAAAATGAGGGTAGAAGCATTAGGTAGCAAGGTGAAAGGTAAAAGTGGCAGGCAGACAAAACCAGGGCAAAAATCAAAAAGGGCCACTTTTCAGCAAAATTGTATAAGGGGTAAATACGTTGTAAAGACAAGCCTGAAGGCTTTGTGTCTCAATGCAAGGAGTATTCGTAATAAGGTGGACGAGTTGAACGTGCAGATAGATATTAATCATTATGATATAGTTGGGATCACGGAGACATGGCTCCAGGGTGACGTAGGCTGGGAGCTGAACATCCAGGGATATTCAATATTCAGGAGGGATAGAGAGAAAGGAAAAGGAGGTGGGGTAGCGTTGCTGGTTAGAGAGGAGATTAAAGCAATGGAAAGGAAGGACATTAGCTTGGAGGATGTGGAAACGGTATGGGTAGAGCTACAAAACACTAAGGGGCAGAAAACGCTGGTGGGTGTTGTGTACAGGCCACCTAACAGTAGCAGAGAAGTTGGGGATGGTATCAAACAGGAAATTAGAAATGCGTGCGACAAAGGCAAAACAGTTATAATGGGTGACTTCAATCTACATATAGATTGGGTTAATCAAATTGGCAGGGGTGCTGAGGAAGAGGATTTTTTGGAATGTATGCGGGATAGTTATCTAAATCAACATGTAGAGGAACCAACGAGAGAGCAGGCTATTTTAGACTGGGTTTTGAGTAATGAGGAAGGGGTAATTAGCCGTCTTGTTGTACGTGCCCCCTTGGGCAAGAGTGACCATAATATGGTTGAGTTCTTCATTAGGATGGAGAATGACATTGTTAATTCAGAAACAATGGTTCTGAACTTAAAGAAAGGTAACTTTGAGGGTATGAGACGAGAATTGGCCAAGATTGACTGGCAATTAATTCTAAAAGGGTTGACGGTGGATATACAATGGAAGGCATTTAAAGACTGCATGGATGAACTTCAACGATTGTTCATCCCAGTTTGGTAAAATAATAAATCAGGGAAGGTAGTGCATCCGTGGATAACAAGGAAAATCAGGGATAGTATCAAAGCAAAGGATGATGCGTACAAAGTAGCCAGAAAAAGCAGCATACCAGAGGACTGGGAGAAATTCAGAGACCAGCAGAGGAGGACAAAGGGCTTAATTAGGAAAGGAAAAATTGATTATGAAAGAAAACTGGCAGGGAACATAAAAACTGACTGCAAAAGTTTTTATAGATATGTGAAGAGAAAGAGGTTAGTTAAAACAAATGTAGGTCCCTTGCAGTCAGAAACAGGTGAGTTGATCATGGGGAACAAGGATATGGCGGACCAATTGAATAACTACTTTGGTTCCGTCTTCACTAAGGTAGACATAAATAATCTGCCGGAAATAGCAGGGGACTGTGGGTCAAAGGAGGAATTGAGTGAAATCCAGGTCAGTCGGGAAGTGGTGTTGGGTAAATTGAATAGATTAAAGGCCGATAAATCCCCAGGGCCAGATAGGCTGCATCCCAGAGTACTTAAGGAAGTAGCTCAGGAAATAGTGGATGCATTAGTGATAATCTTTCAAAACTCTTTAGATTCTGGAGTAGTTCCTGAGGATTGGCGGGTAGCAAATGTAACCCCTCTTTTTAAGAAGGGAGGGAGAGAGAAAACGGGGAATTACAGACCAGTTAGTCTAACATCGGTAGTGGGGAAACTGCTAGAGTCAGTTATTAAAGATGGGATAGCAGCACATTTGGAAAGTGGTGAAATCATTGGACAAAGTCAGCATGGATTTACAAAAGGTAAATCATGTCTGACGAATCTTGTGGAATTTTTCGAGGATGTAAACTAGTAGCGTGGATAAGGGAGAACCAGTGGATGTGGTATATCTGGACTTCCAGAAGGCTTTTGACAAGGTCCCACATAAGAGATTAGTATACAAACTTAAAGCATATGGTATTAGGGGTTCAGTATTGATGTGGATAGAGAACTGGCTGGCAAACAGGAAGCAAAGAGTAGGAGTAAACGGGTCCTTTTCACAATGGCAGGCAGTAACTAGTGGGGTACCGCAGGGCTCAGTGCTGGGACCCCAGCTGTTTACAATATATATTAATGATCTGGATGAGGGAATTGAAGGCAATATCTCCAAGTTTGCGGATGACACTAAGCTGGGGGGCAGTGTTCGCTGTGAGGAGGATGCTAGGAGACTGCAAGGTGACTTGGATAGGCTGGGTGAGTGGGCAAATGTTTGGCAGATGCAGTATAATGTGGATAAATGTGAGGTTATCCACTTTGGTGGCAAAAACAGGAAAGCAGACTATTATTTAAATGGTGGCCAATTAGGAAAAGGGGAGATGCAGCGAGACCTGGGTGTCATGGTACACCAGTCATTGAAAGTAGGCATGCAGGTGCAGCAGGCAGTGAAAAAAGCGAATGGTATGTTAGCTTTCATAGCAAAAGGATTTGAGTACAGGAGCAGGGAGGTTCTACTTCAGTTGTACAGGGTCTTGGTGAGACCACACCTGGAGTATTGCGTACAGTTTTTGGTCTCCAAATCTGAGGAAGGACATTATTGCCATAGAGGGAGTGCAGAGAAGGTTCACCAGACTGATTCCTGGGATGTCAGGACTGTCTTATGAAGAAAGACTGGATAGACTCGGTTTATACTCTCTGGAATTTAGGA
Source organism: Okamejei kenojei (assembly GCA_035221665.1). Classification (NCBI taxonomy): domain Eukaryota; kingdom Metazoa; phylum Chordata; class Chondrichthyes; order Rajiformes; family Rajidae; genus Okamejei; species Okamejei kenojei. Next base: position 186,524,495 of record CM069131.1, on the reverse strand, counting down.
GATTGAGAGGGGATCTTATAGAAACTTACAAAATTCTTAAGGGGTTGGACAGGCTAGATGCAGGAAGATTGTTCCCGATGTTGGGGAAGTCCAGGACAAGGGGTCACAGCTTAAGGATAAGGGGGAAATCCTTTAAGACCGAGATGAGAAATACTTTTTTCACACAGAGAGTGGTGAGTCTCTGGAACTCTCTGCCACAGAGGGTAGTTGAGGCCAGTTCATTGGCTATATTTAAGAGTGAGTTGGATGTGGCCCTTGTGGCTAAGGGGATCAGAGGGTATGGAGAGAAGGCAGGTACGGGATACTGAGTTGGATGATCAGCCATGATCATATTGAATGGCGGTGCAGGCTCGAAGGGCTGAATGGCCTACTCCTGCACCTAATTTCTATGTTTCTATGTTTCAATAGAGAGTCAGATTTAGATCTTAGGACTAAAAGAATCAAGGGATATGGGGAAAAAGCAGGAACGGGGTACGTGATTTAAGATGATCAGCCATGATCATATCGAATGGCGGTGCTGGCTCAAAGGGCCGAATGGCCTACTCCTGCACCTATTTTCTAGCTTTTTCTAAGAAGGGTCCCAACCCCGAAACGTCACCCACCCTTGTTCTCCCGAGATGCTTCCTGACCCGCTGAGTTTCGCCAACACTTTGTGTCTTTGGATGATATTTCAGGTTGGGACCCGTCTTCAGGCTGATAAAGGGTTCTGACCTGAAACGCCGTCTGCCCATTTTCCTGCACAGATGCTGCCTGATGGACTGACTTGCTTCTACACTTTGTATTTTGCTCAAACATAAAGTACTCGTTGATTGAATTGCCTTGGGAGGCGCTGAAACCCCTCAGAGGTGCAATACAAATACAAGCTCCTACTTTCCCAATGATAATGGATATAACTTAAAGTCAGCTGCGTGGTTCAATGTGCATTGGGGCAGCAAGGTGGCACAGCGGTAGAGTTGCTGCCTTGCAGCGCTGGAGACTCGGGTTCAACCCCGATTACAGGTGCTGTCTGTTAACCAGCATCGGCAGTTCCCTGTATCTCCTTTGCACAGCACCTCTTAAAGATGACCTCTGCAGCTAGACGGCGCAGGAAGAGGGAAAGACTGAATTAAGGGTTATGCAAGAGTGCATTTTCTAGTAAATGAATATTAAAAAGGAGGTACAAAAAATGGGGGAAATTAAAAACAGAAAATGCCAGAAACACTAACTAAACAGGTCAGGAGACAACGGTGCAAGGAAAATAGATTTAACATTTCAGCAGCAGAAAAAGTTGGGGAGGAACGCAGCTAATGGAATGTTTTCATTAGATTGCAGTAAAGATTTACAAAGTCTTGAAGGCCTGAGCTATGGGTTGGGCAGCAAAGACTTTATTCCTTGGAGGGTAGGAGACTGAGGGATGATTTTATAGAGGTGTATAAGATCATGAGAGGAATAGATAGGGCAAATGCTCAGATTTTTTTGCCCAGAGTAGGGCAATCAATAACCAGTGGACATAGGTTAAGGTGAGAAGCAAAAGGAAATTTGGAGGCAACCTTTTCAGAAGAGGATGGTGGGTGTATGGAACAAGCTGCCAGAGGATGGTGTTGAGACAGGTACAATTAGAACCTTCAAAGGACATTTTGACAGGTACATGATGGGGCATCTTTGTCAAATTGAGCCAAAGGGTCTGTCTAGGGTTGCCAACTGTCCCGTTCTAGCCGGGACATCCCGTTTTTTGGGCTAAATTAGTTTGTCCTGTACGGGACCGCCCTTGCCCCATATTTGACTGCTACTACTGCGGTCGAGGGGACTGTCGGGTCAGAGCGCCGCATCCGGCCCCACCTCACCCGTCCCGACATAGTGCAGCCCAAGGAATGCAGCAGCAGCGCATTCCCCGTGGCCCCGTCGGTCGGCAGCCCGGCCAGCTGTCCGACCTTCGGACCTTCACTTACCGCCAACACCACCACCCCTCCTTCTCATGGCCGATCATCGGTTCATGAGTTGGATGGGTTGCCAGGCCGAAATTCCTCAGCTGGCCCGCCCGGCTGGGCTTTGTGTGCTCTCCAGTATCCGGGCCAACTCATCATTGACCCAGCCATGGCCGAGTGGGTCAACGGATTGCCGCCGGGAATTTGTCCCTTATTTTGACCTTTTGTCCCTTATTTGGGAGTGAGAAAGTTGGCAACCCTCGGTTTGTCCATGCTGTGTGGTTCTATCGCTCCATGAAAATGATTTTATATATCAATCTACAGTATGTCCCTCATAATTGTATAAACCACTATAAGGTCACCTCTCAGCCTTCTACAGTCCAGTGATAATAATCCAATCTTCCCATATAACTATAACCCTCCATTCCTTGATTTTTTTCTACATCTCTCCCTCTCTCTCCCCTCTAATCTCATTCCCATCCCCTATCTCTCATGCCCCATCTCTCTCTCTCTCTCTCTCCCACCACTCTCTTCCTATCTCTCTCCTCTCTCTTTTTCTAACCCCCTTTGCTTTCTCTCTCTCTCTCTTCCTCCCCCTCTCTCTCGCTCTCTCTTTCTCTCTCTTGTGTGTCTTTCTCCCTCCGTCTCCCCCCTCTCTCTCTCCCCCCCCTCTCTCTCTCTCTCTCTCTCTCTCCCCTCCCTCTCTCTCTCCCCTCCCTCTCTCTCTCCCCTCCCTCTCTCTCCACTCTCTGTCTTTTCCCTCTTTCTCTCCCCTCTCGCTCTCTCTCTCTCTCTCTCTCTCTCTCCTATCTCTCCTGTCTCTCTCTCTCCTACCAACTATTTCTCTCACAGCTTGCCCTCTTCAGATTGTTTTTCTCATCTCTTATTCTGAGAGAAAGTATAGACTAATTTCACCCTCTTTAGCATAACTAGTCTCACTTTCTCACAGCATTCAACCTTTAAATGACTTTTAATTTCCATGAGAACATTTTATTCGCCGAGTCTTGCTTTAAAATTGAAGAATCTGAGATTGAAAGCCAGTTTTGTGAGGGAATATTCTCGATATAAAGAAACTCCAAGAATTACCCTTTGTGAAGCTCGGGCACATAATAATTTACTCCCATCTGTCATGTCTGACATTTGGTGTGAGCCAGAATCCGTCATCGTGAAGACCGACACAATTTAAAAAAAAATGTTAATTACTGCATTCAGATTCCCGAACAAGGAACAGAATACATTTCCATCAATTTTATGATTTGAGAACGATTCTGCTTACATCTCATTTACATATAGATCAGCAACGAGTGGGAGAAATTTCATGAGGACAATATTTCTTTATGTCGTGCCCAGTGTTCCTGTCAAAGTTCACACAGCTCCAGATAAATCTGTCCTCCCTTATGTCCATGTTTTTCAATTGAGTTACTATTCAGTCAAACAATCACAAAAAACCCGAACATGTGGGAACACTTGCGTCTGTGTTCGTGCCGATTATGGCTGAATATTGACAGAGAGGATTATGTGGGGTCCCTTTCACAAAAGGGTCATGGAGACACTGAGGTCAGCATGGCGACGCAGCTGGCAGAACTGCTGCCTCACAGCGCCAGAGACCCAGGTACAATCCTGACCTCAGATGCTGCCCGTTTGGGGTTCGCACATTCTCCCTGTGACCACGTGGCTTTCCCCTGGCTGTCCAGTTTCCTCCCGCATCCCAAAGCCTTCAGACTTTAGACATACAGCGTGGAAACAGCCCTTCCACCCACAGTCCAACAATCAGCGATCACATCGTACACTCTTTCTATCCTACAGAGTGGAGACAATTTACAATTTCGAGAAGCCAATTTATCTACAAACCTGTACATCATTGGAATGTGGCAGGAAACCAGAGCACCCGGAGAAAACCCACACGGTCACAGGGAGAACGTACAAACTCCATACAGACAGCATCCATTGTCTGGCTCGAAATGGGATCTCTGGCGCATTAAGGCAGCAACTCTACAACTGTGCCATGCAAATGGGTAGGTTAATTGGCCTTTGTAAATTGACTCTAGTGGGTGCGGAGCATAATCTGGGAGGTAATGACGTAGGATTAACGTTCACCAACGCCCTGCTCTATGGGGAGAATCCACCTCTGACCAGGAAGATCAGGTCAAGAAGGAAGAGGCTCGCTGGTCACTGCCAGCCGTGACCCTGGACGGACAATCAACACTATGCTGAAGACGTTGATGGAAGACGCATGTGTAGAGACAAAAGAAGAGCTTTCCAGTTGCATGGAGGACAGAGATGTGTGGTGCGCTCATCACAGTGCCCGTCGGAAACCAGCACCACTGTGTCACGAATGGTTTCAACGATGATGATGATGATTAATGTTTAGATTACGATTAAATGGGAGGTTGATGGTTGATAAAGACTTGGTGGGCTGAAGGGCATGTTTCTGTGCCATATCTCACTCACTCTCCAAAATATGCAGTATCAAAACAGGCCCTCCATTCCAACTTGTCCGTGCCAACCAAAATATCCCGGCCAAGTACTCCCATTTGCCTGCAATTGGCCCACATACTTCAAAATCCCTCTGCCAAAAGTGTCCAAAGATATATTAAACATTGTAATTGTACACATCTCTGCTGTTCGTTCCACACGCTCACCACCTTTGTGATAAATATGCCCTGCAGATCCCCATCAAATCTTTTCCCTCCCTCATTAAATCTGTGCTCCCTAGATCTAGACTCCAAACCCTTTGAGAAAATACTTTTCTGCCCCTCATGATGTTATATGCATCCAGAAGGTCAAATCTTAGTCTCCTAAACTGTTGCGAAAAAAGTCACAGCCTATCCAGTCTCAGTTTTGGATTGTACCTGGTGTTACAATAGAACATTGAACAGTACATAGAACATAGAACTGTACAGCTGTGGAACAGGAATAATGTCTGTCAAACGTGACGCCAAATGAAACCTAATCTCCTCCGCCGACACGTGATCCATAATCCTCCATATCCATGTGCCTATCTAAAAGCTTCTTAAGTGCTACTATTGTATCTGCTTCCACCACCGCACCTGGAAAGGCGTTCTAGGCACTCGCCACTCTCTGTTTAAAAGCTTGCCCAGCACATCTCCTTTAAACTATGCCTCTCTTACCTTAAAGCTATGCCCTCTGTTATTTCACATTTCCTTCTTGATAAAGGTTCTGACAGACCACCCTATCTGTGCCTGACATAATGTTATAAACTTCAATCAGGTCTTCAGCCCTTGACGTTACAGAGAAAATAATCCAAGTTCTTCTACACCCCTTCCGAAGCCTCCACATCCTTCCTCTCCTTCTACACTTTTTCACACACAGAGTTGTGAGTCTGTGGAATTCTCTGCCTCAGAGGGCCGTGGAGACCGGTTCTTTGGATACTTTCAAGAGAGAGCTAGATAGGGCTCTTAAAGATAGCGGAGTCAGGGGATTTTCACACAGAGACTGGTGAGTCTCTGGAATTCTCCGCCACAGAAGGTAATTCAGAAGCCAGTTCATTGGCTATATTTAAGAGGGAGTTAGATGAGGCCCTTGTGGCAAGAGGGATCAGGGTGTATGGAGAGAAGGCAGGTATTGGATACTGAGTTGGATGATCAGCCATGATTACATTGAATGGCTGGCTTGAAGGGCCGAATGGCCTACTCGTGCACCTATTGTCTATTGTAGGTAAAATACTCCAATACAGGTAACATCCTGGTGAAATGTGTAGGAGGGAACTGCAAATGCTGGTTTATGCCAAAGATAGACACAAAATGCTGGAGTAACTCATTGACATAGGCAGCATCTCTAGATCGAAGGAATGGGAGCCGTTTCGGGTCAAGACCCTGCTTCAAGACTCACCACTCAGTGATCACCCCTTCTCCCGTCTCCAGCAGTCCCCCTGCTCGTGGATACCAGCTGACAAGGGATCTGCTGATGTAGTCTGGCGCGCTGACCTCTACCACTCTGAAGCCAGGTGCCAATTCTCAGACACCTCCTACTTATGCTTGGACCATGACCCCACAGATGAGCACCAGGCCATGATCTCACAGACCATTTCTGATTTTATCACTTCTGCCTGCCCTCCACAGCCTCCAGCCTTATCATTCTCAAGCCCTGCACGGCCCGGTTTTATCTTCTCCCCAAAATCCATAAACACAACTGCACTGGCAGACCCATTGCTTCTGCCTGCTCCTGTCCCACTGAATTAATTTCCACATACCCCGACTCTAACCTGTCCACCCTGGTCCAATCTCTCCCTACCTATGTCCAAAGAACCTCACACACCCTTCATCTCTTCAATGGCTTCCGTTTTCCATATTTACTATGGATGTTCTTCACTCTACACTCCATCCCCCACCAGGAAGGTCTGAAAGCCTTCCATTTCTACCTCGACCACAGAACCAGCCAATTTCCCTCTAAAAACACTGTCCTCCTCCAAGCAGCGCTGGTCCTTACTCTTAACGACTTCTCCTTTGACTTCTCCCACTTCCTCCAAATCCATGGGCACCTGTTTGAGCCCCATCGCATCATTGCAATTACTAGTAATGAATCACTGTTAACTGCATCACTACTAATTTCCATCCTGCATTTAAATTCATAAAAATAGTCTGAAGAAGGGTCTCGACCCAAAACGACACCCATCTATCCAGAGATGTTGGCTGCGAAGGGTTTCGGCCTGAAACATTGCCTATTTCCTTTGCTCCATAGATGCTGCTGCACCCGCTGAGTTTCTCCAGCACTTTTGTCTACCTTCGATTTTCCAGCATCTGCAGTTCCTTCGTAAACACGATGTCTGCCCCACTGAGTTACTCCAGCATTTTGTGTCTAACATCCTGGTGAAGTTCATAGAAACATAGAAACATAGAAATTAGGTGCAGGAGTAGGCCATTCAGCCCTTCGAGCCTGCACCGCCATTCAATATGATCATGGCTGATCATCCAACTCAGTATCCCGTACCTGCCTTCTCTCCATACCCTCTGATCCCCTTAGCCACAAGGGCCACATCCAACTCACTCTTAAATATAGCCAATGAACTGGCCTCAACTACCCTCTGTGGCAGAGAGTTCCAGAGACTCACCACTCTCTGTGTGAAAAAAGTCTTTCTCATCTCGGTCTTAAAGGATTTCCCCCTTATCCTTAAGCTGTGACCCCTTGTCCTGGACTTCCCCAACATCGGGAACAATCTTCCTGCATCTAGCCTGTCCAACCCCTTAAGAATTTTGTAAGTTTCTATAAGATCCCCTCTCAATCTCCTAAATTCCAGAGAGTATAAACCGAGTCTATCCAGTCTTTCTTCATAAGACAGTCCTGACATCCCAGGAATCAGTCTGGTGAACCTTCTCTGCACTCCCTCTATGGCAATAATGTCCTTCCTCAGATTTGGAGACCAAAACTGTACGCAATACTCCAGGTGTGGTCTCACCAAGACCCTGTACAAACTGAAGTAGAACCTCCCTGCTCCTGTACTCAAATCCTTTTGCTATGAAAGCTAACATACCATTCGCTTTTTTCACTGCCTGCTGCACCTGCATGCCTACTTTCAATGACTGGTGTACCATGACACCCAGGTCTCGCTGCATCTCCCCCTTTTCCTAATCGGCCACCATTTAAATAACAGTCTGCTTTCCTGTTTTTGCCACCAAAGTGGATAACCTCACATTTATCCACATTATACTGCATCTGCCAAACATTTGCCCACTCACCCAGCCTATCCAAGTTACCTTGCAGTCTCCTAGCATCCTCCTCACAGCTAACACTGCCCCCCAGCTTAGTGTCATCCGCAAACTTGGAGATATTGCCTTCAATTCCCTCATCCAGATCATTAATATATATTGTAAATAGCTGGGGTCCCAGCACTGAGCCCTGCGGTACCCCACTAGTCACTGCCTGCCATTATGAAAAGGACCCGTTTACTCCTACTCTTTGCTTCCTGTTTGCCAGCCAGTTCTCTATCCACATCAATACTGAACCCCTAATACCGTATGCTTTAAGTTTGTATACTAATCTCTTATGTGGGACCTTGTCGAAAGCCTTCTGGAAGTCCAGATATACCACATCCACTGGTTCTCCCTTATCCACGCTACTAGTTACATCCTCGAAAAATTCCACAAGATTCGTCAGACATGATTTACCTTTCGTAAATCCATGCTGACTTTGTCCAATGATTTTACCACTTTCCAAATGTGCTGCTATCCCATCTTTAATAACTGACTCTAGCAGTTTCCCCACTACCGATGTTAGACTAACTGGTCTGTAATTCCCCGTTTTCTCTCTCCCTCCCTTCTTAAAAAGAGGGGTTACATTTGCTACCCGCCAATCCTCAGGAACTACTCCAGAATCTAAAGAGTTCATCTGCACCTCCTCCAAAGCCTCCACATCCCTCCTCAAACTGCACACAATACTCCAAATGTGGCTTAACTTTAGCATTAATTTCTACCCTCCCCTCCCCTCAAATTCACAACATTACTCTGACACCTCTCTCCCCTTTCTTGAACACTCTGTCTCCATCACAGGTCGACAAAAAAGCTGGAGAAACGTGGGTAGTTTACACCCCAGCGGTATGAACATTGACCTCCAATTTCAGGTAGTCCTGGCTTTCTCCTTCCTTCCCCTCCCCTGCTCTCCCAAAGCCCACTGTTTCTGCCTCTTCCTTTCTTTTTCCTGCTCTCCCCCCCCCCCCGAAATCAGTCTGAAGAAGGGTCTCGACCCGAAACATTGCCTTTTCCTTCGCTCCATAGATGCTGCCTCACCCATTAATACTCCACTGCCTCCATCACAGTTTAGTTAAGTTTGGTTTTGTTTAAAGATACAGTGTGGAAACGGGCCCATCGGCTCACCATGCCGACCATATTATCCCACTTTCACATTCTACACACTATGGACAATTTACAGAAGCCAATTAACTTACAAACCCGCAGGTTGGAAATATGGGAGGAAACAGGTGCACCGAGAGATCCAAGTTGGTCCAACTTCCCCTTTTGGCTAATACCGTCTAATCCAAGCATCAACCTGGTGAACCTCTCCTGTACCTTCTCCAAAGCCTCAACACCCTTCCTGTAGTAGAACAACACACTCGGCTTGACTTGCCACATTAATAACAAACCATTTCCCATTTTCAAGCATCGTGAGAAACTTCCTTCATGCTGGCTTGTATTAAAGTCAAAACATAGCTGGTAGGGTCTGGTCTCTGTTGGAATCTGTCAAAGCTTAATGTGAAACTGTGCAATCACATTTCATCACCAGGGCAGCTGTCAAATCCTGAAAGCTGTTCCAAATAGAGCAGCATATCCGATCCACCTGAGTCCTTGCCATCAGCAAAGTCCTTTGAGCTTGAAAACAGTGGCATCCAACTGAAGTTAAATCGGATATCGAATGTTTAACTTCCAGTTAAGTTCAGGCTTGGCAACAATTACTGTCATGGAACCCCAGAGAGGTACAGCATGGAAACAGACCCTTTTGCCTGCACTGCCGATCAACCACCTATTTGCACTAATCCTGCATTAATCTCATTCTCCCTACATTGTATCAATTCGCCCCCTCCCCACTCCCAATTCTATTCAAACACACTCGGTACAATTTGTGGTGGGTGGTTAATTAATCTCTTGATCCACAACTTTGCAATGTGGGAGGAAGCCAGAGCACCTGGAGGAAACATGCAGCGACCCAAGGAGGGTGTCCCAGGGTTACACAGTGGTGCAGTGGTAGAGCTGCTGCCTCACAGCTCCAGACACCCAGGTCTGATCCTGACTACTGCTGCTGTCTGCGTGAAGTTTGCACATTCTCCCTGTGACCATGTGGGTTTCTTCTGGGTGTTCCGGCTTCTTCCCACATATAATCATCGAAAATAGGTGCAGGAGTAGGCCAGTCAGCCCTTCGAGCCTGCACCGCCATTCAATATGTCATCCAACTCAGTATCCTGTACCTGCCTTCTCTCCATACCCCCTGATCCCATTAGCCACAAAGGCCACATCTAACTCCCTCTTAAATATGGCCAATGAACTGGCCTCAACAACCTTCTGTGGCAGAGAATTCCACAGATTCACCACTCTCTGTGTGAAAAATGATTTTCTCATCTCGGTCCTAAAAGACTTCCCCCTTATCCTTAAACTGTGACCCCTTGTTCTGGAGTTCCCCAACATCGGGAACAATCTTCCTGCATCTAGCCTGTCCAACCCCTTAAGAATGTTGTAAGTCTCTATAAGATCCCCCCTCAATCTTCTAAATTCCAGCGAGTACAAGCCGAGTCTATCCAATCTTTCTTCATATGGAAGTCCTGCCATCCCAGGAATCAGTCTGGTGAACCTTCTCTGTACTCCCTCTATGGCAAGAATGTCTTTCCTCAGATTAGGAGACCAAAACTGTATGCAATACTCCAGGTGTGGACTCACCATGGCCCTGTACAACTGCAGTAGAACCTCCCTGCTCTTGTATTCAAATCCTTTTGCTATGAATGCCAACATACCATTCGCATCCTTCACAGCCTGCTGCACCTGCATGCCTACTTTCAATGACTGGTGTACCATGACAACCCACGTCTTGTTGCATCTCCCCTTTTCCTAATCGGCCACCATTCAGATAATAGTCTACCCTCCTTTTTTTTCCACCAAAGTGGATAACCTCATATTTATCCACATTATACTGCATCTGCCATGCATTTGCCCACTCACCCAACCTATCCAAGTCATCTTGCAGCCTCCTAGCATCCTCCTCACAGCTAACACTGCCCCCCAGCTTCATGTCATCCGCAAACTTGAAGATGTTGCATTCAATTCCCTCATCCAGATCATTAATATATATTGTAAATAGCTGGGGTCCCAGCACTGAGCCTTGCGATATCCCACTAGTCACTGCCTGCCATTCTGAAAATGACCCGTTTACTCCTACTCTTTGCTTCCTGTCTGCCAGCCAGTTTTCTATCCACATCAATACTGAACCCCCAATAGATTAGATTTGATTAGATTCCTTTATTGTCATTCAGACCTTTCGGTCTGAACAAAATTGTTACCATACAGTCATAACATATAATAAAAAAACAAAACACACAATAAACACATATCCAACATCCACCACAATGAGTTCACCAGGCACCTCCTCACTGTGGCGGAAGGCAAAAGTCTTAAGTCATTGTCTTCATCCCTCCTAGTTCTCCCTCTGCGCTGAGGCGATCCAGACCGCCGCCGCCGCTGGAGCACCGCAGCTCTAAGCTGGGCCGCCGCCGCCGCTGGAGCACCGCAGCTCCAAACCAGGCCGCCGCCGCAGCTCCGTCATTAGGCCTCAGCGCAGATGGTGACGGGAGACATGCATCCCCCCCGAAGGGAGAGACTAAAACTCTGTTTCTCCCACCCCCCCACCACCCCCCCCCCCCCGCACCCCACATACACAACCTAATAAAACAAAGTTCTACTAAAACAAACACTAGAAGACAACAAAAAAAAGAAAAAAAACAGACGGACTGCAGGTGAGCTGCAGCTGCCAGCCAGCGCGGCCACTTCCGGAAGAATACCGTGTGCTTTAAATTTTCGGCTTGTACTCGCTGGAATTTAGAAGATTGAGGGGTGATCTCGTAGAGACTTACAAAATTCTTAAGAGGTTAGACAGGCTAGATGCAGGAAGATTGTTCCCGATGTTCCCGATAAAGTCTCCCCAGTTTGCAAAGGCTACTGGGGAGACTTTAAACTAGAAAGGCTGGGGAGAGGGACTCGGGTAGAGGGGGCTAGGGGTCAGGGTGTGGGGCAAGAGGCAGAGAAGGGAAGCACTCGGATCCAAAATGTAGGCGAGAAAGATGAAAAAGATAATAGACAGAGAATAAGGGATGGTGGGTTTCTAAAATGTGTATATTTTAATGCTAGGAGCATTGTAAGTAAGGTGGATGAACTTAGAGCCTGGATTGACACCTGGAAATATGATGTTGTGGCAATCAGTGAAACATGGTTGCAGGAGGGCTGTGATTGGAAACTAAATATTCCAGGATTTCGTTGCTTCAGGTGTGATAGAATTGGAGGGACCAGAGGGGGAGGTGTTGCATTGCTTGTCAGAGAAGATATTACAGCAGTGCTTTGGCAGGATAGAATAGAGGGCTCGTCTAGGGAGGCTATTTGGGTGGAACTGAGAAGTGGGAACGGTGTTGTAGCAACACTTTTAGGGGTGTATTATAGACCGCCAAATGGGGAGCGAGAATTGGAAGAGCAAAATATGTAAGGAGATAGCAGATATTAGTAGTAAGCACAAGGTAGTGATTGTGGGAGATTTCAATTTTCCAAAAATAGACTGGGAAACACATTCTGTAAATGGGCTGGATGGTTTGGAGTTTGTAAAATGTGTGCAGGATAGTTTTTTGCAGCAGTACATAGAGGTATCGACCAGAGAAGGGGCAATGCTGGACCTCCTGTTAGGAAATGAGGCAGGTCAGGTGACGGAGGTATGCGTTGGTGAACACTTCGGGACCAGTGATCACAATACCATTAGTTTCAATATAATTATGGAGAGAGTCAGAACTGGACCTAGGGTGGAGATTTTTGATTGGAGAAAGGCTAACTTTGAGGGAATGCGTAAGGATTTTAAAGGAGTGAATTGGGACAGTTTGTTTCATGGGAAGGATGTAGAAGAGAAATGGAGGACATTTAAAGGGAAAATTGTAAGAGTACAGAATCTTTATGTCCCTGTTAGGTTGAAAGGAAATAGTAAAAATTGGAAAGAGCCATGGTTTTCAAGGGAAATTGGACACTTGTTTCGAAAAAAGAGAGATATCTACAATAATTATAGGAGGCATGAAGTAAATGAGGTGCTAGAGGAGTATAAAGAATGTAAAAAGAATCTTAAGAAAGAAATTAGGAAGGCTAAAAGAAGATATGAGGTTGCTTTGGCAAGAAAGGTGAAAGTAAACCCAAAGGGTTTCTACAGCTATATTAATAGCAAAAGGATAACGAGGGATAAAATTGGACCATTAGAGAACCAGAATGGACAGCTATCTGCAGAGCCAAAAGAGATGGGGGAGATATTGAACAATTTCTTTTCTTCGGTATTCACCAAGGAGAAGGATATTGAAACTCTGTGAGTTAAGGGGAAAAAGTAGAGTAGCTATGGAAACTATGAGATTCAAAGAGGAGGAAGTACTGACACTTTTGAAAAAATATAAAAGTGGATAAGTCTCCAGGTCCTGACAGGATATTCCCTAGGACATTGAGGGAAGTTAGTGGAGAAATAACAGGAGCTATGACAGAAATATTTCAAATGTCATTAGAAACGGGAAATAGTGCCGGAGGATTGGCGTACTGCGCATGTTGTTCCATTGTTTAAAAAGGGTTCAAAGAATAAACCTAGCAATTATAGACCTATTAGTTTGACGTCAGTGGTGGGCAAATTAATGGAAAGGATACTTAGAGATAATATATATAAGCATCTGGATAAACAGGGTCTGATCAGGAACAGTCAACATGGATTTGTGCCTGGAAGGTCATGTTTGACAAACCTTCTTGAATTTTTTGAAGCGGTAAACTAGGGAAATTGATGAGGGTAAAGCAGTGGATGTTGTCTATATGGATTTCAGTAAGGCCTTTGACAAGGTTCCCCATGGAAGGTTGGTTAAGAAGGTTCAATCTTTGGGAGTTAATGGCGGAGTAGCAAGATGGATTCAACAGTGGCTGAATGGGAGATGTCAGAGTGTAATGGTGGATGGCTGTTTGTCAGGTTGGAAGCCGGTGACCAGTGGGGTGCCTCAGGGATCTGTGTTGGGTCCACTGTTGTTTGTCATGTACATCAATGATCTGGATGATGGGGTGGAAAATTGGATAAGTAAGTATGCAGATGATACTAAGATAGGTGGTATTGTGGATAATGAAGTAGATTTTCAAAGTCTACAGAGATTTGGGCCATTTGGAAAAGTGGGCTGAAAGATGGCAGATGGAGTTTAATGCTGTTAAGTGTGAAGTGCTACATCTTGGCAGGACAAATCAAAATAGGACGTACATAGTAAATGGTAGGGAATTGAGGAATGCTGTGGCACAGAGGGATCTAGGAATAACTGTGCATAGTTCCCTGAAGGTGGAATCGCATGTAGATAGGGTGGTAAAGAAGAAAGCCTTTGGTGTGCTGGCCTTTATAAATCAGAGCATTGAATATAGGAGTAGGGAAGTAATGTTAAAATTGTACAAGGCATTGGTAAGACCAATTCTGGAGTATGGTGTACAATTTTGGTCGCCTAGTTATAGGAAGGATGTCAACAAAATAGAGAGAGTACAGAGGAGATTTACTAGAATGTTGCCAGGGTTCCAGCAACTATGTTACAGAGAAAGGTTGAACAAGTTAGGTCTTTATTCTTTGGAGCGCAGAAGGTTAAGGGGGGACTTGATTGAGGTCTTTAAAATGATGAAAGGGATAGACAGAGTTGACGTGGATACTTTTTTCCCATTGAGGGTAGGGAAGATTCAAACAAGAGGGCATGACATGAGAATTAAGGGACAGAAGTTTTGGGGTAACGTGAGGGGGAACTTCTTTACTCAGAGGGTGGTGGCTGTGTGGAATCAGCTTCCAGCAGAAGTGGTGGAGGCAGGATCGATTTTAACTTAAAAGAAAAGTGGATAGGTATATGGACGTGAAGGGAATGGAGGGGTATGGTCTGAGTGCAGGTAGATGGTACTAGGGGAAAACAAATGGTTGGCACGGACTGGAAGGGCCGAGAGGGCCTGTTTCCGTGCTGTAATTGTTATATGGTTATATGGTATGTTGGGGAAGTCCAGGACAAGGGGTCACAGTTTAAGGATAAGGGGGAAGTCTTTTAGGACTGAAATGAGAAAATTGTTTTTCACGCAGAGAGTGCCAGAAGGTAGCTGAGGCCAGTTCGTTGGCCATATTTAAGAGAGAGTTGGATGTGGCCCTTGTGGCTGAAGGGATCAGGGGGTATGGAGAGAAGGCAGGTACAGGATACTGAGTTGGATGATCAGCCATGATCATATTGAATGGCGGTGCAGACTCGAGGGGCCGAATGGCCTGCTCCTGCACCTAATTTCTATGTTTCTATGTATACTAATCTCTTATGTGGGACCTTGACGAAAGCCTTCTTAAAGTCCAGATATAACACATCCACAGGTTCTCCCTTATCCACTCTACTAGTTACATCTTCGAAAAATTCAATAAGATTCGTCAGACATGATTTACCCTTCGTAAATCCATGCTGACTTTGTCCAATGATTTCACCACTTTCCAAATGCACTGCTATCCCATCTTTAATAATTGACTCTAGCAGTTTCCCCACTACCGATGTTAGACTAACTGGTCTGTAATTCCCCGTTTTCTCTCTCCCTCCCTTTTTAAAAAGTGGGGTTACATTAGCTACTCTCCAATCCTCAGGAACTACTCCAGAATCTAAAGAGTTTTGAAAAATTATCACTAATGGGGGAGTCTTTAATTTGTATATGTAGGGTAGGGGGGCAGGGTAAGGGGGAAACTAACTCCCAGTTGCTTCCTGGCGGGGACGTGACTATTTCTCCGAGTCGCGTCCTCACTCCCCTCCTCGTGGCCTACCTCCTGGATCGGAGCGGCCTATCCTGCCGGGAACCGGACCAGAGCTGCAACAACGGCGGCACTGGATTGACCGCGGAGCGGGCGATGCCTACCTGGGTCGCCATTTGGGTCAACACCGTGGAGCTCTGGTTTGGAAAGCTTCCAATGCGGGCCACGCTGAACAACTCCGTGGAGTCCTGGGGCCCTTTGCCGAGGTCCGCCAGCGCTGCATCTCCACCCGGCACGGCCAGTGGACGTTGGGAGCCGCGGACTCCGGTAGGAGGGGCCGACTCGAGGTCCAGGCCGCTGAGGACATCCCCCAGCCCCGACGTCGGACTTGCATCACCCCGGCGAGGGGGCCTGTACATCGGGCCGCCCGTAGCGGCGACTGCGGAGGACTCGGGGAGGCCCCGACCACGGATGAACAGTGGGGAACATCAGGGGAAGAGACTGACTTTGGTGCCTTCCCTCACAGTGGGAAATCTTGATCCTGCTGTGGGGGAATGATTTATGTTGAATTCTATCAACTCTATGTATGTTCTTTATTTTTACTGTATGGCTGCATGGTGATTTCATTTCACTAATGCATCTACTATTTCTGGGGCTACTTCCTTAAGTACTCTGGGATGCAGCCTATCTGGCCCTGGGGATTTATCGGCCTTTAATCCATTCAATTTACCTAACACCACTTCTTGGCTAACCTGGATTTCACTCAGTTCCTCCATCTCATTTGACCTCCGGTCCCCTGCTATTTCCAGCAGATTATTTGTGTCTTCCTTAGTGAAGACAGAACCAAAGTAGTTTTTCAATTTGTCCGCCATGTCCTTGTTCCCCATGATCAATTCACCAGTTTCTGACTGCAAGGGACCTACATTTGGTTTAACTAACCTTTTTCTCTTCACATATCTATAAAAACTTTTGCAGTCCGTTTTTATGTTCCCTGCCAGTTTTCTTTCATAATCTATTTTCCCTTTCCTAATTAAGCACTTTGTCCTCCTCTGCTGGGCTGAATTTCTCCCAGTCCTCTGGTAGGCTGCTTTTTCTGGCTAATTTGTATGCTTCATCTTTAGTTTTGATACTATCCCTGATTTCCCTTGTTATCCACGGATGCACTACCTTCCCTGATTTATTCTTTTGCCAAACTGGGATGAACAATTGTTGTAGTTCGTCCATGCAGTCTTTAAATGCCTTCCATTGCATATCCACCGTCAACCCTTTAAGAATCACTTGCCAGTCTATCTTGGCCAATTCACGTCTCATACCCTCAAAGTTACCTTTCTTTAAGTTCAGAACCTTTGTTTCTGAATTAACAATGTCACTCTCCATCCTAATGAAGAACTCAACTATATTATGGTCACTCTTGCCCAAGGGGCCACGCACAACAAGACTGCTAACTAACTCTTCCTCATTACTCAGTACCCAGTCTAGAATAGCCTGCTCTCTCGTTGGTTCCTCTACATGTTGGTTTAGAAAACTATCCTGCATACATTCCAAGAAATCCTCTTCCTCAGCACCCCTGCCAATTTGATTCACCCAATCTAAATGTAGATTGAAGTCACCCATTATAACTGTTTTACCTTTGTTGCACGCATTTCTAATTTCATGTTTGATGCCATCCCCAACTCCACTACTACTGTTAGGTGGCCTGTACACAACTCCCACTAGCGTTTTCTGCCCCTTAGTGTTTCGCAGCTCTACCCATATCGATTCCACATCCTCCAAGCTAATGTCCTTCCTTTCTATTGCGTTTATCTCCTCTCTAACCAGCAATGCTACTCCACCTCCTTTTCCTTTCTGTCTATCCCTCCTGAATATTGAGCATTCCAAAGAAATGTCTCCACTATTGTCCCTGTAACCAAAAAGGCAAGGATTACTTGTCTTAATGACTACACACCTGTCGCACTGACCTCTGTAGTCATGAAGACACTTGAAAGGCTTGTGCTGGCCAAGCTGAAAAATATCACAAACCCCCTGCTGGACCCGCTGCAGTTTGCATATCGGGCCAATAGATCTGTGGATGATGCAGTCAACCTGGGCCTGCACTTCATCCTATGCGAGGATCCTGTTTGTTGATTTTAGCTCTGCATTCAACACCATTGTGCCAGAGCTATTACACTCCAAACTTTCTGAGTTGACTGTGCCTAAACCCCCTCTGTCGGTGGATCACCAGCTTCCTGACAGACAAGAAGCAGCATGTGAGGCTGGGAAAGCACATCTGGAACCCGCAAACGCTCAGCATAGGAGCACCGCAAGCTGCGTACTCTCTCCTCTCCTCTACTCTCTCTACACCAACGAATGCACCTCTACTCTCTCTACACCAATGAATCCACCGACACCTCTGTCAAGCTTCTCAAGTTTGCAGACAACACAACCCTGATTGGACTGATCAGGGATGGGGGGGAATCTGCCTACAGACTGGAAGCGTCACAGCTGGCGTCCTGGTGCCTTCGCAACAACCTAGAGCTCAATGCTCTTAAGACAGTGGAATTGATTGTAGACTTTAGGAGAGCTCCCCCTCCCCTCACCCCACTCACCATCAACAACACCACAGTCACATCTGTGGAGTCTTTTAAGTTCCTGGGAACCATCATCTCTGTTAAGTTCCTTGGAATCATCATCTCCGTTAAGTTCCTGGGAACCATCGCTCGCAGTTGGCCCTGACCTTACTCTCTTATCCCTACTCGACTTTCCTTCCCATTAATTCGAGAATCTTTTGTAACATTTCCTGTACTATCGAATTGTACACTTCCTGAATATCGAATACCCTTGCATGTTTAGCTCCCAGCCTTGGTGACCCTGGAGCCATGTCTCTGTAACTCCAGGTTGGGATCATTCGAGATAGTATGAAAAAGGGTCCTGATCCGAAACTTCACCTAAGCATGATCTCCAGATATGGTGCCTGACCCGCTGAGGTACTCCAGCTCTTTATCGGATTTTTTTCTTCTGAAGTTGTTCATAATTTCCTATCATAGGGAGATTGCCTATTGAGAGGATTGTGTGGTGACTGGGTGAAGAAGTGCTCAACTTGATTGCATCATAACTGGATGGAGTGTGCTGGACTGTCCTGGTAAACATTCTACATCAATCTTTTCCATGTTTGATTCTGATCAGCAACCACTTTCTTGAATGAGCTTTAGTTCCCCAATGAGGTAATTAGACGTTGTCTAAGGAACTGATGTGTGCAATGCTGAGAACTATATTTTGCACTCTGTATCTTCCCCTTTCCTCTATCCATTGTACTTTAGAGTACTATTGTACCATTGTACTGTTTGAGGGTGGCACAGTGGTGCAGCAATAGATTTGTTCCCTTGCAATGCCACAGACCGGGGTTCGATCATGACTACAGGTGCTTTTGCTGTGGAGTTTGTACGTTCTTCCTGTGACCGCGTGGGTTTCCTCCGGGTTCTCTAGTTTCCTTCCACTTTCTAAAGACATGCAGGTTTGTAGGTTAATAGGTCTCTGTAGCTTGCCCCTTGTGTAGGATAGAATTAGTGTCAGGGTGACTGATGGTCGGTGCAGACTTGGTGGGCCGATGGACCTGTTTCCACGCAGCATCTCAAAATTAAATTAAATTAAACCAAACTAAACTAAACTAAACTAATTGTATCTATGTATGGTACGTCTGCTCTGTTTGGATGGCATACAAAACAAAGTTTTTCATTGTACCTCTGCACATGTGACAATAATAAACAGAAATATATATACAATATATATTAATGATTCAGATGATGGGATTAAAAGCAACACTAGCAAATTTGCAGATGACACAAAGCTGGGTGGCTGTGTGAACTGCGAAGGGGATGCTTTGAGGAGGCAGGGTGATTTGGACAGGTTGGGTGGAAGATTCATAGCAGATGCAATATAATGTGGATAAATGTGAGGTTATCCACTTTGGCGGCAAGAACGGAGGCAGATTATTATCTCGGGTACACAAAAAGCTGGAGAAACTCAGCGGGTGCAGCAGCATCTATGGAGCGAAGGAGATAGGCGACGTTTCGGGTCGAGGCCCTTCTTCCAGATTATTATCTCAATGGTGTCAGATTCGGAAAAAGGGAAGTGCAATGAGACCTGGGTGTCCTTGTACACCAGTCACTGAAAGTAAACATGCAGGTACAGCAGGCAGTGAAGAAAGCTAATGGCTTCTGCAGTTGTTCAGGGCCTTGGTGAGACCGCATCTGGAGTATTTTGGTCTCTTAATTTGAGGAAGGACAACTTTGCTATTGAGGGAGTGCAACGTAAATTCATGAGGTTAATCCCTGGGAAGGCGGGTCTGTCATATGTGGAAAGACTGGGCTTGTGTTCACTGGAATTTAGAAGGATGAGAGGGAATCGTATAGAAACATATACAATTATAAAAGGAGTGGACAGGCTAGATGCAGGAAAGATGTTCCCAATGTTGGGCGAGTCCAGAACCAGGGGCCACAGTCTAAGAATAAAGAGGAGGTCATTTAAAACTAAAATGAGAAAAAACATTTTCACCCAGAGAGTTGTGAATTTGTGGAATTCTTTGCCACAGAAGGCAGTGGAGGCCAATTCACTGGATGAATTTAAAAGAGAGTTAGATAGAGCTCTCAAGGCCAGCGGAATCGAGGACTATGGGGCGAAGGCAGGCACGGGTTACTGATTGTGGATGATCAGCCATGATCACAATGAATGGCGGTGCAGACTCGAAGGGCTAAATGGCCTCCTCGTGCACCTATTTGCTATGTTTCTAAATCTAAACCTACAGTTGTGTCAAAAATTCCAAAGCTGCACTTCAGCAGGTTGATGGGAGGTGTGCTGGTGGGAGAATAATGATGGCTGAATCTTTTGAAATTGATTTACCATCAAGATGAACAATAGAACTTTTTCGATTTTGGGAACACCAGCAGTGATATTAACAAGATGGACACAAGAGACTGCGGATGCTGGAACCTTAAACAAAACACAAAGTGCTGTAGTAACTCAGCAGGTCAGGCAGCATCTGGGGAGGGAATGGACAGGTGATGTTTTGGATCGGGATCCTTCTTCAGGCTCGGTTCCAACCCGAAACGCCACCTGTCCACACCCTCCCCACATGCTGCCTGATCCATTGAGTTGATCCAGCACTTTGTGCTTTGCAGTGACATCAACTCCATTCACCTGACAGAAAGCAGATGGTCAGGGAGTTAACACTGGCCATGAGACTTGCCCATGAAAACCTTGCAGCGTTTCCACTTCCATCTTCATTTTGAATCTGCTCATCCGAGCTGGCAGCATGAATACCCAAAGCAAGCCACAAAATCCTGCTGTAAATTCCCGCTGTATTAACAGAACAATAGCTTCAATGAGTCTGACAACAATTTTAACCAGTGATCAAACAGTGATTTTCCTTCCAAGCCAACTAAATTATAATCAATCAAAATGTGGCACAGTGACATGGCTGGTAGAGCTGCTGCCTCACAGCACCAGAGACCCAGTTTGATCCTGACCTTGGGTGGTGTCTAGTTTAGTTGACTTTACTTTACTTTATTGA
This sequence comes from Okamejei kenojei, assembly GCA_035221665.1. Taxonomy (NCBI): domain Eukaryota; kingdom Metazoa; phylum Chordata; class Chondrichthyes; order Rajiformes; family Rajidae; genus Okamejei; species Okamejei kenojei. Next base: position 186,503,606 of record CM069131.1, on the reverse strand, counting down.
CATGCATACCGAGGTACAGGGAAACGTTTGTGTGGAGTTTGCATGTTCTCCCTGTGACCACATGGGTTTCCTCCGGGTGCTCCGGTTTCCTCCCACATTCCAAAGACGTACAGGTTTGCAGGTTACTTGGCCTCTGTAAATTGCCCCCTCTGTATTGAGTGGAGGAGAAAGTGGGATACCATAGAATTAGTGTGAATGGTGATCGATGGTCAGTGTGAATTCATTGGGTTGAAGGGCCCGTTTCTATGCTATATCTTTAGTTTAGTTTAGTTTAGAGAAACAGCACTTTCGTTTAGAGATTTCGGCTCACTGAGTCCGCACCGACCAGCAATCCCTGCCCAACAACACTATCCTACACGCACTAGGAACAATTTATACTTATACCAAGCCAATTAACCCACAAACCTGTACGTTTTTGGAATGTGGGATGAAACTGAAGATCTCGGAGAAAACCCATGCAGGTCACGGGGAGAACATGCAAACTCCGTACAGACAGCACCCGTGGGCAGGATCGAATCCGGGTCTACTGGTGCTGAGAGGCAGCAACTCCAGCTCTGCGCCACCTTGCCACTCTAAAACTAAAATAGATACCACTTTCTCTTTTCTTGTGAAGTTAAAAAGATGAATAACATTTTTTTTTAAAGTTCAAAACTGAGATTGTTACTAAAGGACATGAAGGAATTCAGAACTGAAGCCATGGATAAAGTTAAGAATCCAAACTACCAATTGAATGGAGCAACAGGGTCAAGGTACTGAATGGGTTTCTCCTGTTCCCATATTTCCTATTACCCTGGGCCCCATCTTTCTGACAGTAATACCCTCCTGAACTGTCCTTGCTGCTCAGTCCTGATCTGTGTGCGGTCATTGTATCTGTAGGAAGGAACTGCAGATGCTGGTTTACACCGAAGATAGACACTAAATGCTGCAGTAACTCAGCGGGACAGGCAGCAGCATCTCTGGAGAGAAGGAATGGGTGACGTTTTGGGTCGAGACCCTTCTTCAGACTGAAAGTCAGGGGGAGAGGGAGACACAGAGTTAAGGAAGGGTAAGGTGTGAAAACAAGACATCAAAAGAGATGTAGATCAAGGAAAATGTAGAATACATCATTGTTAACGAGGAGAAGGTGACAACAAATCAAACAAAGAAAATGTAATCAGAGAGACAGTCAGAGTGGTCGGAGAACTGGGAAGGGGGAAGGATGGAGAGAGAGGGAAAGCAAGGGCTACTTACTTGGAGAAATCAATCTTCATACTGCTGAGGTTTAAGCTGCCCAAACTAAATATGAGGTGCTGTTCCTCCAATTTGTGCTGGGCCTCACTCTGACAGTGGAGGAGACCATCTTAGTTTAGTTTAGAGAAACAGTGCAGACACAGGCCCTTCGGCCCATAGAGTCCGCACTGACAAACGATCCCCGTACAATTTGTTGTGGCCAATAACATGTCGAAAGGTCCTGGCGCAGTAGGTAACATGGTTAAGAATGCATGCGAGGAATTCCGGTGATGCCATGACAGTGAGGGCTGTGTAGTTGACTTGCTCTCCGAGAGGCCCTCTTCAAACCAGCCATAAATAAAACAAATATCGAGACATACGCGGATATAGGTGTGTCGGCGACTGCCCGAACATGATGGGCCGACTAAAAGCGTCCGAGCACGGGGGAAAAGGAAAAAATGAAGGACAGAGGCCGACTGACTCCCCGCATGATGACGGTGAGTCTGACAAGGAAGGCTCGCTAATTCTCTGAGTGGGCTATCAAGTACCTGCTACATAGAGGGGCTAAGCTAACGGAGAAATGCTTGGACCTGGAAAATTGAGCGAGGCGTAAGAATCTGCGGATATACGGAGTTACAGAGGGAAAGGAAAAAAAGGACATGCTCCAGTTTGTAACTGAACTGATAAGGAACTCCCTAGAACTCCCAGAAGATTTCACTATCCATATTGAGAGAGCACACAGGTCCCTCGCAGACAGACCGAGAGCGGAGCAAGCCCCACCAAGATCCATAATAGTCAGATTTTTCGATTATTACACAAAAGATGTTGTGTTGCAACAGGCTTGGAAGCAACGACAGATAACATATGATGGGGACAGAGTTTATTATGACCAAGATTACTCGCCAGAAGTCCAGAGAAAGCGCAAGGAGGTACGACAGGTGATTAAGCAACTGCGGGAGAAAAATATCAGAGCCAAGTCTCCATTCCCGGCGCAGCTCAGGATCTTCCTAGACTCCGGAGATAAGGCCTTCAAGATACTGATCGAGGCAGCTCCCACACTGGAGAAGATGGGGATCCACATCAGAACGGAGTCCAGAGATGAGCTGAAAAGAGAGTTGCTGTGGGACCACTGGTCAGTGGTCACTAATAAAGCCAGGGGGCAGAGAGGAATGGCAACTTTGTCAGAGGCTGATCTTCACACCATCCTGGGCATCACAAGAGAAGGACTATAGACAGGTTTGAAACAACTACAGAAACGTGGGTCCTGGGGAAAAATGACAGCAAAAGACTATTGAGACAACTAAGCAGATAAATAATATGTATATGTAAATACAATATTATATGTAAATATAAATAATGTGTAAATAATATGTATATATATTTTGCGGTGTTGTTTTGAAGAAGGCTAGTTATGCCATGTTCAATAGTACGTATAATGGCTGGTTTTGTATTCTATTTTTCTACTTGATTCAAATGCACTATCTAAGAGAGGGACTGAGGGGGCCTCTCTCGGGCAGGGGGCTATTTATTTTTGTTTATAACTGTAACTTAGAAGTCCCAAAGTGGGATTTAGAGCAACCTTACTTTAGTTGCAACCACACATGTGGGCTACCCAGCAGAGACCTAGTCACATCTCTTCACCTCTTTACGAGGAGCTGGTACACCAGTTTGTTCAGGGTGTCCAGATGGGTTGGTTAGGTAGGAAGTACCCTTTTTTAAAATTTCCCCTCAAGTGTGCAAAGTTCTATTGTTCACTGATTTGTTCATTTTGCAAATGTCCTTTAATGTAAGGAGTAATACCACAGCATCGCAGCCTAGTAAATCGTATTGTGAGTATAGCGGACATTCACAGGCCAACCAGAGTAAGAAACAAAAATGGTACAGAAAGCAATTAGTGGAATACACAACGACGGATAATGACTAATCTAAAGATAGTAAGTTATATTGTTCACGGTCTAAATCACCCTATAAAGAGGAGAACAATTCTGAGCCAACTCAAACACTTAGGATGCGGAGTCGCACTGATACAGGAAACTCACTTGGTAGAAACCGAACACAAAAAACTTAGAAGAGAGTGGGTGGGTGAGGTATTTAGTGCCTCCTATGGGAATAGAAGAGGGGTGGCCATCCTTTTCAATAGAAATGTAGTTTTTTCCATAGAGAAAGTTCTCCAAGACACGCTGGGGAGATACTTAATGGTAACTGGTACAATAAGTGGGTAGGAAGTATCGATAATAAATATTTATGCACCAATGGAAGATGATTACTATTTCTTTAGAGACATTGCAAATATAATTGCAGAAAATGCCCAAGGTATGATAATACTTGGTGGAGACTTTAATGCTGTTCTCGATGGGAGGCTAGATAGATTACCAGATAAGCACAACCAAGCAAAAAAGTCCAAAACACTAAATAATATGCTAGGGGAGTTAGGAATAGTAGACCCATGGAGACATAAAAACCCAAGGGGGAGGGACTATAGTTCATTTTCGAATGTGCACGGGAGCTCCTCATGCATAGATATGTTCTGTGTCCCCAAACAATATATACATAAAGTTGTAGATTGTAATATAGGCTCAATAACAATCAGTGACCATGCGCCCATAATTCTCACCCTGGCGCTAGGAACAGAAAAGTGCTTTAAATGCTGGAGAGCAAACATTTCTTCACTGACCGATACCGTAGTGACCCAGGAAACTAGGAACTGTATTGAAGAGTACTATGACAACAATGATAACAGTGAAGTAACACCATCCACTCTTTGAGATGGCGCAAAAGGAGTAATAAGGGGTAAAATTATCGAAATATCGAGTAGAGTAAGAAAGAACAGGTTGAAGATGCAATCTGACCTGGAAAGTAAAATAAAGGTATTAGTAGAACATAAATATAACAATAAAAATAAGAATCTTTTAAACAAACTAAAACAAATAAGACATGAGTTAGAAGAGCTTCCAACATACAATACGGAAGGAGCCCTGCGATTTTTAAACCAAAAATACTATGAGAAGGGAAATAGGGCTAGTCGCCTTCTGGCATTTCAGCTGCGCAAGGAGCAAGCCAATTGAGTGGTTTCCAAATTTTCTCACCCAACCTCTAGAAATTTAGTTTCACAACCACGAGAAAAGAAGCGTTTGCATCCTTTTATGAAGAATTATACGACTCTCCTGAAATCATAGATAAGGAGGAAAAGATTAGAACTTTCTTTTTCTGGATTAAAAATGCCCTCCCTTTCCCAAGAAGAAGCGATAAATATGACAACACAAATAGAAGAGCATGAAATAAAAGAAGTAATCAAAAAATTAAAGAACAACAAGTCTCCGGGACGGATGGGATTCCGGGAGAGTTTTATAATTGTTATAAGAACGAGCTCGCTCTGATTTTGGCCAGAGTCTATAATTATGCCTTGGCTGAAGGTAACCCTCCTAAATCATGGGCTCAGGCTATAATTTCTGTTATTCATAAGGAAGGGAAAGATCCCACTACATGCGAAGGTTATAGACCGATGTCTTTTATGTAATGACCAAAAGATACTTAGCGCTATATTAACTAAAAGAAACCAAAAAATTATAACACAACTGATACATCCTGATCAAACAGTGTTCATACTGGGTAGACAGGGAGCTAATTATATCAGGCGTGTCCTTAACATCATGGCATGTGCAAAAAGGAAGCATCTGACTTCAATGTTACTAATTTTAGATGCCCAAAAGGCTTTTGACAGAGTAGACTGGGTCTATCTTGAACATACGTCAAGATAAGATGGGGTTCCACATAAAATTTATAAATTGGGTGAAAACATTATATTTAAATCCAAAGTCAAGAGTGAGGGTGAATGGATGTTGCTCTGAGTTTTTTGAATTGAAGCGTGGAGTTAAACAGGGGGACAATTTGTGTCCCCTGCTCTTTGATTTATGTTCAGAGCCACTCGCTGAAACCATTAGGCAAGAGGATCATATAGAGGGTATTAAAGATGATAGGGGAGTGGAATATAAAATTTCATTATTAGCGGATGATGTCATGCTGTATGTGAGCAATCCTATTTCCTCAGTGCCTCGCCTAATGCAATGTTTTAAAGGAATATGGAGTAGTATCTGGTTATAAAATAAATGATTCAACTAAATGATCAGGTCAGGTTTCATTGGTCTAGGGAGGGTTTCAGATACCTAGGCATTGTCATCACCCCTTCCATTTCAACATTGTATGAAGCTAACTATGGAAAGCTACTAAAGGGGATAAAGGCAGACATACTCGGATGGGAGATTCTCCCTCTATCTCTAATTGGTAGAATTGAAGTTGTTTGAATGAATATTTTGCCCCGACTGCTTTTTTTATTTCAATCTTTGCCAGTAGGGGTCCCTGGAGTGGCATTTAAAGCGTTGGACAAAGAGCTATTAAGATTTGTGTGGAAAAATAAGAAACCTAGAGTTAGACTTAAGACACTGTTACTACCAAAACAAAAAAGAGGGCCTAAATTTGCCCAACATTAAATACTATTACTGGGCAGCGCAGCTGAGGACCCTGATAGCATGGATAACAAATGATAAGGAAACGGGGTGGGTGAGAATAGAGCAAAATTCATGTCCCAGTACTGCCCTGGCAGGGCTCCCATTCCAAAGTCAAGCAAACTGGAAGAAATTAAAAACAGATAATGAATGGATTAAATTCACAATGAAAACTTGGCTGGTTATAAGAAAGCAACTTCAATTCTATATCTAGAGTACTGAAGATCGCCGCTATTCCTGATTTTTTACCCAGCAAAATTGACAATGGTTTCAGAAATTGGGCGGACAAAGGGCTCATTACTGTGGATCGTTTTTTTTGTGGGGAAGTTTTGAAATCATATGAGCATCTTCCGGAAGCATTTGGACTGTCAGGGACGGACTTTTTTACGCCATTACCTGCAGACACACGTAGATTGGGAGCAGATTTGTAAATTACCTGCTAATTTGGAAAAGGTCTTCCTGTTAACTATGGAGGGAGCGTTAAAAAAAGAGTCTGATATCCCATTTATATAAAGGACTTCAAGATTATGTAAAAGGAAACACTATAGAAACGAAACAGAAATGGGAATTGGAAATGAATATTATTATTACTGATGAAATGTGGGAAAAGACATGTCCTGGGATGTCAGGACTGTCTTATGAAGAAAGACTGGATAGACTCGGTTTATACTCTCTGGAATTTAGGAGATTTGAGAGGGGATCTTATAGAAACTTACAAAATTTTAAGGGGTTGGACAGGCTAGATGCAGGAAGATTGTTCCCGATGTTGGGGAAGTCCAGGACAAGGGGTCACAGCTTAAGGGGTAAGGGGGAAATCCTTTAAGACCGAGATGAGAAAGACTTTTTTCACACAGAGAGTGGTGAGTCTCTGGAACTCTCTGCCACAGAGGGTAGTTGAGGCCAGTTCATTGGCTATATTTAAGAGTGAGTTGGATGTGGCCCTTGTGGCTAAGGGGTCAGAGGGTATGGAGAGAAGGCAGGTACGGGATACTGAGTTGGATGATCAGCCATGATCATATTGAATGGCGGTGCAGGCTCGAAGGGCTGAATGGCCTACTCCTGCACCTAATTTCTATGTTTCTATGTTTCTATGTCTTTTGGGTCACAAGTTAACAAACAGCCCCACCTGGAGGGAGTTTAAATGGTAAATTAGAATGAGAGTATTTAAGACTCCTCTTATGTTAGCAAGATACAGCAACACCTCAGATTTATGCTGGAGACAATGCGGGAAGATTGGTGATCATACCCATATTTTTTGGGATTGTCCCAAATTGTATCAATATTGGAGAGCCATTCAGGCGGAGATTAAGTTAATTTTGGGGGTGGATTTCCCTCTGGAGCCGGCATGCTTCATACTAGGAGATACTCCAGAAATGATAGATACCAAAAATCAGAAATACTTGCTTGGGGTGTTGCTGTTGATTGCAAAAAAGATGATTACAGTGTCATGGAGAAATGTAAAGCCACCAAATGTTCAACAGTGGAGGGAAAGACTGAAAAGTGTATATTTGATGGAAAATATAACAGCTAAACTCCAGTTAAGGACTAGAGAGTCTGAAGCAGGGTCTCGACCCGAAATGTCGCCTATCTCCTTCGCTCCTTAGATGCTGCTGCACCCGCTGAGTTTCTCCAGCCTTTTGTGTACCCTCCAGTTAAGGACTGATGCTTTCAACATTATGAGGCCAGTTCGTTGGTCATATTTAAGAGGGAGTTGGATGTGGCCCTTGTGGCTGAAGGGATCAGGGGGTATGGAGAGAAGGCAGGTACAGGATACTGAGGGAGATGATCAGCCATGATCATATTGAATGGCGGTGCAGGCTCGAAGGGCCGAATGGCCTGCTCCTGCACCTAATTTCTATGTTTCTATGGACACCGGTATTACTACAACTGCCAAGATTGATTAAGAACACGATTTGATGAGCTTGCTTGGGTGCCTGTGAATCTGATGCTTCTACGACAGAACTCTAAGATGATTTGATGTGATGCTGATAGATGTTATGTGATTTGTATATCTTGTATATATTGTTTGTATGTGTACTTTGTCTTGTTAATAAATGTTGAGTGCAAACAAAAAAAGAATGCATGCGAGATATTAGCTTTCGTTAGTCAGGGCATTAAATATAAGAGCAGGGAAGTTATGCTCCAACTTTATAAACCATCAGTCAGATGCCAACTGGAAGACTGTGGCAGTTCTGTTCACCACACAACAGCAACAATGTAAGAGTGGGGAAAGGATGCAAAGGAGACTCACCCATGTTACCAGGATTGCACCATTTTAGTTATGAGGATGGACTGGATAGGCTGGGTCCAGTTTCACTGAAGAGGAGAAGGTTAAGAGGGGATATGATTAAGGTACAGATAGTTAATGACTGTAAGAATCTTTTCACCTCAAAGGTGTTGAGGACAAAGATTTAGGGTGGGAGGCAAGAGATTTAGATTCTCAAAGTGACCTTTTTTTAACAGGAGAATATTGAATCGCTGGAATAAACTGCTTGAGGGAGTGGTGTAAGAAGAATTCCAGACACTTAAAGCATGCCCAGATGAACACTGGGATCATTTAGCCATAGAAGATGATTGGTCAAGATGGGATTAATAATGGGTGTGCCCACTGGTTAGCATGGACATGGTGGGCTGAATGACCTGACTCCTCACTTTATGTCTCTATGTCTACAAAGGATTTTGCTATGTTAACCGTAGTACATAAACAGAAGCTTATTGTGTCATAGAATCACAGAGTCTTACAGTGTGGAAACAGGCCCATTGCCCCAACATGCCCAAACCGGCAAAAACACACTTCATCTACACTAGTCCCACCGGCCTGCAATGGGCGCATATCCCTCTAAACCTGTCCTATCCATCTACCTGTCTAAATGTTTTTTAAACATTGCAACAGTACCAGCTTATATAACCATATAACCATATAACAATTACAGCACGGAAACAGCTTCTAACTACCTCCTCCGACAGCTCGTTCCATGTACCTACCACCCTTTGCGCGGAAATATTAGCCCTCAGGTTCCAATTAGATCTTTCCCCCCTCACCTTAAACATAGAAACATAGAAAATAGGTGCAGGAGTAGGCCATTTGGCCCTTCGAGCCAGCACCGCCATTCGCTAATCATTGCTAATCATCTAAAATCAGTACCCTGTTCCTGCTTTTTCCCCATATCCCTTGACTCCTTTAGGCCTGAGAGAGAAATCTAACTCCCTCTTGAAAATGTCCAGTGAATTGGCCTCCACTGCCTTGTGTGGCACTGAATTCCACAGATTCACAACTCTCTGGGTGAAGAAGGTTTTCCTCATCTCAGTCCTAAATGGCCTACCCCTTATTCTTAAACTGTGACCCCTGGTTCTGGAATCCCCCAACATCGGGAAGAATTGTATCTGTTTCGATAAGATCCCCTCTCTTCCTAATTCCAGTGAATACAAGCCCAGTCGACCCATTCTTTCATCATAAACCTATGTCGTCTGGTTCTCGATTCCTGTACTCTGAGCAAGAGACTTTGTGCATCTACACAATCTATTCCTCTCATGATTTTGTATACCTCCATAAAATTACTCCTCATCCTCCTGCGCTCCAAGGAATGGAGTCCTAGCCTTCTCAACCTCTCTCCATATGATGTCGGAGATGTTTTTGCTGTTGTCAGCTGATGAGGCCCAAAAGCCAATTTCCTACAACTCCAAACTACCGTCTTTCTTACTTCTCGTTAAGAAAGTAAACAGCTTTCCTTGTGAAAATAATGGCAATTATTCAGCAGTAATGAAAACTTGACGGGCATTTTCAGTTAGTCTTAATTTTTTTGTTTATTATTATTGCCACATGTACCAAGTACATGTACAGTGTACAGTGAAAAGCTTTTGTTTGTGTGCTATCCAGTCAAAGAAAAGAATGAATATGAATATGATCAAACCGTCCACACTATGTACAGATAAAGGTTAAAGTGTACAACATTCAGTGCAAGATAAAGTCTGATGAAGTCCGATTAAAGATGGTTGAGGGATCTCCAATAAGATAGATAGAGGTCGGGACCACACTCTAGCTGGTGAGAGGAGAGTTCAATTGCCTGATAACAGCGGGGAAGAAATTGTCCCTGAATCTGGAGGTAGGCATTTTCATACTTCTGTACTTCTTGCCTGATGAGAGAGGGGAGAAGAAGGAGTGACCAGGGTGCAGCTCATCCTTGATTATGTTGGTGGCATGAAGTTGATGGAGTCAATGGAAGGGAGGCTAGTTTGTGTGATGGTCTGAGCAAAGTCCATAACTCTGCAATTTCTTGCGGTCTTGGATGGAACTGTTCCCAAAGCAAGTTGTGATGCACCCCGACAAAATGCTATCTACGGTGCATTTGTAAAAGTTGGTGAGGGTTGTTTGGGACATGCTGAACGTCCGAGGCCTTCTAAGGAAGTTGCGGCATTTGTGTGCTTTCTTGGCCAAAGCTTCCTTGTGGCTGGTCCAGGACAAATTACTGGTGATATTCATTCCTAGGTACTTGAAGTTTTTGACCAATTCTACTTTGGTGCCATCAATATATACCGGGTATTGTGTGTACCACTTTGCTTCCTGAAGCCAATCACTATCTCGTTTGTCTTGCTGGCATTGAGGGAGAGGTTGTTGGCTGGGCACCAGCTACCAGGTTCTCAATCTCCTTCCAGTACTCCACCTCGTCTTTATTTAATATCCGTCCAACTATAGTGGCGTCGTCTGCGAACTTGTAAATTGAGTTGGACTGATACTTGGGTGCACACACAGTCACAGAGCCAAACAGCACTGACGCAGGCCGTTTGGCCCAACCTGCCTGTCCCGACCAAGGTAGCCCATCTACACTCATCCCATCTGTCCACGTTTAGCCCATATTCCACTAAATCATGTGCCTGTCCAAGTGTATTATAAAGGTTATTACAATACCTGCCTCAACTACCTCCCCTGGCATCCACTTCCACATACACACCACCTTCCGTGTGGAAAAGTTCCTTTTTTTCTCAGGATCCTATTAAATCTTTCCTATCTTCTTGGCTCTTGATTCCCCTACTCTGGGTAACAGACTGTGCATTTACCCTATCTATTCCCCTCATGTAGGTATGTTACAAAGATGGTTCAGGGATCTCCAATAAGATAGATAGAGGTCGGGACCACACTCTAGCTGGTGAGAGGAGAGTTCAATTGCCTGATAACAGCGGGGAAGAAATGGCGCTGCAGTTCGGTCACTGGTCATGTGCGTGACTTTGGCGCCTTTGAGGGGGGGGGGGGGGGGGGGCGGGGTTATAGTGCGGTTTTCCCTTGCCGAGCTTTATTTTCTCGGATTGCGAGACTTTTCTAAAGATTCGTTCCGACTGCCGGTAAGTTAATTTTTTTTTAATCGCCCGACTATTTCAGCGCTGCAGTAAAATAAAAATTAGCTCCTAATGCCGTGAACGCCGACAACGGGGGCAGATTTTACATAGGGAACAGGTAAGTGAAAGCTGTTTATTTTTACATATACACTTGTTTGTTTAGATGACCTTAATCAACATTTCATGTTGCGAAATGGTGATTTATTCCCCATATGAACCGGCAGAATTTTTCCTGCCGATATTGGGTTTAAATTCACCGCAACTGCAACGTTCCAATCCATCGCGTTCCAGAAAATCCCACTCGCAAGCTGATTAATGGCCATTAATTTACATGCATTAAACACTAAATTCCTTCAATTTGGCCTATAAATTAATGACGATTAGATTTAAAAATCGTTATATTGTGAATTCTTGTGTGAATGTTATTTGGACACTTAGGCTTTAAAAAAATGTTTTTTTTTTCTTAAGAAATGGATAGATGTTTAGATCTAGTAATTGAATTTTGTAATTAGCTACAATTGGGTAACTAACTAATTATATGCTTTAATTTCAGGTCATCCAAGTAAGATTGTTTCATATTTGTTTCAGAATGCTTCAATCTATAATAACTGAAAATGTCTTTCAGTTCTCTTAATTTTTAAGAAAGTTATGGGCTTTTGACTGTCCTCGATCACAACTTTTGTGTTAAGTTAATAGAAAAGCAATAGGAAACAAGTTGCTAATTTCCGAGTATGAAAATGGCCATAACTTTTTTATTACTGAAGATATGAAAGTGAATTAGGTGTCAAATTAAAGTTCTTTTTATGCTTTATCTGATGGGATAAATTGCAGACTTGATTTTTTAAATCTCAAAATTTTGTAACATTGCTTCCTCATGATTTTATACACCTCAATTTCCTGGAGTGCAGGAGGATGAGGGCAATCTTATAAAGTCCTAGCCTTCCCTTCCTCCCCATTCAGTCTTTTCAAAATCTTTGTAAATCTTTTCTGCACACTTTCCAGCTTAATGACACTCTTCCTATAGCAGTATGACCAAAAGCTGAACACAATACTCCAAATGTGGCCTCGGCAACATCTTGTGCAACCGAATGCGACAGTTGATTGGTATTGGGCAGCAGGGGGGTGCAGTGATATCGTGCATCACAAGGTGCTTCGGTGTGTATATCTATTTTTTTATTTAACAATCGTGAGTGTGAAAGGTGGAATTCATCTATACGGACAGCTGTGGTATTCACAGGAGAGGAGGGAGATCTGTCGACCTGTACCTCGGTGCATGTGACAATGAACTAAACTGAACTGCTTCTAATTCGAAGCAATGATTGTACGTGAGTCCACCATGGCCATTGGCAGCGCATGGCAGAAACCTCTATAAATAAATTCCCTTTAAACACCTTCCTCTTACCTTAAACATATTGTATGTTCTCTTATTTTTAATGTGCATCTATAATCATTATCTCCACCATAACAAAATAGACACTGATAATGTGGCGTATATATGCTCTTGAATGTCTTGGGATCTTCCTAATGCCGCAGATATTTAATTACCTCGTTTCCCCTCCCAATTCCTTTCTGAAATTCGCACCTTCAGGCTCTGCATTCCTCAAGAGACCTTCAATGTTCTCCATTCATGATGTTGTTGATGAACTGCACTAACCTATAGCAGTGATGATCACATTGCAAAATAACCCGGGGACTCTCGAGAGAATTCATGTTTTGGATAAATCACACAATTGAAAAATAATATTTTGCAGGGCTCTGGGGCAGCAACAGAGGTGATCAATTAATTGGATAGTTATTTCAGAAAGCCAGCAGAAACACAACAAGCTAAATGCCCTGCATAATTCTGTGATTTTTAACAACAGTATTAAAACGTATGTAGGAAGGAGCTGCAAAAAGCAGTGGAAGCCAAGTCAATGGATATTTGTAAGGCAGAGATAGATAGATTCTTGATTAATATGGGTGTCACGGGTTAGGGGGAGAAGGCAGGAGAATGGGGTTGAGAGGGGAGGATAGATCAGCCGTGATTGAATGTGTAGTATAGAACTGCATATGCTGTTTTAAATCAAAATGCTGGAGAGATGCTTCCTGTCCCGCTGAGTTACTTCAGCATTTTGTGTCTAGCCATGATTGAATGGTGGAGTAGACTTGATGGGCCGAATGCCCTAATACTGCTCTGTCACATATGAACATATGCTGGTTTATCGTGAAGATAGACACAAAATGCTGGAGTAACTCAGCGGGTCAGACAGCATTTATGGAGACAAAGAAGAGGTGACGTTTCTGGTCAGAACCCTTCTTCAGACGTAACACTTAAAAAGTTCAGACTGTTTACACTGGGAGTGGTTTCCCTGAAAAGTAGGTTAAAGTTTTGGCAACTGAGCTACAGGGAGAGGTTGGGCAAGCTAGGACTTTATTCCTTGGAATGCAGGAGGCTGACGGGTGATCTCATAGAGGTGTATAAAACGTGAGGAGGATAGACAAGGTGAATGCACAGAGTCTTACCCAGGGTAGAGGAATCAAGAACCAGAGGATATAGATTTAAGGTGAGAGGGGAAAGATTTAATAGAAACTTGAGAGGCAACTTATTCGCTGAAAAGGAGGTGGGTATATAGAATGAGCTGCCAGAGGAGGTATTTGAGACAAGTACTGTAACAGCATTGAAAAGACACTCAGACAGGTACATGGATAGGAAAGTTTTAAACAGAGGTGGGTCAATCACAGGGAAATGGGACGAGCGTACATGGGGCTTCTTGGTCAACATCGACGAGTTGGGCCAAAGGGTCTGTTTCCGTGCTGTATGTCTCTGTGACTCTAACCATGCATTTGTCATTGCTTCTCAGTGGGAAATGATTACCGTTGAGCTATAGGGGAAGTACCAATAATTTAGATATTAGACTGTAGAGAAACAACATGGAATAAGGCCCTCTGACCTATCGAATCCACAACGACCAGTTATCACCCCATAAACTAACACTATCCTACACACGGGACAATTTACAATTTTACCAAAGACAATTAACTTACAAACCTGCACGTCTTTGGAGTGTATCTTTATCTCTCTATGACACGAGTAGTTGCGCTACTCAACAGCCAAATATCTGTAGCCTCCCTTTGATCTGGTATCTTGTTGGTTCATATGCTTGATTAATAGTGTTTTATCATTAATGTTTTATTATTATTAATGTTTAGTGTTTTCTGAGTCATTCGTAACTGTCACTGTATGTCATGTTGTTACTTGTGCGCGGAGCACCGAGGCAAATTCCTTGTATGTGACTACTTGGCCAATAAACTTACTTACTTACTTACTTACTTAATTTGGTAAAAAATAGTAAAGGCAACGTATTGAGCCATTTAGAGTCCATTCTGCCATTCAACCATGGCTTCTGCCTTCTCCTCATAAGCTTTGATTCCCTTACTAATCAGGAACATGCCAATCTCCGCTTTAAAAATACCCGTTGACTTGGTCTCCACAGCTTTCCTTGGCAATGAATTCCACAGATTCATCATCCTCTGGCTCAAGAAATTCTGCCTCAACTCCATTCTAAAGGTGCGTCCTTTTTTTCTGGGGCTGTGCCCTCTGGTCTTAAACACACCCACTAGTGGAAACATCCTCACCACGCCCACTCTATCCAGGCCTGGATAACATCCAAATCACTCTGTGTTTTGCTTAAACTCCCTGCACCTGCAGTTCCATGTGTCTCTTTGTACCTCCTATTTTTAGATCTTCCCCATTGGGAAGGGTGAGACCAGGTGTGAATTTGTTTTGGTGAATAACATTAGCAAAAGAAGTGTCAAACCTGGATTTTTTTATAAGGTTTATATGTACGATAGCCTATTATTTGCAGGTGCAACCCTTTGATACTGAGTACATTTCTAACCACAGCGTATTTCTATATAATGACTGCATTATAATGTAATTCCCCCATGTGTTAGATGGCCGGTATGTGTAGGCCTGCTCTCAAGTTCAGGTAAAGGCTGAACTTCACCGCACAATCTTCTCAAGAGGATAATGTTCAAAGTTAGCAAAGCGGCAAAGAACAGAACACAAGAATCTGCAGATGCTGGAATCTTGGGCAAAACTCAAAGTGCTGGAGGAACTCAGTGGGTCAGGCAGCATCTGTGGAGGGAATGGACAGGCGACGTTCTGGGTCGGGTCCCTTCTTCATACTGATAGAAGTGGGCAGGTGAAAGCTGAAAATAGAGAGGTGGGGATGGGATTAAACCTGGCAAGTGATAGGTGGTTACAGGCAAAGATCCTATAGCAAGATAGACCACTCCTTCTAAATGCAATGGGCTGATGTGTGGTACGCAATGGAGCAGAACGCGGGCCTTTTTTTCATCCATTTCCATAACCCGACCCGACCCGATCCGACTCGCAGTGTAATCAACGTTGCGGGGGAACAGTTTGTGTTAATAAATTATAATTCTGAAAATGAGGAGAAGATTTTTCCCAAATAACTTTGATTTTTATGAGGATGTTTCCGCAACCGGCTTCCGTCCCCGCACTAGCATCCTATGGAATCTTTGGTGCGGAGACGGAAGCCGGTTACGGAAATGGGGCCGAAAATTACCCATGAATCTGCCCATGACCGTACTACGTCTTTTTCGTCAAGTGATCTATCTTGCTCGCTGTAGGATCTTTGGTTACAGGTGAGGGGGGTTGGATTGGCAGATGAGTGGACAAAGGCTTGAGATGATAAGGAGACAAAGGGGACAAGGAAGAGAGGAATGAAATGTAGTGAACAGGGCTGGCAAAAGGGGAGTACTTTGGATATGGACTGGATTGCTCTCTCAAATTCCCTGCCTATTTTTTTTTCTTTTCATGAAATGGAAACTGCGTTACTTCTTCAGCAGGAGACTAATGCAATACTCCCATGACCAGTCCTACTGTCACTGCCAACCATGATTGTCACGTGCGTCAAGGTGCAGTGACAAACTTTGTGTGCTTTGCTGCCAAATCAAATGATGCTCTACAAGAGTACAAACAAACCATACACAAGTACAACAGGTAGTGCAGAAAGAAATGTAGTAGAGTGCGGGATATAGTTTATAGCGTTACACTTACCGAGAAAAAGTCCAGCCTCTGCATTGAGATAGTTTGGGAGATCAGGACTGCATCCTAGATTATGGGAGGACCATTCAGCAGTCTGATATCAGTGGGGAAGAGCTTTTCCTGAATCTGGTAGGTTCAAGTTTTGTCTCTTCTGTCAGATGGGGGGAGAGGAGCAGAATGAACGACCTAAGGTAAGTGTGCCTGTGTCTCTGTGTCTCTCTGTCTCTTGGTCTCTTGATCTCTCTGTCTCTCTGTCTCTCTGTCTCTCTGTCTCTCTGTCTCTCTGTCTGTCTCTCTGTCTCTCTGTCTGTCTCTCTGTCTCTCTCTCTGTCTCCCTGTCTCTCTCTCTGTCTCCCTGTCTCTCTCTCTCTGTCTCTCTCTCAAAGTCAAAAGAGTTTATTGTCATGTGTCCCTGACAGGACAATGAAATTCTTTCTTTGCATGGCACAACAGAACATAGTAGGCATTGACTACAGTTATATACTTAAATACACACATTAATTAATAAATTAATAAAGTGCAAATAGCAGATGGAGGGGTATTAATGTTCAGAGTTTTGTCCGAGCCAGGTTTAATAGCCTGATGGCTGTGGGGAAGTAGCTATTCCTGAACCGGGTTGTTGCAGTTCTCAGGCTCCTCTACCTTCTACCCGAAGGTAGCAGGGAGATGAGTGTGTGGCCAGGGTGGTGTGGGTCCTTGATGATGCTGCCAGCCTTTTTGAGGCAGCGACTGTAGTAGATCCCCTCGATGGAAGGAAAGTCAGAGCCGATGATGGACTGGGCAGTGTTCTCTGTCTGTCTCTCTGTCTCTCTGTCTCTCTCTCGCTCTCTGTTTCTTTCTCCTTTTCTTTCCCTTTCGCTTTCTCTCTCTTTTTCTTTCTTTCAGAACCTTGTCATTTGGTGCCAAGGCAACAAACAACCTCTTGGGCCGAATGGCCTAATTCTGCTCCAAGAACTCACGAACGAAGAAGATTGTGATTGACTTGAGGATGCGAAGCAATACATAATTCCAAGTTTACTTTGATGGTAAAAAGTAGAGATGGTCGAAAGCTTCAAGTTCCTAGCAATAAATATAACCAGCAATTGTTCCTGGACCAGCCACATCAAAACGATGGCAAATAAAGCACAGTAATGCCGCTAATTCCTCAGAAAGCTTTGGAGATTCAGCCTGTCCCCAACAATCCTCACCAACTTCTACCGATGCGCTGTAGAAAGCATCTGATCGGAATGCATCACACCAGGAAGATCCCCATCCAAGACGGCCAGAAACTACAGAGAGCTGTGGCCGCTGCTCAGACCATCACACAAACCAACCTCCCTTCCAGTGAATCCATCTACGTCACACTGCGTCAACAAGGCCACTGGCAAAATCTAGGACCAGTCTCACCCCGGTGGTCACTCCAACACTCCCCTCTACCATCAGACAAAAGGTGCAGGGGTTTGAAAACGCGCACCTCCAGATTCAAGAACAGTTTCTTCCCAGCTGTTATCAGTCAACTGAACAGTTCTCTCATCAGCCCTGACATCCCATCCACCTCATTGGAGAACTTTGAGCTATATTTAATCAGATTTCATTTTTGATTTCAATGTTATATTTGGCACTAAATGTTGTACCCGTCACCTGTGTGCTGTGGCCAACTTGATTGTGATCAGGTATAGTCTTTTCTTTGACTGGATAGCACGCGAACAAAACTTTTTCACCGTACCTCAGTACACGTGACAATAATAAACTAAACTAAACTAAGCCAAAATGTTGTTGCAGTGTCTACCTCAACTACCTCCTCTGGCAGCTCATTCCAAATTCCCTCTTGACTGGATCCTATCACTCTCTCTGTGTCTCTCTCTGTCTGTCTCTCTCTCTCTCTCTCCTTCTCTCTCTCCCTCCCTCCCACCCGCTCTCCTTTCACCTACTACATCTCACACTCTCCAACACACAAGCAGCAATTAACACAGATTTCCAGCAGCCCGTTCTGCCAAGTCTTCTGCTTAAGCAGTGTGAAGGTCACACATTTTTTTGATTGTGGTTTAGAGCCAAATCTACACCCAGCTTGGAAGGTGATTCGAAGACATTGAGCTCAACCAGCTGGAGCTGAGAA
This sequence comes from Okamejei kenojei, assembly GCA_035221665.1. NCBI lineage: Eukaryota > Metazoa > Chordata > Chondrichthyes > Rajiformes > Rajidae > Okamejei > Okamejei kenojei. The sequence continues at coordinate 186,485,416 of CM069131.1, read as the reverse complement.
GCTCGCACACACATTACAAGCTGATACGATACCCACTGAGCTGCCCATTCAACCGTGATTGATTGGACTGGGATGATCTGTAATTTTGATTCAGGTTGCCTGCTTTTGACCAATAATTGAGTATTTTATAATTGTCTCAAATTTCAGCAGCAGAAAGATAAAGAATTCTTGATGTTGCATTAAGGGGTCACAGTTTAAGGATAAGGGGGAATTCCTTTAGGACCGAGATGAGGAAAACATTTTTCACACAGAGAGTGGTGAGTCTCTGGAATTCTCTGCCACAGAAGGTAGTTGAGGCCAGTTTGTTGGCTATATTTAAGAGGGAGTTAGATGTGGCCCTTGTGGCTAAAGGGATCAGAGGGTATGGAGAGAAGGCAGGTACGGGATACTGAGTTGGATGATCGGCCATGATCATATTGAATGGCAGTGCAGGCTCGAAGGGCCGAATGGCCTGCTCCTACACCTAATTTCTATGTTTCCATGTTTTTATCAACAGGTGCAGCACATGAATGACCTTAGTATATTCCTGTATGGAAATCAGATTATAATTCATGCTGTTATGCATATATAGAGAAACAAAACATAGAAACAAGGCAAGAGTCGGACTTCCATCACTGATCTGCACAAATAAATCAATTAACCTTACCCTTTGACTATAGAAACAAGATGAAAATAATGCCACGTATTCAACCGTATATTGTTCAATGAAATTAAGATATATATGTAAAACATATATATGGAAACAGGCCCTTCGGCCCACCAAGTCGACACCGACCGCATTCTATCATACACGTTGTATCCTACACGCCAGGGACAATTTACATAAGCCAATTAACCTACAAACCTGCACTTCTTTCAGATGTGGGAGAAACCGGAATTTCCACAGAAAACCATGTGGTCATAAGGAGAATGTACAAATACTGTACAGACAGCACCCGTAGTGAGGATCCAATCTGGGCCTGTGGTGCTGCAAGGCAGCAACTCTACCGCTGCGCCACCGTGCCGCCCCATTAATTCTTTTTTCTGTAATATTTATTATGGTGACACGTCAATAAAGATGTACACATGATTCTGATTACTGCCTTTAGTTGGATAACACACATCTCCAGTCATTGTGTTTTATTGCTGGTTTTCAACCTCTTCAGTCTGAAGGTCTCAACCTGAAACATCACCTATTCTTTCTCTCCAGAGATGCTGCCTGTCCTGCTGCGTCATTCCAGCTTTTAGTGTCTATCTTCAGTTTAAACCACCATCTGCAGTTCCTTCTTACGCTCTTTATTAAGCAAAACAGGTCCTATTCTCATAATATTATTCACCTCAACTAAGTCTCTTCTTCACCTCCGTTGCTGCAGAGCTTACAATTCCAGTTATCAAATCTTTCTTCAAAGTGAAACAAAAATTCCAGCCCTGCCAATATGTTCATAAATCGCCCCTGGATCCTCTCCAGAGCAATTGCACCCTTTCTACAGTGTGTCATAGGCTTACAGCATGGAAACAGGCCCTTCATCCCAACTTGTCCAAGCAGATCAAGATGCCCCATCTAAACTAGTCCCATCTTATCCACATTTGGCCCAAATACTTTTAAACCTTGTGTGTGCCAGTGTGTGTGTAAGGGTGTGTGTTAGGTTGTGTGTGAGAGTGTGGGTCAGTGAAGTGGCAACAACACCTGGGGTGTGGGGTGACTTGGCGATGTCCTGGGAGCATTCCTCTCTCTTCCCCACTCCCCGGGAATGCAGGCTGGCCCAGGTGCTCTGTGTCCAGCTGGGGTCCGGGGGAGGTGAGGGTCAGTGACCTGGGGGTCCAGGGGAAGTGAGGGTCAGTGAGCGGAGCTATAGCCCGAGATTCATCCCCGCGGGTCCGGAGACGGCACCGATGCCCCCACTCACCCGGTCCGCTCCGGGCCGGGGTTAAAACTCCATGCGGTGTGGACGGAGCGGCCGCCGGACCGATGATGAGGGTGGGAGGTGTGAGCGGTGCCTCAGGGTGGGGGTGGGATCATCGCCGTGTCTCACCTCTTACACCATCTGCACGGGAACGTGAATGCGGGTGAGGCAGCATCTATCGAACGGTGGACAAAAATGCTGGAGAAATGCTTGAGTGAGAAGAAGGGTCAAACTCAGACAAGATGCTGCCTCACCCGTTGAGTTTCTCCAGCATTGTTGTCTACATTGCCATTTTAAATAGTGTGCGATGGGCTTAAGCTCGTTCTTTACGGGTAACCCACCGACAAAAAACAATTCTCATTGGTGAGTGTGGAGGAGTGTGACTTTAGTTATTTATTCATATTTTTAAAAAAAACATTTTAAGCGTGAGAACTTCTGTCATCAGCGTGAGAGTGTGAGTATTTCCTCAAATGCGTTAGTCTCACGCTCAATGCGTGAGAGTTGGCAGCCCTGGAATGATCTCAGGGATGATTTGGTTAAGGTATGATGAGCATTTGGCCGCTCAGGGCCTCTACTCACTGGAGTTTAGAAAGATGAGGGGGGGATCTCATTGAAATTTACCGAATAGTGAAAGGATGGAGTGGATGTGGAGGGAATGTTTCCACTAGTGGTGGAGTGTAGGATCAGAGGGCACAGCCTCAGAATAAAAGGACTTAACTTTTTCTAAAAAGGTTTTCTAAAAGGTTTTCACTGTACCTTGTTACACGTGACAATAAACTAAACTGAAAGGAGATGAGGAGGAATTTGCTTAGTCAGAGGGTGGTGAATCTGTGGAATTCATTGCCACACATGGCTGTGGAGTCTGTCATTGGGCATTTTTAAAGTAGAGATTGGCAGGTGCCTGATTAGTCAGGGCATCAAAGGTTACAGGGAGAAACTACTATTGAATGGCGGGGTAGAATCGATGTGCCGAATGGCCTAATTCTCCCCCGTTGTTTTATGAATGTACAAGATGCTGGATACAATAAAAAGAACAGTCACAAGATCTGTATGCAATGACGGGAATAGAATGGGTGAATGCAAAGAGCCTTTAATACAGAGTAGGTAATCATGATCTAGAAGTCACTGGTTTAAGGGGAATGGGCCAAGATGTAAGAGGAACCAGAGGAGCAACTTTTTCACACAAAGGATGGTGGTATATGAATTGAGCTTCCAGAGGAGGTAGTTGAGGCTGGTACTAAAACATAGTTTTAAAGACATTTGGACAGGAACATGGATAGGAAAGGTTGAGAGGTATATGGGCCAAACATAGGCAAATGGGACCTGCTTAGATTGGGAATCTTGGCTGGTATGGACAAGTTGATTAGCCTGCACTTGGAGTATTGCATGCGGTTCTGGTTGCCCATTACAGGAAGGATGTAGAGGCTTTGGAAAAGGTTTACCAGAATGATGCCTGGATTAGGAGGAGTTAGCTAAAGGAACAGGTTGGAGAGGACTTGGATTATTTTCTCTGGAATGCTGGAGGTTGAGGAGAGACTGATAGAAGGATATAAAATTATGGGAAGGGTAGACAGTCAGAACCTTTTCCCCGGATGGAAAAATCAAATACTGGAGGGCACAGCTCTAAGATGAGAGGGGTAAAGTTTAAAAGAGATGTCATGCGGTAACCTTTCTACACAGAGGGTGGCTAGTGCCTGGAAGGGGTGGTTGAGGCAGATATGATAATGGTATTTAAATATCCGCTGATTTACTCCAGCATTTTGTGTCAATCTTCGATTTAAACCAGCGTATGCAGTTCTTTTCCACAAAATTTAGTTGAAGTGGTCACATTATCTTCAGCGCCAACAGAGTCAAATGTCAAGCCGGGAGAAAAATTCCGGAACCACAAAAGCACCACAAAAGAACCTCAAAGGCAGACTGCGGCATTGATTTTCTGGAGATGCCTTTGATCTCTGGACGCGTGGAAATGTTTACTCGTCCTGAGCCCACAGCAACTGTCGGCCATTCGGTCCCTCTAAGCATTCTCAAAATCCAAAGAGATCATTGCTCATCTGCCTTTCAATTGACTTGGTTTCTTAATCAATGAACCCATTCTTGTAAAAGCCTGATCAATATGCCCAGAGTAGGGGAATCGAAAAACAGAGGTCATGGGTTTGAAGTGAGGGGTGTAAAAAGTTATGGGAACCTGATGGGTCACTTTTTCATGCAAACAGTCCTTTCAAAATTGTACCCTGCATGCAGGGAGTGGATGAGAGAGTGGGATGAATGGTGAATGTGATCAATGGTTGGCGTGGACTTGTTGGACAGAAGGACGAGTTTCTGCACTAGACCTCTAAACTAAACGAAAACAACCCAATAGAATTCACAACAGACTAGCAAGGTTGTGTCGGAAGGAACTGCAGATGGTGGTTTACACTGAAGATAGACACAAACTGCTGGTGTAATTCAGCGGGTCAGGAAGCAAAACTGGAGAAAAGGCAAATCATTTCCACATTAGGCTGTGGAGGCCAAGTCAATGGATATTTTTAAGGCAGAGATAGATAGATTCTTGATTAGTACGGGCAATCAAGGGGTTATGGAGAGAAGGCAGGAGAATTGAGTTGAGGGAAAGATAAATCAGCCATGATTGAATGGCGGAGTAGACCTGATGGGCCGAATGGCCTAATTCTGCTCCTATCACTTGTGAACTTATGAATGGGTGATGTTTGATGTCGAGACCCTTCTTCAGACTCGTACAATGACATACAATGTTTCAGTCAAAAGAAGGGTCTCGACCCGAAACATCACCCATTCCTTTTCTCAAGAAGATGCGGTCTGATCTGTTGAGTTACTCCAGCATATTGATGCTTTCAAGTTAAATTCATGAATCCATTTCCTTTTTCTTCTTCCTTCCCTTGGGAGCAAAACGGATTGAGCAACCGGCAGAGTTGCTGCCTTACGGTGCCAGGGTCCCGGGTTCGATCCCGACTACTGGTGCTGTCTTTAAGGAGTTTGAACGTTCTCCCCGTGACCTGCGTGGGTTTTCTCCGAGATCTTCGGTTTCCTCCCACGCTCCAAAGACGTGCAGGTTTATAGGTTAATTGGCTTGGTATCAATGTAAATTGTCCCTCGTGTATGTAGGATAGTGTAAGGGGATCGCTGGTCGGTGTGGACTCGGTGGGCCAAAGGGCCTGTTCCTGTGCTGTATCTCTAAACTAAACTAAACTAATAATTCGACACAAAAAACGAAGGAGTGATGAATGCTGAAACACTCAGCGAGTGCGAGATGGAGATTCAGAAACAAAAACTTCAAAGGCAATCATGAGATTACTCTATTTTGGTTGATTTCTGCCCGCAAGCCATCGGTTAAAAGCACTGAATGCCTTGGGTACACAGACATTTAAAGAATCAAAGGTTCCCGAGTTGGCCATTCACTGCATCTGTGCCAGGGTTTTTGTGAAAGACTTGCCAAATTATTCTCCGACCTCGCAGCCGTGTCATTTTTTTTTGTTCCATTCCTTTGAAGTTCATTGGGGAGTATAAGTATTCCCTAAGTATTACTTCCCTAAGTCTCTCGAGGTGAGGATGAACGAATGATGGAGAAAATGTATGCGCTGACAAATTTTAACACCAATGGACATTGATCTTATGTCTAATGTCTTCACAAAATGTGAAGTTAGTTGGACGCCACATGATGTTGTAGGAAGAAACTGCAGTTGTTGGTTTAAACCAAAGATAGACACGAAATGCTGGGATAATGGGCCTGTCCCACTTAGGCGATATTTTAGGCGACCGCAGGCGACTTGGCTGTCGCAACATGGTCGCCATTGTGTCGCCTGGAAAGGTCGTAAGTAGTGTCCTCAGTCGCGCAAAGAGTCGTAGCGTCTTCCTGGTTGCTGCCAAATTTTCAACATGTCGAAAAATGTTCGGCGACAGTGGGCTTGACGCATATGAGCATATCTTGACGTCTCCTGACGTAGGTGCTATGGTAGCTTGTCGCCAGGTTAACGTAGGTTGTCGCCAGGATGATGTGGGTTGTCGCCGGTGCTGACTTTGGTGAATTCCATTGGCGACATCCTACGTCAACCTACGCCAACCGGCGACTGAATTGTCTTACCTAGTCGTAGCTTGTCGTGGTGTGGTCGTAGGTGGACGTCCTTAAGGTCGCCGGTTGTCGGTAGCTTGCCGTAGCTTGACGTCGACTAGGAGGTAGGTTGTTGTAGACATTGTGGTAGACATGGTCCTGTCACTGGTTTTACGGCGACCTGCTACGACTACGACAGTCGCCGGCAGTCGCCAAAAATATTGCCTAAGTGGGACAGGCCCATAATTCAGCGGGACAGGCAGCATCTCTGGAGAGAAGGAATGGGTGGCGTTTCGGGTCGAGATCCTTCTTCAGATCGAATCAGGGGAGAGGGAGATACAGAGATAAGGAAATGTAAGGTGTGAAAATGAGACAAAGGAGATAGAGATCAAGGAAAATGTAGATATACCATTGTTATCTAGGAGAAGGTAACAACAAAGCAAACAGAGATAAAATGTAAATGAGGACAGTCAGACTAGTCGGAGAACTGTGAAGGGAAACATAGAAACATAGAAAATAGGTGCAGGAGGAGACTATTCGGCCCTTCGAGCCAGCACCGCCATTCAATATGATTATGGCTGATCGTCCGCTATCAATAACCCGTGCCTGCCTTCTCCCCATATCCCTTGACTCCACTAGCCCCTAGAGCTCTATCCAACTTTCTCTTAAATCCATCCAGTGATTTGGCCTCCACTGCCCTCTGTGGCAGGGAATTCCATAAATTCACAACTCTCTGGGTAGAAAAGTTTTTTCTCAGCTCAGTCTTAAATGACCTCCCCTTTATTCTAAGACTGTGGCCCCTGGTTCTGGACTCGCCCAACATTGGGAACATTTTTCCTGCATCTAGCTTGTCCAGTACTTTTATAATTTTATATGTTTCTATAAAATCCCGCCTCATCCTTCTAAGGATGGAGAGAGAGGGAAGGCAAAGGTCACTTGAAGTTAGAGAAGTCAATATTTATATCGCTGTGGTGTAAGCTGCCCAAGCGAAATATGAGGTGTTGTTCCTCCAATTTGCACTGGGCCTCACTCTGACAATGGAGGAGGCCCAGGACAGAAAGGTCAGTATGGGAATGGGAGGAGGAGTTAAAGTGTTTAGCATCCGGGAGATCAGGTAAGTTTAGGCGGACTGAGCGGAGGTGTTCAGCGAAACGATTGGCGAGCCTGCGCTTGATATGTAGAAGTCCACACCTGGAACTACGGATACAGTAGGTGAGGTTAGAAGAATGTTTCAGATTAGGATCCTTCCTCAGACTGATGATGCTCCTTAATCCAAGTTGATTAATTTTCCCGTTTTTAAAAACAAAAGGAATTATTCCATGAGTGGCTTAGATATCCCCTGAAGAATGTACTGCCTTCAATGATCATAGGTGACCTGGAAGTAGACCTCTACAGATTATGCTTTGGTCTATTCCTCCAACATTCAACGCCAAATTCGATTAGTAAGGATGTCAGGGGTTATGCGGAGGAGGCAAGAGAATGGGGTTGAGAGGGACAGGCAGAACAGCCATGATGGGCTGAATGGCCTAATTCTGCTCTTTGAATGAACATATAAACTCACTAGATTTCTGGATACCCATGGTATCAAGGAATAAGGCAATTGTACAGGAAAAGAACACAAGATATTGAGATGTTTCCATAGTTGGGAGAGTCATAGAAAAGGGGATGACTTATGGTCTCAACGTGACCCAGTCATTCCTTTTCTCAAATGAAAATGTACCCGGTGATACATTATTCAAAATCTTCAGAGCGTCTCATTGTCCAAAGACGCAATGTATTTTGTTTTCTCAATAATCTCCAAGTAAATAAAAGAAAAGATAGAACATGTAAATGTACAGCACAGGAACAGGCCCATCTGCCCACAATGTCTATGCTGAACATGAGAAGACCATGAGGCCAAGGATAGACACAAAATGCTGGAGTAACTCAGCAGGTCAGGCAGCATCTCTGGAGAACATGGATAGATGACATTCCGGGTTGGAACCCTTCTTCAGACCATAGGAGCAGAATTAGGCCATTTGGCCCTTCGTCTACTCCACCTTTCAATCATTGCTGATCTATTTCTCCCTCTAAACCCCATTCTCTTGCCTTCGCCCCTTAACCTTTGACGTCCTTCCTAATCAAAAACCTTTCAATCTCCACCTTAAAAATACCCAGTGACTTGGCCTGCACAGCAATCTGTGGCAATGAATTCCACAGATTCACCACCCTCTGGTTAAATCAATTCCACCTCATATCCATTTTGAAGGTACATCCTTTTATTCTGAGGCTGTACCCTCTGGTTCCAGACTCTCCCATTGCTGGAAACATCCTCTCCATGTCAACTCTAAATCCAAGATAAACTAATCTTCTCCACCTGCACATGATCCATATCCCTCCATTCCCTGCATATCCATGTACCTATCTAAACACCTCTTAAACAGGACTATCGCAGATGCCTCCGCCATCAATGGGAGGATGTGATACAGATACAGGTGCTGGTCTGAGGAAACTGATGGGATCCTTCCCAACTGATTTGATTTGGTGGATGAGTCCATAATCACGGACTCTGTGGATAACCTCGATGAATATGTTGTTGTCACAGACTTCGTCAGGAAGTGTGTGGAGGAATTTGTACCCAAGAGGAGTTTAAAACATGATTATTCTCATTATTAAAAAGGCCCAGCAGCGTCTGTTCTTCCTGAGACGCTGAAGAGAAACAGACTCCCTCCACCTCTGCTGGAAAACTTTTTACCATTGCACAATAGAGGAGTGTCCTGAACCTACGGATGCACGGTGTGGTATGCCAGCTGCACCGCATCTGAGAAGAAACAACTGCAGCGGGTCATCAAGACTGCTCAGTGGATCATCGGCTCCCCACTTCCACGCTTGGAGGAGATCTACTCAAGCCGTCTCCTCCATCGGGCCAAAAAGATCCAGGATGACCCCACCACCCCGGGCACTCTCTATTCTCCATCCTCCCTCTGGCAGACTCAGAGTCATGAGAGCAGTACCAACAGACTGAAGAACAGTTTCTTCCCCATGGCTGTGAAGAGTCTGCTACAGTAAACTATGACACCCCCCCCCACACACACACACACACACACACACATACATACACACACACACACTACCACCTTCCAGCCAACGGACAATAACTTCTGCACTTAAAAACACAATCTTTTTCATTCATTTACCAAACTGTACTTGCACTTTACTGTTTTTATTGTACTTTTTATGTATTTATTTATTTTTAATCTCTTTTTTTTACGATTTTTGCTTGGTGCTGCTACAGAAGGAGATGCTGCCAAACGAAATTTCGTTGTATATTGTACAATGACAATAAGGATTCTATTCTATTCTATTTAAAGAAGAGCCCCGACCAAAAAATGACCAAAAAATTAGTCCCCCCCATTCACTCTGTGGATGCTGCCACACCCACTGAGTTCATCTCGCACTTTGTGTTTTTGCTCAACATTCCAGCATTGCAGTAGCTTTGTTAGTTTAAAGAAATAGTGAAATAGTGCGGAAACAGGCCCTTCGGCCCACCGAGTCCGCACGGGCTAGGGTCAATTTTACATTTCGACCAAACCAATTAACCTACATACCTGTACGCCTTTGGAGTGTGGGAGGAAACCGAAGATCTCGGAGAAAACCCACGCAGGTCACGGGGAGAACGTACAAACACGGTACAGACAGCACCCGTAGTCAGGGTCGAACCTGAGTCTCTGGTGCTGTAAGGCAGCATCTCAACCTCTACGCCACTGTGCCGCCCTTTGTGTTTTGCTCAAGATCCCAGCATCGGCACTCTGCTTATATCTGCTTGTATCCATTGCCCACACATCTGAAGCGTCCTGACCCGAAACGTCACCTATCCATATTCTCCAGAGATGCTGCCTGACCCGCTGAGTTACTGCAGCACCTTGTGTCTCAGTTTGTTTTTTGCTATTGTCTGTGTTGTGGCTTTGTTCGTAAACATGCTCCAGCTTCTCACAATGTCTTTCTTCTTGATTTAATTCATATAATTACTTGAAAATCAGCGTGCCTGATTGTTGAGCAACCAAAATATTGTGTATCTGTCATTTAAATCATTTCATATTCTTATTAACTTAGCAAATGTTTACATTTTTCTCAAATGAGGGAACAGGGAACTGCAGTTTCGAGTTCAGTTTATTGTCACATGTGCCAATTAAGGTATAGTGACATTTGAGTTACTATACAGCCACACTAAGTGAAAAGTAACCATCCACGGTCGGGCGATCAAAGCTCCCGCAGCCGACGATCGAAGACCCCGTTGGGGTGATCGAAACTCCCACGTCGGGGCGGTTGAGACTCTCTCCGCGGCATGGAGCTCCCGAATCGGCCTCTTCTTACCAGCGGACTTCATGATGTTAAAGTCCACAGGCCCCGCGGTTGGAGCTTCGATCGCAAGCTCCACTATAAGATCGTAAGCTCCACTATGGGATCGCAAGCTCCACTATGTTAAAGTCCCGCAGACTCCCGCGGCTTGGAGCACCGGGTCGGTCTCCAGGAATGGCCGCCAACTCCATGATGTTAGGCCGCAGTGGAGACGGAGTTACGATACGGCAAAAAATCGTCTCGCCGTCGAGGTAAGAGATTGAAATAAAGTTTCCCCCAACCCCCCTCCCCGCCCAGCCCCCACATAAAACAAACCAAGGAACACTAAAACATGCTTTTAACACACACTAAAAATAACACAAAGAAGAAAGGACAGACAGATTGTTGGCGAGGAAGTCATTGCTGGTGGTGCCACCAGTTGCTAGTTTACCAAGGAAAGACACACACACAATGCTGGAATGATTCAACATGGATTGGTGAAGTTTCAGGTCGGATCAGGCCTGAAGAATGGGAACCTCACCCGTACATGTTCTCCAGAAATGCTGCCTGACCCGCTGAGTTACTCCAGCATTTTGTGCCTTTCCGTTTCAAGTGAATGATGTGACCATCAGGTTTGTGCAATACCTAATGATGACAAAGGTTACAATAAAATTACAAACGAGGATTTAATTGCAGCTATCCATATTGACATGTCTGCTCAAGAAACTCTGAACATTTTGTTTCCACCGGGTTTATGACATTAATATAGCTCCTTTATTTTTTTTATTATTAATTTTGCTCTTGTTATTATCAGTTTGCTTAATTGGGTGCTGGTAATTCTCCCATTGATATAAATCCCTACAGAGAAAAAATACAGCTTGGATTTACGCCTGTAACAATGTCAAAACAATCTAATTGCATTTTTAATAGTGCTGATAGATTAATACTATTTACCAAACCCTACAGTCCTAGAAGCTAATATTAATATTTGTAATTATCTTTTGTCAACACTTCAAGATATTCTGAGGCAAACATTCATTCTGTTTTGCTAGTGCTAAGAGCCAAGTACAATCTGGATAGAGCGGAGAGGATGTTTGGGAGAGTCTTGGACCAGAGGACATAGCCTCAGAAATGAAGGATGTTGCTTTAGAAAGGAGATGAGGATACATTTATTTAGTCAGAGGATGGTAAATCTTTGGAATTCATTGGTATGGAAGGCTGTAGTGGTTGTCAATGGATTTTTTTGAGGCAGAGATAAATACATTCTTGACTAGTACTGGTGTCAGGGGTAATTGGAAGAAGGCGGGAGAATGGGGTTAGGAGGGAGAGATAGATCAGCCATGATTGAATGACAGAGCTGATGGGCCAAATGGCCCATTTCTACTCCTAACTCTTATGAACCTGAGTAATCATCTTCAATATATTCACTTTAACTGTAGCCTGACATGCCTTAGGTTTAGTTTGAGATTTAATATTGTTACATGCAACAAAGGAACAGTGATAAGCTTTGTTTTGCATGCTATCCAAACAAATCAGATAATGCTATACACAAATATATTCAAGCCAAACTCGTAGGGTGGTAAAAAGGGCTTTTGGTACATTAGTCTTCATCTGTCAAGGTATTGAGTAGAGAGGTTAGAACATAATTTTACAGTTGTACAAGACATTGGTGGGCCCGCATTTGGAGTAATGTGTTCAGTTTTGGATACCCTCCTATATATAGTCTCTACAACCTTTCTCAAACAGAAGGACAATATTAGCCACTCCAATGCAGGAGCTTGATTTCCCCAACGAGGAGGCCCGTCGCCGGCTATGGGAGTAAGATCGTCCCGTCAACGGAAGGTTAGAGGCCCCCGACTGCTGGAGGACAAAGAAGGGAGAGATTGAACTTTTTCTCGCCTTCCATCTCAGTGAGGAATGTGGCGGAGTCACTGTGTTGGATGTTAAAATGTACATTGCTTTATATTGGTATGACTGATTGGTGAATCATTTTCCTCATATGTTTCAAAACATACTTGGCTAATAAATAGACTTGGCTTGTACTCGCTGGAATTTAGGAGATTGAAGGGGGATCTTATAGAGGTTTACAAAATTCTTAAGGGGTTGGACAGGCTAGATGCAGGAAGATTGTTCCCCATGTTGGGGAACTCCAGAACAAGGGGTCACAGTTTAAGGATAAGGGGGAAGTCTTTTAGGACCGATATGAGAAGATCTTTTTTCACACAGAGAGTGGTGAGTCTGTGGAATTCTCTGCCACAGAAGGTAGTTGAGGCCAGTTCATTGGCTATATTTAAGAAGGAGTTAGATGTGGCCCTTGTGGCTAAAGGGATCAGGGGGTATGGAGAGAAGGCAGGTACAGGATACTGAGTTGGATGATCAGCCATGATCATATTGAATGGCGGTGCAGGCTCGAAGGCCCTAATGGCCTACTCCTGCACCTATTTTCTATGATTCTATGAATAAAGTATGATTAAGATTATGATACAGTGCACCCACGCTTTGTTCTTGGGTTGTGTTGGGCTTTGTTGCAACAGTGAAGGGGACCACAGACCGATAGTTTAATTTTGTTTATTATTGTCGCGTGTACCGAGGAACAGTGTGAGGCTTTTTTTGTTGCATGGCCATTCAGTTGATGAGAAGAATATAGATAATCATAATCAAGCCATGCACAATGCACAGATACAGGACGAAGCCTACACCATGTGAGCGAGATAAAGTCCAATAATGTAATTCATTTAGTTCAATCTCACTGTGACCTGAAGTTAAGAATTTGTCCAAAGGACCGTTCATTAATCAATGCAAAGAGATAAACAACATGGAAACAGGCCCTTCGGCAATACTGACCAAGATGTCTGAATAGTCCCATTTGCCTGCCATCGGCCCATCCCCTTCTAAACCTTCCCTATCCATTGTAGGCTGTGAAGCGCTTCAAAGAGGAAAACAGCAAACACTTTTGACAACAGACAACCTGCAGTACTTTATTGGTTAATAAAAAGACACAAAGTGCTGGAGTAACTCATCCAGTCGGGCAGCATCTCTGGAAATGTGCAAGAAGGAACTGCAGATGCTGATTTAAACTGAAGATAGACACAAAATACTGGAGTAACTCAGCGGGACAGTCTGAATACGGGTCTCGACCCAAAACATCACCCATTTCTTCTTTCCAGAGATGCTGCCTGTCCCACTGGGTTTCTCCAGTATTTTGTGTCCAGCTCATCGGGGAAACATGGTGGGGTGACGTTTGGGTTGGGTGCCTTCGTCAGACTGATTGTAGTTGTAGGGGCGGTAAGAGAGCTGGTAGTGAAGAGGGGCGGGACAATGCCTGACAAGTATTAAGTTAGGACATTAGCCTGGAGGATGTGGAATCGATGTGGGTGGAGCTGCGAAACACTAAGGGGCAGAAAACGCTAGTGGGTGTTGTGTACAGGCCACCTAACAGTAGTAGTGGAGTTGGGGATGGCATCAAACAGGAAATTAGAAATGCGTGCAACAAGGGTAAAACCTTTATAATGGGTGACTTCAATTTACATAAAAATTGGGTGAATCAAATGGGCAGGGGTGCTGAGGAAGAGGATTTCTTGGAATGTATGTGGAAGGGTCGGGCCATCCTAACAGTCAAACCCCTCGGCACGGGGGGAATAGTCCAGAGAAAGGCCAACTTCCTGACGAATTGAGAGACCAATAAAAAGGCTTTCCCACACCTGGCTCCTCGCCTTAATTTCGCTAAACAACATGTCTAGACTCGGTATTGAGTAATGAGAAAGGGTTAGTTAGCAGCCTTGTTGTGCGTGGTCCCTTGGGCAAGAGTGACCATAATATGGTTGAGTTCTTCATTAGGATGGAGAGTGACATTGTTAATTCAGAAACACGGGTCTGAACTTAAAGGAAGGTAACTTTGAGGGTATGAGACGTGAATTGGCCAAGATGGACTGGCAATTGATTCTTGTAGGGTTGACGGTGGATATGCATTGGAAGGCATTTAAAGACTGCATGGATGAACTACAACAATTGTTCATCCCAGGTTGGCAAAAGAATAAATCAGGGAAGGTAGTGCATCCGTGGATAACAAGGTAAATCAGGATAGTATCAAAGCAAAAGATGAAGCGTACAAATTAGCCAGAAAAAGCAGCCTACCAGGGGACTGGGATAAATTCAGAGACCAACAGAGGAGGACAAAGGGCTTAATTAGGAAAGGGAAAATGGAGTATGAAAGAAAACTGGCAGGAAACATAAAAACTGACTGCAAAAGTTTTTATCGATATGTGAAGCGCGAAAGATTAGTTAAAACAAATATAGGTCCCTTGCAGTCAGAAACGGGTGAATTGATCATGCGGAACAAGGACATGGCAGACCAATTGAATAACTACTTTGGTTCTGTCTTCACTAAGGAAGACATAAATAATTTGCCGGAAGTAGCAGGGGATCGCGGGTCAAATGAGATGGAGGAAATGATGAAATCCAGGTTAGCCGGAAAGTGGTGTTAGGTAAATTGAATGGATTAATGGAGGGTAGGGAAGATTCAAACAAGAGGGCATGACATGAGAATTAAGGGACAGAAGTTTAGGGGTAACGTGAGGGGGAAACTTCTTTACTCAGAGGGTGGTGGCTGTGTGGAATGAGCTTCCAACAGAAGTGGTGGAGGCAGGATCGATTTTAACATTTAAAAGTAAAGTGGATAGGTATATGGACATGAAGGGCATGGAGGGGTATGGTCTGAGTGCAGGTAGATGGGACTAGGGGAAAACAAATGGTCGGCACGGACTGGAAGGGCCGAGAGGGCCTGTTTCCGTGCTGTAATTGTTATATGGTTATATGGTTATAAATAAAAGCATGACATATGAGTTTTTGTTGTCCAAGTGGCCCAGAGCGGAGTGGAGGGCCAGCGAGGTCACGTCCACCGTTGATCTGTTGTGGCGGTAAGCGAACTGCAGTGGGTCCAGGTTTTTGTCGAGGTAGGAGTTGATTTGCTCCATGATCAACCTCTCGAAGCATTTCATCACCACAGGCGTTAGTGCCACAGGTCGATAGTCATTGAGGCACGTCACCTTGCTCTTCTTGGGCACCAGTATTATTGATGTCCTTTTAAAGCAGGTGGGGACCTCAGACCTCAGAAGTGACAGGTTGAAAATGTCCGTAAAAACTCCAGCCGGTTGGTCCGCACAGGTTTTTAGAACACGACCAGGTATACCATCAGGTCCAGGCGCTTTTCGAGGGTTCATCCCTCTGAAGGATTGCCTGACGTCGGCCTCTGTGACTGAGACTGAAATACCATCACAGCTAATGGGGGCTCGGAAGGTTTTTGTGGGGATGCAGTCCTCCAGACATTTCTTTATAAAGTCTGTAATGACTGTGGCATATTCGTACAAGTCCGTTGCCGTGTCCTTGAACATTGCCCAGTCTACAGACTCCAAACCATCTTGGAGTTGTTCCTCTGCCCCCCACCCCCCCCTCCCGACCAGCTCTGTACTGTCATCACCTCTGGGGGTGCGCTCTTTAATTGCTGCCTGTAGGCAGGGAGAAGCAGCACCGCAGTGTGGTCGGATTTACCAAAGTGAGGGCGAGGGGTAGAGCGGTAAGCATTCTTGATGGTGGTGTAGCAGTGGTTGAGGGTGTTTGGTCCTCTGGTGCAGCAGGAGACATGTTTGTGGAAGTTGGGGAGTGATTTCTTTTTGTTTGCCTTATTGAAGTCCCCAGCAATGGTGGTAAAAGCCTCGGGGTAAGATGTCTGGTGTTTGTTGACCATGGCGTGCAGCTCCTCCAGTGCCAGACGGACGTCTGCCTGGGGTGGGATGTAGACCATGGTCAGGATGATGGAGGTAGAAGGGACGGCACTTCACCGCCAGATGTTCCAGGTGTGGAGAGCAGGAGTTGGACAGGACTGCCACGTCTGAGCACCACGAAGAGTTAACCATGAGGCTGACGCCCCCTCCTCTCCCTTTCCCCGATGCAGTGTACGGTCCATGCGGTGGATGGAGAACCCTTCAGGCTGGACCGCTGAGTCTGGGGAGCTGCGGGTGAGCCATGTCTCTGTGAAACAGAACACAGAGCATTCCCTCAGCTCCCTTTGATAAAGCAGCCTTGCCCTTAAGTCCTCCACTTTATTTTCAAGGGACTGTACATTGGCCAGTAGGATAGTAGGGAGAGGGGGCCGAAGTCCCCTGCGCTTCAGTCTGACCTGAAGTCCTGCCCATCGGCCACGTTTCCGGACACAATGGAGGCTTCCTCTTTGTTTCCAGGTACTGGGTGGACTGTACCTGCTGTTTCTGCAGACCTGCGCTGGAACGGGAATTCCCTCTCAAACGGCACCTCCAGCTCCGTAACGAACGGGGGTTCCGCCAAAGTCGGGAGCTCCAGCTTCATTGTTTCTAGGAGATCCAGCCTGTCGGTGGTGCCGTACCTTCCTCAGTCGGGTCGGGAGTTTCACAGCCGGTGTGAGAGGATTTAAAGTCCGGGGCTCCCGCAACTGCGGGGGATCACGAAATTGCCAGCGCTTTCAGCTGCCCAAGCAGCTTGTCTGAAACGGCACCGATTACTGCCGTTTCCCTGATGCAGGTGAGTGCTTGAAGTTGTAGTAAATCTTTAAAAGTCGCCGCAGGCAGTTACTAGTCTGTACGGAGTTTGTACATTCTCCCTGTGACCTGCGTGGGCTTTCTCCGAGATCTTCAGTTTCCCCCCCACACTCCAAAGACGTACAGGTTTGCAGGTTAATTGGCTTGGTGTAAATATTAAAATTGTACCTAGTGTTGGATAGCGGGGATGTTTGGTCAGTGCTGACTAGGTGGGCCAAAGGGCCTTTTTCAGCGCTGCATCTTTAAGCGACACTAAGCTAAACTAAGCCTGCCATTTCCTTCCTCTTGTTTTCTTGGTCTTCTGCTGACCTTCTCTTTCCAAACATAATAGGAAGCAATGTTCTGTGTTGATTTGCTCAGCACGTTCTTTTCTCAAAGTGCCCATTCTGGGAAGATGTTGTCATCCGTTTTTCTCGGTATACTACTCATTATTCATAAAGTCTATCAGAAGTTGTGTTCTTCTATGCTTTTTAGAATCAGACCTTACGGTGCATGTACAAATACATTTGAACCTTGAACCTTGAACATACAGTAGGGAAACAGGTCCTTCAGTCAAACTCGTCCTATAGCAAGTTATCCCATCTACACTAATCCCATTAACCAGAATTTGGCCCATATCTCTCTAAACCTTTCCTGTCCATGTACCTGTCCAAATATTATTTTTCTACCCGCCTCAGTCAGCTTGTTCCATATACTTGCCACCTCTGTGTGTAAAAGTTGCCCTTCAGATTACTATTAAATATTTCCCCCTCTCATCTTAAACTTATGCCAACAGGTTTAAGTTAATTTAGTTTAGTTTAGAGATACAGCGCGGAAACGGGTACTTCAGCCCACCGGGCCCACGCCGACCAGTGATCCCCGCACATTAACACCATCCTACACCCACTAGGGACAACTTTTTTACATTTATCAAGCCCATTAACCTACAAACCTGTACATCTTTGGAATGTGGGAGGAAACCGAAGATCTCGGAGAAAACCCACTCAGGTCACGGGGAGAACGTACAAAACTACATACAGACAGCGCCCGTAGTCGGGATCGAACCCAGGTCTCCGGCGCTGCATTCGCAGTAAGGCAGCAACTCTACCACTGTGCCACCGTAACCGCCCTCCGGGTTCTTGATTCCCTGGGAAAAATATTCCTCTGGCAGCCGTTCCATATCCCTACCACCCTTTGTGTAAAAATGTTGCCCTTCCGGTTCCTATTAAATCTTTCCTCCCTCACCTTAAACCTGTGGTAAAAGACTGTGCATTCACCCTATCAATTCCCCTCATGATTTTAAACACCACTGTAAATCACCCCTCAGCCTCCCGAGCTCCAAGGAATAAAGTCCTAGCCTGCCCAACCTTTCCCTGTAGATTGTGGCCGAGTTTCTTCAAGGATTAAATCATCCGTGGCCATGTGTGTTTGTCTCTCTCAGCAACTATAAACCTTGATACTTTGAAGTATAATGATGAAATTCCCTTTGAATGACTTCAATTGATTTTTGTTTTTTATCTATTCACTGAAGATCTCATGGGTACCAGCAGAAAGACTGGAAGACTCGGTTTATACCCTGCTTATAGAAACTTACTTGTACATCAGAAGATTGTTCATACCAGGTCCAGCTTAAGATAAGGGGGAAATCCTACCACTTTTTTCACACACTGGAAAGTTGAGGCACTGGAGAGTGTACCACCAAAGCAAACCATCACATCCTCCCAATCCATTTGCAGGAGAAGTGAACTATGAGCGGAGTCTTCTCCCTCACCATCTTTAGGGCGGACCTTTAGGAAGGAGAGGAGGAGGAATTTCTTTAGTCAGAGGGTGGTGAATCTGTGGAATTCATTGCCACAGACGGCTGTGATGACCAAGTCAATGGGCATTTTTAAGGCAGAGATTGATAGATTCTTGATTAGTACTGGTGTCAGTGGTTATGGGGAGAAGGCAGGAGAATGGGCTTTAGAGGGAAACTAGACCAAATGCAGAGCAGCGCCAGGGCCTGGAACTCGGCCCGGTTCTCGTACTGGGCTCGGCCCTAGCTGTAGACCCCAGCCGTCAGCTCGGCCGCCGCCTGGAGTCGTCCCTGATCCCGGACCTGTTGGGTCTGCTCCCCCAACGCAGCCGCCGCCATGCGAGCGCTGGAGTTCCCCTCCCTCCCGGAGTGTCCCGTCCTGCCTTGCGAGTGCATTGTGACGTCACTTGGGTTTTTGTTTTCCGAAAAGGGTGCATTTTCGGGCTGTTTTTAAAACTTGAAACGATTAAAAACTTCAGAAATATAGGTGGGAATGTGAAGGAAATGTGTTTATCGCCTCGACGGGATAAATGTGAGTAGAATGTGTGAAAATGGGAAGGATGTGGCCTAGCGTTTGGAAGAAAATAGGAATGAACTAGACACACACACACACACACACACACACACACACACACACACACACACACACACACACACACACACACACACACACACACACACACACACACACACACACACACACACACACACACACACACACACACACACACACACACACACACACACACACACACACACACACACACACACACAAGACAAAGAGTTTTAGTATTAGAGAGATATAAATCAGCCATGATGTCAGAGTAGACTTGATGGGCCAAATGGCCTAATTCTGCTCCTGCTGTCTTATCAACTTCTGAACATCAAGGGTTTGGTTAGATTCAGCTAACTGCAATGGGTGGGCTCCACTGTTTGCAGACCGAACACAAAAGAGCCTGTCCTACTTACTCATGGCAATTCCTGGCCTGTGACTGACCAAAAGAACACTGTGGGTGCCATTGAGTGCTTTAAGTCTCTTCAATCTGGAGCATATGGAAGCCCAATGGAAATAGGAGACCCAAGCAACATCTGCCCCCATCATCTACCTCCTCTCTCACCTGTGGCAGAGTCTGACAACAAAAGCCTTTCACTGTACTTGTGATGATGAACTAAAGTGTAACTGGATCTCGCATTAACCTCATCAGCTTTAGGGTGGCACGGTGCTGCAGCGGTAGAGTTTCTGCCTTACAGCACCAGAGACCTGGGTTTGATCTTGACTGTGGGTGCAGTCTCGGTATGGAGTTTGTAGGTTCTCCCCGTGACTGCATGGGTTTTCTATGAGTGCACTTCTTCTTCTTCTTCTTTCGTGTGGCGTGCACATCCTAAAATTGCAGGACAACTTGTTCTATTTGATCTTCTGTTTGTGCACGTTGAGTTGATTGCATTAGTCGAAACAGGGCGGACCATGTGAAGGTTGCAATCTCCCACCCCTATGGGTGCACCGTTTCCTCCCACACTCCAAAGACCTGCAGGTTTGTAGGTTAATTGGCTTTGGTAAAAATGGTAAATTTTCATATTGTGTACGGGGATCGCTGGTCGAAGCGACTCGGTGGTCCAAAGGGCCTGTTTCCACTCTGTATCTCTAAACTAAACACAATCAGTGCGCACGTAACATGAATGGAAACATGGCATCCTTAACCCCGAGGGACTGCCGAAGAACAAGATACCTTGATGGCATTTAATTACAGTATAAGCTCTGCTCTACTTATTAAATTGTGCTGTGCAGTCATTAAGATGCACTTATTCAGGCTAATTCAATCTTAGATTCATATTCATCGAGTCATACAGCGTGGAAACAGGCACTTCAGCCCAACTTGCCCATACCGGCCAACATGTCCCAGCTACACTAGTCACATCTGCCTGCGTTTGGTCCATATCCCTCCAAAGTTGTCCTATCCATGTACCTGTCTGACTGTTTCTTAAACATTGGGATAGTCCCAGCCTCAACTACCTCTTCTGGCAGCTTGTTCCATGCACCCACCACCCTTTGTGTGAAAAAGTTACCCCTCAGATTCCTATTAAATCCTTTCCCCTTCACCTTGAACCTATGTCTATGTTCTATGTTCTATGAACCACTGTTGTATAACCTTAGTACCTCCATTAATGTAAAGAACTTTGGTCAACGAGAGTTGTTTTTAAATGTGCTATAGAAATAAAAGTGACTTGACTTGACTTGACTATGTCCTCTGGTCCTCGATTCCCCTACTTTGGGCCAGAGACTCTGTGCATCTCTATTCCTCTCATGATGTTATACACCTCTCTATAAGATCACCCCCCATCCCCCTGCGCTACAAGGAATGGAGACCCAGCCTACTCAACCCCTCCCTATAGCTCAGACCCTCTAGTGTTGGCAACATCCTCATATATCTTCTCTGAACCCTTCCAAGCTTGACAATATCTTTCCTATAACATCTATTCAGAATAGCTTGAAACTCGACGTAATATATGGAGCACACGTACAAGTAATTCAGATTGTGTTTAATGAAAAGTGCTGGAGTAATTCAACAGGTCAGGCAGCATCTCTGGAGGACATGGATTGGTGATGTTTTGCATTGGGACCCTTTGTCAGACTTATTCCTTCCACCAAAGAAGCTGCCCGACCCGTTGAGTTACTCCAGTACACAAGAACCCAGTATCTGCAGTTCCTTGTGTCTTCAGATATTGTTGGTGATTATATGTCTCCCCTCCCTCATCCTGATTACCACTTCTTATCCTGCATTATTTACTTTTATCCGCGTCTCTATCATGTATACAGCAAGCTTCTTCGTAAATGCTTCAACGTTGTCCATGTCTACCATTCCATGTGTCTCTGGCTTTCATGTTCTTTAGACTTCAGACTTTAGAGATACAGCATGAAAACAGGCCCTTCAGCCCAACGAGTCTGTGCCGACCAGCGATCACCCCTGTGCACTACCGCTATCCTACACACTAGGGGATAACAATTTTATCTCGGAGTCACGTGAGTGACTACGTGAAGGCCCCGTCCAGCACGCATGCGCGACATTAGCGTTCATGCAGTGCACCCGCGACGAACGGGAGTGCAAGGCGCTCCCGCTACAATTTGAAAGTCGGGCCGACAGGTAAGTGTTTTACCGTGGCCGTGTGTATTTTCTCTGTGGTCTGCTTTGTGTTCCAGGAAGAATGAGCAAGACCAGAGGAAAGAAATCTGTAGCTCACCCCCGTTCGTCTCCCGTTGAGGAGCGTTCTTTGGAGGGGGGGGGGGGCAAGAATCGGCAGGATTGACTACCGAGCCAAGCCCAGCACCGCTAGAGCAGCCTGAGCAGTGGGCTGGAGATACCTGCAACCAGAACCGGGCGGTAGTATCCGACGATTCGAATGAAGATGCCACACCGCTCGAGAGCGGCAAAGGCAGCCGCCTAAGCCGGATGGAACGGCTTATGGAGCAATTGCTCCAGCGAGATCTGTTGAGAGAGCAGCAGCAGACTCGCCAAGGGAGCTCAGGCACTCCCGCAGTGCCCTTTACGGCACTGGCCATTGCTTCACCTTCTATTGAAGGCAGCATTGGCATCCAGGTCTCGGCTGGTCAAGAAGAATCGTCGCTGGCTGAAGATGACCCACTCCACGAGCGGGTCGGTCTTTAGAGCCGAAACTTGCAGCCAACATTGACCACCCGTCCTCAAAACCCCTACAAGAACGGGTGGTCAATGAGGCTCTTGAACAATATACAGCCCCAGATAATTGTACATTATTGAATGTACCAGCTGTAAATAGCCAAATTTGGGGACATTTGGGGCAGAACATCAGGAACCTGGAGTTGAAGCTCCAGAAAACCCTAAAACTCCTGACTGCAGGAATAACATCATATGCCTGGTCCATAGATGGTGTGGACATCACCACAAACCAGCAAGATACATTAGCTCTGCTGTGCACCACTCAATATGAGATTAGCAATTTACGGAAGGAAATCATCAAGCCTGCCCTCAACCCTAAGTTTGCAGGACTTTGCAAAACACCGGGTTCAGAACCTCCAATTCTGCTCTTTGGAAAGGACCTTCCAAAAAAGGTGAAAGACCTGGAGGAAGAGTTCAAGACCTTTGTCCTCGTGAGGGCAGGTTTGGGACCAAGCAGACCTAACAAACCCAGGCGGCAGTACCCCACGGCGTCCACCAGTCGTCGACTACCATATGGGACTGGTGAAAGCTCGGGGTCCGCAACCATTCCCCGTAAGCCTTTTTTAGGCCAGGGCCCAGAGCAGACCCCATGGAAAATGCGCCATTCCCAACATCAACATCAACAGCAACATCAACAGCAGCCCTCTACAGCCCAGCAGACACCTCATCGTCCAGCGAAGAGGCAGAAGAAGCACCAGTAACCATGGAGGTAGGTGGGTCTGGTTCCTCTCAGCATATGAGCAGTAGGGGCTCTATACTAACAGGGGGGAGATTGCACTTGTTTTTGGATGCATAGGAGTCTATCACTAATGACAAATATAAACTCAGCAGCATTCATGGCTATAAAATTGACTTTGTTCGTGAAAACATGCCGCCAGTTCAGCATATACCCCAAAGGGTATTCACCCTCTCAGTCAAAGAGAAACAAGAAGGTCAAGCTGAACTGATGAGGCTACTAGCAAAAGGTGTCATTGAAAGAACAAAACATGAACCTTTGGAATTTGTGTCTAATATTTTCGCTAAAACTAAAAAAGATGGTGGATGTTGCATCATCATTGACTTAACTTCTTTAAACGAGTCTGTTAAGTATATACATTTCAAGATGGAAACTTTTGAAACAGCCAGACAATTGATTTCTAGAGGGTACTTTCTGGCAAGCATTGATTTAAAAGATGCCTACTACTCAGTACTCAGACGCAAGGAGCATCGTAAATACCTGAAGTTTATCTGATGAAACAGCTATGGCAATTTAAAGCATTACCAAATGGGCTAACCTCAACTCCAAGGTTGTTCACAAAAATCTTAAAACCTGCCTTGGCATTATTGAGGAAACAAAAGCATATAATCATGGCGTACTTAGACGACATTTTAATAGTAGGGAAAACCTTGGAGACAGCCATTTTGGCAGTAGCAGCCACAAAACGTTTGTTTGAAACTTTGGGGTTTGTCATACATCCAGATAAATCCAATTTGACACCATCCACAACCATGAACTATCTTGGATTTGCAATTGACACTATTCGCATGACTGCAACTCTGCCGAAGGGGAAGGCAACAGAGTTGGCACATTCATGCAATGAACTAATGGTTAATCATCAGCCAACCATACGGCAGGTAGCTAGTGTCGTTGGGAAAATGGTAGCAGCCTTTCCAGCTGTACAATTTGGGCCTTTGCACTATCAAAATTTACAAAGAGCAAAAGTGCACACACTAAAGAAAAACTCAGGTCACTTTGACCGAGCTATGAATTTAACTGCTAAATCCATTCCAGAGTTACAATGGTGGACAAGGAACATTAGGCTTAGTTCCAGTCCCATAATAATCACCAATCCAGTATTAACCATTCAAACGGATGCCAGTGCTTTGGGCTGGGGAGCAACTAACATGCAATCCAGCACAGGGGGCAGATGGACTAATTTTGAATCATCTTGCCTACAGACACTGGGTATTAACTACTTAGAAATGTTGGGTGCGTTTTATGGTTTAAAAGCATATTCATCTAATACGCATGATGCACATGTTCGGTTGCAATTAGATAATACCACGGTGGCTTATATCGCGTGGGTGGTGTAAAGTCGATATCATGTGACAATTTGGTCAACCTAATCTGGCAATGGTGTGTCAAAAGACATATTTGGCTATCAGCAACTTACCTACCAGGTAAGCAAAATACAATGGCAGACACCAGGTCACGCAAATGTAACGATAACATCGAATGGATGTTAAATCCCAAAGTATTTGCTGAAATTACTAAGCAATATGGCACACAAGATATCAATCTATTTGCATCCAGGCTGAATCACCAGGTACCAACGTATGTCGCTTGGGAACCAGACCCTGAGGCAGCAGCAGTTGATGCATTCACGCTGCATCGGGGGAAAATGTTCTTCGATGCTTTTCCTCCCTTCTGCCTCATCAGTTGGGTATTACGCAAGATTCAATTGGATTCCGCTTCAGGAACCTTGATAATACCCGACTGGCCTACACAGCCATGGTTCCCAGTGGCCCTCGATATGGCTGTCGAAACACCATTGGAATTCCCCAGCAGTCCAGTATTATTAATTCACCCAGTGTCAGGCATTAGTCACCCGTGCCATGACAGAGTCATTCTCCTGGCTTGCAGATTTTAAAAAGACCTCTAATGGGCCTGGGACTGTCTGAGGACGCCATCAACATGATGACCGCATCCCACCGGGAGTCCACCAGGAGACAATACCTGACCAACATAAGGGAATGGGAACGGTATTGCTCCAAAAAAGGAACTACCTACACAACAGCAACAGCTACCAGTGTTGTGGAGTTCCTGGTTGGATTACAATGGGATGGACTCAGCTACAGCGCCATCAATACAGCCAGGAGTGCGTTGTCAGCTTATTTGGTTCCAGCAGCAGGACAACTGGCTTTGGAGTCCCATCCACTGGTGGTCAAAATCATGAGGGGTATTTTTAACACTAATTCCCCCAGACCAAGGTACACTCAGATCTGGGATGTCAGCATTGTGCTGACGTACCTTAGGGGATGGCCACCACCCAGGTCACTCACGCTGGAACAACTTACTCTGAAATCAGTCATGCTAATGGCACTAATGTCAGCTCAAAGCGTACAGTCCCTCCACCTTCTGAGGCTGGACAGCATGAAGAGTCATTGGACTATCACATTCCATTCCATGATGAATGTGATACCACAATATGGTATCACATTCCATATTCAGGGTCTGGTCAAACAAACTAGATCAGGAACCAGCCTCCAGTCATCGAGTTCCGGGCATATTCATCTGACCTACGGCTGTGTGCCAAAACTCATCTCGCCATTTACATAGACACAACATACAACTTAAGAGGGAAAGAAAAAGCCTATGGATAAGCCACAAGAAGCCCCATGGTCAGGTGACGGGCCAAACCATTTCAAGGTGGCTCAAGCAGGTGCTTAAGTCTGCAGGAGTCAACACTAATAACGTACAACCATATAACAATTACAGCACGGAAACAGGCCCTCTTGGCCCTTCCAGTCCGTGCCGACCCCGAATATTTACAAATCTTACTCCACCAGGGCTGCATCCACATCAGTGGCTAGGCGAATGGACGTGCCTATGGACCATATTCTGGCCAGAGCAGGATGGTCCTCGGAAAGAACTTTCCAAAGGTTTTATAATAAGCCGCTGGCGGAACCTGCTACATTTGCAGACAGAATTTTAGAGTTTGCAGATAATATTTAATTTAAGCCCGGGGGAGCTCTTTTTTTGTTGTTGTTATTAATAAACCTTTTTTGTTCACAAACAGGTTATTGTTGATTATGATAACATACTTCTTCCCTCAAAGGTCTTCAGACAGCGAGTGAAGCATGATGAGCTGGTACACAGTTCGGAATCACAGAGCTTTGAAGTCTTCACGTAATCACTCACGTGACTCCTAAATAAAATATTAAGATTAAATGAGAACTTACCAGTTCGAAGTTTGATCTGTATTTTATGAGGAGTTACGATGAGGGTTTACGTGCCCTCCGCTCCCACCCTCTATTATACAGATCAACTGGTAATTAAGTTCTTATTTTTTCTTTACTATATTTATTTCAATCGTTGTATTTTTTCTGTGAATCCACACCGCTGCTTTGAAGAATGTCGTGCATGCGTGCTGGACGGGGTCTTCACGTAATCCCTCATCGTAACTCCTCATAAAATACAGCTCAAACTTCGAACTGGTAAGTTCTCATTTAATCTTACTATTTTACCACACAAAAGCAGCCCCTTTTGGCCCAGAGCCCGCTAAACGTTTCCTACCCATGCAGGCATAAAATGCTGGTGAAACTCAGCGGGTGAGGCAGCACCTTTGGAGAGAAGCTGCCATTTCGGGTCGAAACCCTTCTTCAGTCCTACCCATGCATCTGTCCAAATGCCTTTTCAGTGGTGTTATAGTACCTGCCTCAACAACCTCCGCTGGCATCTCATTCCGTATACCCACCAAATACTGGAATATTAGTTTATCAAGTTATTTAAGTAACATGAAAGGTTTAGAGACAGAAGGAACTGCAGATATTTGCAACATTGTAAATGAACATCGACTTGCGTTGACAATAAACTAAACTCAACTCAAGGCTAGTTTACATCTTGGTGCCTTCATGAAAGTTATGGCTATGGATGCCAATGCCCTGTTAACCTGCAGCATCATCAGAACAATTTGAATCCTATCCATATTGGTTCAACCACCCATGTGCATACAAATAAATACACTCTGGCGACATTTGGGCACACAATTGGGCACACAAATACACTCTGTCAGGACATTTGGAGTATTATTGATTTTGCACTTTAAACATGACATTACAACATCATTTTTGTGCTTCATTGGCAATATGACCATAAGTCGTAGATGAAGAATTAGGCCACTCTGCCCATCGAGCTTACTCCGTCATTCAATCCTGGCTGATCAATCTCTCCCCCTCAATGTTATTCTCTTGCCTGCTCCCCATAACCGTTGTCCCCTAACTAATCAAGAACCTGCAAATCTCTGCTTTAAAAATACCCAATGTCTTGGCTTTCACCCGCCCTTGGCAATGAATTCCACAGATTCACGAAACAAATCCCTCCTCAAATCCTTTCTTCAAGTACGTCCTTTTATTCTGATGGTGTGCCCTCGGGTCCTAGACTCTCCCACAAGTGGAAACATCCTCTCCACATCCACTCTATCCAGGCCTTTCACTATTCAGTAAGTTTCAATGAGATCCCTCCTCATCTTTCTAAAATATATGTAATCAATTGGAGCAAAAAACAAACTGCAAACTAAAGGAACTCAGCGGGTTAGGCAGTATCTGTGGAGGAAAATAGACTGATGATGTTTCAGGTCAGGACTCTCCTTCAGTCTGAGGAATCATTCCGACCTGAAGTACCATCTGCCCATATCATTGAAACATAGAAACATAGAAATTAGGTGCAGGAGCAGGCCATTCGGCCCTTCGAGTCTGCACCGCCATTCAATATGATCATGGCTGATCATTCAACTCAGTATCCTGTACTTGCCTTCTCTCCATACCCCCTGATCCCTTCGGCCACAAGGGCCACATCCAACTCCCTCTTAAATATGGCCAACGAACTGGCCTCAACTACCTCCTGTGGCAGAGAATTCCACAGACTCACCACTCACTGTGTGAAAAACGATTTTCTCGTCTTGGTCCTAAAAGACTTCCCCCTTATCCTTAAACTGTGACCCCTTGTCCTGGACTTCCCCAACATCGGGAACAGTCTTCCTGCATCTAGCCTGTCCAACCCCTTAAGAATTTTGTAAGTCTCTATGAGATCACCCCTCAATCTTCTAAATTCCAGCGAGTACAAGCCAAGTCTATCCAGTCTTTCTTCATATGGAAGTCGTGCCATCCCAGGAATCAGTCTGGTGAACCTTCTCTGTACTCCCTCTATGGCAAGAATGTCTTTCCTCAGATTAGGAGACCAAAACTGTACGCAATACTCCAGGTGTGGCCTCACCAAGACCCTGTACAACTGCAGTAGAACCTCCCTGCTCTTGTACTCAAATCCTTTTGCTATGAATGCCAACATACCATTCGCTTTCTTCACAGCCTGCTGCACCTGCATGCCTACTTTCAATGACTGGTGTACCATGACACCCAGGTCTCGCTGCATCTCCCCTTTTCCTAATCGGTCACCATTCAAATAATAGTCTACCTTCCTGTTTTTGCCACCAAAGTGGATAACCTCACATTTATCCACATTATACTGCATCTGCCATGCATTTGCCCACACCCAGTCTATCCAAGTCATCCTGCAGCCTCCTAGCATCCTCCTCACAGCTAACACTGCCCCCAGCTTCGTGTCATCCGCAAACTTCGAGATGTTGCATTTAATTCCCTCGTCCAAATCATTAATGTATATTGTAAATAGCTGGGGTCCCAGCACTGAGCCTTGCGGCACCCCACTAGTCACTGTCTGCCATCCTGAAAAGGACCCGTTAACTCCTACTCTTTGCTTCCTGTCTGCCAGCCAGTTCTCTATCCACATCAATACTGAACCACCAATACCGTGTGCTTTAAGTTTGTATACCAATCTCTTGTGTGGGACCTTGTCGAAAGCCTTCTGAAAGTCCAGATACACACATCCACTGCTTCTCCCTTATCCACTCTACTAGTTACATCCTCAAAAAATTCAATAAGATTCGTCAGACATGATTTACCCTTCGTAAATCCATAAACTTAAAAGTAAAGTGGATAGGTATATGGACGTGAAGGGAATGGAGGGGTATGGAGGGAATGGAGCAGGTTGATGGGACTAGGGGAAAACAAATGGTCGGCACGGACTGGAAGGGCCAAGAGGGCCTGTTTCCGTGCTGTAATTGTTATATGGTTATATGTATGCTGACTTTGAATCCATGCTGACTTTGTCCAGTGATTTCACCCCTTTCCAAATGCGCTGCTATCCCATCTTTAATAATTGCCTCTAGCAGTTTCCCCACTACCGATGTTAGACTAACTGGTCTGTAATTCTCCGTTTTCTCTCTCTCTTTTTAAAAAGTGGGGTTACATTAGCTACCCTCCAATCCTCAGTAACTAGTCCAGAATCTAAAGAGTTTTGAAGGATTATCACTAAGGCATCTGCTATTTCTGGGGCTACTTCCTTAAGTACCCTGGGATGCAGCCTATCTGGCCCTGGGGATTTATCGGCCTTTAATCCATTCAATTTACCCAACACCACTTTCCGGCTAACCTGGATTTCACTCATTTCCTTCATCTCATTTGACCCGCGATCCCCTGCTATTTCCGGCAAATTATTTATGTCTTCCTTAGTGAAGACAGGACCAAAGTAGTTATTCAATTGGTCTGCCATGTCCTTGTTCCCCATGATCAATTCACCCGTTTCTGACTGCAAGGGACCTACATTTGTTTTAACTAATCTTTTGTGCTTCACATATCGATAAAAACTTTTGCAGTCAGTTTTTATGTTTCCTGCCAGTTTTCTTTCATACTCCATTTTCCCTTTCCTAATTAAGCCCGTTGTCCTCCTCTGTTGGTCTCTGAATTTCTCCCAGTCCCCTGGTAGGCTGCTTTTTCTGGCTAATTTGTACGCTTCATCTTTTTCTTTGATACTATCCCTGATTTCCCTCGTTATCCACGGATGCGCCACCTTCCCTGATTTATTCTTTTGCCATACTGGGATGAACAATTGTTGTAGTTCATCCATGCAGTCTTTAAATGCCTTCCATTGCATATCCACCGTCAACCCTTGAAGAATCAATTGCCAGTCCATCTTGGCCAATTCACATACCCTCAAAGTTACCTTTCTTTAAGTTCAGGACCCGTGTTTCTGAATTAACAATGGCACTCTCCATCCTAATGAAGAACTCAACCATATTATGGTCACTCTTGCCCAAGGGGCCACGTACAACAAGGCTGCTAACTAACACTTCCTCTTTACTCAATATCCAGTCTAGAATAGCCTGCTCTCTCGTTGGTTCCTCCACATGTTGGTTTACAAAACTATCCCGCATACATTCCAAGAAATCCGCTTCCTCAGCACCCCTGCCAATTTGATTCGCCAATTCTATATTTATGAAGTCACCCATTATAACGGTTTTACCTTTGTTGCACGCATTTCTAATTTCCTGTTTGATGCCATCCCCAACTCCACTACTACTGTTCGGTGGCCTGTACACAACACCCACTAGCGTTTTCTGCCCCTTAGTGTTTCGCAGCTCCACCCATATCGATTCCACATCCTCCAAGCTTATGTCATTCCTTTCTATTGCGTTAATCTCCTCTCTAACCAGCAATGCTACCCCACCTCCTTTTCCTCTCTGTCTATCCTTCCTGAATATTGAATATCCCTGGATGTTCAGCTCCCAGCCTTGGTCACCCTGGAGCCATGTCTCCGTGATCCCAACTATATCATAATTATTAAGAGCTATCTGCACATTCAACTCATCCACCTAATTATGAATGCTCCTCGCATTGAGACACAAAGCCTTCAGGCTTGTTTTTACAACACTCTTGGCCCTTTTACAATTATGTTGAAAAGTGGCCCTTTTAGATTTTTGCCCTGGATTTGTTTTCCTGCCACTTTTCACCTCGCTACCTATTGCTCCTATCCTCATTTTACACCTCTCTGTCTCTCTGCTCACACATTTAAGAAACCCTCCACTTCTTATTCTCCGTTTGTTATTTTTTTCTTCTTTCCTCCCTACGTGTTGCGTCTGACTGCTTCTCTTCTCTGCCTCCTGCCTCACAAACGGACTACTTGCCTTCTCTATTTGAGTCCCTCCCCCCAAATGATCTAGTTTAAAGTCTCCCAGTAGCCTTTGCAAATCTCCCCGCCAGGATATTGGTTCCCCTCGGGTTCAAGTGCAACCCGTCCTTTTTGTACAGGTCACACCTTCCCCAAAAGAGGTCCCAATGATCCAGAAACTTGAATCTCTGCGCTCTGCACCAGTCCTTTAGCCACGCATTTATCCCCCACCTTGCTCCATTCCTACTCTCACTGTCGCGTGGCACAGGCAGTAATCCTGAGATTGTTACCTTTGCGGTCCTTCTCCTTATCACTCTTCCTAACTCCCTAAATTCTCCTTTCAGGACATCCTCTCTTTTTCTACCTATGTCATTGGTATCTATATGTACCACGACCTCTGGCTCCTCTCCCTCCCATTTCAAGATATGTTGGACATGTTCAGTCACATCCCGGACCCTGGCACCAGGGAGGCAAACTACCATCCGGGTCTCCTGACTGCGTCCACAGAATCGCCTATCTGACCCAGTAGTAATAGTGTCCCCTATTACTGCTGCCCTCCTCTTCTTTTCCTTACCCTTCTGAGCAACAGGGCCGGTCTTTGTACCGGAGGCCCGTTCGCTGTTGCTACCCCCAGGTAGGCTGTGCCCCCCAACAGTACTCAAACAGGAGTACTTATTGCCAAGGTGTACAGCCACCGGGGTACTCTCTAGTCCCTGCCTCTGCCCCTTGCCTCTCCTAACCGTGACCCACTTTTCTGCCTCCTGTGGTTTTGGAGTGACCACCTGTCTGTAGCTCCTCTCTATGGCTTCCTCACTCTCCCTGACCAGACGGAGATCATCGAGCTGCTGCTCCAGGTACCGAATACGGTCCATTTGGAGCGCCATCTTGACGCACCTGGCGCAGATGTGGACGTCTGGAGAGCTATCTGACTGCATGACCTCCCACATCTGACATCCAGAACAGTAAACTGCCCTGGCACTCATCCTCCCCCTTACCCTGGATACAATACAATATACAATACAAAGCAAGGATTTTAGCTGAAAGAAATCAGCAGGGATCTGACTGCCAATCAGCTGCTCCCTCGAGTCGTCTTCCACCAATCAGCGGCTTCCTCAACTGCGAGCTGCGAATGGAACGTTACGGGTTTGGGCTCCTCCCACTGCACCCGCTCCCGGGCCTCTGTATTATATATATATCTTTTTATTTTTATTTTTATTAAACACAAAACGTTATCCTTTAAACTTTACTACTAAATACTGAACCCTTTACTCTCAGAATCCTTCACTCCCAGTTAATATATTAATGAAATGTAAAAATGTAAACGCCGGGTTGCACCCAATCAGCTGCTTCCTCTGGTCCTCTTCAACCAATCAGAGACTTCCACCAGATTCCCTCTCTGGAAGATGGAACGAAAGATTTGGGTGGAACGTTGCAGATTTTGGTCTTACAGCACCGGTAACGCCACCCTCTCGCACCAACGGCTCCCCGGGCCTCTGTGAAATGCAAGCCCCGTGCTAGATTTATGCTCACAGCACAGGTAACGCCACCCTCTCGCACCAACGGCTCCCCGGGCCTCTGTCACAGATATCCCCTCACAGATGCTGCCTGACCAGCTGGGTTTCTCCAGCAGTATATTTTTGCTGAAGATTCCAGCACCCACAATCTCCTGTGGCCCCTGTAATAAATGGGAACACCGAGACACATTGGCGTATCCGGTAGAGCCTCTGCCTCACAGCCCCAGACCCCCTGATTTGATCTTGACATTGGGTACTGTGTGTGTGGAGTTTGCACGTTCTCCCTGTGACCACGTAGGTATCCTCTGTTGCTCCTATTTCCTCCCACACCCCAAAAACTTGCGGGTTTGTAGGTTAATTGAACTCAAAGAATTTCCGCTAGTGTGTAAGGGATATGAAGAGAAAGTGGGGTAACATAGAACTTAGTTTAGTTTAGCTTAGAGACACTGCGCGCAAGCAAGCCCTGCGGCCCACCGTGTTCGTACCGACCAGCGATCCCCGCACACTACACAATCCTACACACACTAGGGTCAATTTACATTTATACCAAGCCAATTAACCTACAAACCTGGACGCCTTTGGAGAACTAGAATGAATAGGCAACCAGCGATCAGCATGGACTCAGTGGGCTGAAGGGCAGCTTCAATGCTGTACTTCTAAACTCAACCAAACTGATTAGGAACATTGAGCACCGAACTAATTCTCCCTATATGATTATGAATTGAATCGATTTCCGCCATAATAATGGTATAATTAGCATGGGTGCCTATGTCTGCCCTTCTCTGGTTACCTTGAACGATTTGATACAACCTAGTGACCACAAACTAGTTGATATCAGAAAATCAATTACGTTGGTGTGCGATTAGATTATTTCTGCAAGATTTAAATGTACTTCTTGAAGGGCAAATGCGCGAACGAGGTTTTAAAAAAAATATAGGCCAGATTCATGAACACATCTTGAAGAGGAAGATTCACTTTGGCAATATTGCCAATATTGCCAATTAAATTCAATGATGAATCACACCAGACAAAGGGTTTGGCCAATAACTATACTTTTTTATTAATTGCGATTAGTTCAAACGACTCACAGATTTGCCATGTGCATTAAACAATTCTTTAACTATTTGCACCACTCTTTGGTTTACTTTCACAACTTCCAAAACACACTGTATGGCAGGACAGTGGCACAAGGGTAGTGTCGCTCCCTTATAGCGCCAAAGACGTGCAGACTTATCGGATAAAGGGTTTCTGTAAATTGTCCCCTCTGTCTGGGGTAGAACCAGTGTATGGTGCGATCACTGGTCGATGTGGCCTGAGTGCGCCAAATGGCTTGTTTCCACACTGTATCTCTAAACCTGACTTAAATACCTCCTCTGGCAGCTCATTCCATATGCTACCACACTCAGTGTGAAAAAGTTGCCCCTGTACATTCATCATGTCCTAGTCCCGCCATGATTTCATACATCTCTGTGAGATCACCCATCATCCTCCCGAGTCCTAACCTGCCCAACCTCTTCCTGTAGCTTAGGGCCACCTCTTGGCAACAACCCCGTAAATCTCTCAGCACTCCTTCCAGCTTAATGACATCCTTCCTACGACAGGACACTGCAGCAACTCATCATCGCCTTCCAATCCCACAACCTCCACCAGCTTGAAGGACAAGGTTAGTTCGTTAGTTAGTTTGGAGGAACAAAGAACTGCAGATGCTGGTTTACACCGAAGACAGACACAAAGTGCTGGAGTAACTCAGGTGGTCAGTAGGCATCTCTGGAGAAAAAGGATGGGTGACATTTCGGGTTGGGACCTTCTTCACGCTCCCTGAACCCCACGCATTCTTTATCTTCAGTTAGTTTAATTTATTGTCACGTGTACCAAGGTACAGTGAAAAGCTTTTTATTGCATGCTATCCAGTCAGCAAAAAGACCATACATGATTATGACCAAGCAGTCCACAGTGTACAGATACGGGATAACGGGAATAATGTTAGTGCAAGATAAAATCCAGTAAAGTCCACTTAAAGATAGTCTGAGCGTCTCCAGTGAGGTAGATGATAGCTCAGGACCGCTCTCTAGTTAGATGAGATTAGATTAGATTAGATTCTTTATTTGTCATTTGGTTGGTGATAGGATGCTCCAGTTGCCTGAAAACAGCTGGGAAGTAACGGTCCCTGAATCTAAAGGTACTTAAAACTTCTGTGCCTCAAGCCTGACGGGAGACAGGAGAAGAAGGATTGAGCGGGGTGAGACTCGTCCTTGACTATGCTGGTGGCTTTGTCATGGAGGCAGTGTGAAGTGTAGATGGATCAATGGAAGGGAAGAAGGGTCTGAAGAAGGGTCTCGACTCGAAACGTCACCCATTCCTTCTCTCCAGAGATGCTGCCTGTCCCGCTGAGTTACTCCAGCTTTTTGTGTCTGTCAATGGACGGGAGGTTGGTTTGCAAGATGGTCAAGGGCAGCAAAAGCAGGGGAGCACCACCACCTACCCTCCAAACACATACCATCGCAACTTGGATATATATTCCCATTCCTTCATCATCTCTGGGTCAAAATCACAGAACTCATTGAGGCTAAACCCAATGCCCATATAGGGCAACTAGGGAAGACCAATTAAATGCTGGCTCAGCCTGCAAAGCTCACACCCCTTAAATTAATTTTACAAGCATTGTAATTTTTATTGCTATCTCGTGAAGAAATGTCACACAGTCTCCACCATTTCAAAGAGGGATGCGGAATCCTGGAGTAACTCAGCGGGCCAAGCAACATCTCTGGAGAGAGGGAATGGGTGACGTTTCAGGTCGAGACTCTTCTTCAGACTTGTCGTTTAATTTAATTTAGTTTAGAGATGCAGTGTGGAATCTCTAATCTACCAAATTCGGGCCCACCAAATTCGCGCCAACACCCCGCACACTACCGCTACCCTGCACACATTAGGGACAATTTACAAATTTACCGAAGCCAACTAACCGATAAACCTGTACGTCTTTGGAGTGTGGGAGGAAACCAGAACTCCCCGGGAAAAGCAACGCAGGTCACGGGGAGAACGTACAAACACTGCACAGACAAGCACCCGTAGTCAGGATCGACAATAGACAATAGCACAGGAGTAGGGCACTCGGCCCTTCGAGCCAGCACCGCCATTCACTGCGATCATGGCTGATCATCCCCATTCAGTACCCAGTTCCTGCCTTCTCCCCCATATCCCCTGACCCCGCTGTCTTTAAGAGCTCTATAGAACCCGGGTCTCTGGCGCAGTAAGGCAGCAACTCCGCTGCTGCGTCACCGTGCCGCCCAACTTCCTTTCAGAGAGTCGCCCAACTTCCTTTCAGAGAGTCGCATTTGTAGACCCTGGTTTGTTGTGTGGTTTCTCAGCCAACTGATCTCTCCATTGGAACAGTTGGCAAGTTTCTAACTCCCACAGCTACTTCGCGACTAAAAACTGTTGGGGATTAAAAAGCCGGCCATAGGTCTGAGGGAATGAAATTGTTCCCATGGCGTCGCGGGGAATAAATTAAATGCAGTTATTTCAAGGTTGGGACCTTTGTCTCCAGAATGTACTTGCATTTGAATGACCCTTAATAAGTATTTAGAGCCTGGTCAGAAAGCATGACTAATTGTTTTAGTAATATGTGGCTGCACAGAATGAATAGCTCTCTTTGATAAGTAAACGATACACTTGAGGCATTCATCCACAGCAGAAAAGTCACACATTGGTATAGAAACCGAACGATAATGTTGCACGGATGAAAAATAATGTTGCCATTAGCTTTTTGTTGGTGTCAACAAAAAACG
Organism: Okamejei kenojei; assembly: GCA_035221665.1. Lineage (NCBI taxonomy): Eukaryota > Metazoa > Chordata > Chondrichthyes > Rajiformes > Rajidae > Okamejei > Okamejei kenojei. The sequence continues at coordinate 186,449,094 of CM069131.1, read as the reverse complement.
GAATAATGAATGCAAGCCTGCATTAAAACACAGGCAGAAACGACACTGGAATCTGGACGACTAAAGCTTTCCGTTTTCAAGGGAGACTGTGTGACAGATTTGCCTCTTATGCCCAAGGTCAGACGCAAGGAAGAATATGATGTATCAGAGATTGCCCACTTTTGCATTAACTGACACAGTGAAGGCACCATTGTCTCTTGCCTCAGAACATGTTGGGTCCAAGCCCACCAAAGATAACATAGCTTGAAACCCAGGCTGTTGCTTTAACGCAGCGATCGCAGTATTACCGATCACAGTGCCACAAAGTCAGTGGAGGTTTGTTTCGAATGAGAGACGGGAGACCCCAGAGACACAAAGTGCTGGAGTTACTCAGCGGGTCGGGCAGCATCTCTGGAGAAAGTGATTAGGTGACGTTTCGGGTCAGACCCCATGAACAGCAAGAGAGCTCCCTCTCAATAACTTCAGTTTAGTTAGTTTGGTTTAGCCCAGTTTAGCTCAGTTTAGTTTAGTGTACTGAGGTACAGTGAAAATCTTTTGTTGTGTGCTAAGCAGATTATACATGATTACCATCAAGCCATCCACAGTGTACAGATACATGATGAAGGCAATAATCTGAATCACGTTTAGTGCAATGTAAAGCCGATCAAAGATATTCCACCGGGTGGCACCGTCAGCGACAGCAGCCTCGCCAACAGTCTGTCTGTCTTTTCGTTTTTTTTTCATTTTTTTAGTGTGAAGTAGATTTTCAAAGTCTACAGAGAGATTTGGGCCATTTGGAAAAGTGGGCTGAAAGATGGCAGATGGAGTTTAATGCTGATAAGTGTGAAGTGCTACATCTTGGCAGGACAAATCAAAATAGGACGTACATGGTAAATGGTAGGGAATTGAGGAATGCTGTGGAACAGAGGGATCTAGGAATAACTGTGCATAGTTCCCTGAAGGTGGAATCGCATGTAGATAGGGTGGTAAAGAAAGCCTTTGGTGTGCTGGCTTTTATAAATCAGAGCATTGAATATAGGAGTAGGGAAGTAATGTTAAAATTGTACAAGGCATTGGTAAGACCAATTCTGGAGTATGGTGTACAATTTTGGTCGCCTGGTTATAGGAAGGATGTCAACAAAATAGAGAGAGTACAGAGGAGATTTACTAGAATGTTGCCAGGGTTCCAGCAACTATGTTACAGAGAAAGGTTGAACAAGTTAGGTATTTATTCTTTGGAGCGCAGAAGGTTAAGGGGGGACTTGATTGAGGTCTTTAAAATGATGAAAGGGATAGACAGAGTTGACGTGGATAAAGTTTTTCCATTGAGGGTAGGGAAGATTCAAAACAAGAGGCATGACATGAGAATTAAGGGACAGAGGTTTCAGGGTAACGTGAGGGGGAACTTCTTTACTCAGAGGGTGGTGGCTGTGTGGAATCAGCTTCCAGCAGAAGTGGTGGAGGCAGGATCGATTTTAACATTTAAGAGTAAAGTGGATAGGTATATGGACGTGAAGGGAATGGAGGGGTATGGTCTGAGTGCAGGTAGATGGGACTAGGGGAAAACAAATGGTCGGCACGGACTGGAAGGGCCGAGAGGGCCTGTTTCCGTGCTGTAATTGTTATATGGTTATATGGTTATATGGTTAGTGTGTTTAAAAAGTATGTGTTAATGTTCTGCGGTTTGTTTTATGTGGGGGGGTGGGGGAAATTTTTTTCAATCTCTTACCTTGCCGGAGAAGCGATTATTTTCCGGACTGTATCTCCGGTCGCTCTGGGGCCTAACATCATGGAGTGGGCGACCTTGCTCGAGACTCACTTTGAGCCCCACCGCGGACTTTAACATCAAGGAGCTCGCAGTCTCGAGTTGAGGCCGTCGGGAAGCTCCAAAAGCCGCACAACGTTCGACTAGCCCCAACCTTGGGTAGATCGTCCGGCACGGGGGAGCTGAGAATCCCCCCCCCCCCCCCCCCGATGCAGGAGCTCGAGCGCCCCGACGAGGAGTCCCGCCGCCGGCTACGGGAGTAAGATCATCCCGTCAACGGAAGGCTTGAGGCCCCCGACCACGGGAGAACAAAGAGAAGAGATTGAACATTTTTTCGCCTTCCATCACAGTGAGGAATGTGGAGGAGTCACTGTGGTGGATGTTCATGTTAAAATGTATTTTGTGTGTTCTGTTGCTATTTATTGGAATGACTGTACGGCAAATCAGATTCCCCGTATGTTGCAAAACATACTTGGCTAATAAAATAAGGTAGATAGTAATTCAAGACTGCTCTCCAGTTGTGGTGCTTGTGTAACATGACAGTATTTATCCCTCATGCAACTTCTAATTACGAATAATAATGTATATAGTGACTGTTTGTTACGGGCAAATTAGCTGCCTCATTCCATTCATCATGTAATGAGGGCAGTTCAACGATAACTAATTGACTGCACTAATTGGACTCGCTCTAACCAATTAAAATTATTGAATGAAGATGTCTTCCCCTTTCCTATGAGGAAGCCGGGCTGATTTTCCGTCAAGTGAAATGGATGAACATAATAGGAGCAGTAGTGGCCTGGGCACTTCAAGCCTCCTGCCCCCACCCCCCATTCAATCTGATCGTGGCTGATCTGTCCCAGGCCTCACCTCCTCTTCTGTGTCAGTCTCCCACAGCCTTAAAAGGACACAAAGAGTGCTGGAGAAACTCAGAAAGGCAGCACAGTAGAGTCTCGACCCGAAATGTCACCCATTCCTTCTCTCCAGAGATGCTGCCTGGCCCACTGAGTTACTCCAGCATTTCGTGTCTACCTCTGGAGAACATGGATCGGTGATGTTTCGGGTTGAGACCCTTCAGAAGTGACCTGACCTGAAACATCACCTATCCATGTTCTCCAGAGATGCTGCATGACCACTCCAGTACTTTGTGTGCTTTTGTGTAAACCAGCATCAGCCGTTCCCTGTTTTCTCCCATTGCCTTGAATTCCCTGACCGTTCAAAAATATACCCACCTCCTCTTTAAACTAGAAGAAGGGTCTTGACCCGAAACGTCACCTATCTCCTTCGCTCCTTAGATGCTGCTGCACCCGCTGAGTTTCTCCAGCCTTTGTGTACCCTCGATTCTCCAGCATCTGCAGTTCCTTCTTTAACACCTCCTCTTTAAATACCTTCACTGATTGATTATCCCAACTCTTCAGGTAGAGAACGCCAAAGATTCATCATTTTCTATGAAGGGAAGATCCGCCCAAACATGCTTCAGTGTACCTCGCTACACGTGAAAATAAACTAAACTGAACATTAAAGAGCGGTCCTGACCTCCCCATCTACCTCATTGGAGACCTTCAAACTATCTTTAATCGGACTTTATCTTGTATTCTGGCAGGCAGGTTTGCTAGTACTACACGAGTGGGTTTAACCTAAATAACGGGGGGGAAGGGGTTGACAAATTGGGAGTATAAGGATGGAGTTAAAAGGGAAGAGAGTGCAGGAAAAGTTAGGAAAGACACCCAAATTAATGGGACGGAAAGTTCCAGAAGGGATAAGAGAGTAAGGTCTGGTGAAATAGGAACTGGTGATAGAGGGGAAGTGAATTTCCGGATTAAAAGTGTTATATATGAATGCGCGAAGTATAATAACTAAAGTGGATGAGCTTGAGGCTCAGTTAGAAATTGGCAAGTATGATGTTGTGGGAATTACAGAGACATGGCTGCAAGGGGATCGGAGCTGGGAGCTGAATATTCAGGGGTATGCGTCTTATCGAAAAGACAGACAGGTGGGCAGAGGGGGTGGGGTGGCTCTGATGGTAAGGAATACAATTCAGTCCCTTGCGAGAGGTGACATAGAATAAGAAGATGGAGAGTCATTGTGGATAGAACTGAGAAATTGTAAGGGTAAAAAGACCCTAATGGGAGTTATCTGCAGTCCCCCAAACAGTAGCCTGGACATAGGGTGTAAGTTGAATCAGGAGTTAAAATTAACATGTAACAAAGGTAATGCTGCGGTTGTTATGGGAGATTTCAACAGGCAGGTAGACTGGGAAAGTCAGGTTGGTACTGGACCCCACGAAAGGGAATTTGTGGTGTGCCTCCGTGATGGATTCTTAGAGCAACTTGTACTGGAGCAGACCAGGGAGAAGGCAATTCTGGATTTAGTGTTGTGTAATGAACCAGATTTGATAAGGGAACTCGATGTAAAGGAGCCATTAGGAGGTATTGACCATAATATGACAAGTTTTAATCTACAATTTGAGAGGGAGAAGGTAAAATCAGATGTGTCAGTATTGCAGTATTACAATGGGGCCATGAGGGAGGAGCTGGCCAAAGTTGACTGGAAAGATACCCTAGCAGGGATGACAGTGGAACAACAATGGCAGGTGTTTCTGGGAATAATCCAGAAGATGCAGGATCATTTCATTCCAAAGAGGAAGAAAGATTCTAAGAGGAGTAAGATGTGACCATGGCAGACAAGGGAAGTCAAAGACAGTATAAAAATAAAAGAGAAGATGTATAACATAGCAAAGATGAACGGGAAGTCAGAGGACTGGGAATCTTTTAAAGATCAACAGAAGATAACTAAATGGGCAATACGGGGAGAAAAGATGAAGTACGAAGGTAAACTAGCCAAGAATATAAAGGAGGATAGTAAAAGCTTATTTAGGTATGTGAAGAGGAAAAATATTAGTTAAGATAAATGTGGGTCCCTTGAAGACAGAAACAGGCGAATTTATTATAGGGAACAAGGAAATGGCAGACGAGTTGAACAGGTACTTTGGTTCTGTCTTCACTAAGGAGGACACAAACAATCTCCCAGATGTACTGGGGGACAGAGGATCTGGGGTGACTGAGGAACTGAAAGAAATTCACATTAGGCAGGAAAATGTGTTGGGTAGACTGATGGGACTGAAGGCTGATAAATCCCCAAGGCCTGATGGTCTGCATCCTAGGGTACTTAAGGAAGTGGCTCTAGAAATTGTGGATGCATTGGTGATCATTTTCCAATGTTCTATATATTCAGGATCAGTTCCAGTGGATTGGAGGGTAGCTAATGTTATCCCACTTTTCAAGGAATGAGGAAGAGAGAAAGCAGGGAATAATAGACCAGTTAGCCCGACATCGGTGGTGGGGAAGATGCTGGAGTCAATGTTAAAAGATGTAATAGCGGCGCATTTGGATAGCAGTAACAGGATCGGTCCAAGTCAGTTTTAAAGAAGGAACTGCAGATGCTGGAGAATCGAGGGTACACAAAAAGCTGGAGAAACTCAGCGGGTGCAGCAGCATCTAAGGAGCGAAGGAGATAGGTCTGAAGAAGGGTCCCGACCAGAAACGTCGCCTATCTCCTTCGCTCCTTAGATGCTGCTGCACCCGCTGAGTTTCTCCAGCTTTTTGTGTACCCTCGGTCCAAGTCAGCATGGATTTACGAAGGGGAAATCATGCTTGACAAATCTTCTGGAATTTTTTGAGGATGTAACAAGTAAAAAGGACAAGGGAGAGCCAATAGTAGTGGATGTAATGACTTTCAGAAAACCTTTGAGAAGGTCCCACACTGGAGATTAGTGGGCAAAATTCAAGCACGTGGTATTGGGTCTAGAGTATTGACATGGAAAGAAAATTGGTTGGCAGACAGGAAACAAAGAGTAGGGAAAAACGGGTCCCTTTCAGAATGGCAGGCAGTGACTAGTGGGGTCTCGGTGCTGGGACCGCAGCTATGTACAATACACATTCATGATTTAGATGAAGGAATTAAAAGTAACATTATCAAATTTGCAGATGACACAAAGCTGGGTGGCAATGTGAACTGTGAAGAGGATGCTATGAGGATGTAGGGTGACCTGGACAGGTTGGGTGAGTGGGCAGATGCAGTATAATGAGGATAAATGTGTGGTTATCCAATTTAGTGGCAAGAACGGGAAGGCAGATTATTATCTGAATGGTGTCAGGTTAGGAAAAGGAGAAGTACAGCGAGACCTGGGTGTGCTTGTACATCAGTCACTGAAAGAAAGCATGCATGTAGAGCAGGCAGTGAGGAAAACTATTGGCAAGTTGGCCTTCATAACGAGAGGAGTTGAGTATAGGAGCAAAGAGGTCCTTCTGCAGATGTACAGGGCCCTGGTGAGATCACACCTGGAGTATAGTGTGCAGTTTTGGTCTCCTAATTTGAGGAAGGACATTCTTGCTATTGAGGGAGTGGATGCATAGGTTCACAAGGTTAATTCCCGGGATGGGGGGACTGTCATATGATGAATGAATGGAGCAACTGCGCTTGTATTCACTGGAGTTTAGAAGGATGAGAGGGATCTTATAGAACCATGTAAAATTCTTAAGGGATTGGACAAGCTAGATACAGGAAACATGTTCCCATTGTTGGGGGAGTCCAGAGCCAGGGGACCACAGTTTAAGAATAAGGGGTAGGCCATTTAGTACTGAGATGAGGAAAAACTTTTTCACACAGCGAGTTGTGAATTAGTGGAATTCTTTGCCACAGAAGATAGTGGAGACCGATTCCCTGGATGCATTCAAAAGAGAGTTAGATAGAGCACTTAGGCTAGCAGAATCAAGGGAAAACGGGAGGAGGCAGGAACGGGGTACTGATTGTGAAGGACAAGCCATGATCACATTGAATGGCGGTGCTGGGTCGAAGGGCCAAATGGCCCACTCCTGCACCTATTGTCTACGTATCTCTGCATTAAACGTGACACCATTTATTGTGTATCTGTACACTGTGGAGGGCTTGATTGGAATCATATCTAGTGTTTTTGCTGGCTGGATAACACGTAATGAACAAGCTTTTCACTGTGTCTCTGTACACTTGGTCGTTTGGATGCAGAACCGGGTTACTTAGAGAAGGCAGTTTTGTGGTGGAAGTGAGCTATTCCAGCTGGAGGTCTGTGACCAGTGGAGTTCATAAGATCAGAAAGTGATTGTGATCAGAGTAGAATTAGGCCATTCAGCCCATCGTCTACTCCGCCATGGCTGATCTATCTCTCCCTCCTAACCCCATTCTCCTGCCTTCTCCCCGTACTAATCAAAAATCTATCTATCTCTGCCTTAAATATATCCACTGACTTGGCCTCCACAGCCTTCTGTGGGCAAAGAATTCCACTTAGAAACATAGAAACATAGAAACATAGAAATTAGGTGCAGGAGTAGGCCATTCAGCCCTTCGAGCCTGCACCGCCATTCAATATGATCATGACTTATTCACAACCCTCTGACTAAATACATTTCCCCTCATCTCCTTCCTAAAAGAATATCCTTTAATTCTGAGGCTGTGCTCTCTGGTCCTAGACTCTCCCACTAGTGGAAACATCCTCTCCACATCCACTCCATCCAAGCCTTTCACTATTCTGTACGTTTCAATGAGGTCCCCCCTCATTCTTCTAAACTCCAGCAAATATAGGCCCAGTGCTGACAAACGCTCATCATATGTCATGATGAGTTTCTGCAGGGATCTGTGCTGGGACCTCTGTTGTTTGTGATATATATATATATAAACAACGTAAGCCTAATTGAAGGTAAGTTCATTTGTAAATTTTTGTTGACACCTCCAAAACAGGTGAAAGGACACAAAGTGCTGGAGTAACTCAGCAGGTCAGGCTGCATCTCGGGACAACATGGATAGGTAACGTTTCAGGTCAAGACTCTTCTTCAGATTGTAGATGATGTTTTGGGTCAGGACACAAAATAGGTGATATTGTCGACAGTGAGAAAGGCTGTCAAAGTATACAGTGGCATATAGATCAGCTGCTGAAATGGGTGGAAAAATGGCAGATGGAGTTTAATCCGAGCAAGTGCGAGATGTGCCACTTTGGGAGATCAAATGTAAAGGGTAAAGTATGTGGTTATTGGCAAGACCATTAACAGTATTGATGCACAGATGTACGTCCACAGCTGCCTGAAAGTGGCCACACATAGATAGGATGGCAAAGAAGCCATGGGGTATCCTTGCCTTCATCCATCGGGGAATTGAGTAGAAGGTCAAGAGTCTAGAGAGTCAAGGGTGTTTTATTGTCATGTGTCCCAGATAGAACAATGAAATCATTCCTTACTGCACCACAACAGAATATGTAAACATAGTGCACTGTAAACAATATGATAAACGAGAGAGAAAAACAAGTTCAGTGTGTATATACAGTATATACATACAATTATCAGAACATACGGTTGGTTTATTTTGGGGTTCTGTGTCCAGTACCTGTGCCTAGTTGCCTCAATACAGGAAGGATGTGATAGACACAGAGTGCTGGAGTAACAACGTGTCAGGCAGCATCTCTGGAGAAAAAGGATGGGTGACATTTCGTGTCGGGACCCTTCTTCGGACTCCTGAAATCTGAAGAAGGGTTCTGACCCGAACCATCACCCATTCTTTATCTCCAGAGATGCTGCCTGACCCACTGAGTTACACCAGTGCTTTGTGTCCATCTTTGGTGCAAACCAACATCTTCAGCAGCAAAAATGTTCCCAATGTTGGGGGAGTCCAGAACCAGGGGCCACAGTGTAAGAATAAAGGGGAGGTCATTTAAAACTGAGATGAGAAAAAATGTTTTCACCCAGAGAGTTGTGAATTTGTGGAATTCTCTGCCACAGAAGGCAGTGGAGGCCAATTCCCTGGATGAATTTTAAACAGAGTTAGATAGAGCTCTCGGGGCTAGCAGAATCAAAGGATAAGGGGAGAAGGCAGGCACGGGTTACTGATGGTGGATGACCAGGCATGATCACAATGAATGGCGGAGCTGGCTCGAAGGGCCGAATGGCCTCCTCCTGCACATATTTTCCATGTTTCTATGTTTCTTTCCAACATGGGAAGCATGTAAAGGCTTTGGAGAGAATGCACTGGAGATTTACCAAAAAGGTTGCCTGGATTAAAAGGTATCGAGTATAATGAGAGGTTGGACAGATTTGGATTGTCTTTTTCTATAATGTTGGAGGTTGGCAGAAGACGTGATAGAAGTTTGCAAAATTATGAGACATAAAAAAATATGGTAGAGAGTCAGAATCTCTTTCTCCGGTTGGAAATGTCAAACACTAGAAGCGGCGGCAGGTTGAGGAATGTGTAGGAAAGGTCTCGACCCGAAAAGTCACCCATTCTTTCTGTGCAGAGATGCTGCCTGTCCCGCTGAGTTACTCCAGCTATTTGTGCCTATCATCAGAGGTTGGGAAGATCACCAACTTAAGGCATGCAAGTGCAGAAAAAGAAATGGCTTGAATCTTTTAACACCTACTTAAGTCATTGATGATCTTCCAATACTATCGCTTTTGGCTGCCATCCAGGTTGGATATCATTTTGACTTGTTCATGCTGGATGAGAAATTGGGTTCAATGCCATCCATTTTCTGGCCACTCTTTGAGCTCTGACACTTCCTCAGTGACCTGTTTCCTTTGGCAGCAGAGTTGAGAGCTCCAGGTTTTGTGGCGTTAATATTACCAACAATCTGTCTTGGACGAGGATGTTGCCAGCACTCGAGGGCCTGAGCTATAGAGAGAGATTGAGCAGGCTGGGACTCTATTCTTTGGAGTGCAGGAGGATTGAATTGAATGATTTGAATCAATTTTGTTAGCCAAGTATGTATACATACAAGGAATTTGCCTTGGTGCTTTGCTCACAAGTAACACAAGATTTTCAGTAGACAATTAAAATTAAAACATTATAATTTACACATGTGAAGAATTAAATAAAATACCAGAGCAAAGGGAGGCTACAGACTTTTGGCTGTTGAGTATAGCTACTGCTTGTGGAAAAAAGGCTGTTTTTATGTCTTGTTGGGGCAGCTTGACAGTGCGGTGTCGTCTTCCAGGGAAGTGATTCAAAGAGTTTGTGGCCAGGGTGAGAGGGGTCAGAGATGATCTCACCCGCTCGCTTCCTTGCCCTTGCAGTGTACAGTTCTTTGATGAGGGGAAGGATGAGTGGTGATCTTATAGAGGTATACAAAATCATGAGAGGAATAGATCCGGTAGATGCACAGAGTCTCTTGCACAGAGTAGGGGAACCAGACGACATAGGTTTAAAGTGAGGTGAGGGATGATTTAATAGGGACCTGAGGGGGTTACATTTTCACACAAAGGGTGGTAGGTGTATAGAACAAGCTTCTAGAGGACGTAGTTGAGGCAGGTACTATCGCTATGTTTAAGAAATATTTAGACAGGTACACGGATAGGACAGGTTTAAAGGGATATGGACCAAATGCAGGGAGGTGGAACCAGCGTAGATGGCACATGTTGGCTAGTATGGGCAAGTTGGGCCGAAGGACCTGTTTCCACATTGTATGACAGCTCTCTGACCAACCACTTTTATGTGACAACCAAGACGGCATAACAACATCTAAACTTCCTTGGAAGACTGAAGAAATTCGGCATGTCTCCAATAACACATACACATTTTCTACAGCATGCTGTTGGGTCACATCACAGCTTGCTTTGGGAATAGCTCCGCCCAAGAACGCAAAAAAGTGCAGGGTTGTGGATGTAGCCCAGTCCATCACATCGACCAGACAGCCCACCATTGACTCCATCTACACTTGATGCTGCCTCGAAAAAGCAGCCAATATACTCAAAGACTTGTTCCACCCCAGTCATCCCTTCTTCTCCACACTCCTGTCGGGCAAAAGGAACCGAAGCTCAAAAGCGAGCACCAGCAGACTCAGGATCAGCTTCTTTCCATCTGTTATGAGGCTTCTGAATGCAGAGATAAAGAACTGCAGATGCTGGTTTATAACAAAGGTAGACGCAATGTGCTGGAGTAACTCAGTGCATTGGGAGCATCCAGCATCTCTGGAGAAAAAGGATAGGTGATGTTTTGGGTCAGGACCCTTCTACAGACTTTCCATAAGCTATGGCACTGTCCAATTCATCTCTGCCCATTGGACTTCACACAAAACTGCTGAGAACTATACTCTGTACTCTGTATCCTCCCTTTCCTCTATCTATTTTACCTCAGTTTGAACTGGTTGTATTATGTGTAGTGTTACCTAATCTGATTGGATACCATTGGAAAACAAAGCTTTTCACTGTACCTCAGTACACGTGATAATAATAAACCTAATTCTAAACCAAAACCTAGTATCAGGAAGGCTTTTTGAGGAGAAGACCATCACTCACCATGTATACTGATGTTAGAATCAGAGGACCTGGTTACATATATAATATTGACGGTAGACACGATATGTTGGAGAAACGCAGCGAGTCGGGCAGTATCTCTGGGGGACAGGGAACAAGAATAGGTGACGTTTTGGGTCGGAACCCGTCTTCACGCTGAAAGATAGAGAAGGCCAGATAACAAAGAGGGCCAGCAGCAGGTGACCTCAAGAAGGGTGGAATTCATAATGGCCCATTGTTAATAGGCACAAAATGCGAGAAAGTCCGAGGAAGGATCTCGACCCGAAACGTCACCTATTCCTCAGAGATGCTGCCTGACCCGCTGAGTTACTCCAGCAGTTTGTATCTATCTTCGGTGCAAACTAGCATCTGCAGTTCCTTCCTACACGTGGCCCATCGTTGGCTGGGGAAGATGTGCAGGGATACAAGGATATGAACAGTGGGGGATAGGGAGGAGAAGGGGGTGGGGGTGCGGGGGAGGAATGCAGGAGGTACTTGAAATTAGAGAATCCAACGTTCATCCCTCTGGGTTGTAAACTGCCCAAACAAATTATTGAGGGTACTATTTTAGGAGATGAATCATGTGATGAGCTACTCCTCATGTTCTTCCAGCACTATTTTGCAGAGTCTGTCTGTCTGTCTGAGAAGAAGAGTACTGTCTTGACGTCTTTGATTGAACAAAGTAGTCCTGCTGTTAGTTTGAATTATCCACTATCTTCCGGGATTAGAGTTAAGGGAGGGGGAGGCACTGAGATATAACGCCAGAAGTCTTGCCTTGTTTCATGCCTGAAGTGGAAAACCTAATAGTCGACATGATGCCTCCCAATTGAAATAAAACACAGACATGCACTGAGAGACAGCGGGGCTGTGTGATTCAATTGAGAGAGTGTACAATGGAACAAATAAAGCTGCCCAGGCTACTGGGTTTCATGGTAAATAACCTGTCTAAAGAATGGAGTGAGTTGAGACAAAGTCCCCGCTGGGCATTGAGATGGCTATGGCAGATTAACTAGAGCAGACTAAAGTAAAGATTTCATTGTTTTTCATTGATCACGAGGGAAGAGAATTGTATTATACCATAAAACCCTCAGATGACACCCTGGAGAATGAATTAGATGCCTTCATAACAGATTGCAAACCCCACCCCCAGAGCGGAAGTGGTGAACCATATCTGGTTTAGTATAGCTTAGTGTAGGAAGGAACTGCAGATGCTGGTTTAAACCGAAAATAGACACAAAATGCTGGAGTAACTCAGCGGGACAGGCAGCATCTCTGGAGAGAAGGAATGGGTGACATTTCGGATCGAGACCCTTCTTCAGACTGAAGAAGGGATGGGTGACGTTTCGGGTCGAGACCCTTCTTCAGACTGAAGATGGTTTCGGGTCTCAACCCGAAGCGTCACCCATTCCTTCTCTCCAGAGATGCTGCCTGTCCAAGTTCAAGTTACATTTATTGTCACATGCACCAATTGGTACAGTGAGATTTGAGTTACCATATAACCATACGAATAAAAATAACATAATACACGATAGAGCTTAACTTAATCATCCCCACACAGCGGAACTCCTGCTGTTACTCCAGCATTTTGTGTCTATCCTTAATTTAGTTTAGTTTAGAGACACAGCACGGAAACAGCCCCTTTGGCCCACCGAGTCCGTGCTGACCAGCGATGGATTGATTGGTTGATTGATGCTTAATTGTCACATGTACTTGGCGCAGTGAGATTCTTTACTTACTGCATACAGTAACAAATATTCAAAGAGTCGCCACGTATAGGCTGCTGACAAAGCTACAAAAAGTATTCAATGACATAGGCAGAAAAAGTGATGAGGTCCTGAAGGGAGAATTTAGGGAGTTGGGGGGAAAGTTAAGGAGAAGGACCAAAAGGGTAACGATTTCAGGATTACTGCCTGTGCCGCGTGACAGTGAGAGTAGGAATGAAATGAGGTGGAGGATAAATGCGTGGCTGAGGGACTGGTGCAGTGGGCAGGGATTCAAGTTTCTTGATCACTGGGACCTCTTTTGGGGAAGGCATGATCTGTACACAAAGGACGGGTTGCACTTGAGCCCGAGGGGGACCAATATCCTGGCAGGGAGATTTGCAAAGGCTACTGGGGAGACTTTAAACTAGAAAGGCTGGGGGGAGGGACTCGGGTAGAGGGGGCTAGGGGTCAGGGTGTGGGGCAGGAGGCAGAGAAGGGAAGCACTCGGATCCAAAATGTAGGCGAGAAAGATGAAAAAGATAATAGACAGAGAATAAGGGATGGTGGGTTTCTAAAATGTGTATATTTTAATGCTAGGAGCATTGTAAGTAAGGTGGATGGACTGGAAGGGCCGAGAGGGCCTGTTTTAGTGCTGTAATTGTTATATGGTTATATGGTTATATGGTTATTAAAGTCCATGTACACTAGCAAAATCCGACACACTAGGGACAATTTACAATTTTTACTGAAGCCGATTAACCTACAAACCTGTACATCTTTGGAGTGTGGGAGGAAACCAGAGCACTTGGAGAAAAGCTACACGGTTCCAAGTTCATAAGTGATAGGAGCAGAATTAGGCCATTTGGCCCCTCAAGTCTACTCCACCATTCAATTATGACTGATCTATCGTGTAGAAAGGAGCTGGTTTACATCGAATATAGACACAAAATACAGTGGGACATACAGCATCTCTGGATAGAAGGAGGAATAACCATATAACCATATAACCATATAACAATTACAGCACGGAAACAGGCCCTCTCGGCCCTTCCAGTCCGTGCCGACCATTTGTTTTCCCCTAGTCCCATCTACCTGCACTCAGACCATACCCCTCCATTCCCTTCACGTCCATATACCTATCCACTTTACTCTTAAATGTTAAAATCGATCCTGCCTCCACCACTTCTGCTGGAAGCTCATTCCACACAGCCACCACCCTCTGAGTAAAGAAGTTCCCCCTCACGTTACCCCGAAACCTCTGTCCCTTAATTCTCATGTCATGCCCTCTTGTTTGAACCTTCCCTACCCTCAATGGGAAAAACGTATCCACGTCAACTCTGTCTATCCCTTTCATCATTTTAAAGACCTCAATCAAGTCCCCCCTTAACCTTCTGCGCTCCAAAGAATAAAGACCTAACTTGTTCAACCTTTCTCTGTAACATAGTTGCTGGAACCCTGACAACATTCTAGTAAATCTCCTCTGTGGGAGGAATGGGTGACGTTTTGGGTCAAAACCCTTTTTCAGACCTGATCTACCTCTCCCTCCTAATTCTTTTCCCCTGCCTCCTCCCCATAACCCCTGTCACATAACCCGTACCCGGTCACAGAGGAGAACATACAAACTCCGTACGGACAGCACCCTTGGTCAGGATTGAACCCGGGTCTCAGGTGCTGTAAGGCTGCTTGATAACTTTACCGCTGTGAGAACTAGGTGAATGCTTTGAAACTTTCTTAATGGAGCTAAAGCTGTTTGCAGATAATTGCAGTTTCGCAGATTTGCACGGGTTGCTTGACAGGTCAAATTATCTGTGGAATCCACGAGCCCAGCCTGAGAGAAGTGCAGAGATGTGAAGTGCAGTTAATTCTACAAAAGAGAAAAAAGGTTGTGGAGATGCAAGGATCCGCATGCACTGGAATCTTAAGTAAACTACAAAGTGCTGGAGGAATTCAGCGGGTCAGTCAGCATCTTTGGAGGGAATGGGCAGACTACGTTTTGAGTTGGTACCCTTCTTCTGCCTGATGTGGCTATGAAATTATTTAAAGCCAGGCTTCTAAACCAGCCAAAAGGAGTTGAGTCTGAAGAAGGGTCTTAACCTAAAACACCACCTATCAAAGGTCTCCAAAGTTGGCACCTGACCCGCTGAGTTACTCCAGCACTTAGTGTTGACTTTTTTTTGTAAACCAGCAACTGCAGTTCTTTGTTTCTACATTGGGAGGTCAAGTTAGGGTTCAAGTCCATAGTTTGTCTGAAAGGAGACAATTGGCATGTTTGCCTTCATAGGTCACAGAATACCAAAGTTGGGACATTATGTTGCAACCTTCAGAAACATTGGTTGGGCCACACTTGGAGTAGAGTGTGCATTTGCAGGAAGAATGCATCACAAAGAATTTTCACGAAGAATGCATCAAAGATTCATGAAGAGGATGAGAAGGACGTTGCTGCGTCCGAGACAGTCAGAGTCAGCTTCAAAGGGCTACCTGAACATCAAAGTGCCTGTTGCCAAATAAGATCAATTTTGTAGAACACTTATCAAATGGATCTCAGCCAAGATGTTGGTGCAAGAGCAACCAATTACACTAAAATGATGCAGGAGCAATGTGCAGGAAGCCATCAATGTCAGGGTGGTGTATTTGAAAAGGACCAGTGGCGTGCTTGCTGTGAAGAAGGCAACACTGACATTTGCTGAGATATCACAAAACTGTAAACTTGCAGAATACTTATTGCATGGACAGGGGAAATTCTGCTTCCTTAATTTTTTGCTTGCAAAAGCATTCCAGCTCGCTCACCTCCCCTGCCTCCCACCCAATGCCCTGCAAACTCTTTCCCTTTGGATATATATATATATATATATATATATATAGTGCTCTTTTCAATGTTAAATTGCATCTGCCTCCATTACTAACTTTGGGGTGCATTCCAGATATCAATTGCTCTTTTCTCTCTTGTCATTTTCGCTTCTCTCACCACTCACCTTCATTCTATGTCTAGAAAAAGATACAAAATGGTGTGGGAACTCAGCAGGTTGACAGCATCTCTGGAGAATATGGATAGGTGATTAGTCTGAAGAAGGATCTTCCTTGATCAGTCTGAAGAAGGGTCTTGACCTGAAACGTCACCTTTCCTTGTTCTCCAGAGATGCCGTCTGACCTGCTGAGTTAGTCCAACACTTTGTGTCTTTTTTTGTAAACCAGTAAGTATAGTTCCATATTTCTTCATTCTACGTTTCCTGATTCTTGAACCCACTGCTAATGAAAAATAGTTCTTTCTGTCTACACTCTTCATGGCGTAACGTACTTCTACCAGCTCTCTTCACTACTCCCTCTGCTTCAAGAAGAAGAGTAGTGAAGAAAAAAGTGCAAAAGATTTGAATTGGAGGATAATCTCCACCGACCACCTCCTTGATAAAGAGTGCAAATGCTCCCATACCTTTGGTAAATGTTTCCCTCGTCTCTCCCAATGCTTTACATCTTTCCTAAAGCAGGACCCCAGAGTTGAACACAATCTCTATATTACTAAAACTCTCATCTTGTTTGTTTGTTTGTTCCCGAAATACAGCCAAAACGGTACACAACAGCGCGATAATTTTAGGCAAGTCTTGTTCAGATTGATGTTATATTTTAAAAGTTATTGACTTTTTAAACTCTAATAAACCTGGCAGTCGCGCTCCCACTTGCCGGCTGCACCTGCGCAGTTGGGGGAGGGTTGCCGTGGCATTACAGCGGGCACCCGTCAGCCGCGCCTGCGCAGTTGAGCGCTATGGGTGAGTGGTGGAATAATGCGTTGGTCTAGTACCCAATAAAGCTGAGAATTATGTGCTATTTTTAATCGGTTTCTCAACTTTCTCCACCACTTTCAATGAATATAGAACAGCTACATCCCAGGTACAGACCTTCGACCCACAATATTTGTGCTGGACATGATGCTAAATTAAACAAATCTCAGTTGTCTGCATTAGATCCATATCCGTCCATTCTCAGCATTTTCATGTTGCCATCTAAAAGCTTCTTTAATGCCACTATCGTATCTGCCTCCACCATCACCCCAGGCAGCACATTTTAACCCTCCAGAAATCTCGATGTAAAATACTTTTGCCCTTCATATCTCCTTGAAATTTTGCCCATCTCACCTTAAAGATGTGCCCTCTAGTCTTTGACATTTCCACCATGGAAAAAAGTTTCTGTCTGTCCACCTCACATCAATTTGTATACGTTTATCAGGTTTCCCTTCAACCTCTCAGGTTCCAGAGAAAACAATCTAACTTTGTCCAATATTTCCTTACAGCTAAAACCCTTTAATCCAGGCAGTATTCTGGTAAAATTCTAAAACTTAACATTTTGGTATTTTTAACGCTGGAATTGGTAGGTTCTTGATTAGTTAGAGAGTCAAAGGTTACGGGGAGAGGGCTGGAGAATGGGGTTGAGAGGGGAAAATAGATCAACCATGATCGAACAGTGGATTAGACTCGATGGGCCGAATGGCCTCATTCTGCTCCAATGTTTTATGGTCTTATTTATGAGTCTACTTTGAAAGAACTGGTAAATTACCTCCTCTGAAAGGAATAAAACAGATGTGTTACGAAGGGGGAATAAGTCTTGAGAAGGCTATGAGATAGCGGGTTAAAGACCAAATAATATGATACGAAAGAACTTTATTTATCCCAGGAGGGTGATTGATCGGCCAACAGTCATAAAAACACATATTACATGAAATTAAAGTGATGAGTGGAAAAGCTTGGGGGATGTTCAGTTTGCAGAGGGAGTCAGTCTACCCCATGACAGAAGGGGGAGGAGTTGTAAAGTTTGAAAGCCACAGGGAAGAAGGATCTCCTGTGGCGTTCTGTCCTGCATCTTGGTAATTTGAAAATGGGGTTCCCAATCCCTAGTGATTAGTGGGTCCAGAGGCGAATATAAACCGAAGTGTAGGCTGACTTAATTATACAGATTGTCTGAAGAAGGTTCGCAGCCCAAAACATTGTCAGTGTATTTCCATCCCTGATTGCTGCCTGATCCGCTGCGTTCCTCCAGAGGTTTGTTTTGAGATCAAGAGGTCTATCCATGCCAGTCCCAATCAACCATGTTTGGCACACATCCTTCCTAAGGGTTTGGACACGCTTGTTAATGGTTTGCACACGCTAGAGGCAGGAAACATGTTCCCGATGTTGGGGGAGTCCATAACCAGGGCCACAGTTTAAGAATAAGGAGTAAGCCATTTAGAACGGAGAACAGGAAACACTTTTTTTCACAGAGACAATAGAGCCAGCACCGCCATTCAATGGCTGATCATCCCCAATCCGTACCCCGTTCCTGCCTTCTCCCCATATCCCCTGACTCCGCTATTTTTAAGAGCCCTATCTAGCTCTCTCTTGAAAGCATCCAGAGAACCCGCCTCCACCGCCCCCTGAGGCAGAGAATTCGGACACATTCCCACGGACACATGCGCATACTCACACGGACATGCGCATATTCTCACGGACACACTCACACGGACACACACACACTCTCATGGACACACACACACTGTGGACACGCGCACACTCACACGGACACATGCACACTCACAGGGACACACGCATACGGACATGCACACACTCTGGACACACGGACATGCGCATATTCTCACGGACACACACACTCTCATGGAAATACACACACTCTGGACACGCGCACACTCACACGGACACGTGCACACTCTAACGGACACGCACACACTCGGGACACGTGCACACTCACACGGACACAGGCGCACATTCTCACGGACTTATGCGCACACTCTCCCAGACACGCGCACACTCTCACGGGCACGTGCACACTCGCAAGGACACCCTCACACGGACACGCGCACAGTCGCAAGGACACACTCACACGGACACACACACGAGCACACCCTCACACGGACACGCGCACAGTCGCAAGGACACACTCACACGGACACACACACGAGCACACTCTCACACGGACACGCGCACACTCGCAAGGACACACTCACACGGACACACACACGTGCACACCCTCACACGGACACCCTCACAGTCGCAAGGACACACTCACACGGACACATGGACACACATGGACACATGGACACACATGCACGCACACACCCACACACTCTCACAAACACACCCGCACGCTCAGAAACATACTGCCCTCGGACGCGCACGCTCCCCACACGGGCACGTGCACGCTCCCCACGGTCACGCGCACGCTCCCCACACGGGCACGCGCACGCTTCCAACACGGCCACGCGCAGGCTCCTCACGGCCACGAGCCCGGCGTGAGCGGGCGGACGGAGGCGGGACGGACGGGGACGGACGGGGCTGGAGGCGGCGGCGCTGCTGCCGTGGGCTGGGCTGGAGAACATGGCGGCGGCGGCGGACGGACAGAGACTGTGGCAGCGGCAGCATCAGGGGGCCGGGGCCGGGGGCGGGGGCACTGCCGGCCGGTGCCGGTGCTGCTGCCGCCGCTGCGGGCCGGGGCCGGGGCCGAGGCCGGTGCTGCTGATGCTGGGCGTGGTGGCGGCGCTGGCCGCGGCGCTGGCGCTGGTGCCGGGGGCGGAGTGCGGGCCCGCGGGCCCGGCCAAGGAGTGCGAGAAGCCGTGTGTCCACGGCAGCTGCAGCGCGGCCACCGGCCAGTGCGTGTGTCCGGCCGGCTGGGTGGGAGAGTCGTGTCAGCACTGCGGCGGCAGGTTCAGGTGAGCGGCCGGCGGGGCCGGGGGCCGGGGGAGTCTGGCTGGAGGGGTGGGTGGGTGGGTGGGGGAGCCGGCCTCCATGACAAGGCTGGGGTCGGGGGCTGGGGTCTGGTGTCTGTCTCCATGGGCTGGGGTCTGGGGTCTGGGTCCCGGTCTCCATGGGCTGGGGTCTGGGGTCTGGGTCCCGGTCTCCATGGGCTGGGGTCCAGGTCTCCATGGGCTGGGGTCTGGGGTCCAGGTCTCCATGGGCTGGGGTCTGGGTCCCGGTCTCCATGGGCTGGGGTCTGGGGTCCCGGTCTCCATGGGCTGGGGTCTGGGTCCCGGTCTCCATGGGCTGGGGTCTGGGTCCCGGTCTCCATGGGCTGGGGTCTCGGGTCCCGGTCTCCATGGGCTGGGGTCTGGGTCCCGGTCTCCATGGGCTGGGGTCTGGGGTCCCGGTCTCCATGGGCTGGGGTCTGGGTCCCGGTCTCCATGGGCTGGGGTCTGGGCTCCCGGTCTCCATGGGCTGGGGTCTGGGTCCAGGTCTCCATGGGCTGGGGTCTGGGGTCTGGGTCCCGGTCTCCATGGGCTGGGGTCTCGGGTCCCGGTCTCCATGGGCTGGGGTCTGGGTCCCGGTCTCCATGGGCTGGGGTCTGGGGTCCCGGTCTCCATGGGCTGGGGTCTGGGGTCCCGGTCTCCATGGGCTGGGGTCTGGGGTCCCGGTCTCCATGGGCTGGGGTCTGGGCTCCCGGTCTCCATGGGCTGGGGTCTGGGGTCCAGGTCTCCATGGGCTGGGGTCTGGGTCCCGGTCTCCATGGGCTGGGGTCTCGGGTCCAGGTCTCCATGGTCTGGGGTCTGGGTCCCGGTCTCCATGGGCTGGGGTCTGGGGTCCCGGTCTCCATGGGCTGGGGTCTGGGTCCCGGTCTCCATGGGCTGGGGTCTGGGGTCCCGGTCTCCATGGGCTGGGGTCTCGGGTCCAGGTCTCCATGGGCTGGGGTCTGGGTCCTGGTCTCCATGGGCTGGGGTCTGGGTCCAGTCTCCGTGGGCTGGGGTCTGGGTCCCGGTCTCCATGGGCTGGGGTCTGGGATCCAGGTCTCCATGGGCTTGGGTCTGGGGTCTGGGATCCAGGTCTCCATGGGCTGGGGTCTGGGGTCCAGGTCTCCATGGGCTGGGGTCTGGGTCCCGGTCTCCATGGGCTGGGGTCTGGGGTCCAGGTCTCCATGGGCTGGGGTCTGGGGTCCTGGTCTCCATGGGCTGGGGTCTGGGGTCCAGGTCTCCATGGGTTGGGGTCTGTGATCCAGGTCTCCATGGGCTGGGGTCTGGGGTCTGGGATCCAGGTCTCCATGGGTTGGGGTCTGGGATCCAGGTCTCCATGGGCTGGGGTCTGGGGTCCTGGTCTCCATGGGCTGGGGTCTGGGGTCCAGGTCTCTATGGGCTGGGGTCTAGGGAGAAGTTCCAGAGGAGGCTTATGAGAATGATCCTGGGGATGATTTGGTTAACGTATGTGGAGCGTTTGATGGCTCTGGGCCTATATATGCTGGATTTTAGAAGGATGAGGGAAAGGGAAATTTCATTGAAACCTACAGAATAATGAAAGGCTTAGATACAGTGGATGTGGAGGGGATGTTTCCAGTAATGGGAGACTCCAGGACAGGACTGGAGGGCACGGCCTCAGAATAAAAGGATGTTCTTTTGAGGATGAGATGAGGAATTTCTATACCCAGAGGATGGTGATTCTGTGGAATTCATTGGCACACACAGCTGTGGAGGCCAGTTCATTGGGTATTTTTAAGGTGGAGATTAATAGTTTCTGAAGAAGGGTTTGGAGCCGAAACGTCAGCCTTTCCTTCTCTCCAGAGATGCTGCCTGAGTTACTCCAGCTTTTTGCGTCTATCTTCGGTTTAAACCAGCATCTGCAGTTCCTTCTTGCAGATTAATAGGTTCTTGATTAAAGGCGTCAAAGGAGAAGGCAGGAGAATGGGGTTGAGAGGGTAAGATACATTGGCCGTTATTGAATGGCGGAGCAGGCTCGATGGGCCAAATGGCTTAATTCTGCTATGTCTTATCTAAGATTGAAGAAATACTTTGAATGAGAAAGTGGACTAAATAATGGGAGATAGAATTTAAGGAATGTGTGCAAAGTTTGCCTTTTGGGAAGTTAAACCATGGCAGGACCTGGCAACACGGAGATGGGGTAGTGAAGAAAACATTTGGGACGCTTGCCTACATTGGTCAAGTCACTGAGTATGTCAGGAGTTTTGTCTGATTAAGGTTTTAGACCTTAGAGATACAGCACGGAGACAGGCCCTTCAGCCCACTGAGTCCATGCCCACCAGCAATCACTCTGTACACTAGCACTATCCTGCACATTAGGGATAATTTACAATTTTACTAAAGCAAATTAACCTACAAACCTGTATGTCTTTGGAGTGTGGGAGGAAACCGGAGCATCAGGAGAAAACCCACGCAGTCACTGGGAGAATGTGCAAACTCTGTACAGACAGTATTCATAGTTAGGATCGAACTCTGGTCTCTGGCGCTATTAAATTGTTCAGTTTAGTTTATTGTCACATGTACAGTGAAAAGTTTTTGTTGCGTGCTATCCAGTTGGCAGAAAGACAGTACATGATTACAATCGAGCCATTTACAGTGTATAGATACATTATTAGGGAATAACGTTTAGTGCAAGGTAAAGCAAGCAAGGTCCGATCAAGGATAGTTTAAGGGTCACCAAAGAGGTAGATAATAGTAGTTAGTGAGACAGCACTTGAAATATTGTTTGAGGTTCTTGTTGCCTAGCTGTAGGAAGGATTTCATCAAGTTGGAATGGATGCCAAAATAAGATTCCCGATATTGTTACCAAGGCTGAAGGACTTTGTACGTTGTCCTCGTGCCAACATACGGAATTTGTACGTTGCCCTAATGACCCCGTGGGTTTTCTCCAAGATCTTCCTTTCACACCCCAAAGACGTACAGGTTTGTAGGTAAATTGGCTTGGTATCAGTGTAAATTGTTCCTAATATGTGTAGGATAGTGTTAATGTACGGGGATTGCTGGTCGCTATGGGCTCGGTGGGCCGAAGGGCCGGTCTGTTTCTGCGCTGTATCTCTTAAAGAAAAGACATGTAGTCAGCTTGGACTAGTTGGATTGAAGGACCTGTTTCTGTGCTGAACAACCTTCCGAGTCTAGTTCATGGGGAATTTGTGGAGGGATTTGGGATGTTCAGTGAAAGCTTATAATCCCCCCATCACACCTTTTCAATGTCATTGTATAGTCTAAATGTAACTAGCAGAATAAAAAGATGACCAACCAATTAATGCGTGTTTATGGATTTTTGGAAGGTCCTCGGTGAGATGGCACACAGATGATTTAACAAAATTAAAGAGTTCATTATAACATGGAAGTAGACAGGGTTGGTATTGGATAATTAAAACAGAGTTGGGATAAACAGTTATGTGTGGTGTGCAGCAGTGATATGTACTGGATCCCAGTTGTTTGCACTTGATATCTATGGTTCGGATGAAAGGCTTCAGTAGAAAAAATAAAGGTGACGCATTTTTGTAAATGGTGAGTGTTTGAAAGCTCTAGTTGTACGGAGTATCTGGCTGTCCTCGTGCACAAATCAGTGGCAGTCAACTTGCAGTTACAGAAACTAAATAGGCAGCTAGAACAGAATGTAGAAAAGTACAGAGCAGGAACAGGTCCCTCGGCCCACAATGTTTGTGTTGAACATGACGCCAAGTTAAACTTAGTGATCAATGATACTTTATTGTCACATGTACCGAGGTACAATGAAATGCTTTGTTTTGCATACAACTCGGTAAAATCATATAGAAGACCTCACCAAGGCAGTACACGAGTGTCGCCACATTTCTGGTGCCTTCAAAGTTACAAAACTGATCTCACCTGCCTGTTTATGATCCACATCCCTCTATTCCTTCAGTGCACCGATCTTACCTGCCTTCGCCACCACCCCTGGCAATGTATTCCAGGCCCCCACCATTCTCTGTAAAAAAAAAACTTGCCCTGCACATCTCCAATAAATGCTCCACATAGTGGACAAATAGTATGTTGGCTTTGAGCCTCCATCAACACCATAGAAAAGCACAGCTCAGGAATAAGCCCTTCAGCCCATGATATTTGTGCTAAGCATAATGCAGAGATAAACTAATTTCATCTGTACTGCCATGATCCATTTCCATCCAATCCCTTCGTGCCTGTCTAAAAAGCTTTTAAACGCTGCAATCGTATATGCTCCTATCACCATCCCTAGCAACGCATTCCAGGCGCCCACAACCCACTGTGCAAACAAAACTTGCCCCACATATCTCCTTTAAACTTATTCTGAGGACTATATTTCTAGACCAAGTTGCTCTTGATCCAATTATACAGTATCTTGATTGATAGGAATGGATGAATTGAATACAACCAATTTGGTTGGCCCAATGTATATGACTTAATTCTACATATAGATTGGTCCAACCAAATTGGTAAGTAACACTGCTGAGGAGGAGGATTTCCTGCAATGTATACAAGATGGGTTTTTTAAACCAATATGTAGAGGAATTGACCAGATGGCAGGCCATCCTAGACTGGGTATTGTGTAATGATGAAGGATTCGTTAGCGATCTTGTTGCGCAAACCTTGTGACCATAATATGGTGGGATTCTGCATTAGGATGGAGAGTGACACGATTAATTCAGAGACTAGGGTCCTGAACTTAAAGAAAGGAGACTTTGAGGGGAATTTGCTAGGATAGACTGCCAATTATACTTGCCAGTCTAGATGGTGGATATTCAATGGCAAAGATTTAAAGATCGCATGGATGAACTCCAAACATTGTTCATTCCTGTCTGGATAAAAAATAAAACGGGGAAGGTGGCTCAACCGTGGCTAATGAGAGAAATCAAGGATAGTGTTAAATCCAAGGAAGAGGCATATAAATTGGCCAGAGGAAGCAGCAAACCGGACGACTGGGGACAAATGGGTTAATTAAGAGGGGGAAAAAACGAGCATGAAAGAAAGCTTGCGGGCAATATAAAAACGGACTCTAAACGCTTCTTTAGATATGTAAAAAGGAAAAGATTAGTGAAATCAAATGTAGGTCCCTTACAATCAGAGATAGGTGAATTTATAATGGGAAACAAGGAAATGGCAGAACAGTTAAACGGGTACTTTGGTTCTGTCTTCACTCCCAGAAATACAAAGGGACCGAGGATTTAGTGGGAGAGAGGAACTGAAGGGAATCCACATTAGTCAGGAAATGGTGTTGGGTAAACTGTTGGAACTGAAGGCAGATAAATCCCCAGGGCCTGATGGTCTGCATCCCAGAGTAAGGAGGTGGCCCTAGAAATCGTGGATGCATTGGTGATCATTTTCCAATGTTCTCTCGATTCTGGATCAGTTCCTGTGGACAGGAGGGTAGCCAATGTAACTCCACATTTTAAGAAAGGACGGAGAGAGAAAACGGGGAATTATAGACCAGTTAGCCTTACATCGGTAGTGGAGAAGATGCATGAGTTGATTATAGGGAGTGCAGCGTAGGTTCATCAGGTTAATTCCCGGGAAGGCGGGACAGACATATTATGAAAGAATGGATCGACTGGGCTTGTATTCACTGGAATTTAGGATGAAAGGGGGTCTTTTAGAACCATATAACCATATAACCATATAACAATTACAGCACGGAGACAGGCCCTCTCGGCCCTTCCAGTCTGTGCCGACCATTTGTTTTCCCCTTGTCCCATCTACCTGCACTCAGACCATACCCCTCCATTCCCTTCACGTCCATATACCTATCCACTTTACTTTTAAATGTTAAAATCGATCCTGCCTCCACCACCTCTGCTGGAAGCTCATTCCACACAGCCACCACCCTCTGAGTAAAGAAGTTCCCCCTCACGTTACCCCTAAACTACTGTCCCTTAATTCTCATGTCATGCCCTCTTGTTTGAATCTTCCCTACCCTCAATGGGAAAAGCTTATCCACGTCAACTCTGTCTATCCCTTTCATCATTTTAAAGACCTCAATCAAGTCACCCCTTAACCTTCTGTGCTCCAAAGAATAAAGACCTAACTTGTTCAACCTTTCTCTGTAACATAGTTGCTGGAACCCTGGCAACATTCTAGTAAATCTCCTCTGTACTCTCTCTATTTTGTTGACATCCTTCCTATAACTAGGCGACCAAAATTGTACACCATACTCCAGAATTGGTCTTACCAATGCCTTGTACAATTTTAACATTACTTCCCTACTCCTATATTCAATGCTCTGATTTATAAAGATCTGATATAGAAACATTCTTAAAGATTGGACAGGCTAGATGCAGGAAAAATGTTCCCGATGTTGGGGGAGTCCAGAACCAGGAGTTACAATTTAAGAATAAAGGGTAGGAGGCCATTCAGGACTGAGATCAGGATAAACATTTTCACCCAGAGAGTTGTGATTCTGTGGATTTCTCTGCCACAGAAGGCAGTGAAGGCCAATTCACTGGATGTTTTCAAGAGAGAATTAGATTTGACTCAAGGGATCAAGGGATATGGGGAAAATGCAGGAACAGGGTACTGATTTTAGATGATTAGCCATGATCATTTGAATGGCGGTGCTGGCTCAAAGGGCCGAATGGCCTATTCCTGCACCTATTTTTCTATGCTTAGAATCTTATGGTGACAGAGAAAAGATTTAATAAATACCTGAGGGGGCAGCTTTACACTCAGTGTGGTGGCTATATGGAACGAGCATGTACTATAACAGCATTAATAAAAACTCTTTGACAAGTACATAACTTCATAAGTTATAGGAACAGAAAAATTGGCCGTTCGGCCCATGTCTACTCTGCCATTCACTCATTACTGATCTATGTTTCCCTCTCAACCCCCATTCTCCTGCCATCTCTCCCCATAACCCCCGTCACCCGTACTAATTAAGAATCTTATCAATATCTGCCTTATAAATATCAATTGACGGCCTCCACAACCTTCAGTGGCATGAATAGGTAAGGTTTAGAGCAGGGGTTCTTAACCAGGGGGGAATTCCCCCCGGGGGGGATTTTCAGGTTTTTGGGGGGGGGGGGGGGGGAATTGGGACCACAGATTAGCAAACTCAAACTGTTAGAAATAAAGTATTTTCAGTATTATATGCATATTATTTGGAATGCACTTTTTGAGGCAGACAATCTTGGAAAGGGGGGGAATGTAGGTTGAGAACCACTGGTTTGGAGGGATATGAGCAAAACATGGGCAAATGGAACTAAATGGGGCATTTTGGTCAATATGAGGAGTTACGGCCTTTGTCTGTATTCCATGATATCTTTTTTGATATATCTCAAAAAAAATGTATAGGTTTGCCTTCCCTATCACATTTAAGAGGTATTTGTGAAAGAAAGTGGAAGGAAGATTCATCAGATTGATTCCTGTTTGACTAATATGCCGTCTGAGGAGACGTTTCGTAGACTGTTGTGATATTCTTTAAGTTGGAAATAAGGACTGATCAAATGAAAAAGTATAAATACTTAGAGGCTGTATTGTGGCTTCTAAGTATAAATACTTAGAAGCCACAATCTCAAAATCAGTCTTGGCTGTTTAGGACAGGAGGCATTTCTTTGTCTAGTGGGAAGTGAATCTCTTTGGTAATGTCTACCCAAGCAACTGCAGAGGCTCGGTCACAGTACACTCAAGCAAGGGATGGGTCGAATCAAGGGATATGTGGTTGGTTCAGGGCAGTGACACTTAAATGAAAGATCTACCATGACCTCATTGAATGATGGGGATTTCCTATTGCTTGTGTTCTTTTGTAATCAAGTAATTTGCTGCTGGAAATACACACCTTTCGATTACTAAATTACCAAATGTCGTGTCGAATGTTGCTTAGTTTTGTGATGCTTTATAAAATTGCAGTGGTGGAAACTTGCTTTAATTACTGTTGCTGTGGGAAGTGTGGGGGCTTTCTTCATATTAAATTATGAAAGATTAAATCTTTCTTACGAATTATATATTATATATATTTTCTGTTGAATTCAGGAATTTTTCATATTGCTAACCCATGCAGCGTTTTTTAAATATTTAAAATGTTTTGCAAATTCTCAGCAAGCATTGTTAATTGAGAATCATTTTGCTCTGATGTAAGGTCATCTATATAAAATGCTAATTTCATTTTTCCCTTCAAATTTCAGATTTCTAGCAACTGATGTTTTACCTTAGATAGACACAAAAAGCTGAAGTAACTCAGCAGGTCATGCAGCATCTCTGGAGAAAAGGAATAAATAGGTGTCGAGACCCTTCTTCAGACTGAGAGTCAGGGGAAAGGGAAATGAGAGATATCGACAGTCTGAAAATATCTCTCTATCTCACTGTCTTTATCTTTCGTTTTGCTTTCCCCTGACTCTCAGTCTGAAGAAGGGTTTCGACCCAAAACTTCACCTATACCTATCTCTTTTTTCCATAGATGCTGCCTGACCCACTGAGTTACTCCGGCATTTTCCGTCTATCTGGTTTAAACCATCATCTGTAGTTCGTTCCTACACATATTTTACCTCAGCTTTTGTAAGGTGCTGGCTCAAATGGCCAAATGGCCTCCTCCTGCACCTATGTTTCTCTGTAATCAATCGTGATGCAGTGCTCTCAGCATTGATTGCATACAGTTCTTGGCACCTTAATAGAAACATTGATAGGTGTCTGTTCTGCTATTGTTAATGTTCAATGTGCAGCTCAAATCCATACTCATGGATAGGTTTATCTGACAAATCTATTGAGCTCCATCTTCAGCTCTAGTTGCAGTCAGTTCCGATGGAGAATTCTGAATTTCTCTTATCCTCGTACAGCCTTACAGATGTTCCTTGTGATAGCTATTGCTTGTAGAGCGGGTTGAAGTGACATATTGCCTTGTATGCGTATTTGTTTCCTCATGCATTCAGTTTGAACAATGGTAGTTTTAGGTTTGTAAAATGCTGGCTATAAATGCTTACTACTTACTGCTTACTAGCTAGCAGTAATCCAGAAAATAATTAAAAAATAAGTGGAAAAGTAGCGCCTTGCTCATTGTCTTTCCGCTGACTGGATACTGAATGACTGTACCCCGGTATATAGAAACATAGAAATTAGGTGCAGGAGCAGGCCATTCGGCCCTTCGAGCCTGCACCGCCATTCAATATTATCATGGCTGATCATCCAACTCAGTATCCTGTACCTGCCTTCTCTCCATACCCCCTGATCTCTTCAGCCACAAGGGCCACATCCAACTCCCTCTTAAATATGGCCAACGAACTGGCTCAACTACCTTCTGTGGCAGAGAATTCACCACTCTCTGTGTGAAAAACGATTTTCTCATCTCGGTCCTAAAAGACTTCCCCCTTATCCTTAAACTGTGACCCCTTGTCCTGGACTTCCCCAGCATCGGGAACAATCTTCCTGCATCTAGCCTGTCCAACCCGTTAAGAATTTTGTTAGTCTCTTGACAAACATCTGGTGATTTGTATCTAAACTGGAAGATTTCTCCCACAGACAAATCTACCAACAGCCTGACATCATTTGTGTGCTATGATTCTCCGAGTGTGCCTTTATGTTAGACTCTCGTGTCACAGAACCCTAGGGACGGTCTGCTTTGCTGACGGGACAGGCCGATTACAAAGGTGGTGGCACAGTGCTGTTGTGCAGGTGGAAAGGAGAGTACTTTGAGTTGACTCCTAATGTCATGGTTTCCTGCCATCATGGGTGAGTAAACCTGCCCTTGACTATCCTTTGTCAGCTTATGGTCAGCTCCGTGCGCCTCTTAGACATCACTTGGTGGAAGGAAATAGCAAGAACACAGAATGTTCAATGGAGCTTTATTGTCACACACAAACGCACAGTGAAATTATTCTCCTACAATCAGTCCAGTATAGTATTGCCATACCTGAGCATATCCTGATCAGTGTACAGAAATAGTCCACTGAGCCCACGTGCAAGAGACGCCATGCGTTGGCCATGTATTCGCGATGGTGGACTGCAATGTTTTTCATCAAATTGACCTTCAAGCTTCAGCACTGACCACGTTAGACAAGTTCTGAAGGCCATGTCTGTGCCAGGTGCAGAGTGCCCAACACGAGGATGAACATTCAATCCTTTTTGGCAGATGTAGCTGTGCTTAATCGCATTGGTTGAAGTGATCACACAGAGCTTGTGGAGACAAAGTCCTGATTAGAGCATAAAACAGGACAGGAACATACCCTTCAGCCGACCATGTCCGTGCCGAACACGATGCCAAGTTAAATTCATACCCTCTGCTGGTCCATGATCCATTCCCACCATAGAAATGTTCTTATCTAAAAGCCTCTTAAATGCCACGATCATATCTGCCTCCACTATCTCCCATGGCAACGCGATACAGGTACCCACCACTCACTGGGTAGAAAAACTTTCCCTGTACATCTTTAAACTTTGCGCCTTTCACCTTAAAGCTATGCCCTCTAGGCTTTGACATTTCCACCATGTGAGAACGTTTCTAATTGTCTATCTTATCTGTGGTTCTCTTAATTTTATATAGGTCCATCTGGTCTTCCCTCAGCCTCTGATGAGCTGGAGAAAACAATCCAAGTTTGTCTAACCTCCCTTTATATTTAATGCCCTCTAATCCAGGGATATTTTCTGTGAAATTTGTGTTAAATGCAACTGAAACAGACTTGGCAGCTCAAAAACTAGGAACCCATGAGCTGCAGTGAGCCATCGGCAGCAACAGGTCTATAGACCGTTGTAATCTTTAATCATACGATATGATATGATAGAACTTTATTTATCCCGAGGGAAATTGGTCTGCGAACAGTCAAAATGAAAGAAGGCTTTGCATCTTCGACATTCAAACATTGCTGTCAAGCTGAAAGGTTAATAAAGTCTATCCAAATTAAGCCGAATTAAGCTATAATTAGGGAATAGATGCAACTAAAGATAGTGTCCGTACAGCGTGGAAACAGGCCCTGTAACCTAGCTTGCCCAACCTAGCTAACCATCTAACTTGTTCCGTCTGCCTGTGTCTCGCCCATATCCCTCTAAACTTATCCTATCCTATCCTAAACTTATGTCACTGTTTCTTAAAAATTGCAATAGTACCTGCCTCAACTACGGCAGCTCGTTCCATATACCCACCACCCTTTATGTAACAAAATTAGCCCTCGGGTTCCTATTCAATCTTTCTTTCCCCCCTCACCTTAAACCTATCTCCTCTGGTTCTCTATTCCCCTACTCTGGGCAAGAGACTGTGTGTGTTTACCCGACCTATCTCTCTCATGATTTTGAACCTGGATCAGTGCTGGAATAATTCAGCGGATCAGGCAGCATCTCTGGAGAACGTGGATAGGCGACGTTTCATGTAAAAATTATTTCCCAACCAAAAGATCTGATCAAAGTCCAGCAGTCCCACCGCACCTGTCATCAGTGGTGGTGGGTGAATTAAATTATTACTGGAAGTAGAAGGTGCCAAGTACATCCCCAAATTCAATCGTGGTGTGGTCTCTGGCATTTCGGAGACCAGTCTTCAGCTAATTCAATTCACTCCATATCAGACGTCTGGAACATGATGGAGTACTCTCCACTTGCCTGGATGAATGCAGCTCCACTGAAGAAGCTTGGCGTTATCCAGAACAAGGCTGTCTCCTTGATTTTACCACCAATTAGGCTTCAGCATGTCAATAGGCAAGACCTCTTGAAGCCACTGTAATTGTGTGGATTGAGCAGTTCAGTTTCAGCGCAGGTCATGCCCAGCGTACCCATGATTTGTTTTTTAGAGATACAGCATGGAAACAGGCCCTTCGGTCCACATCTGAGCTGACCAGCGATGCCCAGAAGGTGATAATGAGAAAAATAAAGTTTTTTTTTTTTTTTTTTTTTTTTTTTTTTTTTTTTAGGACCTAGTTGTTTGTTTATTTTTGTTAGAAGTAAGTACAGTAGTCTGGTACTTAAGTACCTAATACATAATACATAAATACATATTTTCATTCTTGTACAACTTCATATTTTTGGTGCAATAATAAAAGAACAGTGAGAGAAAAGAGAAATAAAGAGTGTCGGAATAGATAGACAAGCAAGTAGAAACAGAAAGTAAAAAAAAATAAAGGACAGAGGTGAGAAGTTAAAAGATTGAAAGAAAAGGAAAAAGTAATAAGAAATGAAAGATTAGGAGAGATCTACCTATCTCATATTTTTGCCCATTCATCACCCAGTTCTGAACCATTTAATTTCTAAGGTTATGTTATGTTGCACCATATGCTTGTATAAAGTTGATAAACGGAGACCAAATCTTTAAGAATTGGTCTACTTTGCCTAGTAAGAGGAATCTCATTTCTTCAAGATGTAGCGTTTCAGACATATTTGAGATCCACATTTTGAATGTTGGCGTAGGTGCGTTTTTCCAAAATTTAAGTATAAGTTTTTTCGCTGTTATTAGACCATAATTAAGAAAGGCTTCTTGGAATATAGTTAGTTTACTTCCCTCTTCCATTGATCCAAAGATAATCAATTCAGTATTGGGGTTCAATTTTGTGTTAAATAGTTTTGTAAAAATTCCAAAAATTTCATTCCAAAATGTATACAGTTTTGTACAAGAGACAAAGGAATGTGCTATAGTGGCATTTTGAGTTAGACATTTGTCGCAGATGGGGGAAACATTTGAAAATATTTTATTCAGTCTTGTTTTCGAATAATATAATCTATGTAAAATTTTAAATTGAATTAGGTTATGTCTTACATTCATTGAACATTTGTTTACATATAATAGATTTTTATCCCATCTATCGTTCGGAATTTTTATCAATAACTCTTGTTCCCAGTCTCTTCTAATTGCTTCTGTCGTTGGTGTTTCTATATTTAGAATTATATTATATAAGTAAGATATTAAATTGCTTGATTCTGCCTTTCTATTCATTCCTTCCTCCAGTAGATCTGGGGTTAAAGTTTGATATCCTTGTATATACTTTTTCAAATAATCTTGAATTTGAAGGTATTTGAAATATTGATTACTTTTCAAATTATATTTTAGTTGTAATTGTTGGAATGATAAAAGTTTTCCCATTTCATACATATCTCCCATCATTTTAATTCCTATTCTTTCCCAATGGGTAAACGTTTTATCAATAATGGATGGTTTGAATGAGGGATTATTAGCTATTGGAGAAAGAAGCGATAATTTTCTTAATTTTAAAGTTAATTTTATTTGTTTCCAAATTCGTATTATACTATGAATAATTGGATTCTTCTTGTATATTACATTGTTCAGTTTTATCGGGGAAAGAAGGATCGCTCCTATATTATAAGGGGAACAATCCTCTTTCTCCATTCTTATCCAATCTACCTGTTGGGCAGAACTGTCCAACCAGTAGATTATATTTTTAATATTCACTGCCCAATAATAATACAATAAGTTAGGGAGTGTCAGTCCCCCTGATTCTTTAGATTTACACAAGTGTTTTTTTTTTATTCTGTGTGATTTATAATCCCATATAAAGTTTATAATATCAGAATCTAATTTTTTGAAGAATTTTTTAGGTATGTATATTGGTATTGATTGAAATAGGTACAATATTTGTGGTAAGAGAGAAAAATAAAGTTGATACCTGATAGAAGCTGTATTACATGAATGCCATTGCATCGTCTTAAGATTGAGTCTGACCTAAAGAAGTGTATACCTCAAACAGGCAGCATGGTGGTGCAACGGTAGAGTTGCTGCCTTACTGTACCAGAGACCCCGGTTTGATCCTGACAACTGGTGCAGTCTGTACAGAGTTTGTATGTTCTTCCCGTGTTTTCTCTGATTGTGTTTTCTTGGGAGCTCCAGTTTCCTACACTCTCCAGAGACATACAGCTTTGTAGGTTAATTGGTTTCAGTAAATTTGTAAATTGTCACCAGTGTGTGTAGGGTAGTGTTAATGTGTGGTGATCACTGGTCGGTGCGGACTCGGTGGGCCGAAGGGCCTGTTTCCACGCTGTATCTCTAAACTATACTAAAAAACTAAATTGTAAATACAGCAGGCTCACTCCTTTTAGCTGCACTAGGATTCTTTATTTTTCACTCTTTGGAAATTGCATTTAACCAATCAGGCTGCTAGTATCAACTTTTAGTTTTATTTGGGAAGTGTGTGGTTAGTTTAGGAATACAATCAGTGTTTTATTTGAATTTACATTGAGCACATCTGCTTGTGTTTCCATTTGGAATGGAACATGGACCTGGATGTTTTAAATGCTTAGCTCAAAAATTAGTTTGAATATTTTGATTTTTAAATCCTGGCCCTGTACTGATTTTGTATGGTAATTTGATAATAAATGTGACAAATAAATACAAATCTCTGTTTAAAGTGTTCTCATGAAATTACTAAAATTAAACTCAAACCCTCTACTGCTTCAGTGTTAGTTGCATTCCAGCATTTACTGGTTTTAATGCCCTTGGCTGCTAAGTATTTTTAGGAACAGGAAAAGGTGGTAGTTATGACCAGTCTATGATGAGTCAATGGTGTGTGTGGGGCGGAAATAAAATCTGAGGACCAGCTGAGAAAGCACACAATAAATATTCAGTGTAGGAAAGAACTGCAGATGTTGGTTTAAATCGAAGGTAGACAAAGTTGAAGAAGGGTTTCGGCCCCGAAACGTGGCCCATTGCCTTCGCTCCATAGATGCTGCCGCACCTGCTGAGTTTCTCCAGCACTTTTGTCTACCTAAAATGCTGGAGTAACTCAGCGGGACAGGCAGCATCTCTGGAGAGACGGAATGGGTGACGTTTCGGGTCGAGACCCTTCTTCAGATAAATATTCAGTGTCACCTATTCTTGAGTTGATAATGAAGTTTAAAGGAAGCATGTTTTTACAATTGAATAGTATATGTGGGTTTTTACAATACTGGGTACAAAAAGTGTGACATCATACATAAAACTGAAGTTCACAAATAAATTATTTCAACATGATTCAGATTAAACAAAAACCCTCACAGCGGCAGTACATGACAGTTTAGAGATAGTTCATGAAGTTTGAGAAAATCTGATCTTAGACTTAGTTCCTCCCACACTGCTGAATGCATTGGGCAGCAAACGTTCGCCATTCTGTTTGGTTATGTGCAACGTCTTCCACCCTCGTTAGGCTTGCGTCCCGGGCTTCTAAATCTTTCTGGAATGTTCGCCTCCATGTGAGTTTTGGTCGGCCTCTTTTCCTCCTTCCGTCAGGTTGCCATGTCATTGCCATCTTAGGTGCACGTTCTGGTGACATTCTGAGTATGTCGTGCAAATTTCATCCTGCGTACCTCTGTCCTAGCTGAGAGGCTTTGTTGCAGTTTCATGGTAGATCTCCACATATGTGATGTGGTCTCTAGCTAGTCTTCAGGATCTTTTTCAAGCAATGTTGTTGGAATGCATCCAATTTCTTTTTCATCTTCACATTAATTTTCCATGTCTCACTGGCATGGAGGGCTGTCGGGAGAACTATGGACTGGAAGAGCTTGACTTTTAGCATCTTGGATATCCCACCACTAGACCATATTTGCTGCATTTGTCTGAAGACTGATGCAGCATTTCCAATTCGGGAGTTGATGTCGACCTCTACATCTCCAACTACTGTGAACATGCTGGCGAGATAGGTAAATCTTGTGGCGTTTTCCACAGGTCCCCCATTGATTAACAGTTGGTCTTTTGACTGCTGGTCTCCAGTCTGCATGGTCTTAGTCTTTTGGTAGCTGATCTTTAATCCAACCTTTGATGCATTCTCCTCCTGAGTGGTTGTCATCTATTGAAGGGTATGTCTCAGCTGCTTGTTGTGCAATGTCTGGCAAAATCTAGGTCTACCTGTTCTCCACGGTATTCCAAAGTCAGGTTTGTTCATTGTCTTCCGCATGACATAGTCGATCGTGACAATAAACAGTAAGGGGGATAGAAGGCAACCATGTCTTATCCCTGTGACAATGTCAAAGAATACTGTGTTTCCTGAATCAACCTTGACGCAGCAACTGGATCCCTCGTAAAGTTTCTTGAAGATGTTTATGAAAGCCTCTGGGATGCCATACACTTTAAGAATTTGCCGCAGGGTGGCTCTATGTACACTATTGAATGCCTTTTTGAATTTCCCCCATAAAAGACAAGAGCGGGAGAGTACTTCTGACAGAAAAAGAGCAAAATACGCAATGGGTTGAACACTTCAACGAGATATTGAATCAATCTGAACCATCTGAACTATTTGTCTTCTCTGAAGAGGAAGATACTCCAGAACTAGAGATGGAGGTGGGACCAATCACAGAAACAGAAGTTGCAAATGCAATTAAGAACTTGAAAAATAACAAAGCAGCAGGCCTTGAGCAGATTCCAGCAGAACTACTAAAGGGCGGAGGGGAAACATTGAGGATTGGAGGAAAAGTGTGATAGTGAAATTGCCAAAGAAAGGAGATCTTACTGACTCTGGAAACTGGAGAGGGATCACGTTGCTCTCAGTCCCAGGATACGTGCTTTGTTCTGTACTGTTACATTGTCTTAGAGCAGCTCTGGATATGAAACTCCGTGATGAACAAGCAGGATTCCGCATGGGAAGATCCTGCAGCAAACAGATCTTTGTGTTACAAAATGTCTAGAATTTCAGAAGCCAATACTAATAAGCTTTGAAAATTTGATTAATGAAAAAAATTCCTTGTTTAACGTGCATTCCTATGCGTTTTTTAACATAGAAACATAGAAAATAGGTGCAGGAGTATGCCATTCGGCCCTTCGAGCCTGCGCAGCCATTCAATATGATCATGGCTGATCATCCAACAGTATCCCGTACCTGCCTTCTCTCCATACCCCCTGATCCCTCTAGCCACAAGGGCCACATCTAACTCCCTCTTAAATATAGCCAATGAACTGGCCTCAACTACCTTCTGTGGCAGAGAATTCCAGAGACTCACCACTCTCTGTGTGAAAAATGTGTTCCTCATCTCGGTCCTTAAGGAATTCCCCCTTATCCTTAGACTGTGACCCCTTGTTCTGGACCTCCCCAACATCGGGAACAATCTTCCTGCATCTAGCCTGTCCAACCCCTTAAGAATTTTGTAAGTTTCTATAAGATCCCCCCTCAATCTTCTAAATTCTAGCAAGTACAAGCCGAGTCTATCCAGTCTTTCCTCATATGAAAGCCCTGACATCCCAGGAATCAGTCTGGTGAACCTTCTCTGTACCCCTCTATGGCAAGAATGTCTTTCCTCAGATTTGGAGACCAAAACTGTATGCAATACTCCAGGTGTGGTCTCACCAAGACCCTGTACAACTGCAGTAGAGCCTCCCTGCTCCTATACTCAAATCCTTTCGCTATGAATGCCAACACACCATTTGCTTTCTTCACTGCTTTCTTTACACTTTATGTTTGGTGTCCACCATAACAACCATTACATGAAATATAGAAAGTCATTTTTTTTCTAAAGCATGATAGCTAATTTCTTCACTTTTGCAGTTTTTCAACATACAAATGTACTTTCTTGCTATAAACATGGAGTATGTGACTAAATGAGCAATATTCCTGTTATCTACTGAAACGTGCATTATGTGCATTACAGTATCCAAGGGTGGACACCAAAATGAAAGTAGCTCCTGTTTCTTCCAGTATTTATTTTTTTGTAATTTCTTTCTCATGTTTTGAATAGATTTTATGGAAGTAATTGTCCATACATAACAAGAGACTGCAGGCACATAATTTGATGGAAATATAGCTACAGCAAAATGCTGGTGTTACACGTGTAATGGTGGACAT
Source organism: Okamejei kenojei (assembly GCA_035221665.1). Taxonomy (NCBI): domain Eukaryota; kingdom Metazoa; phylum Chordata; class Chondrichthyes; order Rajiformes; family Rajidae; genus Okamejei; species Okamejei kenojei. The sequence goes on along the minus strand of CM069131.1, from coordinate 186,411,964 downwards.
TAGTAATATTCACTAATTTTGGCATGCAGCAGCTTTTACAGAATCTTGATATTAAGGTTACTTTCTTCTCATAATTTCATTACTGAGTTCTTCAAACTAGAAAATTTTCATTTTCATTTTCCTTCAAAAGTTCTTTGGTCTTAATGTACCATTGGGATGTAACGGTGGTTACTCTGAAATAGGGTGGACACCAGGAGTAAACACCTCTTTGAAATATGGCCATTCAGAGCACTTAATGCCAAATTCATCAAACGTTTTGCTTATTACTGTGCAACATGCTTCTCTGCAAAGCAACAAACTTGAAAATCTTTTGAATTTATAATTAAATTAATGCAGAAATTACCTCTTTATTTCATTGTGTCAAAGCATGTCACATTTTTGGTGTCCTAAAAATGGATATTTTTGAGATATAAACTGGTTGAAAGGGAATTAATTTAATTCCTAACTTGATTTTATCTCTACTATCTCGTGTACATTTGAGTAACAATCCCTGAAAAATGTAACGCCATACTACTTGAAACAGTGGAGATATGGCATTTTTAATGTCTCTCCAGTATTGTAAAAATACCCTTATATTATCATTTTATCATGCATCAATATTGCTTTTAGTTCTTGATTTGCGGAGTTTAATGCCAGGTTCAAACTAACAAATGTCTGTTTAAACTTAAAGCATTGAATTATTTTATTCATTTGCAGGCTGTATTTAAGATCCTTTCGTTGTTATCTACTTTATCACTTTTAATTTTTTTTTGGTGGTTTAGAGATACAGCACGGAAACAGGCCTTTCGGCCCACCGAGCATACCGAACAGCGATCCTTGCACACTAATACTATCCTACATATACAGGGGACAGTTTACAATGATACCATGCCAATAAACCAACAAACATGTTCTTTGGAGTGGGAGGAAACCGGAGATCCCGGAGAAAACCCGCGCAGGTCACGGGGATAACATACAAACTCTGTACAGACAAGCAAGCGTAGTCGGGATTGAACCTGGGTGCCTGGCGCTGTCAGGCAGCAACTGTACCGTTGCGCCACCGTGCCCCTTTGAACTTGTCTTTCGTTTATTTGGCTGAATTGGCTCATGTTTGTTTTTTGTTCACTGGTGTATCTTGAAACGCCAATTGAGAAAACTTGAATTGAAAAATTGGCTACATTTGCAAAACTTGACATTTTTACCAGAGGTATTTGTGTTCTTGTGGCATCCCACCATGCTATATAGCCGGTGACGTTCTTTATGTGTAAACGCTGTTAGAATGAAAAAAACACGTCCATCAGATTATGTACCGCAGCAGCAAAAAGCAGCTAATGATGACAAGATATTGTTCAATGACTAGATATTGTTTCTGAGATCTCACATGCTCCAGCACGAAGCTGGGGTGCAAAGAGGGAAAGCATGAGAAATGTGAATGGGGCTCCTGTTGAAATCGCAGGCAAAGGTCATGGTTTGCACTTGGAGCCTCTGCTTCTATCTGTCTTTGTGTTGGATGTGCAGGAATTAAGCAGCTTTCTTCGTTTGTTAGATGGTTGCCATGAAATGCTACAAGAATGTGCTCTGGGGATCGAAGCAAGGCAACAGCTTTATATTTGATCCTGGGAAAGTTTATTGAATGACAGTTTATTTTGCATCTTCATTTTAGAAAATTTGTCATTTGATATGCTTTGAAGTGCGAGCCTTACTGATCAACACTAAATAAAGAATCAGTTTTTATGTCTTTAGCCAGGCTTTCACAACTCCATTTTACAGCATACCTTAGCTTTTAGAGAGGTCGGGGAAAATGCAGGATTGGCTTAAAGAAGAACTTCAACAAAGAAGACAATATTTGTTCTCTTATTGTGTTACGTAGTTAGCAGTGAGAAGGTTTAAAAATAAATTTGTTTAGATGTAATTGTTATATGGTTATATGTTATATATGGTTATATGTAAGCACTTTTTACAGAGTGAGAAAACAACAGCCTGTGTTCTTGCAAAGACCTTCTGCAAGCTTAGAAAATAGTCCAGCATTTAAATGCAGTTGTTGAGTAGCGAATTGCAAAATTTAGAGACTTAAGGTAGAGGTCCATGACTGAGATGAGTGACTTTGTCTATACTCACAACAGTACACCACAGGTTCGGGCCATTTGGCCTGCAATGTCAGTGCTGAACATGATGCCAAGTTAAACTAATCTCCTCTGCCTGCACTTGATCCATATTCCTCCATTCCCTGCATATCCATGTGATTATCTAAAAGCCTCTTAAATGCCACTATTGTGTCTGCCTCCAGATCACCTCTGGCAATGCGTTTCAGGCATCCGCCACTCTCTGTGTAAATCAATGTGCGTGCACATCTTTGAACTTTGCGCCTGTCACTTTAAAGCTCGGCCCTCTATCTTTGACAACGCACCTCCGGGAAGACAGTCCTGACTGCCATCTTATCTATGCCTCTCATAATTTTATATACTTCTATCAGTATATCAAGTCTCCCCTCAATCTTTGGCATTCCAGAGAAAGTCATCCAAGAATGTCCGACCTCTCCTTGTAGCTAATACCCCAATCCGGGTGGCATTCTGTCAGCTCATTCCATAAATCCACCACCTTCTGAGTGGAAAAGGTTGCCCCACGAGCTCCTGTTAAATAATTCTCCTCTCACGTTAAATCTATGCTCTGTATTTCTTGACTCCCTGACTCTTTGGGGGAGGGGGGAGGGGTTGATTTTAAACTCACCCGAACTATTCCTTTTGTGATTTTATGCAGCTTTATAAAAGCACCTCTCCTGCTCTCCAAGGAATAAAGTTCTATTATGTCCAATCTTTTCACCTTAAATCCTGGCAACATCATCTTAAATCTGTATTCCTTCCAGCTTAAAGGCATCTTTCCCACAGCAGTGTGACCAAAACTAAACACATCTCCAAATGCGGCCTCACCCTCATCCTCTACAATTGTAACATAACGTCCCAAATTCAATACTCAATTCTGAAGTCTGAAGAATGGTCCCGACCTGAAACATTGCCTATCCATGTTCACCAGGGATGCTGTCTGACCCACTGAGTTATTCCAGCACTTTGTCTTTTTAGTAGAATCAATTCCCTGATTTAGGAAAGCCAGCATGCCAAAAGCTTCCTCATCACCCTATCTACCTGTAACACCACTTTTATGGTACACTGTACTTGTACTTCTAGATCCTAGGTATAATATAAAAGATTGAAGATAGACACAAAATGCTGGAGTAACTCAGCGGGTTAGGCAGTATCTCCTTTTCTCCAGAGATGCTGCCTGACCCGCAGAGTTGCTCCAGCATTTTGCGTCTATCTTTGGTGTAAACCAGCATCTGCAGTTCCTTCCTACACATGTAAAAGATTGATCAGATTAGGTTGGATTGGTTAACTGGAGTACTATATACAGTTCACATAGGCACAATAGACAATTGGTGCAGGAGTCAGCCATTTGGCCCTTCGAGCCATCACCGCCATTCAATGTGATCATGGCTGATCATCCCCAATCAGTGCATTCTCCCCATATCCCCTGACTCCGCTATCTTTAAAAGCCCTATCTAGCTCTCTCTTGAAAGTATCCTGAGAACTGGCCTCCACCGCCCTCTGAGGAAGAGAATTCCACACACACACAACTGTGTGTGATAAAGTGTTTACTAATCTCTTTTCTAAATAGTTTACCACTGTGGCCCCTGGTTCAGGACTCCCCCAACATCGGGAACATGTTTCCTACCTCTAGTGTATCCAAACCCTTAATAATCTTATATGTTTCAATAAGATCCTGAAAGAAAGATGAAATTGCAGTGGCAAGGGTGCAGAGGAGATTGAGTGGAATATTGCCTGGAGTGGAGTGTTTCAGTTCTGAGGGGGGGAGGACTAGATAATCTTGGGTTTGTTTTCCTTGGAAGCTGAGGGGTGACCTGATGATCGTATACTAAATTGTGGGCACAGAGAGGATTGAGAGGAAACATTTTCTCATAGAATAGTATCCAAGGCAGGAGAGCATGTTTATGGGCCTGGGGTAAGCTGGAGAAACTCAGCAGGTGCAGCAGCATCTAAGGAGCGAAGGAGATAGGCGACGTTTCGGGTCGAGACCCTTCTTCAGACTGGTCAGGGATCAGGGAAACGAGAGATATAGACGGTGATGTGGAGAGATAAAGAACAATGAATGAAAGATATGCTAAAAAGTATCGATGATAAAGGGAACACGCCATTGTAAGCTGTTTGTGGTGTGAAAATTAGAAGCTAGTGCGACTAGGGTGGGGGATAGAGGGAATGCCAGGGCCCGAGGGCTGAGGGAGAGGTGGGAAGGGGAGGAGACAGCAGGGGTTAACAGAATTGAGAACATTCAATGTTCAAGCCCGAAGGATGCAGACTCCCCAAGCGGAATATGAGGTGCTGTTCCTCCAACTTGCGGTGTTGCTCACTCTGGCCATGGAGGAGGCCCAGGACCGAGAGGTCGGATACGGAATGGGAGGGGGAGTTGAAGTGCTGAGCGACCGGGAGGTCGGGTTGGTTTTTGCGGACCGAGCGGAGGTGTTCGGCGAAACGATCGCCAAGCCTCTGCTTGGTCTCACCGATATAGATCATCTGGCATCTGGAGCAGCGGATGCAGTAGATGAGGTTGGAGGACGTGCAGGTGAACCTCTGTTGGACCTGGAAGGACTGCTTGGGTCCCTGAAAGGAGTGGAGGGGAGAGGTGAAGGGACAAGTGTTGCATTTCTTGCGGTTGCAAGGGAAAGTGCCCGGGGAAGGAGTAGAGCGGGAGGGGAGGGAAGAATTGACAAGGGAGTCGCGGAGGGAGCGGTCTTTGCGGAAGGCAGACGGGGGTGGGGGGGGGGGGGATGGGAAGATGTGGCGGGTGGAGGGGTCACGTTGGAGGTGGCGAAACTGGCTGAGGACTATCTGTTGTATTTGCCGGCTGGTGGGGTGAAAGGTGAGGACCAGGGGGACTCTGCCCTTGTTGCGAGTGGGGGAATGGGGAGAGTGGGGGGACCAGGGGGACTCTGCCCTGGTGCGAGCCTCATCAATAGTGGGGGAGGGGAATCCCCGTTCTCTGAAGAATGAGGCCATTTGTGATGACTTATGGGCCTGTCTCACTTTGGCGATTTTTCAGCGGACTGCCAGCGACTGTCAAGTTGCCGGCAGTCGTCTGAAAAACCGGCAACTGGAACGGTGAATGTCAGAGTAGAACACACAGACAGACAGACGCAGACACAGAGAGACAGACAGAGAGAGACAGACACAGACAGAGAGAGACAGACACACTCCTTTACCAGCCCGTTATGCAGAGGGGGACAGGGCAAGCGGGGAGGATCGCTGTCTAAAGAATTCACACGATGCAAAGCCAAGCAGATACAGACACAACTCCGCGATAAACAGGAAGGTTGGCGCTGTAATTAAGATGGCTAGCACGGTGTAAGGTAAGTCCTTTAAAAGGGGGGGGGGAAGAAGGAGTGGAGACAACTTTTAATAAGCCAGAGATACACGGCTGTGAAGCTCGGTGGACAACATTACCGGTCGGTTGTCCTTGGTTCTGAAAACTACTGCTTACCTTTTTTATTCCCCAATGAGATTCACCGGTCACCTCTGAACCTTCGACCTCCTGGCAACCCACGAGGACCTCCAGGCGACCCACCTACGCACGGGAATTCTCGCTAGTATCCATGGCGGCTTAATTCTAGTCGCCAATCTAGAATCTGGAATGCATTGCCTGAGTCAGTGATGGGGGCAGGTAGACATAGAAAATAGTTGCAGGAGTAGGCCATTCGGCCCTTCAAGCCCGCACCACCATTCAATATGATCACGGCTGATCATCCAGAATCAGTACCCTGTTCCTGCTTTCTCCCCATATCCCTTGATTCAGTTAGCCTTAAGACCTATATCTAACTATTAAAGTCATACAGCATGGAAACAGGCCCTTCGGCCCAACCCATCCATGCCAACAAGGTGCCCCCATCTAAGTTAGTCCCATTTGCCTGCCTTTGGCCCATATCCATGTACCTATCCAAGTGTCTTTTAAATGCTGTCATGGTATCTGCCTATACTACCTCCTCTGCAAGCTTGTTCAATACCCACCACCCTCTGAGTAAAAAAGTTGCTCCTTGGGGTTTGTATTAAATCTTGTCCCTCTCAGCTTAAACATATGTCCTGTGGTTCTTGATTCCCTACCCTGAGTAAAATACTCTATTCACCCTAACTCTTGAGCAATTAAATCCCAATACATGGGAGGCCACAAATCAAATGCTGGTAAACTGGCTTAAAATAGAATATATTAATATAGAATATACATCGTGGGCTGGAGACATGGTTTCTGCACTATATAACCATACAACAGCCAAGTCTATTGGAAGTTTCATGGCCTAATTGGGAGTAAAATAGATGAAATGGCTCATTCTCTGTACTTGAGGATACTAAATATAGCATTGTTCAAGGTCTAAATGTTCCTCACTCAAACAACTTGAGGAATAGCATAAACAGAGAAACAGCTGCATTCTTGAAAGTGCCATTGTTCAGATTGCTTGCTAAAGCAAGGCATTGATGTTCAGCTGGATGCAGAGACCTGAACAGTTCTTTACATTTTTAAATCTTCCTAATATTTTCCTCGTCCAATGTTTGGCACTTTGGCCTTCATCGGTCAGAGCATTGTGCATTGAAGTTGGGAGGTCATGTTGCAGTTATATAAGATGTTGGTGAGGCCCCATTTGTGTAGAGTTGTGTAGAGTTCTGGGCACCATGTTATAGGAAAGATGTTATCAAGCTGGAAAGGGTACAGAGAAGATTTACGAGGATGTTGCCAGGACTCGAGGTCTGAGCTATAGGGATAGATTGTGTAGGCTGGGGCTCTATTCCTTACAGTGCAGGAGTATGAGGTGTGATCTTACAGACGTGTAAAAAATCATGAGAGCAACAGGACGGGTAGATGCACAGAGTCTCTTGTCCAGAGTCGTGGAATCGCGAACCAGGGGGCATTAGCTTTAAGGTGAAGGGGGAAAGATTTAATAGGAATCATAAGGGGTAATGTTTTCACACAAAGTGTGGTGGGTGTATGGAATGAGCTGCCAGAGGAGGTAGGGACTACTGCATCGTGTAAGAAACAATTAGACAGATACATGGATAGGACAGGTTTGGAGGGATATGGGCCGAATGCAGGCAGATGGGACGAGTGTAGATGCGACATGTTGGTCGGTGTGAGCAAGTTGGGTCAAAGGGCCTGTTTCTACACTGTATGACTATGACTATATAGGATTGCCTGCCGTCTTCTCTCATTAATGATTTCGCAGTATATTTAATTAATTTCCTTAATTTCCTTGAGGTATGCGTTACCTCCTTTTGCCTATGAATCAACTGTTGTCTGCACTGCAGAAGTAATCTATTGATTGGCAAGAGCTTTTGTGTACAAAGGGCAGAATGAGGTGCTATGTACACATACATTTTTGTTGAGTATTTAAACTTGGAGTCTCGTTGAGATTAACTGTACTATAAATGAGATTTAACATGTGGTTAAATAATACCTGGCACTGTTGGGTGAAAACATTTTTATAAATCTGGACCGAACAGAGAGGCGACAATAAAACCTGTTCATTGAATTTTAATATTTAAGACCACTGAATGTTTTTCCCCTGAATGTGGAAGCTGAACGTAGAACATAGAACCGTACAGCACAGGAACGGGCCCTTTGGCACACAATGTCTGTGCCGAACATGATGCCAATTTAAACTGCGCGTCTACTGGGTGGCACGGTGGCGCAGCGGTAGAGTTGCTGCCCTACAGCGAATGCAGCGCCGGAGACCCAGGTTCGATCACGACTACGGGTGCTGTCTGCACGGAGTTTGTACGTTCTCCCCGTGATCTGCGTGGCTTTCTCCGAGATCTTCTGTTTCCTCCCACACTCCAAAAACATATAGGTATGTAGGTTAATTGGCTTGGTAAATGTAAAAATTGTCCCCAGTTGGTATAGGATAGTGTTAATGTGCGGGGATCGCTGGTCGGCGCGGACCCGGTGGGCCGAAAGGGCCTGTTTCCGTGCTGTACCTCTGAACTATACTACTGAATGTGGTCCATATGTGTCAACCCCCTGCCTGTTCCTGTGCCTTTCTCAATGCCTCTTAATCGTTCCTATCATGTGTTTCCATCATCTCCCCGATGGTGAATCGAGGCACTTGCCAGCCTGTGTTCAAAAATAAAACTTCCCACTTAAATCTCCTTTAAAATGTCACCCTCAAACTTTCAACCTAAAGCTTTTCACTGTACCTCAGTACACGTGACAATAAACTAAACTAATTTGGTATTTTCATGATTTCTCGCATTTTATCGTGGGCTGCTATTAAATGACTGAAATACTTTATAGTGGTTTAATAGTTATCCTTAATTGTGACCTGATCAGCTGACAATACTGGAAAGTGGCATGTTTTGGGAAAAGGGGGTTCTGCCGTTTAACAAGTGTGATTTGCCAAACTTTGGATACTGAAACCAGTTATGTGTTGGGCACAAACGTTAGCTCTAGGAAGTCAGAGGAGATTTTTAAGGCAGAGACTAGACCAAGTGGGTCCTGTTGGGTCCAGGTCACACGGGAGGCATGGTTCCCCCCCCCCCCCCCCCCCGCAACGCAACCCTTTCCCCAACACAATATTCCACCACTCACCTGTTCCCCCAACGCAACCTGTTCTCCAAATGCAATGTTCCACCACTCTGGGGAGTGTGGGTGGGGGAGGTGGGAATGGGGGGAGTAGGGAATGGGGGAGGAGGGGTGTGTGTGGGGGAGGCGTGTGTATGGGGGAAGGGGTTGTGTGGAGGGGGTGGGGTGTGTGTGGGGGGTGGGGTGTGTGTGAGGGAGGGGGAAACCTAGAAAACCTTCATAACTTTTGTACTATTTCACCGATCGGAACAAAATTGATTTGACTTGCATCAGAGGAGAATGGTGAGTAAGGTGGCAAAAAATCATTGCGTTATGTGGGATCGTTTTTGCGCACATTTAATTACAACACAGACAGGAAGTGGTCAAGATGAGAGTTTTAGTAATATATACGATGATAGATTCTTGATTAGTACAGGTGTCAGGGGTTCTGGGGATAAGGCAATAGTATGGGTTTGAGAGGGAAAGAGATCAGCCATGATTGAATGGCGGAATAGACTTGATGGCCGAATGGCCTAATTCTTCTCATATCACTTTTGAAGCTGCAGTGGTCAGTTCTGTTTATATATTAAACATATTTTCCCAATATTTGTACATTGAGATGAGACTATTATTTGACTTTAGTTTAGTTTATTGTCACATGTACTGAGGTGCAGTGAAAAGCTTTTGTTGCTAACCAGTCAGCGGAAAGATTATACATGGTTACAATTGAACCATCCACTATGTTCAGATACATGATAAAGGGGGTAATGTTTATTGCGAGGTAAAGATAGCCTGAAGGTCACCAATGGAGGTAGACAGTAGCTCTGGGCCACTCTCTAGTTATTGATAGGATGGTTCAATTGCCTGATAACAGCTGGGAATAAACTGTCCCTGAATCTGGAGGCGAGTGTTTTCACACTTCTGTACCTCTTGCCTGATGGGAGAAGATGGAGTGGCCGTGGTGAGATGTCCTTGGCGAGACAGCGTGAAGTGAGCCACTTTCAGAGCAAGCTCTTTTCAGTTCAAGTATTGGCCCATTCTTAGTCACGTGTGTGATCAAAAAAGATGAACAATTGTGGAATACATCTCTTCTAATCCTGAAAGCATTGCAGGTATATTGTTTTGTACTGTATATATGATTCATTTTTTTTCGGTTTATCAAGTGAATTTTTCATATGTTGTGCTGACAATGTTTGTTTAGTGTCAGAGGTCAAATATGACTGGTCACATGTGTGACAGCACACGGAAGCGTTTTACAAACTCTGTGAATTTTAAAAAGCTGGAATGTTGATATCTTTAGCAGACATGCATTATAGTTCTGCAGATAGGAAAATAGCAATGAATAAGATTAATCTCTTATAAGAATGCTTTAATGTATTACTTTGCGATGACATCTGGTCACATGTGTGACATTTTGGTTCATTTTCCAAAGAATGGGCCTATGGTTGAGTTGATTTGAGCTGCTGTATAATGACACTTGCATTTGTACAAAAATAAGGCATATAAACACAGTTAGGGCCCCATGGCAGAAGCGTCCATGCGCGGGGCTGGAAACTCTTAAGTATCCTGAGCTAATTCTGCTACCAACATCATCTATGATTGTATTTGTGATTGTTGCCGGAAGCTTGCGTCCTTTTCAGGACGGACGATGACAGCGAGGTCAACATTTGTAACAAGATGGACACGAAAAGAAGAAGAACACAGTTAGCCTGTGATTAAGTATGGAAAAGTAAAATGCAGGCAATTGATGGATATGGATCATGTGCAGCCACAGGAGATTAGTTTATCTTGGCATCATGTTCGGCACAGACATTGTGGGCTGAAGCGCCTGTTCCTGTGCTATCTTCTATGTTAAGTTGAAAATACAAATCTTATGAGAAATCCTGAACTGAAACGTCACCTATCCATGTTCTCCCCCCAGAGATGCTGCTTGACCTGCTGAGTCATTCCAGCACTTTGTGCCTTTCTTTGGTATAAACCAGCATCTACAGTTCCTTGTTATTACAAACATAAGCCCTTGTCTGGTAGGGGTGTTTTGGCTTTGATTGGCAGGTGGAGTGGCTTATGGTTGGAATAAAGTAAATCTGAAACCTGTTGTGTCAGAAGGAACTGCAGATGCTGGTTTTAAAAAAAATATATTTTTTAAAATTAGAAGCAAGGGTACAAAAATAGAACCAACGGCATATAAAATGATACAGTTTTTGTACAGCTCCAATTTTAACTTTTCAACTATAGTTGGAAATGAGGAAAGGAGAAGAAGCAAGAAAGAGAAGAGTGAAATGTGCAAAGATAGAACCCTTAGACTACCAAAATGGTGTAGACAAAGAGTGAATAAATGACAGAAAGAAAAGAGGAATAGAAAAAAAAATTAAAAATAAAAGGACAAAAAGAGAAAGAAAGTAAAAAGTGGTGCTATACCTGCCTCACATCGCTCCCCACCCACCTCACCCAACCCGTAATTAGATTTTAATCCAAAGTTGTGTTGTACCATACTATCCTTGTAATAAATGAATGAATGGTGTCCATGTCTTCGAAAAATGATCTGGTTTTCCGCCAAGACAAGTCTAATATTTTCAAGATGTAACGTCTCGGACATGTTTATAATCCACATCTTAAGAGTAAGGACTGATGTATGTTTCCAAAGTTTGTGTATCCGTTTTATTGCCGTTAACAGGCCATAATTAAGGAAACGTCTTTGAAATAATGTTAGCTCAGAGCAGGCTTCTGACGTACCTAGAATGATCAATTCCATGTCGGGATCCAATTGTATTTTTAGTGTTTTTGAAAAAAATTCAAAAATACCTCTCCAGAAGTTATGTAACTTTATACAAGAGACCAAGGAATGAGTTATAGTTGCTTCCTGAAGAAGACATTTATCGCAAATAAGAGATACATTTGGAAAGATCTTATTCAGTTTAGACTTTGAATAATAGAATCTGTGCAGTATTTTAAATTGGATTAACGAATGCCTAATGTTAATCGAGCAATTGTGTATATATAGAATGTTTTCCTCCCATCTGTCTTTTACAATTTTTAGGCCAAGTTCATCTTCCCAAGCTCTTGCTTCTGACGTTGGGATTTCCATATTTAAAAGGGTGTTATACATATATGATATTAACTTGTTTGACTCCGAGTTTCTATTCATACATTTGTCTAGTATGTCTGGCAACAAAGATTGATAGTCTTGGGTATATGATTTCAAATAATCTTGAATTTGAAGATATCTAAAATAATGACTACCTTTCAGGTGATATTTCGACTGTAATTCTTGAAATGAGGGAAGAGTTCCCATCTCATAAAGATCACCGAGTTTATTTTATTCCTAATCTTTCCCAATGTGTAAACGTTTTGTCTAAAATACACAGCTTGAACGAAGGATTGTTGGCAATTGGTGAGAGAAGAGATAAATTTCTCAGTTTAAGGGTTGACTTCACTTGTCTCCAGATTCTTAAGGTACTGTGGATAATCGGGTTTTTCTCATATAGTGTTTTCTTCAAATTTATTGGAGAGCGAAGAATCGCTCCTATATTAAAAGGAGAGCAATCCTCTCTCTCCGTTATTAACCATTTTACCCATTGGCATGTATTGTCCAGCCAATAGATTATGTTTTTAATATTTGTTGCCCAATAGTAGTATACAAAATTGGGGAGATCCAGTCCACCAATTTCTTTGGGTTTACATATATGCTGTTTATGGATTCTATGTGTTTTATAATCCCAAAAGATGCTGGTTTAAACCAAAGATAGACACAAAATGCTGGAATAACTCAGCAGGACGCATCTCTGGAGAGAAGGAATAGGTGGCATTTCGGGTTGAGACCCTTCTTCAGATTAAAAATGTATACAGTTTTATTAATCTTCCTCCTGATTATCAAAATGGGCTTTCTTGAGTGATCTATTGTACTCACACTGGATAATTGAAGAGTTGTGGACTGTGACATTCTGCAGTAGCACTGAATTAAATGAGTAATTATGTCAACAAGTCATAAAAACTGTGTGTGTGCCAATAAATACAGGAGAATGGCTTCCTGGTTTGCACCAATCTCTGGTACCACACAGTCTTCTGACACTTATTGTGCTGAACACTGAGTTACTGGAAACTCTTATCCATGGATTGCTACAAGCAGGTGCACTTCTGTGCAACACTGCAATGCTTAACTTATTTAGATTACTGTATTTGCCTTTGCTTTATCAGTGGTGCCATTTGGAGACATTGCTTAAAATAATTCTGGTTGTATTCCCTCAGATTTCTGGAGGCTTGTTCATTTTATCACTGGCTCAATTATTACTGATTGTTTCTCAAATGGCATTTGTTGTGTTCTTGGTACATATACCTAGTATGAAGAAGGGTCTCGACCCGAAACGTCACCTATTCCTTTTCTCCAGAGATGCTGTCTGATCGGCTGAGTTACTCCAGCTTTTTGTGTCTGAGAATCATACTGCAAGAAATAGGCCATTCGGTCCACCAAGTCTTGACCGAACATAATTTGCACTCATCTTATTTTATTCTCCACACATTCTCTCATTACCTAAGGGTGTAGTTCCGACCTCCCAAACGACCTCACTGTGGTCTTTAGACTTTAGAGATGCAACGTGGAAATACCGAGTCTGTGCTGACCAGCGGTCACCCTGTGCAGTAACACTATCCTACACACTGGACAATTTTACAACCAATCTAAGCCAGTCAATTTACAAACCTGTAAGTTTTTGAATGTGGGAGAATCCGTAGCAGCAGAGAAAACCTACGCTATCACAGGAAGAACATACAAATTCCGTACAGACAGCACATAGTCAGGATCAAACCTAGTCTCTGGTGTTGTTAGGCTGCAACTCTACCACTGTGCCACCCAAAAGGGCCCTTGGACTTTTCTTATGTGCACCTTTTCACTGTGACTGTAACGTTTGCAATATTACGTGCAGTTCTGGATGCCCCATCACAAGTAGGATGTGGTGGCTTTGGAAAAGGTGCAGAAGAGGTTTACTGGGATGATGCCTGGTTTACCGGGTGTCAGCTACGGGAAGAGGTTGGACAGACTTAGATTGTTTTCATTGGAACGTCGTAGATTGAAGGGAAACTTGATAGAAGGAGATAAAATTATGAGAGGCATTGATATGGTAGAGGGTCAGAACTTTATTTCCCAGGATGGAAGAGCATATCTTTAAGGTGCATAGGTTTACGGTGAGGGGGGTAATGTTTACATAGAGGGTTATGAGTGCCCAATGTTTACATAGAGGGTGGTGAGGCAGATATGATAGTAGCATGTAAGAGGCTTTTACGTAGGCACACGGAAATGGAGGTATATGGATTATGTACAGGCAGATAAGAGTTGGCCTTGTTTGACACGGGTATTGTGGGGCCGAAGTACCTGTTTGCGTGCTGTAGCTGTAATGCTGTAACTATTCTGCACTCTGGTATTTTCTCTTTGCACTACCTGTAGTACTTGTGATTGGTTCCATTGCACTTGTGTATATAATGATATATCTGGTTGCAAACACCATTTTTCACTGTATATTTTTAGAGCTGTCTAATACCGCCACACCATCCCAGGCAAGGTCACTCTTAATCATCCATGCGGTTCATGTCCCAGATTCCTCCAGCACTAAGCCTGGATCACTGACAGAGTGTATTGAAAAGGGCAATAGCATGCGGTCAGAGTATATCAACTCCAGCCCCTGTGATATCCCGTGATGTCAAACAGTAGCCCACTTTCCATAGGCCCAGCCGTGCAGGGTCCATTTGAAGCTATTCATGACTATATTGGCAGGACTGACAATTGTTGAGACATTGTGAAGATGGTTCTACCGTGACTCTTTCACATGGTCCGCAGAACAAATTCTGTATTAAACGGGATACATTTCAAGCCATCGGGGTGTTTAATAGATGTGGGGCAAAACATAGAAACACAGAGAAACATAGAAAATAGGTGCAGGAGTAGGCCATTCGGCCCTTCGAGCCTGCACTGCCATGGCTGATCAAAAGGAAGGATGGAGTTGTACTTTGATGGAGTTGTAGATTTAATAGGAATCCGAGGGGTAACTTTTTCACACAAAGGGTGGTGGATGTATGGACAAGCTGCCAGAGGAGGTGGTTGAGACAGGGATTATCCCAACATTTAAGAAACAGTTAGACAAGTACATGGATAGGACAGGTTTGGAGGTATATGGACCAAATGCTGGCAGGTGGGACAAATGTAGCTGTTGCGGGTGCAGCAGCATCTAAGGAGCGAAGGAGATAGGCGACGTTTCGGGTCGAGACCCTTCTTCAGACTGGTCAGGGATCAGGGAAACGAGAGATATAGACGGTGATGTGGAGAGATAAGGAACAATGAATGAAAGATATGCAAAAAAGTATCGATGATAAAGGGAACAAGCCATTGTAAGCTGTTTGTGGTGTGAAAATGAGAAGCTGGTGCGACTGGGGTGGGGGAGGGAGATAGAGATAGAGGGAATGCCAGGGCCCGAGGGCTGAGGGAGAGGTGGGAAGGGGAGGAGACAGCAAGGGTTAACAGAATTGAGAAAATTCAATGTTCAAGCCCAAAGGATGCAGACTCCCCAAGCGGAATATGAGGTGCTGTTCCTCCAGCTTGCGGTGTTGCTCACTCTGGCCGTGGAGGAGGCCCAGGACCGAGAGGTCGGATGCGGAATGGGAGGGGGAGTTGAAGTGCTGAGCCACCGGGAGGTCGGGTTGGTTATTGCGGACCGAGCGGAGGTGTTCGGGACATGTTGGCCAGTGTGGGCAAGTTGGGCTGAGGTGCCTTTTTCCACACTGTATGACAATCTGTAACCTTGTGGCTCAGCATGTTCCTTACTCTAGGAGAGCCCGGGACCAGAGGACACAGCCTCAGAATAAAAGGACACATCTTTAGAAAGGAAATTAGGAGGGATTTCATGAGCCAGAGGGTGGTGAATCCCTGCAGGCTGTCATTGGGTATTTTGAAAAACAGAGATTGGTAGGTTCTTGATGAGTGATGGGCTTGTCCCATTTAGGCGACTGCAGGAGACTGTGCGGTTGCCACATGGTCGCCACATGTTCGCGGGTGGTTGCATGGGCTCTACTGGTTGTGAGGAGTTCCCGCAATCTGGGAACTAGTCGCGGCCTCATTTTGGTCGCCGCAAATTTTTCAACATGTTGAAAAATTAGCAGTGACTAGAATGAAGCCGCCATGGAGAGTAGCGAGAATTCTCCTGCTGTAGGTGGGTCCTAGTGGGTTGCCAGGAGGTTGAAGGTTCTCGTAGGTTGTAGATGGTGCTGACCGGTGAATTCATTGGCTCAGTGGGAAAAAAAACGTAACCAGTAGTTTTCAGGACCAAGGATTACCGACCGGTAATGTTAAATGTCCGCCGAGCTTCACAGCTGTGTATCGCTGGCTTCTTAAAAGTTGTCTCAACTTCTTCTCCCCACCCTGTCTCCCCCCACCCCACTCTCATCTCCTCTTTTAAAGGACTTGCATGACCCTTCCCGTACACTGTACTTTCACCGTTCTAATTACTGCGCCGACCTTCCTGCTCATCGCGGAGTGTGTCTGTATCACATTGGCTTTGCACCGTGTGAATTTCACTCAGACAGCTCTGTCCCCGCTTGCCCTGTCCACCGCCTGCATAACGGGCTGGTGAAGGAAGTGATGTGTGTGTGTTCCACTCTGACAGTCGCCGTTCCAGTCGCCGGTTTTTCAGGCGACTTGACTGTCGTCGGCAGTCGCCTGAAAAATCGCCTAAGTGGGACAGGCCCGTAAGGGTATGAAAGGTTATGGTTAGAAGCCAGGAAAACGGGATGGGTAGGGAAAAATAGATTAGCCATGATCGAATGGCAGAGCAGATTCTTTTACTTTACTACAGAGATGCAACATGGAAACGGGCCCATCGGCCCACAAAGTCCGGGTCGATCAGCGATCTTCCTACAGTCGAGCTATCCTACACACTGGGGACTATTTACAATTTTACCAAGTCCAATTATCCTACAAACCTGTACATCTTTGGAGTGTGGGTGGAAACTGGAGCACCGGGAGAAAACCCACGTAGATAACGGGGAGAACGTACAAACTGCACAGACAGCACCCTTGGTCAGGCTCGAACCAGGGTCTCTGGCGCTGTATGGCAGCAAATGTACTGCTTTGCCTCTGCCGACTCGATGGACCGAATAGCCCAATCAGCTCTTGTGTCTTCTGATCTATCATAACCACTGAGCTTAGGTATCAATTTTGAAAAATTAATTTTTCAGACCAAGTTGCCGTAGCAATCTTCCCTGCCGACTTTTAAACGATAACTCCATAGCCTTTTAATTAAAAAAACATGTAATGAGTGAGGTACCTTGTTATATTTTGCCACATCAAAGGCACCATGTAAAATGTTGCTCTTCACGAGAATTACTATGCTTTAGTCATAAATGATCAAGGAAAAATGTGTAATTGTGAATTTGTGGCTAGGACTGCACAGCTTTCCATCAGACTACAAATAGCTCAAACCTCAGTGCATTTCCATTTTTCTGTTCGATGTTTCTAAATTAAAGACATTGAAAGTAATTAAGATTGTGGTACCAACTTGGATTTAGGGTAACGCAAGTGGCATAGGTGCTATTATGCAAAGTCATCGCTCATGTTTGAAAATGTCAGATGCAAAGAGAATTCTTAAATGGTGGAATAAATTATCCATTTGCAAAGAAACGTATGATACTTTCCGATTCATCAGTTCAGTTTAGTTTACTGTCACGTGTACCGAGATATTGTGAAAAGCTCTTTTCTGCGTGCTAACCAGTCAGCGGAAAGACTATACATGACTACAATTGAGTCATTCACAGTTTACAGATACATAAGGGAATAACGTTTAGTGCAAGATAAAGTCTGGTCAAAGATAGTCCGAGGGTCACCAATGAGGTAGAGCTCAGGACTGCTCTCCAGCTGCGGTAGGATGGTTCAGTTGTCTGATAACAGCTGGGAAGAAAGTATCCCTGAATCTGGGGGTGTACATTTTCTCACATCGATACCCATTGCCAGAAGGGAGAAGAAGGAGTGGCCAGGGTCCGACTCATCCTTGATTATGCTGTTGGCCTTGCTGAGGCAGCGTGAAGTATAAATGGAGTCTGGTCTGGTCTGCGTCCACATTTCGCTGTAATTTCTTGCCGTCTTGGATGGAGCAGTTTCCAAACCGAGCTGTGATGCATCGCGATAAAATGCTTTCTACGGCGCATCTGTAGAAGTTGGTGAGAGTTGTAGGGGACATGCTGAACTTCCTAAGGCTTCTAAGGAACTAGAGGAGTTGGTGTGCTATTATGAACAGATTCCTCTCTGTCCCATTAAGGACATCGGACCTAGTCTATGGAATTGGTGTGCAACAATACTTAGAACTGTGTCTCTGCATTCTGTATCTTCCCCTTTGCTCTACTTATTGTATTTTTGTATGGAAAATCTGATCTGTTTGGATGGCATGCAAAGCAAAACTGTAGATGTGACAATAATGAACCTAAACCTATGTGGAAAGTCATGGTTCATAGTTCAAGTTGTGAGTGACCGGAACATTGAAAATAGAATAGAACAAGTAGTGCAAAAGCAAAATACTGCAGATGCTGGAACTAGCAGGTCAGGCAACTTCTGAGAAGAGAGTCTGTTAGCACATCAGGTCAACCCATGAAGGGTCATTAATGTGAAACATGACTATATTTCTAACTATAATAGTGACCGACCTTTCATTTTGTGATTGTGAATTAGCAAGCAATTAGTTTAGTTTCGAGATACAGTACGGAAACAGGCCCATCGAGTCCGCACCGACCAACGATCCCCGCGCATTTTGAGGTCATCACTTGTTTTCTGACCTTGAGAAAAAAACTTAGAATAGGAAACATAAATTTTTGTCTCAAAGCTGTGGTGAACCTAACTGAAGCTATGTTAAGTTTAGCGCCTTGGTTGTTAAATAGCAAAAGCTCTTCAACCAGAAATGCTGGCACTGTTTCTCCTTCCTTTGACGCTGCCTGTGTTTCAGTTCATGTTTCA
Organism: Okamejei kenojei; assembly: GCA_035221665.1. Lineage (NCBI taxonomy): Eukaryota > Metazoa > Chordata > Chondrichthyes > Rajiformes > Rajidae > Okamejei > Okamejei kenojei. The sequence continues at coordinate 186,393,393 of CM069131.1, read as the reverse complement.
GATTTTTAGCATATTCATAATGGGAAGTTCAGAATCTCTTCAGAAGAGGGTGAAAGTTTAATGGAGATGTGTGGGGTAAGTCCGGAAGTGGCCACGCTGGCTGGCAGCTGCGGCTCACCTGCAGTCTGTCTGTTTTTTCTTTTTTTTGTGTCTTCTAGTGTTTGTCTCAGTAGAACTTTGTTTTATTAGGTTGTGTATGTGTGTGGGGGGAGGGAGAAACAGAGTTTTAGTCTCTCCCTTCGGGGGGATGTGTGTCCCTCGTCACCGTCTGTGCTGAGGCCTAATGGCGGAGCTGTGGCGGCGGTCTGGTTCGGAGCTGCGATGCTCCAGCGGTGGCAGGCCAACTCAGAGCTGCGGTGCTCCAGCGGCGGCGGCGGCCTGGATCACCTCAGCGCAGAGGAAGAACTAGGAGGAAGACAGGGACTTAAGACTTTTGCCTTCCACCACATTGAGGAGGTGCCTGGTGAACTCATTGTGGTGGATGTTGGATATGCGTTAATTGTGTGTGTTGTTTTTATTATATGTATGACTGTATGGTAACAATTTTGTTCAGACCGTAAGGTCTGAATGACAATAAAGGAATCTAATCTAATCTAATCGTAAGCTTTTTTCGTCTGTGGTGGATGCCAGAATGCGCTGATGGGTGGTGGCGGAAACAGATAAGTTTGTGGCTACAAATAGCTCAAACCTCAATGCATTTCTATTTTTCTGCTCGATGTTTCTAAATTAAAGACATTGAAAGTAACTAAGATTGTGGTGCCAACTTGTTTTAGGGTAGCCATATAGATAAGCAGGAAATGGAGGGGAATAAATCACATGAATGCAGAGAAAATTAGTTATCTTGGCATCAGTTGTTTTTTGTACTTGGTACTGGAGTTGGGCATTTCAATGTCAGCATGTGGAGGTGGGGACTCCGCCAGATCCCAGCCTGTGAATGCGGAGCGGAACAACAGACAGCCAACCCTGTTATCTCTGGGTGCCCGCTCTACCACCCACCAAATGGAGCTCTGGGCCTGGCAGACATTGACGCAGAGACAACAACCTGGCTGCTTGAGATCTAACTATTCTTTTGGTTTATGTTTAATTCGCAACGGATATTTGGCACGGATATTGTGAGCCAAAGGGCCTGTTCCTGTGCTGTACTTTCTATTTTCAAAATACCCAGACTATATGTCCATTAAAGACCAAGTAAATGGCAAGAATGGATGTGAACAGTTTGTGTTTATCTGATGGAGCAGTTTTCCCACCTTTTTCGTGATCGTCCAAGTAACTTGTAAAGGCTTTCCCAGAGGAAGGATCACTGTTTAAAAATATGGCGTCAGCCATTTAAATTGGGGACTGAGCCAATTTTTGCTTTGTGGGAAATGAGTCTTTGAAATTCTTCTAAGGATGATGGAAGTATAGTCATTGAATATTTTTAAGATAAAGATAAAACGATTCTTGAAAAATAAAGAGGCCAACTTCTACCGCGGGCGCGGCGGGGTCTTCCATCCGGAGCGGGGTCCCTCGCCGGGGATCCCTGGAGAGGAGCTCCGACTGCTGGCCCTGTGGTCTGCGGTGCTTCTTGCTGCGGCGTGGAGGGGACTTTAAATCTTCGACCGCTGGCTTGCAGCCTACACCATCTTGAAGCCGCGGTCTCCGGTGGGGAGGCACCGATTCAGGACTTACATGGACTTACCTTGTCTGAACATCTGGACGCCCGCAGCGGCGACTGTGAAGGGTTGAGGCCCCGACCAAGGGGGAAAATGGAGGACTGGCCAAATTGTGTGCCTTCCACCACAGTGATGAATGCTGTGGTGGATGTTTGTGTTAAATGTTTATTGTGTATTGTACCGCTGCTGGCAAATTCATTTCACTTGCACTTTATGTGCAAGTGACGAATAAAACTTGCTTGACTTGTATGTTGAAAGGAATGCAGATTTGAGGAATCAGTCAGAGCAGCTATGATTTTCGTAAATGGTGGGGCAGGCTGAACACCTGAGTGACTTATTCCGGCTCCAAATTCATACGTTTGTGTGGCCGGAGATCAGATCAATATTGTAAATACAGCACACCCTCTCCATGACACACTGGTCAACCTGAGGAGCACCTTCAGCACTAGTATGGTTCCACCAAGATACAGCACAGAACGCCACAGAAGATCCTTTTTCCCTGTGGCTATCAAACTGTGCTGACTCCCCCCCCCCCCCCCCCCCCCCCCCGCAATCTTTGAACATCCCAAATCGTGGACTTCATGTTTCATGTATCTTGTTGCGTTTTATGACTGTTACTCACTACAATGTCCGGGACACAGTTTTGTAGGTCGTCCAGTCAGGTAGTTGGTGATCCAGGCCACCAATGGAGCATCCACCCGCATCTTCGTCAGTTTGCTCCCTAGCAGTGCAGGCCGGATGGTGTTAAAAGCACTGTGGAAGTCAAACAACGTGACTCTCACACTGCTTCCCGGCTTATCCAGGTGAGCATAGGATCGGCGGAGCAGGTGGATGGTGGCGTCCTCAACCCCCACCTTTGTTTGGTATGCGAACTGCAGGAGGTCCAGGTAAGGTTTAACCAGGAATCGCAGGTGAGTGAGCACCAGCCTCTCCAGGGACTTCATAATGTGTGAAGTTAGCGTCACCGGTCTAAAGTCATTGGAGGAGCTGGGACACGTCCTCTGTGGTACAGGAACCAGGCAGGATGTCTTCCACATCACAGGAACCCTCTCCTGGCTCAGGTTGAAGATATGCTGAATGGCTGGCACACGCCTTGATTACCCATGGGCTGACACCATTGGGACCCACGGCTTTGCCTGGGCAGAGTCTGCTCAGCTCCTTCCTCACCTGCTCAGCCTCGATGGTCAGGTGCGACAAAGAAAGGGCAGAGGAAGTGGACCAGGGCGATTGATGGGGAGAGTCTGTTGGGGAGCAGCAGGGATGGCAGAGGCCCATCCATCAAATCCGGCAAAAATCAGGTTTAGCTTGTTTGCCCAAGTCCTGATTGCTTTCCCTCCCCAGCCCACTGCTCATCTTGGAGCCTGTAAAGGGCCTGTCCCACAGCGGCGAGTTTAGGAGTTTGACAAAGTGTCATGTTGAAGACCTCCTTCAACTATGTAGAAGACCTCTTTCGACCTTCGACTATGTTGTAGACTAGCTTCGACTAGCTTCGGGAAAATTGGACACCGAATAGCCAAGAGTGAAGACGACCTCCTTCAATCTCCTTCGACTTCCCTTCGACTATGTTGAAGACTATCTACGACTACCTTCGACTGCCTTTGATTACCTCCGACTACCCTCGATTACCTACGAATAACATGCCGACCTGCTACGACCTACTTCGACTAAACCTACGAGTGAAAAAAATAGCGTTTTTTTCCCATGGCGACCTTTTTTTACTCGCGGACATTTTTCAGCATGTTAAAAAAATAACGCCGCGTCCTAGCTGAGGCCCCGAGTGCGCGGGGACTACTCTTGAGCATGAAGGAGAGTTACAAAGACCTCCTAGGACCTCGTGTCGACCATGCTGCGAGTATGAGTCGAGGGCAAACTCTTCTAAACTTGCCAATTAGTTCGCCGCAGTGGGTCAGCCCCTTAATGCTCTTCATACCGCTCCAAACATCCCTCATGTTGTTGTAGAGAAATCAACATTCAAACCGCTGGGTTATAAGTCAACCTAGTTTGGGATATTAACCATTCTTTCAGTACAGCTGAAGGAAGGAATGAAGGAATTCCAGACATCCAGAAGAATTTGTTGTGTGAGAAGGAACTGCAGATGCTGGTTTAAATTGAAGATTGACACACAAAGCTTGTGTAACTCAGCGGGACAGACAGCATCTCTGGAGAGAAGGAATGGTTGACGGTTGGGGTCTGAGGAAGGGTCTCGACCTGAAACGTCACCCATTCCTTCTCTCCAGATATGCTGCCTGTCCCGCTGAGTTACACCAGCTTTTTGTGTCTATCTTCAGAAGAACTGGTTGTTGTTAATCTGTTAACAGAAATTTTAGGCTTGCACATAGTAACTTTAATTTTGTTATAAGTAGCTCTGGCAACTAAATATTGATTATGAGTTGAAATTTAATTTAAATGTAGAGTGCGTTTTCATCCCCCATCTAGCTAAAGTAATTCTGTGCTAACATAGTCCGATTTGCTAATTGGCATTGAGTTGCTAAAAAGTCCTTTCTCCAATGTTGCATGATTGCTTTTGTGTACAGCAGGAGATAAGAATAAATGAAAAACTGCTAAAGCGATTGATCATTGTCCTGAGTGTAAGCTTGTCTACTTGCTGCCACTTGTTGCATCTCCTTCCCTGGTGCGACAGAAACTGATATAAAACTTTGATGTCTTTGTGAACATCAAAATGAACCCATAAAGTGGAAATTTCAGGGCACATTGAATGCTTAGTCCTTGATCCATTTGTGAAAATGTCTCTTGCATTGATCAAAAGCTCACAGGCTCTCTGCTGCATCTAGAGTCGTCAACTGTTTGCCTCAACCTTTCGAGTTGCATTGGTTACTTTTGTTATTGCATTTTGACTCGCTGCATTCCCCAATGTGGAAATATCTTCATATTTTCCATTCCCATAGTAAACAAGACAGTTAAATAACCTTTTCACGCAAAAGGTGGTAGGTGCATGGAACAAGCTGAGGCAGGGACTATCGCAGCGTTTAAGAAACATTTAGACTGGTACATGTAAAGGACAGGTTTAGAGAGGAATTGGGGCTAGTGTAGATGGGGCATGTTGGCTGTTGTGGGCAAGTAGGGACAGAGGGCCTGTTGACTAATGACTAAATCAATAATGTTGCTTTTCATGAAAGGCCAATGACTTGAACCGTTAAACCTAATTCTCTCCCCAGATGCTGCCTGTCCTGCGGTGCATTTCTAGCATTTTCTAATAGTCACTAGTAGGGCACTAGAAAGACATCTGACCCACTCGTGCATTAAATCTATTTATGTACAGCAGCTGGTTTCTGGGTCAATGGTAATCCCCCAAAAGATTGATCTTGGAGGACTCTGTGATGGTCATAGTGTACACCATGGAATCAGGCCCATCCAACCAACTTGTCCATGCTGACCAAGTTGCCTCACCAAGCTGGTCCCATTTGTCTGTGCTTGTCCCATGTCTATCCAAACCTTTCCTATCCATGTACTGTGCTGGCCCGATCCACCTGCCGAACAACCAAGCCGCCACCAACCGGAATGACGACCGAAGACCGTAACGCGCCCCGGTAGGCCCGTCCCGTCCCACAGGCCTCCCAGGGACTGCGGTGAAGGTGGGCGGCGAGGCCTATCTGGGCCGAAGGAGCCTCAGCGGTGGCGGTGATGGGAGCCTCGGTTGCAGCAGCAGGAGACTGCAGCGGGAGACTTGTAGGGACGTCGGTATTAACCTGATGGTCGATGAACGTGAGGGCAGAGGAGAAGACAATGAGGACCCGGTGTGGGGTGACAGCCGTGAGGGACGGTGGGAGAACAAATGGGGACCCGGTATGGGGGAGGGCACTCTAGTTTAGAATCCTCTACCCACGGCAGCCAGACAACAGTAGCTTGTCTTTTTCGTTTTGTTTTCACTTTTAATTTCAAGTTTTTGTGTACCTTGTGTGGTGTGACTATCGGCAGACCAATTTCCCTCCGGGGATGAATAAAATTTTATCGTATCGTATCTGTCCAAGTGTCTTTTTAAATGTTGTGAATTTGAACCCGGCCTCAACCACTTCCTCTGGCAGCTGATTCGAACTGTGTGCGTGTCTGATTATGGCTCCCCTCGATGCCACACACAATCAGATGCTGTGTTGATATCAAATGCAGTCACCCTAATTTCATCTATGTCATTTGTGCCAAGTCCGCAATAGGATTGAGAGCCAATTGGTTCAGGCAAAACCCAAGTCTGGTATCATACCCCAATCAGATGCTGAGAAATTGATATTGAGTAGCATCAGAGTATTATTGAGCACTTCATAAAAGGAAAATTCTAGGGTGAAAAACAGAATGCAACACTTGGCGTTTAAAAAGTGATAAACACGCCAATGGATACGCTGAAAGCTTGCACAAGCTGCAGGGAAATGTTTTGTTTCCAAATGTATTTTTAAGTTCTTGATTAGGCAGGGCGTCAAAGGATACAGGGAGCAGGCTGGAGAATGAGGTGGAGCGGGAAAAATAGATCCGCCATGATTGAATGGTGGAATCATCTCGATGGGTTGAACGACCCATTTTTGCTCCTATGTCCACTTAGTTGCGGATGGTTGCTGGGAAGTTGCCTTTGTGGTCGTGAGGAGTTCCCGCATTCTGGGAACAAGTCGCGGCGTCATTATGTTCGCTGCGGATATTTCAATGTGTTGAAACATTAGCGGTGACTAGAATAGAAACATAGAAACATAGAAATTAGGTGCAGGAGTAGGCCATTCAGCCCTTCGAGCCTGCAGCGATCATGATCCAACTCAGCCCCATACCCTCTGATCCCTTACAAGCCACAAGGGCCAGCCAATGAGGCGTGGCAGTGAGACTCACCACTCTGTCTTTCTCATCTCGGTCTTAAAGGATTTCCCCTTATCCTTAAGACCCCTTGTCCTGGTCTTCCTGCATCTAGCCTGTGAATGTTATGGAGAGGAGCGAGAATTCTCGTGCCGTAGGTGGGTCGCCAGGAGGTCCTAGTGGGTTGCCAGGTCGGAGGTTCTTGTAGGTTGTAGCCAGTGCTGACCGGTGCATTTCATTGGCTCATTGGGAAAACAAACGTAAGCAGTAATTTTCAGCACCAAGGATAACCGACCGGTAATGTTAATGTCCACCTTGTATCTCTGCCTTCTTAAAAGTTGTCTCCACTCCTTCTCCCCCCTCTCTCCCCCTTCCCCTCCTCTCCTCCCCACTTTTAAAGGACTTACTGTACACTGTGCTTTAGCTGTCTTAATTACAGCGCCAACCTGTGTGTGTGTGTATGCGAGTGTCCCATTTTGAGAGTCGGCCGACAGGCCCATTTTTGTGGGACAGGTTGTGAGGGAAAGATAGATCAGCCATAAATTAATGGCGGAGCAGTGTTGATGGGCCGAATGGCCTAATTCTGGTTGTGTCTTATGAATTATGAAAAAAATTGCTGATTATTATTATTTTTTTTAGTTTTAAAAGCAACAGTGTCGTTAATGACTCAGGACAGTGTTCAGTGTTAGATTAATAGCACAATGAAGATAAAATGGTCTAAACATGTCATTCAGGCTGAGTGCTTCACTTTTCACTTGAACAGAAAACCCTCTGAGAATCCAGCTTCAAACAGTCCAGTAATGTCCCGCAGTTTGATGTTTAAGAAAGAACTGCAGATGCTGGAAAAATCAATGGTAGACAAAAATGCTGGAGAAACTCAGCGGGTGAGGCAGCATCCCCACAGATGCTGCCTCACCCGCTGAGTTTCTCAGGCATTTTTGTCTTCCTGCAGTTTGATTGTTTTTTTCAATTATGATCTTGTAAAAGTTTCTTGTCTAGACCAAAGGACGCAAACAAAAAAAGTGTAATGACAGGAGTCATAAATCAATTTATATTTATTTTCATTTACATAACATGGAATTCAAAATGCTGTATCATCCTCTACTTTTCTTTTGGATGGATTAATGTTTGATGCAGTTTCTGAATAAGAGCAATTTCCCCTTATGCAGCAGCTCTATTTTTGAAAACAAAATGTGATGCTAAATATCATGATATTAGGGCAGGTTGTGCAAGGAGATGGTTTTAGTGTTTTAAAAGTGAATCGAGAGAATGAGGTTCTCTCATGTGAATCGAGAGAATTTGATGTTGTGGAATAGAGGATTTTGTTTTTTTTGGGAGGGGGGGTCAATTAACAGGTAATGGCCCTGGTGGGAGTCCAAATCATAGAGTTACACATCATGTAAAACAAGCTTTTTGGTTCTACTTGTTCATGCCGGCCCATTAGAGGCCCATTTCCCGCTAATCTTTTCCTGTGCATGTTTTTTGTGCTGTACAGGTCTTTTAAACATTGTATTAGCCTCTACCACTTTCTCTTCCAGCTTGTTCCACGTGTTCACCACCCTCTGGAGCTAAAAATGTTCTTGGAAACTTTTCTGCTCACCTTTAATTTATAGCCTTTAGTTCTAAATTTGTTTAGTTTTAATATAGTTTATTGTCTCATATACCGAGGCACAGTGAAAAAGCTTTTGTTCCATGCCATCCCATCTAATGAGACATCATTACAGCCATCCACAGTGTACAGATAAAGAATAAAATATACAATATTTTGTACGAGATTAAACAATGTTCAAAGGTCCCCAATGGGGTAGATGGAAGCTCGGGACCTTATTCTAGCTGGTGAGAGGACGGTTCAGTTACCTGATAACAGCTGGGAAGAGACTGTACCTGAATCTGGAAGTGTGCGTTTTCACACTTCTGTACCTCTTTCCTGATGGGGGAGAGAGAGAAAAGTAGTGAAATCCACCTTATCTAAGCAACATGATTTTATATCCTTGTATAAGGTCATCTTCTCGGCCTCCTACCACAAAAACCTTTCAACTTATCTAACCTCTCCTTCTAACTCAAGCTCTCCTGTAGTGACATTTCACCAAGCTGGTTCTAAGGATGTCTGGTCTGTTATATGAGGTGAAGTTGAGTAGGCCAGGCTTATGAAGATTAGAAGAATGATACAAGCACCATTCTCACAGGTGAATATAAGTGGGATGCTTTCCTTTGGCTGATAGAGTCTGGAACTGGGAGGGAGAGGAGGGGTTGTCACATCCCAATCCTATGTAGGACTGAAAGGAGGAAAGGATTATTTAATTGAAAGGTTGATGAACCTTTGGAATTCAGCACAACATCAATGCACAGAAGAAGCTCAGACATTGATTGCCTTCAAAACTGAGATCAATACTTTTTTTTGTACATGAGAGAGGATTCGAGAGATATTTGTTACGTACTTATAAATGGTGCTGACATAAAATATCATCAGAAGATAGACACAAAAAGTCGGAGTAACTCAGTGGGACAGGCAGCATCTCTGGAGAGAAGGATTGGGTGACGCTTCGGGTCATGACCCTCTCTTCAGACCGAAAGTCACGGGAAATGGCTTCCACCCAAAGCGTCACCCATTCCTTCTCTCCAGAGATGCTGCCTGTCTTGCTAGTTTACTCCAGCATTTTGTGTCTATGTCAGGCATGTGCCATCAGGGTAGGCAATGTAGGTAAGTAGTATCAAGAAAGATAGACTTGGGCCAAATCGCTTTTCGAACATGGGGGACACACAATGAGGCCCAACACAGGGGTCGGCAACCTAAGGCCCGGATCCGGCCCGTAAGCCGAACTCCAGCGAACCCAAGCGAGCTGACCTGGGCGCAGTCATTCACAGGGCATGCAAACGACCTGGACGTAACAGCCAGACCTGGGGCAAGCGAGCCGACCTGGGCGTAACAGCCAGTCCCGTGACACGCAGGCTTTGGAGGTGTGTAGCTGTTGTTGGTCAAGTAAGAATAACAGAGAGAACTGCTCCCTTGTCAACAAACGCGCACAAAAGCTGTTGGCATTAGTTTTGAATGTCTCGTTGTCCCTATTTTTGACCTGGCTCGGAGACAGGACAGTGAGGGGATCAGCTCAAGAGCAAAGATCATTGAGCGGAGCGGGTCAGCGGGCGATGGATAACAGGACAGCGGGCGTTGGAGCTTACTCCTGTGTCAGTTCGAGTAACCTCAATTGGTCCCTTGAACTAGTATTGTCATTCAATAAGATTACAATTAATTCAACTTGTCCTGGTGTGCTCCCGTTTTCCCCACCATCTCTCCACTACCCACCCATTCAGTCATTCAGAATGAAGGAGATCTGAAAGCCTTGGGCAAATTGAATTGTTACTTTCTTTATTTTTATTTTTTATGTTTTATGGTTTTTTTTGATCGTGAGAAATTCTATGTCCCGCCAGCCTTTTCAAAATTTAGCAACTCAAAATGGGGGTGCGTCTTCATTGCTGGGAAATATGGTATATGTTTTTAAATACTTTATTAAGAGACAAGGCTTTTGAAGACAAATTACTTTATAAAAGTCGACTGACTGCCTACCGGAGAGAACAATCTGCGCATGTGTGGTTTTTAAAAGATTTTTAAGAAAGTCGACTGACAGCTAACAGAGAGGAGAACAATCTGCGCATGCGTGGTTTTCAAGATTTTTTTTTAAGCCGACTGACAGCGTACCCTGAGTAATTACTCACGGCACGTGCCTGGTCTATGTTTACATATCTGTTGTGCTGCTGCAAGTAGGAATTTAATTGTTCTGTTTCGGGATACATGACAATAAAACACTCTTGATTCTTGAGATATAAACAAATCAAGCAACTTAAACAAAATGATGTGACTAAAATCTGGGAGATGTGAGTGAGACAGAAATGGTTATTCAGTTTATGCATAAAACTGTTCATTTTAATAACATTGTCGAGCCGCAGCATTAAACTGATCAGTCGGAAGAAAGTCAAGAATAGAACTTAAGTGTGTTGAGATGAGGTAATGGTGTCAAAGAGGCCAGGTGATTCTCTTTATATAGATAGACAAAAATGACGTAACCAAGAGTTAACATTTCAGTTCTGATGGAACGAAAATATTAATTATTTCTTTCTCCAGAGGTACTGTCTAAGCTGCTGACTATTTCCAGCATGTTCTATTTTATTACATTGAAACGGTGTTTCTATGTAATAAAAATAGAAAATGGGCCATTCTTTGGAAAGTGTACAAAATTGTCACACACAAATGGCATCACATAAAGTAATACGTTAAAAAATTATTGTCAGAGATTAATCTTATTCATTGCTATTTTCCTACCTACAGAACTATAATGCATGTCTGCTAATTATATGAACATTCTAGCTTTTTATAATTCACAAGAGTTTGTAAGATAAAACTGAGTTGTGATAAATACGCTTCCGTGTGAGGCCACATACGTGACCAGTCATATTTGACTTCTGACCCTAAACAAGCATCAGCAGAACATAAATATTTCACTTGATAAACTTATAAAAGATATGAATCGTATACAGTTCAAAATAATATACCCGTCATGCTTTCAGACTTAGAAGAGATGTATTCTGCAATTTTTCATATTTGTGGTCACACACGTGACTAAGAATGGGCCAAATGTTGAATATAGTCAGCAACAGACTACCTCTGGAAAAAGAGAGAATTAATATTTCAGTTCCATAATCTTCCATCAGTACTGACATTTTAACACTTGTGTGTCTCGCTGTCCTTCTCTCTACAGATGCTACATCCACCATATTTTATTTTCATTTCCGATTTTCAGCATCTCCAGCTTTTCCAAAGTGCTGGAATAACTCAGCGGGTCAGGCAGCATCTCTGGAGGAGAGAGGAGTGCAGAACTCTTGTCGGAGAGAGGAAACTCTGGAGGACATGGATAAGTTCTTCCAGTATTTACTGAGTTACTCCAGCATTTATCCATGTCCTCCAGAGATGCTGCCTGACTCACCGAGTTACTCCAGAAATTTGTGTTCCCCGCAGGATTCCAGCATCTTCAGTTCCTTGTGTCTCCAGTTTCTTATCACCAAGTTGCTTATGAATAAAACAAGGTGGCAGAGATGTGTTGTTGCTAAACAACCCATTTACATTTTATATATCTCACAAACAGCAGAGGTTATAGAAACATAGAAAATAGGTGCAGGAGGAGGCCAATCGGCCCTTCGAGCCAGCACCGCCGTTCATTGTGATCATGGCTGATCGTCCCCAATCAATAACCCGTGACTGCCTTCTCCCCATATCCCTTGATTTCACTAGCCCCTAGAGCTCTATCTAACTCTCTCTGAAATCCATTCAGTGATTTGGCCTCCACTGCCCGATGTGGCAGGGAATTCCACAATTTCACAACTCTGTGTGAAAACGTTTTTCCTCACCTCAGTCTTAAATGGCCTCCCCTTTATTCTAAGACTGTGGCCCCTGGATCTGGATTCGCCCAACATTGGGAAAATTTGTCCTGCATCTAGCTTATCCAGTCCTTTTATAATTTTATGTGTTTCTATAAGATCCTTTTTTAATCCTTTTAAACTCCAGTGAATACAAGCCGAGTCTTTTCAATCTTTCCTCGTATGACAATCCCGCCACCCAGGGATCAATCTTGTGAACCTACGCTGCACTGCCTCAATCACAAGGATGTCCTTCCTCAAATTATGAGACCAAAACTGTACGCAATAGTCCGGATGTGGTCTTACCAGAGCCCTATACAACTGCAGAAGAACCTCTCTACTCCTATACTGAAATCCTTCTGTTATGAAGGCCAACATTCCATCAGCTTTCTTCACTGCCTGCTGCACCTGCACGCCAACTTTCAGTGGCCGGTGCAATATCTAAAGAAGCTTTTACTGTCCTTTATATTCCTGGCCAGCTTCCCTTCGTACTTCATCTTCAAAGTCAAAGTCAAAAATGTTTATTGTCATGTTTATTGACAGGACAATGAAATTCTTTCTTTGTTTCAGCACAACAGAACATAGTAGGCATTGACTACAAAACAGATCAGTGTGTCCATATACCATTACATACGTAAATACACACATGAATAAATAAATTGATAAAGAGCAAATAACAGATAAAGGGGTATTAATGTTCAGAGTTTTGACTGAGCCAAGTTTAATAGCCTGATAGCTGTGGGGAAGTAGCTATTCCTTTTCAGCCCGTATTGCCCGTTTTGTTTCCTTCTGTTGTCCTATTAAAGGTCCCAGCACAAATCCCAGCGTAACAACTCCGGCCATAGTCCTCCTGCTGGAATAGTAATTTTTCCACCTCTACCCATTGTCTTCCATAGATAAATCAGTTCTGAATTGAAACTACCAAGTCACCATAGATGTAATACTATGCTATGTAATGCTATAAGAATGCAGGGTGACTTGGACAGGTTGGGGGAGTGGGCAGATGCATGGCAGATGAAGTTTAATGTGGATAAATGTGAGGTTATCCACTTTGGTAGCAAAAACAGGAAGGCAGATTACTATTTAAATGGCGTCAAGTTGGGAAAAAGGGAAGTACAACGGGGTCTGGGGGTCCTTGTACATCAGTCAATGAAAGAAAGCATGCAGGTACAGCAGGTAGTGAAGAAAGCGAATGGCATGTTGGCCTATATAACACGAGGAATCGAATATAGGAGCAAAGATGTCCTGCAGTTGTACGGAGCCCTAGTGAGACCACACCTGGAGTATTGTGTGCAGTTTTGGTCCCCTAATTTGAGGAAGGACATTATTGCTATTGGGGGAGTGCAGCATAGATTTACAAGGTTAATTCCCGGGTTGACGGGATTGTCATATGCTGAGAGAATGGAGCAGCTGGGCTTGTACACTCTGGAGTTTAGGAGGATGAGAGGATATCTCATTGAAACATATAAGATTGTTAAGGGTTTGGATACACTAGAGGCAGGAAACATGTTCCTGATGTTGGGGAAGTCCAGAACCAGGGGCCACAATTTAAGAATAAGGAGTAAGCAATTTAGAACTGAGACGAGGAAACACTTTTTCTCACAGAGAGTGGTGAGTCTGTTGAATTCTCTACCTCAGAGGGCGGTGGAGGTTCTCTGGATGCTTTCAAGAGAGAGCTAGATAGGGCTCTTAAAAATAGCAGAGTCAGGGGATATGGGGAGAAGGCAGGAACGGGGTACTGATTGGGGATGATCACATTGAATGGCGGTGCTGGCTCGAAGGGCCGAATGGCCTACTCGTGCACCTATTGTCTATTGTCTATTGTAATGCACCTTAATCTTCAGGATCAGTCTACCATGATCGACCTTGTCAAATGCCATAAGGTCCACCTAGACACCATCCACTATCCTATCATCTTCAATCTTTGTCACCTCAAAAAAACAAAATTGTTTGTAAAACATGGCCTGCCCCACTCAATGCCATGCTGAATGTTCCTAATTATCCCTTACTCCAAACGCGAGTAAATCCTATCCACAAGAATTCTCTCCAATAGCTTTCTTACTATTAAGCGAGATTCACCAGCGTATAATTTACTGGATATCCTTTTTTCCTCCTTAAAGGCACAACACGGACTAGTCTCCACTGATGTTGCTGTTTCATCTCTCCATAATTATCAACATAACACTTTATTTCCTCCATTTGCTTCTCAAGCATTTTCTGTCATTTATCCACATTATCTATTTTGATTATTCACTGCAACAGCAAATATCATCACATTTTCGGGTAAATTGTGGTAATGGAGATAAACTCTGCATTGAATAGCAGTGACATTATGACTGCTGATACTGATTGAGAAATCTTTTTTGCACTATGTGGCACGTGCGAGTGGGAAATTAAAAAAAATATGATGTCAATCTATGTTTGCATGATAGCGATCCGGTCATTGAGAGGTCATATTGAAATTGGTGCTTTCTTTGTTTTACTCAATGTTCAAACATTTTCTTCTGCATATGGCAATATTTTGTCTGTTATCCTTTCCATTTATCTACGAGCATCTTCTCAGTCAAATCTGGTGTACCTTCAGGCTTTGGAACAAGTTTAAACAAAACTTGCATGGAAATGTGAGTGTTGAGCATTGTATATCATGATAACGTTGAATGTGATAATTGGATAGAGCCCTGGCAACTCAATCTGACCCCGAGGGACCTTGCTGTGTGTCAGGGTTAACTATCAAAAAAAATTGTAAGGCTTTGGCTTGGGTTTGGAATGATACTTGGGTCGTGCTTTAATTTTCCATTCAAGTAAACCTCTAACTGTGGCTTTTGTAATAGTATCAAAACGTGAAAATAATTTATTTTTAAATTGTAGTAACTGAACTTTTGTTTAATTTGCAGATTAACTGGACAATTTGGATATCTTACTGATGGTCCAGGGAACTATAAATACAAGACAAAGTGTACATGGCTTATTGAAGGACAGTGAGTATTTTGGTCTTTTCCATTCATCCTAGAAAGTCTGGTTTTGCAAGGGACCTTCCCCCCCCCCATAATGGAGCCTGTATCAAATGTTGTCATCTGGGCTCAGAGGAGTCGTATTTAAGCATCTGCAGTCACTCTAGCTATTAAGGAAGTGTTTGAGCAGCCCTGATAACTGCTTGTTCCGCTGGTGTTCAGCTGATGTTCGTGAAAAAGGCTTTGGATTTGGATTGGAACTTATACGAGGAAGTGATAGGACTATTAACAGCTACAAAGCTGTTTCCTACTACATTTCGTGCAGCTATCATCACCTAACAGATGTATCATTGGCCACTATCTCCCTTTCTGTAATCCCCCATTCGATGATCTGTCAAAGCTATACGGAAGAAGCCACAGAATCGGTATTCATTCCAGTGAAGCCCATTGCATTACTTCTTTATACAAAAGAAAAGAAGAACTGCGTGATTGAGGGCGGCAATTTGTGTGTCTCTATTTAAGCAGGGCTGGTGAGTCAGAGGGTGGTGACTCTCTGGCATTCTTTGCCACAGAAGGCTTTAAAGGTCGTCAGTGGATAATTGTAAGGCAGAAATAGATAGATTTTTCATTAATATAGGTGGCAGGAGAATGGGGTTCGGAGGGAGAGATAGATCAGCCATGATTAAATGGCGGAGTAGACTTGATGGGGCCGAATGGCCTTATGACCATATCACTTATCACTTATCACTAATGACCTTATGGCTCCAAAGAAAAACCTGGGAACTGTGGACCAGTGAGTCAGACTTCAGTGGTACATGAGTTACCGCAGAGGGTTCTGAGGGACAAGAGACAAAGCTCTTCTTAGGGACAATGCTCTTTATTGCACCTCAGTACACGTGACAATAAACAAAACTGAAACTAAAACTGAGATAGATATATTTGGAAACACCCGGATTAATTGAGGTGAATCAGCACGGCTTCGTGCGTGAAAGATTGTGTTCCACAAGTTTGTTTGAGTTGCTTTAAGGAAGTAACCACAAGTGTTGAGGGCAGGGCTGTAGACCCAGTATGTTTGGACTTACACCAAGCTTTTTATATTGTCCTGTGTAGTAAGTTACTCTGCAGGGTTAGATTGCATGGGATCGAGGGAGAGCCAGCTAATTGGATACATAATTGGCTTCATGGTAAGAAGGAGAGCGTGGTGGCGGGAGGTTGTTTTCCAAACTGGAGGTCTGCAATGAGCGGTGTACTTCCGGGATTAGTACTGGGCCCATTGCTGTTGTCATCTGTCACCTATTTTATGCGAATCAACGATACCTGGTTGGTAAATTTGCAGATGACGCTGAAATGGGTAGCCTGGTATACAGTGAAGGTCATCAAGAGTTCAAAAGTTACAGGAGCAGAATTAGGCCATTTTGCCCATCAGGTCCACTCTGCCATTGAATCATGGCTGATCTATCTTTCCCCTTCAACCCCATTCTCCTGCCTTCTTCCATAATCCCTGGCACCAGTACTAATCAAGAATCTGTCAATTTCCGCCTTAAAAATATCTATTGACGACCTCCACAACCTTCTGCGACAATGAATTCCACAGATTTGCCACCCTCTTTCTCATTTCCTTTCTAAACATACAGCCTTTTATTCTGTGGCAATGGCCTCAAGGACCCTAGATTCTCCCACTAGTGGAAATATCCTCTCCACATCCACTCGATCCAGGCCTTTCACTTTTTGCAGTGGGACCTTGATTAGCTGGGAAAGTGAGTCAAGGAATGGGAAATGGAGTTTAATTTGGATAATTGTGAGGGGTTGCCTGGACAAGCCAGAGGACTACAGACCAGTGAGTCTAACATCAGTGGTAGCTAAATTACTCATATGGATTCTGAGAGACAGGATTTATATGCATTTGGAAAGGGAAGGACTGATTAGGGATTGTCAGCATATCTGTGTGCAATGGGACGAATGTCTCATGAACTTGATTGTGTTTTTTGAAGAGGTGACCAAGAGGATCGATGTAGGCAGTTCAGTAGATGTTGTTTACATGGAATTCAGTGAGGCCTTTGACAAGATACCGCATGGTCTGCTGGTCTAGAAGGTTTGAACACACGGGATCCAAGGCGAGCGAGCCAATTGCATGCAAAATTTGTTGGAAGGAAGGCAGGCAGACAGAAGGTGCTGGTGGAATGGTGGTATTCAGGCTGGAGTGCCGGAACAAGTGGTGTGTCAGAATCAATGCTTCACTGTGATTTATAGATAAATAAACAAATAGGTAAACAAACATACTTCAATACATCCACGCATTAACACGTGTAGTGCTGCCTGCACAATTCTAGTGCAGGCAGCACTAGAATTGCTGGTATAGTGGATAGCAAAGATTATTTAAAATGAGATTTTGATCAACTGCACCATGTGCGTGTAAATGCATGCACACGGAGGCATTCACATACAAGTTAGATGTGAATGTTGGTAGCATGGTTGGTAAGTTTGCAAGCGATGATAACATTGGTGGTATAATGGACAGTGAAGGTTATCTAAGATGTGCGAGGCAAGTGTTTTTGCATTGAGGATGGCAGGAACCTGCAACGTGCTGCCAGAGGTGGCAGATACCGTAGTGATGTTTAAGAGGCTTTTATATGCATCTGGATATGCAGGGAATGGAAAATTCTGGTATCATGGGACTGACTGTGTGGTGGCTCAGTGGTAGAGTTGCTGCCTCACAGAGCCAGAGACCTGGGTTTGATCCTGACCACGTGTGCAGTCTGCACGGCGTTTCCGTGACCGCGTGGGTTTTCTCCGGTTGTTCTGGTTTCCTCCTACACACTAAAAATGTACAGGTTTATATATTAATTGGCTTTGGTAAAGGATTGTAAATTGTTCCTAGTGTGCAGGATAGTGCTAGTGTGCAGACATCGCTGGTCGGCAAGGACTCGGTGAGCCGAAGGGTCTGATTCTGCGCTGTATCACTAACACTCAACTATTCTCCCCTTATCTTTATCTCTGGTACAATCCTTATTGGCTGCAGTCCAATCCAGTTCATGATTTTAATTAATGTGTCTATGTTTTTCGTGTTTTATTTTTGTCTCTTGGCAATTCTATTTAATGGATACTCTTTAAATTGTTAACTTTTTTAACTCTTGTGTTGTCTCGCTCATTGTTTGCTCCCTGCTGTTGCCAGTGCACTTAATCTTTTTCCTTAGCCTCAATTGGCCTAATATGTCTATGTTGATCCATGGAGTCTCATGTGTGTTAGTTTTATGTTTCCCCACAGACTCTCTTTCCTGCTCTCAAATCTCTTCTAAATGTTTTGCACTGGCGTTGAAAATTGTTGTTCACCAACATTGTTGCCTGCTTTAGTCCTCCCAAGTTATTTGTGCAGCCTCCCAAAATCAGCTTTTCTCTTTGTCGTCATATTCTGTCCTCTATCATAATAAAATATATTATGGCCACCATTACTTTGGACGTTGACTTATTCTTGTCATGAATATGGTGAACATTCTTCACATTCCATTTTATTTGAATTTTCAGCAGCTGCTGTGGTCGGCATCTTGCGTTTTCAGCAATTTTCCTCTTCAGTCTTCTGCTCCATCAACACTCCCTGCCATTTGTCCGTTTCATCTCTTCCAGACAAATCTATTATTATCTCTCGAGAACATGGCAAGGTAACGTTCGAACGTGGCAAGGTGATATTTCGAGTCGGAATGCTTCTCCAGACTTGATGATTTTGAAGAAGGATCTCCCTTGATCAGTCTGAAGATGGGTCCCGACCCAAAATGTCAGCTTTCCAGTTCAGTTCAGTTTAGTTTATTGCCATGTGTACCGAGGTACAGTGAAAAACTTTTGTTGCTGTATAACCAGTCAGTAGAAAGACAATACATGATTACAATTCAGCCATTCACATGATGAGAATAACCTTTAATGCAAGATAAAGCCGATAAAGTCCGATCAAAGATAGTCCGAGGGTTACCAATGAGGTAGATAGTAGTTCAGGACTGCTCTCTAGTTGTTGGTAGGATGGTTCAGTTGCCTAACAACAGCTGTGAAGAAGCTGTTGCTGAATCTGAAGGTGTGCGTTTTCACACTTCTATACTTTTTTTCCTGATGGGAGAGGGGAGAAGAGGGAGTGGCCAGGGTACGACTTGTCCTTGATTATGCTGCTGGCCTTGCCGAGGCAGCGTGAGGTGTAAATGGAGTCAGTGGAAGGGATGTTGGTTTGTGTGATGGTCTGGGCTGCGCCGACAATTCACTGCAATGTCTTGCGGTCTTGGATGGAGTTGTTCCCAAACCAAGCTATGTTCTCAAGAGATGTTGCCAGGTGCCTGACCCATTGAGTTATTCCAGCATTTTTATTCTTTTTTGTAAACCGGCATCTACACTTCCTTGATTCTAAATCTATAAATATGAAGCATTCAGCTTTTCTTGAATGTCACCCACAGCATTTGTATGATCTGGGCAATCTTGTTCTCAACCCCATGACAAACATTGCTTTTGCTTTTTCCACCCATCGGTTCCTCTCGGCAACTTAAAATAAGTTTTTTTTAAAATCACTATTTTGATAAAAAGTTATAGACCTGAAAGGTTAATTCTGTTTCCTGTTGCTTCCTGACCTGCTAACTGTCTTCAGAAATACACCCCCTCCCCAGTTACTTTCCTCTGCAATCGCAGGAGATGTAACATTTGTCCCTATACCACCCCCCTCGACTCTGTCCAAGGACCCCTTCAGTCTTTACAGGTGGGGAAGAGGTTCACTTGCAGTTCCTCCAACCTCATCTACTATATCGGCAGGACCAAGCGCAGGCTCGGCGATCATTTCGCTGAACACCTACCGCTCAGACTGTCTTAACCGCCTACCTAATCTCCCTGTGGCGCAGCCCTTCAACTCCCACCCCCATTCCCACACTGACCTTTCTGTCCTGGGCCTCCTCCATTGTCAGAGTAAAGCCCAGCGCAAATTGGAGGAACAGCACCTCATATTTCGCTTGGGCGACTTACACCCCAGCGGTATGAATATTGACTTCTCTAACTTCAAGTAACTCTTGTTTTCCCTCTCTCTCCATCCCTCCTCCTTCCCAGTTCTCCAACCAGTCTTACTGTCTCCGACTACATTTTATCTCTGTTTGCTTTGTTGTTACCTTCTCCCAGCTATCAATGATCTATTCTTAATTTTCCTTGATCACCATTCCCTTTGTCCTGTTTTCACACCTTACATTTCTTTATCTATACACTTCCTTTTCTATGCACCTCCCTCTCCCTTGACATCAGTCTGAAGAAGGGTCTCGACCCGAAATGTCGCCCATTCCTTCTCTTCGTAGATGCTGCCTGAACAGCTGAGTTACTCCAGCATTTTGTGTTAAATATCTTCAGAACTTTCTTTGTTTTCAGAATTTTAGTAACTTTGTTTTTATTTTCAATTGCTTTGGTTCATTCCATGTTATGTCTTCCTCCTCTTCACCTCTTGTGCGTTTTCTTCATTATTGGGCTTTTTATATAATTATTAGAATTCTCTCTTGAAAGCATCCAGATCAAAGGCAGAGAATTGGCCACTGCCTTCTGAGGCAGAGAATTTCACAGATTCACAACTTCTGTAAATGCACTTTAAAAAAATCTATGCTTTCTCTGTAACTTGAACACTATATCTGCACTCTATTTTCCCTTCTGCACAACCTAATATACTCAGATATGATATGATCGGGGGTGCCGCACAATGGCTGCCTCGCCAACGGTCTGTCTTTGTCTTGTTCCTCCTTTGTGTTTTTAGTGTGTTGTAAAATGTATGTTTTAGTTTATCTTTAGGTTTAGTATTATGTGCGGGGTGGGGATGGGGGAAACTTTAATCTCTTTCCTCGACGGAGATGCGACTTTTTCCATGTCATCTCCGCCCGCACTGCGGCCTAACATTGTGGAGTTAGCAGCCTCTTACTGGGACATATCTGCGGAGCCTGCGTACTTTAACGTCACGGAGCGGGTGATCCCTTTGCCAAGGGTCAGCCTTTGTTTGGTGCTCCAACCTGCGGGAGCTGCGGACTTTAACATCGTGAAGCTCGCTGTCCCTGGTTTGGGACCGAATTCGAGAACTCTAAGCCACAGGACTTTTGACCGCGCCGATGCAGGAGCTGAGACCAGACGAGGGAGCTCGATCAGGGTTGCGGATGGTTCGACTCCCCCGACAGCAGGAGGAAAAGAAGTGGAGAATGTGGAGGAGCCGCTGTGATGGCTGTTTATGTAGTTGTGTGTCTTGTTGCTTTTTTTGTTATGACTGTATGGCAAACCAGATTCCTCGTATATTGCAAAACATACTGGGATAATAAATTATGATTATTAGGAAAGCATGCAAAACAAGTTTTTTTTACTGTATCTCAATATACGTAATAATAATAAACTAATGCCAACACCATTGAAATTGGTAACCTGGGAAGTGATTCAGGCAGTGACCATGTGGGTTTTCTCCAGGTGCTCCTGTTTCCTCCTACAGTCCAGAGACATACAGGTTTGTAGGTTAATTGGCTTTGATCAAGATTGTAAATTGGCCCTAATGTGTAGGATAGTGCTAGTGTACGGGAAATCGCTGGTTGGCATGGACTCGGTGGGCCGTAATTTTCACGCAGTATCTCTAAAAGGGAAGTTGGGAAAAGGGGAAGTACAATGAGATCTGGGGGTCCTTGTTCATCCCTCACTGAACGTAAGCATGCAGATACAGCAGGCAGTGAAGAAAGTGAATGGCATCTTGGCCTTCATAACAAGAGGAGCTGAGTATAGGAGCAAAGACGTCCTTCTGCAGTTGCACAGGGCCCTAGTGAGACCACACCCGGAGTATTGTGTGCAGTTTTGGTCTCAAAATTTGAGGAAGGACATTCTTGCTATTGAGGGAGTGCAGCGTAGGTTAGCGAGGTTAATTCCCAGGACTGTCATATGTTGTCAGAATGTAGCGGCTGGGCTTGTATACTCTGGAATTTAGAAGGATGAGAGGGGATCTTATTGAAACATATAAGATTATTAAGGGATGGACACGCTAGAGGCAGGAAACGTGTTCCCGATGTAGGGGGAGTCAGAACCAGGGGCCACAGTTTAAGAATAGGGGTTAGACCATTTAGAACGGAGACGAGGAAAAAAAAAATCACCCGGAGAGTTGTGAATCTGTGGAATTCTCTGCCTCAGAGGGCAGTGGAGGCTAATTCTCTGGATGCTTTCAAGAGAGAGTTAGATAGAGCTCTTAAAGATAGCAAAGTCAGGGGATGTGGTGAGAAGGCAGGAACGGGGTACTGATTGGGGATGATCAGCCATTATCACAGTGAATGGCGGTGCTGGCTCAAAGGGCTAAATGGCCTACTCCTTCACCTAATGTCTATTGTCTAAACAAAAAAATCTAAACGGTGTGAAATACCTATTCTCAAACTGAGACTATTCTAACCTGAATTTGTTTTTGTACACAGGCCAAACACTATATTGAGGCTCCGATTCGTTCACTTTGCTACAGAGTGCAGCTGGGATCACTTATACGTGTATGATGGGGACTCTATTTACTCACCATTATTAGCTGTGTTCAGGTAAGAAGCATTGTTCGGCTAGATTTTTAATTACTTTGATTGTGGTATTTCCAGATCATTGGTTGACTAAAGCTACTGCACTGTTGTGTTGTGCAATGTGCATCAAAAGCTGAAGCAATTAATTGATTGGCAGCGCAGGAAAAACAATTGAATCAAATCTTCATGTAAAACTGGAGTTAAAAGATACATAAGGAGAAATGAATGATATTAGATAATGGACACACTTTCATGTTTGAGGCCATTAAAACTGACACCTAAATTACTAGTTGCTAATGTTTTGGTTAGTGGAGTGCCACTGCACTAAGTATGGTAGCTGTAAAGTATATTGGAGTTTAAAGATTTGTATTGTCAATCAACAGGTAATTGTTACATGTGCAAGAAGGAACTGCAGATGCTGGATTAAACCGAAGATAGACACTAAAAGCTGGAGTAACTCAGCAGGACAGGCACTTCAAAAGGGTCTCAACCCGAAAGGTCACCCATTCCTTCTCTCCAGAGATGCTGTCTGTCCCGCTGAGTTACTCCAGCTTTTTGTGTCTATCTGAGGTAGTTGTTGTAACCTGGCTCACAGCAGAATGAATTTTGATTTATCTAACTTCAAGTTACCCGTGCATCCCCTTTCTCTCCGTCCCTACCCACCCGAGTCATTGTGCTAGTTTTACTGTCATCCTGTTGAGTTCCACTCATCACCTATCTCACAGCCAACAATGGACCATTGTGTGCTCCACACTTACTTGATTGTCATTGATTTTTACATATCTTCCATTCATTTGTCCTAAGTACTGTCTATATCTCTCGTTCCCCTTTCCCCTGATTTCTAGAGACCTATCAGAAACGTCACCTATTCCTTTTCTCCAGCGACCTGCCTGACACTCTGACTTACTCCAGTTTTTTGCCTCTGTCCGGTTTAAACCAAAATCCACAGTTCACCCCTGCACAACAGGGAATTGTTGTTGGTTAAAATGCTGATTACTATCTAAATGCAGTCAGGTTGGGGAAAAGGGGAAGTACAACGGGATCTGGGGGTCCTTGTTCATCAGCTTATGAAAGTAAACATGCAGGTACAGCAGGCAGTGAAGAAAGCGAATGGCATGTTGGCCTTTATAACAAGAGGAGTTGAGTATAGAGTAAAGAGGTTCTTCTGCAGTTGTACAGGGCCATAGTGAGACCACACCTGGAGTATTGTGTGCGGTTTTGGTCCCCTAATTTGAGGAAGGACATTCTTGCTATTGAGGGAGTGCAGCGTAGGTTCACAAGGTTAATTCCCGGGATGGCGGGACTGTCATATGCTGAGACAATGGAGCGGCTGGGCTTGTACACTGGAGTTTAGAAGGATGAGAAGATTATTAAGGGTTTGGACACGCTAGAGGCAGGAAACATGTTCCCGATGTTGGGGGAGTCCAGAACCAGGGGCCACAGTTTAAGAATAAGGAGTAAGTCATTTAGAACAGAGACAAGGAAACACTTTTTCTCACAGAGAGTTCCGAGTCTGTGGAATTCTCTGCCTCAGAGGGAGGAAGGTTCTCTGGATACTTTCAAGAGAGAGTTCGATAGGGCTTTTAAAAATAGCTGAGTCAGGGGATATGGGGAGAAGGCAGGAACGGGGTACTGATTGGGGATGATCAGCCATGATCACATTGAATGGCGGTGCTGGCTCGAAGGGCCAAATGGCCTACTCCTGCACCTATTGTCATCTCAACACCATGTAAGTCTTTGTCCAGCTTTCGCATGTTCCTTCAATTAATACAGCAAAATTGGTATTAATTTATTTATTACATTGTGGACATCAACTTTATTTCTGGAATGAGGGCATGATTGGAAAGGCCACAATTCAATGCCCATCTCCCAGTTTGAGTAGGTGGTTGTGATCTGCCTTGGACAATGAAGTTCTTGTTATGGAGATGCCTTTGCAGTGTTGTTAGCTGAAAGATTCTTCACCTACCCCTAACAAAGGAATGGTGACACAATGCACTGCAGGTGTCGGAAACTTGAGCAAAACACAAACAAACTGGAGGAACTTAGCGGGTCAGGCTGCATCTGTGGAAGGAATGATCAGAAGACATTTCGGGTCAGGATCCTTCTTCATTTCCTCCACTGACCTATTGAGTTCTGCCTGCAGTTTGTGTTTGGTTATGATGAAGGAATGGTGCATTTTACAGACAGGGTGGTCTGTGAGTTGGAATAGAATCTGCATTCCTGTGTGTGCTCTGCTCTAATTGTTCATGGGATTGGAAATACCAGTTTCAGCAATGCAGCTGAAGAAGCCTCGGAGTAGTCAAGAGTGTTTAATTGTCATATGTATCGAAAACAGGACAATGAAATTCTTGCTTGCCACAGCATAACAGGCTTGTAAACACAGTGCTCACAAGCAACATAATAGACAAAACAATTCCATCAATGTAGAGAGTAGAGTAAGTATGTAAGTACGTTTATTGGCCAAGTATTCACATACAAGGAATTTGCCTTGGTGCTCCGCCCACAAATAACAACATGACATACAGTGACAGTTACGAATGAAGTAGGTTTGACATGTGGAACCCACAGGGTGGCACTGTGGCACAGTGGTAGAGTCGCTGCCTTACAGTGCCAGAGACCCGGATGCTGTTTGTCCGTTTGTACGGTCTCTCAGTGACCTGCGTAGGTTTTCTGCGTGCTGTGAAGTTCATTCCACATCATTTTCTTGCCATAGAGGGAGTACAGAGAAGGTTCACCAGACTGATTCCTGGGATGGCACGACTTCCATATGAAGAAAGACTGGATAGACCTGGCTTGTACTCGCTGGAATTTAGAAGATTGAGGGGTGATCTCAAAGAGACTTACAAAATTCTTAAGGGGTTGGACAGGCTAGATGCAGGAAGATTGTTCCCGATGTTGGGGAAGTCCAGGACAAGGGGTCACAGTTTAAGGATAAGGGGGAAGTCTATTAGGTCCGAGATGAGAAAATCGTTTTTCACACAGAGAGTGGTGAATCTGTGAAATTCTCTGCCACAGAAGGTAGTTGAGGCCAGTTCGTTGGCCCTATTTAAGAGGGAGTTGGATGTGGCCCTTGTGGTGAAGGGATCAGGGGGTATGGAGAGAAGGCAGGTACAGGATACTGAGTTGGATGATCAGCCATGATCATATTGAATGGCGGTACAGGCTCGAAGGGCTGAACGGCCTGCTCCTGCACCTAATTTCTATGTTTCTATGTTTCTATCATTGCCCGCCGACTTAGCTCAACAGGTGGAACAGCTGCTGTAGTGTTTGCCTCGTAGTGTCAGAGACCCGGGTTCAATCCTGACCTTGTGTGCAAGCTGTGGAGTCTGTACGTTCTCCATGGTGACCATGTAGGTTTCCACTACTCCTGTTTCCTCCCACATCCCAAAGATATATGGGTTTCTAGGTTAATTAGCCATTGAAAATTGACCCTGGTATGTAGAGGGGTCGATGAAAAAATACAATAGAATGAGTGTGAAAGTGTGATCAATGGTTGGCCTGGACTCAGTGGGCTAAAGGTTCTGTTTCCATGCTCTGTCACTCTCTAACCCATCTATATTTCTTCATATCCTCCTAACCTCCTGTGGCGGCTCCTAACGGCAGCGGCTCGACTGTAGTCCATCTGTCTTTTTTTAAATTTTTGCCCGTTAGATGTATGTTTTTCGTTCTAATTTTTATTATTTTTTAACTGTGTATATGTGGGGGGGGATAAACCGTTTAATCTCTTCCCTGTACGGGGACCCGACTTTTTCCCTGTCGGGTCTCCGGTGTCGTTGGCCCTAACATTGTGGAGCCGGTGGCGGCCTCCAACCGTAACCAACCTGAGGGCTCCAGTCACAGAGCCTGCGGACCTGCCATTGCGGAGCTGGCCGACTTCGGAGCGGGGGGAGCTGTGGTGGCGTGCGGCTGCAACCCGACTTCAGAGGCTCCGGCCGTAGGCCCGGTGGACAGGAACATCGGGAGCTCGCAGGTCCCTGGTGGGAGACTGCTTTTCGGAGCTCCCGCAAGGCAACTTCTCCTGCCGGATTTGCGTGGTTTAAATGGCTCGGAGCAGGGCCTTACTGTTGCTTAAACGGCGACGGGACACCATCGCCCACCTGGGGCTTTAACATCGTGAGCCCCAGTTGCCTCGACGCTGCAGTTGGACTGCTGGACCACGTGAGAAGAACAAAGGGAAGAGATAAGATATTTGCCTTCCATCACAGTGAGGAGGTGTTGGAGATTCACTGTGATGGATGTTTGTGTAAATTGTGTTAAGTGTGTGTCTTGGTTTTTGTCATGACTAGGAATGAAATTTTGTTCAAACCATGTCTGTTTGAATGACAATAAAAGGCATTTTATCAAAGAGGAGGAAGTACTGACACTTTTGAAAAATATAAAAGTGGATAAGTCTCCAGGTCCTGACAGGATATCCCCTAGGACATTGAGGGAAGTTAGTGTAGAAATAGCAGGAGCTATGACAGAAATATTTCAAATGTCATTAGAAACGGGAATAGTGCCGGAGGATTGGCGTACTGCGCATGTTGTTCCATTGTTTAAAAAGGGTTCAAAGAATAAACCTAGCAATTATAGACCTATTAGTTTGACGTCAGTGGTGGGCAAATTAATGGAAAGGATACTTAGAGATAATATATATAAGCATCTGGATAAACAGGGTCTGATCAGGAACAGTCAACATGGATTTGTGCCTGGAAGGTCATGTTTGACAAACCTTCTTGAATTTTTTGAAGCGGTAACTAGGGAAATTGATGAGGGTAAAGCAGTGGATGTTGTCTATATGGATTTCAGTAAGGCCTTTGACAAGGTTCCCCATGGAAGGTTGGTTAAGAAGGTTCAATCTTTGGGTGTTAATGGCGGAGTAGCAAGATGGATTCAACAGTGGCTGAATGGGAGATGTCAGAGAGTAATGGTGGATGGCTGTTTGTCAGGTTGGAAGCCGGTGACCAGTGGGGTGCCTCAGGGATCTGTGTTGGGTCCACTTTTGTTTGTCAGGTACATCAATGATCTGGATGATGGGGTGGAAAATTGGATAAGTAAGTATGCAGATGATACTAAGATAGGTGGTGTTGTGGATAATGAAGTAGATTTTCAAAGTCTACAGAGAGACTTGGGCCATTTGGAAAAGTGGGCTGAAAGATGGCAGATGGAGTTTAATGCTGGTGGTAAAGAAAGCCTTTGGTGTGCTGGCCTTTATAAATCAGAGCATTGAATATAGGAGTAGGGAAGTAATGTTAAAATTGTACAAGGCACTGGTAAGACCAATTCTGGAGTATGGTGTACAATTTTGGTCGCCTAGTTATAGGAAGGATGTCAACAAAATAGAGAGAGTACAGAGGAGATTTACTAGAGTGTTGCCAGGGTTCCAGCAACTATGTTACAGAGAAAGGTTGAACAAGTTAGGTCTTTATTCTTTGGAGCGCAGAAGGTTAAGTGGGGACTTGATTGAGGTCTTTAAAATAATGAAAGGGATAGACAGAGTTAACGTGGATACGTTTTTCCCATTGAGGGTAGGGAAGATTCAAACAAGAGGGCATGACATGAGAATTAAGGGACAGAAGTTTCGGGGTAACGTGAGGGGGAACTTCTTTACTCAGAGGGTGGTGGCTGTGTGGAATGAGCTTCCAGCAGAAGTGGTGGAGGCAGGATCGATTTTAACATTTAAGAGTAAAGTGGATATGGACGTGAAGGGAATGGAGGGGTATGGTCTGAGTGCAGGTAGATGGTACTAGGGGAAAACATATGGTCGGCACGGACTGGAAGGGCCAAGAGGGCCTGTTTCCGTGCTGTAATTGTTATATGGTTATATGGTTATTGTATGGTTATTCTATTCTATATCCTCTTAACTTACTTATCTACATATATAAGAAATACATATATTTATATTCTGCTAATATCTTTAAATTGTATAAAACAAAGATCATACCACTGATTCACATACACACCAGTGGTATAAGTTCACGTTCATAAGTTATGGGAACAGAATATGGCCATTCGGCCCATCAAGTCTACTCTGCCATTCAATCATGGCTGAACTATCTATCGCTCTCAACCCCATTATCCTGCCTTCTCCCTATAACCTCTGACACCCAATATTGCCCTTTTTATTCCTAATCCTCCATTCAATCCACTATGTTGCCTTCTAAATGGTAAGCACTTTGGGATCTGGGACAAGGTCCATCCTGAACAGCCCTTCTGCAGATGGGATGAGTCACTTGCATAAGGAGGCGCAAGGATGTTAAGCTTGCTGGTTTGGTTTAGTTTTGAGATACAGCATGGAAACAGGTCTTTCGGCCCACCAAGTCTGCACTGACCAGCGATCCCCTTACACTAACATTATCCCTCACTCTAGGGACAATTTACAATTTTCACAGAAACCAATTAACCTACAAACCTGTACGTCTTTGAAGTGTGGGAAGGAATCGGAGCACCCGGGGAAAACACGTGGTCACTGGGAGAACGTACTAACTGCATTCAGACAGCATTCGTAGTCGGGGTTGAAATCGTGTCTCTGGCTCTGTAAATCCCCTGTCCCACTGTACGAGGTAATTCACGAGTTCTCCTGAGTTTCCCCTGATTCGAACTCGGAGAATTACGGTAATAGCCGTTTGTAGGTACTCGGGGCTCTCCTGGACATTTTTCGTTTCCCGACTACCTGCCGTTAGCGTTACAAGCCACTAAGAGGTGTCCCGAGCTCCGACGTATCCTCTACGTACATTCTAAGTGCTTACCTCGAGTTTGATTTTGTTTTAAACTCGGGAGAGCTCTTGAATGACCTCGTACAGTGGGACAGGCCCCTTAAGGCAGCAACTCTATTGCACTGCCACCGTGCCACCCTGTTCTGTATGGTTATTTGCTTTCTGCATCCCTTTTTGAGTAAAGCGATTTCATTTTTAGTTTTCATTCTAAGTGAAACTTGCATCAATCTAGATAATTCAGGCCAATTAAAAGCAACATATCAAATATATTATTGTCAATTTTAAGACCTTGACATGACGTTCATCAGGAACTAGCTACTTCCTTCCTCCCTACAATGATCAATTTGCAGCTATTTCTGGGATGTTACGTATCCTTTTCTGTGAAGACCAATGGAACAAGCTGCCAGCGGAGTTAGTTGAGGCAGGTACTATAACATTTAAAAGACATTTAGGTACATGAATAGGAAAGGTTTAGGGGTGTGGAAGCTTTAGGATGAAGATAGACACAAAAAGCTGGAGTAACTCAGCGGGACAGGCAGCATCTCTGGAGAGAAGGAATGGGTGACCCTTCTTCAGACACGGCCCGAAACGTCACCCTTTCCTTCTCTTCAGAGATGCTGCCTGTCCCACTGAGTTACTCCAGCTTTTTGTGTCTACCTTCGATTTAAACCAGCATCTGCAGTTCTTTCTTTAACAAGCTTTAGTCTGACATGGGTTAAGATAGCTGTAGAGCTCAAGGATCTTTGGACATCCTTTGGTGCACAACACAAGTTTCTTGAAAGACGTCCTTTGGCGTGCAGCACTAGGATCTTGATAGACATCCTTTGCCATGCAATGCAAGGTTCTTGAGAGCCACCCTTTGACGCACAGCTAGCTATAACCTGTAGCACAAGGTTCTTGATCGTCATCCTTACTAAAATTGAATACAAATAAAGGATTGAATAGAATGCCATTTGATCTGCATTATTAGTGTTATTGGCATTTGTATTAGTGTTTTTGAGGATGTAGTGTGATCGATGACAATAAATTAGAGAGTGGGATTTCAGAGTTGTACAGTAACTGGCACTGTGCTGCTCTCATTGTGCACAAGGAAAGTGTGTCTGGAAAACGAATGCAAGGTGTCACAGTCCAGTTGATCGGTGACGACAGACGTGTACGGGTGTAACGTGGGCAGGTGGGACGAGCTTAGATAGGCATCTTGGTCTGCATCGGCAAGTTAGGCCCAAGAACCTGTTTCCATTCAGTATGACTTCATGACTCGTGCAAAATACCTGTTTAATTCTTCCACCATCTCCTTGTTTTCCTTAATCAATTTCCACTATAATTCAAAGTCAAAGTCAAGTCAAAAGAGTTTATTGTCATGTGTCCCTGACAATTTAATGCAGGACTACCAGTCATTTTGTTAACTTTTAAAAATATCCAAGGAAACCTTGGTTTGGCAGTTCTTGCTACCTTTTCCTGTATTCCATTTATTCCTTATCAATATTTAAGTAATTTGTTGCTTTTTACATACTTAGTAATCTCTTGACCTTTTTTATGCAATTGTGCGTTTCCGCCTGTCTTTAACTTCTTTCAGTTTCAAGGTTTCGAGGTCAGTATATTGTCACGTACCAATTTAGGTACAGTGATACTTGAGTTACCATACAGCCACACTAAGTGAAAAGCAGCAAGACACACAACCACATAAAAGTGAACATAAACATCCACCACGGTGGATTCCACACATTCCTCAGTGTGATGGACGGCAATAAAGTTCAAACTTCTTCTTTGTTTACTAAGAATGCTGTAATAGCCTTTTAGAAACGTAGACAATAGGTGCAGGAGGAGGCCATTCGGCTGTTCGAGCCAGCACCGCCATTCATTGTGATCATGGCTGATCGTCCACAATCTGCCTTCTCCCCATATCCCTTGATTCCACTACCCCCTAGAGCTCTATCTAACTCTCTTAAATCCATCCAGTGATATGGCCTCCACTGCCCTCTGTGGCAGGAAATTCCACAAATTCACAACTCTCTGGATGATTTTTTTTTTTCTCACCTCAGTCTTAAATGGCCTCCCCTTTATTCTAAGACTGTGGCCCCTGGTTCTGCACTCGCCCAACATTGGCAACATTTTTCTTGAATCTAGCTTGTCCAGTCCTTTATCGTTGTATTATATCTATTCTATTCTCTGCATTCAGAAAAATCCCCTGAAATGTTTGCCTGTGCATCTCAATTGACTGATCACTTTACCTTATTAGCCCGGATATCCCGGTTGGCAAACACTTACACACTTCCTCCTATTCCCACGCTGACCTTTCTATCCTGGACCTCCTCCACTGCTAGAATGAGGCCTCGCGCACATTGGAGGAACAGCACCTCATATTTCACTTGAGCAGCATACAACCCGGCGTATGGATATTGAGATATTAAGTAACCCATGCATCCCCTCTTTCTCCCCGTCCCTCCCCCACCCTAGTCATTGTAGTGGTTTCACTGGTCTCCTGGTGAGTTTCATTGTTTGTGTAACTTGTTTTCACCTCTGGGGTACACAAAATGCTGGAGAAACTCGGCGGGTGCAGCAGCATCTATGGAGCAAAGGGAATAGGCAACACTTCGGGCCGAAACCCTTCTTCAGACCTCTCACAGCTAACTATGGACTGATCATTATGTTTTTGCTTATCTTTGATTTCTTTGTTCTATATCTCTCTATATCGCAGTCTATATCTCTTCTTGTCATTTCTCAGTCTGAAGATGTGTCTCGACCCAAAACGTCTCCCATTCCTTCTCTCCAGAGATGCTGCCTGTCCCGTTGAGTTACTCCAGTGTTTTGTATCTGTCTTTGGTGTAAACCAGCATCTGCAGTTCTTTCCTACACCTTATTTACCAATCACCAGCTAACTCTACTTTATGCTCTAATTGCCCTATTAAGCTATTTTTAATCTTGCCCTGTGTAACTACAAGTAATTATTAATTTGACGATGATGTAATTTCACAGTAATTATTATTTGCACGGTAATGCAGTCACCGAGTACCCAGCATGGAAACTGGGCCTTCAGTATCACGCATTCATGCCAACCAAGGTGCCCCATCTAAGCCAGTCCCATTTGTCTGCAAACATTTCCTATCCATGTACCTATGTTGTTATCGTACCTGCCCCAACCCCTTCCTCCGGCAGTTGGTTCCACATACTTCCTGCACTCTGAGTGGAAAGGATGTCCCTCGGTTTGTTACTATAACTTTCCCCTCTCTCTGTAAGCTTAGATTATAGAACAGTACAGTACAAGAACAGGCCCTTCGGCCCACAATATCTGTGTCGAGCATGATGCCATGGCCAATTCTTGTCTGCCTGTACATATTCCATATCTCCCCATTCCCTGAATCCACCCAACCATTTGCTTTGAAACTCATCCATGTGCTTTAGAAGTCACAAAGCCCATTCCAGCCAGCAGAGTTACAATTGAATGTGTGTCTGTATGTTGCAAGAAGCAAATTTGTTTACACTAAGATCCCTAAGTATGAAAACGCAAACCTTCAAATTTGGAGACAGCTTCTTCCCAGCTGTTATCAGGCAACTGAAGCATCCAAGCAACAACTAGAGTGCAGTGCTGTACTATTATCTACCTCGTTGGTGACCCTTGGGCTATCTTTGATCGGACATTGCTGACTTTATCTTGTGCTAAACGTTATTCCCTTATCATGTATCTCTATTCGGTGAATGATCCGATGGTAATCATGTTTTTCTTTCCACTGACTGGGTAGCACATGACAAAAGCTTTTCCTTGTAACTCGGTACACGTGACTATAAATTAAACAAAACCCTTGGAGGAAACTTTCCTAATTTGAAACCCTTGGTCTCCTAATTTGAGGAAGGACATCCTTGTGATTGAGGTTCACGAGAATGATCCCTGGGATGGCGGGACTGTCATGCGGAAAGATTTAAAAGACTAGGCTTGTATTCACTGGAGTTTAGAAGGATGAGGAGGGATCTTATAGAAACATATAAAATTATAAAAGGACCGGACAAGCTAGATGCAGGAAAAATGTTCTCAATGTTGGGCGAGTCCAGAACCAAGGGCCACAGTCTTAGAATAAAGGGGAGGCCATTTAAGACTGAGGTGAGAAAAAACTTTTTCACCCGGAGAGTTGTGAATTTGTGGAATTCCCTGCCACAGAGGGCAGTGGAGGCCAAGTCACTGGATGGATTTAAGAGCGAGTTAGATAGAGCTCTAGGGGCTAGTGGAATCAAGCGATATGGATAGAAGGCAGGCACGGGTTATTGATTGGGGACAATGAGCCATGATCACATTGAATGGTGGTGCTGGCTCGAAGGGCCGAATGGCCGCATCCTGCACCTATTTTCTATGAAATGGAGAAATGACTAGATGTTTTTTTTATGTTGTTGCTTGAGAGGTGATTGTTGGCCAGGACATTAGGAAGAACTGCACTCCTCTCTTTGAGATATTATTGTGTCATCGGCTGCTGGATGTTGGCAGATCATGGGTACTATGGGCACGGTTCAGGTGGTAAACCTCTCACTTGTGTGAGCTGAGGGTTGAAGTCCCGCTCCTGAGAGTTCAGTACCGGGTTTGCTTCTGCCACCAGTGTGGGACTGAGGAAGCATCACTCTGGAAACAGGCCCTTCGGCCGTCGAGTCCACGCTGACCAGTGCTCTGCGCACGCTAATGCTATCCTGCACACTGGGGACAATTAATATTTATACCAAGCCTTTTAACCCTCAAACCTGTACGTCTTTGGAGTGTCCGAGGAAACCAGGGACCCCAGAAAAAACCCACGCAGGTCACGGGGAGAACATATAGACAAGCACCCGTAGTCAGGATCAAACCTGGGTCTCTGGCGTTGTAAGGCAGCAACTGTACCGCTGCGCCACCCTGACTGTAAACCAATATTCCATCGAAATGTGGACTCCTACACACCGGCGAGATTAAACGTAGACTGGGCCAACGTTTCGCTGAACAACTTTGCTCAGTTCTCCCTGATCTACCTGATCTCCCGGTTGCTAAATACTTTAATTCTCCTTCTCATTCCCACACAGACCTTTCTGTCCTAAGTCTCCTCCATTGTCCTCCTCTTGCCATAGAGGGAGTACAGAGAAGGTTCACCAGACTGATTCCTGGGATGGCACGACTTCCATATGAAGAAAGACTGGATAGACTCGGCTTGTACTCGCTGGAATTTAGAAGATTGTGGGGGGATCTTATAGAGACTTACAAAATTCTTAAGGGCTTGGACAGGCTAGATGCAGGAAGATTGTTCCCGATGTTGGGGAAATCCAGAACAAGGGGTCACAGTTTAAGGATAAGGAGGAAGTCTTTTAGGACCGAGATGAGAAAATCATTTTTCACACAGAGAGTGGTGAATCTTTGGAATTCTCTGCCACAGAAGGTAGTTGAGGCCAGTTCATTGGCTATATTTAAGAGGGAGTTAGATGTGGCCCCTGTGGCTAAAGGGATCAGGGGGTATGGAGAGAAGGCAGGTACAAGGTACTGAGTTGGATGATCAGCCATGATGATATGGAATGGCGGTGCAGGCTCAATGGGCCGAATGGCCTACTCCTGCACCTATTTTCTATGTTTCTATGTCAGATTGAGGCTAAACTCAAATTAGATAAACATCATTTCATATTTCGCTTAGAAACATAGAAAATAGGTGCAGGAATAGGCCATTCGGCCCTTTGAGACAGAACCACCATTCAATGTGATCATGGCTGATTATCTACATCCAGTACTCCGTTCCTGCTTTCCCCCCATATCCCTTGATTCTGTTAGCCCGAACTCTCCCTTGAATACATCCAATGAATTGGCCTCCACTGCCTTACAGCCCAATGGTATAAATATTGATTTCTCTAACTTCAGGAATGCCCCGGCATTCTCCCTCTCTCTCTCTCTATCCCTCCCTCACCCAAGTCGCACTAGCTTCTCATTTTCACCCTATAAACAACTAACAATGTGTGGGAAGGAACTGCAGATGCTGGTTTAAACCGAAGATAGACACAAAATGCTGGAGTAACTCAGTTGCATTGGCAGCATCTCTGGAGAGAAGGAACGGGTGACGTTTCGGGTCGAGTCCCTTCTGCAAAAAGTAACGATGATAAAGGAAACAGGCCAGCTAACAATGGCCTGTTTCCTTTATCATCGTTACTTTTTTGCATATCTTTCATTCATTGTTCGTTATTTCTCTACATCATCGTCTATATCTCTCGCTTCCCTTTATCCCTAACCAGTCTGAAGAAGGAAGGGTCTCGACCAAAAATGTCACCCATTCCTTCTCTCCAGAGATGCAGCCTAAACCCGCTGAGTTACTCCAGCTTTTTGTGCCTATCTTCGGTTTAAACCAGCACCTTCAGTTCCTTCCTACAAATTCCATCTTCCCTCTTGGTTAGATGTGAATGGTCCAACGGCACCGAAACAGGCCCTTCGACTCAACTTGTCTATGCCAACCAACGTGCTCCATTTAAGCTAGTCCCATTTGCCAGTAGAAATGCAAGGACGACCTTGTAAATCCGACCCAGTGCCGTCGCCAGGACAATGGGCCTTTATGGAAAAGTTAAGACTACATTTTGAACAACTTTGGGCTTGAATCACACAATTGGCACTGGAAGCGTGGGGACACTTGTGTACTGCCTCAGTGTAATCTATGATTCCAACACTCTTGTGCTTGTGTGGTTGTCCCTATGTAAAGTATGATTTCTTACTGAACTGTGTGCCAACAAATAATCTCACTGCACCCAGGTACATGTGACAATAAAGTACCATCGACAAGCCTGTCCAAACGTCTCTTCAATGCCACTCGTTTTGCCTCAACTACCAAACCTGGCAACAACTGTCAGACACTGTTTAAAAACAAAACCTTGCCCCCCACATTTCTCCTCCATCAAAAAAAAAAACTTGCCACACACATCTCGTTTAAATTTTGCCCCTTTCACCTAAAGCCAAAATGAAATGTAATAATAGTAAGTGTAGGGGGTATGGTATTTGTACAGACAGAGGAGATTTGTTCATCTTGGTGTCATGTTCTGGGCTGAAGGACCTGTTCTGGCGTTGTAATTTTCTGTGTTCTACAAATAGAGAGCTATGAGAACCTGGCACAGATAGTGTGTGTAGGATTGTGTTAGTGTGCGGGGATTGCTGGTGGGCACAGACTCGGTGGGCCGAAGGGCCTGTTTCCGCGCTGTATCTCTAAACTCAGCTAAATTGTGCTGAATTTAAAACGAGGCACTCACGGGGCCAGCAGACACTATAATGGGGAATGCGGAAATGGCTGAAATATTAAATGACTAGTTATTTTGTGTTGTTCTTTACAGTAAACTGCACAAATTCACCAGAAATAGTAAGAAAGCGGGGGTTTAATGAGTGTGATGGAAATACTAATATCACTGAGAACAAAATATTAGAAAAAAAACTATTGACACTTTTGGACCTGATGACTTGCATCCAATTCCCTTAATGAAGAATGTGAGGGCATAGCAATGCCACAGGGAGTTAGAGCTGTGCTCAGCTGTTTACAATCTGCTAATTCTCACTGAAAGGACAGAATGCAGCGTATCCAACTGTATTGAGATGATAAAGCCAGATGGAAAATTAAGCCTTTCAAAGAGCCTGCAAGGACACGCGGGCTAGTGAGAAAAGAGGGCAAGAAGGTGGCAAATGGGATTTAGAGTGAGAAAATGGGAAGGTGTTCACTTTTGGTGCAAAAGGAAAGCATAATTTGCTTGCAAAAGAGAAAGTAGTAAATACTGCAAATATTGGGTGTAGTGATGCATGAGGTACAAATAGAAACATGCATATTGGTAGCGGTGATCTTGAAGCTACATATCACGCTGCCTCGGAAAAGCAGCCAACATAATGAAAGACTTGTCCATCCCAGTCATTCCCCCTCCTAAGATAGACATAAAATGCTGGAGTAACTCAGCAGGACAGGCAGCATCTCTGGAGAGAAGAAATGGGTGACATTTCAGGTCGAGACACTTCTTCAGACTGAACCGAAATGTCACCCATTCCTTCTCTCCAGAGATGCTGCCTGTCCTGCTGAATGACTCCAGCATTTTGTGTCTATCTTCGGTGTAAACCAGCATCTGCAGTTTCTTCCTATACATTCCTCCTCCTCCCTGTTCCCGTCCAGCAGAAGGTACAGAAGCGTGAACGCACGCACCAGCAGACTCTTCCCAGCTTCTTTCCCTCCGTTATCAGAATGGTCCTTCTACAAGCTAGGGTTCTGTCCAATTCATTTCTACTCGATTGTGGATATTGTACAGGAATTGTGTAGGATGATACTGTAGATGCAAGTTTACACAGAATACAGAGACGAAATGCTGGAGTAACTCAGTGGAACAGGCAGCCTCTCTGGATCCTTCTATCCAGAGATGCTGCCTGTCCCACTTAGCTGCTCCAGCATTTTGTGTCTATCTTTTGTGTAAGAACTGTTGGGGTACAATGTTGAGAACTCTGTGTGTAAGAAGGAGCTGCAGATGCTTTGGCGTGATATTTGACTCAGCACTGAAATTTGACAAACAAGTCAATGCCGTGGTAAAAGCTAGCTTCTTTCAGCTTCGGACGATAGCTAAAATAAAACAATTCCTCCAGTTTGATGACCTCAAAACGATCATCCATACATTTATCTCCTCCTGCCTAGATTACAGCAACTCCCTTTACACTGGCATCAGCCAATCTTCCCTATCCCACCTGCAACTGGTCCAAAACACCGAAGCGAGTCTCCTGATGGGCACCCGAAAAAGGGACCACATCACCCCGATTCTGGCCTCTCTCCACTGGCTCCCTGTGTGGTTCCGTATAAACTTTAAAATCCTCCTCTATGTCTACAAAGCCCTCAATGGGCTTGCCCCCACCTACATTAAAAGTCTTCTCACCCACCTCCAGGTCCCTCAGATCGGCCGACTTGGGGTTGTTGAATATCCCGCGGTCTATGCATAAGCTCAGGGGCGATCGCGCCTTGCCGGTGGCAGCTCCTAGACTGTGGAACAGCATCCCTCTTCCCATCAGAACTGCCCCCTCCATCGACTCCTTTAAGTCAAGACTAAAAACTTATCTCTACTCCCAAGCCTTTCTTGACGTCCTCTGAGCGAGGGCTATATGTACATATATATGTAGTTTGTTTGTTTATACTATTCTTATAACAAATGTAAAGCACTTTGGCCAACAAGAGTTGTTTTTTTAAATGTGCTATATAAATAAATGTGACTTGAATTGACTTCCTTGAAGCCAATTTTCCATCCATTCGGCTGTCTCTCCTTGGGATCTAACCTTCCATAGCAGTCTACCATGCGGAACCCCGTCAAATGCTTTACTAAAACCTATGTATGCAACGGTCTCTCCCCCTACTTAATTTCAGCATGCCTGTCTGGGAATTGTGGATATTCCCAGTCTATTTTACTCCCCATAATTAAAAAAAAAGCTTATATTTTACTCCCAATCATTGAAATAAATTGACATTTCTAGTTAGATAATTAGGCTCCTATATTGTGTTCAACGCATTTTAAGATCTTAGTTGTGGGTGTGCAGTTGAATGATTTACATAATGAGTTTATTGCAGCTATTTAATCAAAATGCATTGCTGTGGTAAATACATTAAAATGTGAGAAATAAAGGAAAAGTTAATGGAGTTTCTTAAATGTGAAAGGAACAGTACAGTTGTCCATATTCCATTGAACATTGATATTGTTGAGCGTTTATGCTTGAATGATTTATTGTTACTTCGAGCCATTGAGTTGTACAACATGGCAATAAGCCGTTCAGCCCAACTTGTCCATGCGACTAGGGCCATTTCCTGAGATCCAAAATACCTGCATTTGACACGCATCCCTTTAAAAATGTCTCCAATCCATGAACCGGACTAAATGTCTTTTAAATGTTATAATTATACCGGACCCGTCCACGGTGGCTTGTCCCGTGTACGCACCACGCTGAATTCTGACCTTTCTGCTCCAACTTTTCTGCTTCATATCCTTTGCGATAAGGCCAACTAATTACTGTAGCTACATGCATTTCTTTCCCCAGGATTGTTTTGTATTGCATCATTTTGTACTTTCACCCCCTCTAAATAATTGGCTTTTTGTTCTTCCAAATGTCATTGTCTTATCTGGGACACATGACAATAAACTCTCTTAACTTGACTTGACTTGGCTTGCTCAACTCATATTTCCTATATTGTGCTCCATCTGCCGACTTCTTGTTCATTCACTTAACCCATCACTTGTTTTGCAGTTCTTTGTGCCCTACTCACAATTTATGAATCCACTTATTTTTCCAACATCAGCAAATATAGTAAGAGTACACCCAGACTCTCAGGCTCCTCAAGGAGCGAATTAGAGAACTGGAGCAGCAGCTGGATGACCTGCGGTCCATCCGGGAAGGCGAAAGCTTCCTGGACAGGACCAGCAATCAGGTTGTCACTCCAAGAGTTCAAGAGGTGCGGCGGTTAAAGAAGGAAGGGAAGGGGATGAAACTAGTGCAGGAGACCTCGGTGGAAGTGCCTCTTGAAAACAGGCACACCCTCTTGGGAGCTGTCGGGGCAGACGCCGCTTCCAGTCCGAGCGGCAGACAGGTCTGTGACTCGAATCCTGGTGCTGAGGCACGACCAGCGAGACCAATGTCAGGCAGAGCCATAGTGGTGGGTGACTCCATTATCAGAGGTGTGGACAGGAGATTCTGTGGCGACAGGCGAGACACGAGGAAGGTGCGTTGCCTCT
Organism: Okamejei kenojei; assembly: GCA_035221665.1. Lineage (NCBI taxonomy): Eukaryota > Metazoa > Chordata > Chondrichthyes > Rajiformes > Rajidae > Okamejei > Okamejei kenojei. The sequence continues at coordinate 186,353,680 of CM069131.1, read as the reverse complement.
CTGGTGCCAGGGTCCAAGATGTCTCAGACTGACTTTAGAACATCCTCGAGAGGGAAAAAGAACAGCGGGATGTAGTTGTGCGTGTAGGCACAATGACGTGGGTAAGAAGAGAAAGGAAGTTCTGCAACGTGAGTATAGAGAACCAGGTAGGAGGCTGAAAAGCAGGACCTCTAGGGTGGTTACCTCAGGGTTGCTTCCAGTACCTCGTGTTAGTGAGGGAAGGAGCAGGGAGGTAGGGAATCTGAATGTGTGGCTGAGGAGTTGGTGCAGGATTTAGATTTCTAGATCACTGGGATCTCTTCTGGGGCAGGGGGGACTTGTACAAAAGGAGCGGGTTGCACCTTAACTGGAGGGGGATCGACATTCTGGCAGGCAGGTTTGCTAGTGCTACACATTGGTGGGTTTAAACTAAATGGTGGGGGGGGGGGTGAGGGGGGGGGGGTGGATTGAGTCAACAACGAGGAAGCGTGTGCGTGCAACTAACGGGAAAGAGGGTGTAGGAAAGGCCACGTTTATACTAACAGGGCACTGGGATGGGACCCAATGCAAGGATACAGAGGGACATAAAAGTTGGACAGAAGCAAAAGGTGGAAGGGAAATAAGAAAAACTAACCTGAAAGCTTTGTGCCTTAACGCGAGGAGCATTCGTAATAAGGTGGATGAATTGAATGTGCAGTTAGTAGTTAAGGAATATGATATAGGTGGAATTACGGAGACGTGGCTCCAGGGTGACCAAGGCTGGGAGATAAACATGCAGGCGTGTTCGATATACAGGAAGGATAACCATATAACCATATAACAATTACAGCACGGAAACAGGCCCTCTCGGCCCTTCCAGTCCGTGCCGACCATTTGTTTTCCCCTAGTCCCATCTACCTGCACTCAGACCATACCCCTCCATTCCCTTCACGTCCATATACCTATCCACTTTACTCTTAAATGTTAAAATCGATCCTGCCTCCACCACTTCTGCTGGAAGCTCATTCCACACAGCCACCACCCTCTGAGTAAAGAAGTTCCCCCTCACGTTACCCCGAAACCTCTGTCCCTTAATAGGATAGACAGAAAGGAAGATGAAGTGGGGTGGCATTGCTGGTAAAAAGAGCAGATTAATGTAACAGCAAGGAGAGACATTAGCTTGGATGCTGTAGAATCGTTATGGGTAAAACTGCAAAATAGCCAAGGGCAGAAAACTCTTGTTGGAATTGAATACAGATCAGCAAACAGCAGGAGGGAGGTTGGGGATTGCATCAAGCAGAAAATTAGGGATGCATGCAGCAAAGGTACAGCAGTTGTCATGGGTGAGTTTAATATAGATACATATCGATTGGGTCAACCAAATTGGTAGCAGTGCTGAGGAGGAGGATTGCCTGGAATTAATATGGGATGGTTTTTAAACCAATATGTAGAAGAACCAACTAGAGGACAGGCCATCCTAGACTGAGTATTGTGTAATGAGGAAGGATTAGTTAATGATCTTGTTGTGCAAGGCCCCTTGGGCAATAGTGACCACAATATGGTGGAATTCTGCATCAGGATGAAGAGTGACACAGTTAATTCAGAGATTAGGGTCCTGAACTTGAATAAAGGAGACTTTGAAGGTATGAGACAGGAATTGGCTAGTATAGACAGGCAAATTATACTTAATGGGTTGACTGTGGAGATGCAATGGCAAAGATTTAAAGAGTATATGGATGATTTATCCCTGTCTGGCAAATAAATAAAAACGGGGAAGGCGGCTCAACCATGGCTGACAAGGGAAATCAAGGATAGTGTTAAATCCAAGGAAGAGGCATTTAAATTGGTCGGAGGAAGCAACAAACAGGAGGACTGGGAGAAATTTAGAACTCAACAGAGGAGGACAAAGGGGTTAATTGAGGGGAGGAAAAAAAATGAATGAAAGAAAACTTGCGGGGAATATAAAAACTGACTCCAAAAGCTTCTTTAGATATGTAAAAAGGAAAAGATTAGTGAAGACAAATGTAGGTCCCTTACAATCAGAGGCAGGTGAATTTATAATGAGAAACAAGGAAATGGCAGAATAGTTAAACGAGTACTTTGGTTCTGTCTTCCCTAAGGAAGACACAAACAAACTCCCAGAAATACTCAGGGACCGAGGATCTAGTGGGAGGGAGGAAGTGAAGGGAATCGACATTAGTCAGGAAATGGTATTAGGTAAACTGTTGGGACTGAAGGCAGATAAATCCCCAGGGCTGATGGTATGCATTCCAGAGTACTCAAGGCGGTGGGCCTAGAAATCGTGGATGCAATGGTGATCAATTTCCAATGTTCCCTCCACTCTGAATCAGTTTCTGTGGATTGCAGAGTAGCCAATGTAACCACGCTTATTAAGAAAGGAGGGAGAGAGAAAACGGGTAATTATAGACCAGTTTGCCTTATATCGGTAATGGGGAAGGTGCTTGAGTCAATTGTTAAAGATGTTATAGCAGCGCATTTGGAAAGTAGTGACAGGGTCAGTCAAAGTCAGCACGGATGTATGAAAGGAAATCATGCTAGACTAATATTCTGGAATTTTTGGAGGATGTAACAAGTAGAATGGATAAGGGAGAGCCAGTGGATGTGGTGTATCTGGACTTTCACAAACCCTTTGACAAGGTCCCACACGTGATTAGTATGCTCATTTAGAGCACATGGTATTGGGGGCAGGGTATTGGAATGGATGGAGAACTGGTTGGCAGACAGGAAGCAAAGAGTAGGAATTAACGGGTCCTTTTCAGAATGGCAGGCAGTGACTAGTCGGGTGCCACAAGGCTTGGTGCTGGGACCCCAGTTATTTACAATATATATTAACGATTTAGACAAGGGAATTAAATGTGACATCTCCAAGTTTTCAGATGAAACAAAGCTTGGTGGCAGTGTGAGCTGCCATGAGGATGCTATGAGGCTGCATGGTGACTTGGATAGCTGGGTAAGTGGGCAGATGCAGTATAATGTGGATAAATGTGAGGTTATTCACTTTTGGGGCAAGAATAGGAAGGTAGGAATAAAATCATATTATTATCTGAATGGTAGACACAAAATGCTGGAGTAACTCAGTGGGACAGGCAGCATCTCTGGAGAGGAGTGGGTAATGTTTCTGGTTGAGTCCCTTCTTCAGACTGATGTCAGGGGAGGGGTGAGGACAAAGATAGAATGTAGTTGGAGACAGTAAGCCTAGTCGGAGAACCGGGAAGGGGATGGAGAGAGAAAGCAAGGGCTTAGAGAAGTCGATGTTCATGTTGCTGGGGTGTAAACTACTCAAGCAAAATATGAGGTGCTGTTCCTCCAATTTGCGCTGGGCCTCACTCTGACAATGGAGGAGGCCCTGGACAGAAAGGTCAGATTGGGAACGGGAGGTGGAGTTGAAGTGCTGAGCCACCGGGAGATCAGGTAGGTTGAGACTGTCTGAGTGGAGGCGTTCAGCTAAACGATCGCCGAGCCTGGGCTTGGTCTCGCCGATGTAGAGAAGTTGACACCTGGAACAGCGAAAACAGTAGATGAGGTTGGAGGACGTGCAAGTGAACTTTGCCTCACCTGGAAAGACTGTTTGGGGCCTTGGATGGTGTCGAGGGGGAAGGTAAATGGACAGGTGTTGCATCTCCTGGGAAAGTACCTGGGGTGGTTTGGGTGGGAAGGGACGAGTTGACCAGGGAGTTTCGGAGGGACCCGTCTCTGCGGAAAGCAAAAAGGGGTGGAAATGGGAAGATGTGGCCAGTAGTGGGATGGTCAAATTAGGAAAAGGGGTGGTGCAAGGAGATCTAGGTGTGCTTGTATATCAGTCACCAAAAGTAAGCTTGCAGGTACAGCAGGCAGTGAAGAAAGCTAATGGCATGGTGGCCTTCATTGCGAGAGATTTTGAGTTTAGGAGCAAGGAGATCCTTCTGCAGTTGTACGGGGCCCTGATGAGACTGCACCTGGAGTATTGTGTGGAATTTTGGTCTCCTAATTTGAGGAAGGACATTATTGCTATTGAGGGAGTGCAGTGTAGATTCACCACGTTAATTCCCTGGTTGGCGAGACTGACATATGATGAAAGAATGGGTCAACTGGGCTTGTCTTACTTGGAATTTAGAAGGATGAGAGAGGATCTTATAGAAACATATACAATTCTTAAAGGTTTGGCAGGCTAGATGCAGGAAAAAATGTTCCAGATGTTGGGGGAGCCGGAACCAGAGGTTAACAATAAGGGGTAGACTATTTAGGACTGAGATGAAGAAAAACTTCTTCACCCAGAGAGTTGTGAAGGTGTGGAATTCTCTGCCTCAGAAGGCAGTGGAGGCCAATTCACTGGATGTTTTCAAGAGAGAGTTAGATTTAGCTCTTAGCACTGAAGAAATCAAGGGATATGGGGAAAAAGCAGGAACGGGGTACTGATTTTAGATGATCAGCTGTGATCATGTTAAATGGAGGTGCTGGCTCGAAGGGACGAATGGCTTACTGTTGCATCTATTTTTCTATGTTTCTTCAACATCAATGTAGATTATAAAAAAGTTGAAGCCTTGGCACTGATCTTTATGGCATTGATCTTTATGCACCTGTGTAGGCACAGATGGCGGTACGATGGCGCAGCGGTAGAGTTGCTACCCTACAGCGCCAGAGCACACGGGTTCGATCTGGACTCCAGGCGCTCTTTGTACGTTCTCCCCATGACTTTTCCCTGGGTGCTCCAGTTAGCTCCCACGCTCCAAAGATGTACAAGCTTGTAGGTAAATTGGCTTTGGTAAAATTGTAAATTGTCCCTAGTGTGTAGGATAATGTTAGTGTGATGGGATAGCCCGTTGGCGCGGACAAGAGGGCCGAAGGGCCTGTTTCCATTCTGTATTTCTAAACTAAACTAAGATCTTTGCGGCACAATTCTATATTGCACAGATCTTTAGTCTGAAGAAAGATCCCGACCTGGAACATCACCTATCCATGTTCTCCAGAGATGCTGTCTGAGCTGCGGAGTTATTCCAGTCCCTTGTGTCTTTTATGGCACGCATTGATTACTGATTGCCAATGTGAAAATTACTCATTTATTTTGTCTCTGTGGTAGATGTAGGAATCTTTTGTACTAGATGTCAGATGAATATTATGAAAGATATGAGGCAGATTTCAGGCATATTCATACTTCACAAAAAAAAACTTTTATAATGTAATTCTGAATTTCTCTCATTGAGTGATATGAGAAGTGGCATGTAAAGAACAAAGAAATGAACAAGATTGAATTTTGAGAAGATAGAAACATAGAAAATAGGTGCAGGAGGAGGCCATTCGGCCCCTCGAGCCAGCACCGCCATTCATTGTGGTCATGGCTGATCGTCCCCTATCACTAACCCGTGCCTGCCTTCTCCCCATATCCTTTGACCCCACTAGCCCCTAGAACTCTATCTAACTCTTAAATCCATCCAGTGACTTTGTGGCAGGGAATTCCATAAATTCACAACTCTCTGGGTGAAAAACCTCAGTCTTAAATGACCTCCCCTTTATTCTAAGACTGTGGCCCCTGGTTCGCCCAACAATGGGAACATTTTTCCTGCATCTAGCTTGTTCAGTCCTTTTATAATTTTATATGTTTCTATAAGATTTTCCCCTCATCCTTCTGAACTCCGGTGAATACAAGCTTAGTCTTTTCAATCTTTCCTCATATGACAGTCCCGCCATCCCAGGGATCAATCTCGTGAACCTACGCTGCACTGCCTCAATCACAAAGATGTCCTTCCTCAAATTAGGAGACCAAAACTGTACACAATAATCCAGATGTGGTCTCACGAGAGCCCTATACAACTGCAGAAGAAGATCCAAAAGATCGTGAGTCCTGATGCAGGATTGAGACCTGAAACGTTGTCTCTTTCTCCCTTCCCCATCCCTGAGATGGTCAGAGACATACAGCACGGAAACCTTTGTCCTTTGATCAACTCATTCATGTTGACCAAAATATCCCATCTAAGCTAGTCTCGTTGATGCTGTTTGACCCACTGAGTTCCTCCAGCAATTTGTTTTTTTTACTCCAGATTCCAGCAGCTGCAATCTCGTGTTTCTAACAGTGCCAGTACTGACGAAGAATCATCATTTTGTATGAGGCCAAATTAACCCTCTTGTAAGATGCCCGAGGTTTAAAAATGCACTTCATGATCTTCATCTAAACTGCACACTGCCTCGGAAAAGCAGCCAACACCATCAAAGACGTCCAACCCGGTCACTCCTCCTTTTCCCTTATCCTGTTCGACAGAATGCACAGATGCTTGAAAGAGCACACTGCCAGACTCCGTACAGCTTCTTCCCCTCTGTTTGCAGGATTCTATACGGTCTTGCCATGAGCTGGGATACTGCTCGATTCACCTCAACCCCACAAGGACATTGGACTTTGTCTTAAGGAACTTATGTGCTACAATACTGAGATCTATATGCTGCACGGTATCTGCTCCTTTGCTCTAAGTAGTGTACTGGAGACTGAAATGATTGTACCGATGTTTGGTATTTCTGACCTGTTTCGATGGCATGCAAAACAAAGCTTTTCACTATAGCCCGGCACTTGTGACAACAATAAACCTAACACAAATTGATTTGCAAAACACTAATTCACCTGTTGTGTGTTTTCTCTCTCAGTGGTTTGATCGTACCTGAGAAGAATGGGAATGGAACAATACCAGAAGTTGTTTCAAGATCTGGGTATGCTTTGCTGCATTTTTTCAGTGATGCCGCATATAATCTGACTGGATTTAACATAACGTACAAGTAAGTGTCAAACATTCTGTAATTGTAAGTAGAAAGAATTGTGTAAGCACCTCATGTGTTTATGGTAAGATTATGACTGCCACAAGATAATTTTCGAGAACCAGAGGACATATGGTAGGTTTAAGGTGAGGGGGGAAGATTTAATAGGCACCTGAGGGTTAACCTTTTCACACAAAGGGTGGTGGGTGTATGGAACGAGCTGCCAGAGGAGGTAATTGAAGCAGGTACTATTGCAGTTTTTAAGAAACATTTAGACAGGTACATGGATAGGACAGGTTTAGAGTGATATTGGCCAAACGCAGGCAGGCATGGGGCATGTTGGTCGGCGTGGGGAAGTTGGGCTGAAGTACTGCATGAATTCCAGAAGCAGCATAAATAACTTTAGTTTTGACTTCATTTGAACACTTATCAAAACTGAAACTACATTGGTAATGTTTGTGTTCATGCGTGAGAGATTTTAAGGACCTGCAGATGTTATCCATGCAGATTTTTGATAAGGGTGTAACTTCATTCCACACCTGTCATTGTACTTTCTGCTTCATCATTGAGTGATACAGTGTGGAAACAGGCCCTTCAGCACAACTTGCCCATACCGGCCAACATGTCCCATCTACACTAGTCCCACCTGCCAGCAATTGGTCCATAACCCACCAAACTTGTCCTATCCATGTGAATTGAGAGTAGCCTAAACTTGTCTGTTAGTAGATGAAACCCCCTAAAAATGTGACAAAAATTCACTCTTATCATTCAATCAGTCTTTCTCGCTATCATTGAGACATGGCCACATGCCATGTTCCAATGAATAATTTTGTCATGTCTGCTTTTGAGGCAAAAAACAGGTTGGTCTTTACTTTGTTTATCATTTGGATGCATTTTCACTTGTTCAGCAGCTGGAGCCCTTGAAACTGATGACTATTCTTACAAGATCTGAAACGGGTTCTGCATCTCTGATGATATTAATTGTAATTTAGGAAACCTAATAAAATATCGACCAGCTGAGCTTTATTATTGCAATCCAATAAAGGGAATTGAATTGGATTATGTGTCAACAAAAGTAAATCAAGTTTTATTGCATATGATTAAATCTTATAATGGGGGACAATGCAGTAGATTGCTTTGACCCATACAGGTCCTCTTTCCTACCACTTGCCAAAAGCCCTTCGGGACATTTTACATCTACGGAGTCATACGGCACGGAAATCTTCTGCCCAGCTTGTCCATGACGACCAGATGCCCCATCTAAGCTCGTCTCAACTGCCCACATTTGTTAGTTTTTAAAGCAGAGATTGATAGGTTCTTGATTAGCAAGCGTATCGAAGGTTGTGGGGAGAAGGCAGGAAAATGGTGTTAAGAGGGAAAGATAGGATCAACCATGATTGAATGGCAGAATAGACTCAATGGGTCGAATGGCATAATTCTGTCCTATGCCTTATGAGCCCATGAGCCCCTCAGTCTCCATTCCCAATAGCTCAGACCCTCAAGTCCTGGCAACGTCCTCGTAAATCTTCTCTGCACTCTTTCCAGCTTATGTAAGTAAGTAAGTTTATTGGCCAAGTATTCACATACAAGGAATTTGCCTTGGTGCTCTGCCCACAAGTAACAACATGACATACAAAAGAGATGGGGGAGATAATGAATAATTTCTTTTGTTCGATATTCACCAAGGAGAAGGATATTGAACTCTGTGAGGTAAGGGAAAAAAGTAGAGTAGCTATGGAAACTATGAGATTCAAAGAGGAGGAAGTACTGACACTTTTTAAAAATATAAAAGTGGATAAGTCTCCAGGTCCTGACAGGATATTCCCTAGGACACTGAGGGAAGTTAGTGTAGAAATAGCAGGAGCTATGACAGAAATATTTCAAATGTCATTAGAAACGGGAATAGTGCCGGAGGATTGGCGTACTGCACATGTTGTTCCATTGTTTAAAAAGGGTTCAAAGAATAAACCTAGCAATTATAGACCTATTAGTTTGACGTTCGTGGTGGGCAAATTAATGGAAAGGATACTTAGAGATAATATATATAAGCATCTGGATAAACAGGGTCTGATCAGGAACAGTCAACATGGATTTGTGCCTGGAAGGTCATGTTTGACAAACCTTCTTGAATTTTTTGAAGCGGTAACTAGGGAAATTGATGAGGGTAAAGCAGTGGATGTTGTCTATATGGATTTCAGTAAGGCCTTTGACAAGGTTCCCCATGGAAGGTTGGTTAAGAAGGTTCAATCTTTGGGTGTTAATGGCGGAGTAGCAAGATGGATTCAACAGTGGCTGAATGGGAGATGTCAGAGAGTTATGGTGGATGGCTGTTTGTCAGGTTGGAAGCCGGTGACCAGTGGGGTGCCTCAGGGATCTGTGTTGGGTCCACTGTTGTTTGTCATGTACATCAATGATCTGGATGATGGGGTGGAAAATTGGATAAGTAAGTATGCAGATGATACTAAGATAGGTGGTGTTGTGGATAATGAAGTAGATTTTCAAAGTCTACATAGAGATTTGGGCCATTTGGAAAAGTGGGCTGAAAGATGGCAGATGGAGTTTAATGCTGTTAAGTGTGAAGTGCTACATCTTGGCAGGACAAATCAAAATAGGACGTACATGGTAAATGGTAGGGAATTAAGGAATGCTGTGGAACAGAGGGATCTAGGAATAACTGTGCATAGTTCCCTGAAGGTGGAATCGCATGTAGATAGGGTGGTAAAGAAAGCCTTTGGTGTGCTGGCCTTTATAAATCAGAGCATTGAATATAGGAGTAGGGAAGTAATGTTAAAATTGTACAAGGCATTGGTAAGACCAATTCTGGAGTATGGTGTACAATTTTGGTCGCCTAATTATAGGAAGGATGTCAACAAAATAGAGAGAGTACAGAGGAGATTTACTAGAATGTTGCCCGGGATCCAGCAACTATGTTGCAGAGAAAGGTTGAACAAGTTAGGTCTTTATTCTTTGGAGCGCAGAAGGTTAAGGGGGGACTTGATTGAGGTCTTTAAAATGATGAAAGGGATAGACAGAGTTGACGTGGATAAGTTTTTCCCATTGAGGGTAGGGAAGATACAAACAAGAGGGCATGACATGAGAATTAAGGGACAGAGGTTTCGGGGTAACGTGAGGGGGAACTTCTTTACTCAGAGGGTGGTGGCTGTGTGGAATGAGCTTCCAGCAGAAGTGGTGAAGGCAGGATCGATTTTAACATTTAAGAGTAAAGTGGATAGGTATATGGACGTGAAGGGAATGGAGGGGTATGGTCTGAGTGCAGGTAGATGGACTAGGGGAAAACAAATGGTCGGCACGGACTGGAAGGGCCGAGAGGGCCTGTTTCCGTGCTGTAATTGCTATATGGCTATATGGTTAATATGTTGCAAACCAACGTCGTAGTTCTCCTTTTGATGACATTCTGTGGTTATATACTTTAGTCTCAGGTTTAAGCTGACATTTATTAAACACAATTCACACCACGCTCATCTGTAATTCTTCAGATTCTGAGATGCAAAATCCATCTTAACAAGATATCGGTGCAGTTCTCAGCTCTGTGGTTGGTACTTTGTTTTTAAGTTCTGTTTTTAATTGATTTCCAGAAGATGCAAGACTGCATAGATCTAGATTAGTAACTCTGCTTATAACCAGGCAAGGATATGAGGTGACAAAACATACAAGATGCATCTGTGGAATGTTTTGCCAAAGAAGGCTGTGGGGCCAAGTCATCGAGTGATACAGTGTGGAAACAGGCCCTGCGGCACAACTCGCCACACCGGCCATCAATGTCCCAGCTACACTAGTCCCACTTGCCAGCTCTTGGTCCATATCCCTCCAAACCTGTCCTATCCATGTACCTGTCTAACTGTTTCTTAAACGATAGGATAGTCCCAGCCTTATCTACCTCCTCTGGCAGCTCGTTTCATACACCACCATTTGTGTGAAAAAGTTACTTCTCAGATTCTATTAAATCTTTTCCCCTTCACCTTGAACCTATGTCCTCTGGTCCTCGATTCCCCTACTCTGGGCAATAGACTCTGTGCATCTACCCGATCTATTCCTCTCATGATTTTGTATACCTCTAAAAAATCTCACTGCATCCTCCTGTGCCCCATGGAATAGAGATCCAGCTTACTCGCCCTCTCACTGTAGCTCACACCCTCTGGTCCTGGCAACATCCTTGTAAATCTTTTCTGAGCCCTTTCCTGCTTGACAATATCTGTCCTTTAACATGGTGCGCAGAACTGAACATAATACTCTAAATGCAGCCTCAACAATGTCTTCTATCACTGCAACATGACCTCCCAACTTCTATACTCAATACTCTGATGAAGGCCAATGTGCCAACAGCCTTTTTTGACCACCCAATCTACCTGTGATGCCACCTTCAAGGAAATATGTACCTGTTCTCCTAGATCCTTTTGCTCTACAACACCTCCCAGAACCCTACTGTCCCCTTGTCTCTGGTGATCTTATGAAAAGTCATCTCCATCATCTGCTGTTTACTGTAAAGAGACATATAAAAACGTTATGGTTTTATAGATTGGATTTTGATGTTATCCCCTTGCAATTTCTTCCATAGGATATCATATATATGCAACACACTTAATATGATCAGGATACTTGAACAGCATTCAGAGCAGTTTATTAGTATGTGCAGGAAAATGTCCATGGCAGTATGTTTCTAGTCTGTCAACAAAGGAGAAACAAAGAACTGCGGAGGGTACACAAAAGGCTGGAGAAACTCAGCGGGTGCAGCAGCATCTAAGGAGCGAAGGAGATGGGCGACGTCGCCTATCTCCTTCGCTCCTTAGATGCTGCTGCACCCGCTGAGTTTCTCCAGCCTTTTGTGTACCCTCGATTCTCCAGCATCTGCAGTTCCTTCTTTAACGCAAATAACTGCAGATACTGGTTTACAAATAAGTACAAAGTGCTGGAGAAACTCAGCCGATCAGGCAGCAGCTCTGAAGATTATGGATTGGCCTGGAACCGTCTTCTGGCAACAATGGAGACTATTTGGAGGACGAAGGGTCTGTTTCTATGCAGTACTCGTCTTTAGAATATTGTTGTGTATTTGAGTGCTTGGAACAGACTTAAATAAGGCTCGGATACGGGAGTACACTAACAAGCCTCTTTATTCCAGGGCACCACCTTGAGTCTCCCCAGCGCATGCGTCCTTGCACAAGACATTACATATGCTAATTATATCACATATCTAACAAATATTTTGATCATAAAACACTTATGTTTTAGATTAACTAGACAAAAGGAGAAGGAGCAACCAGAGTAAAACGTAGTTCATAAGAGGAAATCAACTGGCAATGGAATAGAAGATAAGACACAAAATGCTGGAGTAACTCAGCGGGTCAGGCAGCATCTCTGGAGAAAAGGAATAGGTAACGTTTCAGGTCAAGGCTGTCCTTCGGCAAACAAACATTAGTTTAGTTTATTGTCACATGTACCGAGGTACAGGGAAAAACCTTTTGTTGCGTGCTAACCAGTAAACGGAAAGACAATACATGATTACAATTAAGCCATCCACAGAGTACAGATACAGGAACTGTAGATGCTGGTTTACACCAAATATGGGCACAAAATTCTAGAGTAACTCAGCAGGACAGGCAGCATCTCTGGATAGAAGGAATGGGTGACGTTTTGTGTTGAGACCCTTCTTCAGTCTGAGCTGAAGAAGGGCCTTGACCTGATATGTCACCCATTCCTTCTATCCAGAGATACTGCCTGTCCCACTGAGTTACTCCAACATTTTGTGTCTATCTTCTGCCCTCTAGTTTTAGGATGATTCAGTTGCCTGATAACAGCTGGGAAGAAACTGTCCCTGAATCTGGTGGTGTGTGTTTTCATACCTCTTGCCCTATGGGAGAGGGGAGAAGAGGAAGAGGCCAGGGTGCGACTGTTCCTTGATTATGCTGCTGGCCTTGTCGAGGTGGTGAGGGGTGTAAATTGAGTCAATGGAAGGGAGGTTGGTTTGTGTGGTGGTCTGGGCTGCGTCCACATTTCTCTGCAATTTCTTGGATGGAGTTGTTCCTAAACCAAGCTGTGATCAAATTCGATCAAAATTTGGATCAAAATCAAATTACTTGTATACATTGCAAAACATACTTGGCTAATAAAGTATAATTATGATTATGATGTATCCTGATAATAGAGGTCTCTGGATGACAAAATAGTTTTGGGAGGAAGATTAAGCAACAAAAAAAAGCCGCAGATGACAAGTGTCGTAAACACCAGGGAGAAGTAGGATAATTACAAAAGAAACAGGAGAAATGAAAATTAAATGATGTGCAAAGAGGGCACATGAGAAAAGAATGTCTTCCAGCATAAATTAAATCTAAACATCCTCTATAGACATATAAACAGTAATAAGGTAATACATGGAGGAGTGAGGCCCATTAAACACAAAAAGGGAACATGCACATGGAGGCTGAGGATGCTATTTGAAGTACTAATTGAATAACTTGAAATCTATCTTCAGCACAGAATTAGGTGCTTCTAAAGTAAGCGTAAAGGAGAAGATTGTTGAGACGCTGAATACACGGTAAATTGATAGAATGGTGTTATCCATTCTCTCCACAGTTGCTGCCCGACCCACTGAGTTACTCCAGCACTTTGTGTTTTGCTCAAGATTCCAGCATCAGCAGTTACTTGTAAGTCCGAGTAATAAGAAGTATTGATAATAAGGTAAATTCATCAGGACAAAAGTGAGGCATCCTTGGATTTTGAGGTAAATTTCAGAGAAAATCAAAGGGGCAATCCCTACATTTTTCCAGTGCTCTTTGCTAATGAGGGTAGTGCTTGTCTATATTGGTGTTATCCTTGCCTCCTAGCTAAAAAAAAAGAGTAATGATAAGCCTAACAAATACAGGCCAATCAGTTTAACTCCAGTGCTGGGAAAGCTTTTAGAAACATTGATCTGCGTAAACTCAACGATCATCTGGATGGAAATAGATTAATTATGGCAAGTCAGGATAGATTTTTGAAAAACAAATAACGCTTCACCAATTTGACAGATGTTTTTCCTGAATTGCCAAATAATTGATGAAGGTAATTCAGTTCATGTGGTGTGCACGGACTCTGAGGCTTTTTATAAGTACTTGGTAACAGGCTGATCAGAACAGTTGACACGCGTGGCATAAAAGGGCCATTGATAGCATGGGCGTGGTTATGTTGGCTACATAACAGAAAACAGAGGGACAAGGTGAGTAGAAACAAAGAACTGCAAAGAAGAGGACATAGGTGAGTTCCAGAGGACATAGATGAGTTCCAGAGGACACAGGTTGAGGACCAGAGGACACAGGTTGAGGACGAGAGGACATAGGTGAGGACCAGAGGACCTAGGTAGAGGACACAGGTTGAGGACCAGAGGACACAGGTTGAGGACCAGAGGACACCGGTGCGGACCAGAGGACCTAGGTAGAGGACACAGGATGAGGACCAGAGGACACAGGATGAGGACCAGAGGACACAGGATGAGGACCAGAGGACATTGGTGAGGACCAGAGGACATTGGTGAGGACCAGAGGACATAGGTGAGGACCTAAGTAGAGGACGTAGGTTGAGGATCAGAGGACATAGGTTGAGGACCAGAGGACATTGGTGAGGACCAGAGGACATAGGTGAGGACCTAAGTAGAGGACGTAGGTTGAGGATCAGAGGACATAGGTTGAGGACCAGAGGACATAAGTTTAATGTGAAGGGAAAAAGATTTAATAGGAATCTAAGGGGTAACTTTTTCACACAAAGGGTGGTGGGTGTATGGAATGAGCTGCCAGAGAGGCAGGCACTATCCCAATATTTATGCATGTACATGGATAGTTATGCATGTACATGGATAGGACAGGTTTGGAGGCATATTGACCAAACACAAGCAGTTTGGGACTCGTGTAGCTGGGACATGTTGGGCAAGTTGGCTGAAGGGCCTGTTTCCACGCTAGCACTCTATTATGAACTGCAGATGCTAGTTTATACCAAAAATAGATATAGGGTTGAGAAACGATAATGCAAATGGCCTATGAGATGTTGGATTACTATTACAAGAATATTGGTGAGTTTGAGATTGTGTTCCTTGGAAAAAAAAGGAGGCTGAGGGGAAACATGATGGAAGTCTATAAAATAATATGAGGTATAGACAAAGTGAATAGTGAACGGTTGTTTATGTTGGTGGAGAGGCGAAGGGATGAAGATCACGTCACAAATAAAGGAGAAAAGAAGTCCCACTAACGTGAAATTCACACCTGCGATGTACAGGAAGGTAAAGGATGGCTAGCACAGTACGGTAAGTCCTTTAGAGAGAGGGGATGGGGGGGGGGGGGGGGGGAAAAGGAGTGGAGACACTCTTAAGAAGCCAGACAACTTTTAATAAAGTTCAGCGGGCATTTAACATTCCCGGTCGGTTTTCCTTGGTTCTGAAAACTCAAATGAGCCAATTAAAATGCCCGGTCAGCAAAGGAGATTGCCTAGGGCTGCCTCGACTCCCTAGCGACCCCACTCCACTGCACTATAAGTTCAAAAGAACCATGCCGACCAATTTTTACATGCCTAAAAAATTTCCTCGACCAAACTGAGGCCGCGAGTATGCGGGAACTTTCTTCGAGCATGAAGGAGAGTTCCAGTGACCTCCTAGGACCACGTGTCGACCATGCTGCGAATTCTGAGTCATGCGCAAACTCTTCTAAACTCGCAAATTAGGTCGCCACAGTGGGACAGCCCCTTAAGAACAAGGAAGAAGGGACCGAAGAACGTCCCCGACTCGAAACTTCACCTATCCTTTTCCGCCAGAGATGCTGCCTGACCTGCTGAGTAACTCCAGCACTTTATGTCTATTTTAAGACCAAGGAGAGCCTTATTGTGCAAGCCATGGTTAGAACCAAGAATGCATTGTCTGCAGATTTGCTGGAGGCTGGTTCTTTATGGTTTCCAAGAGAGAATTGAATAACTATGTGGTGATGCAAAGATTGCTCGGCTACAGAGAAAGGCATAGTAGATGGAATTAGAGAGAAACTCTGATAGAGAGCCAGCCTCCTTTGTTAGTGATTATTCTGCCATCCTAAGATTCAATGATTTAAAAAAATATATATTTTTGAATGAAAAACAAACATAATTATTGCTGTTTTGTCACCTATTCCCCTTTCCCAGAGATACTACCTGACCTGCTGAGTTACTCTGGCATTTTGTGTATATTTTCAGTGTAAACCAGCATCTGCAGTTCCTCCTTACACATAATTATTGCTGTCTTTCCTTTGGCAAACATAGCTGGAAATGCTGGTTCTCGTCTGTAAGCTGCAATAAATTGTAGATGGTGAACAGACTGGATGTAGAAGATTGAAACTTTATTTGCAAACAGCAGCTGTTCAGTACCATTCGCGTTTTATGCATTTACTTTTTTACTTTAATGTTTCATTTTAATGTTGTTCAATTTGTGCAGTATGAAACATAAACTATTTTACTACCAGGTAGAGGGAAAAAAAATCATGGATGAACTATCATTATACACAAAGATCTAGATTAAAATTCACGAGTTCTTCAGTCAAGCTTCAGAGAGATGTAGCTTTATCAAATTGGAGAAGAGTGTTTCAAAAATTATGGATAAGTGAAGACTAAAGTAAGTATAGGTCACAACAGCTTTAGTTGCTGTATCCCATTAGAGACTTCCTGCTTGCCACGCCAATGCTGGGTGAAGCAGGATATTTTGTAGTGTGACGAATGTTTAGTGCACCAAAGTGTAATTCCGATGGTCACAAGTTCACGAGGTTTAGGAGTAGAATTAGGCCATTCGGCTCATCGAGTCTACTCCGCCATTCAATCATGGCTGATCTCTGCCTCCTATTCCCATTTTCCTGCCTTCTCCCCATAACCCTTTTCACTCATTCTAATCAAGAATTTGTCTATCTCGCCTTAAAAATATCCACTGACTTGGACACCACAGCCCTCTGCGGCACAGATTAACTACCCTCTGACTAAAGAAGTTCCTCCTCACCTCCTTAGCTGTATACTCCACATCTGGAGTATTGTGTACAGTTTTGGTTTAATTTGAGGAAGGACATCTTTGTGATTGAGGCAGTGCAGCGTAGGTTCATGAGATTGATCCCACTGATGCCGGGACTGTCATATGAGGGAAGATTGAAAAGACTAGGCTTGTATTCACTGGAGTTTAGAAGGATGAGGGGGATCTTATAGAAACATTATAAAATTATAAAAGGACTGGACAAGCTAGATGCAGGAAAAATGTTCCCAATGTTGGGCGAGTCCAGAACCAGGGGCCACAGTCTTGGAATAAAGGGGAGGTCATTTAAGACTGAGGTGAGAAAAGACTTTTTCACCCAGTTGTGAATTTATGGAATTCCCTGCCACAGAGGGCAGTGGAGGCCAAGTCACTGGATGGATTTAAGAGAGAGTTAGATAGAGCTCTAGGGGCTAGTGGAGTCAAGGGATCTGGGGAGAAGGCAGGCACGGGTTATTGATAGGGGACGATCAGCCATGATCACAATGAATGGCGGTGCTGGCTCAAAGGGCCGAATGACCTCCGCCTGCACCTATTTTCTATGTTTCCCAAAGAGCGCCCTTTAATTCTGAGGCAATGACCTCTGGTCCTAGACACTCCCACCAGTGGAACCATCCTCTCCACATCCACTCTATCTATGCCTTTCATTATTCTGCAAGTTTCAGTGAGGTCCCCCTTCAACCTTCGAAACTCCAGCGAGTACAGGCCCAGTGTTATCAAATGCTCATCATGTGTTAACCCACTCATTCCTGGAAGCATTCTTGTGAATGACCTCTGGACCCTCTCCAGAGCCAGCACATCCTTCCTCACATATGGGGCTCAAATTTGCTCACAGTACTGCAAATGCAGCCTGACCAGCGCCTTATGGAGCCTCAGCATTACATCTTTGTCATGTAAGGCCATGGAAGGCTTGTGCTGTTTGAGCTTTGTAAAGGTGGATTTGGTATGTTGACAGGTGGGAATTGCAGGACTCTCCTTATTTCTGCTTCTCTCCCACTTTGCCAAGCTATCCTCACCTAGGCCCAACATAATCAAGGGCGAGTTTCACCCCAGCCACTCCCTCTTCTCCCCTCTCTCATCATATAACCATATAACCATATAACAATTACAGCACGGAAACAGGCCCTCTCGGCCCTTCCAGTCCGTGCCGACCATTTGTTTTCCCCTAGTCCCATCTGCCTGCACTCAGACCATACCCCTCCATTCCCTTCACGTCCATATACCTATCCACTTTACTCTTAAATGTTAAAATCGATCCTGCCTCCACCACTTCTGCTGGAAGCTCATTCCACACAGCCACCACCCTCTGAGTAAAGAAGTTCCCCCTCACGTTACCCCGAAACCTCTGTCCCTTAATTCTCATGTCATGCCCTCTTGTTTGAATCTTCCCTACCCTCAATGGGAAAAAGGGCAAGCGGTATTAGTTACAGTTACAGTTTAGTTTATTGTCACATGTACTGAGGCACAGTGGAAAGCTTTAGTTGCGTGCTATCCAGTCTGAAAAAAGACAATACATGATTACAATCGTGCCGTTTACAGTGTATAAGGGAATAAGGTTCAAGATTCAAGAGAGTTTATTGTCACGTGTCCCTGATTGGACAATGAAATTCTTGCTTTGCTTCAGCACACCAGAACATAGTAGGCATTGACTACAAAGCAGATCAGTGTGTCCATATACCATTATATTCAGTTTTGTGCAATGTAAAACCGGCAAAGTCTGATCAAGGATAGTCTGAAGGTCACTAGCTAGGCAGATAGTAGTTCAGGACTCTGTTTTGGTCGTGGTATAGGTGTGCTGACGCACACCTCCAGTTGTTTCCCAGCTGTTTTCAGACTACTGAACCATCATACCTACAACTAGAGAGCGGTCCTGAGCTATTATCTGCCTCATTGGAGACTCTCGGACTAACATTAATCGGACTTTACTGGAGTTTATCGCAAACTCTACCTTGGTACACATGACAATAAAGTAAACAAAACTAAACATAGCAAACAGTATCCCACCAGGATATTGATGGGTGGAGTTCAGTGATGATAATGCCATTGAACGTCAGAGGGTGAGAGCTGTTGGATATTACCATTGCCTGACACTAATATGGCACGAATATGACTTGCCACTTATCAGCCCAAACCATGGCGTTATCCAGGTCATTCTGCCTTTAGACATTAGCTTCTTCATTATCTAAGGAGTGACTGATTATCCAGATTCAGTACCCTGTTCCAGTTCTCTTCACATTGTCCTAGCCCTGGGCGATACTTAAATCCTCATTGAATATTTCAAATGATTTGGCGTCAACTTTTTTCTGTGGTAGAGAGTTCTTGGAAGAAGAACTTTCTCCTTATTTAGAGGAGAATTAGTTTGGGTAGAGGATATTAGTTTAAACTTGCATCATGTTCGGCACTGGCATTGCGGGCTCAAGCAGCCGTTCCTGTGCTGTACTGTTCGATGTTCCGTAGACCCTTGCTTCTGGAATCCTTTACCTTCCTGCACCTAACCTCTCCAATCCTTAAATGATATAGATTTATTTAAATCTCCTCTCATTCTTTCAAAATCTAATAAACCCTCGGCGTACAGCACAGAAACAGGCCCTTTGGCCTGACTTGTCCATGCCGACCAAAATGGCCCTTCTAAGCTTGTCCCATATGGCCGTGTTTGGCCAATATCACTATACATCTTTTCTATCTGTGTACCACATATAAACCTGGCTCAGGGTCTATAAACATTATTGACCCAATCTCTCTCCTTACCTCTTTCCTACCACAGCAGCATTCAGTCTGGTGAACCTTTGCTATCTGTTCCTTCAATAGCAAGAGTGTCCTTGCTCGGATATGGAAACTGAAACTGTATGCAATATTGAAGGTGTATCCTCACCAAAGCCTTCTCTCCCCTTGGAAAAATGGTCTGCAGACACGATTTGCACGCTACCTCCTCCGCAAGATGATCATTGAGCATTTTGAAATTTTCGAACTAGCCATGGCTGGCCTCGAATGTATCAACTCTTTCAGAAGATTTATCAAACTTCCCATGCTCTCTTAAGGCTTGCCATAATGATCATACCTTTTCTTTCTACATCATCAAACTCAAGGCCACGTGTCGCTTATCGTCCAACCGTTTGCTCAATCCTTTCCCTGCTTTTTCAGTTTGTGACATCCTTGTGCTTTGTTACTTGTGATCCTCATTCAGGGTTAACATATTTTAGTTTAGTTTAGACATACAGCTTGGAAACTGGACCTTCGGCCCACCAAGTCCGCACCGACCAGCGATCCCCGCACATTGACACTACCCTACACACACGAGGGACAATTTTACATTTATACCAAGCCAATTAACCTACAAACCTCTACATCTTGGAGTGTGGGGGAGAACGTGCAAACTCCGTACAGACAGCATCCCTAGTCAAGATCGAACCTGGGTTTCTGGCGCTGTGAGGCAGTATCTCTACCACTGCGACACCATGCTGTACAGTTAAAGATTATTTGCACATTCGAGGCAACAATATTTGGTAGAAGATTCATTTCTACCTCTTCCACTAATTATATCTAGCTTAGTCTCAACTTTTTTTTCTTGCGGTGATCTGTTAGAATAGTTGCAATATTCAGATATGGTAAGGTTTTTTGAAGTCTCCTTGAAAGATGCAACGATTGATCGTATATAAAAGGTCATGATGTCCAGGAGAGAAGGAATGGATGACGTTTCACACCTGAAGAAGGGTCTCGAATGGGTAGACACCCATTCCTTCGCTCCGGATATGTTGCCTGTCCCGCAGAGTTACTCCAGCATTTTGTGTCTACCTTAGCAGTTTACAGAAAAAAATCCTAAATCAGGAACACAAGTGAAAAGTTAGTGCCATTATACTGAAAATCCATATATTGAACAGCTGTAAATTGATATATTTATACCTCTATTTTACCATGGTAATAGAACATAGACCAGTACAGCACAAGAACAGGCTCTTTGGCCCAAAATGTCTATGCTGAACATGATGCTAAGATCATCTCTTATTTACCTGCACATAATCCACATCTCTCCGTTCCTTGCATATCCACACCGCAATCCAAAAGTTTCTTAAATGACATTATCATGCCTGTCTCAACCACCACACTTGCATTCACAACCCTTTGTGTAAAAAAAACTTGCTCCGCACATCTCCTTTAAACTTTGCCCCTCTCACCTTAAAGCTATGCTCTCTGGTATTTGATTTTTCATAGAAACAGAGAAAATAAGTGCAGGAGGAGGCCATTTGGCCCTTCGAGCCAGCACCGCCATTCAATATGATCATGGTTGATCATCCACAATCAGTACCCCGTTCCTGCTTTCTCCCCATATCCCTTGATTCCGTTAGCCTGAAGAGCTATATCTAACTCTCTCTTGAATACATCCAGGGAATTGGCCTCCACTGCCTTCTGTGGCAGAGAATTCCACCCTGGAAAAAATATTTTCCGTCAGCACAAGCAGCAGTGCGATCATGATTTGATTTATGTTCAAAATGTTGACTAGCTGATAAATCGGCAGGTCAAAATTTTTGAAGTAATGGTAAAGAACCTTCATGTCTATTTAATTGGAGCCGCAATTTATCACCTCATCTGAAAGTCAGCAGCACCTACAGAATGGCACCCCTCTGTACTGCTCTGAAACATCAGCCAAGATTTTGCATTCAAGTCTGGGGTGAAGTTCAACACACTCTCAGTTGGACGCCGCCACACTTTATCGGCCTTTTTAATATGTTCAGTGCCTGTGGTGTTTACTCCAGCTGGAATAAATATGCATAGAGTTGACCTGTGTATGAAATCACACAGCTATTTCTTTCATTTGCCTCATTTAACTTGCATAACTTATTATCTTGCATAACATACTAGTCAATTATAATGACAAGAATGTGTTATGGTTAAATGTTCAAATTTGTCGAGGTGAGTCGTTATTCCTTAACTTTGCACTTAAATGGTGAAAAGGCATGAGCAGATCATTAATGTTATTTAATATTTAACCTATTGTGCCATTTTCACTTTCTATATACTAAGTGACTCTCCATTCATTCTGTTGACCATGAATGTACTTGAAACTGTTAAGATGCGGAATCCATGTTCGTATGCAAGAACTACAGTATCTAGCATGTACCATAGAGTCATAAAGTCTTACAGTATGGAAACAGGCCCTTCAGCACAGCTTGCCCACAGCGGCCAATATGTCCCATCTACACTAGTCCCACCAGCCCGCGTTTGGCCCATATCCCTCTAAACTTGTCCTCTCCATGTACCTGTCTAAATATTTCTTAAAAGTTGCAATGGTATCTGCCTCAGCTACCTCCTCCGGCAGCCTGTTCCAGGATCAGCCTACCACAGGAATCTATCAAAGCCATGTTCTCCACCTATGCCAAATAGCTTCACTTCATCCAATCTATTCACATTTTTATTTTATTACCTTGTTGTCAGTTAAAATTGAAATTACACTGAAATGTTGTGCTATAGGAATGATGTCATTAAACTGGAAAAGGGCGTAGAAAAGATTCACCAGGATGATACCAGGACGTGAGGGCTCGGGCTAGAAGGAGAGACTCCATTGCTGTTTTTTTCCCCTCGAGTGCAGGAGGTTGAGGAGTGACCCCTCAATGTATAGTGGGTATAAACAGTGGTATATAAAATCATGATGGTCTTAGATAAGGTGAGAGGGCATAGATGTGAGGAGAAAGAATAAGATTCTTCACACACAGGGTGGCAGATTTGTGGAACAGGCTACTAGAGGAAATGGTAAAGGCAGGAACGGTTTAAATGTTTAGACAAAAGTTGGACAGGTACTTCAATAGAAAAATGTTTAGAAGTCTATGGGGCAAATGCAGGCACATTGGAGATTGACAGATTCTTAATTAGGGCGAAGGTTAGGGGGAGAAGGCAGGAGAATGGGGTTGGGAGGGCAAGATAGATCAGCCATGATTGAATGAGAAGACTTGATGGGCCAAATGGGCTAATTCTGCTCCTAGAACTCATGAAAATAGGACCAGCTCAGGTAAGCAACTTGGCCAGCATGGATGAGTTGAACTGAAGAGCCTGTTGCTGTGGTGTATGACTATAACACTGAATCCAATGTTTCTCCCAGCCCACATCTTGCCTACCTATCCTGCAACTTTCAGGAATCCACGAGCACTGTCCCACCTCACTTACCGCCCGGCCATTTATTGTGCATCCCCTTGCTTGCTCTTCCCAAATGCATCACTTCGCACATCTTCATATCAAATTCCATTTGCCACTTTTATCCCCACCTGTCAGTCCCATTGATACCTTCGTGCATCCAGAATTATGCTGCTCGCCATTGAATAGTGTTGGATTAGGTATCGCCGGTAACTTAATCATTGACTCCTAAAGCTATATGTCAAAAATAGCCACTGACCTTGTACTGCCTCTTGCATAATTCCATTACACACAGCCCTCTAGTCATGAAACTTGACTGAGCTAATGTTTAATTCCATTGGCAGTTTACATAGATGACCTTTTATAGACGATCTATCTACTGTGTGATGCTTCTGTGCTTTCCTCAATTCCTTCTGTTTGCCCCATTCAAGAATACAATCTGTTCTATTGTTCTGCTACTGAACATTGAACTTTGAACTGAGTGTTGGGGGAGTCCAGAACCAGGGGCCACAGTTTAAGAATAAGGGGTAAGTCGTTTAGAACGGAGACGAGGAAACACATTTTCTCACAGAGAGTGGTGAGTCTGTTGAATTCTCTGTGGAATTCTCTGAGGGCGGTGGAGGCCGGTTCTCTGGATACTTTCAAGAGAGAGCTAGATAGGACTCTTAAAGATAGTGGAATCAGGGGATATGGGGAGAAGACAGGAACGGGGTACTGATTGGGGATGATCAGCCATGATCACATTGAATGGCAGTGCTGGCTTGAAGGGCCGAATGGCCTACTCCTGCACCTATTGTCTATTGTTGAACTACTAGAGAATCTAGCATATTTAGGTCCCTCAGCCCACCGACTCTGTTCCGACCAGCGATCCCCGCACACTTACCCCTGCCTACACACACTAGGGATAGGGACAATTTTCGATTATACCAGCCAATTAACCTAAAAACCTGTACATGTTTGGAGTGTGGGAGGAAACCGGAGATCCCGGAGAAAACCCACACAGGTCACGGGGAGAGCGTGCAAACTCTGTACAGACAAGCACCCTTAGTCAGAATCGAACCCGGGTCCCTGGCACTGTCAGGGAACATCTCTAAATGCATTTAAAATGCATTGGACAGGTGCATGGATAGGATAGGCTCATAGTCATATGTCCCAGATAGAACAATGACATTCTTGCTGCAGCACAACAGAATATGTAAACAATATAATAAACAAGAAAAAAATGTTCAGTGTGTGTACATATGCATGTACACGCACATACATACATAATATACACACATATACGAATTGGATGGATCACAGATGATGAATCGAAGAGTATAAAAGTGAGATCAACCGACTGACCAAATGGTGCCAGCACAACAACCTGGCTCTCAATGTCAGTAAGACCAAGGAACTGCTTGTAGACTTTGGAAGGAGAAGGATGAGGACCCCTAAACCTGTCTATATTGACGGGACAATGGTGGAGAGAGTCAAAAGCTTAAAATTCCTGCGCTTACATATTTCTGAAGATCTTTCCTGCACCCAGCACACTGATGTAATTGTAAAGGAAGCCCAACAACTCCTCCAACTACAGTGGTGTCGTTGGCAAACTTGAAGATGGTGTTCGCACTGTGTCGGACTAGAGGCCTTTAGACAGCTATATGCGCCAAACGTGAGCAGGTGGGACTAATGTAGATGGACCATCTTGGTCGGCTAGAGTAAGTTGGGCCAAAGGCCCCGTTTCCACACTGTATACGACTCTATTCAGTTTCTTATCTAAGGTTAGCCAGCACTTCCCAGGCAACATGTTGGTTGGTGACTCTCTACCCTCTCCAGTAAATCATCTGGAAGGTCGATTAGGTTGAGTAAAAACGCCACAGGTATGATTAGCTTAATGGCTTTCAGGTGCCATTAACATTCTATAATGCTTGGTACCTTTTCATTTAATTTTGAGAACCATCTCTTTAATAGGATTGGTTATTTCCCCTAATCACTTCTGTGAAATGTTCCGAAGCATTTTTTGCTACCTGAGGAAGTGAGTGTGTAAGTGGATATTGTTGTTAATATAGCGTGCCATTAATTTCCTAGGTGCTGCTCAAAATAACCTACTTGTTTCTTGCACAGTGAGCATGGCGTGAGTGTCAGGCTAGGTTATTTATTCCCACGACTAATCTTTGAGCTGTCCCATGACTGTTCTGGTGAAAAAGAAACTTTGGATATGGTATTGAGAACCTGGAGTCTATTTAGCAGATACACACAAAAGTCCTGCTGCAGAGTTTCCGACCCGAAATGTCGGCCATTCTTTTCAGCTACAGATGCTGCTCCACCTGCAGCCGATTGCTTGTTGATCCAGATTCCAGCGCCTGTCATAAGCGATAGGAGCAGAATTAGGCCATGTCCATTGACCTGGCCTCCTGAGCCGTCTGTGGCAGAGTGTTCCACAGATTCACCACCCTGTCGTCTCTTGTGTCTACATAGAAGTCCTGCATCAAGACTCGGAAGGACTGAATCAACTCTCAAACTACCCACCTGTCTGCACTATCACTGTGGCTGCCTTATTTGTGGAACGCCCTGTAGTTCCCATCTTAGCCTCATTAGCTACCGCAGGGTGGAAGCAAGCAATTCTCAATCCCGGGTGCCTGCCCAGAATGAGAAGAATATGTTTTCACTGCATTGGGAAAGAAATATTGATATTGCACTTCATTTGGATTCATATCATCCAAATATAATCCATGGGGTGAGGGGGGTGGGGGTGAAGTGAAACTGTGACATAACATTGTTTAAATAGTACTCATATTCTGCATTTTCTGGCACAGTGGTGTAGCTGTTAGAGCTGCTGCCTCATTGCAGCAGAGACCCGAGTTTGATCCAGACCTTGGGTGCCATCTTTGTGGAGTTTGCACGTTCTCCCTGTAACCGTGTGGGTTTCCTCCAGGCCTTCCGGTTTCTTCCCACATCCCAAAGACGTGCGGGTTTGTAGGTTAATTGGTCTCTGTAAATTTCCCCTAGTGTGTCGGGAGTGGATGAGAAAGTGAGATTACAGAGAACCAGTCGATGGTCATTGTGGACACGGTGGCCTGAAGGACCTGTTTCCATGCTGTTTCTCTAAACTAAACTAATCAGTCTGAAGAAGGGTCTCGACCTGAAATGTCACCTATTCCTTCGCTCCATAGATGCTGCCTCACCCGGTGAGTTTCTCCAGCATTTTTGTCTACCTTCGATTTTTCCAGCATCTGCAGTTCTTTCTTAAAAATTAAATTTGCTACTTTGGAAGTCAAAGAAGCTTCAGTCACACAATATATTTTGTCCCCTGGTGTGCATTATGAATATGAAATGTACCTGTTTTAAAGATGCATTTTATAGTTGCATAAACTAATTTGCAAGGGATTAATGCAGGATGCAATCCTTTTGGTTCAATTTTCTATTTTATCCGCAAGCTTATTTTTGTAAACACAAATGAGAGGTGATCAGCAGGTGGGAACATAATTAGTCTTGCAGGGGTTGAAAGAGATTTTGTGCCTGATAGAACTGGTTAAGCAGTGCAGTTTTAATTGTACTTCTTCAAGATTAAATGAGAACTTACCAGTTCGAAGTTTGATCTGTATTTTATGAGGAGTTACGATGAGGGATTACGTGAAGACCCCGTCCAGCACGCATGCGCGACATTTCTTCAAAGCAGCGGTGTGGATTCACAGAAAAACACAACAATTGAAATAAATATAGTAAAGAAAAAATAAGAACTTAATTACCAGTTGATCTGTATAATAGAGGGTGGGAGCGGAGGGCACGTAATCCCTCATCGTAACTCCTCATAAAATACAGATCAAACTTCGAACTGGTAAGTTTCTCATTTAATCTTACTATTTTACTTCGGAGTCACGTGAGTGACTACGTGAAGACTTCAAAGCTCTGTGAATCCGAACCGTGTACCAGCTCATGCTTCACTCACTGCCTGAAGACCTTAGAGGGAGGAAGCATGTTATACAATCAACAATAACCTGTTTGTGAACAAAAAAGGTTCATTAATAACAACAAAAAACAGAGAGCTCCCCCGGGCTTAAATTAAATATTATCTGCAGACTCTAAAATTCTGTCTGCAAATGTAGCAGGCTCCGCCAGCGGCTTATTATAAAAACCTTTGGAAAGTTCTTTTTTTAGAGGACCATCCTGCTCTGGCCAGAATATGGTCCATAGGCACATCCATTTGCCTAGCCGCCGACGTAGATGCAGCCCTGGTGGAATGAGATTTGTACACATTAGTATCGATTCCCGCGGACTTAAGCACCTGCTTGAGCCACCTTGAAATGGTTTGGCTCGTCACCTGACCATGAGGCTTCTTGTGGCTTATCCATAAGGCTTTTTCTCTCCCTCTTAAGTTATATGTTGTGTCTATGTAGTTGGCGAGATGGGTCTTGGCACACAACCGTGGGTCAGGTGAATATGCCCGGAACTCCATAACTGGAGGCGTGGTACCTGGTCTAGATTGTTTGACCAGCCCCTGAATGTGAAATGTGATACAGTCCAATGACTCTGTCATGCTGTCCAGCCTCAGAAGGTGGAGGGACTGTACCCTTTGAGCTGACACTAGAGCCATGAGCATGACTGATTTCAGTGTAAGTTGTTCCAGAGTAAGTGACCTGGGTGGTGGCCATCCCCTAAGGTACGTCAGTACTATGCTGACATCCCAGATCTGAGTGTACCTAGGCCTAGGGGGATTGGTGTTAAAAATGCCCCTCATGATTTTGACCACTAGTGGATGGGACCCCAAAGTCAGTTGTCCTGCTGCTGGAACCAAATAAGCTGACAACGCACTCCTGGCTGTATTAATGGCGCTGTAGCTGAGTCCTTCCCGATGTAATCCAAGCAGAAACTCCACAACACTGGTGGCTGTAGCTGTGGTGTAGGTAGTTCCTGTTTTGGAGCAATACCGTTCCCATTTTCTTATATTGGTCAGGTATTGTCTCCTGGTGGACTCCCGGTGAGATGCGGTCATCATGTTGATGGCGTCCTCAGACAGTCCCAGGCCCAGTAGAGGTCTTTTAGAATCTGCAAGCCAGGAGATTGACTCTGTCATGGCACGGGTGACTAATGCCTGACACTGGGTGGATTAATAACTGTCGACTGCTGGGGAATTCCAACGGTGTTTCAACAGCCATGTCGAAAGCCACTGGGAACCATGGCTGTGTAGGCCAGTCAGGTATTATCAAGATTCCTGAAGCGGAATCCAATTGAATCTTGCGTAATAACCCGACTGATGAGGCAGAAGGGAGGAAAAGCATAAAAGAACATTTTCCCCCAATGCAGCGAGAATGCATCAACTGCTGCTGCCTCAGGGTCTGGTTCCCAAGCGACATACGTTGGTACCTGGTGATTCAGCCTGGATGCAAATAGATCGATATCTGGTGTGCCATATTGCTTTGTAATTTCAGCAAACACTTTGGGATTTAACATCCATTCGATGTTATCATTAAATCTACGTGACCTGGTGTCTGCCACTGTATTTTGCTTACCTGGAAGGTAAGTTGCTGATAACCAAATATGCCTTTCAACACACCATTGCCAGATTAGGTTGGCCAAATTGTCACACGATATCGACTTTACACCACCCATGTGATTGATATAAGCCACCACCGTGGTATTATCTAGTTGCAACCGGACATGTGCATGATGCGTATTACATGAATATGCTTTTAACCCATAAAACGCACCCAACATTTCTAAATAGTTGATACCCCGTGTCTGTAGGCAAGATGATTCAAATTTACTCCATCCTGCCCCCTGTGCTGGATTGCATGTTAGTTGCTCCCCAGCCCAAAGCACTGGCATCCGTTTGAATGGTTAATACTGGGTTGGTGATCATAATGGGACTGGAGCTGAGTCTTACATTCCTCGCCCACCATTGTAACTCTGGAATGGATTCAGCAGTTAAACTCATAGCTCGGTCAAAGTGACCTGAGTTTTGCTTTAGTGCATGCACTTTAGCTCTTTGCAAATTTTGATAGTGCAAAGGCCCAAATTGTACAGCTGGGAAAGCTGCTACCATTTTGCCAATAACTCTAGCTACTTCCCGTATGGTTGGCTGATGTTTATTCATGAGTTTGTTGCATGATAGCGCCAATTCTGATGCTTTCCCCTTCGGCAGAGTTACAATCATGCGAACAGTATCTATCGTAAATCCAAGATAGTCCATGGCAGTGGACGGTGTAAGATTGGATTTTTCTGGATGTATGACAAACCCCAAAGTTTCAAACAAACGTTTGGTGGCTGCGACTGCCAAAATAGCTGTCTCCAAGGTTTTCCCTACTATTAAAATGTTGTCTAAATACGCCATGACTATATGCTTTTGTTTCCTCAATAATGCCAAGGCAGGTTTTAAGATTTTAGTGAACAACCTTGGAGCAGAGGTTAGCCCATTTGGTAAGGCTTTATATTGCCATAGCTGTTTCATCCAGATAAATTTTAAAATATTTTCGATGGTCCTTGTGTATGGGTACTGAGTAGTAGGCATCTTTTAAATCAATGCTTGCTAGAAAGTACCCCCTAGAAACCAATAGTCTGGCTGTTTCAAAAGTATCCATCTTGAAATGTATATACCTGACAGACTTGTTCAAAGTAGTTAAGTCAATGATGATGCGTCGTCCACCATCTTTTTTGATTTTAGTGAAAATATTAGACACAAATTCCAAAGGTTCATGTTTTGTTCTTTCAATGACACCTTTAGCTTGTAATCTCATCAGTTCAGCTTGACCCTCTTGTTTTTCCTTGACTGAGAGGGTGAATACCCTTTTGGGTATATGCTGAACTGGTGGAAAATCTTTATGGACAAAGTCAATTTTGTAGCCATGAACGCTGCTGAGTATATACTTGTCATTAGTGATGGATTCCCATGCATCCAAAAACAAGTGCAATCTCCCCCCTGTTAGCACAGAGCCCCTACTGCACATATGCTGAGAGGAACCAGACCCACCTACCTCCATGGTTATTGGTGCTTCTTCTGCCTCTTCGCTGGGTGATGAGGCGTCTGCTGGGCTGTAGAGGGTTTGATGTTGATCTCGATGTTGTTGGGGGTGGCGCATTTTCCATGGGGTCCGCTCTGGGCCCTGGCCTAAAAAAGGCTTACGGGGAATGGTTGCGGACCCCGAGCTTTCACCAGTCCCATAGTGTGGTCGACGACTGGTGGACGCCATGGGGTACTGCCGCCTGGGTTTGTTGGGTCTGCTCGGTCCCAAACCTGCCCTCACGAGACCAAAGGTCTTGGATTCTTCTTCCAGGTCTTTCACCTTTTTTGGAAGGTCTTTCCCAAAGAGCAGAATAGGAGGTTCTGACCCGGTGTTTTGCAGAGTCCCGCAAATTTAGGGTTGAGGGCAGGCTTGATAATCTCCTTTCGCAAATTATTTATCTCATATTGAGTGGTGCACAGCAGAGCTAATGTGTCTTGCTGATTTGTGGAGATGTCCGCACCATCAATGGACCGAGCATAAGATGTTATTCCTGCAGTCAGGAATTTAAGGATCTTCTGGGGCTTCAACTCCAGGTTTCTGATGTTCTGCCCCCAAATGTCCCCAAATTTGGCTATTGACAGCAGGTACATTCAAAGATGTACAATTTCCTGGGGCTGTATATAGTTGAAGAGCCTCATTGACCACTTGTTCTTGTAGGGGTTTAGAGGACAGGTGGTTATGCTGGCTGCAAGTTTCGGCTCTAATGGCCGACCCGCTTGTGGAATGGCCACGTAGCGGTTGACCACACCCAGCAGCTCTTCCTGTTCCTGTACACCCTGCGTACTCCCGAAATCTTCAGCCAGTGACCCCTCTTCTTGACCAGCCCAGACCTGGTCGCCAATGCTGCCTTCAAAAGAAGGTGAAGCAATGGCCAGTGCCGTAAAAGGCACTGCGGGAGTGCCTGAACTCCCTTGGCGAGGCTGCTGCTGCTCTCTCAGCAGATCTCGCTGGAGCAATTGCTCCATAAGCCGTTCCATGCGGCTTAGGCGGCTGCCTGTGCTCTCGAGCGGTAAGGCATCTTCATCCGAAACGTCGGACACTACCGCCCGGTTTCCGGCTGTAGGTACCTCCAGCCCGCTGCTCAGGCAGCACTAGCGGTGCTGGGCTCGGCTCGGTAGTTATAACCGCCGCCTCTTGCCCCCCCTCCAAAGAGCATTCCTCAACGGAGGACGAACGGGGGCGAGCTGCAGACTTCTTTCCTCGGGCTTGCTCATTCTCCTGGAACACAAGACCACAGAGAGAAAGACACACGGCCACGGTAAACTTACCTGTCGGCCCGACTTTCAATTTGTAGCGGGAGCGCCTTGAACTCCCGTTCGTCGCGGTGCACTGCATGAACGCTAATGTCGCGCATGCGTGCTGGACGGGGTCTTCACGTAGTCACTCACGTGACTCCGAAGTAAAATTGTACTTCTTCAAGATTACATGCTTTGATCATGTTTTTTGAGGGGGATTTTTGGAAAGGCAGCATTTATTGCCCATCTGGAATAGTCTTTGAGCCGGTGGAGGGGAATTGCTGCATTGTACTGCTGCCATCCTTCTGTTGAAGGTATTTCCAGTCTGTTGATGGCAGTTTCAGGTGACAAGGGGCAGTGGTAGAGTTACAGCCTTACAGCGAGTACATCGCCAGAGACCCGGGTTCGATCCTGGCTAATGGTGATGGTACGGAGTTTGTACCTTCTCCCCGGGGCGTGCAAGGGGCTTTCACCGAGAAC
Organism: Okamejei kenojei; assembly: GCA_035221665.1. Taxonomy (NCBI): domain Eukaryota; kingdom Metazoa; phylum Chordata; class Chondrichthyes; order Rajiformes; family Rajidae; genus Okamejei; species Okamejei kenojei. Next base: position 186,322,151 of record CM069131.1, on the reverse strand, counting down.
TTAGTTTTCCTTCCACACTCCAAAGACGTACAGGTTTGAATGGTTAATCGGCTTGGTGTAATGAACAAAATTGTCTCTAGTTTTAATGTGCGGGAATCGCTGATTGGTGCGGACTCGGTGGGCCGAAGGGCCTGTTTCTGCACTTTATCTCTAAACTGAAGGAAACTAAACAACAGAGACAGCGACATATTTCCAAATCGGGATTTAAGCAATAATTGAGGGGGCACACAGTCTGTGGTTTTCCATCCTCCTGAAACCCTTTGTGTTTGGAGTTGTCACCTTGGGAACTCACTTGGAGTAAACTCGCTGAATCACTGCAGGACATTCTGTAGAAGGAACACACTGCATTTATCATGCAGGGTGCTTTGCTGTGCCAGATGGTGAGCTTCAGTGTCATTTGAGCTGCATTATTCCAGGCAAATGGAGAGTTTTCTAATAGAAAGGTTCGGACCTAAAACGTCACCCATTCTTTTTCTCCAGAGATGCTGCTTGACCCGCTAAGTTACTCCAGCACTTTGCGTCCATTCAGTATTCTATTACAGTCCTGACTTCTGCCTTGTGGACGGTGGGGTATTTGCAAGTGTTACTTGCTGAATGATATCCAGTCTTTAGCTTGCCGACTCCCCAAAGTATGTTTGTGGCTGCTTTAGTTTACTTTTTTGTCATTGGTAACTCTGAGGAGGTTTGCTGGGGACTTGGCAATAGTAATGTCATAGATGTTAAGATGAGGCCCTTAGATTTATTTAGTTTCTGGTTGGAGATGGTCATTACTAACCATTTCTGAGCAGCAAATGTGACCTCTCGCTAGGTCTTGTGCATGTAGCCATGTGTTCCTTCAATGGAATTGACTGCACAATCATAGAAACATAGAAAGTAGGTGCAGAACTAGGCCATTCGGCCCTTCGAGCCAGCACTGCCATTCAATATGATCACGACTGATCATCTAAAATCAGTACCCCGTTCCTGTTTTTTCCCTACATCCCTTGATTCCGTTAGCCCTATGAGCTAAATCTAACTCTCTCATGAATACATCCAGTGAATTGGCCTCTACTGCCTTCTGTGGCAGATAATTCCACAGATTCACAACTCTCTGTGTGAAAAGGCTTTTCCTCATCTCAGTCCTTATTCTTAAACTGTGGCCCTGGTTCCGGACTCCCCCAACATCGGGAACATTTTTCCTGCATCTAGCCCATCCAATCCCTTAAGAATTTTATATGTTTCTATAAGATATCCTCTCATCCTTCTGAATTCCTGTGAATATAAGCCCAGTTGGCCCATTCTTTCATCATATGTCAGTCCTGCCATCCCAAGAATTAACCAGGTGAACCTACGTTGCACTCTCACAATAGCAAGAATGTCCTACCTCAAATTAGGAGACCAAAACTGCACACAATCCTCCAAGTGTGGTCTCACCAGGGCTCTGTACAACTGCAGTAGGACCTTCTTGCTCCTATACTCAAATCGTCTCGATATGAAGGCCAACATGCCATTTGCTTTCTTCACTGCCTTCTCCAGGTACTTTTGTGACTGATGTACAAGCACACTTAAGTCTCGTTGCACCTCCTCTTTTCCTAATCTGACACCATTCAGATAATAATCTGCCTTCATCAGTAAAAATCTCTACTTTTGTCCTGTGTGGAAAGAAGGTTATTGATGAATCAACTGAAGACACAGTTTAGCTATCTCTCCCTCCTAACCCCATTCCCATGCCTTCTCCCCATAACCCCTGACACCATCATTCTCACCTCTACTCTGAAATTTAGCCTTTTTGATTCATATTTTTGGAAATGGTACCAAAGCAAATGGCCTGCATGTGTAAATATACAAAACAAAATTCCCTTTGCAGTTGATTAATAAAGCACCATTGAACCATTGAAGTTGGTGATGAGGTCTCAAACCTGTTGCAATTCGGCTATTAGATAGCAATGCCTATAACATCTTCCATGATTTGAGAGTAGAAGGATTGGGTTGGATGGGAAAGGTTTAGCGACATGTGGGTTAAAGGCAGGCAAATGTGGCTAGCATCTTGGGTGGCATGGATAAGTTTGGCTGAAAGGCTCATGTGTTAAATTGAAATCAGTTCACTTAAGGCGTGGTTTGTTCTGAAGCACAAGCCTTCGTTACTGCAGCTGGGATATTGTCGGATTCTACAGCCTTTTCCTTAGTCTGTGCTTTCGGCAGTTTCTTGATGTCACCTGAGGAGCATTGCAGTGGCCGAGAACTGCCTTCTGTGATAATGAGGATTTCAGGTGCAAAGTTGAGATGGCTTGTCAACTTCCAGATTCCAGCTTTAACCTTGTTTTCGCCACTTGTGTGCGCTTGTCCCTGTTGCCTTTGAGTATCGGGATGCTGTTGTCCTTGTCATTTGCAAATAAGTTGTATTTCCAATAATATAGAGAGTCGAGAGTGTTTTATTGTCATATGCCCCTGATAGGTCAATGAAATTCTTGCTTGCTGCAGCTCAACAGAATATGTAAACATAGTACATAACGGGAGAGAAACAAAAGTTCAGTGTGCGTATATACATGCACACATACTCAATAAATAAACAAATATAGTGCAATAATAATAATGATAGTCTGTTGTGGCGGCAGCCGGTGGTTGGGCCACTCGCTACACCAACCCTCAGCAGCCAGTCACGTGACTGGGCCATGGCAGGGAGGAGTTGCCATGGGGTACAGGGGTGTGTCCTGGGATATATAACGAACCCTGGCACAACCCTCTCTCTCTCTCTCTCTCTCTTGCTTCAAACTGATCAGCTCTCTTCTCCACCTCAGCATGGGCTCAGCTTCACCTCAGCAGGGGCTCAGCTCGAGCCCACGAGGCAACAGCCTCGCAGCAGCAACAACACCTTTATGTTAGAGAACCAACGTGTATGGATAACAAACCTTTTATTCCTGAATAAAGTAACCCATTTGTTCACCACGTTCGATGCCTCTACACTGTTGTAGTTCTGAGCTTATTTGTTGTCGTGTTTAATAGCCTGATGGCTGTAGGGATGAAGCTGTTCCTGAATCTGGACGTTACAGCTTTCAGGCTCCTGTACCTTCTTCTCGATGGCAACGGTGAAATGAGTGCGTGGCCAGGATGGTGTAAGTCTCTGATGATGTTGACTGCCGTTTTGAGGCAGTGACTTCGATAGATCCGTTCGATGGTGGGGAGGTCAGAGCCGGTGATGGACTGGGCAGCGGTCACAACTTTATGCCGTCTTTTCCGCTCCTGGATGTTCAAGTTGCCGAACCAGGCCATGATGCAACCAGTCAGTGTGCTCTCTACTGTGCACTTAGAAGTTCAAGATAATCCTCTTTGACATAACAAATGTACCTTCTTCATAATTGCATCAGTATGCCGGGTCCAGGAAAGATCTTCGGAAATATGCATGCCCAGGAATTTGAAGTTTTTGACCCTCTCCACCATCTGTAATTCGTCTAACAACAGTGCTGTCATTGGCGAACTTGATGATGGAGTTTGCACTATGTCCGGCTACACAGTCAAGGGTATAGAGTGAGTAAAGCAGGGGGTTCCCATGCTGATTGTTACTGAGGATGAAGTATTTCTGCCAATTCAAACAGACTGTGGTCTATGGATGAGGAAGTCGAGGATCCAATTGCAGAGGGATACGCAGAGACCCAGTTCCTTGAGCTTGGGAACCAGCTTGGAGGAATGATGGTATTCAGCTTTAGTTGTTTGGGCTTCTGAAACTATCTCCAACCTGACTTCAGGAGCTGTCTGTTGCTTTTCTACTCGCATTGAAAAACAATCATGTGCACCATCTGTTCAATATTGTTCCCCTGCAGGGAGAAAGGCTCTTGTGTTTGTATGTTCAGTCATTCCTCTGCCGCCATTTCTGGGCTGCACTATTGCGAACGGGAATGGATGCTGTAGCATAACTGAAACGAGTGTCTAAACCTTAGTCTTTAATAATCCCACATTTAAATGACTGCGTTTCCATTGGTCTTTGATTTGTACGTTGTGGATTGTACTTTTGTACGTTGAGAACGGATTGTTTTTATGGAGGCAGTTCATTAACACAAAATGCTGTTTGCAGTAATTGTTTTTTAGAGTCATAGAGAGCTCTACAGCTTGGAAATGGGCCCATTGGCCCAACTCGTCCGCACCGACCAACGTGTCCCATCTACACTAACCCCCCGCCTGTGTTTGGCCCATATCCCTCCAAACCTATCCTTCCCATGTACCTGTCTAAATGTTTCTTAATTGTTGCGATAGTACCTGCTTCAACTACCATCTCAGGCTGCTCATTCCATATACCCACTACCCTTTGTGTTACCCCTCAGATTCCTATTAAATCTTTTTCCCCACACCTTAAACTTATTTTTCCCCATCACTTTAAACTTATTTTCCCCCTCGCCTTAAACTTATGTGAGGGAGCAAGATTTAATAGGAACCAGAGGGTATACAGGCAAAGGGGGATTTTGATAGGCAGATGATTTTCATCGGTGGCCTCTGTCCAACCATCTACTTACCTTAAAAACTCCATCACCTGTATTACCTACTCGTACTGCCCCTCCTCTCTTCTAGCTTTCTTCCCCCCTCCCCACTCCTCTCTCAATCAGTCTGAAGAAGGGTCCTGATCGGAAACGTCAACTATCCATGTTCTCCAGAGGTGCTGTCTGACTCGCTGAGTTACTCCAGCACTTTGGGTTTTTTGTTGCATCAAGTGCATCTGATTTTTAAGATCATCAAGGATTCATTTAAACAGTGCAAAGGAAGAGAAACTTTCCAACAAAAGTTTCCAACAGGTGATGTATTAATAACAAGGAATTGGTCATTTAAACTTTTAATTTATATGTCTTTTTGTTCCTCTGTTGCGATTTAAGTAGTCGTTAGCTAACTCAACAAAAGCCCAGTGTGAAACTGGTGAATGCTGTATTTTTCCTATTCCTCGTTCCATGCTGCCTTTTCAGGTCAATGAGTCGACCTTTTGACCTGTTAGCACCTTGGTTGGGACACACAGTTGATGGATGGAGCTTTTCAAGATAATTAATATCAGAATGTTAAAGGGCCTGTCCCACTGTACGAGGTAATTCAAGAGTTCTCCCGAGTTTCCCCGGATTTGAACTCGGAGAATTACGGTAATAGCCGCTCGTAGGCACTCGTGGCTCCCGTGGACATTTTTCAACATGTTGAAAAAACTTCACGAGCTTACCCCGTTTCCCGAGTACCTGCCGTTAGCGATACGAGCCATTAAGAGACGTCCCGAGTTCCGACGTACCCGCTACATACATTCTACGTACTTACCATGAGTTTGATTTTTTTTTTTTAAACTTGTGAGAGCTCCTGGGTAAACTCGTACAGTGGGACAGGCCCTTAACACCGTGTTGTTGAAGAGTTACTGTATTTTTCATTTACAAATGCAGTGTTTCATTTACTCTCCATCTCTACTTTAAACAGCGTCAACTCTTGCCCAAACAACTGTTCAGGGCATGGAGAATGTGTGGAAGGCACAGACAATAACACTGTCCAATGTCTGTGTGGAGAAAACTGGAAAGGAGAGTCGTGTGATATACCTTACTGCGTGGACAATTGTGGCTTTCCACTCCGCGGCGAATGTGACTTGAACGAAACCAAAGCTTGTCTATGTAAAGATGGCTGGCGAGGTGAGTTGATGTGCAAATCCCCCTTGCCACACCAACACAATTGGTCCCCAAGCTCCATTGAGGATGGTGGCTTTTACTTGGATATGAACCTGTAGGAATATCCAATCACTTCATGATTGCAATGACTTGTAGCCTTAAGGAGTCCATTTTGACCCATCGATTCTGAACTGGCTCAATCAAAGAAAAGTCCTGTTCATTCCATTCTCCCAGTCTTTCCCAATAATTCACCAAGTTTTTTTCTCTTTTTTATCGGAATTCTCTCCCAATTAAATACATTCATTGAGTTATACAGCGTGAAAACGGGCTCATCAGCCCAACTTGCCCGCACTGACCAACATGTTCTATCTACACTAGTCCCACCTGCCTGCATTTGACCCATATCCCTCAAGCCATATCCTCTCCATTTACCTGTCTAAATGTTTCTTAAACGTTGCAACAGTCCCTGCCTCAACTGCCTCCCCCGGCAGCTCGTTCCAAATGGCCACCGCCCTTTGTGTTAAAAAAAAAAGTTAACCCTCAGATTCCTATTAAATCGTTTCCCTCTCATCTTAAACTTATGGCCTCTGGTTCTTAATTCTCCTACACTGGGCAAGAGATTTTGTGCGTTTACCTGATCTATTCCTCTCACGATTTTGTACACCTCAATAAGATCCCCCTCATCCTCGTACGCTCCAAGGAATAGAGTCCTAGCCTGCTCAACATCTCCCTATAGCTCAGGCCCGCGAGTCCTGGGAACATCCTTGTAAATCTTCTCTGCACGCTTTCCAGCTTGACAACACATTTCCTACAACATGATGCCCAGAACTGAATGACAACACATACCAAATGTGGCCTCACCAACGTCTTATATAACTGCAACATAACCCCGCAGTTTCTATATTCAGTCCTCTGACTGAAGAATGACCACCCTATCTATCTGCGACGCAACTTTCAAGGAAGTGACGTTGAATTTATTTGGTGTGTGTTGAATGCATTCCGGGTTCAAACTACCTTTACCACCAACAGACTTATGTCTATATTAGTTATGGATCCTGTGACAGTCATTGTTAATCGCCACTTCCTTGTTATCAATACTTCAACTGCTATAAACTTTCATTATAAAGTTTTCTCATTGGCTCTGTCTAAATCCTACATGATCTAAAATGCCACCATCAAGATTAGATTCCTGATTAGTACGGGTGCCAGGGGTTATGTGGAAAAGGCAAGAGAATGGGGTTAGGAGGGAGAGATAAATCAGCCATGATTGAATGGCGGATAGATTTGATGGGCCGAATGGCCTAATTCTTTCCTATCGCATGACCTAATGACTTGTGGGCATTGGGTTTGTCTTTTTGCACTATTGTTTGTTTGTATTTATATATATTTATGTGTGTGTGTGTATATATGTGTGTGTGTAGTGTATGACAAAATAATAAACATAAAAAGTTCATAATAGTTATATACACACGCACATAAATTATATATGTGTATATATACACTGAACGTTTTCTTTTTGATTGTATTGTTTGCAAAGTACTATGTTTACATATTCTGTTGTGCTGCTGCAAATAAGAATTTCATTGTTCTATCTGGGACACATGACAATAACACGCACTTGATTCTTTAATATTGAAATTTGTGTGCATCTTTAGTTAACGATTGCCATGCATTCTGGAAAATAATGTCGAAAGTGAGAAATATGTTTTTGTGCCTTGCAGGTCCTGACTGCTCACTTCAAGCTAATCAACCATTTTGGGAGTGGGAAGAGTATGAGGTGCCCATGCTGGGCCGGGCTTCCCACAAGACAGTTGTCAGTGACAATGTCATGTGGGTTATTGGAGGTTACGTGTTCAATTACTCTGAGTACCAGATGGTTGCAGCGTAAGTAGAGCAAATCCATGCTTAGCTGGAATGAATTACTTCATTGCGATGGAGTAAACCTTTGAAAATATTTCTCCCTTTGTTTCTGCCTGCCATTGTTTTCAAGCAAACATATCGAGTAAATTCAAGGCTGTTTCCTTAACTTGGATTCTAAATATAGTAATGTTCTCCTGGAAGTTAATCACGCCTACCGAGTCTGCCACAGCTTGTCATTGTTTTCGCAGTAATGACTGAACAGTTAGGTTTATTTTGTGTAGAAACAATTTGTTTCTCCGAGCTGTAGAAAGTCCCCAGGTTATTTCAGCAGCAAGCTTCTGAGCAAAACAATGGGCCCGATCTTTGTGATAGGGTTCCTGTTGGCAGTCCTCCAATGTAGGTAGAAGCAGGGAACTGCAGATGCTGGTTTACAAAGGAAGACACGTGTGCTGGAGTAGCTCAGTGGGTCAGACAGTTTCTCTAGAAAACAAGGGTAGGTCGATTTTCCGATCGGGCCACTTCCTCAGACCCATTGACGACCCTTCTGCCATCTCCAACACAGTGGCGCAGCTTTACAGCGCCAGTGACCCAGGTTCGATCCTGACTACAGGTGCTGTCCAGATGGAGGGTGTACGTTCTCCCTGTGGGTTTCATCTGGGTGTTCCGGTTTCCTCCCACCCTCCGAAGACGTACAGGTTTGTAGGTTAATTGGCTTCAGTAAAAATTGTAAATTGTCCCTCGTGTATAGCATAGTGCTAGTGTAAGGGGTGAGCGCTGGTCAGCACACTCGGTAGGCCGAAGGGCCTGTTTCAATGCTGTGTCTTTCTAAACTCTTAACATACCCTTTCCTCATGATCCCCCCCTGCTGGCCTTTTACCCTCTGTTGTCTGAAGATGGGTCCAGGCCCGAAATGTCACCTCTTCATGTTCTCCTGAGATGCTGCCTGACCCTCTGAGTTACTGAAGCACTTTTTAGCAAGTCTCCTAGGCATGTATCTGTCCAGACATAAGGCCAGTTATCAATGTTCAAGATTGAAGATCCTTTATCAGGTTATTTAATAGGCTTTAAATATCTGAGATATTTAAGGACTGTTAAAATAAAAGTTAACTTTAAATTTAAAAAAATGCAGGAAACTCAAATGTTTAAAAACATCGAAGGAAATTAAAATAATCCAAAAGTACTATTTTAACTTCACTACTAGTTCTTGATTCATAACTTTGAAATTCCCATTGATGTACAGGTGCCAGGGACATGTTTATATGATATCGTCAGGAAGTGAATGTGCAAGTCCTGTAAGCCAGCCCAATCACACAAAATAAAACATCTCAAAATTCAGAGGGACTTCTTGAACGGAAGTAGTTTCTGGGTGATGAGACGCCTTTAGTTCCTGCCTTCCAGTTAGTAATTGCTTGTTGGGCCCTCCTATTCGCGTTTCAGTTCTATTCCCAAGCTTAGTGTTGAGGAATCTTGGGATGAGTGGGCACCAAATATACCTGGAATTTACCCATCTTTAAGGGCAGCACAGAGGTGTAGCGGAAGAGTTGCTGCATTACTGCTCCACAGATCCTGACTACGGGTGCTGTCTGAACGGAGTTTGCACGTTCCCTCTGTGACTACGTGGGTTTTCCCCAGGAGCTCCGGTTTCCTCCCATATTCCAAAGACGTGCAGATTTGTTGGTTAATTGTCTTTGCAAATTGTGTGTAGGATAGACTTAGTGAATGGGTCGGCATAGACTCGGTGGGCCGAAGGGCCTGTTTCCACACTGTATCTCTGAACTAAACTCAACATTAGGGGCATGGGTACCTGCTACAATGTATGTTTTGTTCATTTCCACTGGATCTTCCTGATCAAAGTTTTTGTCTGGTGAAACATCTGCAAGTTCTGTGTGCTGAAATCCAGACTGCCCCCTGCTGGCTCTGCAGTACTTCTGTTTGACTTGTGAAATATTATTATTTGGAAAGGGTGTGTATAGGGTGCCGAGGTGATTATACCACAATGTTGCCAGGATTAGGGGATGATACGACAGTTGGACAAATTTGTATTATTTTTTCTAGAATGCCAAAAGTTGTGGGGAGAATAGTGCACAAAATAATGAGAGGTTTAGATAGGGTAGATAATCAGAACCTTTTTCCCCAGGATGGAACAATCAAATACTAGTGGGCGTAACTTTAAGGTGAGAGGGGCAAAGTTTTAAAAAGATGCGTGGGGCTTTTTTTACACACAGAGGGATGATTGCCGTTACTAGGAGTGGTGGTTAAGGCAAATGCGAATGTGGCATTTAGGAGGCTTTTGGATAGGCACAAGGATATTCAGGGAATGGAGAGATATAGATGATTAAATCAGTGGCAGAGATAGATTGATAGGTGACAGGTTATGGGGAGGGGTAAGGAGGGAGAGATAGATCAGCTATGAATGAATGGCCCAATTCTACTGCTGTTACTTGTGACTTTATGATCTATGTAGGTAGATAAGAGTTAATCATGGCATCTTGTTTGACACAAACATTGTGGGCTGAAGAGCCTGTTCCTGTGCAGTTCTATTATCATAATGTGTTGGAACAAGTGTTGCTGCATATTATTTCATTTTGCACTTTGCGGGTAGAATGACAAAGCTTCACTTTGAAACTCTAGTACCCCGTTCCTGTTCTCCTTCCTGTCTTCCCTTTTTTGTTCCAGATCTTTAAAACATTTGATATTGAAAATTATGTTGTAAGTTATGTCTTTTAGCAGCAGCAATGACTGACTTTACTTTATTTGTTGTCCACAGTTATGACTTAAGAGAACTGAAATGGCAGAAGTTGAAGAAATCAGCAGACCAAGTGGTTGGGCGATATGGGCATTCTGTGGCTTTGTATAAGGTAATACTTTTTAACTCAGATTCATAGCATTCTTTTAGTTACTTAGTTTGACAATAGACAATAGGTGCATGGGGCAGTGGTTGATTGGGTCATCAACTAGTTTGTGTAGTTTGGGAAAGATTTAATAGGAACCTGTGGTGTAACTTTTTTACACAAAGGCTGGTGGGTGTTTGGAACAATCTGCCAGAAGAGGTAATTGAGGCAGGTACTATCGCAACTTTTAAGAAACATTTAGGCAGGTACATGAATAGGATAGGTTTAGAGGGATATGGGGCAAACACAGGCAGGTGGGACTCATGTAGATCACATGATAGAAGCAGAATTAGGCCAGTTGGCCCATCGTCCACTCCGCTATTCAATCATAGCTGATCTATCTCTCCCTCCTAACCTCATTCTCCTGCCTTCTCCCTATAACCCTGCATGTAGATGGGACATAAAAAGCTGGCGTAACTCAGCGGGACAGGCAGCATCTCGGGAGATAAGGAATGAGTGACGTGTCTGGTCGAGACCCTTCTTGTAGATGGGACATGTTGGTCGGTGTGGGCCAGTTGGGCCAAAGGGCCTGTGTCCACGCTGTATGACTCTACATTATATCTGACGTTTGTGAATATTGTAGATTTATGTGCTTAACTCTTACCAATCCCTGTCTTCTATTTTTTATTTTAAGGATAAAATTTACATGTACGGAGGGAAAATTGACTCGACGGGAAATATCACCAACCAGCTGTGGGTGTTCCACATTCAGAATCAGTCGTGGGTGCCGCTGACTCTGAAGGCAAAGCAGCAGTATGCAGTGGTGGGCCACTCTGCTCATGTAGTGCGTATGAACGATGGCAGTGTTGTGATGTTGGTCATCTTTGGCTACTGTCCGCTTTATGGATATGTCAGCAAGATACAAGCATATAATATTAGTGAGTATTGGCACAATGGTTCAGTTTAGTTTATTGTCACATGTACTGAGGTACAGTGAAAAGCTTTAATTGCGTGCTATACTTCAGAAAGACAATGCATGATTACAATCGAGCCATTTACTGCATAGATACGTGATAAACAACAAGCAAGATATTAGTTCCCATGTAAGCTAGTTGAAAACAGACTGATGTGCTGTGATGATGTGCTTTGAATTAATTTTTAACAATCTTCTCTAATTGCTTGGCCATTTAGTGCAGTGTGCCCAAACTACACAAACATTTGAGTAAACTGTTCTTTCAATTATTCTGCACATAATCGGGTGGCACAGTGCCGCAGCGGTAGAGTTGCTGCCATGCAGCGTCAGAGACCTGGGTTCGACCCTGACTACGGTGCTGTCTTAAAGGGGCTGTCCCACTTGGGCGACCTAATTGGCGAGTTTAGAAGAGTTTTAAAAAATGACATGTTGAAGACCTCCTTCGACTATGTAGAAGACCTCCTTCGACTATGTTGAAGATTAGCTTTGACTAGCTATGACTAACTTCGGGAAAATTGGACACCGAATAGTGGAGAGTGAAGACGACCTCCTTCAATCTCCTTCGAGCTCCCTTCTACTATCATGAAGACTATACGACTACCTTCGACTACCCTCGATTATATACGACTAACATGTCGACCTACTACGATTAAACCTACGAGTAAAAAAAGTATCGATTTCTTTCCATGGCGACCTTTTTTTACTCGCGGGCATTTTTTAACATATTGAAAAGAATGCTGCGACCTAGCTGAGGCCTCGAGTACGCAAAGAGCACTCGCGAGCATGAATGAGAGTTACGAAGACCTCCTACGACCTCGTGTCGACCATGCTGCGAGTATGAGTCGAGGACAAACTTGCCAGAACTCACGGAATAGGTTGCCCAAGTGGGACAGCCCCTTAAGGAGTTTTATGTTCTTCCTCTGTCCGGTTGTTTTTTAACGGGTGCTTTGGTTCCTCCCATATTCCAAAGATGTACTGGTTTGTAGGTTAATTGGCTTTGATTAAATTGTAAATGGTCCCTAGTGTGTGTAGGATAGTGCTAGTGTAGGGGATCGCTGGTCAGCTCGGACTCAATAAACAATTGGTGCAGGAGTAGGCCATTTGGACTTTTAAACCAGCACCACCATTCACTGTGATCATGGCTGATCATCCACAATCAGTACCCCGTTCCTGCCTTCTCCCCATATCCCCTGACTCCGCTATCTTTAAGTGCCCTATCTTGCTTACCGTCCCGACGAGAGGGCCTGTACATCCGGCTGCCCGCAGCGGCAACTATGGAGGCTTATGGCCCCGACCACGGGGGAACAATGGAGGAGGACTGACTGTACTCTGTGCCTTCCACCATAGTGAAGAATGCTGTGGTGGACGTTTGTGTTACATTTTATTGTGTATTGTGTGTTCCTCATCTTCGTTCTAAATGGCTTACCGCTTATTCTTAAAGTATGGCCCCTGGTTCCGGCTTCCCCCAACATCAGAAACATGTTTCCTGCCTCTAGCTTGTCCAAACCCTTAATGATCTTATATGTTTCAATAAGATCCCCTCTCATCCTTCTAAATTCCAGAGTATACAAGCCCTGCCACTCCGTTCTACCAACATATGACAGTCCCCCAACCCCGGGAATTAACCTCGTGAACCTACGCTGCACTCCCTCAATAGCAAGAATGTCCTTCCTCAAATTTGGAGACCAAAACTGCACACAATACTCCAGATGTGGTCTCAGTAGAGTTCTGTACAACTGCAGAAGGACCTCTTTGCTCAGATACTCAACTCTTCTTGTTATGAAGGCCAACATGCCATTCGCTTTCTTCACTGCCTGCTCAACTTACATTCAGTGACTGATGTACAAAGACCCCCCAGATCTCGTTGTACTTCCCCTTTTCCTTACTTGACACATTGTTTTTTCTTCCTGTTTTTGTCACCAAAGTGGATAACCTCAAATTTATCCACATTAAACTGCATCTGCCATGCCATGCATCTGTCCAGCCTGTCCAAGTCACCCTGCATCCTCATAACATCCTCCTCACAGTTCACAATGCAACCCAGCTTTGTGTCATCTTCAAATTTGCTTATGTTACGTTTAATCCCTTCATCTAAATCATTAACGTATATTGTAAATAGAATCATTAGTGTATATTGTAAATACATCAATGATGTATATTGTAAAGACTCAGTTGGCTGAAGGGCCTGTTTCCACGCTGTATCTCTAAACTAAACAAAAACTGGCAAACGTAATCATCAGCTTGGATGACACAATTGATGCGTCAATGACAGTCACTATAAGATTATTCAAGCCAGTTTTAATTTGATAATAACTCCTCTGTAACTATGGGGAAAGGAGAGTAATGTATTGGCAAGGTTGAACAAGTTTTCTAGTGAACTGGGGGGGGTGATGCTGCATCTGATCGAGAGAAAGAACATATGAACTTCGCAACAATCAGAATTGGCAGAAAGAGAGGCCTTTTAAAACCTTGCTTCTGGAACGGAAGTGGAAAGCTATCGGCACCATCTACAACTATAGATCTCATAAAGATTATGCAGGCATTCGTGATGCCCTACCCTGGGTCAATGATTGCTCATTCACCTTCCCTGTTGCTTAAGTAATCATGAATTGTAGTTGGAGAATCACACAGCACAGAAATAGGCCCTCTCCCAACTTGCCCATGGCAACCATGATGCCCTGTCTATACTCGTCCCACCTACCTGCGTTTGGACCATATCCCTCTAAACCTTTCCTATCCATGCACCCGTCCAAATGTCTTTTAAATGTTGTATAGCTCCGGCCTCAACTACCTCCTCTGGCAGCTTATTCCAAATACCCATCACCCTCTGTGTGAAAGGATATAGTTCAGTGAAATCTGCTGTTCGATAGTGAGTAACAAAATGTTGCTGGGCGATATGTGGATGACAGCATAAGTTAATACAAGGTCACCCAGGGATTTTTCTCCGTACAGAGACAAATGGTGAGCAGCGAACCAACACCAAATTGACCCGTTTCAGCGTGACATGTAGCTTTCATGTGGTTCCTTGTCATCCGCGCATTGTTTGACCTTGTTTCACGTCTCACAATGCTGCAGTTCACAACTGCTCAGTAATGATGTATTGATTCGTGGAAAGGTTTTACTTTTTTTAAACTAGAGATACCGCACGGAAACAGGCGCTTCGGCTCAGCGAGTCCACACCGACCAGCGATCCCCGTACTCAAGCACTATCCTACACACATTAGGGACCATTTACAATTTTTAACCAAAGCCAAATTAACCTAAAAACCTATACGTATTTGGAACGTGGAAGGAAACCGGAGCACCCAGAGAAAACCAACACGGTCACGGGGCGAATGTACAAACTCCGTGTAGACAGCACCCGTAGTCGAGTGGGGCAGACTCTACAGCTGCCCCACTCTGCCACCCCAAAAAGGTTTATTTTTACCTTATGAAACGTTTTAACTTCATCCACTGTCTAATGGGACTACCGTGCCATAAATCATAATCGAACAGAGTTTATTATGAAGCAAAGAGTGGGCACAAGAATAGATTTGGATAGATGACTCATGGAGAAAATTATGGTTGCTTTCTCTTGTATTGTCTGAAGCCAGCAGTTGAACAGAGACAATCTCCACCTTTAGATCCACCCCGTGAGCTAAACTGCCAAAGCTCAGATACCTCAAATACCTTAATAGTTTATAATTACAATGTTTATCTCTCCACCGCTGAGGAGTTCTTCAACTAATTTGCATTGAACTGGTCTGCGAGTGTGAATTCAATTTTGACTGAGAAACCTGATATTCAGTAATTTGCCATGGGTTTGGGAGAAGGCAGTGAAAAACTAGGCGGCACGGAGGCGCAGCGGTAGAGTTGCTGCCTTACAGCGCAGAGACCTGGGTTCAATCCTGACCACGGGTGCTGTCTGTACGGAGTTTGTACATTCTCCCGGTGACCTGCATGGATTTTCGCCGAGTGCTCCGGCTTCCTCCCACACTCAAAATACATGCATGTTTGGAGGTTCTGTGAAAAATTAAATGTAATTGTCCCTAGTGTGCAGGATAGCATACCTGCCAACCATTCCGATTTGGGCGGAATTCTTCCGATTTTTCCATCCCAATTCCGAATTCCGATTTTTTTTCCTCAATATTCCGAAAAAAATTGGAATTCGGAATTGGGATGGAAGCGTGCAAGCGACCCATGGCGGCGGCGGCGGCGAGGAGACAGCGAGAGAGCGCACCGCGCCTGCACCGCTTATGGGGGCACGCTACGTTAGCACGCAGCCGCATGACCCCGCCCCGCCACGGTGGCGTTCGGCGTCACTTGCCCCCCCCCCCCGCACTGACGTCACTTTCCCGCCCTCACTGACGTCACGTACCCCGCCCCTTACTGACGTCACGTACCCCGCCCCTTACTGACGTCACGTGCCCCGCCCCTTACTGACGTCACGTGCCCCGCCCTCACTGACGTCAGACTAATAGGATTCCGATTTTTCATTCTCACAAGTTGGCAGGTATGGGATAGTGCTATTGTACAGGGTGATTACTGTCAGAGCAGACTTGGTGGGCCAAACTTTCTAAACGCTAAGTTCTAAAAGCATATAATACAACCTGGATTAGGTGGTATTAGCTGCAAGCAAGGTGAGGTTTGACATATTTGGACTGTTTTCTCCGGAATGGCGGAGGTTGAGGGGAGACCTGCGAGAAAGATGTCAAATTATGAGAACCATATATAGTTAAAGAAAGAACTCCAGATGCTGGAAAAATCGGTAGACAAAAATGCTGAAGGAACTCAGTGGGTGGGGCAACATCTATGGGGAGAAGAAATGTGCGGCGTTTCGGGTCGAGACCCTTCTTCAGACTGATCAAGCCATATATAGAGTCGACACAGAAAAAATATTCCCAGAGTGAAAATATCACAGACTGGAGAGCATAGCTTTAACGTGAGAGGTGTAAAATTTAAAGGAAAAGGGTAGGGCTTGTTTTTTAAAACACAGAGGGTGGCGAGTGCTGCTGGGAATGATAGTGGAAGCCGATATAATAATGGCGTTTAAGAGGCTTTTAGAAAGGCACATGGGTATGCAGAGAGTGGAGGGATATGGATTGTGTGCAAGCAGATACATGGGCCAAAGGTCCTGTTCCTGTGCTGTTCCTGTTCTATGTTGCAGATTTGAGTTGAGCTTAAGTTTATTGTCAGACGTACTGAGGTACAGTGAAAAGCTTTTGTTGTGTGCTATCCAGTTAACGGAAAGACTATACATGATTACAATCGATACATCCACGAGTACATGAAAAAGGGAATAAATAACTTGAATAACATTTCAGCAGAACATATGCAAATGATCCACATTAGCTTTGTGTGGTAAATCTCAATTTATTTTCAACAGGTAAAAATACATGGAGTATACTGCAAACAAAAGGTGCCTTGGTTCAAGGAGGCTATGGTCATAGCAGTGTTTATGACTTAAAGACACGAGCTATTTACATACATGGTGGATATAAAGCTGACAGTGCAAATAAATACGGCCTCAGAGATGACCTGTACCAGTATGATGTGGATAGCTTTAATTGGTAAGTGCTTCTCTGGACAAAAGTAATATTTTTGTCCCTGATTTTACCTGAAGAGCATTTCATTTTAAATCCACTCTGGTTATGTTATTTTCCTCTGAAGGGAAACCGGTTTCTCATTCAACATCAGAAAATAAAGTGTAGGAAGGAACTGCAGATGCTGGCTTACACTGAAGATGCTGGAGTAACTCAGCAGGACAGGCAGCATCTCTGGAGAAAAGGAATGGGTGATGTTTTGGGTCGAGACCCTTATTCAGACAGTCTCGACTGAAACATAATTTATTCCTTTTCTCCAGAGATGCTGCCCGACCCGCTGAATTACTCCAACATTTTGTGTCTACCATTAGAAAATGAGTACGTTTCATGGTTAATGGATGAGTGGGTGGAAAGATTTGATAGAATTACGGACAGGTTAGCGGGAGAAATTGAGTTTTTTGTTGTTGTATGTCTACCAGGAGATTATAAGACTTTAGAGATACAGTGTGGAAACAGGCCCTTCAGCCCACCGAGTCCAAGCCAACCCTCGATCACCCCGTACACGAGCAAGTTACAATTATAGAAGCCAGTCAACCTACAAAGCTGTACGTTTGTGGAGTGTGGGAGGAAACCGGAACACCCGGAGAAAACCCACGGGAAGAATGTACAAACTCCGGTCAGGATCGAACCTGGGTCTTTGGCGCTGCGAGGCAAAAATTCAACCATTGTGCCACCGTGCTGCCCTTAGGGGGAAAACATTTAAGGGATGTAGAATCTGCTGTTGAATTTGGTTATTTTGGAAGGAATTTGGCAAGGAGTCACAAAATTAATGAAACAGTTACAGAACAGTTGTGCAGGATTGGAATGATCATTACTTTTAAATTGACGGCCACCTGTCTCTCTGTCTTTCCGTCCACCCATAAGTCTGTTTATCTATTTATCTACTTTAATTTATTTATGAGACGGGTTACTTTGACAAGGTTCCATTTGGTCAGCATCGGCAGTTGTCCTGTGAATCTGATGAAGGAGCTTGGCAGTGATGGGAATGCAATTATAGCAAACAATTTGAAAGCAAAGTTCTCTTTCAGAGTCTTTCAGACTTTAGGGATGCAGCGAGGAAACAGCCCCATCGGCCCACCGTGTGTCTGCGCCAACCTGCTATCACCCTGTACACAACCCCACGCAGTCACAGGCAGAATGTACAAGCTCCATACAGATACATAGAAACATACAAAATAGGTGCAGGAGGAGGCCATTTGGCCCTTCGAGCCAGCACCGCCATTCATTGTGATCATGGCTGATCGTCCGCTATCAATAACCCGTGCCTGCCTTCTCCCCATCTCCCTTGACTCCACTAGCCCCTAGAGCTCTATCCGACGCTCTCTTAAATCCATCCAGTGATTTGGCCTCCACTGCCCTCTGTGGCAGGGAATTCCATTAATTCACAACCCTCTGGGTAAAAAAGTTTTTTTCTCAGCTCAGTCTTAAATGACCTCCCCTTTATTCTAAGACTGTGGCCCCTGGTTCTGGACTCACCCAACATTGGGAACATTTTTCCTGCATCTAGCTTGTCCAGTCCTTTTATAATTTTATATGTTTCTATAAGATCCTCCCTCATCCTTCTAAATAGATAGCACCCAGAGCCAGGATCGAACCCGGGTCTCTTGTGCTGTAAGGTGGCAGCTTTACCACTGTGCCACGCACACAGTCATGCAGCATGGTAAAAGGCCCTTCAGCCCAATTTGTCTGTGCTGACCAAGATGCCACAACTAAATTAGACCCGTCTGCCTACTTGGGCCCATATCCCACTAAACATTTTATATCAATTTACCTGTCCAAATGTCTTTTAAAGCTTGTTATTTTACCTGCATCAACCACTTCCTCTGCCAGCTCGCTCCACGTCCCCACCAGCCTGTGAGTGAAAATCGTCTGTGTGAAAATATATACCCATCATCCTCCGTGTGAAAAGTGGTTGAAATGCTAGTCAGGATGTGTTTCATTATTTTTAGGAACCTTCTGAGTAGGATACAGTTTTCTCAGGGATTTGTTGGAAGTATATTAATTTACAAGTGAGAATCTGCTGGAAACATCAGCGATTGCACTCCAGGGCTCTTCTGAATTTTGCAGACAATCCTCTCAAAACTAATGATTACAGCTGAAAAATAAAACACGGTAGGAACAAGGAACTGCAGATGACGACATGTACCCAAGCTAGCCACAAAATGCTGCAGTAACTCAGTGGGTCAGGCAGCATCTCTGGGGAAAACGGATGGGTGACGTTTCGGGTCGGGACCTTTCTTCAGGCTGAAAGTAGTGGGTTAGGGGGAGGGAAGTGACGAATCGGCAGCGAGGAATGACCAAGGCTGCCACTCAGGCCCCGTCACAAATGCCCTGAACACTTTCGCTCGGTATGCCTAGGCCAGGGGGTCGCAACCTTGTTCTGCATAGGGGCCAGGTCCCATGTCTGTGAGTGGATGGCGAGCCACATCTATCGCCATTGTCAATAAATGGAGGTAATGATAATACATACTAACCAAACTTTGACATACTTATATATTTAAGCAATATTATGTCTACTGAACAGAGCAATTAGTTTGAGAGACAGCTATTGCAATTACCCTCACTCCTCTTGATCCTAAACTTCATGCAGACCCTTTGTTGCCGTCTCTTCCCCTCCCCCCTCACTCCCTCCTCCCACCTCTCTCTCCTCCCCCCTCTCCCACCCCATTTCCCCCCCCCTCCCCCCCCCCTCTCATTGGCGGATCAGCACCTCATATTTCGCTTGGCTAGCTTACAACCCAACCATATGGACATTTAATTCTCTAATTTTAGGTAACTTATCCCCCATCCTCTGCCCCGATCCTCCATGGCCCCTCCCTCCACCCTAGGATCTCGACCCGAAACGTCTCGTCACCCATTCCTTCGCTCTAGAGATGCTGCCTGGCCCAGCATTTTGTGCCTCTCTTTAATTATTTTACAAGTTCAACAGTTCTCCACATTGTTTCTCTTGAGATCACACCTTTCCAAGCCAACGATGGACCTACCAGGTACCACCCTGCCTGAGGTTATTTGTGGCCGGCCTTGATTGGTCTTGGATTTTTCTGGACCTCCAGCTCTTCATCTCTCCCCCTCCCAAACTCTACTTTCAGTCTGAAGAATGCTCCCAACCTGAAAAGTCACTCATCCCTTTTCTCCAGAGATGCTGCCTGACCCGTTACTCAAGTACATTGTATCTATCTTTAAAAATAAAATTGTGTTGGAGTAACTCAGCAGGTCAGTCAGCATCCCTGGGGAACATGGATAGGTGATGTTTTTGGTCGGGACTCATTTTCGGACTGATTGTAATGGGGGTTATGGGGGAGAAAGCTGGGCTGGGGGGGGGGATCAGGACAAAGCTTGTATCAGCACCTACAGTGGCTTGCAAAAGTATTCATACCCCTTGAATATTTCCACATTTTGTCACGTTACAACCACAAACATAAATGTATTTTATTGGGATTTTATGTGATAGACCAACACAAAGTGGTGCATAATTGTGAAGTGGAAGGAAAATGATACATGGTTTCCAAATTTTATTACAAATAAAAAACTGAAAGGTGTGGCGTGCAAAAGTATTCAGCCCCCTTGGGTCAATACTTTGTAGAACCACCTTTCGCTGCAATTACAGCTGCATGTCTTTTGGGGTATGTCTCTACCAGCTTTGCACATCTAGAGACTGACATTTTTGCCCATTCTTCTTTGCAAAATAGCTCGAGCTCAGTCAGATTGGATGGAGAGCGTCTGTGCCAGAGATTCTCAATTGGATTTAGGTCTGGACTTTGACTGTGCCATTCTAACACATGAATATGCTTTGATCTAAACCATTCCATTGTAGCTCTGGCTGTATGTTTAGGGTCGTTGTCCAGCTGGAAGGTGAATCTCCGCCCCAGTCTCAAGTCTTTTGCAGACGCTAACATGTTTTCTTCCAAGATTGCCCTGTATTTGGCTCCATCCATCTTCCCATCAACTCTGACCAGCTTCCCTGTCCCTGCTGAAGAAAAGCATCCCCACAGCATGATGCTGCCACCACCATGTTTCACAGTGGGGATGGTGTGTTCAGGGTGATGTGCAGTGTTAGTTTTCCACCACACATAGTGTTTTGCATTTAGACCAAAAACTTCAATTTTTGTCTCATCAGACCAGAGCACCTTCCTCCACATGTTTGCTGTGTCCCCCACATGGCTTGTGGCAAACTGCAAACGGGACTTCTTATGGCTTTGTTTCAACAATGGCTTTCTTCTTGCCACTCTTTCATAAAGGCCTGATTTGTGGAGTGCACGACTAATAGTTGTCCTGTGGACAGATTCTCCCACCTGAGCTGTGGATCTCTGCAGCTCTTCCAGAGTTACCATGGGCTGCTTCTCTGATCAGTCCTCTCCTTGCATGGCCTGTCAGTTTAGGTGGACGACCATGTCTTGGTAGGTTTGCAGTTATGCCATACTCTTTCCATTTTCGGATGATGGATTGAACAGTGCTCCGTGAGATGTTCAAAGCTTGGGATTTTTTTAATAACCTAACCCTGATTTAAACTTCTCCACATCTTTATCCCTGACCTGTCTGGTGTGTTCCTTGGCCTTCTTGATGCCCAAGGAACATTGTTTGCTCACTAATGTTCTCGAACAAACCTCTGAGGCCTTCACAGAACAGCTGTATTTATACTGAGATTAGATTACACACAAGTGGACTCTATTTACTAATTAAGTGAGTTCTAAAGGCAATTGGTGCACTGGATTTTATTTAGGGGTATCAGAGTAAAGGGGGCTGAATACTTTTGCATGCCACACTTTTCAGTTTTTTATTTGTTAAAAAAATTTGAAAACTATGTTTCATTTTCCTTCCACTTCACAATTGTGCGCCACTTTGTGTTGGTCTATCACATAAAATCCCAATAAAATACATTTACGTTTGTGGTTGTAACGTGACAAAATGTGGAAAAGTTCAAGGGGTATGGATACTTTCGCAACCCACTATATAATTCCATGTGTCTACATTAAAAAAAAACAATGGGTTAGTAAGTTTAATGATCGCCTTTTATATCTTTAAAGGACAATTTTAAAGGACAGAGGCTTCTTCCGTTATCTGCACACGGCCATTATTGAAAGTGGGACAATGTTGGTATTTGGTGGTAACACTCACAATGACACTTCTATGAGCCACGGAGCAAAATGCTTCTCTTCAGACTTCATGGCTTATGACTTGGGTAAGTTGCTGCTAATTTGTTTCATATTATGGTGATGTTGGTGCACCAATGCTGCTTCTAAACATGTCTGGGTAAGATATCTTGATGTCCCAAGATAATTGTTATAGTATGGTGAGCTGTATTGTCCAAGATGCTCCTCCTTTCCGAAGCCACCTCCAATGAATTCAACTCCACTGCCAGGACGGAGCCGGCCTTCTCGATGAGTTTCTGATGGCATCCACGGCCTTCGCCCTGCTGCCCCAGCACATAACAGCGTAGAAGGTGGCACTTGCCACCACCGATTGATAAAACATCTACAGCATCTTACTGCAGACGTTGAAGGAGTGGAGCCTCCTCAGAATGTACAGCCGGCTCTGTCCCTTCTTGTACGGGGCCTCAACGTTCCAGGACCAGTCCAGTTTACTGTCCAGGTTTACTGTCCCTTCTTGTACAGGGCCTCAGCGTTCCAGGACCAGTCCAGTTTACTGTCCAGGTAAACTCCAAGGTACTTGACTCCTAGGTAACCTGCACATCCACACCCTTGATGGAGCCAGGGCAGGGATGTTATTCTCCTCCTAAAGTCCACTTTCCTCCTAAAGTTGAATATTACCTCTTTTTGTGTGTAAGCTGTTATTTACCTTACCCTTGGAATGACGGGCTGAATGGCCTAATTCTGCTCCTATCATATGTTATAATGCAATCTTAAAGTTACACGTTCCATGTTGTTGAAGTTTAGAAATACAGAAATCAGATTAATTTAACTGGACAACATTTGATATATCCAATAATGAGAAGCATTTGTGCAATGATTTCATGCTAAATTGGCATGAACATTAGAAGTAATGGGATTTTACTTCGGAGTCTAAACGTGAGTGACTACGTGAAGACCCCGTCCAGCACGCATGCGCGACATTAGCGTTCATGCAGTGCACCCGCGACGAACGGGAGTTCAAGGCGCTCCCGCTACAATTTGAAAAGTCGGGCCGACAGGTAAGTTTTACCGTGGCCGTGTGTCTTTTTCTCTGTGGTCTGCTTGTTTTCCAGAAAGAATGAGCAAGACCAGAGGAAAGAAGTCTGCAGCTCGCCCCTGTTCGTCCTCCGTTGAGGAATGCTCTTTGGAGGGGGGGCAAGAGGCGGCGTGTATAACTACCGAGCCGAGCCCAGCACCGCTAGTGCAGCCTGAGCAGCGGGCTGGAGGTACCTGCAGCCAGAACCGGGCGGTAGTGTCCGACGATTCGGATGAAGATGCCTCACCGCTCGAGAGCGACACAGGCAGCCGCCTAAGCCGAATGGAACGGCTTATGGAGCAATTGCTCCAGCGAGATCTGCTGAGAGAGCAGCAGCAGCCTCGCCAAGGGAGTTCACGCACTCTCGCAGTGCCCTTTACGGCACTGGCCATTGCTTCACCTTCTTTTGAAGGCAGCATTGGCGACCAGGTCTGGGCTGGTCAAGAAGAGGGGTCACTGGCTGAAGATATCGGGAGTACGCAGGGTGTACAGGATCAGGAAGAGCTGCTGGGTGTGGTCAACCGCTACGTGGCCATTCCACAAGCGGGTCGGCCATTAGAGCCGAAACTTGCAGCCAGCATTAACCACCTGTCCTCTAAACCCCTACAAGAACAGGTGGTCAATGAGGCTCTTGAACTATATATACAGCCCCAGTAAATTGTACATCATTGAATGTACCCGCTGTAAACAGCCAAATTTGGGGACATTTGGGGCAGAACTTCAGGAACCTGGAGTTGAAGCTCCAGAAAATCCTTAAACTCCTGACTGCAGGAATAACATCTTATGCTCGGTCCATTGATCGTGCGGACATCTCCACAAATCAGCAAGACGCATTAGCTCTGCTGTGCACCACTCAATATGAAATAAACAATTTACGGAAGGAAATTATCAAGCCTGCCCTCAACCCTAAATTTGCGGGACTATGCAAAACACCGGGTTCAGAACCTCCTATTCTGCTCTTTGGGAAAGACCTTCCAAAAAAGGTGAAAGACCTAGAGGAAGAATCCAAGACCTTTGGTCTCGTGAGGGCAGGTTTGGGACCGAGCAGACCTAACAAACCCAGGTGGCAGTACCCCATGGCGTCCACCAGTCGTCGACCACACTATGGGACTGGTGAAAGCTCGGGGTCCGCAACCATTCCCCGTAAGCCTTTTTTAGGCCAGGGCCCAGAGCGGACCCCATGGAAAATGCGCCACCCCCAACAACATCAACATCAACATCAACCCTCTACAGCCCAGCAGACGCCTCATCGCCCAGCGAAGAGGCAGAAGAAGCACCAATAACCATGGAGGTAGGTGGGTCTGGTTCCTCTCAGCATATGAGCAGTAGGGGCTCTATACTAACAGGGGGGAGATTGCACTTGTTTTTGGATGCATGGGAATCCATCACTAATGACAAGTATATACTCAGCAGCGTTCATGGCTACAAAATTGACTTTGTTCATGAAAACATTCCGCCAGTTCAGCATATACCCAAAAGGGTATTCACCCTCTCTGTCAAAGAGAAACAAGAGGGTCAAGCTGAACTGATGAGGTTACAAGCAAAAGGTGTCATTGAAAGAACAAAACATGAACCTTTGGAATTTGTGTCTAATATTTTCACTAAAATCAAAAAAGATGGTGGACGTCGCATCATCATTGACTTAACTACTTTAAACAAGTCTGTCAGGTATATACATTTCAAGATGGATACTTTTGAAACAGCCAGACTATTGGTTTCTAGAGGGTACTTTCTAGCAAGCATTGATTTAAAAGATGCCTACTACTCAGTACCCAAACACAAGGAGCATCGTAAATACTTAAAATTTATCTGGATGAAACAGCTATGGCAATTTAAAGCCTTACCAAATGGGCTAACCTCCGCTCCAAGGCTGTTCACTAAAATCTTAAAACCTGCCTTGGCATTGTTGAGGAAACAAAAGCATATAGTCATGGCGTATTTAGACGACATTTTAATAGTAGGGAAAACCTTGGAGACAGCCATTTTGGCAGTAGCAGCCACCAAACGTTTGTTTGAAACTTTGGGGTTTGTCATACACCCAGATAAATCCAATTTTACACCGTCCACTGCCATGGACTATCTTGGATTTACGATTGATACTGTTCGCATGATTGTAACTCTGCCGAAGGGGAAAGCATCAGAATTGGCACTATCATGCAACGAACTCATGAATAAACATCAGCCAACCATACGGGAGGTAGCTAGAGTTATTGGCAAAATGGTAGCAGCTTTTCCAGCTGTACAATTTGGGCCTTTGCACTATCAAAATTTGCAAAGAGCAAAAGTGCATGCACTAAAGCAAAACTCAGGTCACTTTGACCGAGTTATGAGTTTAACTGCTGAATCCATTCCAGAGTTACAATGGTGGGCAAGGAACGTAAGGCTCAGCTCCAGTCCCATAATAATCACCAACCCAGTATTAACCATTCAAACGGATGCCAGTGCTTTGGGCTGGGGAGCAACTAACATGCAATCCAGCACAGGGGGCAGATGGACTAAATTTGAATCATCTTGCCTACAGACACGGGGTATCACTACTTAGAAATGTTGGGTGCGTTTTATGGGTTGAAAGCATATTCATCTAATACGCATCATGCACATGTGTGGTTGCAATTAGATAATACCACGGTGGTGGCTTATATCAACCACATGGGTGGTGTAAAGTCGATATCGTGTGACAATTTGGCCAACCTAATCTGGCAATGGTGTGTTGAAAGACATATTTGGTTATCAGCAACTTACCTACCAGGTAAGCAAAATACAGTGGCAGACACCAGGTCACGCAGATTCAATGATAACATCGAATGGATGTTAAATCCCAAAATATTTGCTGAAATTACAAAGCAATATGGCACACCAGATATCGATCTATTTGCATCCAGGCTGAATCACCAGGTACCAACGTATGTCGCTTGGGAACCAGACCCTGAGGCAGCAGCAGTTGATGCATTCTCGCTGCATTGGGGAAAATGTTCTTTTATGCTTTTCCTCCCTTCTGCCTCATCAGTCGGGTATTACGCAAGATTCAATTGGATTCCGCTTCAGGAATCTTGATAATACCCGACTGGCCTACACAGCCATGGTTCCCAGTGGCCTTCGACATGGCTGTTGAAACACCGTTGGAATTCCCCAGCAGTCGAGAGTTATTAATCCACCCAGTGTCAGGCATTAGTCACCCGTGCCATGACAGAGTCAATCTCCTGGCTTGCAGATTCTAAAAAGACCTCTACTGGGCCTGGGACTGTCTGAGGACGCCATCAACATGATGATCGCATCCCACCGGGAGTCCACCAGGAGACAATACCTGACCAACATAAGAAAATGGGAACGGTATTGCTCCAAAAACAGGAACTACCTACACTACAGCTACAGCCACCAGTGTTGTGGAGTTTCTGGTTGGATTACATCGGGAAGGACTCAGCTACAGCGCCATTAATACAGCCAGGAGTGCGTTGTCAGCTTATTTGGTTCCAGCAGCAGGACAACTGACTTTGGGGTCCCATCCACTAGTGGTCAAAATCATGAGGGGCATTTTTAACACCAATTCCCCTAGGCCTAGGTACACTCAGATCTGGGATGTCAGCATTGTACTGACGAACCTCAGGGGATGGCCACCACCCAGGTCACTCACGCTGGAACAACTTACACTGAAATCAGTCATGCTCATGGCACTAGTGTCAGCTCAAAGGGTACAGTCCCTCCACCTTCTGAGGCTGGACAGCATGACAGAGTCATTGGACTGTATCACATTTCACATTCAGGGACTGGTCAAACAAACTAGACCAGGTACCACGCCTCCAGTAATGGAGTTCCGGGCATATTCACCTGACCCACGGTTGTGTGCCAAGACCCATCTCGCCAATTACATAGACACAACATATAACTTAAGAGGGAGAGAAAAAGCCTTATGGATAAGCCACAAGAAGCCTCATGGTCAGGTGACGAGCCAAACCATTTCAAGATGGCTCAAGCAGGTGCTTAAGTCCGCGGGAGTCGATACTAATGTTTACAAATCTCATTCCACCAGGGCTGCATCTACGTCGGCGGCTAGGCGAATGGATGTGCCTATGGACCATATTCTGGCCAGAGCAGGATGGTCCTCAGAGAGAACTTTCCAAAGGTTTTATAATAAGCCGCTGGCGGAACCTGCTACATTTGCAGACAGAATTTTAGAGTCTGCAGCTAATATTTAATTTAAGCCGGGGGAGCTCTATGTTTTTTTGTTATCATTAATAAACCTTTATTGTTCACAAACAGGTTATTGTTGATTGTATAACATGCTTCCTCCCTCTAAGGTCTTCAGGCAGTGAGTGAAGCATGAGCTGGTTCACGGTTCGGATTCACAGAGCTTTGAAGTCTTCACGTAGTCACTCACGTGACTCCGAAGTAAAATAGTAAGATTAAATGAGAACTTACCAGTTCGAAGTTTGATCTGTATTTTATGAGGAGTTACGATGAGGGATTACGTGCCCTCCGCTCCCACCCTCTATTATACAGATCAACTGGTAATTAAGTTCTTATTTTTTCTTTACTATATTTATTTCAATTGTTGTGTTTTTCTGTGAATCCACACCGCTGCTTTGAAGAAATGTCGCGCATGCGTGCTGGACGGGGTCTTCACGTAATCCCTCATCGTAACTCCTCATAAAATACAGATCAAACTTCGAACTGGTAAGTTCTCATTTAATCTTACTATTTTATTTTGCAGCCTAAACGTCTTTCACTTATTTATGCTTAATTCTAAGAGTTGTTAATTAGAGCCCTGGAAAGTCTCAAATAAACATTTGAGACAAAGTGACATTTCCGGATAATGGTCATTTTAAACCAATTTTGTCAAGTTTACAAAAGCACCAAAAGTTATGATTATTTAAATACATTCCCCAGAAAATCTATACAGTTTTTTATTCATGTGACATTTGTCAACCTAAAACTTCACACCTCAAGCATTTATATAGCAAGCATTCATCTACCTTCTGTTTTCTTGAGTAGCATAATGGGCCTGTCCCACTTCTGAGATTTTTTTCGGCATGCTGAAAACATGTTGGAAAATTCAGCTGCGACCAGAAAGACGCTACGACTCTTTGGGCGACTGAGGAGACTACTCACGACCATGCAGGAGACAAGTCGCGGGTGAAGCCTGTATGGTTGTGAGTAGTCGCCCAAAGAGTCGTACCTTGTTCTGGTCGCTGCTGGATTTTCAACATTTTCGCCGACCTGCAACGACCGATGACGGGGTGCGGGCAAGTCGCCGAAAACGTTGCGTAAGTGGGACAGGTCCATTAGTGATAGCGACTAGGAGGACCGGGTCAGGAAGGGAATTGGGAGTTATTGACATGGTCATTCCGAAGTTACTTCAGTATTTCATTCCTGTGGACTGTTGGTAATCCAAAAACTTCCCTTCGTATGTACGGGCTGCACACAAGTCAGGTATTCGTAAGCTGGGGAAGACCTGCACATGGAAAATGCTGTCGATGCTGGACTGTTTGTTCTTGGTTCCTCAAGTGTGCTACATTGTTAGCTGATGTTTGCATTTGTAGTTATTTCCAGTGCAGAAGGTTCAGGGTTTAAGCCAACAGACTTGACAGGTTAAATCTGTGGTGCACCACCAAGTGTGTGGTGAACTGTCAGAGATGACAGTCTATGTGACTAATGAATGTAATACATGCATCTTGAGGGCTGTTGAAAGTTCTCAATTTGGCATTGATATTGATTAGTTATTGTCACGTGTACTGAAATATAGTGAAAAGCTTCATGTTGCATTCTATCCAGCCAGATTATATCATATCCATGAGTATATCAGAACATTAACAAACTGCAAAATACAGAGATGTCAAGAAGTGCAAATGCTGGCATCTTGTAGAGAACACAAAGTGCTGGAGTAACTCAGCGGCTCAGGCAGCATCTATGGAGGTCATGGATAGACAGCGTTTCAGGTCGGGACTCTCTTTCAAATGTGAATGTAAGGCTACACCGGAAGGGATGATAAAAACAATTTCAACAGCCCCAGTGAGGTAGATTTGAGGATTGAGAATACATCTTTAGCATTTGAAAAGTCCCTTCAAGAGTCTGATAACAGCGGGGAAGAAGCTGTTCTTGAATCTGGAGGTACATGCTTTCAGGCTTTTGAAAGCTTCAGGGGGTCGCATTCTGTCTTCAGTAATGCATGGTTTCACAGTAGCTAGTGAACCACGCAATCTAAGTTGTATTGATTGGCAGCCCTTGTGCGGCACTTTACTCATTCTATCCAGCTGCAAAAATGCTCCACGCTTGTAGTTTCATAGACGAGCAATTTTAAAAAACGAAAATGCTTTTGGAAAAAAATTGTGCGGTCGGCACTTTGTGACATTTTGCTTTGAGAAGATGTCAAGTTACATCTTTCCTTGATATGAAGCACAGTACAGACACTATTGAAACGTCTCGAGTAAATAAAATCCACTCATGCAATAGAACCACTTTCCTTTATGTTTGAGCTGAAGTGCAGATGCTTCATAAGAAGTAGAAAATAATGGAGATATGTAGATGATCCTTCAGCATCTAAAGCACAGCACCAACTTGCATTAAAACGGTCCCTGTGACAGCACTATTAAACAAAATTTTACGCTGACATGGAGACAGAAGGGAAAGCTTGATCATATTGTCAGATTCTAAGGAGTAACAGAGAGATTTGAATTTAGAGAGTTATGAGTTATGAACATATGGGTTTTGAGAGTTAGAGCGGCACATAAGTTTAGGGAATAAATTCTAGAGTTTCAGGCTTTGGTGACTGATGGCACTCCATCTAGTATGGAACGATAAAGGCACACACAAAATGCCAAAAGTTGGAGAAGAATGTGATTTTAGAAGATTTTTTATTCAATGCATGAATTGAAAGATAAAGCTTGGGAACAGGCCCTTCAGCCCATCAAGCCCGCGCCAACCATCAATCGTTCCCACTAGTTCTATGTTATCTCACTTTCACTTCCGCTCCTAACACATTGGGGGCAATTTCACAGAGGCCAATTAACCTACAAGTCTGCACGTCTTTGGGATTTGGGAGGAAACCAGAACACCCGGAGGAAACCCATGTGGTCACAGGAAAAACATGCAACTTCACTCGGACTGAACCAGAGGTCAGGATCGACCCGGGTCTCTGGCGTCCTAGGCAGCAACTCTACCGCCCTTCTTGTCACCGAATTCTTGTAGCAGCATAACAGGCCCACAAACATAATGCTTAGATAATATGCAATAAACAAAAAATCAATAAATTACTAACCCCAATAATGTTTTTAAAAATACCTGAAGTCCTTAGTGCAACCAAAGATTGTTCTCTGTGAGCTCCTTTGTTCTTGGGTATTCAATATGCCGAATCAGGTTGTGATGCAAATACATTAAAGGTACAGCAGGCAAACAGGCCCTTCAGTCCACTGAATCTGCGCCGACCAGTGATCCCCCACACACTAAAACGACCCTACACACACTAGGGACAACTTACAATTTTCACCAAAATCAATTAACGTACAAATCTGTACGTCTTTGGAATGTGGGAGGAAACCGGAGCATCTGGAGGAAACCCACGCAGTCACAGGGAGAATGTACAAACTCTGTCCAGACAGCACTAGGCCTAGTCTCTGGCATGGTAAGGCTGTAACTTTGCGCCACCCCAGCCGCTCCATGTCAGTACCATTTTGCTATCCAAACTCTATATCCTCAAATTTCCTTAATGTACAAAAATGTATCAATTTCTTGACTTGAGTTTTCCCGACTATTGAGCTTCCACAGCCTTGGGTGGAAAATTCCATGTAGGAATCCCACTGGCGAATCTCCTCTGTGCTCCCTCAATCAGAAGTACATATTTTCGCAGTTTGTATGATCGATCAGCATCATATTCTATATATTTACAATTTTCGTAAAACCTAATTCTTGATTTAAGATCTAATTTCTTGATTAGTACATGTGTCGGAGCTTATGGGAGAAGGCAGGAGAATGGGGTTAGAAGGGAGAGATAGATCAGCCATGAATGGAGGACTTGATGGCCTAATTCTGCTCTTATTCCTTATGACTGTGATCTATCATTCTAGAACTCAAATACCATTACAATAAAAAGGCCAACGAGTGTATCATGGCAAATTTACTTCTGAGATAACCAATATCCATATTCAGAAATTCTAGAAGAATAAGACCATTCGGCCCATCAGGTCTATTCCACCACTCAATCAGAGCTGATCTATCTTTCCCTCTCAACCCCATTTTCCTGCCTTTGCCCCATAACTTCTGAAACCCTTGCCAATCAAGAATCTGTCAATCTACGCCTTCAAAATATCCATTGACGGCCTCCACAGCCATGTGTGGCAATGAATTCTACAGATGCGCAACCTCAGTCTAAAGAAATTTCTCCTCATCTTTTTAAAGGTGCATCCTTTTATCGAGGCTATGGCCTCTGGTCCTAGACTCTCCCACAAGTAGAAACATCCTCTCCGCATCCACTCTATCCAGGCCAATCATATTCCAATGCTGCCCCATTATTATTCTTAGTTAGTGTGAAAGATGTTTAGTTGCAATGTAAAATTCATGACAAATAATCTAGATTTTCATTTCGATGCACCACTTTCCTCCCTTTCATAATTGGTAATAAATTTGCTAAGATTGCTTAATTGCGTTTTGACTATTGGCCCTCCAGCATTCAATCAGAAACGGTTTCTGCTCAATTAAGCAGAAAGGTGTAGTTTAATTAATGCCATGACTTTGCTGTGACCTGATGAAAGCGTTTTTTATGTGCATTTGGACTGTGAAGTAAATTCCAGGAGAGGGCAGCAGAGGCATTTAAATGTAACGCATTCTTCAGTGAAGCAAAATGTTCTTTGTTTTGATTCAGTATTTTGTGCATTATCTTTTAGATGTCTTTGTCTCGGTCCATTAGACCACCACATTTAGTATTACCTTAAAACAGATGGTGCTAAGCATGGAATGTCAAGGAAACATTTCAATTTATGTCGTCTCTGAGAACAAGCAGGTTTTCCAAAGCACAATGCACTTTTTTGAAATGCCAAGCGCTGTTATAATGCAAGACTAATTTAGCAGTTGGATGTTTCAGTGGCATTTATCTTATCAGCATTTTAAACTCAAAAGTCACTTCATTATGGGACATAAGAAAAATCGTATGTGAGGGAATAGATGTTGGAGGGGTAGGTGACTGTGGAAGCTAATGGGCAACTTGATAGTTAAGGGTGGGATTTCTAGTATTGGACTTTGACAACTGAAGGAATGACTGTGATTGTGGCTTGTGTTTATGGTTTGACTGGAGTAACACAGCGGGTCAGGCAACATCTCTGGGGAATAAGCGACGTTTTGGGTTCGAACCCTGTTTCGGGCCTTCAATAATCTTTCTTGTACTCAATAGTCTTTCTAATGAAGGCACGCAGGCCAGCCGCCTTCTTCACGACACTGTCCACTGGACTGCCACTGGGTAACAATGTACCTGTACTGCCAGATCTCTCTGTTTGAGGAGCTACCTTGAGTTTCACATGGAGGAACTGAAACAAGAGAAACTTTAGAGAATTTTTTGAAATGTGTCAGATCGCTGGAATTTAGAAGATTGAGGGGGGATCTTATAGAAACTTACAAAATTCTTAAGGGGTTGGACAGGCTAGATGCAGGAAGATTGTTCCTGATGTTGGAAACAACAAGGGGTGTCCAGAACAAGGGGTCACAGTTTAAGGATAAAGGAGAAGTCTTTTAGGACCGAGATGAGAAAATCATTTTTTCACACAGAGTGGTAAATCTGTGGAATTCTCTGCCACAGAAGGTAGTTGAGGCCAGTTCATTGGCTATATTTAAGAGGGTGTTAGATGTGGCCCTTGTGGCTAAAGGGATCAGGGGGTATGGAGAGAAGGCAGGTACAGGATACTGAGTTGGATGATCAGCCATGATCATATTGAATGGCGGTGCAGGCTCAAAAGGCCGAATGGCCTACTCCTGCACCTATTTTCTATGTTTCTATGTTTCTACGAATTGATTTGCTGAACTGAACACTTAAATGTTTGGAAACTTTTCATGGGTTAAATAACTTAACAATATCCATTCAAAAATAAAGCATATTAATTCATGTGCATGATATCTCTATTGCAAAAATCCCACCAGGAATATTTAAATTCATGCAAACCCTAAGTTAATTGATAGCAGTGCACAATGAAAGTGTTACCCTGTGGTATTTTAATTTATCTAAGATAAAATTCAATTTTTTCAAACCACATCTTCAGTTTTTTTATCATCTTTCGGCAATTTTTGTTATTATACATGCTCACGTTTTAGTATTGTTTATCCGTGAGGATTTAATCTATTCATATTTATGTTTTAACTTGCAATGTGATAATCGACTGATAACTGATTCATGCTGCCTCCCTTTTTCTAAAACATTATTTCGCTTTGCCGTAAATTGCCATGAGGTTCAAGTCATTATTTAGCAATCGATCTTGGCCTGCTTTTGTCTTTGTCAGTGCATTTTGCCTTGGTTGTACAAGTTGCTATGCTGCTCATAATAATTGCAACATGGGGACTATTGGTTGAAAGTCTTTTAAAAATGTAATTAGTGTTATCTTTAATTGTTTGAGAAGCAAATTTAACAAAAACACTCCCGTTAATTAATAATGGCTTTGCTTATCCCTCTCCTGATTCTTGCAGTGATGGTACCTCGACAGCTAACAAAAGATTTCAGGTTGGCTGGATGGCAGGAGACAAAGTGGCAATAAAGGGGGCTTTATCTGGTTTGCTGCCAGTGACTAGCGGAGTTCCGCAGGGCTCGGAGCTGGGGCCGCTGCTCTTCACGTTGTATATTAATGAGTTGGATGAGGGGATTGGAGGCATTGTGGCCAAGTTTGTGGATGATACGAAAATAGGTGGAGGGGCAGGGAGGGTAAAGAAAGCAGGGACACTGCAGAAGGACTTGGATAGGTTGGGAGAGTGGGCAGAGAAGTGGCAGATGGAATATTGTGCAGCAAATTGTGGAGTCATGCATTTTGGTAGTCGGAATAAAGGTGTAGATTATATTCTAAATGGGGAGAGAATCCAGAAATCGGATGTGCAGACGGACTTGCGAGTGCTGGTGCAGGATTCCCAAAAAGTTAATCTGCAAGTCGAATCAGTTGTAAAGAAAGCAAATGCAATAACCATATAACCATATAACAATTACAGCACGGAAACAGGCCCTCTCGGCCCTTCCAGTCCGTGCCGACCATTTGTTTTCCCCTAGTCCCATCTACCTGCACTCAGACCATACCCCTCCATTCCCTTCACGTCCATATACCTATCCACTTTACTCTTAAATGTTAAAATCGATCCTGCCTCCACCACTTCTGCTGGAAGCTCATTCCACACAGCCACCACCCTCTGAGTAAAGAAGTTCCCCCTCACGTTACCCCGAAGCTTCTGTCCCTTAATTCTCATGCCATGCCCTCTTGTTTGAATCTTCCCTACCCTCAATGGGAAAAACGTATCCACGTCAACTCTGTCTATCCCTTTCATCATTTTAAAGACCTCAATCAAGTCCCCCCTTAACCTTCTGCGCTCCAAAGAATAAAGACCTAACTTGTTCAACCTTTCTCTGTAACATAGTTGCTGGAACCCTGGCAACATTCTAGTAAATCTCCTCTGTACTCTCTCTATTTTGTTGACATCCTTCCTATAACTAGGCGACCAAAATTGTACACCATACTCCAGAATTGGTCTTACCAATGCCTTGTACAATTTTAACATTACTTCCCTACTCCTATATTCAATGCTCTGATTTATAAAGGCCAGCACACCAAAGGCTTTCTTTACCACCCTATCTACATGCGATTCCACCTTCAGGGAACTATTGCACAGTTATTCCTAGATCCCTCTGTTCCACAGCATTCCACAATTCCCTACCATTTACCATGTACTTCCTATTTTGATTTGTCCTGCCAAGATGTAGCACTTCACACTTAACAGCATTAAACTCCATCTGCCATCTTTCAGCCCACTTTTCCAAATGGCCCAAATCTCTCTGTAGACTTTGAAAATCTACTTCATTATCCACAACACCACCTATCTTAGTATCATCTGCATACTTACTTATCCAATTTTCCACCCCATCATCCAGATCATTGATGTACATGACAAACAACAGTGGACCCAACACAGATCCCTGAGGCACCCCACTGGTCACCGGCTTCCAACCTGACAAACAGCCATCCACCATTACTCTCTGACATCTCCCATTCAGCCACTGTTGAATCCATCTTGCTACTCCGCCATTAACACCCAAAGATTGAACCTTCTTAACCAACCTTCCATGGGGAACCTTGTCAAAGGCCTTACTGAAATCCATAAACTGCAATGCCAGCATTTATTTCGACAGGGATATAATGTTGAGGCTCTATAAGGAGCTGATCGAATATTGTGAGCAATATTGAGCACCATATCTGAGGATGAATGTGCTGGCTCTGGAGAGGGTCCAGAGGAGGTTTACAAGAATGATCCCAGGAATGAATAGGTTGACATATGATGAGCGTTTGACACTACTGGGGTATATTCGCTGAAGTTTAGAAGAATGAGCGGGGCCGCATTGAAACGTAGAGAATAGTGAAAGGCCTGGATAGAGAGGATGTGGAGAGGATGTTTCACTAGTGGGAGAGTCTGGGACCAGAGGTCAGAACCTCAAAATTAATGGACATTTTTTGAGGAAGATGAGGAGGAATTTATTTAGTCAGAGGGTGGGAATCTGTGAAATTCCAGCATTTTGCGTCTATCTTCGGTGTAAACCAGCATCTGCAGTTCCTTCCCACACCTTCATCCATTGATCACCCGTTCACACTAGTTATCCCACGACAACAGGGACAATTTACAGAAGCCAATTAAACCTACAGACCTGCAAGTGTTTGGGATGTGGGAGGAATGCAAAGCACCCGGAGGAAACTCACGCGGTCACAGGAAAGACATGTAAACTCCAGATAGACAGCACCCAAGATCAGGATCAAACCTGGGTCTCTGGCGCTGTGAGGTAGCAACTCTACCGCTAACATTTACCCACTGTTCCGTATTAGGATTTTGGTAACCCAGTTATTTTAAGAATTTATTTTATTGAGCTGATTTTGGATGCAAAGTGCAAATCGTACAAACCAAGGTCCACTTTGATTAATGTTAACTCTGTAGGATTTCTAACTCAGATTATATTTTCCAATATACTTCTCGGAGGCTTTGTCAATAATTAAAAGCTTTGTGCATGTCCAGTAATTTTATTGCGCATATGTGTGAGGAGGAACTGCAAATGCTGGTTTATACCAAAGATAGACACAAAATGCAGGATTAACTCAGCACAGCTTCGCTGGAGAAAAGGAATAGATGACGTTTCGTGTCGAGACCCTACTTCAGACTGAGGGTCAGGGAGGGGGAAGCAAGACATATGGAAAGGTGCAGAACAAAGCAGAGCCTGCATCGATGACTCAGGAACGGTGGAGCCCACAATGGTCCATTGTTGGCTGGGAATGAGGTGCTAATGAAGGAATGCAGACAATGAAATGTGCAAGGTGACTAGGGTGGGGGAAGGACGGAGAGAGAGGAAATGCCAGGGTTACTTAAAATTAGGGAAATCAATATTAATGCCGCTGGGTTGTAAGCTGCCCAAGCAAAATATGAGGTGGTGCTCCTCCAATTTGCATGAATGAATGATGAATGAATGAATGAATGAATAAATAAGTTTATTGGCCAAGTATTCACATACAAGGAATTTGACTTGGTGCTCTGCCGGCAAGTGACAACGACATACAGTGACAGTTAGGAATGACACATAAAGCATTAAACATTAATAATAGAGCATTATTGATTTAACATGTGAATTAAATAAAATACGAGAGCAAAAGTAGGCTACAGATTTTTGGTTATTGAGTAGAGGTTTTATGTCTGGCTGTGGCAGCTTTGACAGCCCGGAGTCGCCTTCCAGAGGGAAGTGGCCTCACTCTGACAGTGGAGGAGGCCCTGGACAGAGAGGTCAGTGTAGGAGTGGGAAGGGGAGTTTAAAATGTTTGGCAAATGGGAGATTGTGTACCCTTTGGCGGTCTGAGCGTTTAAAATTTTGTATTGCATCTCCCTTTCTCTTGGAACTGTCCATAACATTGGGAGCCAAAGGGTCTGTTCCCGTGCTGCCCTGTTCTACCATGTCTGCTTTATTTTCTTGAAGCTTCAGTATTGCGCAAGATTTTATCTTTTGGGAACAATTGTATCCACTTTTGGCAGCAAGTTTTATAAACATGTACATGGGCTCAGAGTTGATTAAGGTTGCGCTGTCACAAAGTAGTCGTGCTTGGTTAAGCGTCAAATAGGAAGTATTCTCTCTGTAGCCGAATGACTGGAACGGCATCATGCGTTACTAGCACTGACACTAGCCTTTGTATTTATAATTCAATCACAAGAGCGTCTGAATTTGTTCCTTAATCTTCTGTATCAATCCAAATTGTCTGCATAGAATTTCAATGGCACAGTCTGCCTCGTGCTGTCAATTTATCCACACTGTTAGCATGAGAAACATAGAAAATAGGTACAGGAGTAGGCCATCGGCCCTTCGAGCCAGCACTGCCATTCAATATGATTATGGCTGCTCATCTAAAATCAGTAGGTAGACAAAAATGCAGGAGAAACTCAGCGGGTGACGCAGCATCTATGGAGCGAAGGAAATGGGCAACGTTTCGGGTCGAAACCCTTCTTCAGACTGATGTGAGGGTCTGAAGAAGGGTTTTGACCCGAAACTGCCTATTTCCGTTGCTCCGTAGATGCTGCCTCACCCGCTGAGTTTCTCCAG
Organism: Okamejei kenojei; assembly: GCA_035221665.1. NCBI lineage: Eukaryota > Metazoa > Chordata > Chondrichthyes > Rajiformes > Rajidae > Okamejei > Okamejei kenojei. Next base: position 186,284,355 of record CM069131.1, on the reverse strand, counting down.
CATTTTTGTCTGCCTTCGATTTTCCAGCATCTGCAGTTCCTTTTTAAACATTTAAAATCAGTATCCTGATTTTATGCTGTCCACCGGATTAAGTCCTTTAATTCTGAGGCTACGACCTCTAGTCCTAGACTCTCCCACTAGTGGAAACAATATTTCCACATCCACTCTATCCAAAACTTTCAACTATTCTATTTTACTCATTCTCTGCCTGAAAAATACATGCTCTTTAGATTCCCCCTCAAACGTCCTTTTGTGTTTTCTTGCAAACATCGCAGCATTTGCCATGTGTTAGCTTTGTGTAACTTATCCCTGTTAAGATATTTAATATTGAAAATAATTGATGTCATGTAATCTAAAACATACGTGTGGAGCATACTCTCAGTGACCTGCAGATTGGACTGGATTGATGGTTCTCATGTTATAACCATATAACCGTATAACAATTACAGCACAGAAACAGGCCCTCTCGGCCCTTCCAGTCCGTGCCGACCATTTGTTTTCCCCTAGTCCCATCTACCTGAACTCAGACCATACCCCTCCATTCCCTTCCTGTCCATACACCTATCCACTTTACTTTTAAATGTTAAAATCAATCCTGCCTCCACCATTTCTGCTGGAAGCTCATTCCACACAGCCACCACCCTCTGAGTAAAGAAGTTCCCCCTCATGTTACCCCTAAACTTCTGTCCCTTAATTCTCATGTCATGCCCTCTTGTTTGAATCTTCCCTACCCTCAATGGGAAAAGCTTATCCACGTCAAATCTGTCTATCCCTTTCATCATTTTAAAGATCTCAATCAAGTCCCCCCTTAACCTTCTGCGCTCCAAAGAATAAAGACCTAACTTGTTCAACCTTTCTCTGTAACGTAGTTGCTGGAACCCAGGCAACATTCTAGTAAATCTCCTCTGTACTCTCTCTATTTTGTTGACATCCTTCCTATAAATAGGCGACCAAAATTGTACACCATACTCCAGAATTGGTCTTACCAATGCCTTGTACAATTTTAACATTACTTCCCTACTCCTATATTCATTGCTCTGATTTATAAAGGCCAGCACACCAAAGGCTTTCTTTACCACCCTATCTACATGCGATTCCACCTTCAGGGAACTATGCACAGTTATTCCTAGATCTCTCTGTTCCACAGCATTCCTCAATTCCCTACCATTTACCATGTACGTCCTATTTTGATTTGTCCAGCCAAGATGTAGCACTTCACACTTATCAGCATTAAACTCCATCTGCCATCTTTCAGCCCACTTTTCCAAATGGCCCAAATCTCTCTGTAGACTTTGAAAATCTACTTCATTATCCACAACACCACCTATCTTAGTATCATCTGCATGCTTACTTATCCAATTTTCCACCCCATCATCCAGATCATTGATGTACATGACAAACAACAGTGGACCCAACACAGATCCATAAGGCACCCCACTGGTCACCGGCTTCCAACCTGACAAACAGCCATCCACCATTACTCTCTGACATCTCCCATTCAGCCACTGTTGAATCCATCTTGCTACTCCGCCATTAACACCCAAAGATTGAACCTTCTTAACCAACCTTCCACGGGGAACCTTGTCAAAGGCCTTACTGAAATCCATATAGACAACATCCACTGCTTTACCCTCATCAATTTCCCTAGTAACCGCTTCAAAAAATTCAAGAAGGTTTGTCAAACGTGACCTACATTTTGGGTCCGAGTGCTTCCCTTCCCTGCCTCTTGCCCCACACCCTGTCCCCTAGCCCCCTCTACCCGAGTCCCTCCCCCAAGCCTTTCTAGTTTAAAGTCTCCCCAGTAGCCTTTGCAAATCTCCCTGCCAGGATATTGGTCCCCCTCGGGTTCAAGTGCAACCCGTCCTTTGTGTACAGATCATGCCTTCCCCAAAAGAGGTCCCAGTGATCAAGAAACTTGAATCCCTGCCCACTGCACCAGTCCCTCAGCCACGCATTTATCCTCCACCTCATTCCATTCCTACGCTCACTGTCACGCGGCACAGGCAGTAATCCTGAAATCGTTACCCTTTTGGTCCTTCTCCTTAACTTTCCCCCCAACTCCCTAAATTCTCCCTTCAGGACCTCGTCTCTTTTTCTGCCTATGTCATTGGTACCTATGTGTACCACAACATCAGGCTCCTCTCCCTCCCTTTTCAGAATCTTTTGGACACGTTCCGACACATGCGAGACCCTGGCACCAGGGAGGCAAACTACCATCCGGGTCTCCCGACTGCGTCCACAGAATCCCCCATCCGACCCCCTAACTATAGAGTCCCCTATTACAATTGCCCTCCTCTTTTTGCTACCCTTCTGAGCATCAGGGCCGGTCTCTGTGCCGGAGGCCCGGCCGCTGTTGCTGCCCCCAGCTAGGCTGTCCCCTCCAATCGTACTCAAACCCAAGTACCTATTTTCCAGGTATACAGTCACAGGGGTACTCTCTAGCCCCTGCCTCTTGCCCTTCCTAACTGTGACCCACCTGTCTGCCTCCTGTGGTCTGGGAGTGACTACCTCCCTGTAGCTCCTCTCTATTACCTCCTCACTCTCCCTGACCAGACGGAGGTCATCGAGCTGCTGATCCAGGTTCCTAACACAGTCCTTTAGGAGCCCCATCTCAACACACCTGGCGCAGATGTGGACGTCTGGAGGGCTATCAGATTCCCTGACCTCCCACATCTGACATCCAGAACAGTACACTGCCCTGGCCTTCATACTCCCCCCTTACACAGGATACAATAGCAACACAATACAAAGTACACAACAAACTGCTGGAATCTGACTGCCAATCAGCTGCTTACCCTAGTCCACTTCCCACCAATCAGCGGCTTCCTCAAAAAAAACCACTTCTCCAAATGGAATGTTATGGATTTAGGAAAAAACAAGCCCCGCGCTGGATTTTAAACTTTACCGGTCGGGTGTCGCTCCTCCCCCTCCTTCTCTTCCAACGGCTCCTGTGGGCCTCTGAAACAACAAGCCCCACGCTTGATTTTAAACCTTACCGGTCGGGTGTCGCTCCTCCCCCTCCTTCTCTTCCAACGGCTCCTGTGGGCCTCCCATGTTCTTGTATTTATGGGCATAGACATGCTGCTGTATAACAGAGATACAGTACTGGTGGGAATGGGTCTTGCTGGCATTAGCTGAAATTACAAAGTGCTCTTTTGATGAGGTTTTACAGGAACAATGGGCTGTAGAATTACTTCAATCACCAACCCTGCCTTGGACTCCGTGCTTGATTTTACGGATATTCGATGCAAGCATGTGTACACAAACCTGAAGTGCAGTTGTTATTGAGAATCAACTGGGAGCATACAAACAGAAGATCTGGATGTAAGCCATTTGGTCCTTTGAGATGACATCATTGAGATCATGGTTGATCTTTCACCTCAAAACCATTTTCCAGGCCTATCTCCATATCCCTTTGAAATATATGACACTATTCTCATGCTCTCTCTTTCCTTCTCTGTCTGTCTGTCTGTCTGTCTGTCTGTCTGTCTGTCTGTCTGTCTGTCTGTCTGTCTGTCTGTCTGTCTGTCTGTCTGTCTGTCTGTCTGTCTCTCTGTCTGTCTGTCTGTCTGTCTGTCTGTCTCTCTGTCTCTCTGTCTCTCTGTCTCTCTGTCTCTCTGTCTCTCTGTCTCTCTGTCTCTCTGTCTCTCTGTCTCTCTGTCTGCCGGTTTGGTCGTGCTCACCGCATGCAGGCGCATGCTGGTGGGACGGGTCCTGTAGGGGGATCACCCGACCTCCGCGTGGCCCCCGCTTCCAGTTTGGTCGCGCTCACCGCATGGAGCCGCATGCTGGTGGGACAGGCCCTTTATTCTTAAACTGTGATCCCTGGTTCTGGACTCCCCCAACATCGGGAACATTTTTCTTGCATCTAGCCTGTCCAATTCTTTAAGGGCTTGAGGGGCAAGAGCAGGCCGACACTGTCCTGAGGACAGAAGCAGGTTGTTGCCTGGCTAAAAACAGTGCTGGAGGAACCTGTCGGGTAAGGCGGTGTCAGTGGAGGGAATGGAGAGGTAACATTTTGGGTTGGGACTTTTCCTCGGGCTGACCCACTGGCCGGTTGGAGCTCTGGAACAGAGCTAATAGAACACATAACTGAATAGAGTCTGACGAAGAGTCTCGACCTGAAACATCATCTTGTAGCAGCACTATACGTGGTGAATAAACAGTTGCTTTATTCAGTGAGATAATAGATTTGAAATACAGTTTGGTCCTCAAACATCATAATGTCATTGCTGCTGCAGCGAGTAAGGGTGTTGTCTCGAGCTCAGCTACCTGTTGACTGGGCTGATGTCAAGGTGAGATATGCTTATGTAGCAGAACACTCCCCTTAACCCATGACATCACGTGACAGCCTTCGTAACCAGTGACGAGGGTTCGACCGTAAGTAGTCTGTCTATCAGCTGATGCCACAGGACCCCCCCACCCCCCAGAACCGGAGGAAGGAATAGAACGCGCTAACCTTCTACAAGAAGGTGTTCAAGTATGATCGAGGGCGGCTCCTTGCTGTGGGTCGGAGGCACCCCGGCCATGGGTCGCGACGGTGGGGTCTGTGGGCGCAGTCGACGTTCCGGCTGTGGGTCATCCCGGCCATATGCCGAGAGGTGCGAGGAGACCTCCGCGAGACCCTTCTTCAGAGTTTTTGTGTCCATCTTCAGCACAAGAACTGGTTCTTTGGTCCACAGTGACTATGCTGAACATGATGCAAAGACAATCACTTATCTAGCTTCACATAACACATATCCCTCCATCCCCTGCCCATCTAAAAATCTTTTATTTGCCACTAATGCATCTGCTTCAACGAACGCCCCTGATAGTGCGTTCCAGGCACTCGCCACCCTCTATGTAAAAAATAAACTAGCCCCGCACATCTCCATTAAACTATGTCCCTCTCACCTTAAAGCTATTCCTCTTATATGTGAGTTTTTCCATACTGGGAAAAATAGATTCTGGCTGTCTATCCCGTCCATGCCTCGCATAATTTTATATACTTCTATCAGGTCGCCCTGTAACTTACAATGTTCCAGAGAAAACAGTCCGAGTCTGCCCAAGCACTCCTGTAGCTAATATCCCCTAATCCAGGCAACATTCTGCTCAACCACCTCTGTACCCTTCGCATCTTTCCTGTAAGGGATGACCAGAACTGCACACAAGCAAAGCTAAGCTCCTGTTTGCCTTGAAGAAGCTCTGGTGATGTTGGCTGCCACTGCCTGGCTGGATGTCTGGAAGATCTTTTATTGTGCGTAGTTTTCAGACCACCTTCAGCCAGTTTCATCCGTGGAATGTCAGCCAACCAGTTTTAAATAGGAAAACAAGAACAGATTCAGAACTGTTTAAATTTTATACTTGTGGAGCATTTGTACAGAACCCTCCCTTGGGAGACTGAAAAGTTCTTCAAGAAATTACAGAGAGTTGTGGTCTCAGCCCAGACCATCACACAAAGAAACCTCCCTTCCATTGATTCCATTCACACCTCACGCCAAAGATCCTATAGCGAGCAAGATAGATCACTCGACGAGAAAGACGTAGTACGGTCATGGGCAGATTCATGGGTAATTTTCAGCCCCATTTCCGTAACCGGCTTCCGTTTCCGCACCAAAGATCCCATAGCGGAGCAAAGATACTAGTGCGGAGACTGAAGCCGGTTACGAAAACATCCTCGTAAAAATAAAAGTTCTTTGGTAAAAATCTTCTCATTTTCAGAATTATAATTTATTAACACAAACTGTTCCCCTGCAACGTTGTGTCGGATCGGATGGAAAAAAAGGCCCAGGTTTCGCTCCGTGGCGTACTACACGTCAGCCCATTGCATTTAGAAGGAGTGGTCTATCTTGCTCCCTTTAGGATCTTTGCCTCAAGGACGAGTCGCACACTGGCCACTCCCTTTTCTCCCCTTTGGCACAAGATAGATTAATGGACCTCCAGATTCAGGAATGGTTTCTTCCCAGCAGTCATCAAGCATCCTTCTAACTACTTGAGAGCACTCCTAAACTACTATCTATCTCATTAGAGACCCTCATATTACCTTTAATTGGACTTACTGGCTGTATCTTCTACTAACCGTTATTCACATTCTTCTCTTTATCATGTATCTGTACAGTGTGAATGGCTCGATTGTAATCATGTATATTGTCTTTCCACTAACTGATTAGCACGCAACAAAAGCTGCTCACGGTACCTTGGTACACGTGACAATAAACGAAACACTCAAACTCAATTTAATGATTTCAGTCAAATGGTGAGGAGAAGAAAAATGCTTTTCACTGTATCTCGATACACGTGACAATAAATCCAACAGTTTAGTTCCAAAATACTTAACAGGACAACAGAATATTGGAGACTGACAAAACCAAATAACCTATAGATTGAGAGTTCAAATAAAATATGTTAATCTGTTATCCTGGTTTCCATGTAATCATATGCCTGCACTGCTGTTGACTCTTAAGGGCCTGTCCCACCAGCATGCGATTGCATGCGTCTAGCGCGACCAAACGTGGTCACTTGAGGCATACGGCTTTGCGGGGCCGGTCCTGACATCATACTCGCCAATCAGCTGGGCAGGAGGCAGGCCGACTGAATTTGGATGTCGCACGGCGTCGGGCGGTGACGTTATCACGCAACGGCATGCCGGGCGGCGACGTCATCGCGCAACGCCACGCGCTAGGCGCACGCCGTCAAGACGCAGCGTACGCCCTCAATGCGCCTGCGGGCCGACAGGCCGTTGGCGCGCGGGATTTTCGGACAGTGCAAGATTTTTGGAGCCCCGCGCGATGTTGGGACCAAGCCCGCACAACTCCATACGCCTCCACCGATCGAAGTGGGACTGGCCCCGCGAGGCCGTACGCATCAAGCGACCACTTTTGGTCGCGCTAGACGCATGCAATCGCATGCTGGTGGGACAGGCCCTTTAATCACCTCAGGTGAACTGGATGAGTAATGACAAATGAATTGTTAGTAGACAAAAAATGCTGGAGAAACTCAGTGGGTGAGGCAGCACCTATGGACAGAAGGAATAGGCGACGTTACGGGTTGAGACCCTTCTTCAGACATTTTTTGTCTACCTTCGATTTTCCCAGCATCTGCAGTTCTTTCTTAAACAAACGAATTGTCAGTGTTGTTCTAATGTTAAGAACTTAAAAGGAACATACTATTAATGGTCATATTGCAGAAAGTGCTGCCGAAACTACCAATCGCCCAAGTTAACGATACGATACGATGTTGCTATAAAATGAAGTAAAAAAAAGGTAGTTTTGTAAACGCTGTGCACATTGCATAGTTTAATTTTTTGGGGGGGGGGGGGGGGGGCAAGAGCAAGAACAAAGGAGGACCTGGCGTGGGGGGAACCGCTGAGAACTCAGAGGGATTACAAATAGAATGTGTTAAAAATAGTTTGTGTTAAAATGGGATACATGTAGCTTTGCCGGCGCTCTTTATGTGGCGACTCTTTGCCTCTTGGGCATGCAAAGCAAAGAATATCACTGTGACTTGTCATGTGATAGATAATAAAGCATCATTCTTTCATTCATTCATTCAATTTTAGTTCAAGGCTGAGTTTGGTCTTGGTTAACGTGCATTTTTCTGTCTACAGCTTGTGATGAGTGGACTGTATTGCCTGCGCCAGACCTCCCTCACGATGTAAACCGGTTTGGGCATTCGGCTGTATTCAGCAATGGGTAAGGGACGTAGATTTCACACATTCATCACAACGGCCACTAAGATTTTGTCTGATTGAAATGGGAAATTTACCATCATTTCTCAGCCATTACCACCAGCATATATGTCTTTCGGGCTTCACCTAATCATCGAATTTCCCTGTTTTTTTTGCTCGTCCTTCTCAGCAACTTCTAACTTGGTTCAACTTTGGATTTTCACAATCTTTCAAAGGTCATTGGTTTGAAATATTAACAGTTATTCCCTACAGGGTCAAAAGAACATAGAGTGATGCAGTGTGGAACTAAGCCCTTCAGCCCAACTTTCCCATACCGATCAACACTCCCCCACCTACACGAGTCCCACCTGCCTGCTTTTGGCCCATATCCCTCTAAACTCACCCTATCCGTGTACCTGTCTAAACCATGGACTCGCTGAGTGTTTCCAGGGTTTTCTGTTGTATTTCAGACTTTCAGCTTAATTTTGTGATTGGAATAGAAGAGCAAGCAAACCTTGCTGCAATTGTAGAGTTTTTGGTGGAACCATACCAAGAATACTGTACAGTTTTTGTCTCGGAGATAGATGTTGGTGCACTGCAGAGTGACAGCTGATTCCTGAGAGAAAAGATGAGGAGATGTTTGGTGGAATGCTTGATTAGTCTCCACTCACTTTAAAGGATTGAAAACGTATCTCGATGAGATATAAAGAAGTAATTTCTCCATGAGCCTGCAGAAAGCTATGATTCAAGGATTCTTAGAACCTATGAATGAATGTAGGATTCTGCACAAGTTATTGGAGAGAGTTTCTTATGGTTGGGAGTATTGTCTTACAGTATGTTTGGACACAGAGGGTTAATCATTGAACTATATTTAAGACTGATTGGGGAATGTTGAATTGAGGTGGAAACGGAATGAGATGAATCATATACCCATCTTCAATTTACTGCTAACCAATACCACAGAATTGGATTGTTCTCTGGGAAAACCTCTGTCAAAAATGGCAGCATTATCATTGGGATATTAAGCTGGTCGCAAAGCATGAATAGAGGGAGAGAATTTGAACAATTCAGCTCATTCGTGATCTGGAATGTTTACTCTGTTTCCATTTCTACAGGTGATTTTGGACATGGAATATTAACAGCATTTAATATTTCCTCTGTTTCTGTGATATTTTGTTTTGTAATATACTATTGTTTTGTTGTAAAGTGCTTCAGAATGTCCTGTGATTGCGAAAGGCACTATATAATGTTATTGATGTCGTTTTGGAGATGATATTTATAGATTCCTATAATCATAGAAACATCGAAAATAGGTGCAGGAGTAGGCCATTCGGCCCTTCGAGCCTGCACCGCCATTCAATGTGATCATGGCTGATCATCCAACTCAGTGTCCTGTACCTGCCTTCTCTCCATACCCCCTGATCCCTTTAGCCACAAGGGCCACATCAAACTTCCTCTTAAATATAGCTTAAATCATACTCTAATCCTTCGACTCTAGAGTACTTCTACTCTATGGAAACAGGCCCTTTAGTCCAATTTGTGCACACCAACCAACCTGTGCCATCTCCGCTAGTCCCACCTACCTGTATTTGGCCCATATCCCTCTAAACCTATCCTATCCATGTACCTGTCTTAACTGTCTCTTAAATGTTGTGATAGTTCCTGTGTCAACTACCTCCCCCAGCAGCACATTCCATACTTCCACCATCCTTTGCATGTAAAAGTTACCCCTCTTATAAACTCTTTTCCCCTTCACCTAAAACCTTTGCCCTCTGGTTCTTGATTCCCCTACTCTGAGCAAGAGACTCTGTGCGCCTACCCGATCTATTCCGCTCACGCTTTTATACACCTCATTAAGGTCACTCCTCGTTTTCCTGCACTCCAGGGAATAGAGTCCCAGTCTGCTCAACCTCTCCCTACAGTATTCTGGCAAATATTCTAGTTGATTCTAGTAAAAATGTAAAAAAAACAAGGTGAATTTAAGTTAAAAATCACTGGATGATCACATAAAAATAGCTGTTAATTTTGAAGAGTGCTCTCATTATAGTAACTCTTTGGAAGCACAAAGCTGCAAATCACTCAGAAATGCTGCAGTTCTCGAGGACAGAGTGGAGTCTCATCTGGAAATGCATGCAAATGGGTTGTCCATTTACTTTAGTTTTTACTTTAGGGATACTGCGCGGAAACAGACCCTTCAGCCCACCGAGTCCACACCGACCAGCGATCCCCGCATATTAACATTGTCCAACACACAGTAGGGACAATGTAACATCTTTACCAAGTCAATTAACCTACAAACCTGCACGTCTTTGGAGTGTGGGAGGAAACCGGAGATGTCGGAGAAAATCCACGCAGGTCTTGGGGAGAACGTACAAACTCCGTACAGACAATAGGCCCTTTGACCCAATGTGCCCACCCCAACTCCAGTACCACAGTAGCTCGAAGCTGTAATTACTGTCACATTAGAGTGATTCTGACTACTGTATGACCATGTTCCCCCTTATTTTCTTCATTATGTTAGTGTCTAAAAAAGGAAATGAACAAAAGCTTATTTAACTCCCAGTAATCACCAGGAGCCAACATTTTCAAATCAACAAAGGACAAGGTCTTAACTAAATACTTCTTGTCTGTAATTATTGTAGAGATGGTGAGATCAGGGGAGGGAACCGTGATATCCTGGCGCGTATTTGCATTACAAAAGAGGTGATGGTGGAGATCTTGACAAGCAATAAGGAAGATAATGGTACATCTTTGTGGCCACAGGCGAGCTAGCAGAAGTCTGGGAGATAGCTAATGTGCCTTTATTTAAAAAAGGGCACAAAGATAAGCTAGGTAACTACAGGCCGGTGTTAAATTAACATGAGTAATGAGATTTGTGTAGGATGTGTAGGAACTGTAGAGGCTGGATTGATCTGAAGATAGACACAAACTGCAGGAGTAAATTCAGCAGGACAGGCAGCATCTATAGTGAAGGGTCTCGGGGGTTTGTAGGCTAATTGGCTTGGTATAATTGTAAGTTGTCTCTAGTGTATGCAGATGGTGTTAAGGGCCTGTCCCACTGTACCAGGTAATTCAAGAGTTTTCCCGCGTTTTCCCCTGATTCGAACTCGGAGAATGTCTGTAGCAGCTCCCTAGGAGTTCGTGGATGTCTCGTAGCGGCTTGTACGAGTAAAAAGTTTTTAAAAACACACTTTTTCATCACGAGTATTTTTTTACTCGTGGACATTTTTCACAGTGTTGAAAAAACGTCACGAGTTTACCGGGTTTCCCGAGCGCCTACCGTTACTCGTACGAGCCGCTCCGAGACATCCACGAACTCCTACGGAGCCGCTACAGGCATTCTCTGAGTTCAAATCAGGGGAAAACTCGGGAGAACTCTTGAATTACCTCGTACAGTGGGACAGGCCCTTAAGTGTGTGGGGATCGCTGGTCGGCGTGGACCCGGTGGGCCAAAGGGCCTGCTTCCACGCTGAATCTCTAAACTAAAGTAAAATCTGGAAAGTTGCTGTCATTCATCTGAACCTTAAGCGTGTAAATTGAGAAAGATAAAGAAAGGGCCATCAAGAAGGGGGGGGGGGGGGGGGGGGGGGTGGTCGAGGTGATTGTGGAAGAGAGTTGAAAGAAAGCTAGAAGAGAGAGAGAGCAAGAAACTGAAAATCTGGCAAAAATAGCAGAATGTAGTTCTCTGTAGTTTAGATACACAGACAGTGAATTACAAGGGGTTAATATTTCCTGAGGCAATACATGATGGCTTAAGGTGGAACTCCATATAGGTTCTGAAGTGCATCTTCTGGATAGTGTGGATTTGGAATAATTTTGTTCTGCCCAGCATGTTATCTTTTGCAATGAGTTGCAAGATATTACTGACAGGTCTCCAGGATTATGTACTGGATTCTGATACCATTTTCGTTTTCCCTCTTGTTCTCAGCACTATGTATATTTTTGGCGGGTTCAACAGTCTTCTGCTGAGCGATGTACTTATGTTCACGCCAGCCAAGTGCGACGCTTTCTCTGACGAGGCACCGTGCATGGATGCAGGGCCTGGAATCCGTTGTGTCTGGCGCACAAGCACATCGCAATGTGTGCCTTGGGAAATGGCAACAGAGGGAGAAAAGCATCAAATTTCAAAAACATGTGTCAACAAGACCTGTAAGTTTTAATGACTTCATCTTTGGTGTTTATAATAGTCATGGTCTTACCGCGTGGAAATGGGCCCTTCGGCCCAATTTGCCCAACATGTTCCATACACACTAGTCCCAGCATTTGGCCCATGTCCCTCTAAACCTATTCTATCTATGTACCTGTCTAAATTCTATCCATGTACCTAGCTCAACAACCTCCTCTGGCAGCTCGTTCCATGTACCCACCACCTTCTGACTGAAAAAGTTGCCCCTGAGGGTCCTAGTAAATCTTTCCCCTCTCACCGTCAATCTTTGTCCTCTGGTTCTTAACTCTCCTACTCTGGGTAAAAGACCGTGCATCCATTCTATATATTAATTGATTAATTAACAGGACAAATTGATTAATTTATTCATTCAAGATATAGTCAAAATTTCTTAGATCAAGAAAGGAATGATATTGTAACTTACCTTCCCTAGGAAATGGGAGAAAATATGGGAGTGCATCCATTCCATGGTATCGTCATTTATTTATTATTGTCATGTGTACAAGATATAGTGGAAAACCTTTGTTATGCTAACCAGACAAATCTTACCAAATATGTGATTCTGTTCCATTCTGTTTGTAGTTTGTTTGTTTTTTTGCACAGTCCGCGAGCATTGTCACTTTTCATTTCACTGCACATCTCGTATGTGTATGTGACAAATGAACGTGACGTGACTTGACTTGAAATATGAGTACATCAGGTAGTGCAAAAAAGAAAAAACTGACAAGAACCTCCGGGAACCGCACGGAAACCTTGGGTGGGGCGCAATGTCTCCAGAGGTTTCCGTTCAGGTTTCCTATGTGGGGCAAGGGCTTTAGAACGTTAAGCACCAGGTCTTGAGTGATCTTGACACTCTCCAACCTTATCAGATTTAAGGCCGTTTTAGGTTTCTTGCAATGGTTCCTGAAATGGGCCACAAATTCCCACTCGTTGGTTGGCTGATCACAGTTGGTCTGATGGCCCTTTGTTATCTTTCTCAATTTACACACTCTGTTCAGATGTATGGCAGCAACTTCCCAGATTTTAGTTTAGTTTAGAGATACAGCGCGGAAACAGGCCCTTCAGCCGACCGGATCCGCGCCAACTAGCTAGCGATCCCCGCACACGTACATTATCCTACATACACTAGGGCCAATTTACAATTCTACCAAGCCAATTAGCCTGTAAACTTGGGAGGTTTTTGGAGTGTGGGAGGAAACCGGACATCGCAGCGAAAAAATCCATGCAGATCACGGGGAGAACGTACAAACTCTGCACAGACAGCACCCATAGTCAGGATAGAACCCAGATCTCTGGCGCTGCACCACCGTGCCGCCCAGTTGATATGTTGGTATCATCAAGAAATAGCTGTTTCCTCCATCGATTTGATGCGGAGTCAGATTTCCTCTTTGAATTGCATTTCAACCAAATAAAAGGACTAGCTTGTAATTGCTTTGTGAGGCAAGCAGCAGTGCACAACTAAATGTTTTGATGATGTTTATGGGGAATGAAGCTAATTGAGGAGCAATTAAAATAATCAGCATTCATTAATTGAGGTAGCAATACAAAGCACTTCATTGGAAGAAACTGGGATGTACAATAGAGTGAGATTTACGTTAGTCTGTAGCTGGTACCCTCCCGGTAACAGGATCGATTTGCACAATGTTTGTATAATGCACTGAGTGTAAGCCACCACTTCTGCAAGCGTATTAAGTGGACTGCAGCACAAAAAACAATTTATATGGAAATTATCTGCTGTCTACAAAACTGTTTGAATCACTCAGTTTATAAGCTGCCCGGAATTGCAACTGGAGACCAATAACAAGGTATCTTTGGTTGTTCAATCTGTCCTGGTAGACTTAAAATTACAGTCTGACAAAGGGTCCCGACCAGAAATGTCACCTGTTCATGTTCTCCCGAGATGCTGCCTGGCCCGCTGAGTCACGCCAGCACTTGGTGCCCTTTGGTGTAAATCAGCTTTTTTTTTAGTATTTAAAGATACAGCACAGAAACGGGCCCTTTGTCCCACCGAGTCCTCGTCGACCAGTAATCCCCGCACACTGACACTATCCTATACACACTAGGGACAATTTACAATTTTATCATGCTAATTAACCTGCAAACCTGTACGTCTTTGAAGGGTGGGAGGAAACCGGAGATCCCAGTGGAAACCGACGCAGGTCATGGGGAGAACGTGCCAAGTCTGCAGTCAGGATCGAACCTGGGACTCTGGCGCTGTGAGGAAGCAACTGTGCCGCTGTGACACCGTGCTGCCCCAAAGCATCTGCAGTTCCCTGCTTCTCCAGCTCAAAATTATTTTTCATAGGTGGTTGGCAGGCAAGGTTTCCATATAAATAAACGAGAGAAAACGTCGGTAGCTGAGCAGACAGTATTTATAGAAAAACTAAGCATGTTTTCTTCCCCCTTGCTATACTACAGACGCAGATAACGAAAAGTGTGATCAGTATACCGATTGCTACAGCTGTACTGTGAACACAAATGGTTGTCAATGGTGCCATGACAAGTGCTTGTCAAAGAACAGTAACTGCACGGAAGCCTCTGTGAGTATTCAACAAACCCTTCTAAGTGCATTTTAGTTCATCATACTTACGGTGGTTATTCTTCCAGACAGACAGTTTTCTACTGTTAAAATAGATATTTGTAAAGAACATAGAGCAATACAGGTGTCAGATGTTATGGGGAGAAGGCAGGAGAATGGGGTTAGGAGGTAGAGATAGATCAGCTATGATTAAATGGCGGAGAAGGCTCTTGATGGCTTAATTCTGCTCCTCTCAATTATGACCTTATGACCTCAGTCGAGCGCAGCAAAAGGCCCCACTGCCAAACATAATGCCAAATTATTCTCCAGAAACTATTCTCAGACTCCCTCTCCCCTGATTCTCAGACGTAAGAAAGGTCTTGACATGAAACGTTACCTAATCCATCTCTCCAGAGATGCTGCCTCACCCACTGTGTTACTCCAGCACTATGTTTCTTATTTTCTAAATCAGCATCTGCAGTTCCTAGTATCTAAACTAATCCCTTCTCTCACATGATCACTATGTCTCCATTCCCTATATATCCATGTGTCTATTAAGAGCTGCTTAAACGCCACTTCCGTACTGCTTTCACTATTACCACCACAGACAGTGCATTCCAGGCACCTACCACTCTCTGTGTAAATAAAAACTTGCCCAGCACATTTCCTTAAATTGTTCCCTCTCACCTTAAATCTGCGCCCTCTGGTATTTGTACATTTTCACCTGGGAAAATGATTCTGCCTGTCTATTCTATCTATGCGTCCCACAACTTTATACACATCTATCTGTTCTCCCCACAGCCGACACCCAGCAGATGACAATCCAAGTATGTCCATTCTTTCCTTATAGCTAACACCCTCGAATTCCTCTGCACCCTCTCAAAAACCTCCACATCCGTATCGTAATGGGGGCAACCAGTACTGGTAACCCAGTATTCGACGTGCAGCTGAACCAATGTTTTAAAATGCTGCAACAGAACTTCTGACTCTTTTAGTCAATGGCCCATGCTGATGAAGGCGAGCTTAATTATAGCACTGGTTTCGTACAAAATGAAACGTTTCTCTGAATACAAATTTAATTGCTGGAGGAGCAGTAGAACCTATTTCAGATACTGGTGACAGATACTCAATATTCCTTTGCACAGCCCATAAAACACGCTTACTCGTTTACTCTGCAAGTATTGAGGCGTTCTTCAGTACATTGACCCAGAACATAGAACAGTACAGCACAGGAACAGGCCTTTCGGATCACAATGTCCATGCCGAATATAATGGCAAGTCAAACAAATCTCCTTTGTGTGCGCGTGATCCATATCCCTCCATTCCCTGCATTTTCATGTGCCTAATAAAGCTTTTTAAATGCCACCATTAAAACTAAATTAAAAGGCCAAGCAAAAGATAATGAGTTGTGAGATGGAATGTAGATTTTAGATTCCAGTATTATTTTGCTGAGAAAATAAGAACAACGTCTTGCCAACTTCATCATAGTGAATTTAGTTTAGTTTAGAGAGATAGCGTGCAAACAGGTCCTTTGGCCCACCGAGTCTGAACCGGCCAGCGAACCCCGCACACTAACACTATCTTACGCGCTAGGGACAATCTACAATTTTGCCAAGCCAATTAACTTACCAATTTGCACATCTTTAGAGTGTGGGAGGAAACCGGAGCACCCAGAGAAAACTCATGCAGGTCATGGGGAGAACGTGCAAACTCCGTACAGACAGCACCCATAGCCAGGATCGAACCCGGATCACTGGCGCAGTAACGCAGCAACTCTACCGCTGCGCCACCGTCCTGTACCATGCTGCGGGTACTTCAGGAAAGTCTCATCAAAGCAAGATTGATAAAATGCCACAAATACATTCCCAGGACAGACAATAAAAAAGCTTGGTCAGGTACACTTAAGAGGTCAAAGCTGAAATAACTAAAATACTGCAAAAGGAGAAGAACAAGTGTAGGCCTGAGATGCCCATTTTGCGATGGGTAGCCAGGTTTTCAACAAACTTGCGATCATGAAGCAACATGAGAGGGCAGCCAAGGGAGTATTAGGACAGTTGTATCCTGAGGGAAAAGTCAATGACGTCCATCTTTCTTTGTCCTGATCTTAAAATTCTAAGAAAGAACTGCAGATGCTGGTCTCGACCCGAAACATCACCTATTCCTTCGCTCCATAGATGCTGCCTCACCCGCTGAGTTTCTCCAGCATTTTTGTCTTCTCCAGCATTTTAAAATTCTGTTTAATTAAGCTCCATGGTGGAGTAAGAGTGGCAGGAAACACTTTCATCATAATATGCACAATCTTTAAACTTGTATTGCAATATTGTGCTAGTTACTTGCTTTTTGTTGACGGTGATTGCTTTAGGGAGCAATTGGGAGTTTTGGAGCTTGTCCAAAGGATAAACCCGAGTACGTTTGCAATAAGCTGACAAGCTGCAAAAGTTGTGCTGTGGACCAGAACTGTCAGTGGGAGCCTCGGAATCAAGAATGCATTCCATTACCCGGTAGGAGTTATTATATTTTCCAGTTATGATGTGATTACTATGCAATGCCCAGTTGTCAGGGTATCCTTGATGTCCTGTGCTAATTCTCTGAAGAAGGGTATCGACTCGAAACATCCCCCATACATAGAAACATAGAGAATAGGTGCAGGAGTTGGCCATTCAGCCCTTCGAGCCAACACCCAACACCGTCATTCAATATGATCATGGCTGATCATCCCCAATCAGTACCCCATTCTTGCTTTTTCCCCAAATCCCTTGATTCCGTTAGCCCTAAGAGCTAAATTAACTCTCTCTTGAAAACATCCAGTTAATTGGCCTCCACTGCGTTCTGTGGCAGAGAATTCCGCAGATTCACAAATATCTGGGTGAAAAAGTTTTTCCTCATCTCAGTCCAAAATGGCCTACCCCTTATTCTTAAACTGTGCCCCCTGGTTCTGGACTCCCCCAATATCGAGAACATCTTTCCTGCATCTAGCCTGTCCAATCCCTTAAGACGTTTATATAAAACGTAGAAACATAGAAACATAGAAAATAAGTGCAGGAGGAGGCCATTCGGCCTTTCACGCCAGCACCGCCATTCATTGCGATCATGGCTGATCGTCCGCTATCAATAACCCGTGCCTGCCTTCTCCCGATATCCCTTGACTCCCTAGCCCCTAGAGCTCCATCCAACTCTCTCTTAAATCCATCCCGTGATTTGGCCTCCACTACCCTCTGTGGCAGGGAATTCCATAAATTCACAACTCTCTGGGTAAAAACGTTTTTTCTCAGCTCAGTCTTAAATGACCTCCCCTTTATTGTAAGACTGTGGCCCCTGGTTCTGGACTCACCCAACATTGGGAACATTTTTCCTGCATCTAGCTTGTCCAGTCCTTTTATAATTTTATATGTTTCTATAAGATCCCCCCCTCATCCTTCTAAACTCCAGTGAATACAAGCCTAGTCTTTTCAATCTTTCTTCATATGACAGTCCCGCCATCCCAGGGATCAATCTCGTGAACCTACGCTGCCCTGCCTCAATCACAAGGATGTCCTTCCTCAAATTAGGAGACCAAAACTGTACACAATACTCCAGATGTGGTCTCACCAGAGCCCTATACAACTGCAGAAGAACCTCTTTACTCCTGTACTGAAATCCTCTTGTTATGAAGGCCAACATTCCATTTGCTTTCTTCACTGCCTGCTGTACCTGCACGCTAACTTTCAGTGACTGGTGTACAAGGACACCCAGGTCTCGCTATACCCCCCCCCCCCCCCCCCCCTAACCTAACCCCATTGAGATAATAATATGCCCCCTTGTTTTTGCTGCCAAAGTGGATAACCTCACATTTATCTATATTATACTGCATCTGCCACGCATCTGCCCACTCACTCAACCTGTCCAGGACCCCCTGCAACCTCCTAACGTCTTCTTCACAGTTCAAATTAGTGTTGCTCCTAATTCCCTCTTCCAAATGATTTATATATATATATATATGGTAAACAGTTGCAGCACTCCACTCGCCACTGCCTGCCATTCTGAAAAAGACCCGTTCACTCCTACTCTTTGCTTCCGGTCTGCCAACCAATTTTCTATCCATGTCAACACCCTACCCCCAATACCATGTGCTCTAATTTTAGTCACCAGTCTCCCGTGCGGGACCTGATCAAAGGCTTTCTGAAAGTCTAGATACACTACATCCACTGGCACCCCTTCATCCATTTTACTTGTCACATCCTCAAAAAATTCCAGAAGATTAATCGAGAATGATTTCCCTTTCATAAATCCATGTTGACTTGGACTAATCCTTTTACTGCTATCCAAATGATCCATTATTACCTCTTTAATAATTGACTCCAGCATCTTTCCCACCACTGAAGTCAGGCTAACTGGTCTGTAATTCCCTGTTTTTTCTCTCACTCCTTTCTTGAAAAGTGGGATAACATTAGCTATCCTCCAATCCACAGGAACTGATCCTGAATCTATTGAACATTGGAAAAAGATCACCAATATGTTTCTATAAGATCCCCTCTCATTCTTCTAAATTCCAGTGAATACAAGCCCAGTCGACACATTCTTTCATCCTTTCATCATATGTCAGTCTCAACCCATTTTTTTCATCATATATCAGTAATTCTATCCAGTGATGCTGCCTGTCTCGCTGAGTTACTGCAGGATTTTGTGTCTAATTCTCAACTACCCGCATTTCTTCAGGAACTGTGAGGAAAATGACCACCATTATTGAGAGAACAGCATGCGCCTTTGAGCTCTTCATACTTGATATTTAGTTGTTCTTGACAGGATCATATGTTAGTTATTTGAGCAGCTGCAGTAATCTCCATTCTACCTTTTATTGCCATTATCAAGTGCCTCCCACACCAAGACGCCGCACTCTATAGAGCTGATGGTTCGTTGTGCCCTTGGGTTGCGATGCGGCGTCATGCGTCTGGGTATTTTCCGTGCAGATCATTATTTTGTTTAGTTTAGAGATAACCCGCAGAATCAGGCCCTTCGGCCGACCAGTGATCCCTGCCCACTAAAGCTATTTACTCACATTAGGGACAATTTACAATTATACCAAGCCAATTAGCCCACAAACCAGTACATCTTTGCAGTGTGGGAGGAAACCGGAAATCCTGGGAAAAACCCGCACAGGTCATAAGATCATAAGTGATAGGAGCAGAATTAGGCCATTGGGCCCATCATGTGTGCTCCACCATTCAATCATGGCTGATCTATCTCTCCCTCCTAACCCCATTCTACTTCCTTCTCCCCATAACCCCTGACACGACTACTAATCACGGGAGAACGTACAGACAAGCACCCGTAGTCCAGATCGAACCCGGATCTCTGGCGACGTAGGGCAGCAACTCTACCGCCGCATCACCGTGTCGCCCTAATGATCTCAATTATGTATCTTACTCTGAAATGGTTATTTTGTGGTGGCACCTGGTGGCAACCCAAGGGCACAACGAACCATCGGCTCTATAGAGTGTGGCGTCTTGGTGTGGGAGGCACTCTTCACTGGATCGGTACCTGAGTTGGTATTTAAGGCCGGGCAACGCCCGTGACCTTGAGGGAGTAGGGAGCTGTATTAGAGAGAATAATCACGTCTAGTGCACACAGCTCGTGTCTGACTAGTTTTTGGCAGGAATCCTGCGAGCCCCCACTACACTGGTGATCCCCGACGCCCAGGAGTGTAATCCTGGAAGGGAAATTTGAAAAGAAAATGCATTCTGCCGCTGCCGCCTACCAGGCCGAAGTGGCCGAACTCAACGTGGTCTCCCTAAAGCTACCTACATTTTGGACCTTGCAGCCGGGGGTTTGGTTTCGACAGGCCGAATGCCAATTTTACATCCGCTGCGTTCAATAATTGGTAAGCGGCCTTGACCAGCAGACGGCCGGTCGGGTCATTCCTTACCTGGATAACCCGCAGGTCGTGGGTAAGTACGCAGGCCTCAAGGAGCTGCTGCTCCGGATCTACGGGCCAAGCCGAATGCAGCGCGCCTGTCAAGTCCTTAACAGCGACCGGATGCCCTCGGCCCTCATGAGCGAGATGCTCACGCTCATGGGTGATCACCTGCCCTGCCCGCTCTTTGAATTTACCTACCTGCAGCAGTTGCCGAGAGACATCCGCCGGCAGCTCGCGGGGGAGGGCTTTGGGGATCCGATTCAGCTAACGGCCCGCACTGATGAGCTGTGGCTTTCTCACCAGCAGCAGGTGGCTGCACTAGAATACCTGGAAACCGGAATCGCTGGACCGGATTGATTCAACGCCCTGGCAGGCCCAGCTACCCAGGACCACGCCCACAAGAGCCACAGACAAGACAAGTCGCACAGACAAGACAAGTCGCACTGGAGAGGAGGATAGCTGAGCAGGTCCCGGGGATCCAAGGAGCCGGATGTGGTGTTTTTACCACCAGCGCTGGGGTTCAGCGGCCTGCCAATCCCGCCAGCCATGTTAGTTTCTGGGAAACGGCAGAGCCGGCCGCCGATAGTCACTGTGGTGGCTGGTAGGATCCATTGACTATATACGTCTGGGACCGGCGCTCGGGGCTCAGGTTTTGGTGGATACGGGGGCGGAGGTCAGCATATTGCCCCCATCTGGACTCGACCTTCGTGCTGGTAAGAGGGCCCCCCCCCCCATTAACTGCTGCGAATGGCAGTTCAATCCACACATATGGCGTCCGCACGGTTCCTGTCATTTTCGGCGTGTGCCATTTCACCTGGCCATTCATCATCGTGTACGTGGCCCAGCCGCTGTTGGGCGCAGATTTCTTGCGGGCGCAGTCGCTCCTCGTGGACGCGAGGGGCCAACGTCTCGTCACGCGTCAACTTTTGAGAAGATCTCCTTGCGCTCTACTGTGCCCACCATGCCGGTCACTAACCCTGTAGCGACGGTGGACAATGTCTACGCCCAGGTACTGGCTGAGTTTCCGGACATCGTCACCCCCAAGTTTTGCTCGGCCTGCCTGAGGCACGGTGTCATGCACCAAATTCTGACATCGGGTCCACCGGCCCGCACCCGTAGGCTCGCTCCTGCTTCGGAGTATGGAGGCCATGGGTATCGTTCGACGCTCCAACAGCCCATGGGCCTCCCCGCTGCATGTACCGAAGGTGTCCGGCGGCTGGGGGCCGTGCGGGAACTACCGCCACCTTAATGAGGCCACTACCACTGACCGTTATCCTATTCGCCACATACAGGACTTCTCAGCACATCTGGCCGGGGCTAGGTTCTTCTCCAAGATCCACCTTGTCCGGGGATATCACCAGATTCCCATGTCACCGGAGGATGTCCCCAACACGGCAATTATCACCCCGTTCGGGTTGTTCGAGTTCCTGCGGATGCCCTTCGGCCTTAAGAATGCCACGCAGGCCTTTCAGTGCCTGATGGGCACAATGGTGTGCGGGCTCGACTTCCTGTTTGTCTACTTGGACGACATCCTGGTGGCAAGTCGCTCGCGAGAGGAACAATGTGCCCACCTGCGTCTAATCTTCCAGTGCCTCAGTGACCATGGCCTCATAATTAATCCTGGCAAGTGCCAATTCTGCCTTCGGGCCATCAACTTCCTGGTTCATCGGGTGACACGGCACGGAGCAGGGCCTCTGCCGGACAGGGTTGAGGCAAGCCGCCAGTTCCCGAGGCCTGCTACGGTACATGGCCTCTGGGAGTTCGTAGGGATGTTCACATTTTACCACCGGTTCGTTCCGGCGGCTGCCAAACGTTTGCGGACGTATTTCCAGTTGCTGACGGGCAAGCAGTGGCAGGTACAGTGGGACACTGTCGCCACAGCGGAGTTTGAAGGGGCGAAGGAGGCCTTGGCTCGGGCGACTATGCTTGTGCATCCATCGGCCGACGCCCCCACAGCCCTTACCGTGGATGTCTCGGACTCTGCGATCGGCGACGTTTTGGAACTGTCCGTTAACGGCCGTTGGCGGCCTCTCGCCTTCACCTGCGCGCTGCGCTACAGCGCTTTTGACCGGGAGTTGCTCGCCTTGCACCTTGCAGTGCGGTACGTCCGGTACTTCCTCGAGGGCCGTTCCTACGTAGCCTCTCACATTTGCTTTTGCGATTGCAAAATTTGCTATTTTAACAGCTGGCGGCCATTTTGGAGTATACAATGGACGTCCGACACATCACCGGGAAATACAACCTTGTGGCGGATACTTTGTCCCGTCCGGCAATTGCAGCCGTGTTTACCCTGGCCTCGGGAATATATTACTCCACCTTGGCGGCGGCCCAGATGGCGGGCGATGAGATGCCGACGTACCGCACCGCGATCGCTGACTTGGTACTTGAGGACATGCCATTGGGTCCCTCGGGTTCCATCCTCTGTGACATATCCACGGGTCGGCCAAGGCCTATCGTTCCCGCGGCCTGGCGCTGTCGCGTCTTTGTGGTGATCCATGGGCTGGCCCACCCATCCATCCGGGCCATGGTCGCTATGGTGGCCGCAGGGTTTATGTGGCACGGACTTCGGAAGCAGGTCGCTTGCTGGGCCCGGAGGTGCATCACCTGCCAGATATCAAAAGTGCATAGACACGTCCGGGCGCCAGTTCAAGACTTCGCAGTGCCACGTCGGTGGTTCGATCACATACACGTGGACGTCGTGGGGCCACTGCCGCCGTCCCAGAGCGTTTCACACCTGCTTACGGTGGTTGACCGTTTTACGCGGTGGCCAGAGGCCATCCCGCTCACGGACACTTCAACTCAGTCGTGCGCTCGTGCCTTCGTGGCAACTTGGTTTGCCTGCTTTGGGGTTCCACTTCGCATCATGGCCCGCCTGTTGGGGACCCAGCTCCACCAGTTGACAGCGTACCATACCCAGTCAAATGGGTTGGTGGAGTGGTTCCACCGCTATCTGAAGGCCACACTGAAGGCTCGTCTCACAGGCCCTGGGAGGATGGACGAGTTGTCGTGGGTCCTGTTGGGGTTTCGGACGGCGCCCAAGGAGGATCTGTCAACGTCCTCCGCGGAGTTGGAATATGGTGCTCCACTCACCGTCCCCGGGGAGTTTGTCCCAGCTACTGATGGGTCCCAGGAACCCCTGTCATTGGAGCTGATTCGCTTGCGGGAGGGGGGCGGCACCCTGTCTCCGATCCCAACGTCGCGTTATGGAGTGGCCCCTTCCCATGTGCCACTGCCGCTGATGGGCTGTCTGTGCGTTTTTCTTCGTCGTGACTCCCACAAGTCACCCTTGCAGCACCCGTATGAAGGTCCCTTTCGCTTGCTGCGGCACGGGCCTACGACATTTGATTTGGACTTGGGAGGCCGGCGTGAAACTGTGTTGTGGCTCGTTTGAAATTGGCCCACTTGGACCTGGGCGAGCCAGTCCGTGTGGCTCAACCGCCCCGTCGCGGGCGTCCGCCGTCCTGGGCTCCCGGAGATTCTTCCGAACTGAGCAAGCCCCCGGGGCGTGGGATCTCTGCGTTCGGGCCGCCTCGTTCGGTTTCCCATCCGGTTCGGTGCCTCTGGTTCTGGGGAGGGTTCATGTGGCGGCACCTGGTGGCAACCCAAGGGCACAACGAACCATCGGCTCTGGAGGGCGGCGTCTTGGTGCGGGAGGCGCTAGTCACGGGGTCGGTACTTGAATTGGTATTTAAGGCCTGGCAACGCCCGTGACCTTGAGGGAGTAGGGAGCTATATTGGAGAGAATAAACACGTCTACTGCACACATAGAAACATAGAAACATAGAAATTAGGTGCAGGAGCAGGCCATTTGGCCCTTCGAGTCTGCACCGCCATTCAATATGATCATGGCTGATCATCCAACTCAGTATCCTGAGGCATAGAGTATCCAACTCTATGCCTTCTCTCCATACCCCCTGATCCCTTCAGCCACAAGGGCCACATCCAACTCCCTCTTAAATATGGCCAACGAACTGGCCTCAACTACCTTCTGTGGTTTTCTCATCTCGGTCCTAAAAGACTTCCCCCTTATCCTTAAACTGTGACCCCTTGTCCTGGACTTCCCCAACATCGGGAACAATCTTCCTGCATCTAGCCTGTCCAACCCCTTAAGAATTTTGTAAGTCTCTATGAGATCACCCCTCAATCTTCTAAATTTCAGCGAGTACAAGACAACTGGTGTCCGACTAGTTTTTGGCTGGACTCCCGCGAGTCCCCGCTACACTTTGTGGATATTTCCAGTAATATCACTTGGCATACACAGGTATATTTTGCATTTAAGATTACCAGTGTAAGTCCAAATTATGTCATATCTGAAGAGTAATAATGTTAAAAAGTCACACGTTCATATCTCACTTGCTGATCTTGCCTAATTTGCTGTTTAGTTGCATTTGAATGATCATTACCCAATGATGAAGAGAGCAGCATAACTGTATGATATAACACCCCCCCCCCCCCCCACCCCCACTCCTGAGCACAAACCTGTAATTAAGTTGTGTTTTACAGCTCGTACAACTGCAACTGAATTTTGAATGTATTTTTTTTAATTCCTCTTGGAAAGATTAGGTGCCTGCAACGATAATTTTGATTTAAGCTTCACTGAGATGCTGCTTCCATTTGCTGTGTGAATGATAGTTTGTGAAGTGGATCATTAAGTTGGGAAAGAGGAATAAAGTTACTGGAGTGGGTTACGAATGAGGATGAAACTTGACATCCATTTTATTCATTAACAAATATTGGCCTCGTATTGTGCTCTTCAGAACACCACAGGTTGTCACTAAGTAGCCTCAAGTGGCAGTGTAATCGATGCATTTGCAGCTATGTATCTGCAATATCAATGCATAAATATGGATAATTTAGTGAATTTCATTTTGAAGTGTTTCTTTTTTTGTCTTGGGAACTGCAGAAACTATATGTGGAGAGAACTGGCACTTAGTGGGAAACTCGTGCCTGACAATCACCAATGTAAAAAATGACTACGATAATGCAAAACTGTTCTGCAGAGGTCAGAAAGCTGCATTAGTTTCACTGACGTCACAGAAGAAAGTTGAATTTCTTCTGAAGGAATTAAAGATCATGCACATGTTGGTGAGTAAAATGCTCCAAACAGATTTGATTTGAGATTAGATTAAAACAATCTGTTTTTTCCCCCCCCCCATTGTGGCTGATATATTTTTAGTTGCGACTTCAAAAATGTAACTTCTTGAAATCTAAAATAAATGACGAAAAGAATATTGCCAATTATGAGAGGAATAGATCGCACAGAGTCGCTTGCCCAGTGTAGGGAAATCGAGAGCCAGAGGACATAGGTTTTAGGTGAGGGGGGTAATGATTTAATAGGCGATAGACATTGGACAATGGGTGCAGGAGTAGGCCATTTGGCCCTTTGAGCCAGCACCGCCATTCAATGTGATCATGGCTGATCATCCCCAATCAGTACCCCGTTCCTGCCTTCTCCCCATATCCCCTGACTGCGCTATTTTTAAGACTCTCTCTTGAAAGCATCCACAGAACCTGCCTCCACCGCCCTCTGAGGCAGAGAATTCCACAGATTCACCATTTTCTGTGAGAAAAAGTGTTTCCTCGTCTCCGTTCTAAATGGCTTACTCCTTATTCTTAAACTGTGGCCCCTGGTTCTGGACTCTCCCAACATCGGGAACATGTTTTCTTCCTCGAGCGTGTCCAAACCCTTAACAATCTTATATGTTTCAATAAGATCCCCTCTCATCCTTCTAAACTCCAGAGAGTACAAGCCCAGCTGCTCCATTCTCTCAGCATATGACAGTCCCGCCATCCCGGGAATTAACCTTGTAAACCTACGCTGCACTCCCTCAACAGCAAGAATGTCCTTCCTCAAATTAGGGGATCAAAACTGCACACAATACTCCAGGTGTGGTCTCACTAGGGCTCTGTACAACTTCAGAAGGACCTCTTTGCTCCTATATTCGATTCCTCTTGTTATAAAGGCCAAGATGCCATTCACTTTCTTCACTGCCTGCTGTACCTGCATGCTTACTTTCATAGACTGATGTAGAAGGACCCCCAGATCCCGTTGTACTTCCCCTTTTACCAACTTGACGCCATTTAGATAGTAATCTGCCTTCCTGTTTTTGATACCAAACCTCATATTTATCCGCATTAAACTTCATCTGCTATGCATCTGTCCACTCCCCCAACCTGTCCAAGTCACCCTGCATTCTTGTAGCATCGTCCTCACAGTTCACACTGCCACCCAGCTTTGTGTCATCTGCAAATTTGCTAATGTTACTTTGTATCCATTCATCCAAATCATTGATGTATATTGTAAATTGTATATTGTAAATAGCTGTGATCCCAGCACCGAGCCTTGCAGTACCGCATTAGTCACTGCCTGCTATTCTGAAAGGGACCCGTTAATCCTTACTCTTTGTTTCCTGTCTGCCAACCACTTCTCTATCCATGTCAGCACTCTACCCCCAATACCATGTGCCCTCATTTTGCACACTAATCTCCTATGTGGGACCTTATCAAATGCTTTCTGAAAGTCCAGGTACACTGGTTCTCCCTTGTCCATTTTCCTAGTTACATCTTCAAAAAATTCCAGAAGATTAGTCAAGCATGATTTCCCCTTCGCAAATCCATGCTGACTCAGACCGATCCTGTTACTGCTATCCAAATGTGCGGCTATCTCATCTTTTATAATTGACTCCAGCATCTTCCCCATCACCGATGTCAGGCTAACTGGTCTATAATTCCCCGTTTCCTCTCTGCCGCCTTTCTTAAAAAGTGGGATAACATTAGCTACCCTCCACATAATCCACAGGAACTGATCCTGAGTCTATAGAACATTGGAAAATTATCACCAATGCATCCACGATTTCTAGAGCCACTTCCTTAAGTACCCTGGGATGTAGACCATCAGGCCCTGGGGATTTATCAGCCTTCAGTCCTATCATTCTATCGAACACCATTTCCTGCCTAATGTGGATTTCCTTCAATTCCTCTGTCACCCCAGATCCTCTGGCCACTACTATATCAGGAAGATTATTTGTGTCCTCCTTAGTGAAGACAGATCCAAAGTACCTGTTCAACTCATCTGCCATTTCCTTGTTCCCCATAATAAATTCACCTTTTTAGGTCTTCAAGGGTCCAACTTTGGTCTTAACTAATTTTTTCCTCTTCTCATACCTAAAGAAGCTTTTACTATCCTGCTTTATCTTCTTGGCTAGCTTACCTTCATACCTCATCTTTTCTTCCCGTATAGGAACTTGAGGGGTACCTTTTTCACACAGAGTGGTGGGTGTATGGAACGAGCTTGAGTGGTTGAGGGAGGTACTATCACAACGTTCAAGAAACATTTAGACAGGGACATAGGACACGTTTAGAGGGATATGGGCCAAACACAGGCAGGTGGAGCTAGTGTCAATGGGGCAGGTTGGCTGGTGTGGGCAAGTTGGGTGGAAGGGCTTGTTTCCACACTGTATGACTTTATGACTCTGCAGGTTTGTTGATAATGCCAAGATTAGTTAGCGAGCAAGCTGGTAGGTTAGAGCGAGTGAGAGGTGTGGAAAATCAAGGTGGTCAGGGGGATTGGCAATGCTGGAAATGGGTGAAAGGACACACGGTCTTAAATGAAGATTCCTGGATGAAGAAATGGGTAGTGAGGCAGTAGTGGCAAAAGAAAAATACATAGTTGTCTTGAGTTCATTAAGATAGGGATATAGGAGACAGCTGAGGTCTGATCATTTTACGCAAAATTGGGAATTTCAGAAAGGATGGTGAAAACGTGGCAGGGAGTAGAACTAGGAGGAGAGAAGGGATCAGAGGAAAGCGAAGGAGAGAGATTAGGAGGGGTATTCCAATCCAAGAGATGTTGGAGTTTGTGAACTTTGATGTTTGAAAGATGCATTGTATAATAGTTGGGAAGACATGAGAAGTAGCAGTAATGTTGAATTCATTCATTCAAGTGATTTAGGAACCAATATATTTACTGTCCTTACCACCCAGTTGGCTTTGATCATCATCTGAGGGGTTTAGTGGGTGGACCTCAGGGGGAAAAAACTGTGCCTGGGATAGTTTCTGTGCCGTTTGCAGGGAATGTCGTGCATGTTAACAGTGGCGCATATGTTTACCATTGCAGAACAAAGGCAACATATCCCCTTGGGTTGGGTTACGGAAAATAAATGTTTCTTATTGGTGCTGGGAAGATATGTCACCCTTCACAAACACATCACTACAATGGATGATGGAGGAGCCAAGTGATGCAGGATTTTGTGGCTATATGGCAGAACCAAACTATGCCGGCTTGAAAGCAGCAACCTGCATCAACTTAGTGAATGGAAGTGTATGTGAAAGACCAGGTGAGTTTTCTGGCAAGTCAGTTTAGTTTGTCATGTGTACCGTGGTACAGTGAAAAGCTGTTGTCGCGTGCTCACCAGTCAACGGAAAGACAATACACAATTACAATCGAGCCATTCACAGTGTGCAGATCTGTGGGAGAAGGGATTTGAAGGAACAATAGTCGCATTTAAGAGCTTTTAGTCTGGGAAAAGCTTACATTATAGATACAGTGTAGAACGAGGCCCTTTGGGCCACCGAGGCCATTCCGACCAGTGATCCCCGCACACTAACACAATCCGACACACTAGGGGCAATTTACAATTTTACCAAACCGATACGTCTTTGGAGTGTGTGCGGGGTACCCGGAGAAAACCCATGCAGGTCACGGGGAGAACATACAAACTCCAAACAGACAGCACCTGTAGTCAGGATTGAACCCGGGACTCTGGCGATGTAAGGCGACAACTTACTGCACCACTGTGCCGCCCTGCTTGTTGAGCTCATAGGGAAGGAAATTCAAATATCGCTGGAACTGAAGTCGTACTACTTTTATTCACAGCAAACCACAGCACCAATCAGTGCCGCACACCTTGTGCTTTGAGGACAGGATGCAGTGAATGTACAACTGGCAACTCGGAGTGTATGTGGTGCAGCAACATGAAGCAGTGTGTTGATGCCAATGCTTATGTGGCTTCGTTTCCTTTTGGCCAGTGCATGGAATGGTCTACTTCCAACAATTGTTCACGTAAGTGAAAGCAAATCCTGTAATGTCATTGAGTTAGAGAGTGATACAGCGTGGAAACAAGCCCTTCGGTCCAACTTGTCCACACCCGTTGGCCAACGCGTCCAATCTACACTAGTCCCATCTGCTTGCATTTGGCCTATATCCCTCAAAACCTATCCCATCCATGTACCTGTCTAAATGTTTCTTAAATGTTGTGAGGGCACTTGCATTGTTTATGATTGTTGTCACAATGTCCGTATAAACCACAGTGTTACTATTTATTTACAGTCAAGTTTAAGATATTCATTTAACAAATCTCTGATCCCTTGAGTGTGTAAGAAGGAACTGCAGATGCTGGTTTAAACTGAAGATTGAAACAAAAAGCTGGAGTAACTCATCGGGACAGGCAGCATCTCTGGAGAGAAGGAATGGGTGACATTTCAGGTCGTCCTTTATCATCGTAACTTTTTTGCATATCTTTCATTCATTGTTCTTTGTCTCTCCACATCGCCGTCTATATCTCTTGTTTCCCTTATCCCCAACTAGTCGGTGAAGAAGGGTCTCGACCCGTAACGTCACCCATTCCTTCTCTCCAGAGATGCTGCCTGTCCCACTGAGTTACTCCAGCTTTTTGGGTCTATAGAAACATAGAAAATAGGTGCAGGAGGAGGCCATTCGGCCCTTCGAGCCAGCACCCCCATTCATTGTGATCGTGGCAGATCGTCCCCAAGCAATAACCCGTGACTGCCTTCTCCCCATATCCCTAGATTCCAATAGCCCCTAGAGCTCTATCTAACTCTCTCTTAAATCCATCCAGTGATTTGGCCTCCACTGCCCTCTGTGGCAGGGAATTCCACAAATTTACAACTCTCTGGATGAAAAGGTTTTTTCTCACCTCAGTCTTAAATGGCCTCCCCTTTATTCTAAGACTGAGGCCCCTGGTTCTGGACTCACCCAACATTGGGAACATTTTTCCTGCATCTAGCTTGTCCAGTCCTTTTATAATTGTATATGTTTCTCTAAGATCCCCCCTCATCCATCTAAACTCCAGTGAATACAAGCCTAGTCTTTTCAATCTTTCCTCATATGACAGTCCTGTCTCGTGAACCTACGCTGCACTGCCTCAATCACAAGGATGTCCTTCCTCATATTAGGAGACCAAAACTGTACACAATACTCCGGATGTGGTCTTACCAGAGCCCTATACAACTGTAGAGAACCTCTTTACTCCTACACTGAAATCCTCTTGTTATGAAGGCCAACATTCCATTAGCTTTCTTCACTGCCTGCTGTACCTGCACGCCAACATTCAGTGACTGGTGTACAAAGACACCCAGGTCTCGCTGTACCTCCCCCTTACCTAAACTAACCCCTATGAGATAATCTGCCCCCTTATTTTTGCCGCCAAAGTGGATAACCTCACATTTATCTATATTTTTACTGCATCTGCCACATATCTGCCCACTCACTCAACCTGTCCACATCACCCTGCAACCTCCTATCATCCTCTTCACAGTTCACACTGCCACCCAGCTTTGTGTAATCTGCAAACCTGCTAGTGTTGCTCCTAATTCCCTCTTCCAAATCATTAATATATATGGTAAACAGTTGCGGCCCCAACACCGAGCCTTGCGGCACTCAACTCGCCACTGCCTGCCATTCATCCATTTTATTTGTCACATCCTCAAAAAGTTCCAGAGATTAGTCAAGCATGATTTTCCTTTCATAAATCCATGCTGACTTGGCCTAATCATTTTACTGCTATCCAAATGCCCATTATTACCTCTTTAATAATTGACTCTTCTGATCCCATGAGGTTTAGTAGTCATCACTGTGTAATGAATTTGATTTGCTTAAATTCTGTTTTTCTTTGCTTTTATGTGCATTGGTAATTGTCCAATTTGCTGAATGCTTTTATTGTGCATTGGTGAATTTGGAGTTTATCTCTCTCTGTTGGCCCATCTTGCAGCTTCTTTGTTACTTTATCTGATTTCCCCTGTAGTAAGTCAAACACCAAACACAGCAGATGCTGGAGATCTGGTATGAAAATGGAACTGGGTACTATTAACCTGACATAGCAGATATTCCATGTGAATATGTACCATTACTTATGGCAGTGCCTAATTTTCAGAAGTTTTGCAATCTATTTGCTTAATGTCTTCTACACGTCAACTAAAATGATGAGCAAAATCAGATATACCACTTCTTCATCTTTCGTTCTTCTTTGAGGGGTACCAATTGCAGTATTTTTCAGATGTTCTATTATTTGACAAACTACATGTCAGTGATTGAGCCAGTAATATTGTTGGTGTTTCAAGCCAAATTCAGCATCAACTGAGGGCTTTATCAGGAAGATCTGCATTTATTGTCTCTGTATTTTTCCTTGAGGCGGTAGTTTTGACTGGTATTGGTATTAGCTTTTTATTGTCACTTGTACCAAGATACAGCAAAAATCGTTAACCTTCTGTACAACCTTTGGTCAAGTTACTCCACAGTTGTGTTGGACAAAAAATGCCAGGATACAGAAGAAAATGCAGATGCTGGAATCTTCAGTTTAGTTTAGTTAGGAGACACAGCATGGCTGCAGGCCCTTCGGCCCACCGAGTCCATGCCGACCAACAATCACCCAGTCACCAGTCCAATCCTACAAAGTATGCACAATTTACAGAAGCTAATTAATCTGTGCATGTTTGGAATGTCGGGGGAAACTGGGGCACCACACGATCACAGGAAGGACGTACAAACTCCATGCAGGCAGCATGCGTAGTCACGATCAAACATGGGTCTCTGGCGCTGTAAGGCAGCAGCTCTGCCGCTGCACCGCTGTGCTGCTTAACACAAAGTGGTGGAGGAACTCAGCAAGTCAGGCAGCACCTGCAGAGGGAATGGACAAATGATGTTTCGTCACCTGCCCATTCCCTCTATAAAATTCAAGGACGTTGACATTCCCAGTTGTAAGACCAGGAGCGCCTACAAAGTCACATAAGATATTGATGTCGGAGTATGCTATTTGGTCTATGTGCCTGTTCGGCATTCATTTCTAAAAACAGATTTGTGCCTTAAATATTCTCAGGAGAGCCTGAGCTCTGCATCCCTCTTGGGCAGAGAATTCCAAAAATTCACATTTTGATGAATTTAGTTTACCTTTAGTTTACTTTAGAGATACAGCACAGAAAGAGGCCCTTTGGCTCACCGGGTCTGTGCCGGCCAGTGATCCCCGCATATTGATCCCTCCGCTACACACACTGGGGACAATTTTCATATTTACCTACAGGTTTACCTACATACCTGTACGCCTTTGGAGTGCGGGAGAAAAGCGGAGACCCCAGGGAAAACCCATGCAGGTCACGGGGGGAACGTACAAACTCCATACAGACAAGCATCCGTGGTCAGGATGGAACCCGGGTCTCTGGCGCTGTAAGGCAGCAACTCTACCGCTGCGCCACCGTGACGCCAAAGTTTCTATCCACTTGTCTTCAAATTGCAACATGACTTCCCAACTTTTATTCTCAACAATCGACTAATGAAAACACGAATATGTAGTATTGAATTCTGTCCTTCCCACCCCTATCTATGTTGTTGACACTTTCTGAGAGCCATAGATTTGTGCTCTAAGATCCTTTTGTACAGCAATGCTCCGAAGGTTCATAAGTGACCGGAGCAGAATTAGGCCATTTGGCCCCTCAACTCTACTCCGCCATTCAATCATGGCTGTTCTATCTTTCCCTCTCAACCACAGTCTGCTGCCTTCTCTCCATATCCCCGACATCCTTACTAATCAAGAGTTCTTGCCTTATACTGTATAATTTCCTCCTGCATTTCACCTTCCAATATGCAACAGTTTACACTTGTCCGGATTAAACTCCATCTGCTATTTCCAACTGACATGTACATTTGATAACCTTCTACCCTGTCCACCAATTTCTGTGTCATCTGCAAACTTGTTAATCAGATCACCTAGATGAATATGTATTACAGACAGTAGAGATCCCTGCATTGATCCTTGTGGAACACCACTGGTCACACAACTAGAGGGGGAAAACCACCCCATCCACCACTATCTTCAGTCCCTTATGACCAAGCCAATTTTGTATTCCCATTTACCAAAGCACTGTGGATCCTATGTGACTGTGTATCATGACCCGAAAAATCATTCATTCCTTTTCTCCAGAATTTCTGCCTGTCCCGCTGAGTTACTCCAGCATTTTGTGTCTATCTTTAATTTATCAAGTGTTCTTCTCCACATAATACTCAGGCATTTTCCTACCACTGTTAACCCAGGCTAACTGATTGGTAGTTCCCCATTTCTTTCTACCTCCATTCTTTAAGGGTAGGGTTACATGTGCTATTTTATCACTTGTGGAATTCTATGGAATTTTGAAAAGATGGCATCTGTTATATCCATAACGACGAACTTCAAAACACTTAGATGTGGGCCATCACGTCCTGGATTTATTTACTTCTAGTCCCTTTTCCAGTACAGATTATTTTATGATTGATGATATCTTCCATTTCCTTGTTCACTCCTCTGTGCTCCTGAGCTCTTAAGATCTGGATAGTTTTCAAGAGAAGGCACAAAGTGCTGGAGTAACTCAGCAGGTCAGTCATTACCCCTGGAGAACATGGATAGGTGACGTTTCTGGCTGGGACCTTTCTCCAGACTGATTTGGATTATTGGATAGTTATTGAACTAACTTAGAAGACTGTCTGCCATCGTTTTCACGGGCCAGCGTATTATATTTTAATACCTGGCTTGACATTGTAATCAGATGTACTCTCGAGTTGCTACAAAATGAAACTACATACATAACACCACAAATCAAGTCACAGTTCATTAAACCGTGAATCCAGCTTTTCTGAAGGGCTACCCTTCACCACTTCAAGTAACGTGCAGGAATGATGTGTCTTGTCACCGTTTAGTTTAGCTTAAGTGTTACGACTCCCGAATGCAGGTACTTCAGAGCCGCGTAACATAGTCAAAAACCAGGCTCAAGTTCAAGAAAATAGTCTTTTATTTAGTTAAAACCCAAACCTGATTCAAACAACCCAGTCAAGGACAAAAATAAACTAATAAACAAAGATAACAGTGCTCCAGCCAGCCTCGCAATGGGCCGTCGAACTAGAGTCTCTAACCTGCCTAAATGGAAATAACCCTGAAACAAAATACACGAAAACCCTCAGGTCAGCCCTTATCCGTCCCAATTCAATATTAATTGACAAATGTAGGTAATAGTACATAAAGTTCTATGCCACGTGGCCAGGCCTCCTGCAGTTCAAACCACAGTCATGTTCATGAGTCAGGGTCGACGAAGAGAGAGAGAGTTCTGGGAGACTCCTGGTATTTAAGCTTTCAATGAGTCACCCTTCACCTGACGCAGCTTGGCCAATCGGGTACAGGAGCTCTTAACCCCTTGATTCCTGACTCCCAGCCACGGGGCCTGCACTCAGGAGAGAAACAAAAGAGTTAAGTACATGGCATTCACCAGGGGGGTGGAAGTACCAATCATAAGTTAAAGATACATCACGGAAACAGGCCCACCGTGTCCGCACTGACCAGCGATCCCTGCACACTCGCACTATCCTACACACACTTGGGACAATCTACATTTACACCACGCAGATTAACTTACAAATCGTTATGTTTAGGAGTGTGGGAGGAAACCACAGTTATCGGGGAAAACCCACGTGGGTCACAGGGAGAATGTACAGACACTCCGTACAGACAGCACCCGTAGCCAGGTTCGAACCCGGGTCTCTTGCGCTGTAAAGCAGCAACTCTAGCGCTTTGCCACCGTGCCGCCCTGTGGACCACAAGTTCTATGAGTTTGTTGTTGTGTATCTTTCAAATGAAAGTGATTAATGTATATTTTCTTAATTACCAGCTTGACAGCGGAGAAGGCTGAAGTGTATTAATAAATTACAACATTAAACATAGTGCTGTCCATTATTGACTCTTGAAAGCAATTAAATCAGTTTTTATAACATTTATTAGCCATCTTATCTCATGCACACGCTAATAAATGTATTATTAGCTCACCTGTACTCACTCATCACTTGCCATGCTTTGGCCCACTGTAAACTCTCTTTTCCCACTTCCACTTCCCTCACATACAATCAGTCCGATGAAGGTTTCCAACCCAAAAAGTCACCATCCATTTCACCCCACAGGTGCTGTCTCTCATGATTTTGTATCTCTATAAGATAATCCTCCTGCTCCTTGGAATAGAGACCCAGCCTACTCAACCTCTCCCTATAGCTCACACCCTCTAGTCCTGGCAACATCCTCGTGAATCTTTTCTGAACCTTTTCAAGTGTGACAATATTTTTCCATTAACATGCTACCCAGAACGGAACACAATATTCTAAATGCGGCCTCACGAATGTATTTTATAAGTGCAACATGACCTTCTAACTTCTATACTGAATACTCTGACTGCTGAAGGCCAAAGTATTGGCCTTTTTTGACCACCTTATCTACCTGCAACTCGACCTTCAAGGAACCCTGCACCTGTACGCCTAGATCTCTATGCTCTACAACGCTACCCAGAGGCCTACCATTTACGGTGTAGGTCCTGCCCTTGTTCGACATCCCAAAATACAACACTTCACACTTCTCTGTATTAAATTCCATCAACCATTCCTCAGCCCACCTGGCCAATCGATCCAGATCCTGCTGCAATCTTTCACAACAATCTTCACTTTCTGCAAAAACACTCACTTTTGTATCATCAACAAACTTGCTAATCTTGCCCTGTATGTTCTCATCTAAATCATTGATGTAGATGACAAACATAACGGGCCCAACTCCGAACCCTGGGGCACACCACTAGTCACAGGCCTCCAGTCTGAGAAGCAACTTTCCACCATCACCCTCTGCTTCCTTCCATGGAGCCAAGTTGCTATCCATTCAGCTATCTCTCCTTGGATCCCATGCGATCTAACTTTCCAGAGCAGCCTACCATGTTGAACGCCTTACTGAGATCCATGTACAAACATCTACAGATCTTCCCTCATCAACCCTTTTTGGTCACGTCTTCAAAGAAATCAATCAGATTTGTGAGACATGGCCACGTACAAGACCATGCTGACTATCATTAATCAGCCCATGCCCATCCAAATGCCTGTATATCCTATCCCTCAGAATACGCTCCAGTAATGTACCAACTACTGATATTAAGCTCACTGCATTCCCAGCATTTTCCCTGCAGCTCATCTTGAAAAGAGGCAAAACATTTGCCACCCTCCAGTCTTCCGACACCAGTCTCCTGTATTAAAGGATGACCAGGAAATTTCAACCAGGGCTCCCGCAATTTCCTCTCTAGTTTCCCACAATGTCCTCTGATATATTGCGTGCTATCCAGTCAGCAGGAAGATTACATTATTACAATCTAGTTGTCCACCGTGCACAGATACAGGGTAAAGGGAATAATGTTTAGATAAAGCCCATCTACAATGAGGTAATGGTAGCTCAGGACCACTCTGTTGATGGGGCCAGAAAATATATTAGAGATTCAAAATGAGACTTTGAAAATGTAAACAGTTGATGTATACAAGATATGAATAGCTCAAGAGGATGTACTTGTAAAAGCTGTCAGTACTTCAAGTATATATCATCAGTCTGAAGAAGGGTCTCGACCCGAAACGTTGCCTATTTCCTTTGCTCTGTAGATGTGCCTCACCCGCTGAGTTTCTCCAGCATTTTTTGTCTACCTTTGATTTTCCAGCATCTGCAGTTCCTTCTTAAAACATATCATCAGATCTGGATTGGTTACCAGATAGATTGTTAAAATAGATTGTCTGAATGACAATATGGTGGCAAGTTTTCAAGGGATAAAAAGGGAGAATATGTTTCTTTTCCATTTAGTACAGGAGTTCATGGACCAGAGTGAAAAGATGTTGTAAAGTAATATGGCATGGAAACAGGCCTTTGTCCAAACTTGTCTGCACCGACCAACATGTCCCATGTACAGTAATCTCACCTGCCTGCATTTGGCCCATGTCCCTCCAAACATGCCCTGTGCATGTACCTGTCTAAATGTTTCTTAAATGTTGCAATAATAACTACCTACTCCAGCAGCTCATTTCATACACCTACCACCCATTGTGTGAAAAAGGTTACCCCTCACGTTCCTATTAAATCTCTCCCTCTTCACCTTAAATCTGTGTCCTCTGATTCTCCAACTGTGTACAGACAACAAATAGCCATGGGGACAGCTTGTATCAATGATTGCCATTGTTGCTGTTCAATTAAAATGCACATTCTCCAAAGCCTTGTTTGGTTTCCTTATCGACCTTTACTCTTCGATTAGCATTGAGTTGAGGAAATGTTCCAACAAATATTGGCTGTTGGTATCATCTGTCAGTGGATTGGATGCAAAGTTTAGTTTATTTAGTTTAGAGATACAGCATGGAAATAAGCCCTTCACCCCACCAACTCTGTGCCGGCCAACGATCCCCGTACACTAACACTATCCAACACACTAGGTACAATTTACAATGTTACCAAAGCCAATTAACCTACAAACCTATACATCTATGGAGTGTGGGAGGAAACCCATGCAGGTCAAGGGGAGAAAGTACAAACTCCATACAGACAGTACCTGTAGTCAGGATCGATCTTGGGTCTCTGGTGCTATGAGGCAGCAACCCTACCGCAGCACCACCATGTCACCCCCTGCTTCTAGTTTCTTCACTAGAAAATTTAATGTTCATTGATAATGACAGGAAATGAGTTGATCCTTGGTGCCAGAAAGATTCGAACATGAAACAGTACAGGAACTGACCCTTAGGCCCATGATGTCTGTGGTGAACATAATGCCACAGCCTGGCTAGTGTGGATGTGGAGAGGATGTTTCCACTAGTGGGAGGGTCTGGGACCAGAGGCCATAGCCTCAGAATTAAAGGATGTTCCTTTAGAAAGATGATGAGGAATTTCTTTAGTCAGAGGGTGGTGAATCGGTGGAATTCTTTGCCACAGAATGCTGTGGAGGCCAGGTCAGTGGATATATTTAAGGCAGAGATTGATTATTGATTAGTACAGGTGTCAGGGGTTATGGGGAGAAGGCAGGAGAATGGGGTTAGGAGGGAGAGATAGATCAGCCACGATTGAGTGACGGAATAGACTTGATGGGCCGAGTGGCCTAATTCTGCTCCTATCACATGAATTTATGATCCTTATCTGTCTGAACATAATCCATATCCCTCCATTCTCTGCACATCCAGATGCCTATCCGAAAGTTTCTGAAATGTCAATTCCGTGTGAGCCTCCACCTCTACCCTCACCTCTCCAGGCACCCACCACTCACTGTAAAAAAAAACCTTGCCCATCATATCACCTTCTCACCTTAAAGCTATATCCTCTAGTCCTGCAACATAGATTCTGACTGTCTATCTGTGGCTCTCGTAAATTTTTTACATTTCTATCAGGTCTCCGCACAATCTCCAGAATCCCAGAGAAAACAATTCAAGTCTGTTTAACTTCTCTCTGTAGCTAATACCCCCTAATCCAGGCATCATCCTGGTAAACTCAAGTCTATTGTCATATGTCCCAAATAGGACAATGCAATTCTTACTTGCTGCAGCACAACAGAATATGTAAACATCTTGACAGCCAGAAGGGGGGCTACATGAGGATGCTGTTCATGGACTTCAGTTCAGCCTTCAACACGATAGTCCCCACCAGACTGGCCATGAAGCTACTGGATTTAGGGCTCAACAACCCCCTGTGTGCCTGGGCCCTGGGCTTTCTCACCGCCAGGCCCCAGGTAGTCAAGATGGGAGGGAATACATCAAAGTCCCTCACCCTGAGCACAGGATCCCCCCAGGGTTGCGTCCTCAGCCCCCTACTGTACTCCCTGTACACACATGACTGTGTGGCTAGGTTCAGCTCCAACTCAATAATCAAGTTTGCTGATGACACCGTGGTGGTGGGCCTGACCTCAGACAACAATGAGAAGGCCTACCGGGATCTGCCACTCTGGTGTCAGGACAACAGCCTCCTCTTCAACATCAAAAAAACTAAGGAGCTGATTGTGGACTTTAGGAGGGCACATCATCCGAGGACGTACACATCATTGAGGATAAAATGGTGGATGTGGATAGGGTGAGCTGTTTTAACTACCTGGGAGTCCACATCACTGAGGATATGACATGGACATCACACGCTGCAGTACTCGTGAGTAAGGCAAGGCAGCGCCTTTACCACCTCAGGCAATTGAGCAATTTCAGAGTGTCTCCGAGGATCCTCCAGTGCTTCTACTCTGTGGCTGTGGAAAGCATCTTGTCCGGAAATATTACAATCTGGTTTGGGAATTGCTCTGCCCAGAACAGGAAGGCTCTGCAGAGAGTAGTGCGTTCGGCCGAACGCAATATGGGAACTTCTCTCGCCCCTCTGCAGGAACTATACATCAGGAGGTGCAACTCCAGAGCCAATAAGATAATGGGAGACCCCTTCCACCCCTGCAACGGACTGTTCCAGCTGCTACGGTCAGGCAAATGCCTCCGTTGCCATGCTGTGAGAACGGAGAGGATGAGAAGGAGTTTCTTCCCAGAGGCCATTCGGACTGTAAACTCCTATCTCACCAGGGACTAACTCTACCAACTTACTGTACCACAATACCACCCACAATATTTAATATGAAAAAGAACATGTGATTCTTTTTGTAGTTTGTTGTTTGTTTGTTTTTTTGCACAAAGTCTGCGAGCACTGCCACTTTACATTTCACTGCACATCCCGTATGTGTATGTGACAAAGAAACTTGACTTGACCCGACTTGAAACATAGTACAAAAAAAGTTCAGTGTGTGTATATATACACATACACACATACTCAATAAATAAACAATTGCACAAATATATTATAATAATAATAGTCTATTGTAGTTCCGAGCTTCTTTGTTGTCATGTTTAATAGTCTGATGGCTGAAGGGAAGAAGCTGTTCCTGAACCTGGACTTTACAGCTTTCAGACTCCTGTACCTTCTTCCCGATGGCAACGGTGAAATCAGTGTGTGGCCAGGATGGTGTTGGTCTCCTTTGATGTTGGCTGCCTTTTTGAGGCAGCGACTTCGATAGATCCCTTCGATGGTGGGGAGGTCAGAGCCGGTGATGGACTGGGCAGTGGTCTTAACTTTTTGCAGTCTTCCCTGCTCCTGGACGTTCAAGTTGCCGAGCCAGGCCACGATGCAACCAGTCAATATGCTCTCTACTGTACACCTGCAGACGCTGTGCACTCTGCACCCATTCTAAAGCCTCTATATCCTTCCTGTAATGGGGTGGCCAGAACTGCACGCAATACTGTACTGCAAATCCAGCCAAACCAGAGTCCTATATAGCTGCTTCATGCTTCCTGACTCTTTTGCGCAATGCCCTGCTTATATTATTGGAAGCAAGGATACCAAATGATGACTTTTCCACTCTATCTACTGGTGTGGCCACATTCAGGAGTGACTTGACTAATTCTGCAGTTGTTAACGGAAACATACACAAATAAATGTAGTTATTTATTAATCCCAAGGGCAATGAGCAATTATTATCATTGGTCTGAAAGCCGGGCAAAAGGTAGGTTGTAAAGTGTTTTTCCTTGCATATATTTGCAAGTCGAAACGGTAGTAAGGAAGGCAAATGCAATGCTAGCATTTATTTCAAGTGGACGAGAATACAAAAACAGGGATGTACTCGGCTTGTACTCGCTGGAATTTAGAAGATTGAGGGGTGATCTCATAGAGACTTACAAAATTCTTGAGGGGTTGGACAGGCTAGATGCAGGAAGATTGTTCCCGATGTTGGGGAAGTCCAGGACAAGGGGTCACAGTTTAAGGATAAGGGGGAAGTCTTTTAGGACCAAGATGAGAAAATCGTTTTTCACACAGAGAGTGGTGAATCTGTGGAATTCTCTGCCACAGAAGGTAGTTGAGGCCAGTTTGTTGGCCATATTTAAGAGGGAGTTGGATGTGGTCCTTGTGGCTGAAGGGATCATGGGGGTATGGAGAGAAGGCAGATACAGGATATTGAGTTGGATGATCAGCCATGATCATATTGAATGGCGATGCAGGCTCGAAGGGCCAAATGGCCTGCTCCTGCACCTAATTTCTATGTTTCTATGTAATGCTGAGGCACTGGTCAGGCCGTATTTGGAGCATTGTGAGCAAATTCGGGCCCCATATCCGAGGAAGGATGTGCTGACTCCGGAGAGGGTCCAGAGCAGGTTTACAAGAATGA
This sequence comes from Okamejei kenojei, assembly GCA_035221665.1. Lineage (NCBI taxonomy): Eukaryota > Metazoa > Chordata > Chondrichthyes > Rajiformes > Rajidae > Okamejei > Okamejei kenojei. Next base: position 186,242,876 of record CM069131.1, on the reverse strand, counting down.
TCCCAGGAATGAGTGGGTTAACATACGATGTGTGTTAGACGGCACTGGGTCTGTACACCCTGGAGTTTAAAAGAATGAGGGTGGTGGACATCATTGAAACTTACCTGATAGTGAAAGGCCTGGTTGGAGTGGATGTGGAGAGGATATTTCCCACTAGTTGGAGAGTCTAGGACCAGAGGTTATAGCTTCAGAATTAAAGGGTGTTCCTTCAGGAAGATGAGGAGGACTTTCTTTAGTCAGAGGATGGTGAATCTTTGGAATTCTGTGGAATGGGAATAGGAGGGAGATTGAATGGCGAAGTAGACTTGATGGGCTGAATGGCCTAACTCTGCCTCTATGAACATGAACTTATAATATTGTACCATTTTTAATATCAATCTTAAATCGCACCACTGCTCAAGGCAACAAAACCCCTCTTAATAATTATTCAGCAAAAATCAGTTCTTGTCTGATACTTTTCCTTAGAACAAGTATTGTCACGTGTACCAAGTTTTGTCAGATTCTTTGACAATATACATTAACGTGTCCTCTAGTACAGGAGCAAAATGTAAATTCTAATTTTATGGATTTGCATATGAAAATAGCTATTTGATGTGTGTTTTTTTTCTGTCATTCTAGCTGAGAATTGTTCTGGTTACCGTACGTGCAGTCACTGTTTGGAGCAGCCTGGATGTGGATGGTGCACTGACCCCAGCAATACAGGAAAAGGACAGTGCATAGAAGGATCTTATCGTGGGCCAATGAAAATATCGACAGTAAACACCCCCCCTACTCCCATTCTCAACGTCAGCATGTGTCCAGTAGAAACAAAGTTCAACTGGTCCTTTATCCAGTGTCCAGGTCAGCATTTATTTTGTTCATTTGTGAATTGCAGTCATTTCTGGCAAATCAATCTCGGTTATGTCATAGAGTCGTACAGCCTGGAAACAGAGCCCAACTTTCCCACGCCAACCAACATGTCACATCTACACTAGTCCCACCCGCCTGCATTCAGCCCATATCCCTCTAAACTCATCCTATCCTCGTTGATGGGGGCGGTGAGCTAAATACTTATCAGCTAAATACTATGCAACCCCATTTTACAGGGCAGTTAGCAGTCAACCTTCTTGTGCCTGGGTCTGGTGCCGCATCTAGTCTAAACCAAGTCATTCAAATCCTTAAATGGCAACATGCATTTCGAATGTCTGTTCCTTGCGTCTGGTTGCATATGGTTATCGCAGATAAAATACAAGCTCTTGATTTGTGTATGTTTCGTGTGAGAGGACTTTGGAGTTTAGGGATACAACGCGGAAACAGGCCCGTCGTCCCACCACCGTGACCAGCGATCCCCCTGTACACTAACGCTATCTTACACACTAAGGGCAATTTACAATTTTACCAAAGCCAATGAACATACAAACCTGTACGCCTTTGGAATGTGGGAGGAAACCGGAGCACCCGGAGGAGACCCATGCATTCACAGGGAGAACGTATAAACTCTGTACAGACAGCACCCGTCGTCAGGATTGAACCTGGGTCTCTGGCGCTGTAAGGCAGCAAATCCACTGCTGTGCCACTGTGCCATCCCCAGTTAACAGTCAACCTCCCTATACCAGAATCTGGAGCAGTAACTGGTCTAGACCAAGTCATTTAACTCCTCAAATGGCTTCAGCAGTGTGCATTTAGAATGTCTATTCTAAAGAATGTCTATTCTAAGAATGTCTATTCTTAGAAGGATGTATTTGTGATTTTCCATAGACTAAAAAAGAAGTGTTTCTTCCAGCTTGTCAGTGTAATGGCCACAGCAAGTGTGTAAATGAAAGCATCTGTGAAAAATGTGAAGACCTAACAACTGGCAACCACTGTGATACTTGCATCTCTGGTTATTATGGTGACCCGACCAATGGAGGAAGTTGCCAATGTAAGTCCCAATTTAAAGTTGCTTAGCTTCTTTCAATTACCTTCTTTCTCAAAGGTTCATACGTTCTTGGAGCAGAACTACTCTGCCATTCAATCATGGCTGATCTCTCTTTCCCTCTCAACCCCATTCTCCCGCCTTCGCTTCATAACCCCCATAAGGAAGGTGTTGATTCCTTGTAATGACCGGGTGCACAAAATAACCCCCAATATTGACTGGGACTACCTCAATGCAAAAGGCTTATATGGAGCAGGAGCTGTTAGATGTATTCAAAAAGGTTTCCTGATACATTTTGTGGACAGTCCCACTGAAGAAAGGACCATACTGGACCATGTATTGGGAAATGAGACTGGCCAGGGGACTGGTGCTTTAGTGGAAGAGCATTTTTTGAGAACCGTGATCACAACTCCACATGTTTTAACATCTTTATGAATAAGGGTAAGACTTGACCTCGGGTTGATGGGTTGGTTCGTACGTGTGGTGGAGTTGCAGGCAGTGAGGAAGGCTGTCAAAGGTTACAGCAAGATAGAGAGTTACAGGCTTGGGTGGAAAAATGGCAGATAGAGTTAAATCGGAGCAGCTGTAAGGTGTTGCACTTTTCAGAGATCAAATGTGAGGGACGTAGACAACAAGGTAGGCAGTCGGAACCTTTTCTCAAGGAGGAAATATCAATGACAATTTGTTTACACAGTGTGGTGGGGACCTGGAACGCACTGCCAGAGATGGTAGTGGCAGTAGATACAATAGTGGCATTTGAGTGGCTTTTAGATAGATACATGAATATGGAGGGATATGGGCAAGGGCAGAGATTAGTTTAATTTGGCATCATGTTCAGCATGGACATTGTGGACTGAAGTTCCTGTGCTGGATTCTATTCCTGTCCTATTCTTTGATCAAGGTTTCTGAGGAATATTAGCTTTAAATAAAATCACATCCTTCAGGATAAAGGCTTAGTTTCAACAGCTAATGGTTTATTTTTCTTCTCTGCAAGTAAGTAGACAGAGACCCTCTTTTTCTTTCAATTGAAATATAAGTTTAAACTTTTCCATGTGAATATGAGAAATGGGGGATGCCGATTGCCTTACAGCTCGGTGAGCCTGCTCAGTGATCTCAGTCTTCTCTATTTCCTTGCCTTTTCCTCATTCGGTTGATGCCAAAAAAGGTCCAGATATATGAGTCCTCTAATCAGTCCTTGACTTTCCAATTGCAGTTTAGTTTAGAGATACAGCGCAGAAACAGGTCCTTCGGCCCACTGAGTCCGCACTGACCAGCGATCCCTGCACATTAACACGACCCTACACACACTAGGGACAATTTACAATTGTACCAAGCCAATTAGCCTACAAACCTGTAAGGGCCTGTCCTACCAGCATGCGACTGCATGCGGCGAGCGCGACTAAACGTGGTGGCCTGAGCCATACGGCCTCGGGGGCGGGTCCCAATTCGAACCGTGGAACCTTCTGGAGTTGTGTGGGGCTGGTCCCGACAGCATACTCGCCAATCAGCTGGGCAGGAGGCGTGCCGAGTGAATTTGGACGTCACACCGCGTCGGGCAGTGACGCCATCATGCAATGGCAAGGAAATGCGTACGATGTCGAGACGTTGCGTACGGCCTCGATGCGGCTGCGGGCCTGTCGGCCGTTGCCGCGCGGGATTTTGAACACACTCAGTTTTTCGGAGCCCCGCGCGATGTCGGGACCAGCCCCGCACAGCTCCATACGCCTCCGGCGATCGAAGTGGGACTGGCCACACGAGGCCGTACGGCTCAAGCGACTACGGTAGGTCGCATGCTGGTGGGACAGGCCCTGTATGTCTTTAGAGTGTGGGAGGAAACTGGAGGCCCCAAGGAAAACCCACATGGTCACAGGGAGAACGTACAAACTCCGTACAGACAGCACCCGTACTCGGGATGGAACCGGGGTCTCTGGCGCTGCACAGCAACCACTCTACTGTTGTGCCACCCACTGAACCTCAATATCCCCTCAGTAGTTGATGGGCCAATGTGGGAGGCAGTTGGAAGGAGCATGAGAAACAAAATATAGAAGTTATGAAATGAGGGTATTTGGAAAAAGAGTGTAAACAAAGGAAAGTAGAGCTGTAGGAAATGTCTCGCAGCATTCCATGCCTTTGTATTTTGTTGGTTCACATGCTTGATCAATGGTGTTTTATCATTAATGTTTTATTATTATTAATGTTTAGTGTTTTCTGAGTCATTCGTAACTGTCACTGTATGTCATGTTGTTACTTGTGGGCGGAGCACCAATGCAATTTCCTTGTATGTGAATACTTGGCCAATAAACTTACTATGTTAAGCTGCTCAAGCTGACCATTTTTTAGCTTGTAAAGCTGCAGTATGACCATGGATTGAGAGTTCTGAGGATCAAATTTGGTAGCTTAACTACTCTGAAGAAGGGCCTCGACCCGAAACGTCACCCATTCCTTCTCTCCAGAGATGCTGCCTGTCCTGCTGAGTTACTCCAGCTTTTTGTGTCTATACTCACTGTTCTAGTTTGACAGCCCAATAACATCTGAGTAACATTAGCTTCCTCTTAGCAATTGATTAGCCATTTGAGAAACAATTGACAGTAAATACATTTGTTTTCTCCGGTCCCCAAAATTTGTTTTATGTTATCGTTTTGATTTAAGTGCTTCCATAATGCCATTCTGTTAGTTCTGAATCTCTTTGTAGTTGCGTGTTGCATTTCCGGTTAATTTACAATTTTTAGATGGAATGATCATGAATTTCCCTTGCAATAATAACGATCAGAAGAGAATTCTTGCACAGGTTATTTTGATGTGCTGTAAAGAGTTATCACTTCCCTGCGTCGTGCTTCACAAAGTTATCAACCGTAACAGTCATTAATTTTAAACGCCCTGGCCCACATTTCAGTTCAAGTGTAAAGTTAGTTACCGTAATTCAGAAGTTAGAAGTTGGGAAAATTTGAAGTTGTTCATAAGTAAATGCTTGTCTTTCATTTGTAGTTTAGCTTAAAGATGCAGCATGGAAACAGTCCCTTCAGCCCACCAAGTCCACACCGACCATCGATTCACACTAGTTCCATGTTATCTCACTTTTTCATCCACTCCCTCAGCCCCAGGGGGAATTTACTGAGGCACAATTAACATACAAGCCCGCACATCTTTGGGATGTGGGAGGAAACCAGAGCTCCCAGGGGAATCCTAATGGTCACAGGGAGCACATGCAAATTCCTGACAGACAGCACCCAAGTCAGAATCAGTTTTGCGAAGGGGAGATCTTGCCTGATGAATCTGTTGCAATTCTATGTGGGGAAGTAAATAACAGGACAGACAAAGGAGAGTCAGTGGATGTTGTTTACCTAGATGTTCAGAAAGGTGCCGCATGTGTGACTGCTAAAGAAGATGAGAGCCCATGATATCAAAGGGAAGATACCAGCGTGGATACTCCAATCATAGCGGATCTTACTCTCCCCCTCAACCCCATTCTCTTGCCTTCTTCGCATAACGCCCGACACTCATACCAATCAAGAATCTATCTCTCCCCCCTGAAAATATTAATTGACGGCCTCTACCGCCTTCTGTGACAATGAATTCCACCGATTCACCATCCTCTGACTGAAGAAATTCCTCCTCCATCTCTTTTCTAAAGGTACTTCCCTTTATTCTGAAGCTATGGCCCCTGGTCCTAGACCCCCGCTAGTGGAAACATTCTCTCCACATCCACTCACTCCAGGCCTATCACTATTCGATAAGATTCAGTGAGGTACCCACTCATCCTTCTAAACTCCAGCCAGTACAGGCCCAGCGCCGTCAAACGCTCACCGCAGGATGCAAAGATATAGGTGAGAATCGCGTGCTGCTTATTGAGACTGGAATTGAGGCCGACTGTGGTTGGAATAGCAGAGTAATAGAACAAGGACGGAATCACGCGCACGGAATTATAGATGCTGGTTTATGTTATCCCCTTATCATGTATCTATACACTCACTGTAAGTGGATGGTTTGTAAACATGTATAGTCTTTCTGCTGACTGGTTAGCACGCGACAAAAGCTCTTCACTGTACGTGACAATAATCTAAACTAATTCAAAAAAGGGCACAAAGTGTTGGAGTAGCTCAGCTGGTCAGGCAGCATTTATGGGTAACATGGATAGGGAAGAGGGGTCCCAACCCAAAGCATCACCCGTCCATGTTTTCCACAGGTGCCGCATGTTTTCCACAGGTTCCACTGAGTTACCCCAGCACTTTGTGTTTAAATTTGCTTGCTGCTATGGTGCTGAAAAGGTAATGTTTGCTTTTCATAATATGTTTTTTTCCCCCCTCCCCCACACTTTTCAAGCCTGCAAGTGCAATGGGCATGCATCCATCTGCGATACTAAGACAGGCAAATGCTTCTGCACCACTAAAGGAATCAAAGGCGACAAGTGTCAGCTGTAAGTTACATTCAGTACTTTTTATCACCACACTGCTTTTGGTGCAGGTTTATGGCTGCAATAAAATTTCCTATAATTCAGTTCCACTTTGTGACCATGACATTTTCAATTAATGAGCAAGCTAATGCAATCAAATAAAGTGTTTGGAGAGTAATTTAAAAAGAATCCTCCATAAACTACGGGCATCTGTTGTCTTGAGATAGAGGGGAATCAGATTTCATTTAGCTTGTTTCGTACCAGTGTAAAATGCTACCATCATCTTCTTACCCAAAACGTATTATGTATTTGGTGTCAGCTCTATCCAGGTACAGAAATACCAGCAAAACAAGATTATTCTGACGTTTACAAGTTGACTGCTTTATCTCTGTGCATCCGTGTCCACAAAGAGCGCCTATTTGGACCATGTTCCCAAAAGCAGAAACTTTTGTTTGCGGAAGTCTTCAGCAGAGGAGAAACTTGGGAATGTAGAGTTTAAGACATTAATTTTCTCACCAACACGAAAAGCACCTCTTATTTGTCCACAATATCAGAGAATATCTTCATTGCAGAAAACTCAGCTTTGAATACGTGGCTAAGTTCTTCTTGAAGGTTTTAAAGAATCATTAATACCCACGGCAATATAGTTTAGTTCAGGGATACAGCATGGGCACAGGGCCTTTTGCCCACTGAGTCCATGCTGAACCTTCGATCACCCCTGCCCACTAGTTCAATGTTATTCCACTTGCCCCCCTACTCCCTATATACAGGGGGGCAATTTACAGAGGCCAATTAACCTACAAACCTGCACGTCTTTGGGATGTGGGAGGAAACCAGAGCACCCAGAGGAAACTCACGCGGTCACAGGGAGAACGTGCAAACTTCGTACAGACTGCACTTGAGATCAGGATCGAATGATGCTAATTTTATTGTATCAATTTGTTTACAGATGTGATGTGGAAACACGATATCAGGGAAATCCATTGAGAGGAACTTGTTACTGTGAGTATAACTATGGGTAGAAACAAGGAACTGCAGATGCTGGATCAAATATGAGTCTTGAATATGGATACACAGATGCTACCTGACCCACAAAGTTCCTCCTTTACTTTTTCTCTGGTTCTTGTATTTTTGGGATTAAACTACTTCTGAAGGTCCAAGAGTAGTCCAAAGACCCAATTACAAAAATTGACTGGAAAATTGTCAATAATGCGGACTATGCAGAAATTTACAAAATGCTGGAGGAACTCATCTGTGGAGGGATTGGATTTGAGGGTCCAAACCCGAAACGTCACCTGTAGCAGTCTGAAGAAGGGTCCCGTACCTAAACACCACCTGTCCATTCCCTCCACAGATACTGCCTGACCTGCCGAGTCCCGCAATTGCAGGTTTGCTCAAGATTCCAGCATCTGCAGTGCCTCGTGCCTCCGTATGCGGAAATCATTTGTTTTCAGATAGGAATTTTAAAAAAGGCATGGAAATGCTGAACAAGTTCCATCTATCTGGGTTGTGTTACATTGGTGAAAAAAGAACAAAAGATGCAAGAGGTGTAGAATATGTGCGAGGCCCTCAGGGCAGCCAGTGATGAAAACCCTCACAAACAGACAGGGGGGTGGAGGGATATGGATCACATGCAGTTAGATGTGCCGATTAACTTGGCACCATTGTTGGCACAGACATTGTGGGCTGAAGGGCTTGTTCATAGGATGCCTGTGGACCTAAACCTATGGTTTGTGTAATTTGTGAAACAAAGTCAAAAGTAGCCCTCGGGCCCTGGCATTCCCTCTCTCTCTATCTCTCTCCTCCACCCTAGTCGCACTAGCTTCTCATTTTCACACTACAAACAGCTTACAATGGCTTGTTCCCTTTTTTGCATATCTTTCATTCATTGTTCTTTATCTCTCCACATCACCGTCTATCTCTCATTTCCCTGATCCCTGACCAGTCTGAAGAAGGGTCTCAACCCGAAATCGTCGCCTATCTTCTTCGCTCCTTAGATGCTGCTGCATCCGCTGAGTTTCTCCAGCCTTTTGTGTACCCCCAAAAGTTAAGTCAAGAGTGTTTCATTGTCATCGGTCCCAGAACAGGACAATGGAATTCTTACAGCAACATACTGTAATCTTATAGAAACTTACAAAATTCTTAAGGGGTTGGACAGGCTAGATGCAGGAAGATTGTTCCTGATGTTGGGGAAGTCCAGGACAAGGGGTCACAGTTTAAGGATAAGGGGGAAATCTTTTAGGACCGAGATGGCCTACTCCTGCACCTATTTTCTTGTTTCTATACAAGATTCTATGTTGGAGCAGCAGAAACCTAGTACTCTGTAAAACCCATAATAACCAACAAGAGAAAGTTCACTATATAGTGAAAAAAACAACAAACAAACAAATAAACAATCAATAGTCGTGCAAAGACAATAATAATCTCCCCGGGTCTATGTAGTTCGATGCTTATTTGGAGGTTGTAGTGTTTAATTTCATCCTTCCTATAGCAGGGGGACCAAAACTGAACACAAAACTCCAATCCTGAACTTGGACATTACAGTTTTTAGGCTCCCATGATTTTACCAAAATTCCAGGGAGTGTTGGCAAAGAGTTTTTATAAATGATCTCCAGGATTCAACCAAGTGGCTGACGGTCTCATTTTCAAAAAAACAAAGTGAGATAGCCATAACGTTATACAGTGGCTTGCAAAAGTTTTCATACCCATTGAACTTTTCCACATTTTGTCACGTTACAACCACGAACGTAAATGTATTTTTTTGGGATTTTATGTGATAGACCAACACAAAGTGGTGCATAATTGTGAAGTGGAAGGAAAATGATACATGGTTTTGAATTTTTTTTTACAAATAAAAAAACTGAAAAGTGTGGCGTGCAAAAGTATTCAGCCCCCATTACTCGGATACCCCTAAATAAAATCCAGTGCAACCAATTGCCTTCAGAAGTCACCTAATTAGTAAATATTGTCCACGTGTGTAATCTAACCTCAGTATAAATACAGCTGTTCTGTGAAGGCCTCAGAGGTTTGTCAGAGAACATTAGTGAACAAACACCATCATGAAGCCCAAGGAGCACACCAGACAGGTCAGGGATAAAGTTGTGGAGAAGTTTAAAGCAGGGTTAGGTTATACAAAAATATCCCAAGTTTTGAACATCTCACTGTTCAATCCATCATCGGAAAATGGAAAGAGTATGGCACAACTGCAAACCTGCCAAGACGTGGCCGTCCACCTAAACTGACAGGCCATGCAAGGAGAGTATTGATCAGAGAAGCAGCCAAGAGGCCCATGGTAACTCTGGAAGAGCTGCAGAGATCCACAGCTCAGGTGGGAGAATCTGTCCACAGGACAACTATTAATCGTGCACTCCACAAATCGGGCCTTTATGGAAGAGTGGCAAGAAGAAAGTCATTGTTGAAACAAAGCCATAAGAAGTCCCGTTTGCAGTTTGCCACAAGCCATGTGGGGGACACAGCAAACATGTGGAGGAAGGTGCTCTGGTCTGATGAGACCAAAATTGAAGTTTTTGGTCTAAATGCAAAACGCTATTTGTGGTGGAAAACTAACACTGCACATCACCCTGAACACACCATCCCCACTGTGAAACATGGTGGTGGCAGCATCATGCTGTGAGAATGCTTTTCTTCAGCAGGGACAGGGAAGCTGGTCAGAGTTGATGGGAAGATGGATGAAGCCAAATACAGGGCAATCTTGGAAGAAAACCTGTTAAGAGTCTGCAAAAGGCTTGAGACTGGGGCGGAGGTTCACCTTCCAGCAGGCCAACAACCCTAAACATACAGCCAGAGCTACAATGGAATGGTTTAGATCAAAGCATATTCATGTGTTAGAATGGCCCAGTCAAAAAGTCCAGACCTAAATCCAATTGAGAATCTCTGGCAAGACTTGAAAATTGCTGTTCACAGACGCTCTCCATCCAATCTGAGCTTGAGCTATTTTGCAAAGAAGAATGGGCAAAAATGTCAGTTTCTAGATGTGCAAAGCAGGTAGACACATACCCCAAAAGACTTGCAGCTGTAATTGCAGCGAAAGGTGGTTCTACAAAGTATTGACTCGGGGGCAGAATACTTTTGCACGCCACACTTTTCAGTTTTTTATTTGTAATAAAATTTGGAAACCATGTATCATTTTCCTTCCACTTCACAATTATGCACCACTTTGTGTTGGTCTATCACGTAAAATCCCAATAAAATACATTTACGTTTGTGGTTGTAACGTGACAATATGTGGAAAAGTTCAAGGGGTATGAAAACTTTTGCAAGCCACTGTACAGTGTGGAAACAGGTCCTTTGGCACAACATCCCACACTGACCAATATGTCTTATCTACACTAGTCTCATTTGCCAGCGCTTGGCCCATATCCCTCTAAATTTGTCCTACCCTCGTACCATGCGCAACAAAAGCTTTTCACTGTACCTCGGTACATATGACAATGCAATAGGTAATGGACAATAGGTGCAGGAGTAGGCCATTCGGCCCTTTGAGCCAGCACCGCCATTCACTGTGATCATGGCTGATCATCCACAAAACAGTACCCCGTTCCTGCCTTCTCCCCTTATCCCCTGACTCCGCTATCTTTAAGAGCTCTATCTAACTCTCTCGTGAAAACATCCAGAGAATCGGGCTCCACTGCCTTCTGAGGCAGAGAATTCCACAGATTCAAAACTCTCTGTGTGAAAACGTTTTTCCTCATCTACGTTCGAAATGACCTACCCCTTATTCTTAAACTGTGGCCCCTGGTTCTGGACTCCCCCAACAACGGGAACATGTTTCCTGCCTCTAGCATGTCCAATCCCTCAATAATCTTATATGTTTCAATAAGATTCCCACTCATCCTTCTAAATTCCAGTGTATACAAGCCAATTTGCTCCATTCTTTCAACATCCAGAACAAGGGGTCACAGTCTAAGGATAAGAGGGAGTTCCTTTAGGACCGAGATGAGGAAAACATTTTTCACACAGAGAGTGGTGAGTCTCTGGAATTATCTGCCACAGAAAGTAGTTGAGGTCAGTTCATTGGCAATATTTAAGAGGGAGTTAGATGTGGCCCTTGTGGCTAAAGGGATCAGGGGGTATGGAGAGAAGGCAGGTACAGGATACTGAGTTGGATGATCAGCCATGATCATGTTGAATGGCGGTGCAGGCTCGAAGGGCCGAATGGCCTACTCCTGCACCTATTTTCTATGTTTCTATATGACATGCGCGCCATCCCGGGAATTAATCTCGTGAACCTACGCTGCACTCGCTCTATAGCAACAATGTTCTTCCTCAAATTTGGAGACCAAAACTGCACACAATACGCCAGGTGTGGTCTCACCAGGGTCCTGTACAACTGCAGAAGGACCTCTTTGCTCCTATACTCAACTCCTCTTGTTATGAAGGCCAACGTGCCATTCGCTTTCTTCACTGCCTGCTGTACCTGCATGCTTACCTTCAGTGACAATAAGCTAAACTGTAACTGTAATATACTGTGCCCGTTCCTCCTGTCACAGGAGGAATTATATTCTGAGCTCAACACATTTCCTGGCAGTTTGTACATTCATTTCACCTTTTGTCTACGTATGGACAAGGGTCTGGCTTGAAATCCACAACCACTTTAATGGAGACTGAGTTGAAGCCAAATTGTCTTGCTGTGTCTGACAAGTAGAAGGGATCTCGCACATGCATTTCTCTAAAACCAAAAGAATGAGATCTCAAATCCTGAAAAACACCATCACAATACAGCCTGCAGAATTAATGTAGACACTTATCAAGATAATAAAAGTTATGGGCTGATGCGATGTGGTTAATTTAGTCTGAAGGAAACTGAATTGAAGTTGATGTACTAATTGATTTTTTCCACATCTGAGTTGAACAGATATTGTAAACGCTTGTATCAAAACCATGGAAATGGGCCATTGTACGGTGAACAATAGGAAAGTGTCAGAAAAATCAACCCAAAAGACTGTGAACTATTAACTTTAATTTGATTTTCTGAGAAATAGCGTTTTACGATTTTGCCCACTTTATCAGCAATCTGCAGGTACCTGCTCCTTAATGGCACTTTGTTATCGCTCGTTGTCCTAGGACCTGTGTGTTGCAGTTTCAGGATGTGCATTTATGAAATTAATGAGATTGAAGAAGTTCACATGTTGTATTTAATATTTAAACGATACAGCTCAACAATTATTACAAAAGGGCAAGGTGCGTGTGTTAACGTATTGACTGTGAAGTGAAGACTAGCTCCGTCGTCTGCTGTACCCTTCCAGCTGACAACCCATGTCGGCCTCAATTGGTTGGCCCAGATCACGCCAGGCCCATGCGAATGCTCGAGAAACGACAGTTCGAGACCAAAGTGGCTCGGCTGGCCACATGACCTCCCCCAGAACCAGAGTATTGGAGGCGGTTAGGCTGCCGAGTGAGGTGGCCTGATCTTGTGCTCGTGTCTCCTGCGTTCGGGGTTGCAGCTGGTTGAGTTGAGGGCGGGTTTGGTCGTGAAGGTGGACGCCCTCTGCGGAGGGGTTGTGCCACCTGCACTGGTTGGTCAATGTCCAAGTGTGCCGGCTTAAGACAGTCCACGGAGACAGTCTCGTGTCTGCCACCCATGTCGATGTTGAAATCCGTGGGGTCGTTGTGCAGTACTCTGAAGGGTCCCGCGTAAGGCTTTTGCAGTGGTGTACGGTGGGAATCTCGGCGAAGGAAGACGTACTGGCAGTCCTGGAGGTTGAGTGGGGCATACGTGGTTGGGAGACCGTGTCGGGACGTTGGCACGGGAGAAAGCGTGCCCACCTTCTCACGGAGGCCCGTCAGCATGGTCGTGGGCGGCTCTTGATGTCCACGCGCCGCCGGGATGAAGTCCCCTGGGACTGTAAGCGGGACGCCATACACCAGCTCGGCCGAGGAAGTTGCCAGGTCCTCCTTTGGGACAGTGTGTATACCTAGCATGACCCACGGCAATTCATCCATCCTGTCCGGGCCTGTGAGCCGTGCCTTGAGGAATGCCTAAATGTGCCAGTGAATTGTGTGGTGCAGCTTAGTGCCAAGCAGCCGGGCCATTGCTGACCACAGCTCGGAGGTGAACTGCGCACCTCTGTCGGAGGAGTGTCCGCCGGCACACCAATGAGGGCGATCCATTGGGCGTGAGGGCACGTGCACAGGTCGCAGTGAAGGTATCCGGGAGCGGGACGGCTTCCGGCCATCTCGTGAATCTGTCCACGATGGTGAAGAGATGGGTGACATCTCTGGTTGGTGGCAGCGGTCCAACGATGTCGAGGTGGATGTGGTCGACACGGCGGTGTGTCAGGGCGAAGTTCTGCAGCGGCACCTTGATGTGTCGCTGAGTCTTTGAAGTTTGACAGGGATGCACGTTCTGGCCCAGTTGCCGACCTGTTTGCGCAACCCGTGCCACATGACCCTGGCTGCCATCAGTGCCTTTGTTGTTCAGATGGAAGGGTGAGCTAGGCCATGAACTATGTCTAAAGTCCGGCGGCGCCAGGCAGCGGGGAGGTAGTTGAGGCAGGTACTATAACTGCATTTATAACCTGCATTTGGGCAGGTACATGAATGGAAAAGATTCAGGATATGGACCAAACACGGGCAGATGAGATTAGGGTAGTTGGGACTTCTTGATTGACATGGGCGAGCTGGGCCGAAGGGCCTGTTTCCGTGCTGCATGATTCTATGGCCTCCATGGATATGCAGGGAATGGAGGGATATGGATCACGTGCAGGCAGTGGAGATTAGTTTAACTTGGTATCTCATTCAACACCGACGTTGTGGGCTGAAGGCCTCTTCCTGTGCTGCACTCTTACTACAATTGAGATGTTCATGTTTCTATAAATAAGTTCCAATTATATAAGACACAAGTGTTGCTGTTCTTGTGTTCACGGACTCTATCTGTATAAAGCCAATGAAGTGCCGACCAGGACGCCCCGCCTAAGCTAATCCCACCTGCCTGCATTTGGCCCATATCCCTTCACAGGTCCACCACTGACTTTCTGGCACCCTTGGTTCCAAGGATTTTCTGGATTATCCGTTTTGCCGGACCGACAGAGGTCACAGCCTTGATGGGCCGAGATGCCGGCCCGCAAATTCAGCAGTGGATGTCGGCTATGGGAGCAGACCGGCTGGCTTCTGCCGGGCCAGAGTTCCAGAGCCCCGGCCGCGGGCACAAAATTCCACCCGCCATTCGGCCACGGAAGTCGGTATGGGAACGGATTTGCTGGCTACGGCCGGGCCAGAGTTCCAGAGTCCCGGCCGCATAGGGCAAATTCACACTGTCGATCGGCACGGATGTCCCGATGAGGTTGAGATCGGCATCCTCACCTGGCCTGGGTGCTAATTTTTATGAGGGGCGATTTTGTCCAGATTAAAGGAGGGGCCAAATTCACCGGAAAATGGGTGGTGGACCTGTACGTGTCGGAGTGGTCACGTTTTTAAAGCTGCCTACAAAGTTGCCAATTAGCTATGTAAGTAATGGTCTAGAAACATAGAAACATAGAAATTAGGTGCAGGAGCAGGCCATTCGGCCCTTCGAGCCTGCGCCGCCATTCAATATGATCATGGCTGATCATCCAACTCAGTATCCCGTACCTGCCTTCTCTCCATACCCCCTGATCCCTTCAGCCACTGGATCAAGGGCCACATCCAACTCCCTCTTAAATATGGCCAACAAACTGGCCTCAACTACCTTCTGTGGCAGAGAATTCTACAGATTCACCACTCTCTGTGTGAAAAACGATTTTCTCATCTCGGTCCTAAAAGACTTCCCCCTTATCCTTAAACTGTGACCCCTTGTCCTGGAGTTCCCCAACATCGGGAACAATCTTCCTGCATCTAACCTGTCCAACCCCTTAAGAATTTTGTAAGTCTCTATGAGATCACCCCTCAATCTTCTAAATTCCAGCGAGTACAAGCCAAGTCTATCCAGTCTTTCTTCATATGGAAGTCGTGCCATCCCAGGAATCAGTCTGGTGAACCTTTTCTGTACTCCCTCTATGGCAAGAATGTCTTTCCTCAGATTAGGAGACCAAAACTGTACGCAAATCTGCTGCAGATTTAGTCGAACAGCTCTATCGCTGCTCTTTCCCCAAAGAAAAAGATTGCTTAACTTTTACATATAATTTATTATATTCAATTGGTAAGATTGCTGTTATATTACTGCATAATTATTCTGTGTACATGTTGACATAAGTTGAAGTAATCTTTGAAATTGTTTGTCTTAAATAATAATTCCTCTCATAACAAATGCATTATTCAACTTTCAAATTAAAATGTGGGCTCTCTGGCAATATAACAGATTAATTTCATGTAATTGTGTGAACAGCATTTTGTTATATTCTGACGGATTATGATAAGGACCTAATTAATCTAATCTACTTTAGTGAACGTTCCTGCACCTTATTACTGGTGTCCAGCATTTCAGTGCGTCATTTTAGCTTCTCTCCTTTCAGACACGCTGCTGATTGACTACCAGTTCACCTTCAGCCTCTCTCAAGAGGATGACCGTCACTACACTGCCATTAACTTTGTAGCCACCCCTCAGGAGGTAAGTATTTCCAATGACTGACTTCAGAAAAGGCCTTAAATTGGCGCAGTGTCTCGGCTGAAAATGAGATTAGGACCGTTTGGCCTATTTCTTGCTGACAAAATTCACAGGACACATCATCATATTGAGCACTAATAGCTGCTCGTTTGACAGTTCAGGTTAGAGATCCCACGGGCATGAAGAAATGTGCAAGTAACCACTTGAGTACTAAAGGAAATGGAAAATGAAGGTTTGACTATTTGGGCATTGTTCTCTTTTTTTTCCTGTGCTTCAAAGGTTTTGGCTGTTCTCAATTACTCAACATTGAATCTTAATAACTTTCATATTCTCAGTTTGGGTCATTTGTGTCGCTTTTTTAAAATCTACGATCTATATGTTAGAGGCTGCGGGGAGACCTCAGTACGGGTTGTTTAGTTTAGAGATACAGCGCGGAAACAGGCCCTTCGGCCCATCATTAACACTACCCAACATGCACACAAGGGACAATATACCTTTATACCAATCCAAATAACCTACAAACCCCTACGTCTCTGGAGTGTGGGAGGAAACCGAAGATCACTGAGAAAACCCACGCAGGTCACGGGGAGAACATACAAGCTCCATACAGACAAGCACCCAGTCAAGATTGAACCCAAGTCTCTGATGCTGCGAGGCAGCAGCTCTACCACTGCGCCACCGTCCCACCCTGTGCTTCAAATGCTTTGGATGTTCTCAATTATTCTATGTTGAATCTTCATAACTTTCATATTCCCAGTTCGGGCCTTTGCTGTCGCTTTTTTAAATCTATGATCTTAATCACTCAAATCGAGGATTTGCGCATAGGAGTAAAGAGATCCTTCTGCAGTTGTACAGGGCCCTGGTGAGACCACATCTGGAGTATTATGTGCAGTTTTCGTCTCCTAATTTGAGCAAGGACACCCTTGCTATTGAGGCAGTGCAGCGTAGGTTTATGAGGTTAATCCCCGGGATAGCTCGATTGTCGTATGAGGAAAGATTGGGAAGACTGGGCTTGTATTCACTGGAATTTACAAGAATGAGAGGGGACCTTATAGAAACATATAAAATTATAAAAGGACTGGACAAGCTAGATGCAGGAAAAATGTTCCCAATGTTGGGCGAGTCCAGAACCAGGGGCCACAGTCTAAGAATAAGGGGGAGGCCATTTAAAACTGAGATGAGAAAAAAACATTTTCACCCAGAGAGTTGTGAATTTGTGGAATTCTCTGCCACAGAAGGCAGTTGAGGCCAATTCACTAGATGTATTTAAAAGAGAGTTAGATAGAGCTCTTGGGGCTACTGGAATCAAGGGATATGGGGAGAAGGCAGACACGGGTTACTGATTGTGTATGATCAGCCATGATCACAATGAACGGCGGTGCTGGCTCGAAGGGCCGACTGATCTATTTCCGTTCCTATAACTTACGAACTTATAACTTAAAACAAGTGTAACAGTGTGATCAAAGGTCAGCGTAGATTTAGTGGGCTGAAGGACTGTTTCAATGCTGCTCTTAAGGATGGTTGGCACTGTGCCTTTCACTATGTTCTACTGAAATAGTCCAGCTAAGAGTGGTAAGTTGTTGAAAGAAGGATGCAGATATACTCATTTGTTCTTCAACTTTCATCTGCACCAAGTTATGACCTGATAGAGGTATAAAAATTTACGAGAGGCATGGAGAAGGTGGACAGTCAAATCCTTTTCACCAAGGTGGAAGTGCCAAAGGCTGAAGGGCATACATTGAAGGTGAGAGGGGCAAAGTTTGAAGAAGATGTGTGAAGCAAGTTTATTTTTACAGAGAGTGGTCGATGCCTGGAACACTGTAAATGGCTCGATTGCAATCATGTATGATCTTTCTGCTGACTGGTTAGCACCCAACACAAGCTTTTCTCTGTACCTCGGTACACGTGACAATAAAAACTAAACTAAACAGAAACTGAGCTGCATGCTCCCCGGGAAGGTGGAGGAGGCAGAATAGATAATGGTGTTTCAGAGGATTTTAGTGAGGCACTCTCTCCAACACAACCACATCCTTTCCTTACAACAGTATAGTACAAGAACAGGCCCTCTGGCTTGCAATGTCAGTGCCGGACATGACTCCAGAACCAACTCTTATTGTCCGAACATAATCCATATCCCTCCATTTCCTGAATTTTTATATGCCTGTTCAAAAATCTCTCATAACAGAGAGTTTTGAATTTAACTCTCTCCACAGAGAGTTGTGAATTTATGGAATTCCCTGCCACAGAGGGCAGTGGAGGCCAAATCACCTAATGGATTTAAGAGAGAGTTGGATAGAGCTCTATTGGCTAGTGGAGTCAAGGGATGCGGGGAGAAGGCAGGCACAGATTATTGATAGCGGACGATCAGCCATGATCACAATGAATGGTGGTGCTGGCTCGAAGGGCCGAATGGCCTCCTCCTGCACCTATTTTCTATGTTTCGATGTAAATGCCACTATTATTACAGCCACAATCACCTCTCAACCACCACCAGCACCGGCAGCAATGTCCAGGCACTCACCTGCCTGGGTACCATGCTATAGGCACCATGTTATAGGAAAGATTTTGTCAAGCTTGAAAGGATTTTGAAAAGATTTACGTGGATGTTGCCAGAACTGGCGGGAGTGAGCTATAGGGAGAGGTTGAGTAGGCTGGGTCTCTATTCCAAGGAGCCTAGGAGAACGAGGGGAGATCTTATTAAGATTTATAAAATCATGAGAGGAATGGATCGCGTAGATGCACAGAGTCTTTTACCCAGAATAGGGGAATCGAGAAGCAAAGGACATAGGTTCAAGGTGAATGGGAAAAGATTTAATAGGAATCTGAGGGGTAACTTTTTCACCCAATAAGCTGCCAGAGGAGGTAGTTGAGGCTGGGACTATCCCATCGTTTAAGAAACAGTTTGACAGGTGCATGGATAGGACAGGTTTGGCGGGTTATGGACCAAGTGCAGGTAAGTGGGACTAGGGTAGCTGGGACATTGTTGGCTGGTGTTGGCGAGTTGTGCCGAAGGGCCTGTTTCCACTCTGTATCACTCTATGACTTTCTACGACTCTATGACCCTCTGCGTAAGTGTAAAAAAAAGCTTGCCCACACAACTCTTTTAAACTCTGCCCATCTCACCTTAAAGCTCTCTGCTGTCATATTTGATCTTTCCATGCTGGGGTTGTTTCAGAACGTCTATCCTACTCCTGCCTCTTTTATATACTTCTATCAGGTCTCCCCGCAACCTCGGGAGTTCCAGGGGAAACAATCCAAGTCTGTCCAACCTCTCTGCCTGTAGCTAATAACCCCTAATCATCAGTTATTCATAAATCATAGGAACAGAATTAGGCCATTTGGCCCATCGAGTATACCCTGCCATTCAATCATGACTGATCTACCTTTCCCTCTCAACCCCATTGTCCTGCCTGCTCCATCATTAATTTGACCATATGCATCAAATTATTTTTTTTACTCAAGTTTCTTCACCACAAGCTGTTTTTTAAGGGTGATTTGCAAAGTTTAATGCAGCACCCTAAGTCTTATATTCTATGCCCTGGCATATGAAAGTAAGCATTCCATATGCCGCCTTCACCACCTTATATACTGTTTTGAGAGGAACCTTAAATGGCCTGACCCTATTTCAGAGAAAGCAGCACAGAAGTCCCATGTGGAAGAATTAGGGAAAGGGAAAAATATGAAAAAGAAAATTATTTTGATTACTGCTCAGAGATAGCAGATTAAAAATATCAGCATATGGATGTTGAGTGAATGGTGAATTTGCTTAGCTCTAATTTTGTGGTTTCTAAAGTTGAATATCTTCATTCATACGGGTAGAGTAATCATTCCATCAGGAGATTTTTGGGCGTAAAGGCGAGCTCCAAACTTAAGCCTGGTTAAACTTTGTCCCATTTCATGTATGGAAATTAAAGTTTGTAGCTATCAGCTAGTCATTCATGCATTCTTAGATACTTCTTAAAAATCCGAAGTTTTAAAAATGAGAAATGTCCACCCTATCTCCACTGCAACTAAAGGATTTCCACA
Organism: Okamejei kenojei; assembly: GCA_035221665.1. NCBI lineage: Eukaryota > Metazoa > Chordata > Chondrichthyes > Rajiformes > Rajidae > Okamejei > Okamejei kenojei. The sequence continues at coordinate 186,223,025 of CM069131.1, read as the reverse complement.
TAGAATTTTCAACATTATACCTACCAAATTTTATTCATAGGCTTTTCAAAGCCAGGTCAAGTCAAAAGATAAGCCAACAGATGAAAAGGACAAAATGCGATGTGCTCTCTGTTACTTGGTGCAGAGGGAAGTTGAAGAGCAAATAAGTGTATTGGTATCTTTCTTTCAATAACTTACCACTTGGCTAGACTTTTCCAGCAGTACATAGAAATGTACAGTGCCAACCATCCTTACTGGCACGCCAGCAGTATGGACATTGACTTCTCTAACTTCCAGTAACCCTTGCATTCCATCTCTCCCCCTTCCCACTTCTCCGACTAGTCTGACTGTCTCCGACAGCGCATAGTCCCTCTCTAACACCACCCGGGTGTGAACGTAACCCCGGAAAAGGAGCATTCAGCCGGCTCGAGCAGAGCCCTCTTCTGCCTGGCGCCATGGATGGCCCGCGGATGGCCAGCTTGGCCAGGCCCAGGAGCAACCCAACCAGGACATCCTCGGCCCTACCCACTCCCCTAGGCACAGAATGTCCAATGATGAGGATGGTAGGTGAGAAATGCAGCCAGAAGGCAAGGACGAAGCCCCTTTAGGTATTGCAGAGATGCCAAGTGTCCCGGATTCGCCGTATTTTGTCCCGGCGAAATAACCTTTTTACGGTGTTCCGGCAGCCAAACATGCTGTTACGGAACACCGCCGCGCCGGTGTTCCTCCCGTGGTGAACGCCGGCGCCATGTGCCCCCGGTTTGCCAGCCCGGCAGCTCGCAGCCACGCCCGGCCCAGAGCCCGGGCGGCGCCGGCCCGCGCGATCAGCGGCACTTTCTTGCCGCCAGCCGGCCGCTCGTGGCAGCCCCATCACCGGGCCTCCCCCCCACCCCCACCCAGTGCGCAGGCGCAGACCCGCCGGCAACCTTGCCAAGTGCGCATGTGCCGCACCCGCCCGCCGGCAGCCCGCTGATCTGCACCAGTGCGCAGGCGCATAGCCGCCGGCAACAACCCCAAGTGAGTATGTTACGGAGAGAAATGCATTTAACCCCATTTGTTACGGACAAATGGGTTGAATGTTACTGTGAACTAAATTTAGGGTTGGCATCTCTGGTATTGGAACAAGGGCTGCAGCCTCACATACTCTATATACACGTGAAACACGGACTCTTCCAGCCCGCAAAAGCAGCAGGCGGCTGGCCCTGTGAACTGCGAGAGAAACAGGTTGTATGGGACACCTTGGTGCAATACCCTCCACCCCAGGTCCCTGATGTAGAGGGGAGAATCCCTGCGTAGAGGCCCTCCTCTCGACCGGAAGGCAACATCGACTGCCACTTAGTGTCCGGATGGTGGTGGTAACCAGCTTGGAGGGGGATGATGGTATGGAACGCCGAGCTGTACTCTATAAACAGCAGCCTGACACAACTGTTTTTATTGTCTAAGTGGTGTCTAGCTTAAGTGCAGCATGGAAACATTCCTTCGGCCTACTAAATCCATGCTGACCTTTGATCACACAGTAACACTAGTTTTATGTTATGTGTTTGTAAGTTATAGGCGCACAATGAGGTCATTCGGCCCATCGAGTCTACGCCATTCAATCATGGCTGATCTATCTCTCCCTCTCAACCCCATTCTCCTGCCTTAACCCCATAACCCCTGACACCCGTACTAATCACAAAACTGTCGATCTTCACCTTAAAAATATCCACTGACTTGGCCTCTACATCTGTAGCAATGAACACCATAGATTCACCACCCTGCCTGTGACTAAAGAAATTCCTCCTGATCTCCTTTCTAGGGGTACATCCTTTTATTCTGAGGCTTTTGCCTCTGATCCTATCCCAGGTTTGCACCTACTCCCTACACATAGGGACGATTTACAGAACCCAATTGACCTACAAACCTGCATGCTTAATTTTGTGATGTGGGTGGAAACCAGAGCACTTGGTGAAAACCCATGCGGTCACATGGAGAACTTGCAAACTCCACACAGACAGCACCCAAGGTTAGGATCGAACTAGGGTGTGTGGTGCTGTGAGGCAGCCGCTCTGCTCGCTTCACCGCAGTGCTGCCCGCTCAAGTTTGGAATCATGTCAGTATAGTTTGAAACTTCAATATTTGGGTAGTGCAGATACTGGCTTTAACTTGTACTAAACGTCATTCACGTTATTCCCTTTATCGTGTATCTGTACATGCGGATGGCTCGATTGTAATCATGTCTTGTCTTTCCACTGACTGGTTGGCACGCAACAAAAGCTTTTCACTGCACCTCAGTAGACGTGACAATAAACTAAACTAACTAACCTGCCATGAACTAGCTGGCATTTACCAGCAGCAGCCGAGCCGCTGCACTGCACACTCCAGAAATGTGTTGGGTTTTTTTTTTTTTAATTGTGACCTCACATTTTTGTGATTCTCAGCACTTTACCTCTTCACTTCATCCTTTTTATAGTTAACTGTATATTCTGTGGAAATGTAAGATGTGTGCACTTGTCTATTGCAGCAAAACCGAGACCTGGATATGTTTATCAATGCATCAAAAAACTTCAACCTGAACATAACGTGGTCAAGTAGTTTCTTGGGTGAGTTTAATAGTGGCAGCAAATGCATTATGATTCAACATGCGCTGAAACTGAGAGTGAATATAATGGAATATCTATATCATTCTTTGGTCACTGCCTGATGTAAATGAGTAAAAATAATAATCTTTTGTATCATTAACATCAAAGTGATGGGGCACTGATGTGTTCTGCTTGGGGTTAACCAATAAGACAAGATGGCACAACCATCTTGCAAAAAGTGGGATCCAAAGCACCCGTGTGGCAGATGGACACTTTGGGACCAGTGACCATAATCCTATTAGTTTTTAAATAGTTATATGGGAAAATGCTCAGCAAGTCAGGCAGCATCCTTGGAGAAATGAATAGACGATGTTTTGGATGGAGACCCTTCTTCAAGTTGAAGAAGGGTTCCAACCCAAAATGTCATCTATCCATGTTCTCCAGGAGTGCTGCCTGACTAGCTAAATTAGTCCAGCTCTTTGTGCCTTTTTTTTGTAACCCAGACTGCAGTTGCTACTTTACTGCAGATGGAGAAAGATAGGACTGGTCTACAGATTAAAGTCCTAAATTGGAGCAAGGCAAATTTTGAAGGCATTAGATAGGAGCTTGCAACGGTTGAATGGGCGCGGTTGTTTGCAGGTAAAGGATATTTGGCAAGTGGGATGCTTTTGAGAAAGAGATAGGATAACGACAAATGATATTGAGGCAGTGGTCAAGAAAATGGAGGCTCTGTGGTTTAAATACATAGTTTTTAGTAAACTTGACATTTCCATCAGTAGCTGGAAAAAAATCAAGTACAGTACTGATTTTCCGGCACCCTCGGTTCCAGAGCCTTTCTGAATTATCTATTTTTCTGGACCAACGGAGGTCACGTGATAATTAAATGACAGTACACCCCTGGCCCGCTAATGACACCACTCCCGTGTCGCTAAAGCACCACAGAGTGCCAGAAACTTAAATAAAACAAATATAAAATGTAAACTGAATGTGAATGGAATGACCTGCCAGTGTGGTGTTAACACTCTGCTCCAGAAATGACAAAAGCTTTACTTTTTTGCTCATTTTTGTCTCGCGTCTTGGACCCCGACACTGAACTGATCACTCTAGGTATGTCAGAAGCCTGTTCTGAGCGAACATTATTTCAAAGATGTTTCCTTAATTATGGCCTGATAACGGCGAAAAATCTAATACCTAAATTCTGGAAACACACATCAGTCCCTACTGTTAAGGTGTGGATTACAGACATGTCCGAGACACTACATCTTGGCAGGAAAACCAGATCATTTTATCAAGACATGGACGCCCTTCACCGAATTCTTACAAGGATAGTATGGCGCAACACAACTTTGGATTTTGATCCAACTATGTGTTGGGTGAGGTGGGTGGGGGGGGGACGAGAGGAAGGTATACCACCACTTTTCTCTCTTTTTTAAAAATCTTTTTTCTTTCTTCTCTTTCTTTCTTTTATCCACTCTTTGGCTACACTACTTTTGTAGGCTAGGAGTCCTATCTTTGCACCTCTCACTTTTTCTCTCTTGTTCTTTCTCTTTTCTTTTCCTCAATTTTCAAGTTAAAGTTAAAATTGAAGCTGTACATTAACTGTATAATTTTATATGCCGATTGTTCTACTCTTGTACATTTGCTTCTAATAAATAAATAAAATTGTCTCGAGTCTCACACGTGCACATTTCTACCTTCAAGTGAGCTTTCTGACATTCGCCTGGTCTGTTTCCTCTCTTTTCAGATGCGTTAGAATTTTTTATCAAACAGCTACTTAGACTTGGATTTTTTTTCCTCTGTCAGCAGGGACACCGCCAGGAGAAGAAATGCCGATCATTTCAAAGACGAACATCAAGGAATACAAGGATAGCTTCTCCAATGAGAAGTTCGATTTTCGTAACAATCCTAACATAACTTTCTTTGTGTACGTAAACAACTTCACCTGGCCTATAAAAATACAGGTTGGTTTTTACTGCCTAAATAAAACATTTTTTTAAAATAATGTATTACATATTTACATCTGTTTTCATCATTCATATCAGCAAGTTCTTAGGAATAGATATCACCAACAATTTGTCCTTGATGAGCTGCAATAAAGTAGTTACCAAAAAAGCACACCAACACCTCTCCTTCCTTAGAAACCTCAGGAAGTTTGGCATGTGCACAACACCTCTCACCAACTTCTGCACGTGCACCAGAACCTAGCATGTGAGGCAGATGAACTCGGGGCCTGGATGGGCACCATATCTGAGGAAGGATGTGCTGGCTCTGGAGAGGGTCCAGAGGACGTTTACAAGAGCGATCCCAGGAATGAGTAGTGATGAGCGTTTGTTGGCATTGGACCCGCACTCGCTGGAGTTTAGAAGAATAAGGGGGGGGGACCTCATTGAAACACACAGATTAATGAAAGGGTGGATGGGGTGAGGATGTTTCCACCAGTGGGAGAGTCTAGTACTAAAGGTCATAGTCGCAGAATTAAAGGATGTTCTTTTGGGAAGGAGAATTTATTTAGTCAGACAGTGGTGAATCTGTGGAATTCTTTGCCACAGAAGGCTGTAGAGGCCAAGTCAGTGGGTATTTTTAAGGCGGAGATGGAGAGATTGTTGATTAGTACGCGTGTCAGATGTTGTGGGTAGAAGGCAGGTGAATGGGGTTCGGAGGGAGAGATAGATCAGCACAATTGAATGGCGGAGTAGAATTGATGGGTCGAATGGTCTAATTCTACTCCTATTCATTATGATATAAGTTTGTGATACTGTAGTTATTAGAGGAAAAATGGTTGAGAGATGAGGTAAAGGAGAATCTTCAATAATTCAATAATTGAGAGATAAGATAAAGGAGAATCTTCAAACATATTAGAACAAAAGTGTAACTAGGAAGAGACTAGGTCCCCTAAAGAATCAACATGGTCACCCGTGTGTAGATCCGTGAGAAATGGGTGAAGCCTTAAATGTTTAAAACTTGTCTGTATTTGCAATTAAGAAGGCCATGGTTGGTTGAGAGTTCAGAGAAGGGAAAGGTGATATACAGAAACATATTAATTCATGCCCCCCCCCCCCACCCCCTCCACCCTGACACTATCGTAAAGGGTATATGAAGTGTGAAAACACACACCTACAGATTGACAGACAGTTTCTTCCCAGCTGTTTTCAGCCAACTGAATCATCCACTCACCAACTAGCGAGTAGTCCTGAACTATCTACCTCATTGGCGACCCTTGACTATCCTTGATCGGAATTTGCTGGCTTCACCTTGCACTACGCGTTATTCCCTTATCATGTATCTATACACTGTAAATGGCTCGATTGTAATTATGTATTGTCTTTCTGCTGACTGGTTAGCACGCGACAAAAGCTTTACAGCGTAAACTGAACAGTTTTGAAGAGGGGGGGGGGGGTAGCCACAGGGGTCACCTGCACTCCCTGTTTATTTCCCTTCCCCATGGTCACCTTCTCTCCTTCTGGACATCGGCATGACCACCTCACTATGTGTCTTATCCAAGGAGCTCTCAATCTCCAGGATGGTGCTGATTTGTTCCATTCAGGATAATTAGAGAATCGTTTTTTAAAACCTTTGAATTGCCGGATCTTGGATGTTTTTGTGTTCTGAAACTGCTTCTTCAATTGGAATAATGTGATTTAAATTTCCCTAACAATTGTACGCCTTTGTGCATCTAATTAGCAACAACCGTAAACAATAACATTTTAATTTGTTTGCTCCAAAGAAGAATCATTCTACCTGTTTGAGCAAAGAGGTATTTTAAGGAGGAAAGGCAGTGCAGTGATTAAAGAGTAGGTGCCTTGGCAGGTCTGGACCGGTTGCAATTAGGTAGAATGGCCTCATAGAAAGTTCAAATGGAAGTATCTTAAAACCCCAGGAGATAAATCTGTCACTATCTCATTATGGTGTATGATATATGACATAAACAAAGACTCTACATAAGTATGTTAAAAGGTCAATGGATGGTTACAAGGGAACTGATCCATTTTTGAAGCCGAAAATAACTTTTTGCATAAATTTTTTTATATCCATTCAATTTGATCGCAGGATAATATTTTTCACCCCAAATGTAGGGTGGTGCGGTTGGTAGAGCAGCTTTCTCACAGCGCCGGAGACCCTGGTTCGATCCTGTCCTCGGATGCTATCTGCGTGGAGTTTGCACGTTCTCCCTGTGACCTCATGGGTTTCCTCCGGGTGCTCCAGTTTCCTCCCACATCCCAAAGACGTCATTTTAGTACTTTAGACGTACAGTACGGAAACAGACCCTTCGATCCACCAAATCCGCGCTGATTAACGATCTCTCCGTACACTAATGCTGTCCTACACACTAGGGACAATTTACAGTTTTTACCGATGCCAATTAACCTACAAACCCATATGACTTTGAAGTGTGGGAGGAAACTGGAACACCCGGGCAAAACCCAATGCGGTCACGGGGAGAACGTACAAACTCCATACAGACAGCACCCGTAGTCGGTATCGAACCTGGGTCTCTGGCGCTGTGAGGCAGCAACTCTACCGCTGTCGCCCGAAACGTGTGGTTTGTAGGTTATTTAGTTGCTGTAGGTTATCACTGATATGTAGGAATGAGAAAGTGGGATAACAGACTAGTGTGAACAGGTGATCGATGGTCGACATGGACTTTGTGGGTCCAAGGGCCTTTTTCCATGCTGTATCTCTAAACTAAACCAATAATACTTTATGCCTAATATCACAGCAAATACAGTTCAGACATGCCTTTCTCTACATTGATTGTGCAATCCTTATAACTAGATAGTGTCCAAATTATACATTGGATGTGCTGCACATCCCTTTAGGATGTGACTGAACTGCTAGTTGATGGTTAGTGATCAACATCTTAATCCCTGTCGATGGCAATTAAAAAATATATAATTGTACATGCTCCAGATACTTTTTTTTTACTTGAATCTGAATGAGGCAAGTTAAAAGTCACAACTTCAGAATGTTGTAGAACAAACTACCCCTCCCCACCACCACCATTGACCCCATCTACCCCGCCTTAGGAAAACAGCCAACATAATCAAGGACCTTTTTCACACAGGTCTTTTCCCTGCTCTCCTCTGGCACAAGGTATAAACGTATGAGAGCATGTATCACCAGACTTGGGAACAGCTTCTTCTCCTCTGTTATCAGGCTGTTATCTGAACAGTTTAGGATATAGTCCCAATATCCAGCCTACCTCTGTGGATATCAGACTTTTTCTCTGGAGCTATAATATTACATTGTTATAAACTATACCCTGGTAGATTTCTCTTTGCTCGATCTGTTGTACTTGTGTATGGCTATATTGCATTCATATAATACAGGTCCATTGAACGTGCTCTGCCAGGTCCCCTTCTATCTCAGCTCAGAGAATAATTTAAGTAAAACTGCCCTAATCATGCATGAAGACTAATTACGTTATAGTAGTGTCTGCTTTTGCTCTCCTGAAGTACACTGAATACTATTATCTACCTAATTTATTTAATTACTTTATCATGTTCAATATTGTGGAACGTGACGTGGCGCAGCTGGCAAAGCCGTTTGCTCGCAGCTCCAGAAACTGGGTTCAATCCTGGTCTTGGTCACTGAGTGAGTGGTCCGAATACTGGGTTCAATCCTGAGCTCAGTCACCGAGTGCTTTATGGAAACTGTGTTCAATCCCGAGCTTGGTCACTGAGTGCTCTCCGGATACTGGGTTGAATCCTGAGCTCGGTCATTGTCTTGAGTGCTCCAGACACTGGGTTCAAAGCTGACCTCATTCACTGTCTGCGTGGAGTTTGGACATTTTCCCTTTCCTCTGGACACTCCCGTACCTTTCCACATTGCGACGACGCACCAGCGGGTATGTTAATTAGTCATTATACATTGCCCCCAGTGAGTGGTAGAATCGGGGAGCAGTCGACGAAAATGTGGGGAGAATATAAAGAGGGATTTAACGACAGATGAAGATAAATGATGTTTAATGGTCAATGTGGACTCGAGAGGGGCCACCCTTTAGTTCTAACAAACTAAATGAATATTTTAGCTGTGTTTTAAATGTAATGCATGCCGTTATTTTTCTTCCTAGATTGCCTTTTCTCAACATAGCAACTTTATGGACCTCGTGCAGTTCTTTGTCACCTTTTTCAGGTTAGTATACTGATTTGTTTTAAAAAAAGAATGTGTTGCTAATTTTTTTAAACAACCAGTATCTGTTTACAAACAGATTTTCTGCTGTAGAACCTGATGAAGCCGGATAAATATCTGTCCTTTCAACAACAATGTAAGGACTCATCTGATAACTTGGGAGTTGCTAAACCATCACTCGGATGGTTTGCCGAATGAATAGCAATGTTACCGCATATGTCAAGAGTCAAGTCAAGAGAGTTTTATTGTCATATGTCCTGAAACTGAACAATGGAATTCTTACATGCAGCAGTAAACATGTGGGGTGATCTTATAAAGGTGTACAACATCAGGAGAGGAATAGATCGGTAAACACAGAGTCTCTTGCCCAGAGTAGGGGAATTGTGAACCAAAGGATGTAGGTTTAAGATGAGGGGAGAAAGACTTAATAAGAACATGAGGGGTAACTTTTTTTCTACACAAAGGGTGATGGGTGTATGGAACGAGCTGCCGGAGGAGGTAGTTGGGGTAGGTATTGTCGCAACGTTTAAAAAATATTTAGACAGGTACATGGATAGGATAGGTGTAGAGGGATATGGGCCAAACGCAGGCAGGTGGGACTAGTGTAGATGGGGCATGTTTGCCGGTGGGACGGTTTGCATTCTCTCTCCTTTTCCCAACAGTCCTACCCATCCCCACTCTGCCGGTTTGAAAAACATAAGTTTAAGCTTTATAGAAACAAGAAACTACGGATGCTGGTTTAAACATAAAGGAATCCAAAGTGTACTTCAGCAGGTCAAGCAGCATCTCTAGAGAACATGGATAGGTGACGTTTCAGTTTGGGTCTGAAGAAGGGTCTCAACCCGATATTCGTCACCTATCCATGTTCTCCAGAGATGCTGCCTGACCTGCTGCGTTACTCCCGCACTTTGTGTCTTTTTGAGAGTTATAGTTTACAATAGAGGTTTTGAGAAGAGATGTTTTTTCGTAATCCGTGTTGCCCATGAGTTCGTGTTACTCATAATTAGAGCCCCAGTATTTGTCTCACACAAATGGAATTATGTGATGATCAATGCAGCAGGTTTAAATTTAAATTCATAAGTTATAGGCCCATGAAGTCATTCGGCCCATCAAGTCTACTCTGCCATTTAATCATGGCTCATCTACCTTTCCCTCTCAAACCCATTCTCCTGCCTTCCCCCCATAACCCCTGACACCCGGACTAATCAAAAACATCTCAATCTCCGTCAATAAAATATCCAATGACTTCGCCTGCACAGCCGTCTGTGGCAATGAATTCCACAGATTCACCACTCTTTGACGAAAGAAATTCCTCCTCATCTCCCGTACATGTATATCAACAATATGCTGATTCTTCTTGTTTATGTACATTGATAACATGAAAGACTAGAAATCTTATATGCCGAGGCTTCAACAAGGGCTAACTAAACAATGAGCGACTATTATGAGTGGCGTTATGCTCACTGTCAGTGCCACTGGATTTCAGTAGCTATTCACCATGCAGACTGATAACATTTTTGTTGATAGTGATATATAATATTTCTCAGTAAAAAGGTACTGTGACCTATTCATCCAACTGTGCGGTGAAATAATTCACCCATCTTCACAACCTCATGTCAAACTGAATGCATTTACGGATCACAGTAATCTCGTGGTGATGTGTGTAAGAAACGATCGGCTAATGTGCTGAAGATTGCTCGAGGTTATGTGCCATTTGAAGAATAGTGAAGCAAGATGACGGATGCAGATAATAACTTGAAAGTGTTTAAGCTGCTGCAGTTTGGGGGTGGTTAGGTGGGTTTGAAGGAATCTGTCTGGAAAATGAGGATGCCAAAAGTTCAACTCTTTTGTTCTGTCTCGTCAAGTGACTAAGAATTGAAAGTTTAGTTTAGTTTAGGGATACAGTGCGGAAACTGGCCCTTTCGGCCCAACGATTTGTGCCAACCAGCCATCCCCGCACACTAACACTATCCCACACACACTAGGGACAATTTACACTTACACCAAGCCAATTAACCTACAAACCTGTGCGTCTTTGGAGTGTGGGAGGAAACCGAAGATCTCTGCAAAAACCCACGCAGTACAGATGCAGTGCCCACGTAGTCGGGATCGAGCCCATGTCTCCGGCACTGCCAACGTTGTAAGGCCACAACTTTACCGCTGTGCCACCCTGCCGATAATTGGAATAGTTTCAAACTGGATTTAACGTGCGGTTGCAAAGAATATTTTGGAATAACCTGGATTCGTCTTGACTTCTAAACTCCCCCTACCCACTCCAATCTCACCCCCTCTGAACGCACAGGCCTCCGCTCACTCAGTAACAATGCCAACATTGTTATTAGACCCGTCAACAAAGGAGGTGCCGGTGTAGTCTGGCAGGTTGATCTCTGCCATGCTGAGGCCAGGCACCAGCTCTCGGTTCCTTCCTCATACCTGACCATGACTCTGTGCCCTCTATGACCAGAGGCCATAGCCTCAGAATGAAAGGATGAACCTTTAGAAAGATGAGAATTTCTTTAGCCATAGGGTGGTGAGTCTGTGGAATTCATTACCACACGTGGCTGTGGAGGCCAAGGCTTTGGTTATTTTTAAAGCAGAGATTGCCAGGTTCTTGATTACTAAGGGTGTCAAAGGTTACAGGGAGAGGCTAGAAAATGGGGGTACAAGGGGAAAAATAGATCAGCCATCATTGAATGGTAGCGTGGACCTGATGGGTCGAATGGCCTAATTCTGCTCCAAGACTTGTGAACTTATGAACCCCACAAATAAGCACCAGACCATCATCTCCCAGACTCTGATCTCATCACCACTGGCGATCTCCCATCCACAACCTCCAGCCTCCTGCGCTACACTGCCCGCTTCTATTTCCTTCCTAAAATCTACAAACTGGTCTGCTCTGGCAATGCTGATATTCCCCATAGTCATACAGCATGGAAACGGGCTCTTCAGCCCAACTTGCCCACATCGCCATCTACACTATAACCATATAACATATAACCATATAACAATTGCAGCACGGAAACGGGCCCTCTCGGCCCTTCCAGTCCGTGCCGACCATTTGTTTTCCCCTAGTCCCATCTACCTGCACTCAGACCATACCCCTCCATTCCCTTCACGTCCATATACCTATCCACTTTACTCTTAAATGTTAAAATCGATCCTGCCTCCACCACTTCTGCTGGAAGCTCATTCCACACAGCCACCACCCTCTGAGTAAAGAAGTTCCCCCTCACGTTACCCCGAAACTTCTGTCCCTTAATTCTCATGTCATGCCCTCTTGTTTGAATCTTCCCTACCCTCAATGGGAAAAACATATCCACGTCAACTCTGTCTATCCCTTTCATCATTTTAAAGACCTCAATCAAGTCTCCCCTTAACCTTCTGCGCTCCAAAGAATAAAGACCTAACTTGTTCAACCTTTCTCTGTAACATAGTTGCTGGAACCCTGGCAACATTCTAGTAAATCTCCTCTGTACTCTCTCTATTTTGTTGATATCCTTCCTATAACTAGGCGACCAAAATTGTACACCATACTCCAGAATTGGTCTTACCAATGCCTTGTACAATTTTAACATTACTTCCCTAATCCTATATTCAATGCTCTGATTTATAAAGGCCAGCACACCAAAGGCTTTCTTTACCACCCTATCTACATGCGATTCCACCTTCAGGGAACTATGCACAGTTATTCCTAGATCCCTCTGTTCCACAGCATTCCTCAATTCCCTACCATTTACCATATACGACACTAGTCCCACCTGCCTGTGTTTGGTCCATATCTCTGCAAACCCATCCTACATCTACCTGTCCCAGATGTTTTTCAAACATTGTGATGGCATCTGCCTCAGATACCTCATCCGGAAGCTCATTCCATATACCTACCACCCTTTGTTTAAAAAAGATGCCCCTCAGGTTCCTATTTAATCTTTCCCCCGCCCCTCACCTTAAACCGATGCCATCTGGTTCTTGATTCCCCTACTCTGAGTAAAGGACTCTGTGCATTTTACCTATCTATTCCTTTAATGATCTTATACATCCCTGTAGGATTACCCCTCATCCTCCTTTGCTACGAGGAATAAAGTTCTAGCTTGCTCAACCTCTTCCTATAGCTCAGGCCCTAGAGTCCTGGCAACATCCCCACAGATCTTCTCTGCACCCTTCCCAGCTTAGCAACATCTTTCCTATAACAGGGTGACCAACACTGAACACGATAAATGTGGCCTCATCAATGTCTTGTAGAACAGTAACATGACATCCCAACTTCTATTCTCAATACACTGACGGATTAAGGCCTGTGTAGGCCCTGCCCTGGTTAGACTTTCCAAAAGACAACCACTCGCATTTCTCTATTAAATTCCCTCAACAATTCCTCAGCCCACCTGCCCACCCAATCAACATACTGCTGCAATTTCACGATGACAACCATCTTCGCTGTCTACAATATCACCCATTTTTGTGTCAGCTGCAGACTTGCTAATCATGTCTTGTACGTTCTCATCTAAATCATTGATACAGATAGCAAACAGCAATGGACCCAGCACCAAACCATGGGGCACACCACGAGTCACAGGGCTCCAGTCCGAAAAACAACCTCCCACCGTCACCCTTCCATTAAGCCATTTGTCTATCTAGTCAGCAATCTCTCCTTGGATCCCATGCGATCTAACTTTCCAAAACTGCCTACCATGTAGAACCTTGTCAAGTGACTTGCTGAAGTCCATAAATACAACATATGTAGACATATGTCTACAGCTCTGGCCTCGTCGATCATTTTGGTCACACCTTCAAAAAAAAACTCAAATCAGATTTGTGAGACAAGATCTCCCACGTACAAAACCATGCTGACTATCCCTAATCATCCCTTATACATCTCTAAGATCATCCCCATCCTCCAATAAATTGCGTCCCAGCCTGTGCAACCTCTTCTGACCACAGATGTTGGACTCAATGGCCTGTAGTTCCTAGGCGTTTCCTTGCAGCCCTTATTAAATAGAGGCACAACATTTGCCACCCTCCGGTTTTCTGGCACCTCTCCCGCGTTTAATGATGACTCATCAATTTCTGCCAGTGCACCTGCAATTTCCTCTGACTAGCTTCCTACAGTGTCCTCACATATATCCAATCTGGCCTGGGAGATTTGTGTGCCTTCATATGTCTAAGAACCTTCAGCACCTCCTCGACCCTAATACTGACTGCCTTCAAGCCACTGCCCTCAAGACATTCGAGATGGCACATGTTGGTCGGTGTGGGCAAGTTGGGCGGAAGGCCCTGTTTCCACGTTGCAAGACTCTATCACTTCCATTGACTGCCCCAAGGTCTCCAGTCGTATGGGACTGGCATGGACAGGCGTCTTAGTTAGCAAGGACAGTGCTGAGTGGCCTATTTCCTTGCCGTGACTTTGATGGAGGTTGGAGTTAGATCTCAACGATACCAGATAAAGGCAGCACATTTCCTTCCTCATTGAACCATATGGGTGTTACCACAGGCCGGTAGTTTGATGATCATTATCACTGATCATTATTGCTTTTATCCCAGATGTGAATTAATGGAAATTGGATCTCCCAGCTGCAGTGTTGCATCTGAACCATTAGACCAGGAGACTGGATTGTAAGTCGGCTAATATACTGGCACTGCTACTGCTGCCACTATAAATCAGCACGGCTAACGTCCACAAGGAGGTGCCATGTACAAGTACACCTTTCTGGATCACTTTATATATTTGCTCTCTGAGCAGGCAAGAAACAGAATACACTGTCCCCCCCATAATGTTTGGGACAAAGACCCATCATTTATTTATTTGCCTCTGTACTCCACAATTTAAGATTTGTAATAGAAAAATAATCACATGTGGTGAAAGTGCACAGTCAGATTTTATTTAAGGCCATTTTTATACATTCTGGTTTCAACATGTAGAAATTACAGCTGTGTTTATATGTAGTCCCCCAATTTCAGGGCACCATAATGTTTGGGACACATGGCTTCACAGGCATTTGTAATTGCTCAGGTGTGTTTAATTGCTTCCTTAATGCAGGTATAAGACAGCTCTCAGCACCTAGTCTTTCCTCCAGTCTTTCCAACACCTTTGGAAACTTTTATTCCTGTTTATCAACATGAGGACCAAAGTTGTGCCAATGAAAGTCAAAGAAGTCATGAGACTGAGAAACAAGAACAAAATTGTTAGATACATCAGCCAAACCTTAGGCTTACCAAAATCAACTGTTTGGAACATCATTAAGAAGAAAAAGAGCACTGGTGAGCTTACTAATCGCAAAGGGACTGGCAGGCCAAGGACGACCTCCACAGCTGATGACAGAAGAATGCTCCATATAACGAAAAATCCCCAAACACCCCTCTGACAGATCAGAAACACTCTTCAGGAGTCAGGTGTGGATTTGTCAATGACCACTGTCTGCTTAAGACTTCATAAACAGAAATACAGAGACTACACTGCAAGATCCAAACCACTGGTTAGTCGCAAAAATAGGATGGCCAGTTTACAGGTTGCCAAGAAGTACTTAAAAGTGCGACCACAGTTCTGGAAAAAGGTCTTGTGGACAGATTAGATGAAGATTAACTTATATCAGAGTGATGACAAGAGCAAAGTATGGAGGAGAGAAGGAACTGCCTAAGATCCAAAGCATACCACCTCATCTGCGAAACACGGTGGTGCGGGTGTTATGGTCTGGGCATGTATGGCTGCTGAAGGTTCTGGCTTAAGGGCCTGTCCCACTTGCGTGTCCTTGGCACGCAAATTATGCGACCTCATGGTCACGTTGAGCCACAGCCGTCTGGAGCGCGTGCCGTCATTTGAAGATGGACAGAAAGCTGGAGTAACTCAGCGGGACCGGCAGCATCTCTGGAGAGAAGGAATGGATGATGTTTCAGGTCAAGACTCTTCAGTCTGAAAAGCAGGGTCTTGGCCCGAAACATCACCCATTGCTTCTCTCCAGAGATGCTGCCGGTCCCACTGAGTTACTCCTGCATTTTGTGTCTATCTTCAATTTTCTTGGCCCCGCTCTGGGAGTAAAAGTAGGAGCGGATCCGGACCGCAACGGCCATGAGTCCCAGGCCGAGTTCGGCGATCGTATGCCTGCTTCTGCTGCTGTTGAAGGTGAGACGTTGCGTCGCGCCAATGTCTTGGGCCTGTCCCACTTTGGCCGTCAGTTACGCAACAGGCCGTTGGCGCGCGAAGATTTCGTTCACTACAAAAAATTTCGGAGCCCCGCGCGATGACGCGCACAACTACATACCCCTCCACGCTTCTCAGTGGGACAAGCCCCGCGCGACCATATGATGCTCGTGCGCCTCAACGCGACCATGCGGTCACGTCATTTGCGTGCCAAGGACACGTATGTGGGACAGGCCCTTTACTTATCGTCATTGACGATACAACTGCTGATGGTAGTAGCATCATGAATTCTGAAGTGTATAGACACATCCTATCTGCTCAAGTTCAAACAAACGCCTCAAAACTCAGTGGCCGACGGTTTGTTGTACAGCAAGACATTGGTCCCAAACATACTGCTAAAGCAACAAAGGAGATTTTCAAATCTAAAAAATGGTAAATTCTTCAGTGGCTAAGTCAATCACCCGATCTGAACCCAATTGAGCATGCCTTTTATATGCTGAAGAGCAAACTGAAGGGGACTAGCCCCCAAAACAAGCATAAGCTAAATATATCTCCAATACAGGCCTGGCAGAGCATCACCAGAGAAGGCACCCAGCGACTGGTGATGTCCATGAATTGCAGACTTCAGGTAGTCATTGCATGCAAAGGATATGCAACAAAATATTAGCCATGACTACTTTCAGTTACATGGCATTGCTGTGTCCCAAAGAGTATGGTGCCCTGAAACACTGCTGTAATTTCTACATTAGATTGTCCGTGGATTGTCACCATGTCGTGGTGGAGAAGCTTGTGTGGACCTGAGATTCTGAGAGTGATGCCGTCAGGAGCTATGCTCCTGCTAGGGCCTCCCATGGCAGTAAGGTCGAAGGGAAGGTCTCAGACCAAGAGAAATCCAACCAAGACCTCAACGGTGGAACAGACGGAGGACGATGGCTGACCTTAGTGGGGCGTCACAACAGCTGGGAAGGCTGCAGCAGAAAAGGGTCTCCTGTCGTCTTGGACTCCATGCCGCTGGATCCTGACAGTGGGGTGGCTGTCTGTCTGTGCACCAGTCTCCCCACGTTAAACAAAGTCATGCACATGCATCCTCCATATAGGGAATAGCACCCTGGAGACACCCATGGTCAGCCATGACCGAAGGGGGCCTAAGAAAAGAGACCAAAATATATTAAAATGGTCTTTATTAAAATCTGACATTGTGCACTTTAACCACATGTGATTTTTTTTTTCTATAACAAATCAAATTGTGAAGTACAGAGGCAAATGCATAAATGATGTGTCTTTGTCCAAAACATTATGGAGGGCACTATAAGTGCCTTCTGATATGTGAGAATGTTTTCCTCTCAGGTGCAGTATCTATGGCAGTCACATCAAAAGATTTCCTCCTTGTAATGGAGCTGTCATTTTTCAGATGGTGCAGGAAAGCAGTGGGACTTATTGCACCAGCTTGGTGTCAGCTGTGACAAACAGCTTTCATTTGTCCAAGTCTGTGTGGTATTTAAAGGAACACTGTTTTTCGTTCAAAGCTGCCCATGTGCCCCGCAGTGTGCAGTTTGCTGGGAATCAGTTATAGAT
Organism: Okamejei kenojei; assembly: GCA_035221665.1. Classification (NCBI taxonomy): domain Eukaryota; kingdom Metazoa; phylum Chordata; class Chondrichthyes; order Rajiformes; family Rajidae; genus Okamejei; species Okamejei kenojei. Next base: position 186,205,652 of record CM069131.1, on the reverse strand, counting down.
TTGTCCTTGGAAATGCAAGAGACTGCGTGCTGGGAACTGTAGCAAAGAACAAACTGCTGGGGGAGCTCAGCAGGTCAAGCAGCATCTGTGGAGGTGATGTTTTGCATCCACACCCTGCACTAGTCTGCTCCTTTCCTCCCCATGTACTGATCTAAATATGGTATACTTCCACAAGATCACCCCCTCAATTTCTGCGCTCCAAGGAATAAAGTCCCAGTCTGCCCAACCTCTCCCTGAGGCTCAGGCCCTCAAGTCCTAGCAACATCTTTGTAATCCTTCTCTGCACTCTTTCCACCTTAATGACATCCTTCCTGTAGCAAGGTGACCAAAACTGAACATGCTATTCCAAAGGTAGCCTTACCTATGCCTTGCACAACTGTAACGTCCCAAATTCTGCACTCGGTACAAAAGCTTTCTTGTGTATTGAGCATTTGTATTTGTGTTTTCACTTTCGTGTTGCCGCCACCTGGACGTTCCTTTCTGAAGGGGATGAGGAAATGGATAGGTACGAGCGACTGGGACGTTGTAGCCATGACTGAAACCTGGTTAAGGGAGGGGCAGGACTGGCAGCTGAATGTTCCGGGTTCAGGAGCTTCAGGAAAGACCGGTGAGGGGAAAAAGAGGAGGGGAAGTTGCATTGTTGGTTAAAGAGGATGTTACGGCTGTGTTCAGAGGTGACATTACGGATGGTTCGTCTACTGAGGCGAGACGGATGGAGCAAAAAAAAAAGTGATCCACACATGAGAGGGCAACGCTGGAGCTAGTATTGGGAAATTGGGATGGGCAAGTTAGTAAGTGTGTGTGGAGGAGCCTTTTGGGACAAGTGACCACAGTTTAATTAGGTTTAAGATAGTTATGGATCGGGACGGAGAGGGTCGACGTATTAAAATGCTCAACTGGCGTAAGGCCAACTTTGAGGGTATGAGAGAAGGTCTTGCTCAAGTTGATTGGAGCAGGTTATTTGAGGAGGAAGGAACATCGATCAAGTGGGATGTTTTTAAAAGTGTACTGAAGAAAGCTCAGTATGTGTACGTCCCTGTTAGAGTGAAGGACAAGGCAGGCAAACTTAAGGAAGCTTGGCTGACGAGGGAAATTGAGACGTTAGTCACAAATGAGACCATTGGGCAGGTGTAGGCAGCTGGGATCAAGTGCATCCCTGGAGGAGTTTCGAGAACTAAAAAAGGAAATCAGAAGGGCAAAAAGGGGCCAGGGGATAACTGGCGGGTAGCATTAAGGACAATCCCAAAAGATTTTATAAATACATAAGGGGGAAAAGTGTCACTAGATAGAGAGAGAGTGGGACCTCTCAGAAATTAAAACGGTCACCTCTGTGTGGAGCCACAGAACATGGGCAAGGTCCTAAATGAGTATTTCTCCTCTGTATTTAGCGAGGAGAAAGACAGTAGAACGGAGGAAATTGGAGTAGTCACTGGAAGTGTCATGAGAGCAGTCAGGGTTACTGTCGAAGAAGTACTGAAGGTACTGTCGTGTTTGAAGGTAGACAAATCTCCGGGTCCTGATCTAATATATCAGAGGACATTGTGGGAAACTAGAGAGGAAATTGCGGGAGCCCTGGTTGAAATTTACGAGTAGTAATAAATACAGGAGAGGTGCCGGAAGACTGGAGGGTGACAAATGTTGTGCCTCTTTTCAAGAAGGGCTATAGGGAAAATGCTGGGAACTATAGTCCGGTGAGCTTAACATCTGTAGTTGGTCAGTTACTGGAAAGTATTCTCAGGGATAGGATATACAGGCATTTGGATGGGCAAGGGCTAATTAAGGACAGTCAGCATGGTTTTGTATGTGGCAGGTCGGGTCTCCCAAATCTGATTGCTTTTTTGAAGACATGACCAAAAAGGTTGATGAGGACAGAGCTGTAGATGTTGTGTACATGGACTTCAGTGGTTCCGCATGGTAGGCTGCTCTGGAGGGTTATGTAGCATGGGATCCAAGGAGAGATATCTGAATGGATTGCAAATTGGCTCCATGGAATGAAGCAGAGGATGATGGTGGAAGGTTGCTTCTCGGACTGAAGGCCTGTGAATAGTGGTGTTCCTCAGGGTTCGGTGCTGGGCCCGTTACTGTTTGTCATCTACTGCGATTAGCAAGTTTGCTGATGTTGCAAAAGTATGTTTTGCAGATAGTGAACGATTGCAGCAGAATCAGGATCGATTGGCCAGGTGGGCGGAGGAATGGTTGATGGAATTTAATACAGAGTGTGAAGTGTTGCATTTGGGGATGTCGAACAAGGGCAGAACCTACACAGTAAATGGTAGGCCCCTGGGTAATGTTGCAGAGCAGAGGGATCTAGGAGTACGGGTGCATGTTCCTTGAAGGTCGTCGCAGGTAGATAAGATGCTCAAAAAGGCTTTTGGCACTTTGACCTTCTTCAGTGCGAGTATTGAGTATAGAAGTTGGGAGGTCATGTTGCAGTTGTATAAGACATTGGTGAGACTGCATTTAGAATATTGTGTTCAGTTCTGGGCACCATCTTATGGATAAGACAGATTTGGAGGGATATGGACCAAGCGCAGGCAAGTGGGACGAGTGTAGCTGGGACATTGTTGGCCGGTGTGAGCGAGTTGGGCCGAAGGGCCTGTTTCCACACTGTACCACTCTATGACTCCATGACACAATATAACTCTCTCCCTCTTCTCCCCTCCCCCATCATGAACGAGGTAGAGAAGTGTGAAAAAGCACACCTCCATATTCAGGGACAGTTTCTTCCCAGCAGTTAACAGGCAACTGAACTATCCTCTCATCAACTAGAGAGCAGTCGTGACCTCCCTTCTATCTTATTGGAGATCTTTGAGCTATCTTTAATGGGACTTTATCTTGCACTAAATGTTAAACCCATTATCCTGTATACTGTGCACAGCTTCGTCTTCCCAAAAACCCTTTCTGGCTTAAGTCCTCCCTCCACCACCTCTAGTTTAAATTCCATTTGGAATATTTTGGAGGACTAAGAAACCAAGAACCAAGAGCTTGATTGTAATCATGTATATTCTTTCCGCTGACTGGACAGCACGCAACAAAAAGCTTTTCACTGTACCTCGGTACAAGTGACAGTAAATATTAGAATTAAATATTATCATTCTTGGTCTGTATTATTAGACAATAGACAATAGGTGCAGGCGGAGGCCATACGGCCCTTCAAGGCAGCACCGCCTTTCAGTGTGATCATGGCTGATCATCCACAATCAGTACCCCATTCCTGCCTTCTCCCCATATCCCCTGACTCCGCTATCTTCATCTAGCTCTCTCTTGAAAGTTTCCAGATAACCTGCCTCCGCCGCCCTCTGAGGCAGAGAATTCCACAGACTCACTACTCTCTGTGAGAAAAAGTGTTTCCTTGTCTCCGTTCTAAATGGCTTACTCCTTACTCTTAAACTGTGGCCCCTGGTTCTGGACTCCCCCAACATTGGGAATATGTTTCCTGTCTCTAGTGTGTCCAAGCCTTTAACAATCTTATATGTTTCAATCAGATCTCCTCTCATCGTTCTAAACTCCAGAGTGCACAAGCCCAGCTGCTCCATTCTCTCAGCATATGACAGTCCCGCCATCCCAGGAATTAACCGTGTAAACCTACGCTGCACTCCCTCAATAGCAAGAATGTCCTTCCTCAAATTAGGGGACCAAAACGACACACAATACTCCAGGTGTGGTCTCACTAGGGCTCTGTACAACTGCAGAAGGACCGCTTTGTTCCTATATTTGATTCCTCTTGTTATAAAGGCCAACATGCCATTCGCTTTCTTCACTGCCTGCTGTACCTGCATGCTTACTTTCATAGACAGATGTACAAGGACCCCCAGATCCCGTTGTACTTCCCCTTTTCCCAACTTAATGCCATTTAGATAGACAAGCTTCTCAAGTTTACGGATGACACAACCTTGATTGGACTGATCCAGGATGGGGAGGAATCTGTCTGCAGACAGGAAGTGTCACATCTGGCGTCCTGGTGCCATTGTAACAACCTAGAGCTCAATGCTCTTAAGACAGTGGAATTGATTGTAGACTTTAGGAGAGATTTCTGCAATATTATAAAAACTTATACACTGCTAAAACAACAGAAAACAAGATAGGAATAGAAGCATTTTAAAAAAAATGTAATCTGAATGGGTTGGACTCACAAAATAGAAAATCATTAAATGCTGAAATTTCAGTAAAAGAAATCCAAGAATCTATTAGATCATTAAAAAATGGTAAAAGACCGGGACCAGATGGTATTGGCTCGGAATTTTATAAAACATTTTATGATCAGATTGCACCACGCCTGAAGGCATTATATGAATATATATATACACAGCAGAAACTACCAGAAACGTTAAATGAATCTATTATAACACTTATACCTAAAATAAACAAAGATCTGGATGAACCAGGATCATTTAGAGCTATAGCTCTTTTAAATACTGATCAAAAGATATTAACTAAAATATTAGCACAAAGGCTAAGCACAGTTATTAACGAATTAATTCACCCCGATCAAACAGGATTTATACCAAAACGATAGTCCTCATATAACTTGAGACGGTTAATCAGTATTATATATTCGAAAAGAGGTATTAAAAAAGATCTAGTAATTGTTTCGTTAGTTGCAGAGAAAGCCTTCGATCAGGTGGAATGGTCCTATTTGTTTTCGGTTATGGAAACTTTTAAATTGGGAGAGAAGTTTATTACTTGGATTATACACTAACCCAACAGCCAGAATAATAACAAATCAAATGCTATCAACTAAATTCAGTTTATCTCGAGGCTGTAGACAAGGTTGCCCTTTATCCCCACTACTGTTTGCACTTGCAATAGAACCGTTAGCTCAGAGGGTGAGATCACATCCTGAAATATATGGGTATGATACTAGAGATACTAAAAATAAAATTTCCTTATACGCGGATGATGTATTACTTTATATCACAAAACCAGAAATTAGTATCCAAAATTTGTTAAAATTAATAACTGAATTCGGATCTTTTGCAGGATATAGTATCAATTGGAATAAAAGTGCTTATGCCAATAACGGTAAATAATTTACACATATTACAACAATTTCCTTTTAAGATAACAAACGAAAAAATTAAATATCTTGGAATTTATGTAACAAAAAGATTTGATTCTTTATTTAAATCTAACTTCCCACTATTATTGAATAAATTAAATAAGAACATTTTATATTGGAAAACTCTACCCATTTCAATGTTAGGTAAAATTAATGTAATAAAAAGGATTTTTCTTCCACAATTATATCTTTTCCAATTAATTCCGATATATCTTCCTAAAAAATTCTTTAGGAAGGTGGACTCCCTAGTTACTAACTTTATTTGGGATTATAAGAGCCATAGAATAAATAAAAAACATTTATGTAAATTAAAAATAAATGGAGGTTTAGCACTACCAAACTTTATGTTTTATTACTGGGCAGTTAATATTAAAAATATGAATTTTTGGTTAGAAGAGACAGATAACCAACCAATTTGGTTAAAAATGGAAAAAGAAGATTGTTCTCCTTTTGAAATCAGTTCAATGATATTTGCCAATATTAATTTAGGTAAGAAAACCTATAGTGAAAACCCTATAATACGTATTTGGAAACAAATAAAGAAAACATTAAAATTGAAATCTATACCACTAGCCCTTACCATTGTAAATAATGTTACATTAGCACTTAGAAGCTAATCTGACATTTACAAATTGTGTAAAAATTACAAAATTTTGGATAGAAATATTTAGGATAATTTCGAATGTTGTTAATATGAATCTGACTCCTGACTCAAAGTTAATAATATTAGGAATACTGGAAACAGATCAATTAATAACAATGAATCAAATATTTTTTATTGATTATAGTTTAATAATTGGGAAAAAAATTAATATTAACATTCTGGAAAGGTCCTACATCCCCCACAATCAAAATGTGGAATACAGAAATGTCGGAGATACTCCATCTGGAAAGATTGAGGCTTGTCCTAATGGACAGGTTGGATCTCCTCAGAGGGATATATGGTCTCCATATATTGAATATCTACAGGGTCAAAGTGGCTCAGTGCGGAGGCTTGACTGAGGCCTAAATAATAGAATGGATGAAGAATTACGTATAATAAATCATGGTTATATCTCCAACGATGGATAATAGTTTAATACTCCATTCACTTCCTTATTTTCTATATTATTTTTCTCTATCTTTTCCTACTTAATTAAAAAAAAATTAAAAATGTATAGAAACATAAAGTCTTAAATGTTAATATTAATATTAATAATATTATGAATGTATGTAAGAAGTATTTTTTATTAATATGTATTTACAACTAATAAAAAATATCAAAAAAAAAAGGAGAGCTCCCCCTCCCCTCACCACACTCACCATCAACAACACCACAGTCAAATATGTGGAGTCTTTTAAGTTCCTGGGAACCGTCATCTCCAAGGACCTTAAGTAGGGGGCTATCATCGACTCCACAGTCAAAAAGACACAACAGAGGATGTACTTCCTGCAGCAGCTGACGACACAATCTGGAGGCTGCAGCGAATCGTCCGATCAGCAGAGAAGATTATTGGCTGCAACCTCCCCCCCCATTGATGAACTGTACACTGCAAGGGCCAGGAAGCGAGCGGGCAAGATCATCTCTGACCCTTCTCACCCTGGCCACAAACTCTTTGAATCACTTCCCTTTGGAAGGCGACTCCGGACTGTCAAAGCTGCCACAGCCAGACATAAAAACAGTTTTTATCCACGAGTAGTTGCTCTACTCAACAGCCAAAATCTGTAGCCTCCCTTTGATCTGGTATTTTGTTGGTTCACATGCTTGATCAATGGTGTTTTATCATTAATGTTTTATTATTATTAATGTTTAGTGTTTTCTGAGTCATTCGTAACTGTCACTGTATGTCTTGTTGTTACCTGTGGGCGGAGCACCAAGGCAAATTTACTTATATGTGAATACTTGGCCAATAAACTTAAACTTACTTACTTGATGAAATATTTCTTGCCCATATCTGGCGAGGGGTTCCCCTCCAATACCAGATACTTGACCTTGCATTGTAATCTTGCAGCTGCACAAAATCAAGTTATTGCAAAGCAAGAAACTCCAGATGCTGGAAATACTCAGCCGGTCAGGCAGCATCCGTGGAGAGACAAACAAAATTATTTGTATTCAAGAGAGAGTTAGATATAGCTCTTCGGGCTAATGGAATCAAGGGATACGGGAGAAAGCAGGAACGGGGTAGTGATTTTGGATGATCAGCCATGATCATATTGAATATGGTGCTGGGTCGAAGGGCCAAATGGTCTACTACTGCACCTATTTTCTGTGTTTCTGTGAATTGATGTTTCAGATTGATGAGTTTTCGACAGAACTTTTAGGTTAGTTTAATTTAGAGATACAGCACGGAAACAAGCCCTTCGTCCCACCAAGTCTGCGCTGACCAGCGATTACCCCGTACACTAGCACTGTCCTACACACACTAGGGACAAATTCCAATCTTTCCAAAGCTACTTAACCTACAAACCTGCACGTCTTAGGAATGTGGGAGGAAACCAGAGCAACCGAAGAAAACCCACGTGGTCAAGGGGAGAACGTACAAACTGCAGAAACATTGCACGCGTAGACGGGATCGAACCTGGGTCTCTGGCGCTGTAAGACAGCAACTGCACCATTATGCCACACACTGTGGAAAATTAGGAATCAAACATCTTTTAAGGTGCAGTGAAGGTAAGGGTGTAGCATAGAGATCAATGAATGAATAAGTTTATTGGCCAAGTATTTTAATGCTAGGAGCATTGTAAGAAAGGTGGATAGAGCCTGGATTGACACCTGGAAATATGATGTTGTGGCAATTAGTGAAACATGGTTGCAGGAGGGCTGTGATTGGACACTAAATATTCCAGGATTTCGTTGCTTCAGGTGTGGAGGGACAAGAGGTGGAGGTGTTGCATTGCTTGTCAGAGAGGATATTACAGCAGTGCTTTGGCAGGATAGATTAGAGGGCTCGTCTAGGGAGGCTATTTGGGTGGAATTGAGAAGTGGGAGCGGTGTAGCAACACTTTTAGGGGTGTATTATAGACCGCCAAATGGGGAGCGAAAATTGGAAGAGCAAATATGTAAGGAGATAGCAGATGTTAGTAGTAAGCGCAAGGTAGTGATTGTGGGAGATTTCAATTTTCCAAAAATAGACTGGGAAACACATTCTGTAAATGGGCTGGATGGTTTGGAGTTTGTAAAATGTGTGCAGGATAGTTTTATGAAGCAGTACATAGAGGTATCGACCAGAGAAGGGGCAGTGCTGGACCTCCTGTTAGGAAATGAGGCAGGTCAGGTGACGGAGGTATGCGTTGGTGAGCACTTCAGGACCAGTGATCACAATACCATTAGTTTCAATATAATTATGGAGAGAGTCAGAACTCTAGGGTGGAGATTTTTGATTGGAGAAAGGCTAAATTTGAGGGAATGCGTAAGGATTTAAAAGGAGTGAATTCGGGCACTTTGTTTCATGGGAAGAATGTAGAAGAGAAATGGAGGACATTTAAAGGGGAAATTGTAAGAGTACAGAATCTTTATGTCCCTGTTAGGTTGAAAGGAAATAGTAAAAATTGGAAAGAGTCATGGTTTTCAAGGGAAATTGGACACTTGTTTCGAAAAAAGAGAGATATCTACAATAATTATAGGAGGCATGGAGTAAATGAGGTGATAGAGGAGTATAAAGAATGTAAAAAGAATCTTAAGAAAGAAATTAGGAAGGCTAAAAGATATGAGGTTGCTTTGGCAAGAAAGGTGAAAGTAAATCCAAAGGGTTTCTACAGTTATATTAATAGCAAAAGGATAACGAGGGATAAAATTGGACCATTAGAGAGCCAGAATGGACAGCTATCTGCAGAGCTAAAAGAGATGGGGGAGATATTGAACAATTTATTTTCTTCGGTATTCACCAAGGAGAGGGATATTGAACTCTGTGAGGTAAGGGAAAAAAGTAGAGTAGCTATGGAAACTACGAGATTCAAAGAGGAGGAAGTACTGACACTTGAAAAATATAAAAGTGGATAAGTCTCCAGGTCCTGACAGGATATTCCCTAGGACATTGAGGGAACTTAGTGTAGAAATAGCAGGAGCTATGACAGAAATATTTCAAATGTCATTAGAAACGGGAATAGTGCCGGAGGATTGGCGTACTGCGCATGTTGTTCCATTGTTTAAAAAGGGTTCAAAGAATAAACCTAGCAATTATAGACCTATTAGTTTGACGTCAGTGGTGGGCAAATTAATGGAAAGGATACTTAGAGATAATATATATAAGCATCTGGATAAACAGGGTCTGATCAGGAACAGTCAACATGGATTTGTGCCTGGAAGGTCATGTTTGACAAACCTTCTTGAATTTTTTGAAGCGGTAACTAGGGAAATTGATGAGGGTAAAGCAGTGGATGTTGTCTATATGGATTTCAGTAAGGCCTTTGACAAGGTTCCCCATGGAAGGTTGGTTAAGAAGGTTCAATCTTTGGGTGTTAATGGCGGAGTAGCAAGATGGATTCAACAGTGGCTGAATGGGAGATGTCAGAGAGTAATGGTGGATGGCTGTTTGTCAGGTTGGAAGCCGGTGACCAGTGGGGTGCCTCAGGGATCTGTGTTGGGTCCACTGTTGTTTGTCATGTACATCAATGATCTGGATGATGGGGTGGAAAATTGGATAAGTAAGTATGCAGATGATACTAAGATAGGTGGTGTTGTGGATAATGAAGTAGATTTTCAAAGTCTACAGAGAGATTTGGGCCATTTGGAAAGTGGGCTGAAAGATGGCAGATGGAGTTTAATGCTGATAAGTGTGAAGTGCTACATCTTGGCAGGACAAATCAAAATAGGACGTACATGGTAAATGGTGGGGAATTGAGGAATGCTGTGGAACAGAGGGATCTAGGAATAACTGTGCATAGTTCCCTGAAGGTGGAATCGCATGTAGATAGGGTGGTAAAGAAAGCCTTTGGTGTGCTGGCCTTTATAAATCAGAGCATTGAATATAGGAGTAGGGAAGTAATGTTAAAATTGTACAAGGCATTGGTAAGACCAATTCTGGAGTATTGTATACAATTTTGGTCGCCTAGTTTATAGGAAGGATGTCAACAAAATAGAGAGAGTACAGAGGAGATTTACTAGAATGTTGCCAGGGTTCCAGCAACTATGTTACAGAGAAAGGTTGAACAAGTTAGGTCTTTATTCTTTGGAGCGCAGAAGGTTAAGGGGGGACTTGATTGAGGTCTTTAAAATGATGAAAGGGATAGACAGAGTTGACGTGGATACGTTTTTCCTATTGAGGGTAGGGAAGTTTCAAACAAGAGGGCATGACATGAGAATTAAGGGACAGAGGTTTCGGGGTAACGTGAGGGGGAACTTCTTTACTCAGGGCATGACATGAGAATTTTAGGGGTAACGTGAGGGGGAACTTCTTTACTCAGAGGGTGGTGGCTGTATGGAATGAGCTTCCAGCAGAAGTGGAGGCAGGATCGATTTTAACATTTAAAAGTAAAGTGGATAGGTATATGGACGATAAGGGAATGGAGGGGTATGGTCTGAGTGCAGGTAGATGGGACTAGGGGAAAACAAATGGTCAGCACGGTCTGGAAGGGCCGAGAGGGCCTGTTTCTGTGCTGTTATGGTTATATGGTTATGGTTATTCACATACAAGGAATTTGCCTTGGCGCTCCGCCCGCAAGTGACAACAAGTAACTCAAGAGAGTCTGAATAGCACTACAGGTGATGGTGGTGAAGGAAATAAATAAAAGAATGAAATGAATGAAAACTGAAAAGGACTAGGAGGGGAAATTATGCTGGCCATTTTCTGGGCTATATTGAATTTTCTGAAAATAACGCAATTACTTTTATTCTGTATTCTATTTGCACTCGATTAATGCATCATCAAAATTTAATTACAAAGCAAAGTGAAAAGTGGTGTAATTTCAATGAAATGCTTAAAAACCGTCATAAACTGCAGTGTAACCGGTCATTATCGAGGATAAGGACACTAGCCTCTGCTGTTAATCCGCCCGCTCCAAACTCCCCCTGTTTGACGCGCTGTCCTCGTTTACAAAATACTGCCTATTGATTCGTGAAAAATAAGGAATAAAATTAAGCAATAAAATCAGAAATGTGGTCCAAAGTAATTGTCTGGTCTTTTATCAGAAACCAATTACCAGCTTTTAGCTGCAAATTGTTTGGAGATTGCGCATTTTCTTTTTGTCATAGAATTTAGGGGTCATTTCTAAAGCACTGTGTGATTACTCTTTAGCTGTTCACTGTTGCTAGGTAATAAATAGTGGTTGCCCAGCACCCTGTGACCAGGCATTGTTTGTATTTTGTGGATCTTATTCAGTGATGTAGGTTAGGTCATGATGAAATACAAAGCATGGAAAGATGCTCTGATATAACTGTTCTTAATTTTTGTTTTTGCACACCGTTCGAGCCCTTTATGTGGGGTGAGATTTGTGCGTGGAAAATTTGGGTGCAGTGGAAAATTTCAGCAGCAATCACTTCACCGTAACTGGGAGTCCCATTGTAATGGAATCCTGCTGATGGCAATCACCTTTGATGCCTATTGGAAAGATTCACTGTTTAGTTGATTGGTGTGATATTTTAACTCGTTGTATTATGATTTTATGCATTCGCCGGTTTAGATAAGTGTACCGCAATCAGTGCTGAATTGACAATACAAAACACGGGAACCAAGTTTTTGGAATTGGGACCAAATTGGGATCAGCACCTCCAGGGGAGCTAATTAGGGGAAATCAAAAAGCTGCCTATTATGGGTCTAACAGAGCTGCCAAGTAGTTCGGATTTTCCGTATTTTGTACGGAAATGCAATAAGAATGGGTATGTACGATTTTGCGTTGTTAATTACGCAATTTTTAAAAGTCCGTCTTTAACAAAGCAATATTGACCATAGATAATTGCAACAACGAGTCTCTCTCACTCCCTCTCTCTCTCTCGCCTCGGCATTCCTGGAATCATTTGGCGTTTTTGCGGGGACGGCTGCATCTGCGGGTCCTTCCTGTTGCGGGAGGGGAGTCCTGGCTCGGGGCGGCTCCTGCTCCGTTCCCTCCATGGGTGCAGCCTGGCCCGCTGAGTTCCTCTAGCACTCTGTGTTTTTTGTTTGGCTGAGTTGAAGATGGACATGGGGGGGCTGGGGTGGCTCAGCGGGACGGGCGGCAGCTCTGGGGAGAGGGAGTGGGTGGCTTTTCGGGTCGAGATCCTTCTTCAGACAATCACAAGTACTCTCACCGACGAGAGTTCAGTTCAGTGTGGGCAGGGGTCTCGACCCGAGGCGTCACCCGTTCCTTCTCTCCAGGGTCTCTGCCTGTCCCGCTGAGTTGCTCCAGCCTTTTGTGCCGATCTTCAATTTCAGAGTTGAATGGAAGGCACAGAGTGCTGGGGGAGCTCGGCGGGCTGGGTGGCGTCTGTGGAGGGAGTTGTTTCGGGCCAAGGTTCTTCTTCGATGGAGGGGAGCTGCAGATGCAGTTGTTTTTGTGGGGCGCCGGGTGGTTCCGGCAGTGCCGAGGTGGGAGGGAGGGAGTGAGAAGGGGAAGGGGAGTGGGGGAGAGAGATGAGTGGGGGGGAGGGGAGAGAGCGAGGGATGGAGGTGCAGCGGGAGAGGGAGAGAGAGTGGGGGGGGGGGAAGGGGAGTGGGGGGGGAGAGAGCGAGGGACGATGGTGCAGCGGGAGAGGGAGAGATAGTGGGCGGGGGATGGAGAGGTTCCGGCCTCCTGGCCCCGGGCATCGTGGTGAATCAACGCTTGCGGTGATGGCCATCCAGATCTTGAAATTTGGAGTGCGGGTAGATTTGGTCTGCTGTGATTTTTGGAGGTACAGTGTGACTTTTTATGTCCTTGCATTTTTTTGGGCGGCGGGATCTTGGGTCAATTTCACCGGGTTGTTGCTTTTCCATTGGCCAGTGGGAGGTTGGTAGGGCAGAGGGTCGGACCGATCTCGGTTGTTCCCAACAGTAGAGTTGCTGTCTTGCAGCACCAGGGACCTGGGAGCGATCCTGACTAGGTTTGCTGTTGCTGGAGTAACTCAGCGTGACAGGCAGCGACTCTGAAGAGAAGGAATGGGTGACGATTCGGGTAGAGACCCTTCTTCAGACTGAACTGAACTCTCGTCGGTGAGAGTACTTGGGATGTGGCATACAGAGGCAAAAAAATGAATGATGGGTCTTTGTCCCAAACATTATTGGAGGGCATTGTAAGCACATCTTTAGTTTCCGATGGTGTCAAGCTGTGAACATCTACTTCCCAAAGTAGTTGTGTGTTTTATTTGTATGTATTTCACAGAGCTGACTTCTCGTTTTAAAACATTGTTTTGCAGTTGTTTTCTGTCCTTATTGTTGGTGGCTGCTGTGGTGTGGAAGATTAAGCAGAGCTGCTGGGCATCAAGGAGAAGAGAGGTAAGCCACCTTATTCTTCACCAACTTCACCTTACACCTGTGTATATTTGTGCACGTGGGGACTTTTCAGAACAAATTTAGACCTGGGAAATTAATCTTGCTGCAGCTACCCTGAGCTTTGGTGAGAACCTGTCTGGAGCTTGAGTGGAGTTTTGGTTTCCTTTTGGAGAGCAGGCAGGTGGGACTCGTGTAGAATGGGGCATGTTGGTCGGTGTGGGCAAGTTGGGCCGAAGGGCCTGTTTCCTTGCTGTATGACTCTATGACTCTGTAGAGAATCTCGTTTTGCCGTTGAGAGAGCTTGGAGCGGTACAGTGGCACAGCGGTAATGTTGCTGCCCTACAGCACCAGACTGGTTTGATCCTGACTACGGATGCTGTCTGTATGGAGTTTGTAAGTTCTCCCTGCGATTATGTGGGTTTTCTCTGGGTGTTCCGGTGTGCAGGTTAATTGGCTTTGGTAACATTATCCCTAGTGTTAATGTACCAGGTGATCGCTGGTCTGCACGAACTCGGTGGGCCGATGGGTCTGTTTCTGCGCGGTATTTCTGAAGTGAAAAGAGCGCAACCGTGGTTTGACAGACTAATTCCTAGGATGATTGGACATACTAGAGGAGACATTGGCTAGAATAGGCCAGTATTCACTAGAAGAATGAAGGAGGATCTCACATAATGGAGATTGTAAGTGGATTAAACAGACAGACTAGGCAACTTAGATAGGGAGAGGATGTTTCTATGGACAGGAGAGTCGAGAGCCAGAGATCACAACCTCTGGATAGGAAATCTACCGTTTAGAACTAAGATCCGGAAAAATGTTTCAATCTAAGGTTCCGCGTAGTTGGGTGCTCTGGAAGGTTAGATTGCATGGGATCCAGGGAGAGCTGGCTGCCTCGATACAGAATTGGCTTCATGGGTGGTGCTGGAAGGTTGAGTACTGTGAGCAGTGATGTACCTTGGTATTAAGGAAGGCAAATGCAATGTTAGCATTTATTTTGAGATGACTAGAATATAAAAGCAGGGTTTTTGCTGAGGCTTTATAAGGCATTGGCAAACTGCCTATGGAGTATTGTGAGCAGTTTTGGGACCCATATCTGAGGAAGGGTGTGCTGGTGTTGGATAGGGTCCTGAGGAGGTTAACAAGAATGATCCCAGGAATGAGTGGGTTAAGGTATGATGAGCGTTGGGCCTGGACTAGCTGGGGTCTAGAAGGATGAAAGGGAAACTCATTGAAACTTACCGAATAGTTTCCAACTAGTGGAGTGTCTGGATAGAGTGGATGTTTACACTAGTTGGAGTGTCTAGGACCAGAGGGCGCAGCCTCAGAATAAAAGGCCGTACCTTTAGAAAGGAGATGAGGAGGAATTTCTCTAGTCAGTGGTGAATCTGTGGAATTCATTGCCACAGACGGCTTTGAAGGCCAAGTCATTGGGTATTTTTAAAGCATAAATTGACAGGTTCTTAATGAGTAAGGGGGACAAAGGGAAAGATAGATCAGCCATGATTGAATGGCAGAGTAGACTCAATGGGCCGAATAGCCGAATTCTGCTCCTATGGCTTAGGAACCTGTGAACCTCAGGGTTTGGTGGTGGGCCTAATCCTATTTGTCATCTATATCAACGATGAATGCACAAAGTATTTTTCTGAGAGTAGGGAAATCAAGAGCTAGAGAATATAGGTTGATGAGAGGGGAAAGATTTAAGAGGGGCAACTTTTTTGCTCAGAGGGCGGTGGGTATATGGAATGAGCTGCCAGAGGATGTTGTTGAGGCTGGTGCAATAGCAACATTTCCAGGGTATTTGTATAGGTAGATGGACAGGAAAGGTTCAGAGAGGTATGGGCCAGGAGCGGGCAAATGAGATGAGGTTGGATGGGTCATCTTCGTCGGAATGGATTAGTGGTGCTGAAGGGCTGGTTTCTGTGCTGTATGAATATGTGACCAGAGCACGAGGAATTCACAGCCAAAGAAATCATTGAGTATGTTCAAGTAGAAATATTCTGTCAGAGCATTGAGTATAGAAGCTGGGAGATCATGTTGCAGTGGTATAAGACATTGGTGAGGCCGCATTTAGAATATTGTGTTCATTTTTCGGCACCATGTGATAGGAAAGATGTTGTCAAAGCTGGAAAAGGTACAGAGAAGATTTACAAGGATGCTGCCAAGGCTCGAGGACTTGTGCTGTAGGGAGAGGTTGAGTGGGCTAGGAATTTATTCCTTAGAGCGCAGAGGGATTAGGGGTGATCACATTGTGGTGTACAAAATCATGAGAGGAATAGATCGGGTAGATGCACATAGTCACTTGCCCAGAGCAGGGGAATCGAGAACCAGAGGACAGAAGTTTAAGGTGGGGAAAAGATTTAATAGGAACCTGAGGGGTAACTTTTCACACAAAGGGAGGTGGGTGTGTGGAATGAGCTGCCAGAGGAGGTAATTGAGGCAAGTATTATTGCAATGTTTAAGAAACATTTAGATAGGTATATGGATAGAACAGGTTTAGAGGGATATGGGCCCAATGCAGGCAGATGGGGAATGTTGGTCGACATGGTCAAGTTGGGCCATGGGGCCATTTCCATGCTGTAAGACTTTATGGTTCTACAATTGATTAATATATCTCTTCATGCAAAAATGATCCAGAGGAATGGGGGCAGAAGGCAGGAACAGGTGACTGAAGTGGATTATCATCCATGATCATGTTGAATGATGGAACGTGCCCAATAGCATATCCTGCTCCAACCTTTTATTGTTAGCTAATTTTCTGGAGTAGTAGCCAGACTAAATGTAATGGTGGTTCGGGTAGTTTTTCATGAAACAGATCACATGCAACGGCAATGAAACCCAAATCTGTAAATGATCATAGTTTAAGATAATACTGGATGAACATATAGATTTTAAACACAAACTGCAGAACAGTGCCTTGTATTTGGGCTGCAATTATTTATAACCTAATGCAGATACTTTGAAATGAAAATATATAAAATGAGACTGAGCTAGAATTTATTTTATTAATAATAATAATAATAACTTTATTACGGACTCAAGGTCCAGACAAGGGGCAACATTACATTAAAAATGCATTGCATTTCAAATACCATAAATATATATAAAATCATGGTAAATCACATAAAAACATCATCATTTATATATTAAAAAAAACCACAATACTTAAGTTAAAAATCCAGAGTAAAAAATGATCAATGTCGTACAACGAGACAACGATACCAGTGTCTCCACAACTGGGATTCGTAGCGTGTAGTGCTAACCCTTATGTTTGTCAAGGCCACAATAAGCACATTTTTCGAGTCATTTATCCTGCAAATGAATTTATACATGTGGTGTCTTAGGATAGCTTCTAAAGTACTGACTCCTGCAGCCACAAACATATTACTGGCACTACACCATCTTGGTTGCCTTAGCAGTGTTCTCATGGCATCGTTATATGCCACCTTTAGTCTCTGCATACTTGTCTTTAAATAGTTCGACCACAGGAGCGCAGTGTAGAGGGGTGTGCAGTATGCTCTAAATAGCGACATCTTCACCACATCTGCACACGCACCAAATTTACGCAAGAGGATATTCGCCTGTATATACAGCATGCGTCGTTGCCTATAAATATCCTCATCATCTGTCATTTGTTCTGTAATAATATGCCCTAGATATTTTATCTTATTACAGACACTAAGATTGTTGTCAGACAATTTAAAATCAGGATATTTTAGGCTTTTATCCTCTTTGGCTCTACAGACCAAAACAGCGCTCTTACTAGCATTATATTTAATGTCATGTTCCAAACCATACACGGAACATGCAGTAAGGAGCTGCTGGAGACCAGCGCTAGATGGACTAAAGACCACAAGATCATCTGCATACATAATATGGTTCACTAAAATATTACCAATCACGCACCCAGTGTTACAGGCTTTCAATTGTTTAGACAGATCATCAATATATAGATTAAAAAGGACTGGGGATAAAATTCCCCCTTGTCTAACACCATTGCTAACCCCAAATGGGACTTAGACCCTATCGCCCCATTTTATTTGCATTGGTGGGCATACCAGTAGGCCAGTATTCTCACAATGTATTTAGGCACCCCTCTTTGACGCATTTTACCAAACAGCTTTATGTGATTAACACGGTCAAAGGCTTTGGAAGCATCAATAAAGCACATAAGGATTGAAGAGTTTTTGCCTCTATATTTGTTTACAATCTCCTTTGGGGCATATATGCATAAGTCAGTGCCATGTTTAGCTTTAAAGCCAAACTGGTTATCTGTGGAGTTAACAAACTCATGTATTCTATCCAGCAGAACTCTTTCTAAGACTTTTGACAATATTCTGGCTAAAGCTATGGGCCTGTAATTATTTAAACTGCCTACTTTACCTGCTTTGTCCTTAATAACCGGCACTAACAGGACAGACAACATTGAGTCTGGTAACAAGCCATGAATCATAAAGCCAGTAAAACAAATAGCTAGGGGAGGAGTATGTTTATAAACAAACATACTTTTATTTTCTATCCAACCAAATAAAATCAATGGAGTGTGTGCATGTTTGCTATGTTAGTGTAATCTAGAATAATTAAAACATTATAAGTACCCTTTTCATTAACTTACAGTTCTTTCAGTAATGCAGTCAATGAGCTTGCGCACATTCAGGGATTTCTGTTTTATGTGCAATACGCCAATGGCCTGTTTCCTTTAACATCGTTACTTTTTTGCATATCTTTCATTCATTGTTCTTTATCTCTCCACATCACTGTCTATATCTCTCGTTTCCCCGATCCCTAACCAGTCTGAAGAAGGGTCTCGACCCGAAACGTCGCCTATCTCCTTCGCTCCTTAGATGTTACCTTCTCCCCAAAATCCACAAACCCAACTGCCCTGGCAGACCCATTGTCTCTGCCTGTTCGTGCCCCACCGAACACATTTCCACATACCTTGACTCCATCCTACCCCCCCTTTGTTAAATCCCTCCCCACCTATGTTCAAGACACATCAGACACTCTCCGTCAGCTCTGCGCATTCCATTCTCCAGGCCCCCATCCTCTCATCTTTACCATGGACGTCCAGTCACTCTACACCTCCATCCCCCACCAGGACGGTCTTAAAGCCCTCCGGTTCTACCTCGACCAGAGGAGCAACCCATACCCGTCCACTGACACCCTCCTCCGCCTAGCGGAGTTGGTCCTTACCCTCAATAACTTATCTTTTGACTCCTCCCATTTCCTCCAAACACAAGGCGTAGCTATGGGCACACGCATGGGCCCCAGCTACGCTTGCCTCTTTGTCGGGTACGTCGAACAATCCTTGTTCTCGGCGTACCAGGGCCCCATCCCTGACCTCTACCTCCGTTACATCGACGACTGCTTTGGAGTCACCTCCTGCACCCACACACAACTGACTGACTTCATCCATTTCACCACCAACTTCCATCCGGCACTCAAATACACTTGGACCATTTCCGACATTTCCCTACCATTCCTTGACCTCACCATCTCTATTGCAGGTGATACACTCCTGACCGACATCCACTACAAACCCACTGACTCCCACAGCTACCTGGACTACTCTTCCTCCCACCCTGCTTCCTGTAAGGACTCCATCCCCTATTCCCAATTCCTCCGTCTACGCTGCATCTGCTCCCAGGATGAGGTGTTCCACACCAGGTCATCACAAATGTCCTCATTCTTCAGAGAACGGGATTCCTCTCCCCCACTATAGATGAGGCTCGCACCAGGGTCTCCTCCATACCCCGCAACACTGCCCTCTCTCCCCATTCCCCCACTCGCAACAAGGGCAGAGTCCTCACCTTTCACCCCACCAGCCGGCACATACAACAGATAGTCCTCCGCCAGTTTCGCCATCTCCAACGTGACCCCTCCACTCGCCACGTCTTCCCGTGCGGGGCTGGGAAACGATGAGGTTGGAGGCTCGGGGGGGTAGGGAGCAGGAGTTGATGAAGTTGGTTATGGTGCTCGAGATGGTGGCTTGGTGCTCGTCAGTGGGGTCATGGTCCAGGGGTAAGTAGGAGGAGGTGTCCGAGAGTTGGCTCGTGGCCTCTGCTTTGTAGAGATGACGCGCCAGACTACCACGGCACCTCCCTTGTCGGCGGGTTTGATAACCCAGTCTGGGTCGTTACGGAGTGAGTCGATGGCAGTATGTTCGGGGAGGGGGAGAAATTGGAGTGAGATAGGGGAGTGGAGAAGTCGAGGCGGTTGATGTCCCGACGGCAGTTCTGGATAAAGAGTTCTAAAGCCGGAAGGCTACAAGGGGGGGGGGGGTCCAAGAGGAGGGGGTTCGTTGGAGACAGGAAAAGGGATCCAGATCTAGATCCAGGTTTTCCTCAAATTTAAAGTAGCTCTTATTCTCCAAGACGCTTTTTTGCTTAAATCCACCCTCCGCCACCTCCAGTTTAAATTCCATTTGGAATATTTTGGAGGACCAAGAACCAAGAAGAAATGTCATTTTTACACAGTAGTCAATGAGTGCAGGTCCACCACTGATTTTCTGGCAACTGATAATCCGGCACCTCCTTTAATCGGGACAAAATTATGAGTGTATTGTGTGTGGCACCACTCTTTTGGGATGTGTGCCTCCATCCAGAGAGAGTTAATTGTTTACTTCTATGTGAATTCTTTATTTAAGTTTCTAGCACACCATTCAGTTTCAGATTAGTTTATCGTCACGTGTACAGTACAGTATAAGATACGGTGAAAAGTGTTTGTTGCGTGCTAACCCGTCAGCAGAAAGACAATACATGATTAGAATAGAGCCATTTACTGTGTACAGATGATAGTGTACAGGGAATAACGTTGAGTGCAGGGTAAAGCCGGCAAAGTCCGATCAAGTATAGTCCGAGGGTCACCAAAAAGGTAGGTGCTGTAGAGACACGATAGGGGAATAATTGGTGGGTCAGAGGTGTATTGTTGAATTATTATTACACGGCACAGTGGCACAATGGTAGAATTTCTGCCTTACAGTTCCAGGGACCCGGGTTTGATCCTGACCACGGGTGCTGACTGTGCGTTGTCCCCATGACCTGTGTGAGTTTTCCCCGGCTTTCCTACCACACTCCAAAGACGTACAGGTTTGTAGGTTAATTGGCTTCGATGAAATTGTGAATTGTCCATAGTGTGTTAGTTTGTTTTTGTTTAACTTTATACATATGGGTGCCTTACAAAATTTAATAAGCAGATTACAAAACATATAAGCAGAATAAAACAAAATACAAAACAAAAATAGTAGGGACAAGACACAATTCAAAGAGAGAGCAGCGGCAGCCAAACGAACCAGCGTTCACTCTCCCTTCCGGCAGCCATCTTGGAGACAAAACAACCAAAACATCTTTTGTGTGTGTAGGATAGTGTAAGAGTGGGGGGATCGCAGGTCGCCGCAAACCCGGCGGGCCATTAGGGCCTGTTTCCGTGCTGTATCTCTAAACTAAACCAATGTCGGTCCGGCAAAATTGATAATGGATGGAACCAAGGACGCCAGAAAATCAATGGTGTACCTGTACCAGGATATTTGGCCATGGAGGTGTAAAAAAATGAGCCTGTTTCAGCTTTCACTCGGTGTCTACATGCAGATACATCCAGATTCTGCAGTTGTATTTATCTCACATGGATCAGAAAGAATGCTGAAAGTAATTGTATTATACCCAGGATTCACCAAGGGCACAAATCCAGGCTATACATCTTATTGTTGTTCCAAAATTGCAGTTCTTATTTCAGACTGTTCTGTTGTGCGCATCCATTCAACATGTCTAACTAAACAAAACGTGGTGGCAATACATAAATCGTGTTTACTTAAGAGACTCTCTTTGTAGATCTGTGTGCACCCTGTCAGAGCATTCTTGGAAGTTTGCTTCAGATTTTGACCTTGAAAATTCCACTGTTCTTCAAGGCCGCACATTTGGAATGATTATCTGCTTCAAAGCCACATGGGTCATGCTGTCTGCTGAGACCTATTCTAAGGGTATTTTATGTTGGAATAAATATTTCAAGAAATTACATTTTAATCACATTCAAAAATCTTTAATGCTCGTGATTCGAGATAGTAACGTAAAGGTAGGTTTTAATGAAATAAAGAGATGATATTTGTTATTTTCCAGTTCTATGACTCAAGGCCAGTACACTTAGACTATTTGCAGAACAATTTAGAATCAATCATTTTGTAAACTCCAAAAGCTATTGTTTTAAAATATTTTAGACTGTAACAATGTTGTTTTATTTTAGGATACCAGTTCTCTGTGGTAATGTTTAGCGTGGCAATCACTCTTAAATTATGTGGGACATCCCTAAAGAATTTGCTCCCATTTGAACTACTTTACTGCAACTATGGTTTTCTTGATGTTCCACAGTATATCTTTATAGATCTCTCATGCATCTTGTTTAAGACATTAAAGTTACTTTGTTTAAGTTTAGATCAATGCACCAAAGTCATATAACCATATAACCATATAACAATTACAGCACGGAAACAGGCCCTCTCGGCCCTTCCAGTCCGTGCCGACCATTTGTTTTCCCCTAGTCCCATCTACCTGCACTCAGACCATACCCCTCCATTCCCCTCACGTCCATATACCTATCCACTTTACTCTTAAATGTTAAAATCGATCCTGCCTCCACCACCAGTCAGTTAAGATTAAATTCTAATGGCGACAATTTTAAGATATCCTGAATATCAGAGGATTATTACGACTGGATTTTCAATGTTCTCTCACCTCGCGCAGTGGTGGAGTTGCTGCCTCATAGTGCCACAGATTCAGGTTCGATCATGACTCCGGGTGCTATTTGTATGGAGACTGTATGTTCTCTCCATGACCTGCGTGAATTTTCTCTGGGATCTCTGGTTTCCTCCCACACTCCAAAAACGTACATGTTTGTAAGTTAATTGGCTTGGTGTAAATGTAAAATTCTCCCTAGTGCGTGTATGTAGGATAATGTTAGTGTGGGGGGCATGGGCGAGTCCCCCCCCCATGTTTTGAGAGGTGGGGGGCAATCCCGCCCCATGTTTTGTAAAACACATTGCAGCAAAGCCGCCTTCCCTGCTTCTTCTCCCGCGGTCAGGCAGTCAAACTGCTGCGTCGAGGCGATCGAGATGTTGAAGCCCCCCCTGCCGGGCGATGGAAGATCCCGCGGCCGACGAGAGGCCCGGTGAATGGGCCGATTCAAGCCCCACGATTCGGGGCGGACAAAGCCGTTGTTGCTGGAGCTCCCGTAGGTCGGTCACCAACCAGGGGCCTGTGAGCTCCCGATGTTACCGTCCACAGGGGCCGTGACAGAAGCCTCCAAAGTCGAGACGCAGCCGCAGAGCCACCTCAACCTCCGAAGTCAACCAGCTCCGTGAAGGAAGTCCACAAGCTCTGCGACCGGAGACCTCAAGGTCGATTCCCGTTTGAGGCCGCTAGCTCCTAGCTGTTAGGTCTCGGCGCAAATATATATCTATTTTAATTTGCACCACTTTTGGCCTCTTGGTCTCTCAAGTCTTCCCCAGGCCCCAGGATCATTTAGTAAGATGTGTGTGTGTGTGTGAGGGGGGGGTGGTGGGGGAGGGGGGGGGGGGGGGTGGAATGGGAGGAGTTAACATTGTTGGTAGACAAAAGGCTGGAGAAACTCAGCGGGTGCAGCAGCATCTAAGGAGTGAAGGAGATAGGCGACGTTTCAGGTCGAGACCCTTCTTCAGACTGGTCAGAGATCAGGGAAACGAGAGATATAGACGGTGATGTGGGGAGATAAAGAACAATGAATGAAAGATGCAAAAAAGTATCAATGATAAAGAAAACAGGCCATTGTAAGCTGTTTGTAGTGTGAAAATGAGAAGCTAGTGCGACTTGGGTGGAAGAGAGATAGAGAGAGAGGGAATGCCAGGGCCCGAGAGCTGAGGGAGAGGTGGGAAGGGGAGGAGACAGCAAGGATTAACAGAATTGAGAAAATTCAATGTTCAAGCCCAGAGGATGCAGACTCCCCAAGCGGAATATGAGGTGCTGTTCCTCCAACGTGCGGTGTTGTTCACTCTGTCCGTGAAGGAGGCTCAGATCGAGAGGTCGGATACGGAATGGGAGGGGGAGTTGAAGTGCTCAGCCACCGGGAGGTCGGGTTGCTTATTACGGACCGAGCGGAGGTGTTCGGCGAAACGATCGCCAAGCCTCCGCTTGGTCTCACCGATATAGATCAGCTGCCATCTGGAGCAGCGGATGCAGTAGATGAAGTTGGAGGAGGTGCAGGTGGACCTCTGTCGGACCTGGAAGGACTGCTTGGGTCCCTGAAAGGAGTGGAGGGGGGAGGTGAAGGGACAAGTGTAGCATCTCTTGCGGTTGCAAGGGAAAGTGCCCGGGGAAGGGGTGGAGCGCGAGGGAAGGGAAGAATTGACAAGGGAGTTGCGGAGGGAGTGGTCTTTGCGGAAGGCAGATGCGGGGAGATGGGAAGAGGCGAGTGGAGGGGTCACGTTGGAGGTGGCGAACCTGGCGGAGGACTATGTGTTGTATGTGCCGGCTGGTGGGGTGAAAGGTGAGGACCAGGGGGACTCTGCCCTTGTTGCGAGTGGGGGAATGGGGAGAGAGGGCAGTGTTGCGGGGTATGGAGGAGACCCTGGTGTTGTTATGCAAATTTGTCATCGGGTCGCCAGGAAATTGTGTTTTCCCCCCCCCCCCTGTTTTAAAAGCAATTTCCGCCCATGACGGGAATCGCTGGTCGGAGCCAACGCGGTGGGCCGAAGGGCCTGTTTCTACGCTGTATCTCTCAACTAGAACTAAACTAAAAGAGTAGAGCAGGTAACCTTGGTTTTTTGCCCTAGCCAAATAAACAACAATCACGAGACTTTAAGATAGACACAAAATGCTGGAATAACTCAGTAACGTTTCGGGTCGAGACGCTTTTTCCTACCCAAAACGTCACCCATTCCTTCTATCCAGAGACACCGCTGAGTTACTCCAGCATTTTGTGTCCATCTTTGGTGTAAACCAGCATCTGCAGTTCCTTCTGACACAATCACTAGAGTTGAGTTGTAGACATCGAGCATTACTGAGAGTGAATAGAATGATTCCGAAAGTGGTATATGTAATGCCCCTGTCCCACTTAGGAAACCTGAACGGAAATCTCTGGAGACTTTGCGCCCCACCCAAGGTTTCCGTGCGGTTCCCGGAGGTTTTTGTCAGTCCCCCTAATGGTCGAAAGTGGTTTCCGCTTCTTCTATGTTCCGGTGATTATTTCAAAAAATTCAAAACCGGCCGCGACTAAAAATAGGTTGCCGTTTAAAAAATCGGTAATTTTTTAGTCGAAGCCGGTTGCGATGCTAGTTGAAGGTGATTGCCGGAGGTTGCAGGTAGTGGAAGGTAAGACCTTTTTTTCACCCAGTTTTATTCCACCAGGGAGGTCTTACCTTCCACTACCTGCAACCTCCGGCAACCACCTTCAACTAGCATCGCAACCGGCATCAACTAAAAAGTTACCGATTTTTAAAACGGCAACCTATTTTTAGTCGCGGCCGGTTTTGAATTTTCTGAAATAATCGCCGGAACATAGAAGAAGCGGAAACCACTTTCGACCATTAGGGAGACTGACAAAAACCTCCGGGAACCGCACAGAAACCTTGGGTGGGGCGCAAAGTCTCCAGAGGTTTCCCTGTTCAGGTTTCCTAAGTGGAACAGGGGCATTAGCTGTTGCAAAAGGCACTGGCTTTTCATATAGAAATGTTGTGTTTTAGTCACACTAAATTGTCAATCATAAAAAGGCACAGCATATTTTCCATCAGTGAATATATAAACATTTGAGTCAGTTGCAGTAAATTAATCATTTTGATTGGTGCTATTTTAATGCAAAGGACAACTTTAAAAAATTGTGCAGCCATTACTGAAGCTAGAGAGTGTAAAT
The DNA here is from genome assembly GCA_035221665.1 of Okamejei kenojei. NCBI lineage: Eukaryota > Metazoa > Chordata > Chondrichthyes > Rajiformes > Rajidae > Okamejei > Okamejei kenojei. Next base: position 186,180,368 of record CM069131.1, on the reverse strand, counting down.
CATCAGTTGGTATTGCTGCAAATATCAATGAGGGTTATTAATGTCGATTTATATCTTAATAAATCAATCCAGCAATCTACAGAAATGCCGGGTGTTATTCGTTGGTAACCCTTTATCGCTCCAGGTTTATCTGAATTAAACAGTCCAATGATTGAAGTGGGGTTTGATTCATTCGAGAGGGAGGAAAGTGAAGCCTTTGATGATTGAAAGCTGGAGGGTGTATTTATCTCAACTTGCCTTCCTTGTACCATTTTAAATGGCAAATGTAGTATCTGCTGTACTGTTTCTCCAACTTCCCTGTCTGGTGTCCTCCAATAGATGCATCTTAGTTTAATTGATTTGATCCTTGGGTTTTTGAAACTGAAACTCTGCATTCAACCCTTGTCTTGTCCCCCTTGTCCTCACCTTCCCCCCCACCAGCCGTCACATACAACAAATAATCCTCCAACATTTTCGCCACCTCCAATGTGATCCCACGACTTGCCACATCTTCCCATCTCCTCCCCTGTCTCCTTATCTCAGAGACCGCTCCCTGTGTAAATCCCTGGTCAATTCGTCCCTTCCCACCGGAACCACCCCCTCTCCGGGCACTTTCCCTTGCAACCGCAAGAAATGCTACACTTGCCACTTTACCCCCCTCCCCCCCCCCCCCCCCCCCCCCGACTCCATTCAAGGACGCAAGCAGTCTTTCCAGGTGCGGCAGAGGTTCACCTGCACCTCCTCCAACCTCATCTATTGCATCGGTGAGACCAAGAGTAGGCTTGGCGATCGCTTCGCCCAACACCTCCGCTCAGTTTGCAATAACCAACCTGATCTCCCGGTGGCTCAGCACTTCAACTCCCCCTCCCATTCCGAATGCGACCTTTCTGCCCTGGGCCTCCTCCATGGCCAGAGTGAGGACCACTGTAAATTGGAGGAGCAGCACCTCATATTTCGCTTGGGCAGTTTACACCGCAGCGGTATGAACATTGACTTCTCTAATTTCATATAGTCTCTACTTTCTCCTCCCCTTCTCAACTCTCCCTCAGCCCACTGGCTCCTCCTCTTCCTTCCTCCTTTCTTCTCCCCAATCAACCCCCCCAAACCCCCCCCCCCCCCCCCCCCCAATCACCCTACATCAGTCTGAAGAAGGGTTTCGACTCGAAACGTTGCTTTCCTTAATTGGGGATTCCCTCCCAGACTCCAGCTCCGTTGCTCCCGGGAAATCCTGGTCGTCGGCTCCGGAGGTGATTCCAGTCTCTTGGATTCCCAGTCGGGTCGGGTTCTCTCCAGCGGTCCAGGGTACGCTTGCAGTCGGAGGCTCCCGCAGCTGCGGGAGATAGCGAAATCGCTAGTGCTTTCAGATGCACTAGCAGCTTGTCCGTTACGGCGCCGATTTCTGCCGATTCTCCTATCCAGGTAAGTTGCTTGTTGCTGTAAGTAATCTTCTTCTGTTTGGCTGTTAGCAAAAAGTCGCCGCTGGCAGGCGCCATCTTAAGATGCGGCTTTGGTGAGCAGCTTCCAGTTTTACAATGCCATCCATTTGATCAAGACTATTTTACATTATGTTCTCTCTATTGTACAGAACTGCTAATACTTTGCTGTGTTTTCGGTTGATAAACTCTATTTTAAAACTGCTAAAACTCCCTGCCTATATGCAGTTTGGCAATTTTGTACGTGTTCAGACATTTTTAATCCATTGTAAGGCAGACCAATAAGATGGGACAATAGATGACAGGCATTGGAAGAAGGAAGTGCAGTGGTTCAGAAGACTGAGCATGTATGGTGTACCATGATCACCGTCGCAAAATATGTCAGTTTTAGGAAAGGATACCTTTATGCTATAGGGAAGGTGCGGCACGAGCTGCAAGTGGCGCAGCGGTAGAGTCGCTGCCCTACAACGCCAGGTTCGATCCTGACTATGGATGCTGTCTGTACGGAGTTTGTACGTTTTCCCCTCGACCTGCGTGCATTTTCTCCGGCTTCCTCCCACACTCCAAAGACATCAAGGTTTGCAGGTTAGTTGGCTTGGTATAATTATCAATCATCCTCAGTGTTGTGTAGCGCAGTGTTAGTATACGGGGTGATTGCTGGTCGGCGCTGAGAAGATGTGGAATCAGCTTTGTGCCCTTTGCCCAGGCAACAGAACCGCCCCATCAACAACTAGAGAGCGGTCCGACCTACCGACTACCTCATTGGGGACCCTCGGAGGACTATCTTTAGTCAGACTCTACTGGACTGACATTTATCTTGCACTGAACGTTATTCCCTTTGTCCTGTATCTGTTCACTGCACACGGCTCAATTGTAATCATGTAGAGTCTTTCCGCCAACTGGGCAGCGAGCAGCAAAAAGCTTTTCACAGTACCTCTGTACACGTGACAATCAACTCTGAAGCTTGAGGGACTTTATTTGAACACAAGATGCTGGAATAACTCAGCGGGACAGGCAGCATCTCTGGAGAGAAGGAATGGGTGATGGTTCAGGCTGAGACCCATTCCTTCTCTCAGGCGATTCTGCCTGTCCCGCTGAGTTACTCCAGCATTTTGTAACTATCTTCGGTTTAAACCAGCACCCGCAGTTCCTTCCTACACATTAGTTAGTGACTTTGTTTAAAATTAGACAAACCAAAGTCATTATTCTCATCCATGTTAAAGCCAATATGCAACTTGCCAATATGCAAGTTGTTTTTGACAGATGATAACACTTACACTGTGCTAATAATGTGGCATATGGTGGCACAGAGGCACAGCTATTATCTCCTATGTTAGCTTGATTGTCACAGCATATTTATCTGCTTTGCGTATGCTAGCGAAAGCTATACAAGACCTGTCAAGTTTGATCTTAATTATGTTTGTTTTAACCGGTTTCATTATGCAGCGCATTTTAAATTTCAAGTTTTGCTAAAATTGAAGGATTGACTCCTGATTGAAGCCCTTGTTACTTTATATTTTGCCAAGTTGTAAAATTGCGGGAATGGAATGGGGTGACGTAAGTTTACAAAAATCCTTGAAATATACCACAAAGGGCGGCGTAGTGTTGCAGCGGCAGAGTTGCTGCCTCACAGCGCCAGAGACCCGGGTTCGACCTGGACTATGGGTGCCGCCAGTACGGAGTTTGTACCATCTCCCTGTGACCGCGTGGATTTTGTCCGGGATCTTCGGTTTCCTCCCACACTCCAAAGGGGTAGAGGTTTGTAAGTTAATTGGCTTGGTATAAATGAAATTGTCCCCAGAGTGCGTAAAATAGTGATAATGTGCGGGGATCGGCTGGCCGGCTGGACTCGGTGGGCGGAAGCGGCTGGTTTTGAGCTGTATCTTCAAACTAAACTGTAGAGACCCCCACATGAGAGAGGGCATCACTTGATCTAGTCTTGGGATATTGGGAAGTGCAAATGAATGAAGCGTTCGTGGAGGAGCCTTTTGGGACCTGTGAACACTGTTCAATTTGGTTTAAGTGTTTAAGAAGGAACTGCAGATGCTGGAAAATCGAAGGTACACAAAAATGTTGGAGAAACTCAGCGGATGCAGCAGTATCTATGGAGCGAAGGAAATAGGCAACGTTTCGGGCTGAAGAAGGGTCTCGACCCGAAAGTCTGAAGAAGGGTTTCGGCCCGAAACGTTGCCTATTTCCTTCGCTCCATAGATGCTGAGTTTCTCCAGCATTTTTGTGTACCTTCAGTTTGGTTTAAGATAGTTATGGATAGAGACAGAAAGGGGCTACGTGTTAAAATGTTAAATTTCGATAAGGCCAACTTTGAGGGTATGAGAGAAAGTCTCGCTCAAGTTGATTGGAGCAGGTTGTTCAAGGGGAAAGGAACATCAGCTGAAGAAGGGTCTCGACCCGAAACGTTGCCTATTTCCTTCGCTCCATAGATGCTGCCTCACCCGCTGAGTTTCTCCAGCATTTTTGTCTACATCAGCCAATTGAGATGTTTTTAAAAGTCTGCTGACAAAGCTCAGGATATGTACCTGTTAGAGTGAAGGGCAAAGCGGGCAAAAATAAGGAAGCTTCGTGGCATTGGTCAAGAAAAAGAAGGACACATGGGGCAGGTAAAGACAACTGGAATCAAGTGCATCTCTGGAGGAGTTTTTGGGAACTAAGGACCAATGTAAAAAAGGAAATCAGAAGGGCAAAAAGGGGTCAGGAGATAGCTCTGGCAGATAGCATCAAGGACAATCCCAAAAGATGTTATAAATACACAAGGGGGAAAAAATCATACAAAATCTGATTGAGATTTTTGAAGACATAGCCAAAATGGTCGGTGATGGTTGAGCTGTAGATGTTGTATATATGGACATCAGCAAAGCATTCGACATGGTTCCTAATGGTAGGCTGCTCTGGAAGGTTAGATTGCATGGGATCCAAGGAGTGATAGCTGAATGGATAGAAAATTGGCTCCATGGAAGGAAGCAGAGGGTGATAGTGGAAAGTTGCTTCTCGGACTGAAGGCCTGTGACTCAGGGTTCGGTGCTGAACATGCAGGGCAAGATTAGCAAGTTTGCGGATGAAATAAAAGTGGGTGGTTTTGCAGATAGTGAAGGTGGTTGTGAAAAATTGCAGTAAGATCTTGATTGGTTGGCCAGGTAGGCTGAGGTATGGTTGATGGAATTTAATGCAGAGAAACGTGAGGTGTTGCATTTTGGGATGTCTAACAAGGGCTGGACCAACACGGTGAATTGGAGGCCTCTGGGCAGTGTTGTAGAGCGGAGGGACCTTGAAGATGGAGTCGCAGGTAGATCGGGTGGTCAAAAAGGCTTTTGGCACTTGCCGTTCATCGGGCAGAATAGTGAGTATTGAACATTGACTTCTCTAACCAAATAGCCCTTGCTTCCCCCCTCTCTCCATCCCCTCCCTCCCCCTTCCCAGTTCTCCCACCAGTCTTACTGTCTCAGACTACATTATTTCTGTCCCGCCCACTCCCCTGACATCAGTCTGAAGAAAGGTCTCGACCCAAAACATCACCTATTCTTTCTCTCCAGAGATGCTACCTGTCCCACGAGTTACTCCAGCATTTTGTGTCTACCTTTCTATTGAGTATAGAAGTTGGGAGGCCATGTTACAGTTGTATAAGACGTTGGTGAGGCTGTATTTAGAGTACTGTGCTTAGAGCATGGGCACTGTGTTATAGGAAAGATGTCAAGCTGGAAAGGGTACAGAGAAGATTTACGGGGATGTTGCCAGGACTAGAGGATGTGAGCTATAGGGAAAGGATAAGTAGGCTGGTACTCTATTACTTGGAGCGCAAGAGGATGAGGGGTGATGTTATAGAGGTGTATAAGATCATGAGAGGAATAGATCGGGTAGATGCAGAATCTCTTGCCCAGAGTAGGTGAATCAATGGCAAGAGGATATAGGTTTAAGGTGAAGGGGAAAAGATTCCATAGGAGTCTGTGAGGTAACTTTTTCACACAAAGCTTGGTGAGTGTATGGAACAAGCTGCCAGAGGAGGTAGTTGTGGCAAGGACTATCCCATCGTGTAAGAACCAGTTAGAGGGGTACATGGATTGGACAGATTTTGGAGGGATATGGGGGAGCAGGTGGACTAATGTAGCTGGGACATGTTGGCTGGTGTAGGCAAGTTGGGTCGAAGGGCCTGTTTCCATGCTGTTTCACTCTATGACTCTAAAACTAAACTAAAACTGAACCACTGCAAAACCATCTGATAACAAATATTTTGTGCTATTATTTATTTTAATTAGGAACCAAACCCATGACTTGATTCTGTGTACAAATGTGCCTTGACAACTACTGTTGTAATGAATCTCTCTGTTAACAGCCTTCAAGGAAAGGCCGTTGTCTTCGTACATCTCTCAATTGTTTATTACACTGAGTAGCAATCAATGATCGATTCCTTTATCACTTGCCATTTGAACCTGCTGATCTGAAGATCTGTATATGGGGAAGGCGTGTGAATGTGCTGCTGCAAATAATTTAATTGTTCTATCAGGGACATATGAAAATAAAATACTCTTGACTCTTGAATGCAAAGTTAGTCAGCTGATCAAAATCAAGTTGCGATCACCCGGTTGAGTCTAAGCGCAGACTGGACAATCGTTTTGCTGAACACCTTCATTCAGTCCGCCTAGGCCTACGCGATCTGCCAGTTGCTAATCACTTTAACTCCCCCTCCTATTCCCACGTTGACCTTTCTGTCCTGGGCCTCCTCCATTGTACAGTGAGGCCAAGCACAAATTGGAGGAACAGCATCTCATAATTCTTTTGGGCAGCTTACAACCCTGTGGTATGAATATTGATTTCCTTAACTTCAAGTAACCCTTACATTCTCTCTCTCTCTCGGTTCCCCACCCTTGTCATCGTACTAGTTTTACTGTTGTCCTGTACACTGTCTATAACTAATTAGCATCTACCCCACAGCCAACAATGGACCATTGTGGGCTCTGCCTTTCCTTGCTCATTGGCACTTTTTGCATATCTTTCATTCATTTGTCATTTGCACCTTCTACATCTCTTGTTTCCCTCTCCCCTGACTCTCAGTCTGAAGAAGGGTCTTGACCTGAAACGTCACCAATTATTTTTCTCCAGAGATGCTGTTACTCCAACATTTTATGTCTAACTTGAAGATAATAGCTTCCACTTTAACAAATAATTACGAAATCCATTACGAAGACCGTCATTTTGTGGGAAGGTGTTCAATTTATCGAGCTGCTATGCTCTTGTTTTGGCAGCTCTACCTTCTCATTGTAACAAATTTGTTGCCTCTTTGTTTGTCAAAAGTCAGTCAATCCCCTCTCCGATTCTTGTGAGTAGCCCTTTTCAAACGGGCTATTCCGACAGCTATTTAGAATTAAGTGCTGAGACAACTTAATTTGGAATAAGAAACCTGCGAAATATAATCGGTGGAAAATTTGTGCCGATCAATTTAAATGATTTTGGTGCTAGACTCGTATTTTCTATTTGAGAAACCTATTGGCTCATCGGCCATTTAAGGTTAGAGGCAGTAAAGCCGCTTGTGTTGTCCCTCAGCCTTCTAAATAGCAGCTGCATCTGTAGATTCCCACTCCCCATTTCCCCTTCTCCCCATCTCCCCCCCTCCCTTTCTCTTCTCCCTTGCCCACTACTCCCCTCCCTCCCTCCTCCCCTCCCTCCCTTCCCTCCCTCCTCCCCTCCCCACCTTCTCGCTCCCCTCTCCCCCATACCCGATGTTTATGCTGCTGTTACTGTGTGTCAGATTGCCAATTTAGAAGTAGTTAGCTCTAAAATAACAGGAGTTTATTTTAAACTACCACAGGCTTGCGTGACAGGAATCTTATTTCTGATTGCGAAGATAACATAGAATTTAGCCTGGTGGAATTTAATCAGGTGGTTCAGGTTAACTCTTCGCTGCAATATTGAACAACCACTGCATTGCTGTTAGTGGTTTGGTTTTAGTTTTTTGCACGTGTACCAAGGCACAGTGAAAAGGTTTAAATTGGCCTTCGATTATGTTGGCTGCTTTCCCGAGGCAACATATCCCGGGAACATATCAACTTACCCAACATAATGAAGGGCAGGACGAAAATTATCGGAGGCCCCAGCGAGATTCAAACTAAATATTCTTCTTGGGACAAGGTGTTGCATCGTGACACTCTCCACCTCTTCCAGGGCTCTGATTGTTCACAATCTCATCCTCTGCATTGCTATTAAAACACAGAACATTGAACACTACAGCACTGGAACAGACCCTTCGGCCCATATTGCCTGTGCCTAACATAATGCAGTCTCGGCATGATCCATATCCCCCCCACCCCCATTTCCTGCATATTCATGTACCTATCTAAAAGCCTCTTAAATCCCACTAAGGTAGACAAAAATGCTGGCGAAGCTCAGCAGGTGAGGCAGCATCTATGGAGCGGAGGAATAGGTGATATTTTGGGTCAAGACCGTTCTTCAGACGGGGTGGGGGGGGTGGGGGGGGTGCGCGGGAAGAAGAGAGGAAGAGGCGGAGACAGTGGGCTGTGGGAGAGCTGGGAAGGGGAGGGAAAAGAGAGAGAAAGCAAGGACTACCTAAAATTGGCGAAGTCAATGTTCATACCGCTGGCTAATGTAGCTGCCTCCATCACCACCCCTGGTTGTGCGTTCCAGGCACCCACCACTTTCTGCACTTAAAAAAAATCTGTCCCCGCATATCTCTTTTAAACATTGCTCTCTAGTCTTTACCATCTCCCTGGGGAAAAGGTTCTGTGTTCCTCTCATAATTTTATTTTCTTCTATCAGATCTTCCCTCAACTTCGAGCCTTCCAGACAAAACAGTCCTTGTAGCTTTTGTTTTTTGTTTTTAGAGAAACAGCATGGGAATAGGCTCTTTGCCCATCGAGTCTGACCGACCAACGATCCCAACTAGCACTATCCTACACACTAGAGACAATTTACAATTTTCACCATTGCCAATTAACCTACAAACCAGTATGTCTTTGGAATGTGAGAGGAATCTGCAGCACCCAGGGAAAACCCACAGAGGTCATGGGGAGAACTTACAAACTCCATATAGGCAGCACCTGTAGTCAGGATGGAACCCGGGTCTGTGGTACTGGAAGGCAGCAACTCTACCTCTGCACTGTGCCGCCCCAAGGTAACTAGTACCCCCTAGTCCAGGCAGCATTCTGGTAAGCCTCTTCTGCGTCCTCTCCAAAGCTCCCACATCCTTCCTGTAATGGAGTGGCCAGAACTGAGGCATTACTCCAAATGCGACCAAACCTATATAGCTGCATCGTAGCTTCCTGACATTTACTCAATGCCCTAACCAATGAAGGCAAGCATGCCATATGGCTTTTTGTGACTCTGTCTGCGTAAAGTCATAGAGTGATACAGCTTGGAAACAGGCCCTTTGCCCTACTTGCCCACACACTAACCAACATGCCCCAGCTACACTAGTCCCACCTGCTTGCATTGGGCCCGTATCCCTCTAAATCTGTCCTATCCATGTTTCTGAAACATTGCGATAGTCCCTGCGCCAATGATCTCTTTGGGTTCCATACACCCACCGCCCTTTGATTTGAAAAAATAAGGTTGCCCATCAGGTTTCTATGAAATCTTTCCCCTCTCATCTTAAACCTGTGTCCTCTGATTCTAGATTCCGCACCAGAATTGTGCGGCACTTTCAGGAAGCTATGGAAATGGTAGTGGTCTATTATTATAGTCACATGTATTCACAGCAAAATCTTTGTTTTGGTTGTGAGATCTGGACCTTCCTCTGTACTTTAAACTTGCTCCTGAGATATTTCAGTGGTGCGTTACGGTGAATGTCCCATCCTTCATCCATATTGCAAGCTTTTGCAATACGTTTTCCATATTATCCCCTGTACTGCATGAATCGACAATTCAACATTTCATACTCGAGAAGCAGAACACAAATCAAAGGCGTGCAATGGCAGTCAGCTATCATGTGTCGGTTACAGAAAACAGCTTATTGTACTCTCAGGAATTGAAACGAGAAGGTGCTTTTCTGTTTGCATGAAAAATTACTTGCTCCTCAGACACTAAATACGTGTGGATTAGTGTTCGCGACAATAACCAGCTTGAAAAGAGTAACCACAAAAGCGAGAGTAACCACAAAATTGTTTCCACGCTGTATCTTTAAGTTCTAAAGTGGAGTAACTTAGCAGATTAGGCAGCATCACCTCTAAAACATGGTTGGGTGACATTTTGGGTCGGGACAAAGTCTGAAGATTTTTATTAGGGAAGAAATATTTTTGGAATACAGTGTTACTCATGGATAATTCATAATTAGAGCCCCAGTATTTATCTCACAAAAATTGATTTATGTGATTTTGAAACGTGTGTGAAGAACGTCACCGATCCACGTTGTCCAGAGACGCTGCCTGACCCGCTGAGTTACTCCAGCACTCTGTGCCTTTCAGTAATCAGACTTTATTGGACTTGGACTGAACATTGTGCCCTTTATCCTGTATCTACGCTATGGATGGTAGCTCTGTGCCCGTGACAATTAACTGAACTGCACCAACTGCTGCTGGCTTATTTTCTTGGCATGTGAACTGTCTGGGTTAATGTTGCTCTGTGCGGTGCAGGGAATCCCATCAATCATGAATGCTGGAAACATTCAGTCGGTCTAGGTTCAATATTCTTTGGTTTATGTTTTGTTATTGTCACCTGTACTGAGGTACAATGAAAAGCTTTGCTTAGCATGCTATCCAAACAGATCTGGGACTATACATAAATGCATTCGAGTCAAACTAAACTACAATAGGTAGAGCAAAGGGATAGATATAGAGTGATAACAGTTTAGTTGTCAGCACTGCAGCGCAACAGTTCCATAGACAAAGTCCAATGTCTATGACGGGGTAGAAGTGAATCGGACAGAACCCTAGTTTATGGAAGGGCTGTTCAGAAGCCAGATAACAGAGGGGAAGAAGCTCTCTGTGAATAAAGAAACGGAGGAAAAGATTGGGGCATACGATTTTCTCAAATAGCTGCTTTCATTTCAGATTTCCAGGTGTTTCATTTATTTTTGATTTTCATCCCCTAACTTTCTTTTAATTATGAAAGTCGTTTTTTAAAAGCCACCGCTAATCTGCAGGAGAAAGTCACGTTTTTGTTGACCGCTGCACGCTTCATCTTCTAAAATGACTTCTGCAAATTAAATTGTCCACTTATTTTTTAAGCAAGCAGACACCAGTTTATTTCATTACTTGAATTATTCATTGACGTGACAAGTTTATTGCCGGCGACATCTGCTTCTTTGTATAAAGTAGCTTCTTTTGAAGTGGTGACGAGCTGCTGCCTGGAATCACTGCAGTCCACGCGGTTGAAATGAATGCATTGATGACAATAACTTACTACTTATGTGTTGCACTCTTTCAATGCCAATGAAGTTTCTCCACGTATGTAATTTTATAAAATCAAGCAGGGCCGGCCACGTAATTATCAGTTTAGTTTAGAGATGCAGGGTAGAAACAGGCCCCTTCATCGGCCTACCGAGTCCACGCCGACCAAAGATCACCCCGTACACTAACTCCATCCAACACAATTTACTGGGGCCAATTAATCCACAAACCCACACGTCTTTGTAGTGTGGGAGGAAACCGAAGCACCCGGAGAATGCTCACGTGGTCACGGGAAGGATGTACAATCTCCGTACCGACAGCTCCCATAACCAAGATCGAACCGGGGTCTCTGACGCTGTAAGGTAGCAACTCCCCTGCTCCGCCACTGTAAATGCAGAATGCAAATAACACTTGTGAAAAGCTTTGGCATGTAACAGAGACAAATATTTTGCAGGGCAGTGCAGCTCAGAGTCAATTGCCATGTCAGTGGAGCATAAACAACAGCAGGGAGACATCTACTTCTCTCAAATCATGAGTGTTTGCAACATGATGCCAGATGCAACATGCTGCTTTTATTTGTCACCTGATTGTGTGTTAAATTTTAGTTGTGACTTGAGCTTCATTAAAGCATACATTAGTCTCACCACAATTATATGTCTACTGTTTTAATCCAACTGGTTTGACACGTGATGTGTGGTCTTAAAGCATCTGGGTCCTGTAATTTTGAAATGTGGCCATTGTCTTACAAACCTGTTGCGTTCCCTAAGTGATGTTGTCTGGGAATGCTGCCTGGCCTGCTGAGTTATTATCGCACTTTGTGTCCTTTTTGTAAATTAACCAGCATCTGTTGTTCTTTGATGCTATAGATGTCAAAATAGGGTCAGAGTAGTTGATTCTTTATTGTCAGTGTAACTGGTGCAAGAAAGTAACCCTTGCATTACTCTCTCTCCCTCTCCCTCTCCCTCCTCCCCCTCTCTCCCCCTCTCCCCCTCTCTCCCCCTCTCCCCCTCTCCCCATCTCCCCCTCTCCCCCTCTCCCCTCTCTCCCTCTCCCCCTCTCCCCCTCTCTCCCCCTCTCCCCCTCTCTCCCTCTCTCCCTTCCCCCCCCTCTCTCTCCCATCCGAGTCATCATATTAGTTTCACTGTCGTTCCGTTGCGTTTCACTGTATAAATTGTTTTCTTCTAGCCCACAGCCAACAATGGACCATTGTGGGCTCCACCTTTCCTTGATTATCATTGCTTTTTGCATATCTCATTCATTTATTCTGTGTACCGTCCATATCTCTCGTTTCCCTGACTCTGAAGAAACATAGAAAAATAGGTGCAGGAGTAGGCCATTCGGCCCTTCGAGCCAGCACCGCCATTCAATCAGTACCCCGTTCCTGCTTTTTCCCCATATCCATTAATTCCTTTAACCCTGAGAGCTAAATCCAAAGAAGGGTCAACCCGCAGCAGCACCTATTCCTTTTCTCCTGAGATACTTCCCGAACCACTGAGTTGCTCCAGCTTTTTATGTCTATCAATGGCTTCAAAGTTCTCAATAATAATAACTGGATTTTACACACTGGGTATGTTATCCGGGGGAACCATTCCACCATTCCTGGGAAAGCTATTTGACGGTGCTGGGCTAGAACTGAAATAATATTGTTCTAGGCACCAACATCTTACTGAAGGGTCTTGTAAATTCCTAACACATATGATCAGAATTAGGCCATTTGGTCCATTGAGTCTGCCCCACCATTCAATGAATGCTGATCTATCTTTCCCTCACAACCCCATTCTCCTGCCTGCTTTCCATAACCTTTCACACACTTACTAATCAAGAACCTATCAATCTTTGCTTTAAAAATACCCAATGGCTTGGCCTCCACAGCCATCTATGGCAATGAATTCCACAGCTAAAGAAATTCCTCCTCAACCAAGTTCTATAAGTACATCCTTTTGTTCTGGGGCCATGCCCTCTAATTCCATATCTCCCACCTTGTGTAAAAGTCTCCATACTGTCACCGTATCTGTTTATAGAAACCCAGATTTTTTTTAAACAACATTTTCATCATAATCATTACAATACTTTATTAACGGACTATGTTTTGCAACATATGAAGAATTTTATTTGCCATACAGTCATTCCAATAACAAGCAACCGAACACACAAAATACATTTTAATATAAACATCCACCACAGTGACTCCTCCACATTCCTCACTGTGATGGAAGGCGAAAAAAATGTTCAATCTCTTCCCTTCTTTGTTCTCCCGCGGTCGGGGCCTCGAGCCTTCCATTGACGGGGCGATCTTGGCTCCCGCAGCTGGCAACGTTTGGGCTCTTGCGTCGGGGTGATCAACCTCCTACATCGGGGGGGAATCTCAGCTCCCCCCGCGCCGGGTGTCGGGGCTGGATCAAAACCTTCTGCGTCGTTTGGAGCTCCCGACATTTTGAGGCAATGCTCAAGCAAAGGCAGTGATTCCAGGGGGAAAACTAATATTATTTGGAAATGTGAACTAATTTTCAGATAAACGCAATGAAGAAAAGGCATCAGATCCCAAATGACTTAATTTAAGGCTGTTTTGAGATGTAGGTAGTAAATTTGGTCACAGCCTAAGAATGTATCCCTCAACTTGGTCCTTTCAAACAACACTATTCTGAAGATTATGCATGTCCATGTATCACACATCATGAAGACAGCTCATGCCACTGTTGCATCTAATTGATGTGGTATTGGTTCTTTATTGTCAAGTGTACCAAGATACAATTTACAACCTTGTCTGCATGTTTCCCAGTCACATATACACGAGTACAATCAAGCCATACATAGATCCTATTCTGTAGCCGTACATACAGGCCGGCACAATGGTGCCTTACAGCCACGGAGGCCAACCAACCACGAGTGCAGTCTATACAGAGTTTCTACATTCTCCCCATCTCCGGGTTCTCCAGTTTACTCCCACATTCCAACGACATAGGTTACTTGGCCTCTAATTTACCCCTGGTGTGTTATGCCCCTGTCCCACTTAGGAAACCTGAACAGAAACCTCTGGAGACTTTGCGTCCCCCACACAAGGTTTCCGTGCGGTTCCCGAAGGTTTTTGTCAGTCTCCCTAATGGCCGAAAGTGGTTTTCGCTTCTTCTATGTTCCGGCGATTATTTCAAAAAATTGAAAAAATCTCCGGGAACCTGACAAAAACCTCTGGGAACCGCACGGAAACATTGGGTGGGGCGCAAAGTCTCCAGAGGTTTCCGTTCAGGTTTCCTAAGTGGGACAGGGGCATTAGAACAACTGTACGGGTGATCACTGGTATCTCCTGCCTGGCCGTGGTAACAAGAAGAGGGTTTTAGTTTTGATTTATCGAGATACAGTGCGGGAACAGGCCCATCGGCCCACATGCTGACCAGCGATCCACACACACTAACACTATCCCACATACACAGGGACAATTTACTTTTATACCTTGCCAATTAACCTTCAAACCTGTACATCTTGGACGTTTGTTTCCCATAAGCACTAACCCGACTACTATGTACCTATTGTTTCTTTAACTCGATTCAACTAGATATGCCCAAGATTTTTACAAGTGCTAGAATAGAATCATAGAGTCTTATAGCATGGAAACAGGCCCTTCTGCCCAACCTGCCCACACCGGCCAACATATCCCATCTACACTAGTCCCACCTGCCTGCGTTTGGCCCATATCCCTCTAAAACTGTCCAATCCATGTACGTGTCTAAATGGTTCTTAAATGGTGCAATGGTACATGCCTCAACTACCTCCTCTAGCAGCTTGTTCCTCTCATGATTTTTTACATCTCTGTAAGATCATTCCTCATCCTCCTGCGCTCCAAGGAATAGAGTCTTAGCCTTCTCAACCGGAGCCAAAGGATATGGGGAGAAGGCAGGAACGGGGTACTGATTGGGGATGATCAGCCATGATCACATTGAATGGTGCTGCTGGCTCGAAGGGCTGAATGGCCTACTCCTGCACCTATTGTCTATAACGTCTCCTTATAGCTCAGTGCCTTGAGCCCCAGCAACATCATTCCAAGATCCATGGAACAAGGTGTTACAGACCTTTCACTGCTAAATATTCTTCAATAATGATTGTATTTGATGACTTTTCTTCTGTGGTGCAGAATTGCCATAGTGCTATTTTTTTGCCCTGCATATTTCGGATGTGTTTCGTACACTTACAAGAAAATAAGCCAATTTTACGAGCTTGCAGTGCAGGAGACCATTTGGAGAATGAAATGTTTCCATCAAAAAATTGTATGAAATTTCAGAAGAATGACACTTAAAATTGTTGGGCTGTTTCCTTTGGAGACTGTAATAAAAGGTATCTTGCGTGGGTGGTGACCTGGCCTTTCTACTGTCTTGGTGGTATGTGAAAAATGGAATGTGAATAGTATGTGCGCGTTGGAAAGTTTCTGCTCCACAAATAAAGTGGCAGGGAGGTATAACTGCTCCCAACAATCCCACTGGTTTGCACTCTTCTGCAATTAAAAAAAAGGTTCATGATAAGAATTTGTAGAAAGTGGAACACTTTCCATACCCATGGCTTTGAACTCAGCCATTATGAAGTGCTTTGAGTAGACTGGCCATAGCGAACATTGTCTCCCGGACAGCCTTGATACACTGCAGTTTCCCTATCATCGCAACAGGAAGTCAGAGGGTGGTGAATCTAGGGAATTAATTGCCACAGAAGGCTGTGGAGGCCGTCAGTGGATATTTTTAAAGCAGAGATTCATCCACGATGACGTCAAACCCAGACTGCTCGTTGTGTGCTAATCACAGAATTGGATCTGCAATGACATATTACAATTGCTCCACACTTTTAAATCTCTACTTCTACAGCAATGTTTCTTAGTTAAACCACAATCACTTTATTCCCTTTGAATGTGAATGGCTCGATTGTAATCATTCCGTTGACTCGTTAGCACACAACAAAAGCTTTTCATTGTACCTCCTTACACATGACGATGAAGTAAGCTCAATAAACTAAACTCATAGATTCTTGATTAGGCAGAGTATCGGGTTACGGGGAGAAGGCAGGAGAATGGGATTGAGAGGAAAAGATAGATCAACCATGATTGTAGACTTGATGAGCCAAAGGGCCTAATTCTGCTCCTATCACATATGAACAGGACCACGGCAGAAGCCATCTTCCTGGCCCGACACACATCTCTGGAACATCCAGATAACAAGGACATAAAAAATATTAATGAAATGCCAATCCCAATCTTGGGAGTGGTATGTCAGTGAAGACACATACTAATTGATGGAACTCACCACTGCAGGGCGGCAAGGTGGCGCAGCAGTAGAGTTGCTGCCTCATGGGTCTGTCCCACTTAGTCTCCTGTAGTTGCCTAAAAAGTCGCCTATGCGGCCGCCACATGTTCGCGGGTGGTTGCCGGGGAGGTCGTGAGGAGTTCATGGTCCTGGCCTCATTATGGTCGCCATGGAGAGTAGCGAAGGTTCTCGTAGATTGTAGCTGGTGCTGACCGGTGAATTTCATTGGCTCATAGGGGGGAAAAAACTTAATCAGTTTTCAGAGCCAAGGATAACCGACCGGTAATATTAATGTCCGCCGAGCTTCACAGCCATGTATCTGTGGTTTCTTAAAAGTTGTCTCCACTCCTTTCCCCCCCCCCCCTTCTCCCCCCCCCCCTTCTCCCCCCCCCCCCCCCCACTCTTTTGAAGGACTTACGTGACCCTTCCCGGACACTGTGCTTTCACCGTCTTAATTACAGCGCCAACCTTCCTGTTCATCGCGGTGTGTGTCTGTATCACATTGGCTTTTCACCGTGTGAATTTCACTCAGACAGCGCTCCCCCCGCTTGCCCAGTCCCCGCCTGCATAACGGGCTGGTGAAGGAAACGATGTGTGTGTGTTCCACTCTGACAGTCGCCTGAAAAATCACCTAAGTGGGACAGGCCCATTACAGCGCCAGAGACTCGGGTTCGATCCTGACTACGAGTACTCTCTGTATGGAGTTTGTACGTTCTCCCTGTGACCTGCGTGGGTTTTCTATGGGCACTCCAGTTTCCCCCACACTCCAAAGACGTGCAGGTTTGTAGGTTAATTGGTAAAATTGGCACTTGCCCCTAGTGTGTAAGATAGTGCTTGTGTATGGGCTGATTGCTGGTCGACGCGGACTTGGTGGGCTGAAGGGCCTGTTTCCATGCTGTAACTTTAAACTCTAAACTCACTGGAGCTATGTATACGTGGAGGAATCTGAATGGTGAAAGCTTACTCAGCTTTTGTCTCTACCTTCACCTTTTCTTCACCCCCCCACCCGGTTCCACCTTCCCTATTTGCTCTCTCCTTATCTATCACCCATCAGCTGTTGTCTCCTAAACCCATTCCTTCCTTGACCTCACCTAGCTCCATCTGGCAATCATCTCACTCAGTTCCATCTTTCACCTGCAAACTCCTACCTCCCTTCTCCTCCTTAGCTCTTTATATTAACCCCTCTGTTCTGATGTAGTGTCTTGACCTAAAACGTCGACGGTCCCTTGGTCTCCACAAATGCTGCACGACCTACTGAGTTCAGCTTAGTTTCGTTTTGAGATACAGCGAGGAAACGGGTCCTTCGGCCCGCCGAGTTGCGGTCGACCAGGGATCCCCGCACACTAACACTATCATAAGCACACTAGGGACAATTTATAATTTTTTACCAAGCCCAATTAACCTACAAACCTGTGCGTCTTGGAGTGGGGTAGAAAGCCACGCAGGTCACGGGGAGAACATACAAGCACCCGTAGTCAGGTTTGAACCCGGGTCTCTGGTGCTGTAAGGCGGCAACTCTACCGCTGCGCCACCGTTCCAGCTCCACGTTCAAGTGAAGCATGATGACAGTGCTCAAAATGTATAATAATTCATCAAAATGTACAACTGAGTCTCTTGCATCTGAACTAGGGAAAGACAGGTTAGGGTTTATGTTAGCTATTCTTTCTCAACAATGGAACTGTTGTACAGTCCCATCAGTTATGCTGTTATAAATCCATCTACAGATTACATTAAAGTACCTCTTACTTATTTTGCAATGTCAGAGTAATCTTCCCAAATTGCGTAACTTTATAAGGTCTAATATGTTGCATTTTATCTTTTGAATTGTAGAAATGCAAGTAAGGGATAAAAGTAACTAAATAACTGAAATTGTTTGCTGTTGATGTTTTGATTGGAAATTATTCATTATTAGATCTTTTGCGGTGCAGGATTAGAGCACTTAGTGATTGTATTAAATTGCTAGAATATTATTTTTTAGTAGTTCTTGGTGCAAGTTTCTAACCACCGTTTATTTTCAATGCCGTGCTGGTAGATAGGGTGGTCCTAAACGCTTTTGGCACATTGGCCTTCATCAGTCCAAGTATTGAGTACAGAAATTGGAAGGTCACTTTGCAGATGTATAAGACGTTGGTGAGGCCACATTTAGATAATTGTGTTCAGTTTTGGGCACCATGTTATCGCAAAGATGTTGTCAAGCTGGAAAGGATGCAAAGAAGATTTACGAGGACGTTGCCAGGACTCGAGGGCCTGGACTATAGGGAGACATTGAGCAGGCCAGGACCTTAGAGCGCAGGAGGATGAGGGGTGATCTTATAGAGGTGCACATAATCATGAGGAATAGGTGGGTAAAGGCAGCCTCTTGCACAGCAGTGGGGGATCAAGAACCAGAGGATAGGTTTAAGGAGAAGGGGGCGGAAAGATTTAATAGAAACCTGAGGGATAACATTTTTACATAAAGGTTGGTGGGTGTATGGAATGGACTGCCAGGGGGAGGCAGATACTATCGCAATGTTTAAGAAATATTTAGACGAGTACATGGACGAATAGGTTTAGAGGGATACGGGCCAAATACAGGCGGGTGGAACTAATGTAGATAGGATATATTAATTGGTGTGGGCAAGTTGGGCTGAAGGGCCTGTTTCCACACTGTATCGCTCTATGCTGCCTTTAGCTCCATATTCATATTTCAGAAGTTACATAAACACTTTGCAGTTGCATGTCCCTTTAATCTGAGATGTCTGGTGGATTGAGTTCAAAACACGGGTGATCGGACAGAGTTTCAGTGGTTTGACTGTGGCTAACGTATTTTTCCACAATCTGGAAAATATATATAATTTGCTAGACTCGCTGCACAGTTCGTGCTCTCTGTCTAACAATCTGTCACACAGAGAGAGAGAGAGAGAAAAGGAAAGTTCATAAGTCCCGGCTAAAAATATGCTATAGGACCACTTTATGCGATGGGTGAGTGAAACACTGACTCTGCTTCAGATGTCGGTACAAAGATGAGCAGCAGGGTGCAAGTCACTTTGATTACAAACTAAATAGTCGACTGCAGTGGTACTTGAGAGTTGTCTTTGACAAATCTTCATGAAATAATTATATGTGACAGCAGGTCTTTTGTTGCCAAACATTTTTAGACTTGGAAAGTCTGTGGAATTCATTGCCACAGGTGGCTGTGGAGGCCAAGACAATAGATATTTATAAGGCAGAGATGGATACAGTCTTGTTTAATATGGGCGTCAGGGGTTACGGGGAGAAGGCAGGGGAATGGGGTTAGGAGGGAGAGATAGATCAGTCATGATTGAATGGCAGAATAGACTTGATGGACCGAATGGCTTCATTCTCCCTTTCAAGAAAGGAGGGAGAGAGAAAATAGGGAATTATAGACCAGTTAACCTTGTTATGGCAGCGCATTTGGAAAGCAGTGACAGGATCGGTCAAAGTCAGCATGGAGTTATGAAGGGGAATTCATGCTCGACTAATCTTCTGGAATTTTTTGAGGACTTTAACAGGTAGAGTGGATAAAGGAGAGCCAGTGGATGTGGTGTATCTGGACTTTCAAAAAGCCTTTGACAAGGTCCCACACAAGAGATTAGTGTGCAAAATTAGAGCACATGGTATTGGGGGCAGACAGGAAGCAAAGAGTAGGTATTAACGGGTCCTTTTCAGAATGGCAGGCAGTGACTAGTGGGGTGCCACAAAGCTCGGTGCTAGGTTACCAGTTATTTACAATATATAGTAAAGATTTAGACGAGGGAATTAAATGTGACATCTCCAAGTTTGCGGATCATACACAAAACTGGGTGTCAGTGTGGGCTGCGATGAGGATGCTATGAGGCTGCAGGGTGACTTGGACAGGTTGGGTGAGTGGGCAGATGCATGGCCGATGCCGAAACGTGGATAAACGTGAGATTATCCACTTTGGCGGCAAGAACAGGAAGGCAGATTATTATCTGAATCGTGTCAGATTAGAAAAAGGGGAATTGCAACGAGACCTGGGTGCGCTTGTACATCTGTCACTGAAAGTAAGCTTGCAGGTTCAGCAGGCAGTGAAGAAAGCTAATGGCATGTTGGCCTTCATTGCACGAGGATTTGAGTTTAGGAGCAAGGAGATTCTTCTGCCGTTCTACAGGGCCCTGGTGAGACCGCACCTGGCGTATTGTGTGCAATTTTGGGCTCCTAATTTGAGGAAGGACATTATTGTTATTGAGGGAGTGCAGTGTAGGTTCACCAATTTTATTCCCGGGACGGTGGGACTGACATATGATGAAAGAATGGGTTGACTGGGCTTGTATTCACTGGAATTTAGAAGGATGAGAGGAAATCTAATAGAAACATTTAAATTCTTAAAAGATTGGACAGACTAGATGCAGGAAACATGTTCCTGATGTTGGGGGAGTCCAGAACCAGGGGTCACAGTTTAAGAATAAGGGGTAGGCCATTTAGGACTGAGATGAGGAAAAACCTTTTCACCCAGAGAGTTGTGAATCTGTGGAATTCTCTGCCACAGAAGCAGCGGAGGACAATTCACTGGATGTTTCAAGAGGGAATTAGATTCAGCTGTTCGGTCTAAAGGAATCAAGCGATATGAGAAAAAAGCTGGAACTGACTACTAATTTTAGATGATCAGCCATGATCATATTGAATGGCGGTGTTGGTTCGAAGGGCCACATGGCCCACTCCTGCACCTATTTTTCTATGTTTCTATCACTTATGAACATGAAATAAGCCATTCGCATATAAATCTATAACATATAAATATATAAACATATAGCATATTGCCGTGTATTTCCAGATTACCATCTATTTGTTCGTGTGCTATTGCTAGTCTGCTCAATGCTAGCAATTGTAGTATTGTGCAATCACAATACTACATAGTTGTTTTCATAAGTGATAGGAGCAGAATTAAGCCAATTGGCCCATTGTGTCTCCTCCACCATTCTCCATCATGGCTGATCTATCTTCCCCTCTCAATTGCAATCTCCTGCCTTCACCCCATAACCCCTGACACCTGTACTAATCAAGAACGTTTTTTATGAGGCATTAATTAATGTTAGTGTTTAAGGCTATATGACAGAAAATAAAACGGTGGAGCTTATAGGTTTAAACCTAAAGAAAATTAACCTGTAAAAACAAGGAACTGTACAAAGTGCTGGAGTAACTCAGCGGGTCAGACAGCATCTCTGGAGAATATGAATAAGTGACATTAAACGTCGCCTATCCATGTTCTCTAGAGATGCTGTTTGACTCATTGAGTTACTTGTAATTCTCCAACTGCCAGATGGGTTCACATATTTTATGTGAAAATATAAGGCTTTGTGCCAACATAATATTTGATTCAGCTTGCACTCGGACTTTATCTTGCACTACACGTTATTCCCTTCATCCTGCATGTGTACACTGTGGATGATTCGACTGCAGTTATGTATAGATCATCTAAAATCAGTACCCCGTTCCTGCTTTCTCCCCATATGGGACTGTAACATGATGCCAAAATGACAACTCTTGCACATAGACTCATTGGATTGTTCTGTACACTCTGTACTAACTGGAGGATTTTGCTTATGTGTGGTGATAGTTTTGCTGATCTATAGCCAATAAAGTATTTCACTCTATCTTGGTACACGTGATAATAAAGAAAGCTTTGAACCATTGAGAATCCATAGCTGAAGCACCAACCTACCTACATCTCTATAGGCCAAGAGCTGTTACCATAACATAAGGAGAAGAGAAAGGAAATATGTGGACTTCTGGGCCTGTCCCACTTAGGCCATTTTTCAGGGACTGCGAGCGAATGTCAAGTTGCCTACAGTTGCCTGAAAAACCGGGAACTGGAACCGTGACTGTCAGAGTGGAACACACAGACACAAACACATCGCTTCCTTCACCAGCCCGTGTGAATTTTTTAGACAGCGCTCCCCCCGCTTGCCCTGTCTAAAAAATTCACACGGTGCAAAGCCAAGGTGATACAGACACACACCGCGATGACCAGGAAGGTTGGCGCTGTAATAAGACGGCTAAAGCACAATGTAGGTCATTTAAAAGAGGGGGAGGGGGAGAAGGGGAAGAGAGAGGGGAGAAGGAGTGGAGACAACATTTAAGAAGCCAGCGATACACGGCTGTGAAGCTCGACGGACATTAACATTACTGATCGGTTATCCTTGGTTCTAAAAACTATTGCTTACTTTTTTTTCCCCAATGAGCCAATGGAATTCACCAGTCAGCACCGCCTCCAACCTACGAGAACCTCTGAGAACCTTCGACCTCCTGGCAACTCACTAGGACCTCCTGGCGACCCACCTATGGCTCGAGAATTCTCGCTACTCTCCATGGCGGCGTCATTCTAGTCGCCGCTAACTTTCCAACATGTTGAAAAATTCACGGCGACCATAATGAGTTCGTGACTAGTTCCCAGAATGCGGGAACTCCTGACGACCATGAAGGTGACTCCCCGGCAACCACCCGCGAACATGTGGCGACCATGTGGCGACTGCATAATCTCCTGCAGTCACCTAAAAAGTTGCCTAAGTGGGACAGGCCCATTACGGTAAAGGAATGGATTGAAGATATAGTGATAGGGGTTAGGAGAATAACTTAAAAAGCAAGGTACCACAGACCAACATTCTGTAGGAAAAATTGCCAATGCTGGCATTACTTGACAGATCAGGCAGTGTTTGTAGATTGAACAGAATTATTGTTTTGGAGACACAAGGAACTGCAAATGCTGGTTTACAAAAAAATACGCAAAGTGCTGGAGTAACTCAGCAGGTGAGGAGGCACCTCTTGAGAATATGGATAAAGGATGTTTTGGGTCGTGATCCTTTGGACTGATTTATTCTTCATAATCTAGCTGAATCTGTCTTCAGGCTGCATTATTGTTTTACTTAGATGACCTTCACAGCTAGAAATTTTTGAAGAGATGTTTGAGTTTGAAAAAATGGGGAAAGGGAAAGCAAAAAGTAAGGTCAAATGCGAATCATAATGTTGATAAGGGAAGGAACATAAATGTGTCCACAGGAATATAAATGAAAGAGCAGAAGATGTAGACTGTAGTGCTAAATCCTGGATATTAGTGGAAAACTTGTGGATTTTCTCTTTTGAACTTTAGTGAAGGAGTCTCGTGTCAGATAGGTAGTGTAACTGAGAATTAAAATAGGGTATGTGCTTGTGAAATTGAAGGTTATTCCACAAAGTTGGCTTGGCCTAACCTGGGTTTGATCTCACCTATGTTCAGTTTAGTTTAGAGATAAAGTACAGAAACAGGCCCTTCAGCCCACCGAGTCCACCCTGGCCAGCGATCCCTGCACACTGATACTACCCTATACTCACGAGGGACAATCTGTAACATTTTATACCAGGAAAATTAACCTCCAATCTGTACGTCTTTGGAGTGTGAGAGGAAACCGAAGATCTCTTAGAAAACCCACGCAGGTCACGGGGAGAACGTACAAACTCCGTGCAGAAAAGTACCCATAGTCTGGATCGAACCCGGGTCGCTGATAGAAACATAGAGAATAGGTGCAGGAGTAGGCCATTCGGCCCTTCGAGCCTGCACCACCATTCAATATGATCATGGCTGATCATCCAACTCAGTATCCTGTACCTGCCTTCACTCCATACCCCCTGATCCCATTAGCCACAAGGGCCACATCAAGGGCCACCCTCTTAAATATAGCCAATGAACTGGCCTCAGCTACCTTCTGCGGCGTAGAATTCCACAGATTCACCACTCTCTGTGTGAAAAATGTTTTTCTCATCTCGGTCCTACAAGACTTCCCCCTTATCCTTAAACTGTGACCCCTTGTTCTGGACTTCCCCAACATCGGGAACAATCTTCCCTGATGCTGAAAGGCAATAGCTCGACCACTACACCACCGTGCCGCCCCGATGTGGAAGAGCCTTTGGACATCCTTGGACAAGTGAGCATGGAAAGAGAGCTGGAACTGCTTATTTATTCAACCAGTCCATCATCCCAACTCAAAACCACCTTCTCCATTCATATGTAAGAAGGAACTGCAGACGCTGGTTTAAACCGAAGATAGGCACAAAAAAGCTGGAGGAACTCAGCGAATTACTCCAGCTTTTTGTGTCTATCTTCTCCATTCATGTAACTGTTTATACTTGCGTAGATAATTAGTTTATATATTGAGCAGCTCGGATCATGGCTCCAGGCCCTCTTATGAATGAAAAACAACCTAGTGAAAACAGGTTGTCAAGTAGATGTTTCAAGCTGTAAAAAGATTTGCAACGATTATGGGACCAAGAACATGCTTTTGCCAGCTAATGTGTTTCTTCCTCTGAAGCAAATTATGTGTAGTAATCACTTAATGTGTGCCCTGGAGCAAGACATGCAGAATAGTGATACGTATTTAGATATCTTATGTCTTTCACCACAATGCAAGCACTAATAATGGGTGCAATCAGAGCAAGATAGGCAGTTAATACTGATTTATGTATCTTTTTTCCCCAAGTTGTGAAAGCCCATCTCCCTGAAATAATAATTCTGTCCACCCTGCAAGCACTGCTTGACCTCCTGACCAATTACATCGTAGGTTTTGAAGCATATTCATATCCATGATTTTAACGTTAGGGTAATGATCTAATTAGATTAAGTTCAGTGTCTTCTTAGTTGATGGTATGTAATCGAATAAAAAATATCATTAAATTGGGACAAAGGTGTATTTCTTTTCTTACGCATTTTTCTTTTAGCCAATTTAAAATAAAACTCATTTATTTTAGAGAGTACTGAATACGTAATCCAAATTGAATAAAATATTGTGAGGAATAGCACCTCATATTTTGCATGGGCAGCTTACAACCCAGCGGTGTAAATATTGATTTCTCTAATTTTAAGTAGCCCCTGCATTCCCTCTCCCTCTCCGTCCCTCCCCCACCCTAGTCGTCCTGCCAGTTCCACTGTTCGCATCCATATATCCCTTTGTTATCACCTCTTTCACAACCAACAATGGACCATTGTGGGTTCCACCTTTCCTTGGTCATCGGAGCCAAATCTGATTTGTTCTAAACTTGGTGTTAAATTCTGCACAATAACAGCTGGAAGACTGGTAACTGAGTGATAGAGGTTTCTGAATGGCCTGCAAAATATTAAATCAATATTGAAAGAGCTTCTCCCGGAGGTGATTGAAAGCCTCTGGATCTAAGCCTTCCAATCGGCAATGCTCTAAGCATTTGGGCGGCACGGTGGCGCAGCGGTAGAGTTGCTGCCTCACAGCACAAAAAGCCCGTGTTCGATCCTGACTATGGATCCTGTCTGTGCGGAGTTTGTATGTTTTCCCCATGACCTGCGTCGGTTTTTTCTGGGTGCTCTGGTTTTCACCCACATTCCAAAAACGTAAAGGTTCGTATGGTTATTGACTTTGGTAAAAATTGTAAACCGTCCCTGGTGTGTAGGATAGTGCTAGTGTACGGGGTGATCGATGGTTGGCGCAGACTCAGTGAGTCAAAGTGCCTGTTTTCGCGCTACGTCTAAAACCGGGGAAGGCAACAAATTTAGAACAGAGATGACCAGGTTTAGGTTTATTATTAGGGTTAGGTGCTCAGCAGTCGGAAGAAGGGTCTCGACCCGAAACATCACCTATTCCTTCGCTCCATAGATGCTGCCTCACCCGCTGAGTTTCTGCACCATTTTTGTCTACCTTCGATTTTTCCAGCATCTGTACTTCTTTCTTAAACATGATGTACAAACAGATCGGATGTACTACGTATAAATAGAATCAGGTCAAACTCAAGAACAATAGATGGAGCAAAGGGAATGTACTGTGTAGCAAATAGTTCCTTGATGATGGGGACACGGACAGACAGTATGGTGAGGGAGGCATATGGCATGCTTGCCTGCGTTGGCTGAGCCATTGAGTGTAGGAGCAGGAACATCCAAGATATAGTTAGATTTGGCTCAATAGATGCAGGAGTAGGCCATTCGGCCCTGTGATCCATTCAATGTGATCATGGCTGATCATCCA
Organism: Okamejei kenojei; assembly: GCA_035221665.1. Taxonomy (NCBI): domain Eukaryota; kingdom Metazoa; phylum Chordata; class Chondrichthyes; order Rajiformes; family Rajidae; genus Okamejei; species Okamejei kenojei. Next base: position 186,154,347 of record CM069131.1, on the reverse strand, counting down.
CAATCAGTGCCCCGTTCCTGCCTTCTCCCCATATCCCCTGACTCTGCTATCTTTAAGAGCCTTATCTAGCTCTCTCTTGAAAGTATCCAGAGAACCGCCCTCTGGGGCAGAGAATTCCACAGACTCACAACTCTCTGTAAGGGTTAGAAGATCCTAATGGGAGTTGTCTACAGGCCCCCATACAGTAGCCTGGATATAGGGTGCAAATTGAATCAAGAGTTAAAATTGACATGAGGCAAAGGTACTGCTACGGTGATTATGGGAGATTTCAACATGCAAGTATAATGGGAAAATCTGGTTGGTACTGGACCCCAAGAAAAGGAGTTTGTGGAGTGTCCCGAGATAACCACCCTAGAAGTCCTGCTTTTTAGTCATCTTCCTAATTTTCTAAACTCGTGTTGCAGAACCTCCTTCCTCGTCTTCCCAATGTTGTTTGTTCCTACGTGCATCATACTGCCGGCTGTTCACCTTTCTCGAGGATGTTCTGAATTTGGTTTGTGATATCTTTGAACCCTGGCACCAGGGAGGCAATAGACCATCCTCGAGTCTCGCCTGCCGCCACAGAATCTCCAGTCCGCACCTCGGACAATGGAGTCACCCACTGCTAGAGCTCTGCCCGAAGTCGGTCTCACCAGTTGAGTCTCATCGCTAGGATTGGAGCCACCTAGAGCAACCTTGCTTATATTGGCTGATAAAGTGCCTAATTCGCCAATTTACGAATCAAATTCCTCAGTTTTAAACTGTCTTTCCCTGTCACTCACTTCTTTCTCACGGACTTTCAAGCCAATAGTCCCTTCTCTCTGCTTCTGCTGGCTGCTTCTCCGAGCCCCACGCAAGGACTGGGCTAGGATTGGCTTTTGGCGCTCTTTTTAAACTGTCTTTCCCTCTAACTCACCTTCTTTCTCACACTTTCAAGCCAATAGTCTCTTCTCTCTCCTTGACTTAGGACGAAAGGAATCAAGTGATACGGGGAAAAAGCAGGAACGGGGTGCTGATTTTGGATGATCAGCCATGATCATATTGAATGGCGGTGCTGTCTCGAAGGACCGAATGGCTTACCCATGAACCTATTTTTCTATGTTTTCTATGTTACAATCGTGCCGATCATTTGTTAGTTTAGTTTCGAGATACACATTGAAACAGGCCTTTCAGCTCACTGAGACTATGCTGACCAGCCATCACCTGTATTACACAGTACCCTATCCTACACGGTCTATCCTACACAGTAGGGGCAATTTCAGAAGCCAAATAACTTACAAACCTGCATATCTTTGGATTGTGGGAGGAAACCAGAGCACCCAGAGGAAACCCACGTGGTCACAGGCAGAACGTAAAAAATCCATACTGACAGCACCTGTAGTCAGGTCTCTGGCGCTGGACCTAATAACGTTCTGCCTGTTTCCGCTGCGCCACCGTCCCATCCCACGCTCAGGAGTGTGGTGCCATACTTGTAAGTATCGTATGCAGTCTGGTCACCACACTATAAGGAGAATGTGATGAAGCTGGAGGAATACATTTGACTTTGACTTTGGGTATAGAAAAAATACACCAGGAATAATACACATTTCACTCTTTCTTTCCGTATCTGACACACCTTTGTCTCCATTTCCTCACGTCTTTGTCACCTACTCCACCCATTTGCCAATCAAACCCACCTCACCTGTATCCACCCATCATTTGCCAGTCTTTGCCTTTCACCCCCACCTTTCTGTTGCAGCTTTCTCCCCCCTAGTCCATCAGTCTGAAGTAGGGTCGCAACGTGAAGCATCTTCTGTCCATTCCACACATTGCCTGACCTGCTGAGTTCTTCCAGCATGTGATCAGTCCGCCGAGGCCTATGGAATTAATTCTCCTTCCCATTCCCATGCTGACCTTTCTGTCCTAGGTCTCCATCGCCATATTGAGGCCACATGTAAACTGGAGGAGGCTGGGATTATCCCATCGTTTAAGAAACAGTTAGACAGCTACATCGATAGGACAGCTTTGGAGGGATATGGACCAAGCGCAGGCAAGTGGGACTAGTGTAGCTGGGACATTGTTGGCCGGTGCGCAAGAATTAGGCCGAAGGGCCTGTTTCCACACTCTATCACTCTAAGACCAGAAATATCACCTTTTTTGTTCAGTTTAGTTTATGGTCATGTGTACCGAGGTACAGAGAAAAGCTTTTGGTGTGTGCAATCCGATGGAGTTATTTACAGTGTACAGATGCATGATGAGGGCCATGTCGAATAAACGGTTGTGAAAGATGGTTAAAAGCTTGTTAATGTTAACCACAGTGTTGCAGGTAGTGGGGTTGTGGCTGTCTGGAACCAGTCAGTGTTCTCAGTGGATATCAAAGATCCCATGCACCGCTTATTAAGAGCTATCATTGATTTCTCCGTGGTCTCCTTGCGATTGTATATCCCTACAAGGCTGACTTTCTGAGCATTATCATGTTGCTTCTAATTGGATCTCGTTAAGTCCAAATTCTGTATTTTGTGGCACATTCCCATATCAAGGGAAGTAGAAACAACAATAGACCCTTTTGTCTTGTCCCAGGTTTAACATTCAAATAACTTTTTGTTTTTTACATTTTTGTTATTTTCCAGTGCATAATCCTTCTTTCTGTTAATATCCAAAATGTTATTGATCTCAGCCACTGAGCCCCACGCTGACCAGGGAAAGCATTCCAATGATTCAGTGCGGGTTTGTGCGTTAATTGGCTACTGTAAATCACCCCTAGTGTGTAGGGAGTAGATGCAAAAGCGGGATAACATCAAACGGGAGGTTGATGGTCCTTTCCCCTGACTCTCAGTAGCAGCATCTGCAGTTCCTTCCTACGCATCTGGTTTTCTTCCGCTACACAATGTCCCCAAGGTATGGGGAACTTCGAAGATGTTCTCCTGCTCTCTCCGACAAAGGCTCTGCAACATTCCCTCTCGTGGCTACATCGTCTACATCTGTCGTTTCCCTCTCCCCTGACTCTCAGTCTGAAGATGGGACTTTACCCGAAACGTCACCCATTCCTTTTCTCCAAAGATGCTGTCTGACCCTCTGAGTTACCCCCGCTTTTTGTGTCTATCTTTGATTGATGGTTGGCATTTACTAGTTGGGCTGAAAGACCTGTTTCCATGCTGTATATCTCTAAAACTATACTAAGGTTGCCAATTCATAATGAAGAAATTATTTATCATCTCAATACAAAATGCTGACCCATTATCCAGAGATGTTGCCAATTACTGGATATACTAGCCAGAGAAAATGGCATTTTGGATGGCGTGGCAAGCAGGGCATGAGATTCCTGGACCATTGGGAATGGCTCTGGGGAAAATGGGACCTGCACAGATCAGATGGTGTGTAGTTGAAGGTGGGCTGAAACTAGTTGGTTGGCCTAGGCTTCGAGGCGTTGTTTAAGCTGGTCTGGCCAGGGATAGGAAGCCGATCAAAGATCCTGGGGTGAGAAAAGCAGATGTGAAAACAGGCGACAGAAGGCCGTAAGCAGAGCAAGCGAAGAATGGAACATTCTTACTGAAAAAGCCTGAAAATCAAAGAAAGTCCAAGAGTTGAAAATCTGAAGACAGACAATGCTGCAAAACAATAGCTCAAGCAGTAACTGTAACAAAGAAGATTAAATCTTGATGAAGGATCTCGGTTTGAATCCTTGGGGGGGGGGGGGGGGCGTGCGAGGTAGTGGTGGAGGCAGGTAGGATAGTGGCATTTAAGGGGATTTTGCATAGCCTCATGGTTAAGAAGGGAATGGAGTTCAGTTCTGTATCAATTCAGTTCAGAGGAATATGGATTATGTGTAGGCAGGTAAATGTTGGCCTTGACATCATGTTCGGCACTGACGGTAGTGACAATAATATGATGTTTTAATCTCTAATTTGAGAGGGAGAAGGTAAAATTTGAAGTGTCAGTATTGCAGTTGAACAAAGGGGACTATGTTGGCATGAGGGAGGAGCTGGCCAAAGTTGACTGAAAAAGTACCCTAGCAGGGATGATGGTGGAACAGCAATGGCAGGTGTTTCTGTGAATAATCCAGAAGATGCAGGATCATTTCATTCCAAAGAGGAAGAAAGATTGTAAGGGGAGTAAGAGGCGAGCATGGCTGACAAGGGAAGTCCAGGACAGTATCAAAATAAAATAGACCTTTCACATAGCAAAGATAAGCAGGAAGCCAAAGGATTGAGCAACTTTTAAGGTAACTAAAAAGGCAATACGGGGAGAAAAGATGAAGTATGAAGGTAAGCTAGCCAAGAATATAAAGGATAGTAAATGCATCGTTAGACTGGGTTTTGAGTAATGAGGAAGGGGTAATTAGCCGTCTTGTTGTACGTGCCCCCTTGGGCAAGAGTGACCATAATATGGTTGAGTTCTTCATTAGGATGGAGAGTGACATTGTTATCAGAAACTGGTTCTGAACTTAAAGAAAGTAACTGTCCAAGATTGACTGGCAATTAATTCTAAAAGGGTTGACGGTGGATATAACAATGGAAGACATTTAAACTGCATGGATGAACTACAAAAATTGTTATTATAGGGGAACATCCGTGGAGGAAATGGATAGTATCAAAGCACAAGTTGAGGACAGGTTAAAAACTGACTGCAAAAGTTTTTATAGATATGTGAAGAGAAAGAGGTTAGTTAAAACAAATGTAGGTCCCTTGCAGTCAGAAACGGGTGAGTTGATCATGGGGAACAAGATATGGCGGACCAATTCTACACTAAGGAAGACATAAATAATCTACCTGAAATAGTGGGTCAAAGGAGGAATTGAGTAAAATCCAGGTCCAGATGTACTTGATTCTGGGACAGGGTACCTTGGGGTGTCTGACCTTGTGGAATTTTTCGAGGATGTAACTAGATTCACATAGGTACAATGGCAGGCAGTAGTGGGGGTACAGGAGTGCTGGGACCCCAGCTAACAATGGTGAGGGAATTGGGTAGTTTGCGGATGACACTAAGAGTGTTCGCTGTGAGGACTAGGAGACTGCAAGGTGACTTGGATAGGCTGGGTGAAAATCAGATGCCCTTTGGTGGCAAAAACAGGGCCTGATTAGGAAAAGGGAGATCTGGGTGTCATGGTACACCACATTGAAAGTAGGCTCAAGCAGAGTGATGGTATGTTAGCTTTCATAGCAAAAGGATTTGAGTGGATTCTACTTCAGTTGTACAGGGTCTTGGTGAGACCACACCTAGTATTAATCTGTTCCATATGTTCTTCAGGACTGTCTTTATTGGATAGACTCGGTTTATTCTCTGGAATCTTATAGAAACTTACCTGGGGTTGGACAGGCTAGATGCAGGAAGATTGTTCCCGATGTTGGGGAGGACAAGGGGTACAGCTTAAGGATAAGGGGGAAATCCTTTAAGACCGAGATGAGAAAGACTTTCTTACACAGAGAGTGGTGAGTCCCACATTTTTCAAGAGTGAGTTGGATGTGGCCCTTGTGGCTAAAGGGGATCAGAGGGTAGGAGAGAAGGCAGGTACGGGATACTGCAGCCATGATCATATTGAATGGCGGTGCAGGCTCGAAGGGCTTGGCCTGCACCTAGTTACCAAGGAAATGGCAGACGATTTGAACAGGTACTTTGGATCTGGATGTACTCGGGGACAGAGGGACCTTGGGTGAGGAAAAATGCTGGAGTGATGGTCTGATTATCAAGGAGATATAATGGCGGCGCATTTGGAAAGCCAGTTATAGACCAGTTAGCCTGTAGCTGTTGATTATCAAAAATATAATGGCGGTGCATTTGAATTTCAGAAAACCTTTGATAAAGTCCCACACAGGAGATTAGTGGGCAAAATGAGAGCACATGATATTGGGGGTAGGGTATTGACATGGATAGAAAATTGGTTGGCAGACAGGAAACAAAGAGTAGGAATTAACAGGTCACTTTCAGAATGGCAGGCAGTGACTAGTGGGGTGCCACAAAGCACCCCAATAGTCAATTATTTAGATGAAGGAATAAAATGATTTAGATGAAGGAATAAAATGATTTAGATGAAGGAATAAAATGTAACATTAGCAAATTTTCAGATGACACAAAGTTGGGTGGCAGTGTGAACTGTGAGGAGGATGCTATGACGATGCAGGGCGACTTCAATAGGTTGCGTGAGTGGGCAGATGCATGGCAGATGCAGTATAATATTGACAAATGTGAGGTTATCCACTTTGGAGGCAAGAATGGGAAGGCATATTATTATCTAAATAGTGTCCGGATAGGAAAAGGGAAGTACAACGAGACCTGAGTGTCCTAGTACATCAGTCACTGAAAGTAAGCATGCAGGTACAACAGGCAGTGAAGAAAGCTAGTGGCATGTTGGCCTTCATAACGAGAGGAGTTGAGTATAGGAGCAAAGAGGTCCTTCTGCAGTTGTACAGGGCCCTGGTGTGACCACACCTAGAGTACTGTGTGCAGTTTTGGCCTGAGGACGGTATTCTTGCTATTGAGAAGTGCAGGAAACATGTCCTGTCATATGCGAAGGAGCAGCTTGGGGGAGTCCAGAACCAGGGGCCACAGTTTAAGAATAAGGAGTAGGCCATTCAGTACTGAGATGAGGAAAAACTTTTTCACACAGAGTTGTGAATTTGTGGAATTCTCTGCCTCAGAAGGCAGTGAAGGCCAATTCACTATATGCATTCAAAAGAGAGTTAGATAGAGCTCTTAGCAGAATCAAGGGCTGTGGGGAAAAGGCAGGAACGGGGTACTGATTGTGGATGATCAGCCATGATCACATTGAATGTCAGTGCTGGCTAGAAGGGCCGAATGACCTACTCCTGCACCTATTGTCTATGTATCTACGACTCCATCATCTACAGTCTCTCGTTTCTGTAACACTAACATTTCCTCTCTTCCACAAATGTTGCCCAGCCTACTGAATGTAAGCCTACTTAAGTTCATGTCAGTGGGGCATAAGCAGGCCATTCGGCACTGAGTCTACAGCGCCATTCAATCATGGTTGATCTATCTCTCCCTCTCAACCCCATTCTCCTGCCTTCTCCCCATAACCCTTGACACCCTTACCAATCAAGTATCTGTTTAAGGATGTTTCCTAAGACATCTGCCTGTGATTAATGATGTGGTCAAGTGGTATAGTTCCTAGGTACTGCTAAACACATTAGTGTCAGTTTCAGTGTTGTTTATTGTCACGTGTTTGTTTATTGTCACGTGTTGTTTATTGTCACGTTTATTGTTGCGTGCTATCCAGTCCGCAGAAAGACAACACATGATTACAATCGAGCCATCGAGTGTCTGTCAGAGTAGATATTTAAGAGCGTGGAGCGAATGTAACATGTGATTGTAGATCTGCTTCTGTGGCTAGCACACAAAGAGTTGCCTGGGTTGGACGCCATCTTGGAGGTAGAATTAGCGAAAGTGGCTTAGGTTTTAGGTTTTCGGTTTATCATTGTCATGCGTGCATGCAGTGAAAAGCTTTGTTTTGCATGCTATCCATTCAAGTCAGCCAATGCTCGACATAAATACAATCAAGCCAAACTCGAGCACAATAGGTAGCGTGGAGGGAAAGACACATTGTGCAGACTATAGTTCTCAGCATTGTCGAGCATCAGTTCCAGAGACAAAAGGTCAATGTCCATAATGAGTTAGAGAAGAATTGAACCACAGCCCAGCTTATGGAAGGATCATTCAGAAGATGACCAGCGAACCTGTTCCTGATTCTGATGCTGTGCACTTTCAACCTTCTGTATCTTCAACCCGACGGGAGAGGAGTGATGGAGGAATGGCATAGCCGGTCAGGAATGGCAGCGTAACATTCGTGCTTCTGGGGTTCATTAGGGGGGGTTAAAGAAAGATTGGTGGTTATCGTATTAATTTGAGAAGCAATTGCAGCCATGTGATGATTTGATATAATAGATACAAAATCATGAGAGGAATGGATTGGGTAGACCTAAAGAGTCTCTTACCCAGAGTAGGGGAACTGAGAACCAAAGTACTAATGTTTAAGGTGAGTGGGGAAAGATTTAATAGGAACCTGAGGGGTAACTTTTTCGCACAAAGGGTGGTGGGCGTATAAAACTAGCTGCCAGAGGAGGGAATGGAGGCAGGTACTATCGCAACGTTCAAGAAACATTTGGACACGTACATGGATAGGGCAGATTTAGAGGGATATGGACCAAACGCAGGCAGGTGGGACTATTGTTGAGGGACACAAAATGCTGGAGTAACTCGGTGGGTGAGGCAGCATCTCTGGAGAGAAGGAAAAGGCGACGTTTCGGGTCGAGACCTTTCTTCAGACTGTTGTCAGGGGAGGGGGCAGGACAAAGATAGAACTGGCAGGAAACATAAAAACTGACTGCAAAAGTTTTTATCGATATGTGAAGCGTAAAAGATTAGTTAAAACAAATGTAGGTCCCTTGCAGTCAGAAACGGGTTAATTGATCATGGGGAACAAGGACATGGCAGACCAATTGAATAACTACTTTAGTTCTGTCTTCACTAAGGAAGACATAAATAATTTGCCGGAAATAGCAGGGGATCGCGGGTCAAATGAGATGGAGAAAATGAGTGAAATCCAGGTTAGCCGGAAAGTGGTGTTGGGTAAATTGAATGGATTAAAGGCCGATAAATCCCCAGGGTACTTAAGGAAGTAGCCCCAGAAATAGCAGATGCCTTAGTGATAATTTTTCAAAACTCTTTAGATTCTGTAGTTCCTGAGGATTGGAGGGTAGCTAATGTAACCCCACTTTTTAAAAAGGGAGGGAGAGAGAAAACGGGGAATTACAGACCAGTTAGTCTAACATCGGTAGTGGGGAAACTGCTAGAGTCAATTATTAAAGATGGGATAGCAGCGCATTTGGAACCTGGTGAAATCATTGGACAAAGTCAGCATGGATCTATGAAGGGTAAATCATGTCTTATTGAATTTTTTGAGGATGTAGCTAGTAGAGTGGAAAGGGAGAAGTAGTGGATGTTGTATCTGGACTTCAGAAGGCTTTCGACAAGGTCCCACACAAGAGATTGGTATACAAACTTAAAGCACACAGTATTGGTGGTTCAGTATTGATGTGGATTGAGAACTGGCTGGCAGAGTAGGAGTGAACGGGTCCTTTTCAGCCAGTGCTGGGATAGGGAGGTTTGAGGTGGAAAAGGTTCTTCAGCAAGACCTGGGTGTCATGGTACACCAGTCATTGAAAGTAGGCATGCAGGTGCAGCAGGCTGTGAAGAAAGCGAATGGTATGTTGGCATTCATAGCAAAAGGATTTGAGTACAAGAGCAGGGAGGTTCTACGCAGTTGTACTTGTACTCGGCCATAGAGGGAGTACAGAGAAGGTTCACCAGACTGATTTGATGGGGATAGAACTCGCTGGAATTTAGAGACTCATAGAGACTTACAAAATTCTTAAGGGGTTGGACAGGCTAGATGCAGGAAGATTGTTCCCGATGTTGGGGAAGTCCAGGACAAGGGGTCACAGTTTAAGGATAAGGGGGAAGTCTTTTAGGACCGAGATGAGAAAATCGTTTTTCACACAGAGAGTGGTGAATCTGTGGAATTCTCTGCCACAGAAGGTAGTTGAGGCCAGTTTGTTGGCCATATTTAAGAGGGAGTTGGATGTGGCCCTTGTGGCTGAAGGGATCAGGGGGTAGGGAGAGAAGGCAGGTACAGGATACTGAGTGTGATGATCAGCCATGATCATATTGAATGGCGGTGCAGGCACGAGGGCCGAATGGCCTGCTTCTGCACCTAATTTCTATGTTTCTATGTAATCGGAGACAGTAAGACTAGTGGTGGGAAGGGGAAGGGGATGGAGAGAGAAAGCAAGGGCTATCTGTTGGTCGGTGTGGGTAAGTTGGGTCGAAACGCCTGTTTACATGCTGTGTGACTATGAGATGGGTTATTGAAGGAGGCTATGAAGTTGAATCAAAGAACAAAAAAGGGGCGGTTCTGCTGTGTAAATGCCCTTACAACCTTTAAACAGGCAGAGGTTAAATTGAAGAATACAATTTAAGCCAATTTTGTGATGTGCAAATCACTAGAGCAGTGGTTGCAGGGATTTTAATTAGCGAAACATTAACTGGGATTCATGGTAATTTCAAAAGGAATTGAGGGCACAGAATTCTTAAATTGCAATCAAACAAACTTTTTCAACCAGCGTCGACAAAATCCAACAAAGGGTGGAGGGGAGGTTGCTGCAACATTGAATGTAGATGTGGAGAATGAGACTGGGCAGATGGAAGTAGTCTCAGCAGGATATTACTTCTGCAGTTCTGCCGTGATTCAATGTGATTTTGTGTAGTTATGGAAAAGGACAAATATAAAATAAGAGTACAAGTTCTCAATTGGAGTAAATCCAATTGCATGAAACTGAGAGGTGATTTAGCAAAAAGTGGTCTGGAACCAGTTTATGGTAAATTAACCATGTCACTATTAGAAGCCTTTTAAAGAAGATATTCAAGATGTCCAGGATAAACATGTTCCCACTAAGGTGACTGATGGAACCGGAAAATCTAAAACACTGAATGCCAAGTTGCTGAGAGGATGAAGCAAAACAGGGGAACTTAAAATTGAAGGAAAGGAAAGGAAATGGATGGAATGGAAAATTTTCTGTCAGGTAAAATGGAAGAAAATTAAACATTGTCAGTACTCAAGGAACATTGGTAACAGACACAAAACGGTGGAGTAACTCAGTGGGTATGGCAGCATTTCTGGAGAAAAGGAATGTTTCAGGTCAAGATCCTTCTTGAGGGGAAAGGTCGGTGACGTCAACTGCAAGACGAAAGGGGAGAGATAGTCTGAAGAAAGGTCTCGACCTGAAATGTCTACATCCTGGAGAGATATAAACGGTACTTTAGACAAATGAATGGAAGATATGCAAAACGCAACTATAACCAAGGAAACATGGTGCCCACAATGGTCCATTGTTGGCCGTGGGATAGGTGATAACAAGTTGGTTAAGACAGTGGAATTGCACAAAACTTGCCGACTAGGGTGGGGGGGGGGGGGACAGAGAAAGAGGGGTTGCAAGGGTTACTTGAAGTTAGAGAAATCAAAACTCATACTGCAGGGTTGTAAGCTGTCCTAGCATAATACAGCTACACCATCGCTATTCCGGCACCCTTGGTTCCAGAGCCTTGCCGGATTAACCATTTACCTCTGACCTACTAATTACATGTATACCCCTCTCATGTCTCTAAAGCACCACGGACTGCTGGAAACCTAAATAAAGAATTAACAATTAACGAAGTAAACAATTAACTCTTCCAGTTCGGAGGCACACGACCCAAAAGAGCGGCGCCTGGCGCAATGTTCTCACAATATTTTGTCCGGATGAAAGGAGGTGCCGGACAATCAGTTGCCGGTAAATCGGTGGTGGACCTGCACAAAGATTTTGAGACGTTGTAGGAAGGGTTAATAAATATTTTGCAGCTGCCTTAACGAAAGAATTGAGTGGGACAATACCTAGGGCAAATAGGACAATGCTGTATCGAGTAGGACAATACTAAATGTGGAACAATACCCACGGCAGCCCAGCGGTAGAGTTGCTGCCGCACAGCGCCAGAGACCCGGGTTCCATCCTGACTACGGGTGCTGTCTGTACGGAGTTTGTACGTTCTCCCCGTGGCCTGCGTGGGTTTTCTCCGGGAGCTCCGCTCTCCTCCCACACTCCAAAGACGTACAGGTTTGTGGGTTAATTGGTTTGGTAAAATTGTAAATTGCCCTTAGCGTATGTCGGACAGTGTTGGCGTGCGGCGATCGCTGGTCAGCGTGTACTCGGTGGGACAAAGGGCCTGTTTCCGCGCTGTATTTCTGAACTAAACTAAACACGAAATAAGAAACATTAAAAGATTTGGCATCTGTGATAGTAGATAAGCTACCAAGTCCACATGAAACAAATTCCAGTCTGTGGAATGAAACACGGCACTTGACCTTTTTTCACTCATCCCTGACTATGGAATTGGTGCCAGACATTTGGAGAATCTTAATGTTGTACTTGATATATTGTACAATAACAAACCAGGCAGTTTAATCTTAGTGGTAGGAAAATTATTTGAATCTATTCTGACAATCACCTATAATGGGCAGCGTGGATTTGTCAAGGGAGGTTCCTGTCTGACTAATTTGATTCACATTTCCTGAACTGAACTGATTTCCACGGAGGTAGCAAGGAGGTTTAATGAGAGCAATGTCTTTGATGTGGTTTCATCAAGGCTTTTGACAAGGTCCTGACTTTCGTAATTATTATTTAGATTTCATTCCCCAACTGCAAGACGATATTAAAATATGTTTTAATTGACATGGGATTTTCTTTTTTTTATGCTAGAATTTTAAAAAAAGATTGTTTCAGTAGTTTTACCTAACATACAAACCTGTACGCCTTTGGAGTGTGGGAGGAAACTGGAGATCTCGGCGAACATCTATTGAAGTCACTGGGAGAACGTACAAACTCCATACAGACAGCACCCGTAGTCGGGATCGAACCCGGGTCTCTGGCGCTGTGAGACAGTAGATCTACCGCTGCGCCGTGTTTCCGGTTGTTTTAGATTGTCAGAAACTTTCAGATATTTTGACAGTTTTGATACATTGCTAAATAAGAGGCTAGGTTTAGTTTAGCAAGCTATTAAAACATTTTGCAGCTCTTTGTGAGTGAGCCTCTTTCTCTTCACCCCCACATGCTGGCTCTGGACTACAAGATCCCACAGCACAAAATGACAACCCAGACGTATGAATATTGATTTCTCTAATTTCGGGTGGCCCTTGCATCCCCTCTCTCTCCGTTCCCCCCCCCCCCCCCCCAGCCTAGTTGTTGTGCTAGTTTCACTGTTTGGATCCCTTCCACAGCCAACAATGGACCATTGTGTGCTCCGTCTTTCTAGAGTCATCGATGATTTGTTCTGTTTTTGTTTTCATACCTCCAGCCTCCCTCTCCCCTGACTCATTCTGAAGAAGGGTCTCAACCCGAAATGCCACCTATTCATTTTCTCCAGAGATGCTGCCTGACCCGCAGAGTTACTCCAGCATTTTTGTGTCCATCTTCCATTTATACCATGCTACCTTGGAAAAGCAGCCAACATAATCAAAGTCTTGTCCCAGCCCGGTCATTCCTCCTTCTCCCTGCTCCCTTCAGCCAAAAGATATAGAAGCTAGAAAGCTAGCATCACCAGACTCCACAATAGCTGCTTCCCCTCTGTTATCAGGCTTCTGAATGGTCCATCCATAAGCTTCTATAAGCTACTGTCCGATTCACCTCTAACTCATTATGGACATTGGACTTTGTCTATGGAACTGCTGCACTACAATACTGAGAACTATATTCTGCTCTCTGTATCTTCCCCTTTGTTCTATCTGTTGTGCTTGAGTTTGACTTGACTATATTCATATATAGTACAGATCCATGCAGCGTGGAAATAGGCCCTTCAGCCCAACTTGTTCATGCCGACATGTCACATCTACACTAGTCCCACCAGTCCACGTTTATCTCATATTCCTCCAAACCTGTTCTGTACATGTAACTGTCTAAATATTTCTTAAACATTGCAATAGTCCCTGCCTCAACTACCTCCTCCGGCAGCTCGTTCCATGCACCCACCATCCTTTGTGTCAAAAAAAGTTACCACTCGGGTTCCTATAAATTTTTTCCCCCTCGCCATTTAACCTATGTTGTCTGGTTCTCGATTTCCCAACTATGGGCAAAAGACTCTGCGTTTATCAGATCTATTCTTCCCATGATTTTGTACATCTCTCATCCTGTGTTCAAAGGAGTAGAGTTCCAGCCTGCTCAACCTCACCCTATAGCTCAGGCCCTCAACATCCTCGACGCAAGCTCAGACCCTGGCATCATCCACGTAAATCTTCTCCACAACCTTTCCAGCTTGATGACATCTTTCTTACAACACAATGACCAAATCTGAACACAATACTCTAAATGTGGCCTCACTTCTACCTTATACAACTGTAACATGACCTCCCAACTCCTAAACTCAGTACTCTGACTGTTGAAGGCCAATGTGCCGAAAGCCTTCTTGGCCATCCTATCTACCCTTTGAATCCTAGTAACATTCTCGTAAATATTTAGTTTAGTTTAGAGATACAGCACAAAAATAGGCCCTTTGGCCAAACACATCTGCGCCGACCAGCAATCCTCACATTAACGCTATTGTATACACACTAGGGGCAATTTACAATTTTACCAGGCGAACTAGCCACAAACCTGTACTTTGGAGTGTGGGAGGAAACTGAAGCACCCAGAGAAAACCCATGCAGGTCACGGGGAGAACATACAAACTGTACAGACAGCACCCGTAGTCGGGCACGAACCCGGCTCTCTGGCGCCGTAAGGCAGCAACTCTACCGTGCCGCCTTATCGTCTCTGTACCCTTCCCAGCTTGGTGTATCTGATGTGATTGGATCGCATGCCTCCTGCCCGACCGTGGCGGTGATCGTTAATGGTTGATGCCGCCTTCTTGAGCAGCGAGTTGTGTCTTTATCAGTGGTCGGTTCAACTGATTGTCAAACAGCGATCCCATTTCCCGTTTGAAGACGAGCGCTGATTATTCCTTCCACTCAGCGTCACCCATGCTCATCAAATAATGGCTCACTAATCATTCATCTTGTTCCTGATTGTGGACTTGGCTACGAACAGAATCGTGGCATAGAAACCTCTGTGTAGAAATCACTCCACATGGACAGAGCAGACGGATTATATGCTGCTCCTGTCTGTCTCCGTTCAATCATCCATCCAATCGATTTGAAATGTTTACATCAACCCGCTCTAGCAGTATGTACTGGAGCCTCAGATCAGTGTTTTTAAAAAGTATTATTGCCTGTCCTAAATGTGACAATTTTTAATCTAAGTTTATGTCCACATTTTTATAGAAACCTCAATCATTGTTTCTATCTCCTATCTCATCCTTACATAATTTAAACAGCTGTGTCATTATCATTGTTAATCTTCTCTTCTCGAGTGAATGCAACGCAGACCAGTAACTATATTTTAAAATCATGCATTTTTATATGGAGTGCTGTGGGACATCTGAGAGATATGATAAGGTGGCATATAAATGGCAGTTTTTTCTTTACCACCTTATTATCTTTCTTCAGCAGTTGCACGGCACTAAGCCTCAAACTGCCGCAGGCTGAATTTGCAATCTGTTTCTCCAAGCATGAAACTTTCATTTATAATCTTCCAAACAAAAAAAATACAACACTCTGTTTTGTCACTCTTTTGCATATTCCCGCTTGCATTGGAAAGTATCTGTGATAGTTTGCAGCCAATTTGAAGCTAGAGTTTTGTTTGGCAATGTTGAAGGTTCCAACCATAGAAGTGAACTGCCTGGGCCGTATTTCTTCCTGCGGTTAATGAGATCAGGAAAAAGCTGAATATTGTCCAACCTGAGTTGATCAGTGGTTGATAGGCACAAAATGTTGGAGTAACTCAGTGAGTCGGGCAGCATCGCTTGAGAAAAGGAATAGGTGACATTTCGGGTCGAGACCCTTCTTCAGACTGAGAGTCCTAGCGAATCTGGGTTAAACCATGGTCGGAGGAGTCAGAGGGGGTGCAGCGAGAGGGGATGTCGCAGAACCCTCATCTGAGAGAGGAGAACTTCTTCCAAACAGGCAAATCACAAGAGATTTTGCAGGGGGGGCGCTCGCACTCTGCCCACCCCGCACCTTCGGTTTGCGGCCTCACGCAGCAGATCCCGGTCCCACCGGCTTCACTCGGAGGCTTCCGGTTCAACTCAGCAGCTTCTGGCTGGTTGTACTGGTCGCCACAGAAGCAGCGTTATTGACAGCGGGTTCTGAATGGGCGTTTTTTACGATTTTTAAACCTTCATAACTTTTGTACTATTTCACCGATCAGAACAAAACTTGTTTGGCTTGCAGCAGAGGAGAATGGTGAGTAAGGTGGCGCAAAATCGTGGTGCTATGGGGCATCGTTCTTGCGCAGATTTAAATACAACACAGACCGGAAGTTGTCAAGATGAGTTTTAGTAATAGTATATAGATTAGACAGGTGCATGGATAGGATAGATGAAGTGGGATACGGGCCAAACGCAGGCCAGTGCGACTAATGTAGATGGAACATTGTGGTCAGGCGGGTTGTTTCCACGCTGTATGACTATGACTCTTCAGACAGATGGAGTAGGGGGGGAAGAAAACTGGAACTCTTTTCCAGTTGTCCATTCTCTCCACGGATGCTGTATGACCACCTTAAGTTCTTCTATCACTGTTCCTCTAGTATTTAGCTTAATATAGATTGACGGGGCCATGGTGGACTGAAATGTGTAGGAAGGAACTGCAGATGCTGGATTAAACCGAAGATAGACACAAAAAGCTGGAGTAAATTAGCGGGTAAGACAGCATCTCTGGAGAGAAGGAATGGGAGACGTTTCGGGTTCAGACCCTTCTTCCGACTGATCCCCACACACTAATGCCATCCTATGGGCAACTGTACATTTAGACCAAGCCAATTAACCTACAAACCTGTACGTCTTTGGAGTGTGGGAGGAAACCGAAGATCTCGGAGAAAACCCACGCAGGTCATGGGGAGAACGTATAAACTCCGTTACAGGCAAGCACCCGTAGTCGGGATCGAACCTGTGTCTCTGGTGCTGTAAGCCACTGCTACACTACGCCACTGTGCCGCCCTGATGGCTCTGATTATGCAGTGGAATATGTGGAAAACGTCAATGTCAGGGACAGTCTTGTATGGCAAAGGAACCTCTTATGATGACTTACAACTCACTCTCTAGTTGTCTTCATGCAGAAGTGCGAGCTTCCGATTGTAATTAGGTGACTGTGATTGATTCTTCGTGTTAGTTTAGCTTTGTTTATTGTTGCCTGTACCGAGATACAGTGAAATGCTTTTTGTTGTGTGCTAACCCGTCAGCAGAAAGGCTGTACCTAGTTCTAATCGACAGATACATGATACAGGGAATAACATGCAGTGCAAGGTAAAGTCTGATTGAAAATAGTTTGAGGGTCTCCAATGAGGTAGATGTTAGTTCAGGACTGCTCTCTAGTTTGTTGATACAATGGTTCAGTTGCCTGATAACATCTGTGAAGAAACGGTCCCTGAATCTGGCGGTGTGCGTTTTCACACCACCGTACCTCTTGCCCGGTGGGAGAGGGGACAAGAGGGAAAGGCCGGGGTGCGACTTGTCCTTGATGATGCTGCTGGCCTTGCCGAGGCAGCGTGCAGTATAAATGAGTCAATGAAAGGGTGGTTAGTTTGTGTGATGGTCTGGGCTGCGTCCGCAAGTCTCTGCAATTTCTTGCGGTCTTGGCCATGTATCACCAATAGGACGGTGATGGGATGTGCCCAGAGGTCAGGCTGCATTAACGGAGAGAACAATTGTGCCAAAATCACTAGTGGATGACTTGAAGCAGAAAAAGCAACTTCCGATGCAATCGGAAAGCATGAGTTAGTAAGAATTGGGTAATTGGACATGGAGTCTAGAAGCTGCATTGTGCTCAGACAGGAATGTTCCTTTAACCTGCTTTGAGTCTCATTCTGTGGCTTTCTGCCCAGTTACCCACAGGTCAGAAAAGTGAGCATGCATTGGAGGATTAGCGACAGACCTCAATGAAACCTACCGAATAATGAAAGGCCTGTGGATAGATTGGATGGATACGGAGAGGATGTTTCCACTAGTGGCAGAGTCTAGGACCAGAGTGCATCGCCTCAGAATAAAAGGACATACCTTTAGAAAGGATATGAGGAGGAATTCCTTTAGTCAGAGGGTGGTGAATCTGTGGAATTCATTGCCGCAGACAGCCGTGGAGGCCAAGTCAGTGGATACTTTTTGACAGTTTCTTGATTAGTACGAACGTCAAGGGTTATGGGGAGAAGGCAGGAGAATGGGGTTCAGAGGGAAAGATAGATCAGCCATGATTGAATGGTGGAGTAGAATTGATGGGTCGAATCCAGCATGAATTTATGCAGAGGAAATCCTGCTTGACTAATCTTCTGGAATTTTTTGAGGATATGACAAGTAAAATGGATGAAGGAGAGCCTGTCGATATAGTGTATCTGGACTTTCAGAAAACCTTTGATAAGGTCCCACAAAAGAGATTAGTGGGCAAAATTAGAGCACATGGTATTGGGGGTAGGGTATTGACATGGATAAAGAATTGGCATGGATAGAGCATTGGTTGGCAGACAGGAAACAAAGAGTAGGAATAAACGGGTCCCTGTCAGAATGGCGGGCGGTGGCGAGTGGAGTGCCACAAGGCTCGGTGCTGGGGCCGCAACTATTTACAAATGTCTGAACTGCGAACAGGATGCTAGGAAGTTGCAGGGTGACTTGGACAGGTTGATTGAGTGGGCAGATGCATGGCAGATGCAGTATAATGAAGATAAATGTGAGGTTATCCACTGTGGTGGCAAGAACATGGAGGCAGATTATTATCCCAATGGTAGACACAAAATGCTGGAGTACAAACAGGACGGTCTGCACCTGGGCTTGAAGGGAACCAATGTCCTTGGGGGAGTGTTTGCTAGTGCTGTCAGGGAGGATTTAAACTAATGTGGCGGGGGATGGGAGCATGAGCAGAGCTGCGAAACACTAAGGGGCAGAAAACGCTAGTGGGAGTTGTGTACAGGCCACCTAACAGTAGTAGTGGAGTTGGGGATGGCATCAAACATGAAATTAGAAATGTGTGCAACAAGGGTAAAACAGTTAATCAAGTTGGCAGTGGTGCTGAGGAAGAGGATTTCTTGGAATGTATGCAGGAGAGTTTTCTAAACCAACATGTAGAGGAACTAACGAGAGAGCAGGCTATTCTAGACTGGGTACTGAGTAATGAGGAAAGGTTAGTTAGCAGTCTTGTTGTGCGTGCCCCCTTGGGCAAGAGTGACCATAATATGGTTGAGTTCTTCATTAGGATGGAGAGTGACATTGTTAATTCAGAAACAAGGGTTCTGAAGTTAAAGAAAGTTAACTTTGAGGGTATGAGACGTGAATTGGCCAAGATAGACTGGCAAGCGATTCTTAAAGGGTTGACGGTGGATATGCAATGTAAGGCATTTAAAGACTGCATGGATGAACTACAACAATTGTTCATCCCAGTTTGGCAAAAGAATAAATCAGGGAAGGTAGTGCATCCGTGGATAACAAGGGAAATCAGGGATAGTATGAAAACTAAAGATGAAGCATACAAATTAGCCAGAAAAAGCAGCCTACCAGAGGACTGGGAGGAAATCCAGCAGAGGAGGACAAAGTGCTTAATTAGGAAAGGGAAAATAGATTATGAAAGAAAACTGGCAGGGAACATAAAAACGGACTGCAAAAGGTTTTATAGATATGTGAAGAGAAAAAGGTTAGTTAAAACAAATGTAGGTACCTTGCAGTCAGAAACTGGTGAATTGATCATGGGGAACAAGGACATGGCACACCAATTGAATAACTACTTTGGTTCTGTCTTCACAAAGGAAGACATAAATAATCTGCCGGAAATAGCAGGAGACCGGGGGTCAAATGAGATGGAGGAACTGAGTGAAATCCAGGTTAGCCGGGAAGTGGTGTTGGGTAAATTGAATGGATTTTAAGGCCGATAAATCCCCAGGGCCAGATAGTACTGTGGCATCCCAGAGTACTTAAGAAAGTAGCCCCAGAAATAGTGGATGCATTAGTTATAATTTTTCAAAACTCTTTAGATTCTGGAGTAGTTCCTGAGGATTGGAGGATAGCTAATGTAACCCCACTTTTTAAAAAGGGAGGGAGAGAGAAAACAGGGAATTACAGACCAATTAGTCGAACATTGGTAGTGGGGAAAATGCTAGAGTCAGTTATTAAAGATGGGATAGCAGCACATTTGGAAACTGGTGAAATCATTGGACAAAGTTAGCATGGATTTATGAAAGGTAAATCATGTCTGACGAATCTTATTGAATTTTTTGAGGATGTAACTAGTAGAGTGGATAAGGGAGAACCTGTGGATGTGTTATATCTGGACTTTCAGAAGGCTTTCGACAAGGTCCCACATAAGAGATTAGCATACAAACTTAAACCACACGGTATTGGGGGTTCAGTGTTGATGTGGATAGAGAACTGACTGGCAGACAGGAAGACAGGAAGCAAAGAGTAGGAGTTAACGGGTCCTTTTCACAACGGCAGGCAGTGACTAGTGGGGTGCCGCAAGGCTCAGTGCTGGGACCCCAGATATTTACAATATATATTAATGATCTGGATGAGGGAATTGAATGCAACATCTCCAAGTTTGCGGATGACACGAAGCTGGGGGGCAATGTTAGCTGTGAGGAGGATGCTAGGAGACTGCAAGTGACTTGGATAGGTTGGGTGAGTGGGCAAATGCATGGCAGATGCACTATAATGTGGATAAATGTGAGGTTATCCACTTTGGTGGCAAAAACAGGAGGGTGGATTATTATCTGAATGGTGGCCGATTAGGAAAAGGGGAGATGCAACGAGACCTGGGTGTCATGATACACCAGTCATTGAAAGTAGGCATGCAGGTGCAGCAGGCTGTGAAGAAAGCGAATGGTATGTTGGCTTTCATAGCAAAAGGATTTGAGTACAAGAGCAGGGAGGTTCTACTGCAGTTGTACAGGGTCTTGGTGAGGCCACACCTGGAGTATTGCGTACAGTTTTGGTCTCCTAATCTGAGGAAAGACATTCTTGCCATAGAGGGATTACAGAGAAGGTTCACCAGACTGATTCCTGGGATGGCAGGACTTCCTTATGAAGAAAGACTGGATAGACTCGGCTTGTACTCGCTGGAATTTAGGAGATTGAGGGGGGATCTTATAGAGGCTTACAAAATTCTTAAGGGGTTGGACACACTAGATGCAGGAAGATTGTTCCTGATGTTGGGGAACTCCAGAACAAGGGGTCACAGTTTAAGGATAAGGGGGAAGTCTTTTAGGACCGAGATGAGAAGATCTTTTTTCACACAGAGAGTGGTGAGTCTGTGGAATTCTCTGCCACAGAAGGTAGTTGTGGCCAGTTCATTGGCTATATTTAAGAGGGAGCTAGATGTGGCCCTCGTGGCTAAAGGGATCAGGGGGTATGGAGAGAAGGCAGGAACAGGATACTGAGTTGGATGATCAGCCATGATCATATTGAATGGTGGTGCAGGCTCGAAGGGCCGAATGGCCTATTCCTGCACCTATTTTCTATGATTCTATGAACTCAGCGGGTGAGGCAACGTCTGGAGAGAAGGAATGGGCGACGTTTCGGGTCGAGACCCTTCTTCAGACTGATGTCAAGAGAGGGGTCAGGAAGTCGGCACGGACTGGAAGGGCCGAGAGGGCCTGTTTCCGTGCTGTAATTGTTATATGGTATATGGTTATATGACAAAGATACAATGTAGTCGGAGACATTAAGACCAGTAGGAAAAAGGGGAAGGGGATGGAGAGGGAAAGCAAGGGCTATCTGAAGCTAGAGAAGTCAATGTTCATACTGCTGGGTGTAAACTACTTTTCTCAATTATCTCATTTATCTCAATGGTGTCAGATTAGGAAAAAGGGAAAGCGCAACGAGACCAGTCCTTGTACACCAGTCAGTGAGAGTAAACATGCAGGTACAGCAGGCAGTGAAGAAAGCTATTGGCCTTTATAACAAGAGGATTTGAGTGTAGGAGTAAAGAGGTCCTAATGCAGTTGTGAGACCACATCTGGAGTATTGTGTGCAGTTTTGGTCTCCTAATTTGAGGAAGGACAACCTTGCAGTGCAGTGTAGATTCATGAGGTTAATCCCCGGGATGGCGGGGACTGTCATTTGAGGAAAGATTGGAAAGACTGGGCTTGTATTCACTGAAATTTAGGATGAGGGGATCTTATAGAAACATATAAAATTATAAAAGGAGTGGACAAGCTAGATGCAGGACAAATGTTCCCAATGTTGGGGGAGTCCGGAACCAGGGCCCACAGTCTAGGAATAAAGGGGAGGCCATTTAAAACTGAGATGAGAAAAAACCTTTTCACCCAGAGAGTTGTGAATTTGTGGAAATCTCTGCCACAGAAGGCAGTGGAGGCCAATTCACTGGATGAATTTAAAAGAGAGTTAGATAGAGCCCTTGGGGCTAGTGGAATCAAGGGGTACGGGGAGAAGGCAGACACGGATTACTGATTGTGGATGATCAATCATGATCACAATGAATGGTGGTGCTGGCTCGATGGGCCGAATGGCCTTCTCCTGCACCTATTTTCTATATTTCTGTGATGGAAAATTCTGCTCCTACAAGTGATGAACTTATGAACCAGAAGTTCTGGATGGCTCTTGCAAAGTGAACACAGTTCATCTGCTAAATGCAATCACCTTTTAGTCATCCTCAATCCCTACATGTTAATGTCTCTGGAGAGAAGGAATTGGTGATGTTTCGGGTCGAGACCTTTCTTCAGTTTGCGGACGGGTCTCGACCCGAAACATCATCCATTCCTTCTCTCCAGAGATGCTGCCTGTCCCGCTGAAGTTACTCCAGCTTTTTGTGTCTACCTTCGGTTTAAACCAGCATCCGTAGTTCCTTCCTACTCACCTATGTGTTAATCCTATTTTTCATCACTGGATCGTAAAATGGGATTAGTACATCCATTTATTTGTTGGATTCCCTGTTCGATTGAGCTACATATTAGAGTTAATCACATAGACACAAAATGCTGGAGTACCTGCGATTTAAACCAGCATCTGCAGTTTTTAATTACATGTTGAGTTTAATTGCATGTTCAAATTTGAGGTCATAATGCAACATCCTTGCTGTTTCGAGTCTGTAGTAAACCCACTTTGTTGCACTCGAGTATAAAAGTACCAAAATACTGGTTTGTGTTTAAAGCATTCACCAAGCGTTGAAGATTTTGTGCAGTGAGCTTAAATTAAGAAATCATTCTGTGGCATTCAAGGTGAACTTGTAGACTTAAGGAAAATGTTAAGTGGATGGGCAATGATCTGTTAAATAATGTGGGAAAATGTGAATTTGCCCATTTGAGCATAAAACATAAAGAACGCACATTATCTAAATGGTGAGAGATCACAGAGTTCAGATGCAGAGGGAAATGGGTGTCCGAATGCATGATTTATTATAAGGCTAGGATGCAGATTTTGCATGTAATGAGATAAGCTGATAGAAAGCAAACATAGAGAGATTATCTTTCAGTCTTTTCGAGCGTTAGTGAGACAGCCGTGAGAAGTGTGAAGAAGGGACGCAACCCGAAACATCACGGACCAATGCTCTCCAGAGATACTGCCCGACCAGCCGAATTACTCTCGCACTTTGTGTCTTTTTTTGGGGTGTAAATGATCTTCGATTATGTTAAAGGACACAAAGTGCTGGAATTAACTCCAGAGAACAGTTTCGGGTCGGGATTCTTGATTCCTGAGGCAGCGTGAAGTTTAAATTGAGTCAATGAGGGCTGGCTGGTTTATGTGATTGTTTGGGCTATATCCTAATCCTATTGGTCTCTTAATCTGAGGAAAGACATTCTTGCCATACAGGGAGTACAGAGAAGGTTCACCAGACTGATTCCTGGGATGGCAGGACTTCCATATGAAGACTGGATAGACTCGGCTTGTACTCGCTGGAATTTAGAAGATTGAGGGGGATCTTATAGAGACTTACAAAATTCTTAAGGGGTTGGACAGGCTAGATGCAGGAAGATTGTTCCCAATGTTGGGCAAGTCCAGAACAACGGGGTCACAGTTTAAGGATAAGGGGGAAGTCTTTTCGGACCGAGATGAGAAAATCATTTTTCACACGGAGAGTGGTGAATCTGTGGAATTCTCTGCCACAGAAGGTAGTTGTGGCCAGTTCATTGGCTATATTTAAGAGGGAGTTAGATGTGGCCCTTGTGGGATCAGGGGGTATGGAGAGAAGGCAGGTACAGGACACTGAGTTGGATGATCAGCCATGATCATATTGAATGGTGGTGCAGGCTCGAGGGGCCGAGTGGCCTACTCCTGCACCTAATTTCTGTATTTCCATGTTTCTATCCGCGTTCACAATTTCATTAATTATAGGAGCAGAATTAGGCCATTCGGCCCATCTCACCCCACCATTCAATCATAGCTGATCTATCGCTCCCTCTCAACCCCATTGTCCTGCCTGTTTCTCATAACCCCTGACACCCTTACTAATCAAGACTCTGTCAATCTCCGCCTTAAAAATATCCATTGATAAATGATGCGTGTTGTGGATGTTGCCCTGTCAATTACATAAACCATTCACTTGGCCTCCGCACAGTCTGTGGCAATTCACCATTCTCATCTCCTTTCCTAAAGGTTTGTCCTTATATTCTGAGGCTATGCCCTCTGATCCTAGACTCTCCCACTAGTGGGAACATCCTCTCCGCATCCACTCTATCCAGGTCTTTCACTATTCGGAACGTTACCCCCCCCCCCCCCCCCCCCCCCCATCGTTCTCCAGCGAGTACAGGCCCAGCGCCGTCAAACACTCATCATAGGTTAACCCAAGTTATGATGCATGAACTTGTTCACTACTGAAAGCCATCTGACTATCTGACACAGCGCGCAGCGGTAGAGTTGCTGCCTTACACCACTTGCAGCACCAGAGACCCGGGTTTGATCCCGACTGCGGGTGCCGTGTGGACGGAGTTTGTGCGTTCTCCCGGTGCCGGGTGGGTTTTCTCCGAGATCTTCGGTTTTCCTCCCGCACTCCAAAGACGTACAGGTTGGTAGGTTAGTTGGCTTGGTTAAAGTGTAAAAATTGGCCCTAGTGTGTGTAGGGCATCGTTAATGTGCAGGGGTCGGTGGGCCGAAGGGCCTGTTTCCGCGGTGTATCACTAAGCTAAACTTTGTGAAGAGCAGTATTTGGGGTATTTTGTATGGACAGCTGCATAATTTCTGTTCTCTTTGTACCATTTGTGAGGCGGACGTTTTTGGTGTATTGTCAAGTTTCTCTTGAGCAGTAAGTACACAGTCATCAGTATGGAGCAAGCCCCGGAAGCAAAACACAAAGTGCTGGAGGAACTCAGTGCGTCAGACAGCATCTGTACAGGGAATGTGGCTGCATTTGCTGTGCTGTCCCTGCTACGCGAATGCATGACAATAAGCCATCGTTGCTCGGAATGTGACTGCCTCTGACTTTCACTCTGGAACAGAACAAGTGAATAGATGATGTTTCAGGTTGGGACCCTACTTCAGACTGACCTCTGGAGCCCATTAAGGTTGTTTCTCGTACAATTTCATTACAATTCTGTACATTTTTATTGTACAAGGATTTATTACTTCAATATTTCAACGACACAAGCCATAATGTGATCTTTCGACCAACCCCTGTAACCACGCATGGCGATATTTTTCACCCAGGGGTTTAGGTGAAGATAGGAGATCTTTTGATTGAAGCAATTTTGCATTTAAGTATGAAGGTGTTTTTACTGAAGTCTGCTTTTTATGATGATCAACGTTTCCCACAACTATATTGTATGCATGATAAAAATAGGTTCCCAAGTTATAGGAGTAGAAATAGGCCGATCGGTCCATCAAGTCTACTCCGCCATTCAATTATGGCTCTCTGCCTCCTGATCCCATTTTCCTGCCTTCTCCCCATAATCCTTGACACCCATTCTAATCAAGAATTTGTCTATTTCAGCCTTAAAAATATCCACTGACAGCCTCCACAGCCCTCTGTGGCAATGAGTTCCACCGAATAACTAAAGAATTTCCTCCTCACCTCCTTTCCAAAAGAGTGCCCTTTAATTCTGAGTCCATGACCCCTGGTCCTAGACTCTCCCACCAGTGGAAACATCCTTTCCGTACCAACTCTATCTATGCCTTTCATTATTCTGCAAGTTTCAATGATGTCCCCACTCAACCGTCTAAACTCCAGTGAGTAGAGGCCCAGTGCTGCTCAAACGCTCATCATATGCTGACCCACTCATTCCTGGAATCATTCTTGTAAACCTCCTCTGACCCTCTCCAGAGCCAGCACATCATTCCTCAGATATGGGGCCTACATTTGCTCACAGTACTCCAATTGCAGCCTGA
Organism: Okamejei kenojei; assembly: GCA_035221665.1. Taxonomy (NCBI): domain Eukaryota; kingdom Metazoa; phylum Chordata; class Chondrichthyes; order Rajiformes; family Rajidae; genus Okamejei; species Okamejei kenojei. The sequence continues at coordinate 186,128,448 of CM069131.1, read as the reverse complement.
CCAGCACCTTATAGAGCCTCAGCATTACATCTCTGCTTTTGTATTCCAGCCCTCTTGATATAAGCCTGCCTTACTACCGATTCGACTTGCAAATTAACTTTTTGCGAGTGGTGCACCAGCACTCCCAAGTCCCTTTGCACCACCGGTTTCTGGATTCTCTCTCCATTTAGAAAATAATCTACGCCATTATTCTTATTACCAAAATGCATGACTCCGCATTTTGCTGTACTGAATTTCATCTGCCACTTCTCTGCCCGCTCTCCAAACCTGTCCAAGTCCTTCTGCAGTCCTTGCTACCTCCACACTGCCTGACCCTTCACCTATCGAAACATCATCTGTAAACCTGGCCACAAAGCCTTCAATCCCCTTATCCAAATCTTTAATATACGACGTGAAGAGAAGCGGCCCCAGCACCGACCCCTACGGAACTCCGCTAGTTACTGGCAGCCAACCCGAAAAAGCACCTTTTATTGCAACTTTTCTGCCATCAAGCCAAACTGCTATCCATGCTGGTATCTTCCCTTTCATACCATGGGCTCTCATCTTTCCATGCAGCCTGACGTGCGGAACCTTATTAAAGACATATCTATGCCTTTCATTATTCTGTAAGTTTCAATGAGGTCCCCTCTCAACCATCTAACATCCAGCGAGTAGAGGCCCAGTGCTGTCAAGTTGCGAGATTATTGGAAAGAATTTATTCAAAGTTTTTGGTACTCAGTCGCATTTTTGTTGGTTGAGGTGATGGAAAGGCTTTGTTTAATTGAACGCTGTCGTCATCACTCAACTCCAGGTAGATGGGACCAGGGGAAAACAAATGGTCGGCACGGACTGGAAGGGCCGAGAGGGCCTGTTTCCGTGCTGTAATTGTTATATGGTTAACTGATAATTCCTAAATCTTGGCATGTACCAGTTCTGTGCTGTGTAGGAAGGAACTGCAGATGCTGGTTTAAACTGAAGATAGACACAAGAAGCTGGAGTAACTCAGCGGGCCAGGCAGCATCTCTGGAAAATAGGAATACGTGACGTTTCAGGTCGAGACCCTTCAGACAGAGTCAGAGGAAAGGGAAACTAGAGATCTAGATGGTGATGTACTGTAGAGAGGTATAGAAGTTCTGTACTCATCCATGCAAGAAACGGTAGCATCTGGAACAAGTCTGTAAAGTGATGGATATTCATGGGCCACCTTCCCTGGAATATGCTTAGTTTAGTGTTTAGAGATACAACACGGAAACAGGCCCTTCGGCCCACCGAGTCCATGCCGGCCAGTGATCCCCGTTCACTGGCACTATCCTACACACTAGGGATAAGTTACAATTTTTACCAAAGCCAATTAACCTACAAACCTGCACATCTTTGGGATGTGGGAGGAACATGGAGAAAACCCATGTGGTCACAGGGAGAACGTACAAACCCTGTACAGACAGCACCCAGAGTCACGATGGATGCCAGGTCTCTGCTGCTGTAAGGCAGTGACTCCACTGCGCCACTGTGTTGCCCTCATTCTTTTACCATTTAGGCAAAAGCCCGATGGTGGTTGAGTTCTGTCTCACTCGCTTGCCTTGCTTCCACCACTCCCCCTCCACTCCACCTTCCCTGCTCCCCGCCCTCCAGCAATACCCCTGCCCCTCTCCCACCATCCTCGCCCAAGCCCATGCAACCCCCAGCCTGCGCCGCCCCCTGCAGTAATCTAACGCTGCTCGCTTGCTGTCAACTCTTGACCAGTATACCTATTCCAGCTGCTGCTACACCTTCCTCATGCTCCCCTCTCACTCTGCCCATCTTCTCTGCTTCTCTTCCCCTTCCCCCCAAGTAGGTTAACCTGTGATGAGCGTTAGTTGGCACTGGGCCTGTACTCGCTGGAGTTTAGAAGAATGAGGGGGGTACCTCATTGAAACACAAAATAGTGAAAGGCATGGATAGAGTGGATGTGCAGGGGATGTTTCCACTAGTGGGAGAGTCTGGAACAAGAGGTCATAGCCTCAGAATTAAAGGGCGTTCGTTTAGGAAGGAGATGAGAAGGAACTTCTTTAGTCGGAGGGCGGTGAACCTGTGGAATTCTTTGCCACAGAAGGCTGTGGAGGCCGTCAGTGAATATTTTTAGGGCAGCGATAGATAGATTCTTGATTAGTACGGGTGTCAGAGGTTATGGGGAGAAGGCAGGGGAATGGGGCTAGGAGGGAGAGATAGATCAGCCATGATTGAATGGTGGAGTAGACTTGATGGGAGGAATTCTACTCGTAATCCTTATGACATTCCTTATGACGCCATCTCCATAACCCTCCTTTCCCACCCTTCCCAACCTTCCCACATTCCCCTTCTGCCCCTCCTCCCTCCCCTTCATCTCTCTTGCCTCCCTCACCCTCCCTCTCCCTCTCGTGCCTCGTTCCCTCACCCACCCTCCCCACTGGACCTCCCCCCTCGCACCCCATCCACGCCCCCTACCTACGCCCCTCCCTTCTGTTGCCCCCACCCTGCCGCCTTCTCTCCCTCTTCTCTCCCCTTCTCCTCCCCTGCCCCCTCTTCCCCATCCCTCCATCTCCCCTCCCCCCTTTCCCTCCACTTTGCCCCTCTTTTTCCCTGCCCCTCTCCACCCTACCCACCCCATTCCCCTCACCCACCTCCCCTCCACCCCCTCTCCACGCCACCCCATCCCCTCCCCCTCCCTTTCACCCCCACTCACTCCTCTTTTCAACCCCTCCGCCCTCCCTCCCATTTCTCTGTGGTACTTTATGTCTGAGATCCTTGCCTGTTTTTTTAAAACATAAAAGATCAACAGTGTATGATTGAGATTGCTTCTGTTTATTGTAATTATTCCCCTCCAGCTATTCCCGTGCTTCTCTCTGACAGCATCATAAAATCAAAGCCAGCTGTTGAGATTAACTGTGATAGCGCATGTGGCAAAATCCTACTCAGTTGAAGAGTGAATTACTTGTATTCCTATTCTGCCTGTTTTTATAAATAATAATCGCTGCTTGGACTCACGCAAACATCAAGCATTAAGTGGAACATTTCACAAAGGCAACCATGTTATATTATTCAGGCAACGTTTCGGGTCGAAACCCTTCTTCAGATGCTGCCCCACCCGCTGAGTTTCTCCAGCATTTTTGATTTTCCAGCATCTGCAGTTCCTTCTTAAACGTGTTATATTATTTCACCCTTTGCTGTGATATGTGAAATAAATATGAAATGTGCTTGGCAAGACCATCAGTATAATCAAGGACGAGGCTCTTCCCTCTTCCCTCTCCCATCCCATAATCAAGGATAAGGCTGTGGTCAACTCTGGTCACTCCCTCTTCTTCCCTCTCCCATCGGTACAAACTTGTGGAAACGCACACCTCCAGATTTAGGGACAGTTTCTTCCCAGCTGTTATCAGGCAACTGAACCATCCGATCAACAACTAGAGAACGGTCCTGAGCTGCTATCTACCGCACTAGAGACCCTCGGACTATTTTTAATCGGAGATAGACACAACATGCGGGACATGCAGCATCTCTGGAGAAAAGGACTCTTCTTCAGACTGAGTCATGGCAGAGGGAAACTAGAGGTATAAAAAGGTACAGACAAATCACAGCCGGCACCGATGTATCAAGAAAGGTGGAGCCCACACTGGTTCATTGTTGGCTGTTGAAGAGGGGATAACGATGGGATACGAATAGTGAAACTCTCAGGACGAATAGGTGGGGAGGGATGGAGAGAGAGGGAATGCAAAGGTTACTTGAAACTAAAGAAATCAATATTCATGCCGCTTGGTTGTAAGCTGCCCAAGTTGAATCTTTAATTGTACTTTACTGGACTATATCTTGCACTAGACATTCGTCCCTTTAGCATGTATCTGTACTCTGGACAGCTCAATTGTAAGCATGTATAGTCTTTCCGCTGACTGGTTAACACGTAACAAAAGCATTTTACTGTACCTCGGCCCACGTGACAATAAACAAAACTATTGCAGCACCATTACGCAGGTGTTGCAGTGCGTAGTACAGGAGCAATGTGATAAATGTGGACAGATGATGGGTGTTCAGCCTTGTGGCGTTTCCCTGAAAAATACTTTTCATTAGATTATCGGGAAAATTGGGGGAAGAGCACAGAAACAATTTCCATGAAATTTTGCATAAAATGAAAATAGAAGTATCATTCTGACCAAATACCTCACAATGGATGGATGAGACATTGGCAGCATTGCAGTTTGCTTGACTTCAGTTGTCGGACTTAAGCAATGGAGCAGCACCGTGGTGCAACTGGTGGAGCCGCTGCCTCGCAGCGCCTGGGACCCGAGTTCAATTCCCTCTGCTGCTGTCCGTGTGGAGTTTGCACGTTCTACCTACGACTGCGTGGGGTTGTTTCCCCCGGGTGCTTCAGATTCCTCCCCCATCCCAAAGGCTCGCTGGTTTGATTGGCCTCCACGAATTGCTCATAATGCAATGCATAGGGAGTGTATGGGAAAGTGTTTGAACGGGCGATCGATGGTCGGCTTGGACACGGTGGGCCAAAGAGCATGTTTCCATGCTGTAACTTTCAATTTAATTTAGTTTAGAGATACGGTGTGGAAACCGGCCCACCGAGTCCACACCGACCAGCGTTCACCCATGCACTAGTTCTAAACTACCCAATTGGAACGATTTTACAGAAGCCAATTAACCTACAAACCTGCATGTGTTTGCAATGTGGGAGGAAACCAGAGCACCTGGAGACAACCCATGCAGTCACAGGGAGAACATGCAAACACCCTACAGACAGCAGCTAAGGTCATGATCGAACCCTGGTGTCTGGTGCTACCAGGGAGCAACTCTACCCCTGCACCATTGTGCTGCCCAATTAATCAAAGACCCATAGATAATTCAGTGTTAGTATTTTTACTGACAAAACGTGAATCATAGACTTGTATTCAGGAAGAAAGAAGAAAATGATTTCTTATTCAATGTTTCTGTTAAGAGAAGCCTCAGTTAATGAATAATATGCAAATTTTTGTATAATCCATCAAATGTCAAGCAGCTCTTTTTTTTAAAGCTTAAACTTCTCTTTATCCTCTCTCTCTCTCTCTCTCTCTCTGCTTGTGGCTTTTCCAGTTAATGGGCAGAGTGGTGGAGATGAATTCCATATGCTGCATGTAACATTTTCCAGCTGAACTTTATTCGTTGTAATTACTGTGTTTTTTTTTAATGTTGGAGTACTTGACTTTTGAATGGCCTTTACACTAATGAACTTTTCCTCGTCAGAACAAATAAGCCATCTGCAATTTGGTTGTTTGAGCATGAAAAACTAGCAAGTTTTATGACGTGCAAAAAAAACAGTAAATGTAGTTCGAATAGATCTTTTCTTTGCCAAAAACTACAGGTTTTATGATGTGCAAAAAAACCCAGTAAATGTAGTTCGATTAGATCTTTTTCTTTGCCAATTCTAAGCTCCAGCTCTTAAATGTTCCCACCAAGGTATTAGCTGCCTCATTTATTTTTAGTTTAGTTCAGTTAAGAGATACCGCGCGGAAACAGGACTTTGAGCCCATCATGTCGGCGCTGACCAGCCATCCCCGCACACTAATACTATCCTACACACACTGGGGACAATATACAATTATACCAAGCCAATTAACTTACAGACTTGTACGTCCTTGGCGTGTTGGAGGAAACCCATGCAGGTTACGGGGAGAACGTACAAACTCCGTACAGACAGCGCCCGTGGTCCGGATTGAACACGGGTCTCCGGCATTGTAAGGCAGCAACTCTACTGCTTACACCTCCATGCCGCCCAATTTCTCACTAGTAATAGAGGTTATAATAAATGTATGTTTTTATTTGCAAAGTAACATGCAAGATAATTTATGCTCCACTTCTATTCAACTGGAAAGAACAGTATTAATTTAAAAAGCAAAGGCAATCCAATTTTTTAAATTCCAAGAAATGTGTTGGTTGGAAAGAAAATATGCCAGGAAACAGCTGGAATTAAAAAGTATGTCATGCCAAATAAACTGCGTGAAAACTAGTTTCATTGTTTCATTTTCATGGTGAAGTGTGAGGAATCTTTAAAAACAAATGGTAATCTAAAGGGTGATGTGGAACAGATTGACTTCAGAAGTCCTAGTAACAGCATTTCATGTCATCTCTGACTTGTAGTAGTTGTTCATAAAAATTGGATTCAGAACATCTGCCTTGAGTCATGCTGCCTGCTCTGTATGCAATTGGCATCGTAATATATGAGAAGGACTTTGAGTATGACACCTTCTCTCTATCTCCCTCTCTATCTCCCTCTCCCTCTCCCCCTCCCTCTCCCCCCTCTCTTCCCCCTCTCTCCCCCTCTCCCCCCCTCTCCCCCCTCTCCCCCCTCTCCCCCCTTCTCTCCCCTCTCTCCCCTCACTCCCCTCTCTCCCCTCTCTCCCCTCTCTCCCCTCTCTCAATTTATTTGATCTGTCTTGTGAAGCAAGAGGAAAATCTAGTTTCAGGATTTCTGGTCTTAACTTTTGTCTTTTAATGACATTTTCAACATTTCTAATCACAGTTATTTGAGTTTAATAACAGCATGTTTTCTAGCTCTCAGCACCCGTTCCAGTTTGCTCAGTAGGTAGATTAATTTGATCAGATTTCATGAGTCTTCGAAGTATGGAGTCTTCAGTGAAGAGTCCCAGGGAAGGCTCTCTCTGGGCTGCCACCTCTAGTAGTTTGGTGATACTGGGAATGTGACATTCCCAGCGATTGTGATGGGAGAGTCCGTGATCTGTTCTCTGTAATGTATACAGAACATGTGGCTGCGCAGCTGTTGAATTGCTGCCTTACAACGGTAGAGAGCCGGGTCCGAGCCTGACCACCAGTGCTGTCGGTGTGCGGAGGTTGTACATGCTCTCTGTGACCTGTGTGGGTTTTCTCCGGGTTGCTCTGGTTTCCTCCCACACTCCAAAGACGTGCAGGTTTGTAGGTTAATTGGCTTTGGTAAGAATTGTAAATAGTCCCTAGTGCGTAAGATAGTGTAATGTACAGGATGATCACTGGTTGGGCGCAGACTCGCTGGGCCGAAGGACGCGTTTCCACGCTTTATCTCTGAACTAAACCAAACAAAACTAAACTTTTAATGCATTGTCAAGAATGATACTGCTCACTTTGCTATTTACCTGCAGTGAATCTTCTGTGTACACTTGTGTCTCATAGCAACTTCTACGAGAGATGCAACAGATGGCGAGTCGACCTTTTGCCACGATCAATGTCGCCTTGGAGACAGAAGAGGAGCCACCTGATCTTATTGGAGGAAGCATCAAGGTAACCAGAAGCTACTTTGTTTACCCGCTATTTTACAGGAAGCAAACTCTTTGCGGATGGATCTGTGGAATTCATCTCTAAGGCAGAGATAGATAGATTCTTGATTAGTACGGGTGTCAGGGGTTACGGGGAGAAGGTAAAGAGAATGGGGTTGAGATGGAAAGATAAGATCAGTCATGATTGAATGGCGCAGTAGACTAGATGGGCCGAGTGGCCTAATTCTACTCCTATCAGTTATGAGCTTATAAACTACGGTAGCTCCTTGTCCATTGTTTATTTTGGTGTATTGTTCTGTTTACAATGTCCGGTTACAATCAGTGTTTATTGGGAAGCCATTGGTGTGGCTACCTTATATTGACTACCTCCATCTCCCTGCATGGGGTGGAATGTATTAGTGCTGTAGAATGTCAGTATTAACCGTGCTGGACGTGAAGATGAAATAGACTGTGAAGTGTGAAGCCTGTAGCTGCTTCAAAGAAGAGCGTTCCATTCATTCATTCCCACCCAATTGTATAGAGTCACACAGTGTGGAAATAGGCCCTATGCCCCAACTTGCCTACACCGACCAACATGTCCCATCTACACTAGTCCCACCTGCCTACGTTTGGCCCATATCCCTCTAAACCTGTACGATCCATGTACCTGTATAAATGGGTTTCGGCCCCGAAGAAGGGTTTCAGCCCGAAACGCTGCCTATCCCCTTCGCTCCATAGATGCTGCTGCACCCGCTGAGTTTCTCTAGCATTTTGTGTACCCTCGAATGGAGTGGAGGGGGAGTTAAAACGACAAGTGTAGCATAGAATCATAGAAAATAGGTGCAGTAGTAGGCCATTACGGACCTCGAGCCTGCACCGCCATTCAATATGATCATGGCTGATCATCCAACTCAGTATCCTGTACCTGCCTTCTCTCCATACCCCCTGATCCCTTTAGCCACAAGGGCCACATCTAACTCCCTCTTAAACATAGCCAATGAACTGGCCTGAACTACCTTCTGAGTGGCAGAGAATTCCACAGACTCACCACTCTCTGTGTGAAAAATGATCTTCTCATCTTGGTCCTAAAAGACTTCCCCCTTATCCTTAAACTGTGACCCTTGTCTGGAGTTCCCCAACATCGGGAACAATCTTCCTGCATCCAGCCTGTCCAACCCCTTAAGAATTTTGTAAGTCTCTATAAGATCCCCCCTCAATCTCCTAAATTCATGCGAGTACAAGCCGAGTCTATCCAGTTTTTCTCCATATGGAAGTCCTGCCATCCCAGGAATCAGTCTGGTGAACCTTATCTGTACTCCCTCTATGGCAAGAATGCCTTTCCTCAGATTAGGAGACGAAAACTACGCAATACTCCAGGTGTAGCCTCACCAAGACCCTGGACAACTGCAGTAGAACCTCCCTGCTCATGTACTCGAATCCTTTTGCTATGAATGCCAACATACCATTCGCTTTCTTCACAGCCTGCTGCACCCGCATGCCTACTTTCAATGACTGGTGTACCATGACACCCAGGTCTCGTTGCATTTCCCCTTTTCCTAATCGGCCACCGTTCATATAATAGTCTACCCTCCTGTTATTGCCGCCAAAGTGGATAACCTCACATTTATCCACATTATACTGCATCTGCCATGCATTTGCCCACTCACCCAACCTATGCAAGTCACCTTGCATCCTCCTAGCACCCCACTAGTCACTACCTGCCATTCTGAAAATAATCCGCTTACTCCTACCCTTTGCTTCCTGTCTGCCAGCCAGTTCTCTATCCATATCAACACTGAACCCCCAATACCGTGTGCTTTAAGTTTGAATGCTAATCTCTTATGTGGGACCTTGTCAAAAGCCTTCTGAAAGTCCAGATATAACACATCCACTGGTTCGCCCTTATCTACTCTATTAGTTGCATCCTCGAAAAATTCTATAAGATTCGTCTGACATGATTTACCTTTCATAAATCCATGTTGACTTTGTCCAATGATTTCACCGCTTTCCAAATGTGCTGCTATCCCATCTTTAATAACTGACTCTAGCATTTTCCCCACTACCGATGTTAGACTAACTGGTCTGTAATTCCCCGTTTTCTCTCTCCCTCCCTTTTAAAAAGTGGTGTTACATTAGCTACCCTCCAATCCTCAGGACTACTCCAGAATCTAAAGAGTTTTGAAAAATTATCACTAATGCATCCACTATTTCTGGGGCTACTTCCTTAAGTACCCTGGGATGCAGCCTATCTGGTCCTGGGGATTCATCGGCCTTTAATCCATTCAATTTACCTAACACCACTTCCCGACTAACCAGGATTTCACTCAGTTCCTCCATCTCGTTTGACCCCCGGTCCCCTACTATTTCCGGCAGATTATTTATGTCTTCCTTAGTGAAGACAGAACCAAAGTAGTTATTCAATTGGTCTGCCATGTCCTTGTTCCCCATGATCAATTCACCAGTTTCTGACTGCAAGGGACCTACGTTTGTTTTAACTAACCTCTTTCTCTTCACATATCTATAAAACCTTTTGCAGTCTGTTTTTATGTTCCCTGCCAGTTTTCTTTCATAATCTATTTTCCCTTTCCTAATTAAGCACTTTGTCCTCCTCTGCTGGACTCTTGAATTTCTCCCAGTCCTCTAGTAGGCTGCTTTTTCTGGCTAATTTGTATGGTTCATCTTTAGTTTTGATACTATCCCTGATTTCCCTTGTTATCCACGGATGCACTACTTTTCCTGATTTATTCTTTTGCCAAACTGGGATGAACAATTGTTGAAGTTCATCCATGCAGTCTTTAAATGCCTTCCATTGCATATCCACCATCAACCCTTTAAGAATCACTTGCCAGTCTATCTTGGCCAATTCACGTCTCATACCCTCAAAGTTACTTTTCTTTAAGTTCAGAACCCTTGTTTCTGAATTAACAATGTCACTCTCCATCCTAATGAAGAACTCAACCATATTATGGTCACTCTTGCTCAAGGGGCCACGCACAACAAGACTGCTAACTAACCCTTCCTCATTACTCACTACCCAGTTTAGAATAGCCTGCTCACTCGTTGGTTCCTCTACATGTTGGTTTAGAAAACTATCCCGCACACATTCCAAGAAATCCTCTTCCTCAGCACCCCTGCCAATTTGATTCACCCAATCTATATGTAGATTGAAGTCACCCATTATAACTGTTTTACCCTTGTTGCACGCATTTCTAATTTCATGTTTGATGCCATCCCCAACTCCACTACTAGCATCTCTTGCAATTGCAAGGGAAAGTGCCCGGGAAAGGGGTGGAGCGGGAGGGAAGGGGAGAATTGACAAGGCGGTTGCGGAGGGAGCGATCTTTGCGGAAGGCAGGCAGGGGTGGAGATGGAAAGATGTGGCGAGTGGTGGGGTCACGTTGGAGGTGGCGAAACTGGTGGAGGACTATGTTGTATGTGCCGGCTGGTGGCGTGAAAGGTGAGGACCAGGGGGACTCTGCCCTTGTTGTGAGTGGAGTGATGCCGGGAGAGGGCAGTGTTACGGGGTATGGAGGAGACCCTGGTGCGATCCTCATCTATGGTGGTGGACGGTAATCCCCGTTCCCTGAAGAATGAGGACATTTGTGATTCCCTGGTGTGGAACACCTCATCCTGGGAGCAGATGCGGCGTAGACGGTGGAGCTCCAACAAACGCAGAGGCTCGACCTGCCCCGACCCGGGGTCTGATCGCCGGTGCGGGGGAGCTAACATCCCCCCCGATGCAGGAACTGGTCGCCCCGACGCGGAGGGCCCAAACGCCGCTGGCTACGGGAGTCAAGATCGTCCCGTCAACGGAGGGCTCGAGACCCCCGACCACGGGAGAGCAAACAAGGGAAGAGATTGAACTTTTTTTCGCCTTCCATCACAGTGAGGAATGTGTAGGAGTCACTGTGGTGGATGTTTATGTTAAAATGTATTTTGTGTGTTCCGTTGCTTTTTATTTGTATGACTGACTTGGCAAATGAAATTCCTCGTATGTTTCAAAACATACTTGGCTAATAAAGTATTATTGTGATTGTGTGAAGATGAGCTTTGGACTTAGATTACTACAGAGCTGTGGAATTGTAGCCATTGTAGTCAAAAGTTTAGTTTAATTTATTATTGTCATACGTACGGAGGTGCAATGAAAAGCTTTTTATTACATGCTATCTAGCCAGCAGAAAGATTATACACAATTACAATCGAGCTATCCACAATGTACAGATTGCGGGGGGGGGGGGGGGGGGGGGGTGTATAAAAACTGGGAGGAAGGAGAGGCGGGATAAAGCATGGCAGGCAAATAGATAGACACAGGAGGGGGGGGGGGGGGGTGTTAATAGGCAGATGGTTGGAACAAATGCCTGAGATTTTTCCAGAAGGAGACAGAATATCTGATTATTGAGTTTGAATGGTAATGGGTAATTGAGTTTGAATGGTAATGGGCTCTGATGTTTTAGTTTTAGAATCAGGTGCTTTGACCCACCTGGTCCGCACCGATCAGTGACCCCCCCCCCCCCCCCCCCCCCTGTCCGTGCGATTAACACTACCTTACACACATTAGGGACAATTTTACATCTTTAGACCAAGCCAATTAACCTACAAACCTGTACATCTTTGGTGTGTGGGAGGAAACAAAAATGTCGGAGAAAACCCACGCAGGTCTCAGGAAGCACGGACAAAAGTCGTACAGACAAGCACCCGAAGTCAGGATCAAACCCGGGTCTCTGGCGCTGTAAGGCAGTGGCTCTACCGCTGCGCCACCGTGTATTCAAATGTATTTTCTAATAAGCAAGTGAACACATTTTTTAATTTCAAAAATAAACATGATGAATAAAAATATATAGAAGAAATACTAAAATCAGTGCCTGAGGTAGCAATAAAGCTGCCCGCTATTAATGAACTGCGAAGTCGCCTTTTATAATATTTTAACAAATAAATTTGGAATTCCATGTTACTGCTGGGATAGAAAAGGTGTTCAAAACCTTTCATTTATTTGTTCTTTGTATCTTTTCATACAGTGCCCTCTATAATGTTTGGGACAAAGACCCATCATTTATTTATTTGCCTCTGTACTCCACAATTTGAGATTTGTAATATAAAAGATCACATGTGGTTAAAGTGCACATTGTCAGATTTTAATAAAGGCCATTTTTATACATTTTGGTTCCACCATGTAGAAATTACAGCTGTGTTTGTACCGGGCAATATCGCATACATCTGCTACAAAAGAGGAGTACTATGGAAATATTTTTCCCAGTTCATTCTCATCTCTTCCGAGATGGAGAGAATTGGTAAACTCGTGGAAGATGGAGTTTGGTAAACTTGTGGGAGAGTTTAGGACTAGAGGTCATAGCCTCAGAATTTAAAGATGTTCTTTAAGGAAGGAGATGAGAAATTTCTTTAGTCAGAGGGTGGTGAATCTGTGGAATTCTTTGCCACAGAAGGCTGTGGAGTCAATGGATATGTTTAAGGCAGAGATATATAGATTCTTGATTAGTACGGGTGTCAGGGGTTATGGGGAGAAGGCAGGAGAATGGGATTAGGAGGGAGAGATAGATCAGCCATGATTGAATGGTAGTGTACATTCAATGGGCCGAATGACCCTAATTCTTGTCCTATCACTTATGGCCTTATAAAGTGCTAGCCTGTTGGTGAATGAGGATTTGCGGTTAGTTTGTAATGGTAATGTAGACAGACGAGTCATTGAATGACAGTGTGGCCAGCAGGTTGTGTTCAGGCTGCCATTTCTGGTTGCAGTGCACCTCGGACTAGGTATGAAGATTAGTACAGGTGTCAGAGGTTATGGGGAGAAGGCAGGAGAATGGGCTCAGGAGGGAGAGATAGATAAGTCATGATTGAACAACGGAGTAGAATTGATGGGCCGAATGGCTTAATTCACCTATCACTCATCACATATCTCTTCAACGATCACCATTCCTTCCACATGCTGCCTGACCCTCTGAATTTCTCCAGCACTTTGCGTTTTGCTTAATTACAATTTAGCGAAAATTGTTATTAAGCAAAACACAAAGTGCTGGAGGAACTCCGTTTGTCGGGCAGTATCTGTGAAGGGAATGGATGGGCGACCTCCCTTCTTCAGACTGATGGCGTGGAGGGAGGAAAGCTGGTAAAGAGATATTGGTCAAAACCTGGCCTGGTCAAAACCTGGTCAAAGATGGGTGTATGGAACGAGCTGCCAGAGGGTACACAAAATGCTGGAGAGACTCAGCGGGTGCAGCAGCATCTATGGAGCGAAGGAGATAGGCAACGTTTCGGGCCGAAAGAAACATTTAGACAGGTACATGGATAGGACAGGTTTAGAGAGATATGGGCCAAACACAGGAAGATGGGACCAGTGCAGATGGGGCATGTTGGTTGGTGTGGGTTAGTTGAGCTGAAAGACCTGTTTTCACGCTGTATGATTCTATGACAATGATTAGATTAGGCACATCACCTTTATTTATTTAAAATATGTATCATTTAAAAGTGCTACCAGTGCTGCTGGTAGCCCAGCGGTAGAGTTGCTGCGGTATCACCCTTACAGCTGCAGAGAGCCAGGTTCGATCCCGACTATGCGTGCTGCCCATATGGAGTTTGTGCGTTCTCCCCTTGACCTGCGTGGGTTTTCTCCCAGATATTCAGTTTCCTCTCACACTCCAAAGATGTTCAGGTTTGCAGGTGAATTGGCTCGGTATGAATGTGAAATTGTCCCTAGTGTGTGCAGGATAGTGTTAATGTGTGGGGATCGGTGGTCGGCCCGCCCTCAGTGGGCCGAAGGGCCTGTTTCCGTGCTGTATCTCTAAACTAAAATAAACTATTGATCTGGGTCCAAAACAAAAGCCAATTGTTTAGACCCATGTGAGTCATGCTGGCCCATGCTTGTGTTAATTCATAGAGCTGTTGAAGATTGCATTTGATAGCCTGCCTTCTGTCGCAAATGTTATTTATGCAGCTCAGGTATGGAGATGAAGTAAAGCAAGTGCTAACCATGATTTAGGGACACAAATAATTTCACTGTTGAAATTGTTCATAGACAAGACATCTGTTGGGAAGTTCAAGTTGTCTCTTTGAGATTAATGATGTTGATTGTCTGCAACGTAAGGTGATTCCTGGAGCTTAAATCTTATGTCTGTGCTTCAAATGTTAGCCTGGTGTAGTGAGCATCAACATGCTGAAAATAATCTGAAACCAGTTCTTTTTTGTTTAATTTTACTGTGTGCATGCCTCGCTGTTCCCTTCCCCATAGCTAACGATGAACCGTCCTATGTGGGATGGAACTGCAGATGCTGGCTCAAACCGAAGATGGGCACAAAAAACTGGAGTAACTCAGCGGGTCGGGCAGCATCTCTGGAGAGAAGTAATAGGTGACGTTTCGGGTCGAGACCCTTCTTCAGACTGAGAGTCATGGGAAAGGGAAATGAGAGATACAAATAGTGATATAGAAAGCTATAGAACAAATGAATGAAAAATATGCCAAACGATAATGGTGGTCGAGGAAATAGGCCTTTGTTAGTTGTGGGCTAGGTGAAAACGAGTTACAGACAATGAGACTCAACAAGATGACTGAAACTAGTAAAATGACCTGGGTGGGAGAGGGAATGCAAGGGTCACTTGAAGTTAGAGAAATTAATATTCATACTGTTTCTATATTCCATTGATCATCGTCTGCTTTGATCTGTCCTTTTCATACCTTACCCTTCCCTATCTGTAGTTTCCCTCTCCCAGGACGCTCAGTCTGAAGAAAGGTCGAAAACGTCAACCATTCCTTCTCTTCAGAGATGCTGCCTGACCCGCTGAGTTCTCCCAGCATTTTGTGTCTTATCTTTGGTGAAAACCAGCAACTGCAGCTCCTTCCCACACATTTCTTATGCCAGTAACTATGCTGAGAAAATATTTAGATTCCACGAATTGGAGCCAATCTGTCTTGCTTTTCTATTAAGAATTCATGTAACATTGAAGAAACAAATGTTCAAACAAAGTTGCCTGAGGCGCTGAAATTTCAGTTTTGATTCACTGTGAGTTGGCCTGAGTATTGAAGATCATTTAAGGCTATATTTATTTCACTGCGGTAGCTGTATGTGGCCTTTGTAGCGTATTGTTATTCATAGATTATTTTCATTCATCCACGGGGCTTGGACAGTTGCTGGCAAGGCAGCATTTATGAGAAACAGGAGCAGGAACGGGGCCAGAAATGATTCCGATGACACTTGGGGAAGATCGACACAAAATGCTGGAATAACTCAGCGGGACAGGCAGCATCTCTGGATAGAAGGAATGGGGAGCCATTTCGGGTCGAGGCCCTTCTTCAGACTGAGAGTCGGGGGGAGGGAGACAGAGAGATATGGAAGGGTAAGGTGTTAAAGCGAAAGATCAAAGGGGACGGTCAAGGAAGATGTTAGCTGGGGGAAGGTGACAACGAGGAATACAAAGATAAAATTTAATCAGGAGGATAGCCAGACTGGTTGAAGAACTAAGATGGGGAGGGAGAGAAGGAAAGCAAGCGTTACTTGACGTTAGAGAAGTCAATATTCATACCGCTGGGCTATAAGCTGCCCAAGCAAAATATGAGGTGCTGTTCCTCCAATTTGCTTTGAGCCTCACTCTGACAGTGGAGGAGGCCCAGGGTAGAAAGGTGTGGGAATGGGAGGGGGAGGTAAGGGGCTGTCCCACTGCGGCGACCTAATCTGCGAGTTCAGAAGAGTGTCTTTACTCTTTTACTCCTGGAAAAATTTTCAACACCTAGCTGAGGCCGCGAGTATGCGGGAACTTCCCTCGAACATGAAGGAGAGTTCCAGTGACCTCCTAGGACCTCGTGTCGACCATGCTGCGAGTTTGAGTCAAGGGCAAACTCGTCTAAACTCGCAGATTAGGTCGCCGCAGTGGGACAGACCCTTTAAAGTGTTTAGCAAATGGGAGATTAAGTAGGTTTAGGCAGACTGAGCAGAGGAGGGTATGGATGCATGGAACTGCAGATGTTATCCCACAAAATAAGATACAAAGTACTGGAGCAACTCACCAGGTCGGGCAGCGTCTCTGGAGAACATGGATAGGTGACGTTTCGGATCGAGACTGAAGTGGGGTCCAGACCAGAAACGTCACCTATACATGTTCCCCGGAGATGCTGCCTGACCCGCTGAGTTGCTCCAGCACTCATGTGTCACTTTCTTAACACTTGAAGTATTTTATTCCCTGATCCTGTTTCCCTAACTAAAGGAGAATTTGCTCATCATTGATAGATTGTGTGTGTGTGTGTGTGTGTGGGGCACAAAGTAAAGTTGGAAGAGGAGGAGCATTCTTTCCCCTCCCCCTACCCAATAGTTTGTTGAGACCCTTCACCAGATGGCTGTGGAGGGGAGGAGAAAGACAGCTCCCTTTCTTCCAGCTTTGTTGCCCCATTGCCAACAATCAGTCTGAAGAAGCCTCTCCATGGCAAGCATATCCTCCTTTAGAAATGAAAACAGGATCTATACGCAATACTCCGAGAGTTAATAAAGAGACACAAGTGCTGGAGTAACTCAGCCAGTCAGGCAGCATCTCTGGAGAACACGGACGGATGATCTCTGTGTTTTGGGTCTGGGCCCCTCTTCTGGGCTTCGGTTTTGGACCCCTCTTCAGTCCCGATCCGAAACATCACCTACCATGCCCTCCAGAGATCAGCTGAATTTGCCTGTGCAAAAAACTGCAATTAGTTTTAAGTTAGTTTAATTTAGTTAGTTACGTTATTGTTTATTGTTGCGTATTAACCGGTCAGTGGAAAGACAATACATGATTACAATCGAGCATTCCACAGTCTACAGCTACTGGATAAAGGAAATAACATGAATAATATTTAGTGCAAGGTAAATAGACAATAGACAATAGGTGCAGGAATAGGCCATTCGGCCCTTCGAGCCAGCACTGCCATTCAATGTGATCATGGCTGATCATCCACAATCAGTACCCCTTTCCTGCCTTATCCCCATATCCCCTGACTCCTCTATCTTTAAGAGCCCTATCTAGCTCTCTCTTGAAAATATCCAGAGAACCGGCCTCCACAGCCCTCTGGGGCAGAGAATTCCACAGACTCACAACTCTCTGTGTGAAAAAGTGTTTCCTCATCTCCGTTCTAAATGGCTTACCCCTTATTCCTAAACTGTGGCCCCTGGTTCTGGACTCCCCCCAACATCGGGAACATGTTTCCTGCCTCTCGCGTGTCCAAACCCTTATTAATCGTATATGTTTCAATAAGATCGCCTCTCATCCTTTTAAATTGCAGAGTATACAAAGTTCAGTAAAGTTCCATCAAAGATAGTCCAAGGGTCTCCAATGAGGTAGATGCAGTAGTAGCTCAGGACTGCTCTCTTGTTGGTAAGAGGGTTCAGTTGCATGATAACAGTGGGGAAGCAAAGGTCTCTGAATCTGTAGGTATGCGTTTTCACACTTCTATACCTATTGCCATGAGGGGAGAAGAGGGAGTGGCCGGGATTTGACTCATCCTTGAATTTTATTCTGACCTGTAACTTTTAAGGGCACTACGGGTGCTGTCTGTACAGAGTTTGTACGCTATCCCCATGACCGCGGGGGTTTTCTCCGAGATCTTTGGCTTCCTCCCACACTACAAAGATGTACCGCTTTGTAGGTTAATTGGCCTGATATAAATGTAAAATGTCTCTATTGTGTGTAGGATGGTGATAATGTGTGGAGATAGCAGGTCGACGCGGACTCATAGAAACAGAGAAAAATAGGTGCAGGAGTAGGCCATTTGGCCCTCCAGCACCACCATTCAATATGATCATGGCTAATCATCTAAAATCAGTAACCGGTTCCTGCTTTTTCCCCATCTCCCTTGATTCCTTTAGCTCAAAGAGCTTAATCTTACTCCCTCTTGAAAAAATCCCCAGAATTAACGGGAAAGAAAGCTCACAAATGGATAGGAGAGTATGGCCAAGTGTAATAGGGATCGATGTGAAAGGTGAGATGCGTAAGGAATTAAGAATATTGTATATGAATGCGCGAAGTATAAGAAGTAAAGTAGATGAGCTTGAGGCTCAGTTAGAGGTTGGTAGATATCACATTGTGGGGATTACTGAGACGTGGCTGCAGGAGGATCGGGTCTGGGAACTTAATATTCAGGCTTTTACATCGTATAGAAAGGACAGGCAGGTGGGCTGAGGAGGGGGGGTAGCTCTGCTAGTGAGGGATGAAATTCAATCCCTTGTGAAGGAAGACATAGGGACTGACAAGGTAGAGTCACTGTGGATTGAGTTGAGGAATTGTAAAGGCAAGAAGACACTAATTGGTGTTATATACAGACCCTCAAATAGTAGCCCAGATGTAGGGTATAAGTTGCAGCAGGAGTTAAAACTGGCATGTAACAAAGGTAATGCCACTGTGGTGATGGGGGATTTCAATATGCAGGTAGACTGGGAAAATCAGGTTGGCACAGGACCCCAAGAAAGAGAGTTTGTAGAATGCCTCCGAGATGGATGCTTAGAGCAGCTTGTAATCGAGCCGACCAGAGAGAAGGCAATTCTGGATTTAGTGTTGTCCAATGAAGCAGATTTGATAAGAGAACTCGAGGTAAAGGAACCTCTTGGAGGTAGTGATCATAACATGATTAGTTTTAATCTGCAATTGGAGAAGGAGAAGGTTAAATCGGAAGTGTCAGTGATGCAGTTGAACAAAGGGGACTATGAAGGCATGAGAGGGGAGCTGGCCAAGGTAGACTTGAAAGGGATCCTAGCAGGAATGACGGTGGAACAGCAATGGCAGGAATTTCTGGGCATAATCCGAAAGACGCAGGATCATTTCATTCCAAAAAGGAAGAAAGATTCTAAGGGGAGTAGGAGGCAACCGTGGCTGACAAGAGAAGTTAGTGATAGAATACAACTAAAAGAAAAGATGTATAACACAGCAAAGAGTAGCCGGAAGCCGGAGGATTGGGAAACTTTCATAGGACATAAGGAAACAAAACGGGCAATACGGGCTGAAAAGATGAAGTACGAGGGGAAGCTGGCCAGGAATATAAAGAAGATAAAGCTTCTTTAGATATGTTAAGGGAAAATGCGTGGCAAAGTCAAATGTGGGTCCCTTGAAGGCAGACACGGGTGAAATGTGAAGATGATCTATATCGGTGAGACCAAGCGGAGGCTTGGCGATCGTTTCGACGAACACCTCCGCTCGGTCCGCAAAAACCAACCCGACCTCCCGGTGGCTCAGCACTTCAACTCCCCCTCCCATTCCGTATCCGACCTCTCGGTCCTGGGCCTCCTCCACGGCCAGAGTGAGCAACACCGCAAGTTGGAGGAACAGCACCTCATATTCCGCTTGGGGAATCTGCATCCTTTGGGCTTGAACATTGAATTTTCTCAATTCTGTTAGCCCTTGCTGTCTCCTCCCCTTCCCACCTCTCCCTCAGCCCTCGGGCCCTGGCATTCCCTCTATCTCTATCTCCCTCCCCCACCCTAGTCGCACTAGCTTCTCATTTTCACACCACAAACAGCTTACAATGGCTTGTTCCCTTTATCATCGATACTTTTTTGCATATCTTTCATTCATTGTTCTTTATCTCTCCACATCACTGTCTATATCTCTCGTTTCCCTGATCCCTGACCAGTCTGAAGAAGGGTCTCGACCCGAAACGTCGCCCATCTCCTTCGCCTCTAAGATGCTGCTGCACCCGCTGAGTTTCTCCAGCTTTTTGTGTACCCTTGTGGAATAACCTTCAATTTCACAAGCATTTTTAATTCTCAGTTACAGACACGAGACTCCTTCACTTCTCCAGCATCTGCAGTTTCTTCGTTAACACGGGTGAAATTATTATGGGTAACAAGGAAATAGCAGAAGAGTTGAACAGGTACTTCGGATCCGTCTTCACAAAGGAAGACACAAACAATCGCCCAGATGTACTGGAGGACAGAGAATCTAAAGGGGTAGAGGAACTGAAATAAATTTTCATTAGGCAAGAAATAGTATTGGGGAGGCTAATGGGATGATAAATCCCCTGGGCTGGATGGTCTGCATCCCAGGGTCCTCAGGGAGGTGGCTCTAGAAATAGTGGACGCATTGGTGATCATTTTCCAATGTTCAATAGATTCAGGATCAGTTTCTGTGGACTAATTCCCCGTTTTCTCTCTCGCTCCTTTCTTGAAAAGGAGCAACACTAGCAAGCTTGCGGATGACACAAAGCTAGGTGGCAGTGTGAACTGTGAAGAGGATGAGTGGTTGAGGAGACAGGTTGAGTGAGTGGGCAGGTGCGTGGGAGATGCAGTATAATATAGATAAATGTGAGGTTATCCACTTTGGTGGCAAAAACAAAGGGGCAGATTATTATCTCAATGGGGTTAGGTTAGGTAAGGGGGAGGTACAGCGAGACCTGGGCGTCCTTGTACACCAGTCACTGAAAGTTGGTGCAGGTACAGCAGGCAGTGAAGAAAGCTAATGGAATGTTGGCCTTCATAACAAGAGGATTTCAGTGTAGGAGTAAAGAGGTTCTGCAGTTGTAGAGGGCTTTGGTGAGACCACATCTGGAGTATTGCATACAGTTTTGGTCTCCTAATTTAAGGAAGGACATCCTTGCGATTGAGGCAGTGCAGCGTAGGTTCACGAGATTGATCCCTAGGATGGCGGGACTGTCATATGAGGAAAGATTGAAAAGACTAGGATTGTATTCACTGGAGTTTAGAAGGATGAGGGGGCTCTTATAGAAACATATAAAATTATAAAAGGACTGGACAAGCTAGATGCAGAAAAAATGTTCCCAATGTTGGGCGAGTCCAGAACCAGGGGCCACAGCCTTAGAATAAAGGGGAGGCCATTTAAAACTGAGGTGAGAAAAAAACTTTTTCACCCAGACAGTTGTGAATTTGTGGAATTCCCTGCCACAGAGGGCAGTGGAGGCCAAATCACTGGATGGATTTAAGAGAGAGTTAGATAGAGCTCCAGGGGCTAGTAGAATCAAGGGACATGGGGAGAAGGCAGACAATAGACAATAGGTGCAGGAGTAGGCTATTCGGCCCTTCGAGCCAGCACCACCATTCAATGTGATCATGGCTGTCCTCAGGCCTAGCCCTTATTCTTAAACTGTGACCTCTGGTTCTGGACTCCCCCAACATCGGGAACATATTTCCTGCATCTAGCCTGTCCAAGCCTTTAATAATCTGATATGTTCCCGTGAGATCTCGTGTCATCCTTCTAAATTCCTGTGTACACATGCCCAGTCGACCCATTCTTTCATCTCGGTGGGCCGAAGGGCCTGTTTCCATGCTACATCTCTAAACTTAAACTAAACTGAACCATACTTGAACTGTACATTCTTAGCTAATATGTAGATAGATAGCCTGCCTTACTGCAAGTTTACACTCAGAAGTACATTTCTATGTCTTAGGCGTTAGCTAGTGCGTTTTTTCATGTCATGAGAACTAGCTGGTGCAGTGAAGTATACATATTGAATGCCTGAGGAACTGTCTTGCGCCTTAGACGTCATCCTCAACAAAGACAGATTTATGAGAGTCCTGGGGCAAATGTTATCGCATTCTGCGCTGCAACCAGATGACTGATAGGAGGTGCATTTGGTGGATGTGACCGGCATAGGTGATGCAGCTATCAGGTGGGATGAGTTGGCGGAGAGAGCTTGCAGTTTTTCAGCTTAGAATAATCTAGTAATGATTTGAGAAAATCACGTCAAGAATGAATCTTTTTTCAGCATCAGATCAGACGGTTCACTAAATTAGTGTTTCGGATCACTATTCTCTCACCGCAACCGATGAAAGGACTCTGATGAAAGTTAATTGACATGAGATTTTTGTTCTCTTTCCCTCCACAGCGATGCTGCTCGTTCGTTGAGCGCTGCCAGCATTTTCCTTTTCTATTTCATAAGACATGAGCTGCCTACAACTCGTGATGCGTACCATGAGATTATGTTCTGATGATTATGTTCACCATTGAAAATTCTGTCATATTTCTCAGAATTAATTAAATGAGTAGGTAGAAAAAAAACACAAATTGCTGGAATAATCAGCATGTCACTTTAGTTTAATTTAGTTTAGTTTACAGGTTCAGTTTCAGTTTAGAAACATAGAAACATAGAAATTAGGTGCAGGAGCAGGCCATTCGGCCCTTTGAGCCTGCACCGCCATTCAATATGATCATGCCTGATCATTCAACTCAGTATCCTGTACCTGCCTACTCTCCATACCCCCTGATCCCTTTAGCCACGAGGTCCACATCTAACTCCCTCTTAAATATAGCCAATAAACTGGCCTCAACTACCTTCTGTGGCAGAGAATTCCACAGATTCACCACTCTCTGTGTGAAAAATGATTTTCTCATCTCAGTCCTAAAAGACTTCCCCCTTAACCTTAAACTGTGACCCCCTTGTTCTGGACTTCCCCAACATCGGGAGCAATCTTCCTGCATCTAGCCTGTCCAACCCCTTAAGAATTTTGTAAGTCTATAAGATCCCCCCTCAATCTTCTAAATTCTAGCGAGTACAAGCCGAGTCTATCCAGTCTTTCTTCATATGAAAGTCCTGCCATCCCAGGAATCAGTCAGGTGAACTTTCTCTGTACTCCCTCTATGGCAAGAATGTCTTTCCTCAGATTAGGAGACCAAAACTGTACGCAATACTCCAGTTGTGGCCTCACCAAGACCCTGTACAACTGCAGTAGAACCTCCCTGCTCTTGTACTCAAATCCTTTTGCTATGAATGCTAACATACCATTCGCTTTCTTCACTGCCTGCTGCACCTGCATGCCTACTCTCAATGACTGGTGTACCATGACACCCAGGTCTCGTTGCATCTCCCCTTTTCCTAATCGGCCCCCATTCAGATAATAGTCTACTTTCCTTTTTTTGCCACCAAAGTGGATAACCTCACATTTATCCACATTATACTGCATCTGCCATGCATTTGCCCACTCACCCAACCTATCCAAGTCACCTTGCAGCCTCCTAGCATCCTCCTCACAGCTAACATTGCCCCCCAGCTTCGTGTCATCAGCAAACCTGGAGATGTTGCATTCAATTCCCTCATCCAGATCATTAATATATATCGTAAATAGCTGGGGTCCCAGCACTGAGCCTTGCGGTACCCCACTAGTCATTGCCTGCCATTCTGAAAAGGACCCGTTTACTCCTACCCTTTGCACTTTAGTTTATTGTTACGTGTACTGAGGTACAGTGAAAAGCTTTTGTTGTGTGCTATCCAGTCAGCAGAAAGACCAGTACATGATTACAATTGAGCCATGTACCGTGTATAGATCCAGGATCAGGCAACATCCCTGGAGCACATAGATTGGTGAAATTTTGTCTAGCTTTGGAGATACAGTGTGGAAACAAGCCCTTCGATCTAACGAGTCCGCACCGGCCAGCCATCACAGGTGCACTAGTTCTATCCTACACTTGGGACAATATACAGAAGCCAATTAACCTACTACAAACCCGCAAATCTTTGGAGTGTGGGAGGAAACCGGAGCACCTAGTGACCACCCACGCGGTCACCGGGAGAACGTACAAACTCCGTACAGACAGCACCCATAGTCAGGATGGAACCCGGGCCTCTGGCGATATAAGGCAGCAATTCTTTCACTGTGTCACCCCAAGGAATGGGACACTTCTTTAGGCGGGGATTGTAGTGGGGGGGGGGTCTTGGGTAAGAGATCTGGAAGAGCGGTGGGGACAGGAGAAACCCATGCAGGTTATAGGTGGATGCAGGTAAGGGGAGGTAGCTTGGCAGATGGTTAGACAGAGGCCAGAGATGAAAAGGCAAAAGGTTGTGAGAGAGGAGGCATGAAATATGAGGCCAGAGGAAGGGATATAGTAGGATAGAGGGAAGGGGGCAGGATAAATGGTTGCATACCTGGGTGGGGCACAGGGAAGAGAGGGGGACAAAGGTGGGTGGGAGGGGTGGAGAATTCCATGACCATAGAGAGAGTCCTAGAGTCACACAGCGTGGAAAGCCCAACTTGCCCACACCGACCAACACGTCCCATCTACACTAGTCCCACCCGCCTGCATTTGGCCCATATCCCTCTAAACCTATCCTATCCATGTACTTGTCTAAATGTTTCTAAACATTGCGATAGTACCTGCCTCAACTACCACCTCCGGCTGCTCGTTCCATACACCCTTTGTGTAAAAAAAAGTTACCCCATAGGGTCCTATTAAATAGTCCCCCGCTCACCTTAAACCCATATCTTCTGGTTCTTGATGCCACTCCGCTGGGGAACATACTCTGAGCCGGTCTATTCCTCTCATGATTTTGGACACCTCTATAAGATCGCACCTCATCCTCCTGCACCCCAAGGAATAGAGTCCTAGCCTGCTCAACCTCTCTCAATACCATATCATATATCTGAAGACAGACGCAATAAGCTGGAGTAACTCAGCGGGTCAGGCAGCATCTCTGGAGAAAAGGAATAGGTGACGTTTCAGGTCGCGACCCTTTTTCAGACCGAGGGGTGGGCCAGGCAGTTTCTGTGGAGGAAAGAAATAAGTGACGTTTCAGGTCGAGACCCTCATATATCTGACTCTGGCTTAGAAACATCGAAACATAGAAATTAGGTGCAGGAGCAGGCCATTCAGCCCTTCGAGCCTGCACCGCCATTCAATATGATCATGGCTGATCATCCAACTCAGTATCCCGTACCTGCCTTCTCTCCATACCCTCTGATCCCCTTAGCCACAAGGGCCACATCCAACTCACTCTTAAATATAGCTTTTGAAAATATTTTATGCGCTCGTGAATCTAACCGTCTCGTCGACATAGTAACTACTCCCCTCAAGCCCCTGCCCTCTCTGTTGTTGACCTCACTCCACAAGAAGCGTACACGTCCCTCTCCCTCGCTTGATGGGCCCCTGCGCGCACTGACAGGTTGATGCAATAGCGATGGCTTCAAGCTCAATTACAGTAAACAAGTCAGTCTCAGGATTGCAACCTTTTGATGAAAGATGTAGTCAATTTCTCATCAGGATTCCAACCTGGGCACTAACTGCGTACTTCATCACCGGGATTTTCATTGCTCAAGTGAGATGGACAGTCTGCGTAAATTGAATGAAAATAACCATTTTTAAAAAGGGGTCTTATTTATAGATTTGGTGATTGTCGGCTGAGTGGAAGCATATGGTGACTGAAGAAATTGCTGCTAATTTAAGTTCATTACACAGCTGTTTAGACAAGCTAAATAATAGATGATAAAGACGAGGAATTTCATTACAAGCAGGTTAATATTTCACTGTAACATGATTGATGAGCACATATAAGCGATCTTGCATCTTTTTCTTTGTAAACTATCTGTAATAGGAATATGGTCAACTACTCCAGAGAATAACACCGAGCCGTAGAATTTAACGTAGCGTATAAAATGCGACAGTCTAATGGTTAAAAGCTTGCTCATTTTAAAGCGGGGATTGGCAGATTCGTGATTAGTAAGGGTGTCAAAGGTCCTGGGGGAGATGGCAGGATTGAATGGCAGAGTATACTCGATGGGCCAAATGGCCTAATTCTGCTCTTATGACTTATGAACATGAATTACAGCCAGGTTTCTGATTTTGAGGTCTCAGAATGCCCTCATAGGTTTAGCATTCGTCAGAAGGCACAGCCTCAGAATCAATGGGCGTACCTTTAGAAAGGAGATGAGGAGGAATTTATCGAGTAGATGGTGGTGAATCTGTAGAAACGTAGAAAATAGGTGCAGGAGTAGGCCATTCGGCCCTTCGAGCCAGCACCGCCATTCAACCCGTTCCTGCTTTCTCCCATTATCCCTTGATTCTGTTAGCCCTAAGAGCTCTATCTAACTCTCTCTTGAAAACATCCAGTGAATTGGCCTCCACTGCCTTCTGTGGCAGAGAGTTGCGCTTCATGCCGCAGACCTCTGTAGAGGCCAAGCGATGGGTGTTTTTAAAGTGGAGATTGATCTTGATTTGGAAGGGCATCAACGTTTATGGGGAGAAGGCAGAAGAATGGGGTTGAGAGGGAAAAATAGATCAGCAGTAATTGAATGGTGGAGTAGACTCGAAGGGCTGAATGACCTAATTTTGCTCCTATGTCTTATGGTCCATGTTTTTTTGTTCCCCATTTCTGCCATCTGAATACTCATTTTAAGATGTTAAAAAAATCTACCTTGATATTTCAGTCTTGCAAAGTGAGAGGTAGGGCCCCTTTGGCATTCTGTGAGATGCTAGTTATTTATTTTCCTGCTCTTTAACAAAAGAATATCCCAAATAGGAGCAGAAATAGGCCAATAAGCCCCCTGAGCTGGCTCCACAATTCATCAAGATCATGGCCCTTTTCCCTCAGCGCTGTTCACTGGCACAGTTCCCATATCTCTGGATTTCCTCAGTATCCAGAAATTGGTGTCAATGACTGAACCACCACACATTCCAGGCTATTGAATTCTGAAGATGCACAACCATCTGAATGAAGACATTTCTCCATCTCTCTGGCTCCTGATGTCATAGAATTATCAGTTTAGTTTATTGTCACGTGTACCGAGGTACAGTGAGAAGCTTTTGTTGTGTGCTGTCCAGTCAGCAAGAAAGACAATACATGATTACATTCGATCCATTCACAGTGTATAGATACATGATAAGGGAATACCGTTTAGTGCAAGGTAAAGCCAGCAAAGTCCGTTCCAGGATAGTCCGAGGGCCACCGAAGATGCGGATAGTAGTTCAGCACTGCTCTCTGGTTGTGGTAGGATGGTTCAGTTGCCTGGTAAGAAACTGCCCCTGAATCTGGTGGTGTGCGTTTTCAGACTTCTATACCTTTTGCCTGATGGGAGAGGGGAGAAGAGGGAACTATACAGCACAGAAATAGATCCTTCAGTCAAACTTGTCCATGCTAACCAGGGGAAACAAAAGGGGGACCAGGCAGCATCTCTGGAGAAAAACAGATGGTTGATGTTTCGGGTCGGGATCCTTCTTCCAGCTGGAAGCAGAATGCACACAATAGTCCAAATGCGACCTACCCAACGTCCTATACATCATGGCTGCAACATGACTTCCTGACTCTTGTGTTCAATGGCCCCAAGCATACTATACGTTTAGTTTAGAGATACAGCGTGGAAACAGGCCCTTCGGCCCACCAGGTTCATGCCGACCAGCGCATTAACACTATCCTACACACACCTCTTTACCATTCTATCTTCTGTTAACCATTCCTCAATGCACGTCTGAAAATCACTCCCATCTATCACATCGCGCCTTCTCCAAATTGGTTGCTATTTTCTTTATAGTGCAAAAGTTGCTGACTATCATTGCGCACTTAACAGTAAAACACTTACTTAGCTCGTGCTTTATTCTTCAATTTGCTGATGCCCAGGTTAAAATTTCTTGGCTTGCATATTTCCAAAGGATTTTTTTTTTTTAATACAATTGAATAAATCCCTAAGGGGAACATTGCACTTGTAACATTTTAATGAACTATCTAGTCCATTTTTCACCGGGAATCTATCTTGAAATTAACTACCTACTTTGTCATCGAGCCTTATCTTGCTCAGGTGAGTTGGACACCCCAGCTAAATTGAATCGAAATGATGGTTTTTATAATGGATCTTATTTATAGATTTGATCAGTATCAAGAGAGATGAAACATGTGGTGACTTAAGGATATTCAGCTAAGATTCATGCAGGACTGTGGGATTAATCTCCAGGTTTTACAAAGCTCTGTGTGGAACTTCAAGAATTGGGGCATGTATCAGAAATAGCCTGTAGTGTTAGTAATAAATTATGCTCTTGTCGAAGAAAGGCAACATTTAAACTGACTTAACATCGTCGAGCCCTACACAGTGTTAGAAGAACAGGCAGCCTCAGTGGATCAAATGGACAGCTGGAAAAGGACTCACATTTTCTTCCCCCCCCCCATCTGTCCAGAAATGTCCTCTCAACTGACTTTCAGTGTGAAAAAAGGTCTCGATGCAAAATGTCGCATATTCCTTTTCTCCAGAGATGCTGCCTGACCCGCTAAGTTACTCCAGCATTTAGTGTCACCTGTTTCTTTTCTCCAGAGATGCTGCCTAACCCGCTGAGTCACTCCAGCATGTTGTGCCTATCCCGACCTGCAATGTTGTCTGTCCACTCCCTCCGCAGATGCTGCCTGACTCGCTGAGTCCCTCTAGCACCTTGTATTTTGCTCAAAATTCCAGCATCTGCAGTCTCTTGTGCCTCAATGATCCCGGTGAAGGCTGGGCAGCAGACTCCAAGGGTCAACTGACATGTTCCTGGTTTTAATGATGTTCTTGCCTGAATTGTCTGGTGGTTCATTCTTCATGCAACAAGCTCATCTTCTCCAGAAAAGTTTGTCCTAACATCTCCATCCATGTTATTATAATTGTCTTAACTTTGCGATTAATATTATTAGGGATGGCACGGGGCGCAACGGTAGAGTTGCTGCCTTACAGCGCCAGAGACACCCAGGTTTGATCTTGACTACGTGTGCTTGTCTGTACGGAGTTTGTATGTTCTCCCCATGAACCTGCATGGGTTTTCTCCAGTGTGTTCCAGTTTCCTCCCACACTCCAAAGACATACGGGTTTGTAAGTTTATTGGCTTTGGTAAAATTGTAAAAATATCCCTAGTGTGTGTAGGATAATGTTAGTGTGCGTGGATTACTGGTCGGGCTGAAGGGCCTATTTCCGCGATGTATCTCTAAACTAAACTAAACTAATGACAAGATTGCTGACTGCACCATTCAGATTTGCTTTTGAGCAAATTCATACATTGAAAGCTCACCACACTCTGTCCCTTGCAATATACTGCTGTGGATTCGAGATTGGTTGTTAAACAGAGTAGGGATGATAAATGATTTTTGGTTTAGGGAACTGATCAGGGAGGTGCTGCAGGGATTAGTGCTGGGAACCCAGATGTTCACAGTGAATCTCAATGATTTGGATCAGTGAGTCAATTAAAATATGTTCACATTTGACGCCAAACTAGATGGTAATGTGTGAGCTGTGAGAAGGATGGAGCAACACCTCAGGGGCTCGTGTGTTAAGTGAACGGACAAAGGCAAAGATGGGAAAATATGTGGGAAAATATGAGGTGATCACGTTGGCTAAAAAATGACGAGTATGGAGCTTTCTAAATGGATAAAACCTAAAAGGATGATATATGAAGATATTAGCACGCAGCAAAAGCTTTTCACTGTATCTCAGTACACGTGACAATAAACAAAACTAAACTAAAAATATAAGGAGCCGCAGATGCTGTTTGAGAAAAAGAGACACAGAATGCTGGAATAACTCAGCAAGTCTGGCAACATCTCTGGAGAACATGGAAAGGTAACATTTTGGGTCGGGATCCTTCTTCAGTCGGATTGTGGGGGGGGGGGGGGTAAAAGCTGGAAGAGAGGAAGGGCTGGACAAAGTCTAGTGAGGGATAGGTGGATACAGGTAAGCAGATTTTTTGATAGGCAGATGGATGGGCAAAGGTCATAAATGAAAAGACATAATGTGTGGATAAGGATAGAAAAGTAAAAGAGGGTGGTTTCTCAAAGAGACCAAGGTTCCCTTGTATATAAAAGTTAACATGCAGATACAGCGACCAATTGGGAAGACAATCATTATGTTCACCTTGATCGCAAGTTGACTTGAATATGGAGTAGAGATGTTTCGCGCTATTTGATCCACCAGATTGCTCCTTGCATGACGGACTTCTTACACAAGAAGAGGTTAAGAAGACCAGGCTGAAACGTCCCAAGTTATGATGGAATATGGGGAGAGTTGGTTTCCCTGGCTGTGGCCTAGCTTGAACCAGTCATAGTCGCATAGCATGGAAATAGGCCCTTCGACCCAACTCGCCCATGCTGACCTAGATGCCCAATCTAAACGAGTCCAATTTGCCAGTGTTTGCCCCATATCCCTCCAACACAAATCTTTCCTATCCATGTGCCTTTCCAAGTGTCATAAGGTCATGTGCTACAATCTGATAGAACTTTATTTTTCCCAATTAAATTAAATGATAGGAGTAGAATTAGGGCATCCGGCCCAACAAGTCTACTCCGTCACTCAATCATGGCTGATCTATCTCTCCATCCTAACCCCATTCTCCCACCTTCTCCCCATAGCCTCTGATACATGCACTAGTCAAACATCTATATCTCTGCCTTAAAAATATCCACTCAGTTGGCCACAGCCTTCTGTGGCAAAGAATTCCACATATTTACCACCCTCTGACTAAAGAAATGTCTCTTCATTTCCTTCCTAAAAGAACATCCTAAAAGTGTCTTTTAAATGATTTTCATGTTAATATGTGATAGGAGCAGAAATAGACCATTTGGCCCATCAAATCTACTCCACTATTCAATCATGGCTGATCTATCTTTCCCTCTGAACCCATTCTCCTGTTTTCTCACCATTATCCCTGAGATCCTTACTCATCGAGAATCTGTCAATCCCTGCCTCAAAAATACCCATAGACTTGGTCTCCACAGCCGTCTGTGGCAATGAATTCCACAGATTCACCACCCTCTAACTAAGGCAATTTCTCCTCATCTCATTTCTAAAGATACATCCTTTTATTCTGTGGCAGTGCTCTCTGGTCCTAGACTCTCCCACTAGTGCAAACATCCTCTTCACGTTCACTCTACCCAGGCCTTTCACTATTCGTTAAGATTTTATAGTACCAGCCTCAACTACTTCCTCTGGTAGCTCGTTCCATATACCCACCGCCATCTCTGACTAAAAGTGTTGACCCTTAGGTTTCAGTTTAGTTTATTCAAGATGTTCAAGAGATGTTGAAGAGAGTTTATTGTCATGTGTCCCTGATAGGACAATGAAATTCTTGCTTTGCTTCAGCACACCAGAACATAGTCGGCACGAATACAGAGTATTCACGTATACCGAGATACAGTGAAAAGATTTTTGTTGCCTGTTAACAAGTCAGCAGAAAGACAATACATTGATTGGAATCGAGCCATCTGCAGTGTATAGATACATGATAAAATGTCGCTGTAGGAATGTATATTGAAGAGTGTGGAGCGATTGTAATGAGAGTTTGTAGATCTGCCTCTGTGGCTAGCATGCAAATAGTCGCCTATGTTGGGCGCCATCTCCCATTAGATCTTTTCACTCTCACTGTAAACCTATCTCCTCGATGCAGGTAAAATGTTCCCCATGTTGGGGGAGTCCAGAACCAGGGGCCACAGTTTAAGAATAAGGGGTAGGTCATTTAGGACTGAGATGAGGACAAACTTTTTCACCCAGAGAGTTGTGAATCTGTGGAATTCTCTGCCCCCAGAAGGCAGTGGAGACCGATTCACTGGATGTTTTCAAGAGTTAGATTTACCTCTTAAGGCTAACGGAATCCAGAGATATGGGGGAAAAGCAGGAACGGGGTACTGATTGTGGATGATCAGCCGTGATCATATTGAATGCTAGTGCTGGCTCGGAGGGCCAAATGGCCTACTCCTGTACCTAATTTCCCCTAAAGTCTCAAAATGATTATGAGAACAGTTCTTATGCTAATCCAGTGGAAAAACGACAGGTTCCACCCCACAGCCCAAAACAACTCTTCCATTTGCTGCAAACTATTTCTCAGTCAACTAAAACATAACTTTTTTTCCTGTGTGTCCTAATTGTAGTTCCTGCATGAGTTCTCTTATCAGGCAGTGATTGAAAATCCACATGTACAACATACATTTAATTTTTTCTATTAATACATTCCATTATTTCCTCGAAGTTGGTTAAATGTGTCAGTGAAATCTGTGCTCCCCATCTATAATTAAACAATTTTCTCACGGAATATTAATGGTGCTTATCTCTAAAAATTAGTTATTACGTACAATCATCTGGAATTGTTTTCTCATTTTGTAAAGGAGTGTCACGTCTGCAGGTTTGGTGAAAGGTTAGAAACATTTCACCGCATCGTGTTATCATAGCGGTTGTGTGCAAGGTCTACAAGCGAAACCTATAGAGCCAAGAGGAAGAGGAAGTACATAGATATAGTTCAAGTTCAGGTTACATTTATTATCGCATGCACCAATTGGTACAGTGAGATTTGAGTTACCATGCAGCCAAACGAATAAAAAAAACACAATACACGATAGAGTTTAACAATAAACATCCCCACACAACGGAATTCAACGTTTCCCACGGTGAGGGAAGGCAATGAAGTTCAGACATCTTCCTCTTTGTTCACCCGTGGCCGGGGCCTTTGAGCCCTCCCCAGTCGCAGCCTGATGTTTCAGGCCCTCTCGCCGGGATGATCGGAGCACCGGCGTCGGAACGGAAGAACACACTCAGCGGCTTGGAGTTTCCGAATCAGGCCGCTTCTTACCGGAGACCGTGGCTGCCGAAGTCCACAGGCCGAGCTGTGCGGAGATTCAACACTGGCGACCCCCGGCAAGGGGCCCGCGGCTGGAAGCTCTGCAAACCACAGCTCCACGGTGTTAAACAGGCCCAACACTCCGGAGCTCCGCACGGCGATCCCCGGTAAGGCATCGCCCGCTCCGCGATGGAATTCAGTGCTGCACCGCCGCTGAAGCTCTGGCCGGTCTCCGGCAGGAAAGGCAGCGGCAATCCAGATGGTAGCCCGCCAGGAGGGGGCGAAGATGCGACTCGGAGAAAAGATGTATCTTTTGCGATAGAACAGTAATAGAAACAGTACAGCACAGGAACAGGCCCGCAAAGTCTGTGCCGAACATGATGCCAAGTTTGGCTAATCTCCTCTGTCTGCGTGTGATCCATTTCTTTGCATAGCTATGTGCCTATCTACATGCCACTATCGTGTCTGCTTCCACCACCACCCCTGGCACCCACCACTCTCTGTGTATTAAAAAAACACTTGCCCTGTACATCTGTTAAATGTTGCCTCTCTCACCTTAAAGCTACATGGATAGGCGAGGCTGAGCGGGATATTGGCCAAACACAGGCAGGTGGAACTAGCGTAACCTCTGTAGACCCGGCAAAACTGATAATACGGCAACGCTCTGGGACCAAGGGTGCCGGAAAATCAGTGGTGGGCCTGTAATTGGAGCGGTATATTGGGAGCATGACAGATTAATCCTGACGGTCGATACAGAGTGCTGGAGTGACTCAGTGGGGCAGGCAGCATCTCTGGAGGACGGGTAGGTGACGCTTCAGGTCGGACCCTTCTTCAGACTGAAGAATGGTTCCGATCCGTAAAGTCACCTGTTCCGTTACTCCAGAGATGCTACCTGACCCGCTGAGTTACTCCAGCACTTTGTGCCTATCTTCGGTATAAACCAGCATCTGCAGTTCCTTCCTGCACAGATTAATCCTGATTCAGTTCATGAGATGAAGGAAAACGGATGGTGATAGAGGGCACTGGGAACCACAGGCCCAAACTTAACTGTTCATTCCAAGCACGTTAAGCTTAGCATACGTCATATCTTTAGCTCAACGTAGAAACATAAAACAACATAGCACAGGAACAGGCCCTTCAGCCCACATTGTTTTGTGCTAAACATGACGCCAAGTTAAACTAATCTCATCTGTCTGTACATGATCCATGTCCCTCTATACTCTGCACTTCCATGTTCCTATCTAATAGCCTCTTAAACACCGCTGTCATATCTGCCTCCACCTGGCACCCTGGCAATGCACTCTAGGTCCCCATCACCCTCTGTGCCCTGGACATCTCAATTAAACTTTCCCCCTCTCACCTTATGAATGAATGAATACGTTTATTGGCCAAGTATTCACATACAAGGAACTTGTCTTGGTGCTCCGCCCACAAGTGACAACATGACATACAGTGACAGTTAGGAATGGCACATAAAACGTTAAACATTAAAAATAAAACATTATCGATTAAACGTGAATTAAATAAAATACCAGAGCAAAAGGAGGCTACAGATTTTTGGTTATTGAGTAGAGCTACTGCTCGTGGAAAAAAGCCCCTGCAGTATTGGACATAGATGTTCTGACTGTCTACCCTATCTATCTTGTCTCCCATCATCTTTCCCACCTCCGACGTTCCAGAGACAACAATTCATCTAACCTCGCCCTCTAATCCAGGCAGCATTCTGGTAAAGACCTCAAAATGTTATTTTTCCAAAAGAAACAGCTTCTGAATTTAAATAAGCCGTCACTGTCTACCTCCTTCAGACTGTTTGATTGATCTCTCATTCACCGAAACACGGTTTCTGCAGATTAATTTTGGATTCGCCCTCGTTTGCTCGGCCATTTCATTTATTCCTGAGGGTTGACAGCTTTTCACAGTCCCTCGGTTCCTTTAAATTCCGACAATTGACTCTCACCACAGGTCTTTCCAGTCAGTAAGTGTCCACATTGTACAAAGGCTATTCAAGTTGCAATATTTTACATTGCCTCTGCAACTGTCGTCATTTCTTCAGCATATTCATTCTTCTGTATACTCCCAGCGTCATTTTTTGTGCTGCGGCAACTAGAATATTGCGGTCTTTTTCAGAGGAAAATTATGCCGCAATCTATAAATCTACACAGGATCACTTCATTGTGTGTGGGAAGGAACTGCAGATGCCGGTTTATGCCGAAGATAGACACAAAATGCTGGAGTAACTCAGCGGGCCAGGCAGCATCTCCGGAGAAAAGGGGAAAGTCTGAAGAAGGGTCTTGTCCTGAAACGTCACCCATTCCTTCTTTCCAGAGATGCTGCCCATCCCACTGAGTTACTCCAGCATTTTGTGCATACCTTCGGTGTAAACCAGCAGCTGCAGTTCCTTCCTGCGCAGATTAATCCTGATTCAGTTCATGAGACGGAGAAAGTGGATTGTGCACAGATCCTTGATTTGTTGCAACCCAAACCAAGCTGGGATGCAGCCTGACAGTGAGCTTGCTATGGTGCATCTGTACAAGTTTGTAAGGGTCATTGGAGACATGCCTAGATTGTCAGTCTCCTGAGGATGTCGAGACTGGTGCTTCAATGTGCTTGGTCCACGACAGATTGTTGGTAATATTCATGGACAGGAGCTTGAAGCTTTGAACAAGTTCCACCGACACCATTGATGCTGATTGGGACATGTACTCCACCACGCCTTCTCAGACCTAAAATCGTCCAGTGTTTTTTCTTGGCACAGATGCAGCCTGACCTGCAGTGTTCCTCCGGCATTATCTGTTTGTGTTTTAAAACTCTAGAGGTCATGCAACACCTCTTTAACCTGGATGGTGCCTGAATTGGCACTAACATGCTTAGGATAGAACATAAAGACATGCATCATGGAAACAGACCCTCCGGCCCAAGTGTTCACATTATGCTTCAATACATTCTGAACAAGGGTTCTGACCCGAAAAGTCACTTTTTCTTTTTCTCCAGAGAAAATATTTCTGACCTGCTAGGTTACAGCAGCATTTTGTTCACATTCACAAGCGTTAGGAGCGGAATAAGGCCATCGGCCCATCAAGTCTCCACCAATGAACCGTGGCTGATCTAGCTTTCCCTCTCCACCAAATTATCCTGCCTTGTGTCTATTTTCAGTGTAAACCAGCATCTGCAGTTCCTTCCTACCCATGTTATTCTCTTTATTATGTATCTGTATACTGTGGATGCTCGATTATAATCATGTATTGTCTTATCGCTGACTGGTTAACACACGACAAAAACTTTTCACTGTATCTCAATGTGACAATAAACTAAACTAAACTACACATCCTTCAACTAATGTCATTTAATTCTTCCCACACTCCCCATCAGTCATGATTGAATGGCGGAGTGGACTCGATGGGCCGAATGGCTTAATTCCACTCCTAGAACTTGTGAACCTGTGAACCAGAGGCAATTTATAATAGCCAATAGCCTGCTTGTCATTGGGACATGGGACAAAACCAGAGCATCCAAGAAAATCCGTACAGTTGCAGAGAATGTGCAAACTCCACACAGACAGCACCCGAGGTAAGGATTGAACCTGAGGCTTTGCAGCCGTGAGGCAGCGCCTCTACCAGCTGCGCCACCCTGCCGCTCCCTACTTGGGCTGATTTCAAAGAGTGGGCATAATGAGTGTTTTCTTAAGCTGTCGCCTTGTCTCTTCTTGCCTCAGCGGAGTTCCCTTCTGGATCATGTTGCCGTAAGACAAACAAGAACCAGAAAAAAAACCGCGAGTGGCACCAAGTGTATGATTGACTTGGAAGCAAACTCTCCCATAATAGGCAGCAGATGTGCAGTACCCAGAGGGGCGATAACCAGCAAAAGGCAATTGTCTGATCAGAAGAGCACTGCCTTTTGTATTGTGTACAACGAGCATTGCTTGGCAACTGCATTTGCGGTGTCTCTTCAACATATCTTTCGTTCAGATGTCGGTCAGTATGATTTGGACAATTGATAACAGTTCAGTTAAGCGACACAGCACGGAAACAGGCCCTTCAGCCCCACGCCGCCCAGCGATCACCCTGCACATTAACACTCTCCTACACACATTAGGGACAATTTACATTTACACCAAGCCAATTGTGTAAATGTGCAAACCCGGACGTCTTTGGAGTGTGGTAAGAAACCAAAAATCCTGGAGAAAACCCACGCGGTCACAGGCAAAACATACAAACTCTGTACAGACAGCACCCGTAGTCAGGATTGATCCCGGGTCTCTGGCGCTGTGAGGCAGCGACTCTACTTCTGCGCCACCGTGCCCCCCCTAACCTGTACACTTTGGAGTGACGATATAACTTTTGATATGTTTTGACTGTTACTGAAAAACACTGATTTGTAGCCTGCCGTCTCCTCAAACGGATTAATAGCAGTATTACATATTTGCTCTCTGTTTAAAATAAGTAGTTGAGTTGAAACAAATAGGTAACCTGAGCTACCTAAGTGGTGTAGTATGTACCAAATTAGATATTATCTATGTTGAAAAAGATGTGCATACTTCTTAAAAATAATCTTCATGCAATATTCTATTCATCATATAATTTAATCCAAAATGCAAAACAATCTGGAATCATATTACTGACAATGTGGGTTTGAAATATTAATTGGTTGTTTGGAAATACGTTCTAAAATAAATTGTTGGACATCATTGTTGATGATGCAGTTGCCTTGGATTTAAAAGGATCTTCTTCCTATCCGATGATAACAATATCCTACTTTAAGACTTGTCCCACCCCGGTCATTCCTCCTTCTCCCTGCTCCCAACCAGCAGAAGGTACAGAAGCATGAAACTGCACACCACCAGACTCAGGAACAGCTTCTTCCCTTCTGTTATCAGTCTGCTGAACAGTCCTTCCCTAAGCTGGGGCAGTGGTTCCCAACCTTTTTTAGTTCATGGCCCCCTTGGACTCTTTAATTTTCCTGTGCCCCCCCCCCCCCCCGACATTATTAGCGGGAAAAAAAGGGGCCCCCTTCATTGAACCTGTGGCCCCCTAAATCCCCAAATTTTTCTGTGGCCCCCCTGAAATTTGCCAAATGGGTATTGGGAATCACTGAGCTTGGGCACCGTCCAATTTATTGTGGGCATTGGGCGTACAGCAAGATTTGAGCAAGTTAAGGTGCTGTAACTCCTATTGCAAAAAAGGTGATTAACCAGGATTAAAGGTGGCACGGTGTGCAGCGGTAGAGGTGCTGCCTTACAGCGCCAGACTAGGGGTGCTGTCTGTACAGTTTCTGCGGTCTCCCTGTGACCATGTGGGTTTTCCCCGGGTGCCCCGCTTTTCTCCCACACTCCAAAGACACACAGGTTTGTTGGTTAATTGGCTTTGGTAAAAATTATACATTGTAAAAGTGGGTGACCGTTGGTTGGCGTGGACTCAGTGGGCCGAAGGGCCTGTTTCCACATTGTATTGTATATCTAAAGTCCAGTGCTTGTCAGGCAAAATTTGGCACCAAGATTTGTCTTGTTCTTGTTCTTGTTCACATACAATGTAGTCCCTGGGAATGGAGAGATATGGATTGTGTGTGGCATTAAGTTTGGCATAGACATTGTGGGCCAAAGGGCCTGTACCTCTGGTGTACTGTGTGTTCTGTTCTGTAGTTTTCTCCAAAGTAGAATGTTTGTATACACTGGAATTTAGAAGGAAGGAGAGGGGATCTTATTGAAACATATAAGATTATTAATGGATTGGACACTCTAGAGGCAGGAAACATGTTCCCAAATGTTGGGTAGGTCCAGAACCAGAGGACAGAGTTTAAAAATAAGGGGCAGGCCATTTAGAACGGAGTTGAGGAAAAATGTTTTCACCCAGAGAGTTTTGAATCTGTGGAATTCTCTGCCTCAGAAGGCAGTGGAGGCCTATTCTCTGGATGCTTTCAAGAGAGAATTAGATAGAGCTCTTAAAGATAGCGGAGTCAAGGGATATGGGGAGAAGGCAGGAATGGGGTACTGATTGAGGATGATCAGCCATGATCACATTGAATGGTGATGCTGGCTCGAAGGGCCGAATGGCCTACTCCTGCATCTATTGTCTTGTGACGTCAGCCTAAACTCGGGCCACTTATGCTCGAACCCTCGTCAGGAGATACGAGGGCGGGCATGTGACGTCATGGGCTAGAGGGAGTGTACTGGTACTTAAGGTCTCTCACCACGAGACCCAAGAGAATCAACAGGTAGCTGAGCCCAAGAGTACAACCTCGCTCAGCTACAGCAACTTTGTAATGTAGTTAGCGCACCCACCTAACGTGTCAATACTGAATAAAGAACCGTTTGAACCGACCTGATGTCTCACCTTTATTCACCACGTATGGTGCCGCTACAGTCTAATGTTTCATTCTTGAAGAGAACAAATGAAGCTACATTTCATTTTTCCCTTAATATAAGTTGATCTGCTGACAGAAGGCTCCTTTGCATAACAATGTTCTTGAGACTCTATCAACGGCACAAAGAAGGGATTATTTGTGTGAAGTCTGAAGAAGGGCCTTGACTGGAAAAGTCACCTATTCCTTCACCAGCGTTGCTGCCAGACCCACTGAGTTACTCCAGCTTTGTGTGTCTAACTTAGGAATTATTTTCCATGCCATTTGGATAGTTCTGTTCCCACAGCCTGTTTTAAGAGCGGTGGTCTGTGAAGTAAATGATTTCTATTTCTCTTGCAGAGTATCCCGAAACCCATAGCATTAGAGCCGTGTTTTGGCAATAAAGCAGCTATCTTATCGATATTTGTACGACTACCAAGAGGATTGGGAGGAATCCCACCACCTGGACAGTCAGGTTAGTAACAATATTCCACTTCATTTGTAACAATCTTCATTATGTTTTAAGCCATTTTTGACACTTGCCAAACAGTGGGCGGCACAGTGGCGCAGAGTTGGCCGGCTTACAACGCCAGAGACCCAGGTTGGATCCTGACGACGGATGCTGTCTGGACGGAGTTTGTACGTTCTCCCTGTGACCGCATGGGTTTTCTCAGAGTGCTCTGCTTTCCTCCCACGTTCCAAAGACGTGCAGCTTTGTAGGTTAATTGGTTTCTGTAAATTGCCCATGGGGTATAGTGTACGGGGATCGCTGGTCAGCATGGATGCGGTGGGCCGAAGGGCCTGTATCCACGTTGTATCTCTTATGTAATCTGAATGCTGAAATAAACAAATGTGTCTGTATAAGGTGGCACAGTTTAGGGCGCAAGGAAACCATCAAGGTGTTGTGCTATCTAGCGTGATCTTTGACTAGGGTGGAAGTTAAAAGATTTCTGATTATTTTATTAGCTTAGAGATAGAAATAAACATACATGATTTAAAGGCTAAAAAAGATATTTCATCTGCTGTATCTCCCTCTGTATCTCAATGCTGCCTCATCCATCTTTGATCCTCAACCCCTTGTTGCCCTTGCATGATAAAAACCCTGCCAATCTCGCTGGCTTCTGATGCAAACCATGACCTATTTAACAATTTCCCATCTCTGATCTGTTAATGTTTGCGAGTTTATCGCCATGTTATTTGGAACTGGGCCCTTTTAAACTCTCAATTTTAATATTTTACAGTTCAACTCTTTTTTTACTCTTCACTGCTCCTCTTGTTCTGGTCTTCTGCCTAACGTTGATGCATGTTTGCTAACTGTCAGTTCAGAGATACAGCGTGGAATCAGATCCTCCGTTCCACTGAATCCACGCCGACCAACTATTACCCATACACTAGTTCTATCCTACACACTAGGTACAATTTACAGAGGTCAATTACCCAACAACTCTGCACGTCTTTAGGATGTGGAAGGAACCCTTACAATAGTGACCGTTGAAATAAAGCACCATTTAAAAGCGGAGCACCCAGAGAAAACCCATGGGCCACAGGGAGAATGTGCAGACTCTGTAGAAACAGCGCCCGTAATCTGGATCAAACCCGGGTCTCTGGCACTGCAAGGCAGCAACTCTACCGCTGCGCCACCATGCCACCCTCTTCAACTTTTTATTTGTGTGAACACATTTTCGTTAAATAATAAGGCTACTGAATTCATACTGAAGGCATATTCATCGAGAAACCTTCACCACATAGCTCTTCACACTTTCATAAAGTGTATTGTTTCTTTCTATTCAGGGATGGTTAAAGCCGTTTGAAGATAACATCTTCTTTTTGTACAATGCTCCAAATTGGTTTTTGATCTCTAGTGTGTTTCAAAGTCTGTTTCAAAGAAAAATCGATATTCTTTTTGTTCTACTTCACTCACCCTGTCTAATTTCTGGCCAAGGGTTGTCCTCGGATGTGCTGATGCCGGCACTGAATCCTCAGTGCACGCCTGTTTTCACCATCCCAGACTTGAATAAGTTCCAGCGTAATTCTACAGGGTGGAACCGATGCGTGGCGGTAGCGTTGCTGCCTTACAGCGCCAGAGACCCGGGTTCAATTCTGACTATGGGTGCTGTCTGTATGGAGTTTGTATGTTCTCCCTATGACCGCGTGGGTTTTCTCCGACAGCTCACACCTTATAATCGCTCCACTCTTTTAAATCTCTACTCCTACAGCAACATTTCTTCCTTTATTCCCTTTATCGTTTGCACTGTGAATGGCTCGATTGTAATCAAATGTTGTCGTTCCACTCTCTGGTCAGCACGCAACAAAAGCTTTTCACTGTACCTCGATACACGTGACAATAGACTAAACATTGGTGGAGTCACATCGGGAGTATATTTTCACCTCTGGGCTTTTCAGTAACAGGATTTTGAGTGTTAGCATCCTCCTTTAACGGGAATTCAAACTTTAGGAGGATCACTTCACTAGTGTCTCCATCTCCAAGATCACGTCAACTCTTGTTCACTTGTTAATTGCAATGAGAGAGAATGTGTCCCAAGTTACTTGATCAGCAGACGCCGTTTTGACAATTGACAAGGTCATCATTTTTATTTTCCCCGAGCAAATTCATATTATGGTATTTTGTTTAGTTTAGTGATACAGCGCGGAAACATGCCCTTTGGGCCATTGAGTCCGTAGCGACCGGCGATCCCCGCACATTTACGCTATCCCGCACACACTAGCGACAATCTACAATTTTACCAAGCTAATAAACCTTCACACCTGTACGTCCTTGGTGTGCGGGAGGAAACCAAAGACCTCAGAGAAAACCCATGCAGATCATGGGGAGAACATACAAACTGTGTACAGGCAAGCTCCCGTAGTCAGGATTGAACCTGGGTCTGTGGCACTGTAAGGCAGCAGCTCTACCGTTACCCCACCGTGCCGTTCTTTGCAGATAAAGTTCACATATGGCCTTTCGTCTCTGTGCCCCTTGTTCAAATGGTCTACTCCTGATTCTGTTCATACAGTCGACTGAAAATCTGCTCATCTGTGCTCCCAATAGCGACAGATTTGGATAGATTGAATGTGGAGAGGATGGTTCCGCGAGTGGGGGAGTGTAGGACCAGAGAATAAAAGCACGTAACGTTAGAACGAAGATCAGAAGGAATTTCTTTAGTCAGAATCTGTGGAATTCATTGCCACAGACGGCTGTGGAGACCAAGTCAATGGATATTTTCAAGGCAGATTCTGGATTAGTATGGGTGTCAGGGGTTTTGGGGAGAAGGCAGGAGAATGGCGTTGAGGGGGAAAGATTGATTAGTCATTGAATGGCAGAGTAGTCTTGATGGGCCGAATGGCTTAATTCTGCACCTAGAACATAACCCTGAGTGCTATGTCCATCATAAGCTCATGTGATGGTAGAATTAGACCATTCGGCCCATCAAATCGCCTCAGCCATTCAATCAAGGGTGATCTATCTCTCCCTCATAACCCCATTCTCTTGCCTTCTCAATATAACCTCTGACACCCTTACTAATCAAGAATCTATCTATCTCTGCCTTAAAAATATCCACTAACGTGGCCTCCACAGCCTTCTGTGGCAAATAATTCCACAGATTCACCGCCCTCTGACTAAAGAAATTCCTCTTCATCTCCTTCCTAAAACAACGTCCTTTAATTCTGAGGCTATGACCTGCAGTCCTAGACTCTCCCACTAGTGGAAACATCCTCTCCACATCCACTCTATCCAGGCCTCCACCCCAGCATATCATCCCTGAATTCTGCTGCTGCGCTTGAGTAACGGTGGAACCCATTTTTCTCTCTTTGCCCTCGTCAAATCTTGTATCCATCTGAGGGAACTGCCTGTCCACCTTCTTACGCCTTTTGTTTAATTATCTAACCGAGGGCAGGAACTATGAAAATATGGAATCACTCTTCCACCTCATAGGGTCATACAGCATGGAAACAGGCCCCTCAGCTTGCCCACGACGGCCAACGTGCCCCATCCACACTAGTCCCATCTGTCCACGTTTGGTCCATATCTCTTTAAACCTGTCTACCCACATACCTGTCCAAATATTTTGTAGACATTGCGATAGTACCAGCCTCAATTGCCTCCTTCGGTAGCTCATTCCATATAACTACGAGCCCTTTATGTAAAAAAAAAAGTTGCCCCTCAGGTTCCTATTAAATCTTTCCCCCCTCATGTTAACCCATGTCCTCCGGTTCTTGATTCCTAACTCTGGTCAAAGACTCTGCATTTACCCTATCTATTCCTCTCATGATTTTGTAAACCTCTATAAGATCACCCCTCATCTTCCTGCGCTCCCCCCCCGAGTCCTGATAACATCCTTGTAAAAGCTTTTCACTGTACAGTGCATTCAGACACCTTCACTTTTTCCACATTTTGTTACGTTACAGCCTTATTCTAAAATTGAATAAGTTTTTTTCTTTTCATCATCAATCTACACACAATACCTAACCCCATAATAATAAAAAAGCGAAAACAGGTGTTTAGAAATGTTTGCAAAGTAATTAAATAGAAATAGCTGAAATGTCACATTTACATAAGTATTCAGACCCTTTACTCAGTACTTTGTTGAGGCACCTTTGGCAGCGATCACAGCCTCAAGTCTTCTTGGATATGACGCCACAAGCTTGGCACACCTGTAT
This sequence comes from Okamejei kenojei, assembly GCA_035221665.1. Taxonomy (NCBI): domain Eukaryota; kingdom Metazoa; phylum Chordata; class Chondrichthyes; order Rajiformes; family Rajidae; genus Okamejei; species Okamejei kenojei. The sequence continues at coordinate 186,085,000 of CM069131.1, read as the reverse complement.
TTGGGTAATTTCTCCCATTCTTCTCTGCAGGTCCTCTCAAGCTCTGTCAGGTTGGATGAGAAGCATCGATGCACAGCTATTTTCAGGTCCAGAGTTGTTCGATTGGGTTCAAATCCGGGCTTTGGCTGGGCCACTCAAGGACATTCACAGACTTGTCACAAAGCCACTCCTGCATTGTCTTGGCTGAGTGCCTAGGGTCGTTGTCCTGTTGGAAGGTGAACCTCTGCCCCAATCTGAGCTCAGGAGCAGGTTTTGATTAAGGATCTCACTGTACTTTGCTCCGTTCATCTTTCCCTCGATCCTGACTAGTCTCCCAGTTCCTGCCGCTGAAAAACATCCCCACAGTATGATGCTGCCACCACCGTGATGAGCGGTGCCTGGTTTCCTCCAGACGTGACGCTTGGCTTTCAGGCCAAAGAGTTCAATCTTGGTTACATCAGATCAGAGAATCTTGTTTCTCACGGTCTGAGAGTCCTTTCAGTGCCATTTGGCAAACTCCAAGTGGGCTGTCATGTGCCTTTTACTGAGGAGTGGTTTCTGCCTGGTCACTCTACCATAAAGGCCTAATTGTTGGAGTGCTGCAGATAATGTTGTCCTTCTGGAAGGTTCTCCCATCTCATCAGAGGAACTCTGGTTCTTGATCGGGTTCTTGGTCACCTCCCTGACCAAGGCTCTTCTCCCCCGATTGCCCAGTTTGGCCGGGCGGCCAGCTCTATGAAGGTGGTTCCAAAGTTCTATCATTTAAGAATGACGGAGGCCACTGTGCTCTTCGGGACCTGCAATGCTGCAGAAATTGTTTTATACCCTTCCCCAGATCTGTGTCTCGACACAACCCTGTCTCGGAGGTCTACGGACAATTCCTTCGTCTTCATGACTTGCTTTTTGCTCTGACATGCACTGTCAACTGTAGAACCTTATATAGACGGGTGTGTCCCTTTCCAAATCATGTCCAATCAATCTAATTTACCACTGGTGGACTCCAAGTTGTAGAAACATCTCAAGGTTAATCAATGAAAACGGGATAAACCTGAGCTCAATTTTGAGTGTTATAGCAAAGGGTCTGAATACTTACGTAAACGTGATTTTTCAATTTTTTAAAATTACTTTGCAAAAAATTCTACACATCTGTTTTCACTTCGTCATACGGGGGTATTGTGTGTAGATTGATGATAAAGAAAAAAATAATTTGATCCATTTTAAAATAAAGTAACAAAATGTGAAAAAAGTGAAGGGGTCTGAATACTTTCTGAATGGACTGTGTCTTGGTACGTGTGACATTAAGTGAATCTTCTCTGCACCCTTTCCGACTGAGCAACCTATTGGAACTCATCGCATCAACGTTTTTATCCATGCCAGCTCTTTCGACGTACTGACGCTTTATTTTTTGGTGTCTCCTTTCCACAGGTCTTGCTGTAGCCAGTGCATTGGTCGACATCTCCCAGCAGAAGTCCTTGGATCACAAAGAGAAATCCGGAGCCATGAGGAATAGGAAACACCTTCCCCCTGCACAGCCAGGCACCTGCATCTGACGCTGTCAAGCCTCCTTTGTCAATCCCGAATACTTTTTTTTTGAAAAACAAGAAAACTTAGCTTGAGGAGCCGGTCCACTTCTGTTCTGAGATTGTGGCCAAACGCAAAAACTAAAACCATTTTGAGAAACACAGAAATCTCCATCTGCCCCCCCATCCCCCCCCAAGCATGTCTGCGACTTTCTTACAGAAGATTATGTACTAGTATCTATGTTTCCGAGACCAAGTTTTCTCATCAGCCCACCATTTTCGCTTTTGCCTTTGCGTTCACCTGGTGAAAACTATTGTGATAGAATTATCCAGAGGAACAGGGAAGACTATGTTCAAAGGCGGCGGCATCTGGCCTTTCAAATACTTCGATTCTTCACAAGGCACTTTGGACGAAAAGACTCTATATATTCCAAGAGGCATAGTGGCGGATGTTAATGGTCGTGACGTTCCTTGGTTCTGACTATTGCAGCAGATTGCCTTCCTCTCTTTCGGAGGTCGCTAGAGGGAAGTGAAGACCGTCTGGCTTGGCTTGCTCCGGATCCCAGCTCTGATTTACAATGGTCGCAGGTTGTATCAACACAGGGAAGTGTATAAACATACCTCAGTTTATATATAAACCCAACAGTAGTCTTCCAAGAAAACTTCAATTACAACTTTCATAGCCTCCAGAAACCTTATAAGGAAGCTGCAAAACTAAACACATTTTATTGGAATAACACTATCAGCTGATTCTTGTTCTTCTCTCTATAGTCGGGTCCAGGCGGGCAGGAGGCCGGGTATATTTATTTATTTCACAGGGAACACGGTAAGATGTACAAAATGGAAAGCAAGCTGATTTTTTGTTATTTTTTGTCCCCAAAACAAAAAGGCAAAGCAAATTGGCATTACATTTTATATTTGCCCTAAACAGTGAAAGTTAAGGATGTCTTGTGGAAGAGAAATGGTCTGCATCAGCTTGGCTCTGAATCACGGTATAGCTGCTGTCGCCAGGTGCAGTAAGGAACAGTTCACCTCTGGAAGTAGCTTGCATGTCTAGTGATGCTCGATCAAAATTATACCTTGATCCCAATATAAGCTATCATGAGAAACAGGAAAATAAAAGACCATCATCCATTGTAGTTATCCGCTTTACCACAACAACTCTGTGGATCTGTTCCTCTGTGATTTGGGTATCTGTCACGTCCTTAACATTTTCAAACACTAGCAAGACTGTGTCAGAGAAAGCATCCAGTGTTTTTGTTTTCTGTGCTGTTGCGCTATCTTTTAATAGATCTGAGCAATATTATTTGCCTTGACACATATACATATATATATATATATATATATATATATATATATATATATATATATATATATATATATAAAATAATTAAACTGTGGTCTTAGGGCTGGCTGGTGGTGAGATCCCGAATGCTCGTGAAGTATCTCTAGATTATTCTTTGCTGCTGAATGCCGAGCCAGCGATGTTGTGGTCAAAGGAGTGGAAACGTAAAACGGCCCAGGTCTACGGAAGCAGAAATTGTTGGAAACACACAACCAGGTCGGCAGTTGCAGGGAGACCAAATAGAAGAGTTGCAATCCCGGCCCTTCTGCAGACCCAAGTATCATGTTCATCTCGATTAGTGTCTATTAATCAAAGTTTGCCTCCAAAATGTTAAACCCTTTTTTCTATCAGATACCCGGAGCATGCTTTCAGCATTTCCTGACACTGAAATATTAATTCCGGATTTTAAGTGTAAGCAACTGCTTCAGATTCATTCCCTTGAGTCGAGCTGTTGATATTGCATTTTACTAATGGAAAACTAACAAAAGTGCATGATAAATCAATTTAATGTTGCCGTTTCAAGACTCGGAATTATCGGAACATTTAACTGGAGCTTACTTAATTCATGGGTTTCAAATGACCCAGAAATGTAATTATGACTGTGACCTGATGGCTATCTGACATGGTGAATTAAAGCACTCAAAGATGGATCAAATGTACATAGAACTCGCTCCGTTCTGAAGCTGCATAAATGGCAATGATTCATAATTAACACAAGCAGCACAAGAAACCCGAACTGTTGGAAGTGAATTAAATGCAAGGGGCTTCTGCAGCAACGGCAACAGCTCGCTGCCTACCCGTCTCATTCATCTCGATTATTCAACTCAGGATTCCTCCTAAGATCAAAGGTCAGTGCACAAACCCTACACTCCGGGGAGATATTCTGTCCAGTTGACTTGCGCTGGGGAAATAGGGTGGAAAGAAAGAAGGCAAGATGTCTTACTGTACTACAATTTCAACTCTCCTCGTCCAACTGTGCTGTCAACGATTGTACCAACTGATGTAGATATGAAGTCAGGGCATTTTTCTTTCAAAACGTTGCTTCAAACTTTGGCATCTTAAAAGTTTCTAATAGCCACTAAAACACTGATTTCCTATCAACATGAGTAAAAACTGGAATCTAAATCCTTCCCAAAAATTCAGTGGAGTAAACGGAAGGAAACAAAGATGCCTGAAATATTTGAACTTATTGTCTATACATCGCAAGCAATCTGATAATGTACACTTGTCTGATTAATTGGTTATGTAGTACATTCTTTGATCTTTTAATGTCTGGATGCTGTAGTCACTATTAAATACTATATTTCATACTGAGGCTTTGAGAATTCATCAGCTACCATCTGTAATCATTCGTGGAGAAGTAAATTTGAATTGAAAGGGAAGTCGGAAAGATCTAAACCAAACGAATTGTCTGGTGAAATTAACATGCTGAATATTGTATTTTATAGGGAAGCAGAATTACCTTTTTTTCTTTGTCACAGTATTTTAACCCTTTGCTTTTCACTTTATTCTCTGTCTATGGTGTCTAGCAATTGGTGAAGAGAGCCTGGGTGGCTTCAGTCTAGTTCACAAGCTAACACAGTAAACCCCCGTTATTACTGACCTCTATAATGGATTTTGGTTCTCTTCTTTAAGTGCACAGGCGGCTAGTTACACTGCGGTGGCTATTGAAACTAACACGGGATTGAAATTGACAAGGCATTGAACTTGGCAAGGCGTTGAAATTGACAAGGCGTTGAAATTGACAAGGCATTGAAATTGGCAAGGTACTGAAATTGACAAGGCATTGAAATTTACGAGTCGTTGAAATTTACGAATCATTGAACTTGGCAAGGCATTGAAATTGGCAAGGGATTGAAATTGACAAGGCATTGAACTTGGCAAGCCATTGAACTTGGCAAGGGATTGAAATTGACAAGGCATTGAAATTGACAAGGCATTAAAATTGGCAAGGCATTGAAATTGGCAAGGGATTGACATTGTCAAGGCATGAAAATTGGTAAGGCTTTGAAATTAACGAGGCATTGGAATTGACAACCAATCGATTCAATTGGCACTTGACAATTAAACATTGTAACAAACAGCCCTAGGTATCTTTAGCTTGTAGTATCAAAAATATATTTTTAGCTGTTAAAAAGAAGTTTGTATTTGAAAGCAGCACATTGATTCATGGAGTGATTGAATCGAATCTCTTACTTGGTTATAGCGGACAATCACAATAACCTACACCGTTTCCCTCGATATGGTCCATTATACCCAGGGTTTACTGTGTTTTTTTTTCCTTAAAGGTAACAATTCTCCTCATCCACTCCCCATTCATCAGTGCTCCTCCCAATAAATAACTGCCCATGGCACACTTGCAAATGCGGCGACTATATTGAACTGTCGTTGTCTTAAGCGCAATACTAAGACTCCAGCACTCTTCCATCTAAAATCAGAAACTCCAAATTCCTTCTGGATCATGCAGAACCCGTGAATGAGAGGGCAGAGGGCACTAGAGACCCGAGTTCGATCCTGACCTTGGGTGCTGTCTGTGCAGAGTTTGCCGGTTCTCCCTGTGTGACCACGTTGGTTTCCTCCGGGTGCTCCGGTTTCCTCCCACATCCCAAATACATACGTGTTTGTAGGTTTATTGCCTTCTATAGATTGTCCCGAATGTCTAGGATGCAAAAGTGGATAACGTAGAACTAATGTATGGGTGATTATGAGTCGGAGTGGACGCGGTAGGCCGAAGGGCCTGTTCCATGCTGTATCTCTAAACTAAAACTAAAACTAAACCTATTGCTTCAGTGTAAATGTTCACACATCCAGATAATCACGCGTGCTTCATATTGTAAGAGCAAGTTGCTTGAAAAGGAATGGGCCTATTATGGGCATCCATTGTAAAGAAAGCCAACAGGTCACCTTCAGAGCAGTAGTTTGAGAATCTTAACAACACCAGTTGGATTGGAGAATCACACCAAACTGGGAGTATTTCTCATACAGAATGGAAACAGGCCCTTCGGCCCAACTTGCCAACACCGGCCAACATGCCCCATCTACACTAATCCCACCTGCCTGCGTTTGGCCCTTATCCCTCTAAACCTGTCCTATCCAAGTACCTGTCTAAATATGTCTTAAACATTGCAATAGTACCTACCTCCAGCAGCTCATTCCATACACCCTTTGTTTGGAAAAAGTAACCCTTCGGATTCCTATTAAATCTTTTTCCCCTCACCTTAAACCTATGTCGGCTGGTTCTTGATTCCCCTACTCTCGGCAAGAGACTCTGTGCGTCTACCCGATCTATTCCTCACATGATTTTGTACAGCTCTATAAGATCACCCTATCCTCCTGCGCTCCAAGGAAGAGAGTCCTCGTCCTCAACATCTCCGGATAGCTCAGGCACCTCGGGTCCTGGCAACATCTTCGTAAATCTTCTCTGTACCCTTTCCAGCTTGACAATATCTTTCCTATAATATGGTTCCCAAAATTTATACTTTTTAAAAGTGCACGGGCAGAATATAATGAAAAGGTAAATTCTAAACCATAATCCAAGGGGAGTCGATGGCCAGTGTGGACTCCGTGGGCCAAAGGGCCTGTTTCCACGCCAATAGACAATGGGTGCAGGAGTAGGCCATTCGGCCCTTCAAGCCAGCACCACCATTCAATGTGATCATGGCTGATCATCCCCAATCAGTACCCCGTTCCTGCCTTCTCCCCATATCGCCTGACTCTACTATTTTTAAGAGCCCTATCTAGCTCTCTCTTGAAAGCATCCAGAGAACCTGCTTCCACCGCCCTCTGAGGCAAAGAATTCCACAGACTCACCACTCTCTGTAAGAAAAAGTGTTTCCTCATCTCCGTTCTAAATGGCTTACTCCTTATTCTGAAACTATGGCCCCTGGTTCTGGACTCCCCCAACATCGGGAACATGTTTCCTGCCTCTAGCGTGTCCAAGCCCTTAACAATCTTATATGTTCCAAGCCATATCTCTAAAGTAAAGTTTAGAGCCCTATCTCTAAAGTTAACTCAACTAAAACTACATTTGTGAAACTCCGAGTGTGGGAGGTCCCCAAGGCATGTGGTCAGGTTTTTACCAACACAAGTTTTTGTTTAAAATCCTTAATTTGGAGACGACCTTAATCAGCGCATCAGACTTCACATCAGGTGCAACCCTTTGGAACCGTTAGATCTTTGTGGATTTTAAAGTAATTTTGGGAGTAGTGTATTCTTCGGGAAACGTTGACATACATGGACAGAAATGTGCAGCTTGTAAGTTGTTACAACGTGTCTTTATACCAGGGTATTGCAATGACACAGCTGAGACACGGCCGCAGCAAGTTGTGCATGGGCCCTTGTTTGTACAGTAACGACTTCTCACGATCTGCACCCACCCCTTACTAATTGGCTTAAACTGCTCAAACAGTTAATGAATAATGAGTTTTAAACAATCGGCCTTTCTTCTCAATCCTTGTTTTTCAGTTTTCCATCATGTGCTGGACATCACTTTCCCAAACAGAATGTAGTTTGGTTTAGAGATGCAGCGCAGAAGCAGGCCCTTCGGCCCACCGAGTCCGCGCCGACCAGCGACCCCCACACACTAGCACTATCCTACATAGTAGATGCAATTTACAATTTTTAACTAAAGCCAATTAATCTAGAAACTTGTACGTCTTTGGGGTGTGGGGGGAAACCAGAGCACCCAGAGAAAACCCACGCAGGTCACGGGGAGAATGTGCAATCGTACCGCACCCCGCAGTCAGGGATCGAACCCGGGTCTCTGGCGCTGTAAGGAAGCAACTCTACTGCTCCGCCACTGTGCTCCAAAAATTGTCCACATGTTCATCTGATTGCCACCCGGGGTGATCTATCTGACTTTGAAAGGAGGTTCTAAATCAATGTGACATGCACAAAGCTAATTCTAGATGCGTGATTAATGATAGTGTAATACCTGCTTTATAAATACCACACTGTAATGATAGTCCCACACAATACCACCTGTGGTGAACAATTGCAAACCTACATACACTGTCTTGTAGATGATGCCCTTTTCATTGTCGTGTACAAACACCGAATGTAGTCACACATCTACCTATTGTTAAGGAGCACAATGGGAACAGCCTTTTGCAGCCGTTCTCAGCTTGGTTCAGTCGACTCAAACCACACCCAAGTTCACCTTCGCGGAAAAGATCAATGAAAATAGCCAAAGATAGACACAAAAAGCTGGAGTGACTCAGCGGGTCAGGCAGCATCTCTGGAGAAAAGGAACAGGTGACATTTCGGGTCGAGGCACGTCTTCGCACTGCGAGCGAAGGGAAAAAGTAAACGAGAGATATAGACAGTGATATAGAGCAAATGAACAAAAGATGTGCAAAAAGGAACGATGATCAAGGAACGGTGGAGCCCACAATGGTCCATTGTTGGCTACAGGCTAGGTGATAACGAATTATGCAGACAGTGAAACTCAATGGGACGACAGTGTAACTAGTTAATAGCCAAATAGGTGGAATCTTTTGCTTTCAACATTTGTTTTTAAAAGTGACCAGTCAACTTGGAACAATAAGGAAGTGTGATGCTGAAGAATTGGAGCAAAATAACTCAGCAACGTACAAAATCTGTTCAATGAGGATTTTGGAAATTCTGAAGGTTTCAAATTGTTTTTATTATATTTATCATAGAAAAATAGTCTGGCAATCACTTGCAGCTTGAGGGTTGTGGTTAATAAGGACTGAAGATGTCCAATTCCATGTTGTTTTTTTTAAACCAATTTTTGCATTGGATTAAACATAGAAAGTAGGTGCAGGAGTAGTCCATTCGGCCCTTCTAGTCAACACTGCCATTCAATATGATCTTGGCTGATCATCCAGAATCAGTACTCTGTTCCTGCTTTTTCCCCATGTCCATTAATTCCATAATTCCATCTTGTAGAGTGTAGACTAGAAAATCAAGGCCCTTGCTTACTGGGGCCGTTACACACAGGGCGACAAAAAGTGCATATTAAATGGCTGCTCGGGAAGATAATGCTAAGTTCCCCCCTCCCCTCTCCTCCCCTTCAATTTCTATAAAGGTGTTAAGTCTTCACACCTTGCGTGCAAAATAAACCTTGGATGGAAGTCCTGGGACCATTGTTTTTCGATGAACCATTTCCTTCACCCGTGAATAATGTTCATCCTGAACCACAAATTGTGCAACAACAAAAAAAAAATCATAGAATCTAAGTTTTTCTGCAAAGTCTTAACTTGTTGCTCCCAGAATGTTCTTCCTGTCTCATCATTCCATGTGCATAAAATGAGTAGTTTGTTAATATGTATAATTTTGCATTGATTGCACTGCTATGTAAATATCAAGTAAGTATTGTAAACTGTTTCACTGCAAGAGAGATTGTGAGGGGTGGGGGGGGGAATTTAGGATTGCACTTTTTCATATAATTTTTGTATTGTAAAATAACATCTAATTTAACGGTTGAAATTTGAATAGAAATGAAAATAATGGAAGATTTCAACATGTGGGGAGAAAAAAAGACCCATACTTTACACTAAAAAAAACCTGTATGACATATGTAAATAAAGTAAGAAATTTCACTGAAATAAAAATTGTTCTCTTTGTGACACTCTTACAACCTACGAGAGCTGATACTATGAGATACTTGTTTCCTGTAAAAGGCTATGGGTAGGCTGAAGATCACAAAGCGCCCTAATAAATGCATGCTCACATACGTAAGTTCATAGTCTGTTGGAGCAGCATTAGGCCATTCGGCCTATCAAGTCTACTCCACCAATATGATCAGTCACGGCTGGTCTAATTTATCACCAAGTATTGTGTTGTTAAAAAAATGCATGGGTGATCCCCTATGTTTAGTTTAGCGATACAGCGAGGAAACAGGACCCTCGGCCCACCGAGTACATGCCGAACAGCGATCCCCGCACATTAACACTATCCCACACACATTAGGGACAATATACACTTATACCAAGCCAATTATCCTACAAACCTGTACGTCTTCGAAGTGTGGAAACCGAAGATCTTGGAGAAATCCCATGCAGGTCACGGGGAGAAGGTACAAACTCCGTACAGACAGCACCTGTGGTCAGGATCAAACCCAGGTCTCTGGCGCTGTAAGGCAGCAACTCTACCCCTGCCCCACCTCGCCGCCCTTTATGTTTATGGCAGAGAAGGCAGCCATTTCAAGAGTCAATAATGTTTAGTTTAGAGATACAGCATGGAAACAGGCCCACCAAGTCCACACTGACCATTGCTCACTCGTTCACACTAGTTCCATGTTATTGCTCTATCGCATCCACTCCTTACACACTCGGGGCAATTTGTTGAGTCCAATTATCCAACAAACCTGCAGGTCTTGGAGATGTGGGAGGAAACCGGAGCACCCGGCGGAAACGCATAGTCACAAGAGAGAGCGTGGAAACTCCACAAGGTCAGGGTCGAACCCGGGTCTCTGGCGCTGTGAGGCATCGGCTCTACCAGGTGTGGCACTGCTGCAGCTAATACAATATATATGAATCAGAACAATGGAATTCTTACTGCAACTTTTCAGCACATTGGGCACAATAACATCAGCAATAAAAATGGAATACAGTGGCTTGCAAAAGTGATTTTCCAATTTTAGTCCATATCCTCCAAACCAGTATCCATGTACCTTTCTTAAACATTTGTGGTTGTAACGTGCACAACAAGCACAAATGTCAAAGTAAACTAGACCATGGTCGTGCACAACACAACACAGTAACCACAGTGGTTTAGTTCACACTAGTTCTATGTTATTCCACTCTCGCCATCCATTCCCTACACACTGGAGAGAGCCCTGGAACAATACCATCAAAATATTACGAAAGATGCTGAGGATCAGCTGGGAGGACAAACGCACCAGCATCAGCGTTCTGGAGGAAGCCAAGATGACTAGCATCACCGCCACACTAATTCAGCACCAACGTCGATGGACTGGCCGTGTCATCCGCATGTCCAACACACGTCTCCCTAAACAGATCCTGTACTCTCAATTGAAGGAAGGTCGGCGGGCCAAAGAAACGCTTCAAGGACAACATCAAGAACAGTCTGAATAAATTCCACATCACATCGAGCCACTGGCAGAGATGCCAAGTGTCCCGGATTGCCGTATTTTGTCCCGGCGAGGTTCGGCACAGGCGCACCGCCGCGCCGGTGTTCCTCCCGTGGTTGAACGCCGGTGCCATGTGCACAGCGGCACTTTGCCGGGCCCTCCTGGAGTGTGCGCAGGAGAGCCGCGCCGCATCTGCACCAGTGCGCAGGCGCAAGACCTGAGTATGTTACGGAGAGAATGCATTTAACCCATGTTACGGCAGCACTCTGCACAGGCACATTGCACAGGACAGGCGCTCCTGGAGGAAATCCGTGCAGGAAGGAGCCGCACGTCACAAAATGCAGAGACAAAGCTTCAGCACCGTAAATAGAGAGAGAGAAGGCGGCTCGACGACTACCGACCACCGCCAGTCTCCACCGCCCACGTTGCACCAAGGTGTGTGGATCGCGGATCGGCCTCCACAGACATCTGCAGACCCACAAGTGGACGACCCCATGGAGAGGAGAGGACGGTCATGCTCGTTTCGAGTGACCGCCGATGATGGAGGGTAATTTGCGGAGCCCAATTAACCTACAAACCTGCAAGTCTTTGAAATGTGGGAGGAAACCGGAGCACCCGGCGGAAACACAGTCACAAGAGAGAGCGTGCAAACTCCACAAAGCTGAAGTCTGAAGAAGAGTCTCAACCCGAAACGTCACCCATTTCTCTCCAGAGATACTGCCTGTTCCATCGAGTTACTCCAACATTTTGTGTCTGCCTTTGATTTAAACCAGCATCTGCAGTTCTTTCCTACACATAGTTTAGTTTAGCGTAGAGATACAGGGCGGGAACAGGCCCTTCAGCCCACAGGGTCCACACCGAACATTGATCCTCGTACACTAGAGTTTACACACTCTGCTGTTATCACCTTGCTACAATCTGTTGCATCGTCCTGCCTCCACTTTAACTTCATACCAGCCAGCCTCACATACTCGTGAGAAGTTTGGCAGCCTAAACTGTGGGGGTTGGGCAAACTTTCAGCACTCATAAGACAGGAGTGAAAGAATAAATGTGTGAGCCAGGTGCTGGAGCTCTTGAGTGGTAATAGAAGCAAATAGAATCACACACAGTGTGGAAACAAGCCCTTTGTCCCAACTTGTCCACCCTGGTCAACATGTCCCTGCGATTGGTCCATATCCCTCCAAACCAGTCCCATCCATGTACCTTTTTTAAACATTTGGATAGTCCCAGCCTCAACTACCTCCTCTTGCAGTTCATTCCATACACCCACCACCCTTTGTGTGAAAAAGTTACCCCTCAGATTCCTATCAAATCTTTTCACCCTTCACCTTAAACCTATGTCCTCTGGTCCTCGATTCACCTACTCTAAGCAATTCCTCTGGTCCTCAATTCACCTACTCTGGGCAAGAGACACTGTGCATCTACCCGATCTATTCCTCTCATGATTTTATACACTTTTATTAGATCATCCTCATCCTATCCTCCTGAGGATCCTCATCCTCCTCCGCTCCACGGAATAGAGACCCAGCCTACTCAACCTCTCACTGTAGCTCACACCCTCTAGTCCTGGCGACATCCTCGTAAATCTTCTCTGTACCCTTTCCAGCTTGACAACATCCTACCTATAACACGGTGCCCAGAACTGAACACAATACTCTAAATGCGGCCTCGCCCACGTCTTGTACAACTGCAACATGACCTCCCAACTTCTGTGCTCAGTATCGGGACAGATGGGAATATTTCAAACAAAAAGCAAAAGTGTTGGTGGAACTCAGCGTGTCAGGTAGCTCCTACCTAAATGACTTAGTCAGACTGGTGGAGTGGAGAGGAGAGGAGATAGCTGGTAAGAAGAGGCGAAGTGAAGGCGTGGGGCAAGAGCTGGCAGGTGATAAATGGATCCAAGAAAGGAGGATTGCCTGTTTAAAGTTTAGGGTTACAATGTGGAAACAGGCCCTTCGGCCCATCGAGTCCACACCGGCCGGCGATCCCCGTAGCCCAGCACTGTCCGACACACTAGGGACAATTTACAATTTTTACCAAAACGAATTAATCAATTTTATAACTTTCATTAAGCACAAATTATGAATACACAGAGGTGCTCACATTACCCCTGATCATATTTCAGGAGAAGTCCTTGAGCACAGTTTGAAGTACAGATCATGGGTGCAACTTTATAGCTTGATGAAGTTGATACCACAGTGGCGCAGCGGGTAGAGCTGCTGTCTCGCTGCGCCGTCAGCTAAGCGACCCTCCGCCGGCCGCTGCTCAAGGCCTAGCCATCCTTTTGGGCGGGCCTCCCAGGGGCGGCTGCCCGAAGATGTCATGTTAGAGGACCAACGTGCATGTAGAACGAACCGATTATGCCCGAATAAAGTAACCCATTTGTTCACCACGTTTGGTGCCGCTTCAGGGTTAAACAATAGCCATTGCTTGCAGAGATTGCAGTTGTATATGAAACTCTGATTAAGCAGTTAACTAATTGCGTTTAAAGGGGTATTAAGAAACTATTTCCTTTGGTGGCGGTTGCTGGAACATTACCTTAAGGTCAAAAATGGATGATTTAAGCAGGAGAAGTGAAGACCTATTTGTGTGGGCATCACAGTGTCACAGCTGGTGGAGTTGCTGCCTCACAGTGCCAGAGATCCCAGTTCAATCTTGACCTCGGGCGCTGCCAGTACGGGGTTTGCACCTTCTTCCTGTGACCAGGTGGGTTTTCTCTGGGTGCCCCGGCTTCTTCCCACATCCCAAAGATATGCGGATTTGAAGGTTAATTGGCCTCTGTAAATTGCCCCTAGTGTGTATGGAGTGGATGTGAAAGGGGGATAACATAGGACTAATGTGAACGTGTTTAGTTTAGTTTCAAGATACAGCGCCGAAATAGGCCCTTCGGCCCACCGAGTCCGCACATTAACACTATCCCACACACACTAGGGACAATTTTACGTTCACGCCAAGCCAATTAACCTACAAACCTGTACTGGGAGGGAACCAAAGATCTCAGAGAAAACCCACACCCGTAGTTGGGATTGAACCCGGGTCTCTGGCGCTGTGAGGCAGCAGCTCCACCACTGTGCCGCCCATGACCGATGGTCGGCATGGACCCGGTGGGCTGATGGGCCCGTTTCTCTAAGCTACTTGCTCGCACAGGGATAATAGAACATTCAGAACTCACTTTCCTCAATAAGATTCTTGAGGCTTTTGCAAACTGGAAACTTGGATCAATAAGTGGGAGCAGGTAGACACGTTTGAAGGCGGCAGAAAAGTCACTGCGCATCCTACACCGACAATGTCAAGATTTGCAGTCAGGACACGTCATAAATGTGTGATGCTGCTGAACAGCAATTATCAGCTGGGCTATTTACACAAGGGATCAGAGACATGTCTCATTAAATACAGGGATGAGGCAGTAGCTCAGAGAATAGCTAATGTTCCGATTTTTAAACAAAAGGTCAAACCCAGGCCTGGGAATTCCAGGCCAGTTACTTTGACACGTATAAAGGGAGTCGATTATAAAGTCAATCTCTCGAGTACATTAAAAAAGATTAAAAGACTAACAGTTCAATGACAGACTTATTAACCAAAGCTCATTGATTTTTTTTTTTTGTTTATTCCATACCGCTGTCATCCACCAGAGTCCCTTCACTGGAGATCATTGAAAATGGCACAGTGGTTTAGTTGCTGCCTTGCAGCGCCAGAGACCCGGGCTACGGGTGCTTGTCTGTACGGAGTTTGTACGTTCTCCCTGTGACACGCGTGGATTTTCTCCGGGATCTTCAGTTTCCAGCCACACTCCAAAGGCATTCAGGTTTGTAGGTTAGTAACAATGTTTGTAGGTCAGTAACAATCAGTACGGGAGCACCTCAAAGCTGCGTGATCAGCCCCCTGCTGTACTCACTCTATACCCATGACTGCGTAACCGGTCATAGTGCGAACTCCATCATCAAGTTCGCCGATGACACCACTGTGGTTGGACGAATGACAGATGGGGACGAGTCGGAGTATAGAGGTGAGATCGACCGACTGACCAAATGGTGCCAGCACAACAACCTGGCTCTCAACATCAGCAGGACCAAGGACCTGATTGTGGACTGTAGTAGGGGAAGGATGAGGACCCACAATCCTGTTCATATCAACAGGAGAGGGTAAATAACTTCAAATTCCTGGGCGTGCATATATCAGAAGATCTTTCCTGGACCCAGCACACAGATGCAATGGTGCAAGGGGAAGGGATTCAAATTTTTAGGGCTCTGGAACCATTTCTGGGGAAGGTGGGACCAGTACAAACAGGGCGGTCTGCATCTGGGCTAGAATGGAACCAATGTCCTGGGGGGAGTGTTTGCTAGTGCTGTCGGGGAGGATTTAAACTAATGTGGCAGGGGGATGGGTACAAGAGCAGAGAGGCAGTTGGGTGTAAAACGAGGGTAGAAGCAATAGGGAGCAAGGTCAAACGTAAAAGTGGCAGGCAGACAAAACCAGGGCAAAAATCAAAAAGGGCCACTTTTCAACATAATTGTATAAGGGGTAAGAGTGTTGTAAAAACAAGCCTGAAGGCTTTGTGTCTCAATGCAAGGAGTATTCGTAATAAGGTGGATGAGTTGAACGTGCAGATAGCTATTAATGATTATGATATAGTTGGGATCACGGAGACATGGCTCCAGGGTGACCAAGGCTGGGAGCTGAACATCCAGGGATATTCAATATTCAGGAGGGATAGAGAGAAAGGAAAAGGAGGTGGGGTAGCGTTGCTGGTTAGAGAGGAGATTAACAATGGAAAGGAAGGACATTAGCTTGGAGGATGTGGAATCGGTATGGGTAGAGCTGCGAAACACTAAGGGGCAGAAAACTCTGGTGGGTGTTGTGTACAGGCCACCTAACAGTAGTAGTGAAATTGGGGATGGTATCAAACAGGAAATTAGTAATGTGTGCGACAAAGGCAAAACAGTTATAATGGGTGACTTCAATCTACATATCGATTGGGTGAATCAAATTGGCTGGGGTGCAGAGGAAAAGCATTTTTTTGGAATGTATGCGGGATAGTTATCTAAATCAACATGTAGAAGAACCAACGAGAGAGCAGGCTATTCTAGACTGGGTACTGAGTAATGAGGAAGCGTTAGTTAGCAGTCTTGCTGTACGTGCCCCCTTGGGCAAGAGTGACCATAATATGGTTGAGTTCTTCATTAGGATGGAGAGTGACATTGTTAATTCGGAAGCAATGGTTCTGAACTTAAAGAAAGGTAACTTTGAGGGTATGAGACGTGAATTGGCCAAGATTGACTGGCAATTAATTCGAAAAGGGTTGACGGTGGATACGCAATGGAAGACATTTAGAGACTGCATGGATGAACTACAAAAATTGTTCATCCCAGTTTGGCAAAAGAATAAATCAGGGAAGGTAGTGCATCCGTGGATAACAAGGGAAATCAGGGATAGTATCAAAGCAAAGGATGATGCGTACAAAGTAGCCAGAAAAAGCAGCATACCAGAGGACTGGGAGAAATTCAGAGACCAGCAGAGAAGGACAAAGGGCTTAATTAGGAAAGGAAAAATAGATTATGAAAGAAAACTGCAGGGAACATAAAAACTGACTGCAAAAGTTTTTATCGATATGTGAAGAGAAAGAAATTAGTTAAAACAAATGTAGGTCCCTTGCAGTCAGAAACAGGTGAGTTGATCATGGGGAACAAGGATATGGCGGACCAATTGAATAACTACTTTGGTTCCGTCTTCACAAAGGAGGACAAATAATCTGCCGGAAATAGCAGGGGACCGCGGGTCAAAGGAGGAATTGAGTGAAATCCAGGTTAGTCGGGAAGTGGTGTTGGGTAAATTGAATGGATTAAAGGCCGATAAATCCCCAGGGCCAGATAGGCTGCATCCCAGAGTACTTAAGGAAGTAGCTCAGGAAATAGTGGATGCATTAGTGATAATCTTTCAAAACTCTTTAGATTCTGGAGTAGTTCCTGAGGATTGGCGGGTAGCAAACGTAACCCCTCTTTTTAAGAAGGGGGGAGGGAGAAAACGGGGAATTACAGATCAGTTAGTCTAACATCGGTAGTGGGTAAACTGCTAGAGTCAGTTATTAAAGATGGGATAGCAGCACATTTGGAAAGTGGTGAAATCATTGGACAAAGTCAGCATGGATTTATAACCATATAACATATAACCATATAACAATTACAGCACGGAAACAGGCCCTCTCGGCCCTTCCAGTCCGTGCCGACCATTTGTTTTCCCCTAGTCCCATCTACCTGCACTCAGACAATACACCTCCATTCCCTTCACGTCCATATACCTATCCACTTTACTTTTAAATGTTAAAATCGATCCTGCCTCCACCACTTCTGCTGGAAGCTCATTCCACACAGCCACCACCCTCTGAGTAAAGAAGTTCCCCCTAACGTTACCCCTAAAAACTCAGTCCCTTAATTCTCATGTCATGGCCTCTTGTTTGAATCTTCCCTAACCTCAATGGGAAAAACTTATCCACGTCAACTCTGTCTATCCCTTTCATCATTTTAAAGACCTCAATCAAGTCCCCCCTTAACCTTCTGCGCTCCAAAGAATAAAGACCTAACTTGTTCAACCTTTCTCTGTAACATAGTTGCTGCAATCCTGGCAACATTCTAGTAAATCACCTCTGTACTCTCTCTATTTTGTTGACATCCTTCCTATAATTAGGCGACCGAAATTATACACCATACTCCAGAATTGGTCTTACCAATGCCTTGTACAATTTTAACATTACTTCCCTACTCCTATATCCAATGCTCTGATTTATAAAGGCCAGCACACCAAAGGCTTTCTTTACCACCCTATCTACATGCAATTCCACCTTCAGGGAACTATGCACAGTTATTTCTAGATCCCTCTGTTCCACAGCATTCCTCAATTCCCTACCATTTACCATGTACATCCTATTTTGATTTGTCCTGCCAAGATGTAGCACTTCACACTTAACAGCATTAAACTCCATCTGCCATCTTTCAGCCCACTTTTCCAAATGGCCCAAATCCCTCTGTAGACTTTGAAAATCTACTTCATTATCCACAACACCACCTATCTTAGTATCATCTGCATACTTACTTATCCAATTTTCCACCCCATCATCCAGATCATTGATGTACATGACAAACAACAGTGGACCCAACACAGATCCCTGAGGCACCCCACTGGTCACCGGCTTCCAACCTGACAAACAGCCATCCACCATTACTCTCTGACATCTCCCATTCAGCCACTGTTGAATCCATCTTGCTACTCCGCCATTAACACCCAAAGATTGAACCTTCTTAACCAACCTTTCACGGGGAACCTTGTCAAAGGCCTTACTGAAATCCATATAGACAACATCCACTGCTTTACTCTCATCAATTTCCCTAGTTACCGCTTCAAAAAATTCAAGAAGGTTTGTCAAACATGACCTTCCAGGCACAAATCCTGATCCTGATCAGACCCTGTTTATCCAGATGCTTATATATATTATCTCTAAGTATCCTTTCCATTAATTTGCCCACCACTGACGTCAAACTAATAGGTCTATAATTGCTAGGTTTATTCTTTGAACCCTTTTTAAACAATGGAACAACATGCGCAGTACGCCAATCCTCCGGCACTATTCCCGTTTCTAATGACATTTGAAATAGTTCTGTCATAGCTCCTGCTATTTCTACACTAACTTCCCTCAATGTCCTAGGGAATATCCTGTCAGGACCTGGAGACTTATCCACCTTTATATTTTTCAAAAGTGTCAGTACTTCCTCCTCTTTGAATCTCATAGTTTCTATAGCTACTCTACTTTTTCCCCTTAACTCACAGAGTTCAATATCCTCTTCCTTGGTGAATACCGAAGAAAAGAAATTGTTCAATATCTCCCCCATCTCTTTTGGCTCTGCAGATAGCTGTCCATTCTGGTTCTCTAATGGTCCAATTTTATCCCTCGTTATCCTTTTGCTATTAATATAGCTGTAGAAACCCTTTGGATTTACATTTTGTACAAAACATGAGCTGACAAAAGGACTAGATCCGTTCATGAAAGGACTAGATCCATTTATGAAAGGTAAATCATGTCTGACGAATCTTGTGGAATTTTTCGAGGAAGTAACTAGTAGCGTGGATAAGGGAGAACCAGTAGATGTGGTGTACCTGGACTTCCATAAGGCTTTCGACAAGGTCCCACATAAGAGATTAGTATACAAACTTAAAGCATACGGCATTGGAGGTTCAGTATTGATGTGGATAGAGAACTGGCTGGCAAACAGGAAGCAAAGAATAGGAGTAAACGGGTCCTTTTCACAATGGCAGGCAGTGACTAGTGGGGTACCGCAAGTGTCCGTGCTGGGACCCCAGTTATTTACAATGTACATTAATGATCTGGATGAGGGAATTGAAGGCAATATCTCCAAGTTTGCGGATAACACGAAGCTAGGGGGCAATGTTAGCTGTGAGGAGGATGCTAGGAGACTGCAAGGTGACTTGGATAGGCTGGTTGAGTGGGCAAATGTTTGGCAGATGCAGTATAATGTGGATAAATGTGAGGTTATCCACTTTGGTGGGAAAAATAGGAAAACAGACTATTATCTAAATGGTGGCCGATTAGGAAAAGGGGAGATGCAGCGCGACCTGGGTGTCATGGTACACCAGTCATTGAAAGTAGGCATGCAGGTGCAGCAGGCAGTGAAAAAAGCGAATGGTATGTTAGCTTTCATAGCAAAAGGATTTGAGTATAGGAGCAGGGAGGTTCTACTGCAGTTGTACAGGGTCTTGGTGAGACCACACCTGGGGTATTGCGTACAGTTCTGGTCTCCAAATCTGAGGAAGGACATTATTGCCATAGAGGGAGTGCAGAGAAAGTTCACCAGACTGATTCCTGGGATGTCAGGACTGTCTTATGAAGAAAGACTGGATAGACTCGGTTTATACTCTCTAGAATATAGGAGATTGAGAGGGGATCTTATAGAAACTTACAAATTCTTAAGGGGTTGGACAGGCTAGATGCAGGAAGATTGTTCCCGATGTTGGGGAGATCCAGGACAAGGGATCACAGCTTAAGGATAAGGGTGAAATCCTTTAGGACCGAGATGAGAAGGACTTTTTTCACACAGAGAGTGGTGGGTCTCAGAAACTCTCTGCCACAGAGGGTAGTGGAGGCCAGTTCATTGGCTATATTTAAGAGGGAGTTAGATGTGGCCCTTGTGGCTAAAGGGATCAGGGGGTATGGAGAGAAGACAGGTACGGGATACTGAGTTGGATGATCAGCCATGATCATATTGAATGGCGGTGCAGGCTCGAAGGGCCGAATGGCCTACTCCTGCACCTAATTTCTATGTTTCTATGTTTCTAATTGTAAAGAAGGCACATCAGCAACTCTACTTCCTGAGAAGATTACGGCGATTCGGCACGGCGAAGAGGATTCTCCTCAACGTCTACAGGCGCACGGTAGAGAGCATTCTGACCGGTTGCATCGTGGCCTGGTTCGGCAACTTGAATGCCCAGGAGCGACAAAGACTGCAGAAAGTTGTGACCACTGCCCAGTCCATCATCGGCTTTGACCTCCCCGCCGTCTAAGGGGTCTAGCGTAGTCGCTGCCTCAAAAAGGCAGCCAAAATCATCAAGGACCCACACCATCCTGGCCACACACTTATCTCACCACTGCCATCAGAAAGAAGGTACAGGAGCCTGAAGACGGTAATGTCCACGTTCAGGAACATAGGCAATAGGTGCAGGAGCAGGCCATTCGCCCCTTCGAGCCTGCACCGCCATTCAATGTGATCATGGCTGATCATCCAACTCAGTATCCTGTACCTGCCTTCTCTCCATACCCCCAGATCCCTTTAGCCACAATGGCCACATCTAACTCCCTCTTAAATAGCCAATGAACTGGCCTCAACTACCTTGTGTGGCAGAGAATTCCACAGATTCACCACTCTCTGTGTGAAAAATGATCTTCTCATCTCGGTCCTAAAAGACTTCCCCCTTATCCTTAAACTGTGACCCCTTGTCCTGGACTTCCCCAACATCAGGAACAATCTTCCTGCATCTAGCCTGTCCAACCCCTTAAGAATTTTGTAAGTCTCTATATGATCCCCCCTCAATCTTCTAAATTCCAGCGAGTACAAGCCAAGTCTATCCAGTCTTTCTTCATATGGAAGTTGTGCCATCCCAGGAATCAGTCTGGTGAACCTTCTCTGTACTCCCTCTATGGCAAGAATGTCTTTCCTCAGATTAGGAGACCAAAACTGTACATAATACTCCAGCTGTGGCCTCACCAAGACCCTGTACAACTACAGTAGAACCTCCCTGCTCTTGTACTCAAATCCTTTTGCTATGAATGCCAACATACCATTCACTTTCTTCACAGCCTGCTGCACCTGCATGCCTACTTTCAATGACTGGTGTACCATGACACCCAGGTCTCGTTGCATCTCCCCTTTTCCTAATCGGCCACCATTCTACTATATTCACAATAGTCTACTTTCCTGTTTTTGCCACCAATGTGGATAACCTCACATTTATCTATATTATACTGCATCTGCCATGCATTTGCCCACTCACCCAGTCTATCCAAGTCATCCTGCAGCATCCTAGCATCCTCCTCACAGCTAACACTGCCCCCCAGCTTCGTGTCATCCGGAAACCTGGAGATATTGCATTCAATTCCCTCATCCAGATCATTAATATATATTGTAAATTGCTGGGGTCCCAGCACTGAGCCTTGCGGTACCCCACTAGTCACTGCCTGCCATTCTGAAAAGGACCCGTTTACTCCTACTCTTTGCTTCCTGTCTGCCAGCCAGTTCTCTATCCACATCAATACTGAACCCACAATACCATGTGCTTTAAGTTTGTATACTAATCTCTTATGTGGGACCTTGTCGAAAGCCTTCTGAAAGTCCAGATATAACACATCCACATGTTCTCCCTTATCCACTCTACTAGTTAATCCTCGAAAAGTTCTATAAGATTCGTCAGACATGATTTACCTTTCATAAATCCATGCTGACTTTGTCCAATGATTTCACCACTTTCCAAATGTGCTGCTATCCCATCTTTAATAACTAGCATTTTCCCCACTACCGATGTTAGACTAACTGGTCTGTAATTCCCCGTTTTCTCTCTCCCTCACTTTTTAAAAAGTGGGGTTACATTAGCTACCCTCCAATCCTCAGGAACTACTCCAGAATCTAAAGAGTTTTGAAAAATTATCACTAATGCATCCACTATTTTTGGGGCTACTTTCGTAAGTACTCTGGGATGCAGCCTATCTGGCCCTGGGGAATTACCGGCCTTTAATCCATTCAATTTACCTAACACCACTTCCCGGTTAACCTGGATATCACTCAGTTCCTCCATTTGACCCGCGGTCCCCTGCTATTTCCGGCAGATTATTTATGTCTTCCTTAGTGAAGACAGAACCAAAGTAGTTATTCAATTGGTCTGCCATGTCCTTGTTCCCCATGATCAATTCTCCCGTTTCTGACTGCAAGGGACCTACATTTGTTTTAACTAACCTTTTTCTCTTCACATTTCTATAAAAACGTTTGCAGTTTTTATGTTCCCTGCCAATTTACTTTCATAATTTATTTTCCCTTTCCTAATTAAGCCCTTTGTCCTCCTCTGCTGGACTCTGAATTTCTCACAGTCCTCTGGTAGGCTGCTCTTTCTGGCTAATTTGTATGCTTCATCTTTTGTTTTGATACTATCCCTGATTTCCATTGTTATCCACGGATGCACTACCTTCCCTGATTTATTCTTTTGCCAAACTGGGATGAACAATTGTTGTAGTTCATCCATGCAGTCTTTAAATGCCTTCCATTGCATAACCACCGTCAACCCTTTAATAATCACTTGCCAGTCTATCTTGGCCAATTCACGTCTCATACTCTCAAAGTTACCTTTCCTTGTTTCTGAATTAACAATGTCACTCTCCATCCTAATGAAGAACTCAACCATATTATGGTCACTCTTGCCCAAGGCGCCACGCACAACAAGACTGCTAACTAACCCTTCCTCATTACTCAATACCCAGTCTAGAATAGCCTGCTCTCTCGTTGGTTCCTCTACATGTTGGTTTAGAAAACTATCCCGAATACATTCCAAGAAATCCTCTTCCTCAGCAACCCTGCCAATTTGATTCATCCAATCGCATGTAGATAGGGTGGTAAAGAAAGCCTTTGGTGTGCTGCCCTTTATAAATCAGAGCATTGAATATAGGAGTAGGGAAGTAATGTTAAAATTGTACAAGGCATTGGTAAGACCAATTCTGGAGTATGGTGTACAATTTTGGTCGCCTAGTTATAGGAAGGATGTCAACAAAATAGAGAGAGTACAGAGGAGATTTACTAGAATGTTGCCAGGGTTCCAGCAACTATGTTACAGAGAAAGGTTGAACAAGTTAGGTCTTTATTCTTTGGAGCGCAGAAGGTTAAGGGGGGACTTGATTGAGGTCTTTAAAATGATGAAAGGGATAGACAGAGTTGACGTGGATACGTTTTTCCCATTGAGGGTAGGGAAGATTCAAACAAGAGGGCATGACATGAGAATTAAGGGACAGAGGTTTCGGGGTAACGTGAGGGGGAACTTCTTTACTCAGAGGGTGGTGGCTGTGTGGAATGAGCTTCCAGCAGAAGTGGTGGAGGCAGGATCGATTTTAACATTTAAGAGTAAAGTGGATAGGTATATGGACGGGAAGGGAATGGAGGGGTATGGTCTGAGTGCAGGTAGATGGGACTAGGGGAAAATAAATGGCCGGCACGGACTGGAAGGGCCGAGAGGGCCTGTTTCCGTGCTGTAATTGTTATATGGTTATATGGTTATATGGTTATATGTAGATTGAAGTCACCCATTATAACAGTTTTACCTTTGTTGCATGCATTTCTAATTTCATGTTTGATGCCATCCCCAACTACTACTATTAGGTGGCCTGGACACAACTCCCACTAGCGTTTTCTGCCCCTTAGTGTTTCGCAGCTCCACCCATATCGATTCCACATCCTCCAAGCTGATGTCATTCCTTTCTATTGCGTTAATCTCCTCTCTAACCAGCAACACTACTCCACCTCCTTTTCCTTTCTGTCTATCCCTCCTGAATATTGAATATCCCTGGATGTTCAGCTCCCAGCCTTGGTCACCCTGGAGCCATACCGACCCTTGCGGAACTCCGCTAGTCACTGGCAGCCAACCAGAAAAAGCCCCCTTTATTGCCACTTTGTCCTCTGCCATCCAGCCAACCTGCTATCCATGCCAGTATCTGCCCTTTGATACCGTGGGCTCTCCTCTTCTTTAGCAGCCTCACGTGTGGCACCTTATCAAAGGCTTTCTGAAAATAACATCCACTGACTCTCCTTCGTCTCCCTTGCTATTTACTTCCTGAAAGATTTTCAACAGATTTGTCACGCAGGATCTTCCTTTCACAAAACCATGCTGACTTCAATCTATGTGGAAACATCCTCTCCACATCCACTCTATCCAGGCCTTCCACTATTCGGTGTGTTTCAATGAGGTTCCCCCTCATCCTTCTAAACTCCAGCGAGTACAGGCCCAGCGGTGTCAAACGCTCATCATAGGTTAACCCGAACAAAGTCTGAAGTCTGTAGAAGGATCTCGACTCGAAACGTCACCCATTCCTTCTCTCCAGAGATGCTGCCTGTCCTGCTGAGTTACTCCAGCATTTTGTGTCTATCTTTGGTTTAAACCAGCATCTGCAGTTCCTTCCCTCACATTAACTCGTAGGGCAAACTGAATCAAGAGATATGGGGAAAAAGCAGAAACGGGCTACTGATTTTGGATGATCAGCCATGATCATATTGAATAACGGTTCTGGCTCAAAGGGCCGAATGGCCCACTCCTGCACCTATTTTCTATGTTTCTGTGTTTCTATGTTTCTAACCCAATCTTTTCTGTGATTATTCTTGGAAACCTCCTCTGCCCCTCTCAGTTCACTTCAGTAAATTGTCACGTGCACCAAGGTACAGAGCAAAGCTTTTGTCGCATGCTAACCAGTCAGTGGAAAAACCTTACATGATTGCAATTGAGCCGTCCACAGGCTTAAGGTGAGAAGGGAGAGATTCAAGAGGGAACCTCAGGAACACCTTTTTCAATCATCGGGTATTAGAGGAAGCTCTTGAAGCAGATACAATTACGGCCTTCAAAAGGCATTCAGTTTAGAGATACAGCACGGAAACAGGCCCTTCAGCCCACCGAGTCCTAACCGACCTGCCGTCCCCACACTTCCCCAAGTATTGTCTACCAATGGACGGCATGGTGACACAGCGGTAGAGTTGCTGACTCTACCAGAGACCCAGGTTCCATCCTGACTACGGGTGCTGTCTGTACGGAGTTTGACCGCTCTCCCCATGAGCTGCGTGAGTTTTCTCCAAGATCTTCGGTTTCATAGAAACATAGAAATTAGGTGCGGGAGCAGGCCATTCGGCCCTTCGAGCCTGCACCGCCATTCAATATGATGATGGCTGATCATCCAACTCCTTCCACAATTAAAAGACGTACAGGTTTGTAGGTTAATTGGCTTTGTATAAATGTGAAATTATCCCACGTGTGCGAAGGATACTGTTGATGTGTGAGGATCGTTGGTCGGCGCTGACCCGGAGGGCCGAAGGGACTATTTTTGTGATATATCTTTAAACTAAACTAAATTAAACATTAATATGCGGAAAAATCTGCTAAAGGGCTTCATAGAATATTAATCAGATGAAGGTGGAGAATAAAAGCTTATTCACAGGTAAACCTCATTTCATCAAGGTGTTTTGAGAAAACGTTAGAAAATGTTGGATCCTAACGATCTCTCCACAGAAAATGAGACATAAAAAGCGGGAGTAACTCAGCGGGACAAGCAGCATCTCTGGAGAGAAGGAATGGGTGACGTTTCGTAAATATACTTACCCCACCAAGTCTAATTCAGTAAAAAACACTGACTCAAACACTGGACCGATTATTCTTTATTATTTTAGAATGAACACAAATTCCCCTATACGATACCTAAACCACCGCGGGTTCGATCCTTGTCTCTGCCTTACCAAGCCCTTCAGCCTCTTGCAAGCAGACACACTCCGAAAGGTCATGCAGTCCCAAGCGCTCTTCCAGAAGATTCTTGGGGGGCCGAATTACATAGGGGTTACATCAATACATTATTGACAGTTCCCCAAACCAATTACAGAGTCTTCTGTACAATGTTTCTCTCAGGAACTTCTGAAAGGAAGCTAACCAACGGAGTAATGCAACATTTACCCTGGAGCTCAAAGCAATTCTTCCAAGGCTTAACATTTTGACCAATCATCAAATGGCGGGGTGACTGTCTCCCAACATTATTTACACTATTTACAGTCCCCTTTCCAGCGATCCAATCAATGCGATGCATTTAAGTTTCTTTTGCAGAGTTGTTCTACATTTTATCAATTAGGAGGAACTTAGATGGCTCCTTCACCATCCTGCACATCAATCGAGGCCCAGACTGGCTGGCGCCATCCACAGCCTGCAAATTTACACTGACAAAGGTTAAGCAATTCTGCCCAATGCTGGGATCCTCCATTTTATGGTGTCTTTAATTTGGTCAATATTAACAGTTTCAGGTCAAGATCCTTCTCCATTGAAAGAAATGGATTAATGGGCGGGATGCTATTTTTCATTCCAAGATCCACATTCTGGTTAGAAAATAGAACCGCACAGTACAAGAACAGGCCCTTCGGCCCACAATGCCTGTGCCCAACATGATGCCAAGACCATTGCGTATCTACCTGCACATACCCGCTCCCTCCAGATCCACATGCCTATCCAATGGAGTTGAGCTCAGTTCAGTTTATGGTCACATGCACCGAGGTACAGTGAAAAGCTTTCTTTGCATACTAACCAGTCGACGGAAAGACAATACAAGATTACAATAGAGTCATCCACAGTGTATATAGATACATGATAAAGGGAACAATGTGATTAACGTTTGGTGCAAGGTAAAGCCAGCAAGGTCTGGTAGCTCTGGACTGCTCTCTGGTTGTGGGTAGGATGGTTCAGTTGCCTGATAACAGCCGGGAAGAAACTGTCCCTGAATCTGGAGGTGTAGGTTTGCCTGATGGGAGAGGGGAGAAGAGGGAGTGGCCAGGGTGCGACTCGTCCTGGAATATGCTGCTGGCCTTGCCGAGGCAGCGTGAGGTGTAGACGCAATCAATAGAAGGGAGGTTTAGGAAGGAACTGCAGATGTCGCTTTGAACCGAAGAAAGACGGGAGGTTGTTCCGTGTGAATGCAAAATAAATTGAATGCACGGTGAATAAAGAACAAAGCAAATCACATTTGTTTAAATTTTATTATGGATAATAAAAATCACTCATAACAATCAAAACAAAATTCATACATTGCTTCCTAAGAACAAGGACTTGTTGGCATAACAAGAACACTACTTGGACAAAATGGTGTTACATGGTGATGGGGGGGAGGGGTGGGGGGGGGGGAGGGGGGGGCGGGGGTTGGGGGGGAGAGAGGGGAGACGTGACATTGTACACCACATAACTGAACACCTAGATTCCAAATCAGAACACCGGCATTGAGAGAAAATAAAGCTGCTGAAAATGCTGCAGGAAAAGGAATGGTTGACGTGGGCTAACTCGTGAGGTTAAACCTTTCCGCTCCCCACCCTAGTGCGGTGGTTGTCGCGAACAGCCGGCAAGGGGGGGGGAGCTCGGTGATCAACGCTGACCCGTTTGATATCGTCCAACGCGATCACACTCGGAAAAAAATCAGCCTGGTTTTAGAAAGACTCTGTACAGAAACAACAAGAACTCTTTATAAAATATGCTTGATAACAATTCATAAACTGGTACAATGCTGAACAGCCTGGGACCTGACTGGACAAGCTTTTGAAGGGCGAGCTCACAGCAGGCATTGCTTATAAGGGTTAACAGCCCAATATTACCCCCCACCCCCCACCCGCCTTTCTCATTCTGTAATATTTTAGCAACACAAGGCTCAATTTGGTATTAATCAATGAGTTCATTTTTTATTAATCGCCCCTATCTACTGACTGCGTTTTTGTTTAGTTTAGAGATGCAGCCCGAACACAGGCCCTTCAGCCCGCTGTTTCCACGCCGACCCACGACCTCTCCCACACTAGATCATTCATATACACTAGGGACAATTTACAGAAGCCAATTAACCTGCACGGCCTGACCTGCAATGTTGCCCATCCACGTCCTCCTGAGAGGTGAACCAGAGCGGTAGATCGGGGTACAAACCAGCGCCTGACACATCACTACTACGCACATCCTCCAGAGATTCTGCCTAAGCCGCTGAGTTACTCCGGCAATTTGTGTTCTATGCAAGATTCCAACATCTGCAGTTCCTTGCATTGCCAATCTTCCTCCATTCAACCCTGAGCATCCAAATTATTTTCATTCTTTCCGCATTTCACCGTCAGATGGTGGGAACCACAACCAACAATCATGATTAGGGAAAATTAGGCCGGTGCTTCAATATGTAGGCACATGTTTCTTGGGACCAGGGGCTAGTTGGACACGTGGAACCACAGCGCACTTGGTCATTTTCTTGGCGCTCAACTACACGTTGGACATCTGGAAAAACATCAAGGTCAGCAAGGTGGCGCAGCTTTAGAGTCGCTGCCTCACCCTGGAGACCCTGGTTTGATCCTGACTGTGGCTGCTGTCTTTACCGAGTTTGTACGTTCTCCCCGTGACCTGTCTAGTTTCCTCCGAGATCTGCGGTTTCCTCCCATAGAAACATAGAAATTAGGTGCAGGAGTAGGCCATTCGGCCCTTCGAGCCTGCACCGCCATTCAATATGATCATGGCTGATCATCCAACTCAGTATCCTGTGCCTGCCTTCTCTCCATACCCCCTGATCCCTTCAGCCACAAGGGCCACATCCAGCCCCCTCTTAAATATGGCCAACGAACTGGCCTCAACTACCTTCTGTGGCAGAGAATTCCACAGATTCACCACTCTCTGTGTGAAAAATGTTTTTCTCATCTCGGTCCTAAAATACTTCCCCCTTATCCTTAAACTGTGACCCCTTGTCCTGGACTTCCCCAACAATCTTCCTGCATCTAGCCTGTCCAACCCCTTAAGAATTTTGTAAGTCTCTATAAGATGCCCCCTCAATCTCCTAAATTCCAGCGAGTACAAGCCGAGTCTATCCAGTCTTTCTTCATATGGAAGTCCTGCCATCCCAGTCTGATGAACCTTCTCTGTGCTCCCTCTATGCTTCATTGTAACTACAAACCTTCTTTCGAGTGTGGGGGGAAACTGGAGCACCCGGGGAAAACCCACGCAGTCACAGAGAGAAAGTACAAACCCCTTACAGACAGAACCAACAGTCAGGATCGAACCCAGGTCATTGCCATTATAAGGCAGCAACTCTACCGCTGCACCACTCTGCCGCGTTCAACCCATCAGATGTATCCCAATTCTCAGAACAATCCCATTTCCCTCTAATGTATTCTTTCTCATACACCCCAAAACTCCCTTATTCGATTCTCCTCCCACCCACCAGGGGATAGACACAAAAAAGCTGGAGTAACTCAGCGGGAAAGGCAGCATCTCTGGAGAGAAGGAATGGGTGACGTTTCGGGTCGAGACCCTTCTTCAGGCTGGTTAGGGATAAGGAAAATGAGAGATAAAGAACAATGCATGAAAGATAAGTAAAAAAGTAATGCTGATAAAGGGGACCGGCCATTGTTGGCTGTTTGTTGGGTGAAAACGAGAAGCTGGTGCGACTTGGGTGTGGCAGGGATCGAGAGAGGGGGAATGCCGGGGTTAGAGAAGTTAGAGACATCAATATTCCCAGGGGAAATGTTTACAGTGAGCAGAATCAGTCTTTGCAAACTGTGCACACTCTGGAAATTTGAAACAAGCACAGAAAACATGAGTGATGTTCGGTGGGTAAGGCAGCATCTGCGGTTAATGTTTCTGTTCAAGAGTCCTGGACCTGAAACGTTGGCCATTTCTCTTCCCACAGATGCTGTCCGACATGCTGAGTTCTCCTACACCTGTCTGCGTTTATCTTCCTTTGGGATGCTGCATTTCCAGACTGAAGACGTGGATGGGAGTCAGGAAGGATTCCCAAGTGTGCACCAGTCCCTGTTCAAGGTCACTAATGTTTGAAAGACTGCCTTGGAACAAACAAAAAACGCAATTTCCCACCGAATTTCGAGTGGTTGCGAGAACTAACTGTTAACTCTTAAAGATGGAAATAAATGACAACTGGTAAAAATAAATGCACTGAGCTCCCATTGAATGCAATAGTCCCTTAAATCCAGACTCGATAAGGCGTTAGATCCATTTTCTATTCTTTACAACTATTTATAATAAATGTATCAGTGAAATCCGACCTTGAACAGTACAATATGGGCACAGAAGCTTATTAAACTGGATCTTGGTAATGAATTGTCTTTGAAACCTGTTTCAAAGAAACCGAGGGCACAGCTGCTGCTTGACGATGGAAACTTGGAACCTGGCTTTAAGGAGACGATCTTGTTGCCGAGGGAGGTCCCCATATCACGGCAACGTTCCGCCTTGATTACTGTATCCCAGCAACGTGCTTCCATGACCCCCGTATCCCAGCAACGTGCTTCCATGACCCCCGTATCCCGGCAACATGCCTCCATGACCCCCGTATCCCGGCAACATCCCTCCATGACCCCTGTATCCTGGCAACGTGGATCCATGACCCCCGTATCCCGGCAACGTGGATCCATGACCCCCGTATCCCGGCAACGTGCTTCCTTGACCCATGTATTTCAGCAACATGCATCCATGACCCCTGTATCCCGGCAACGTGCATCCATGACCTCCGTATCCCGGCAACGTGCATCCATGACCCCCGTATACCAGCAACGTGCTTCCATGACCTCCGTATCCCGGCAACGTGCTTCCATGACCCCTGTATCCTGGCAACGTGGATCCATGACCCCCGTATCCCAGCAACGTGCTTCCTTGACCCATGTATTTCGGCAACATGCATCCATGACCCACCCGTATCCCGGCAACGTTCCGCATTGGTTGCTAAGGGAGGACCCCTTTACCTTAGCAACATGTCGCCATGTTCCCCGTATCCCACTAACTTGCCGCCATGAACCCCTATCCTAGCGACCTGTAAGCCTGACCTCCGTATCCTAGCAACGTGCCTCCGTGACCCCAGTATCTGCGCATCGTGCTGTCATGAACCCCGTTTCCCACCAAAGTGCCGCCATATTTGTGAAGGGAGGTCCCCCTCGTATATACCCAGCAATGTGCATCACAAAATGGCTTCCCCACCCCCCTCCCCTCCACCCCCCCAAGTTATACGTGTCGGTAAATGACTTCCCCAGCCAATGTACACAGTTAATTGGCTTCTCCTGCTGCGATGTGATGTCCGTTTTTCCTTCCCCCGTCCCCCCTTTCCCCCCTTTCCCCCCCCGACCGTTGCTTAGTCCTGGTGATCTTCCCCTCAAGGCGTCGGTGGTGATGGTGATGACAGTGACGACAACAAACCTCTGGTGCCCTTGGTGTAACATGTCCGGCTGGACCCCGGAGAGGGGGTGGGTGTGGAGCGGGCGATGATGGAGGAGGGGGGTAGCAGGGTGGGTGGAGGCAGTAGGGTGATGGGCCTGGAGCCGCTGCCTCACCTCTCCCCTCACATCCTCGGCGGTAAGAGCAGCGCGGCGAGCGGCAGGCTCCAGAGCAGATGGTGGTCGCAGGCCGAGCCCGAGGCCGATGCCTGGCCCAGCGCCTCAGAGGCTGCCCGGCTCGGCCTCGACTCCTTCCACAGCAGCCGCTCATCAGCTGCCTGAAACACACAACAAACAAACACGCCGGTTAAACACACTCACTGCCTGAAACGATCGGAGAAGCTAAAGAACATTCTGCGGCACAGCGGTAGAGTTGCTGCCTTACAGCGCCGCTCTCCCTGTGACCTACGTGGGTTTTCGCCGAGATCTTCGCTTTCCTCCAACACTCCAAGGGCGTGCAGATTTGTAGGTTAATTGGCTTGGTGACGTCATCACGCACCGGCACACGTTAGGCGTACGCTGTCAAGACGCTGCGTACGACCGCAATGCGCCTGCGTGCCGACAGGCCGTTGGCGCGCAAATATTTCGGCCACTGCAAGAATTTCGGAGCAGCCCCGCACAACTCCGCGCTTCTACATGGGACCGGCCCCGCGCGGCCATACGGTGCCCGTACGCAGGATTATATCAGGCCAAGGATTTTCAAGCAGGTACTAATTATGGTGGGCATCGGGACACCATGCACGCTGGCCACTGCAGTCTCTGTGTTGCTCAAGGATTGGTCACAACAACTGACCATGGAGCTATACAGCATGGAAACAAGCCCTTCGGCCCATCTCATCCATGCCTACAAAGTAACTTATCAGTTACTAGAATGTTGCCAGGGTTCCAGCAACTATGTTACAGAGAAAGGTTGAACAAGTTAGGTCTTTATTCTTTGGAGCGCAGAAGGTTAAGGGGGGACTTGATTGAGGTCTTTAAAATGATGAAAGGGATAGACAGAGTTGACGTGGATACGTTTTTCCCATTGAGGGTAGGGAAGATTCAAACAAGAGGGCATGACATGAGAATTAAGGGACAGAGGTTTCGGGGTAACGTGAGGGGGAACTTCTTTACTCAGAGGGTGGTGGCTGTGTGGAATGAGCTTCCAGCAGAAGTGGTGGAGGCAGGATTGATTTTAACATTTAAGAGTAAAGTGGATAGGTATATGGACGTGAAGGGAATGGAGGGGTATGGTCTGAGTGCAGGTAGATGGGACTAGGGGAAAACAAATGGTCGGCACGGACTGGAAGGGCCGAGAGGGCCTGTTTCCGTGCTGTAATTGTTATATGGTTATATGGTTATATAGTTGATAAACACAACATGCTGGAGTCACTCAGCAGGGCAGGCAGCATCTCTGGACAGAAGGAGTGGGTGATGCTT
The DNA here is from genome assembly GCA_035221665.1 of Okamejei kenojei. NCBI lineage: Eukaryota > Metazoa > Chordata > Chondrichthyes > Rajiformes > Rajidae > Okamejei > Okamejei kenojei. The sequence goes on along the minus strand of CM069131.1, from coordinate 186,052,177 downwards.
GTAGTCAAGACACTTCTTCAGACTATGTCTGAAATATCACCCATTCCTTCTCTCCAGTGATTCTGTCTGTCCCGCTGAGTTACTCCAGCATTTTGTGTCTATTCAAGCAGCAGCTGCAGTTCCTTCCGCTGCTTTCTGTGGCAGAGCATTCCACAGATTCACAACTATCTGGGTGAAAATTATTTTCCTCATCTCATTCTTAAATGGCCAACTCTTAAAGCAGCATCTACAGCTCCTTCCCAACATAATAGCTGCTGCATTTGGTTTGCGGTCAAGGGGCCAAGGCAATGACAATGGATTAGGTGGTGGTCAGTCCAATAGACTTTTAGACATTGAAGATACGGTGTGGAAACAGACCCTTCGGCCCACCAAGTCTGCGCCCACCAGCGATCACCCCGTACACTAGCACTATCCTACACACTAGGGACAGTTTACAATTTTAACAAAGCCAATTAACCTACAAACCTGCATGTCTTTGGAGTGTGGGAGGAAACCGGAGCACCCAGAGAAAACCCACGCAGTCACAGGGGGAACGTACAATCTCCATACAGACAGCACCCGTAGTCAGGATTGAACCCGTGTCTCTGGCGCTGTGAGGCAGCAACCCTACCGCTGCGCCGCCGTGCCACCCCTAATATCAATCGTACTGTATTGTAACGTGAATGATGAAAAAACCCTGGGTTCTCCTGCTTGGACATTTGAATGAAGGAATGAATAAGTTTATTGGCCAAGTATTCACATACAAGGAATTTGCCTTGGTGCTCCGCCCACAAGTGATAACATGACATACAGTGACAGTTAGGAATGACACATAAAACATTAAACATTAATAATAAAACATTATTGATTAAACATGTGAATTAAATAAAATACCAGAGCAAAAGGAGGCTACAGATCTTTGGTTATTGAGTAGAGCAACTGTCTGAAGAAGGGTCTCGACCTGAAACGTCGCCTATCTCATTCGCTCCTTAGATGCTGCTGCACCCGCTGAGTTTCTCCAGCTTTTTGTGTATACTCGTGGATAAAAACTGTTTTTATGTCTGGCTGTGGCAGCTTTGACAATCTGGAGTCGCCTTCCAGAGGGAAGTGATTCAAAGAGTTTGTGGCCAGGGTGAGAGGGGTCAGAGATGATCTTGCCCGCTCGCTTCCTGGCCCTTGCAGTGCACATTTCATCAATGGAGGGAAGGTTGCAGCCAATAATATTCTCTGCTGATCGGACGATTCGCTGCAGCCTCCAGGTGCCGTGCTTGGTGGCTGAGCTGAACCAGACCATGATGGAGAAGGCGAGAACAGACTCTACGATGGCCGTGTAGAATTGGACCATCCTTGCCTGTGGCAGCTTGTGCTTCCTCAGCTGCCGCAGGATGTACATCCTCTGTTGTGCCTTTTTGACTGTGGAGTCGATGGTGGCTCCCCACTTAAGGTCCTTGGAGATGATGGTTCCCAGGAACTTAAAAGACTCCACAGATGTGACTGTGGTGTTGTTGATGGTGAGTGGGGTGAGGGGAGGGGGAGCTCTCCTAAAGTCTACAATCAATTCCACTGTCTTAAGAGCATTGAGCTCTATGTTGTTGTGATGGCACCAGGACGCCAGCTGTGACACTTCCTGTCTGAAGATTCCTCCCCATCTTGGATCATCCAATTAGGGTTGTGTCGTCCGCAAACTTGAGAAGCTTGACAGAGGTGTCTGTGGAGGTGCAGTCATTGGTGTCGAGAGAGTAGAGGAGAGGGGAGAGTACGCAGCCTTGCGGTGCTCCTATGCTGAGCGTTTGCGGGTCCGAGATGTGCTTTCCCAGCCTCACATGCTGCTTCCTGTCTGTAAGGAAGCTGGTGATCCACCGACAGAGGGGTTCAGGCACAGTCAACTCGGAAAGTTTGGAGAGCAGTAGCTCTGGCACAATGGTGTTGAATGCAGAGCTAAAATCAACAAACAGGATCCTCGCATAGGTCCCCTGGCGGTCTAGGTGCTGGAGGATGAAGTGCAGGCTCAGTCCACAGATCTATTGGCCCGATATGCAAACTGCAGAGGGTCCAGCAGGGGGTTCGTGATATTTTTGAGCTTGGGCGGCACAAGCCTTTCAAGAGTCTTCATGAGGACAGTGCGACAGGCCTGTAGTCATTAAGACCAGTAGTCCTTGCCTTTTTGGGTACAGGGACAATAGTGGAGACTTTGAAGCAGGCAGGGTCAGTACATGTTTGAAGGGACTGGTTGAAAATGTCTGTGTAGACTGGTGCCAGTTGAAATTTACATAGAGTCATGGAGTATGCACAGCATGGAAACAGGTCCTTTGGCCTAACGTGCCCACACCAACCAACACGTCCCTCCTTTACTGTCCCACATGTCTGCACTTGGACCATATCCCTTCTAAACCTATCCTATCCATGTAATGGTCTAATTGTTTCTTCAACGTTGCAATAGTCCCTGCCTCAACTACCCCTTCCAGCAGCTCGTTCCATACACCCACCGCCCTCTATGTGGAAATGTCACCCATCTAGTGGCTGTAAAACATCACACATTGCTGGAGGACCTGCGCGGGTTTTCTCCGAGATCTTCGGTTTCCTCACACAGTCCAAAGACGTAAAGGTTTGTAGGTTAATTAGCTTGGTATAAATGTAAAATTGTCCCTTGTGTGTGTAGGGCAGTGTTAACGTGCGGGCACCACTGGTTGGGCCGAAGGGCCTGTTATGTATCTCTAAGCTAAATGTATGTATCTCTGAACTAAAACTAGACTAAATTGCAGTCTAATTCCTGGAGCTTTCCATATGTAGCAAAAATGTTCCACGTTAACTTGTGGACTGAAGTAAACTCTGTCAGTTTCTGCTTGTGTCCTTCACGAATCTGTCACTTTGTCTGGCGTTGCATTTGTATTGCACAAGGAAGCCATTCTGCCAACAAGATTCCAATTAATTTTGCTCCCCCCGCTGGATCCTTAGCAAAAATGTTCCCTTTTAATTAAATCTCCCTTTAATCTTTTCTCTATAACTGTGAATGTGTGCTTACTGTAAGAACACCAAGTGGAACCCAAAGGAGTGTGGACAGGTGAATCAGAAGTAAATGCTGAATGTTGACTCCAAGAAATGTATAACATGGAGGAGATAGTTGAGGGAAATGGTATAATGTTTTGGGAGACATTTGGCCAGGTAGACATTCGGCCCTATTCACTGTGATCATGGCTGATCATTCACAATCAGTACTCCGTTGGAAAATCGAAGGTAGACAAAAGTGCTGGAGAAACTCAGCGGGTGCGGCAGCATCTATGGAGCGAAGGAAATAGGCGACGTTTTGTGCCGAAACCCTTCTTCAGACCCCGTTCCTGCCTTCAATCAGTACCCCGTTCCTGCCTTCTCCCCATATCCCCTGACTCCGCTATCTTTAAGAGCTCTATCTAACTCTCTCTTGAAAGCATCCAGAGAATTGGCCTCCACTGCCTTCGGAGGCAGAGAATTGCACAGATTCACAACTCTCCATGTGAAAATGTTTTTCCTCATCTCCATTCTAAATGGCTTACGCCTTATTCTTAAACATGTGGCCCTGGTTCCGGATTCCCCCAACATTGGGAACATGTTTCCTGCCTCTAGTGTGTCCAAACCCTTAATAATTTTATATGTTTCAATAAGATCCCCTCTGATCCTTCTAAATTCCAGTGTATACAAGCCCAGCCGCTCCATTCTATCAACATATGACATCCCGGGAATTAACCTGGTGAACCTACGCTGCCGTGTAGGAAGTGTACAAGAAAGTGGGATATCATAGAACTGGTGGTGATCGATATTCTAGTGGGAGTAAGTGGGCTAAATATAATACATAAATATAATACATAAATATAATATAACAGCTGCTGCCTCACAGCGCCAGAGACTCAGGTTTGATCCTGACCTCGGGTGCTGTCTGTGTAAAGTTCACACTTTTTCTCTGGACCGCGCGGGTTTCCTCCCGGTGCTCAGGTTTCCACCCATATCCCAAAGACGTGTTGGTTTGTAGGTTAATTGGCTGCTGTAAATTGCCCCCCAGTGTATAATGAATGGATGCGAAAATTAGAACATTTAGAAGAATGAGGGGGGATCTTATAGAAACTTACAAAATTCTTAAGGGGTTGGACCGGCTAGATGCAGGAAGATTGTTCCCGATGTTAGAGAACTCCAGAACAAGGGGTCACAGTTTAAGGATAAGGGGGAAGTCTTTTAGGACCGAGATGAGAAAAACATTTTTCACACAGAGAGTGGTGAATCTCTGGAATTCTCTGCCACAGAAGGCAGTTGAGGCCAGTTCATTGGCTATATTTAAGAGGGAGTTAGATGTGGCCCTTGTGGCTAAAGGGATCAAGGGGTATTGAGAGAAGGCAGGTACAGGATACTGAGTTGGATGATCAGCCATGATCATATTGAATGGCGGTGCAGGCTCGAAGGGCCGAATGGCCTGCTCCTGCACCTATTTTCTATGTTTCTATGTTTGTATGGGTGGGATGGGACGGGTGTGGGCAGGCTCGGCCGACCCGAAGAAGGTTCTCGACCACGAAACGTCACCCAATCCTTCTCTCCAGGGATGCTGCTGCCTGTCCCGCTGAGTTACTCCAGCTTCTTGTGTCTACCTTCGGTTTAAGCCAGCATCTGCAGTTCCTTCCTGCACATTTCTTGACCAAACAAAGCTGCTGTTAGCATTTTACAGGACGCTTCCAAAGTAGAGTTTCAGTGCTGTACATTCTGATTGTTCAGAACTTGCAAACATATTGTCACTGCCCATGAGATTCCCTTTGACCGGATTGGTAAACAGTGCCACTCACTCTTCTCCACTTCACCTTGCTGTTCCCTGTGGCCTCAATTTATTTTACGGTGATAAGCGCAGGCAGGCTGTGACTGCAGTGTATTAATGATCTTATCACACAGGCTCCTCCAATTCACTTTAATGGCAGGTGGACAAATCCAATTTGAACAGACCTGCTGCTGGGCACCCAGTGATTTTACTCCGGGCGTCAAATACAGAAGTGAAACTCAGAGCCAACATATCCTGTTCTTTACTTGGAGTCACCAGAGCAAATTTGACGCTGTCAGGTTGCACCATGCCACCATCCATCTTCGGGTCCACTACTCATTCCCATTGCTGGTTTTTAATTTGTCAAGTGTAATGTCCCATTACCAACATGTTTTAGCATTTACTCTCTGCTTTAGACATTGGAGATACTGCATTGAGGCCCATCGGCCCACTGAGTCCACGCTGACCTGCGATCACCCCCTACACGGAGCCAGTTCAGTTCAGTTTAGTTTATTGTCACGTGTACCAAGGTACAGTGAGAAGTTTTTGTTGCATGCCATTCAGTCAACAGAAAGACAATAACCATATAACCATATAACAATTACAGCACGGAAACAGGCCCTCTCGGCCCTTCCAGTCCGTGCCGACCATTTGTTTTCCCCTAGTCCCATCTACCTGCACTCAGACCATACCCCTCCATTCCCTTCCCGTCCATATACCTATCCACTTTACTTTTAAATGTTAAAATCGATCCTGCCTCCACCACTTCTGCTGGAAGCTCATTCCACACAGCCACCACCCCCTGAGTAAAGAAGTTCCCCCTCACGTTACCCTACATGCTTCCAATCGAGCCATTTGCAGTGTGTAGATGCGTGCGCGGAAACAGGCCCTTCGGCCCACCGAGTCTGCACCGACCAGCGATCCCCGCACACTAGCACTATCTGTGCGGGGCTTGTTGTTTCAGAGGCCCACAGGAGCCGTTGGAGGAAGTGAAGGAGGGGGAGGAGCGACACCCGACCGGTAGGTTTAAAATCTAGCGCGGGGCTTGTTTTCCAGAGGCCCACAGGAGCCGTTGGAAGAAGAGGAGGAGGGGGAGGAGCGACACCCGACCGGTAGGTTTAAAATCTAGCGCGGGGCTTGTGTTTCCAGAGGCCCACAGGAGCCGTTGGAGGAAGTGAAGGAGGGGGAGGCTTGTTTTTTACCGAAATCCATAACGTTCCATTTGGAGAAGTGGGTTTTTTTTGAGGAAGCCGCTGATTGGTGGAAGAGGACCGAGGAAGCAGCTGATTGGGTGCAACCCCGGGTTTACAATTTTACATTTCTGCCTTCTGGGAGTGAGGGATTCTGGGAGTTAGGGATTCAGTATTTAGTAGTAAAGTTTAAAGGATAAGTTTTTGTGTTTTTTTTAGTAATTTGGGAGTAAGGTATGGCAGTAGAGATTGGCCCCGTGGTTTGTTCAGCCTGCAACATGTGGGAGATCAGGGAGATGGTCGGTGTCCCTGGTGACTACGTTTGCAGGAAGTGTGTCCAGCTGCAGCTCCTGGCAGATCGCATTGAACGATTGGAACTGCGGCTGGATTCATACTGGAGCATCCACGATGCGGAGAAAGTCGTGGATAGCACGTACAGTGAGTTGGTCACACCGCAGGCAAAAGGTAGGAGGACAAGAAGGGAACGGGTGGCCAATAGCCAGCAAAGCAGTAGGCAGGTAGTGCAGGAGTCCCCTGCGGTCATCTCCCTCCTAAACAGGTATACCATTTTGGATTACTGTTGAGGGAGATGGCTCATCAGGGGAATGCAGCAGCAGCCAGGTTCATGGCACCATGGGTGGCTCTGCAGCACATGAGGGGGGAAAAAAGAGGGGAAGGGCAATGGTAATAGGGGATTCAATTGTCAGGGGAATAGATAGGCGTTTCTGCGGCCGCAAACGAGACTCCAGGATGGTATGTTGCCTCCCTGGTGCAAAGGTCAGGGATTGTCACTGAACGGCTGCAGAACATTCTGGAGGGGGAGGGTGAACAGCCAGTTGTCGTGGTGCATGTTGGCACCAACGATATAGGTAAAAAAAGGGATGAGGTCCTACAAGGTGAATTTAGGGAGCTAGGAGATAAACTTAAAAGTAGGACCTCAAAGGTAGTAATCTCCGGATTACTACCAGTACCACGGGCCAGTCAGAGTAGAAATAGGAGGATAATGCAAATTAATACGTGGCTTGAAAAGTGGTGCAAGGGGGAGGGATTCAAATTTTTAGGGCACTGGGACCAGTTCTGGGGGAGGTGGGACCGGTACAAACAGGACGGTTTGCACCTGGAATGGAATGGAACCAATGTTCTTGGGGGAGTGTTTGCTAGTGCTGTCGGGGAGGATTTAAACTAATGTGGCAGGGGGATGGGTTACAAGAGCAGAGAGGCAGGAGGGTGTAAAATGAGGGTAGAAGCATTAGGTAGCAAGGTGAAAGGTAAAAGTGGCAGGCAGACAAAACCAGGGCAAAAATCAAAAAGGGCCACTTTTCAGCAAAATTGTATAAGGGGTAAATGCGTTGTAAAGACAAGCCTGAAGGCTTTGTGTCTCAATGCAAGGAGTATTCGTAATAAGGTGGACGAGTTGAACGTGCAGATAGATATTAATGATTATGATATAGTTGGGATCACGGAGACATGGCTCCAGGGTGACGTAGGCTGGGAGCTGAACATCCAGGGATATTCAATATTCAGGAGGGATAGAGAGAAAGGAAAAGGAGGTGGGGTAGCGTTGCTGGTTAGAGAGGAGATTAAAGCAATGGAAAGGAAGGACATTAGCTTGGAGGATGTGGAATCGGTATGGGTAGAGCTACAAAACACTAAGGGGCAGAAAACGCTGGTGGGTGTTGTGTACAGGCCACCTAACAGTAGCAGAGAAGTTGGGGATGGTATCAAACAGGAAATTAGAAATGCGTGCGACAAAGGCAAAACAGTTATAATGGGTGACTTCAATCTACATATAGATTGGGTTAATCAAATTGGCAGGGGTGCTGAGGAAGAGGATTTTTTGGAATGTATGCGGGATAGTTATCTAAATCAACATGTAGAGGAACCAACGAGAGAGCAGGCTATTTTAGACTGGGTTTTGAGTAATGAGGAAGGGGTAATTAGCCGTCTTGTTGTACGTGCCCCCTTGGGCAAGAGTGACCATAATATGGTTGAGTTCTTCATTAGGATGGAGAGTGACATTGTTAATTCAGAAACAATGGTTCTGAACTTAAAGACAGGTAACTTTGAGGGTATGAGACGTGAATTGGCCAAGATTGACTGGCAATTAATTCTAAAAGGGTTGACGGTGGATATACAATGGAAGACATTTAAAGACTGCATGGATGAACTACAAAAATTGTTCATCCCAGTTTGGCAAAAGAATAAATCGGGGAAGGTAGTGCATCCGTGGATAACAAGGGAAATCAGGGATAGTATCAAAGCAAAGGATGATGCGTACAAAGTAGCCAGATAAAGCAGCATACCAGAGGACTGGGAGAAATTCAGAGACCAGCAGAGGAGGACAAAGGGCTTAATTAGGAAAGGAAAAATAGATTATGAAAGAAAACTGGCAGGGAACATAAAAACTGACTGCAAAAGTTTTTATAGATATGTGAAGAGAAAGAGGTTAGTTAAAACAAATGTAGGTCCCTTGCAGTCAGAAACAGGTGAGTTGATCATGGGGAACAAGGATATGGCGGACCAATTGAATAACTACTTTGGTTCCGTCTTCACTAAGGAAGACATAAATAATCTACCTGAAATAGCAGGGGACTGTGGGTCAAAGGAGGAATTGAGTGAAATCCAGGTCAGTCGGGAAGTGGTGTTGGGTAAATTGAATAGACTAAAGGCCGATAAATCCCCAGGGCCAGATAGGCTGCATCCCAGAGTACTTAAGGAAGTAGCTCAGGAAATAGTGGATGCATTAGTGATAATCTTTCAAAAACTCTTTAGATTCTGGAGTAGTTCCTGAGGATTGGCGGGTAGCAAATGTAACCCCTCTTTTTAAGAAGGGAGGGAGAGAGAAAACGGGGAATTACAGACCAGTTAGTCTAACATCGGTAGTGGGGAAACTGCTAGAGTCAGTTATTAAAGATGGGATAGCAGCACATTTGGAAAGTGGTGAAATCATTGGACAAAGTCAGCATGGATTTACAAAAGGTAAATCATGTCTGACGAATCTTGTGGAATTTTTCGAGGATGTAACTAGTAGCGTGGATAAGGGAGAACCAGTGGATGTGGTATATCTGGACTTCCAGAAGGCTTTCGACAAGGTCCCACATAAGAGATTAGTATACAAACTTAAAGTATACGGTATTAGGGGTTCAGTATTGATGTGGATAGAGAACTGGCTGGCAAACAGGAAGCAAAGAGTAGGAGTAAACGGGTCCTTTTCACAATGGCAGGCAGTAACTAGTGGGGTACCGCAGGGCTCAGTGCTGGGACCCCAGCTATTTACAATATATATTAATGATCTGGAAGAGGGAATTGAAGGCAATATCTCCACGTTTGCGGATGACACTAAGCTGGGGGGCAGTGTTCGCTGTGAGGAGGATGCTAGGAGACTGCAAGGTGACTTGGATAGGCTGGGTGAGTGGGCAAATGTTTGGCAGATGCAGTATAATGTGGATAAATGTGAGGTTATCCACTTTGGTGGCAAAAACAGGAAAGCAGACTATTATTTAAATGGTGGCCGATTAGGAAAAGGGGAGATGCAGCGAGACCTGGGTGTCATGGTACACCAGTCATTGAAAGTAGGCATGCAGGTGCAGCAGGCAGTGAAAAAAGCGAATGGTATGTTAGCTTTCATAGCAAAAGGATTTGAGTACAGGAGCAGGGAGGTTCTACTTCAGTTGTACAGGGTCTTGGTGAGACCACACCTGGAGTATTGCGTGCAGTTTTGGTCTCCAAATCTGAGGAAGGACATTATTGCCATAGAGGGAGTGCAGAGAAGGTTCACCAGACTGATTCCTGGGATGTCAGGACTGTCTTATGAAGAAAGACTGGATAGACTCGGTTTATACTCTCTGGAATTTAGGAGATTAAGAGGGGATCTTATAGAAACTTACAAAATTCTTAAGGGGTTGGACAGGCTAGATGCAGGAAGATTGTTCCGATGTTGGGGAAGTCCAGGACAAGGGGTCACAGCTTAAGGATAAGGGGGAAATCCTTTAAGACCGAGATGAGAAAGACTTTCTTCACACAGAGAGTAGTGAGTCTCTGGAACTCTCTGCCACAGAGGGTAGTTGAGGCCAGTTCATTGGCTATATTTAAGAGTGAGTTGGATGTGGCCCTTGTGGCTAAGGGGATCAGAGGGTATGGAGAGAAGGCAGGTACGGGATACTGAGTTGGATGATCAGCCATGATCATATTGAATGGCGGTGCAGGCTCGAAGGGCTGAATGGCCTACTCCTGCACCTAATTTCTATGTTTCTATGTTTCTATGCTTCTATCCCACACACGCTAGGGACAAATTACATTTATGCCAAGCCAATTAACCCTCAAACCTGCACGCCTTTGGAGCCTGGGAAGAAACCAGAGCACCCCGGGGTAAAACCCACACAGGTCACGGGGAGAATGTACAAACTCCGTACAGACAGCACCTGTAGTCAGGATCGAACCCGGGTCTCTGGCTCTGTGAGGCAGCGACTCTACCACTGCACCACCAAAGGTGGAGTTAAAATCTCTAACAGTTCAGCTGCTGATGTCAACTCTGCCAGCATGTTTATAACCCTTTGAAAAAGTAAATAAATGAATCTCTTGCCCTCCATTTTAGTTCTACCTTAGAGGTTCGTTGGTTCTAATTACTTGAAACTGTTTGATCCTGTCTTCTTTGTCCCCATTCTTTCAAACTATATTTAAATGCCATATTAAGAACTGTCCTAATTGTCCAAGTTCTTCATTGATTGCTTTTCCCTATGCATTAGATACGAATGAATCTGCACAAAACCATCTCTGTTGCCATCACCCGTCCCAAAATGTGGGCCGTAAAACTGATTGAAGAATTCCATTGTGGTGTCACTCACGCTTTATTTGGACACACTATTTAATCTCAGCTTTATATCCTTTAAAACATTTGGATAGGTACATGGATCGCAGGGGTTTAGAGGGATATGGGCCAAATGCAGGCAGGTGGCACAGTGGTAGAGCTGCTGCCTAGCAGCACTCACAGCGCCAGAGACCCGGGTTCGATCCCGACTACGGGCGCTGTCTGTACGGAGTTTGTACGTTCTCCCAGTGACCGCGTGGGTTTTCTCCGAGATTTTCGGTTTCCTCCCACACTCCAACGACGTGCGGGTTTGTAGGTTAATTGGCTTGGAATTAGTGTAAATTGTCCCTAGTGTGTGTCGGGGAGCGTTAATGTGCGGGGATCGCTGGTCGCCATGAACTCGGTGGGCCGAAGGGCCTGTTTACACACTGTATCTCTAAACTAATCTATAAACTAATTTTGGTTGGTGTGGGCAAGTTGGGCTGAAAGGCCTGTTTCCACACTGTATGATTCTATGATTCAAGGACTAAACCCCAATAACTTATTGACTATTTTAATAGTTATAACCCGTTTAGTTTAGTTTAGTTTAGTTTAAAGGTACAGCGCGGAAACAGGCCCTTCGGCCCACCGAGCCTGCTGCGACCAGCGATCCCCACACACTAAGACCATCCTACACACGCTAGGGACAACTTACAATTTTACAAAGCCAATTAACCTACAAAACCTGTAGGTTTTCAGTGGAGTGTGGGTGGAGCACCCAGAGAAAACCCTCGCAAGTCACGGGGAGAACGTACAAACTGCGTACAGACAGCGCCCGCAGTCAGGATCGAACCCGGGTCTCCGATGCTGTAAGGCAGCAACTCTACCACTGCGCCACCGAGCCGCTCAAAGTTGTGATGCCCCTTTCAGTGCCTTGGGAGCCTGAACTCCACCTGGTTTTCAACCAGCCCCAGCTTTGTAAAACATTTGATGAAACTACACCGGGTATTGGACTGTGTCCTTTTCAATGTTCTCGTTCAGTTAAGTTTCAGCTCAGTTTCAGTTTAGTTTATTGTCACATGTACCAAGCTGCAGTGAAAAGCTTTTGTTGTGTGCCGTCCAGTTAGCGGAAAGTCAATACATTATGACAATTGAACGACTTACAGTGTATAGTGTGCAGTGATAAACTAATAACGTTTGGTGCAACATAAAGCCAGTGAAGACTGATCTATGATATTCGGAAGGTCTCTGAGAGGAGTTTAAGAAGATCCATTTGTTGAGAGAATGGAGCGGCTGGGCTTGTATACTCTGGAATTGAGAAGGATGAGACGGAATCTTGTTGAAACATATAAGATTATTAAGGACACGCTAGAGGCAGGAAACATGTTCCCGATGTTGGGGGAGTCCAGAACCACGGGCCACAGTTTAAGAATAAGGGGTAAGCCATTTAGAACGGAGATGAGGAAACACTTTTTCTCACAGAGAGTTGGGAGTCTGTGGAATTATCTGCCTCAGAGGGCAGTGGAGGCCGGTTCTCTGAATACTTTCAAGAGAGAGCTAAATAGGATTCTTAGAGATAGCGGAGTCAGGGGATAAAGGGAGAAGGCAGGCACGGGGTACTGATTGTGGATGATCAGCCATGATCACATTAAATGGTGGTGCTGGCTCGAAGGGCCGAATGGCCTACAGGAGTAAAGAGGTTCTTCTGCAGTTGTATGGGGCTCTGGTGAGACGACATTTGGAGTATTGTGTACAGTTTTGGTCTCCTAATTTGAGGAAGGACATCCTTGTGATTGAGGCAGTGCAGCGTAGGTTCACGAGATTGATCCCTGGGATGGCAGGACTGTCATATGAGGAAAGATTGAAAAAACTGGGCTTGTATTCACTGGAATTTAGAAGGATGAGGGGGGATCTTACAGAAACATATAAAATTATAAAAGGACTGGACAAGCTAGATGCAGGTAAAATGCTCTCAATGTTGGGTGAGTCCAGAACCAGGGACCACATTCTTAGAATAAAGGGGAGGTCATTTAAGACTGAGCTGAAAAAAAACATTTTCACCCAGAGAGTTGTGAATTTATGGAATTCCCTGCCACAGAGGGCAGTGGAGGCCAAATCACTGGATGGATTTATGAGAGAGTTGGATAGAGCTCTCGGGGCTAGTGGAGTCAAGGGATATGGGGAGAAGGCAGGCACGGGTTATTGATAGCGGACAATCAGCCATGATCACAATGAATGGCGGTGCTGGCTCGAAGGGCCGAATGGCCTCCCCCTGCACCTATTTTCTATGTTTGTATGTTTCCTGCACCTATTGTCTATTGTCTATAATGGTGAGGTGTTTTGGATCATGTAATTGCGGCCTACACAGGATGGGTACATAGCATTATCATCCATGAACTACTTTTCAACGAAAAGGTTGGTTAAAAAAAGGATCCTGACCCAAAACATCACCCATTCTTTTCCTTCAGAGATGCTGCCTGACCCGCTGGGTTACTCCAGCACTTTGTGTCTATACCTAGTGATATTGTACACTTCGAAAAGGTCACCTCAGCCTCCTACGCTCCAAAGAAAAAATGACCCAGACTATCCAGACTCAACCTATAACTCTGGATATAGGTGCCCTCTGGTCCTAGAGCGGGAGAGTCTAGCACAAGAGGACCAGAGGGCACAGACTCAGAATAAAAGGATAGGACCGGTTTGGAGGGATATGGAGCAAGGTGGGACTAGTGCAGCTGGGACATGTTGGTCGGTGTGGGCAAGTTGGGCCGAAGGGCCTGTTTCCACACTGTATCACTCTATGACGTACCTTTAGATAGATGAGGCAGATTTTCTTTAGTCAGAGGGTGGTGAATCTGTGAAATTGATTAGCACAGATGGATTTGGAGGCTAAGTCAATGGATATTTTTAAGGCGGAGATTGACAGATGCTTGATTAGTAAGGGTATCAGGGGTTATGGGGGGTTAGGAGGGAGAGATAGATTGAATGGTGGGGTAGACCTGATCGGCCAATGGCCTAATTCTGCTCATATCACTTATGGACATGAACGCAATACCCAGGTAACATCTTGGTGTTGTTTTTAGCCGCAGAATTAGGCCATTCGGCCCATCGCCTACTCCGCCATTCAATATTGGCTAATCTATCTTTCCCTCTCAACCCTATTCTCCTGCCTTCTCCCCGTAACCCCTGACGCCCAAGCTGATCACAAATCTATCAATCTCCACCTTAAAAATATCCATTGCCATCTGCGGCAATGGATTCCACAGATTCGCCACCCTCTGACAAAATAAATTCCTTCTCATCTCCTTTCCAAAGGTACGCCCTTCTATTGTGGCCATGGCCTCTGGTCCCAGACTCCCCCACTAGTGAAACATCCTACTGCAGCTGTATGTGTAGGAAAGAACTGCAGATAACTATACAGTATATCCTGTATACTGTACAGACCCATCCTCTCCACATTCACTCTATCCAATCCTTTCACTATTCGGTAAGTTTCAATGAGATCCCCCACTCATCCTTCTAAACTCCAGCAAGTACCGGCCCAGCGTCGTCAAACGCTCATCATAAGTTAACCCAATCTTTCCTGGGTTTAGTTTAGTTTATTATTGTCACCTGTTCCGAGGGTTCAGTGAAAAGCTTTTTTGTTGCGTGCTACCCCGTTGGTGAAAAGACTATATATACATGATTACAATCAGGTTGTCCACGGTGTACAGATAAAGGGTAAAGGTTTAAAAGAGTGGCGCGACTGTAATGTATGATAACAGACCCTCTGCTGGGACCGGCACACAAAGCATCAATCACCTCGTTCAGGGGTTATGTTAGTCCCTGTGCTCGGACCGTCCCCGTTGCATTGCGTTCCTACCTGTGTGGGTAGTAACGGACTGAGCGCATTTGCTTCCCGGTGTGAAACCTCCGTGCTGTTTATGTGTTTGTTCAGCCACGTCTGGGAAGTGGAGTGGTGAACGCTGGCGCCGGTGTTAAGGTCTGTCCCATTCCCAAATGCTTGAAACGCATTCTCTGCAGATAGAGGAAGACAAGATACCTTTAAACCCAGGAGGTACGCACCCTCGGTCCTGGTTTAGATGCTTTTTTTTTAAGACATTATGCATTCTTGTAGTGCTTGCATTTTCAGTTTTAATTAACGCACTGCCTTTTCAATTAGAATGAGTAGAATGAGCTTATAATCTCCGGGGTTTCGTGAATGAGCGATGATCTTATTAAATAATATATACTGTATAGTTATCAACAGGCTATCATATTGCTACTGAGAGAATATTTCCCCAGACTGGATAAGGTCTGAGAATTGGGGATATGTCTTCACCTCTGGCTATTAATGTCTCTATTGATGTTTGGGATTTGCAATCTCATAAAGTTCTACATAGCCTTTAGACATTAGCAGTGTAGTGCAGAAACTAGGCCCTTCAGTTCGTCCTGCGATCACCCCATACGCCTGCACTATCCTACACACACTAGGGACAATTTACAATTTTTACCAAAGCCAATTAGCCAACAAACCTGTACGTCTCTGGAGTGTGGGAGGAAACTGGAGCAACCTATAAAAAAAGCACGCGGTCACGGGGAGAAGGTAGAAAACTCCATACAGACAGCACACATAGTCAGGGTCGAACCCGGGTCCCTGGCGCTGTAAGGCAGCAGCTCTACCACAGGATAATTGTAAATTGTCTCTTGTGTGTGTGTGGGATAGTGTTAGTGTGTGTGGTTGCTGGTTGGCACGGACTCGATGGGCCGAAGGGTCTGTTGCCGCGCTGTATCTCTGAACGAAACTAAACGAAACTAGAAATGCTCAGCTAGTAATGCAGCATCTGTGGAGGGAAACCATTACCCTTTCGTGTCAGAGCTGAAAGATGTCTTCAATGAACTGCTTGACATTCATTGCTTCAGGGTCCACACTGGAAAAATGTAGGATTTGGTTGTTTTTTGGGGTTTTAAGTATATTCATTACATGGATAGGACAGGTTTGGAGGGACATGGGCCAAATGCGGACAGGTGGGACTAGTGTAGCTGGGACATGTTGGCCGGTGTGGGCTGAAGGGCCTGTTTCCACGCCGTATCACTCTGTGACTCTAAATGGTACTTTGGGATATATGAGTGTTTCTTTTAAGCAGACCAAGGGTAGGAAAAGACAAAAGAGCAAGGTGGGGAAACAGGGCTGACGTGAGAGAGGTGATACCAAGCGTGCACAGAAGTAAACGGCCAAGTGAATGCGGAACATTCTGTACAGACTCAGCACTACAGGTAGCTCCAGTGGAGTGGGTGATGGGACGAGCTGCCACATGAGGTATTTAAAATACATTTGGACAGATACATGGCTAGGAAAGGTTTAGAGGGATATGGGCCAAATGTGGGCAGGCGGACTAGTGTAGATGGGGCATGTTGGTTGGCATGGGCAAGTTGGGCTGAAGGGCCTGTTTCCACGCTGGATGACGCTATGAGTTTATCTTAGTTTGATGCCCTTCAAGAGAAAAAATATATATATATTTTAGACTTTAGAGATACAGCACGGAAACAGGTCGATCGGCCCACTGCCTCCGCACCGACCGGCAATCACCTAGTACACTAGCATTATCCTACACACAATTTTTACCAATTAGCCTACAAACCTGCGTGTCTTTGGAGTGTGGGAGGAAAGCGGAGCATCCATAGAAGACCCACACGGGTCACGGGGGGAAATGTACAAACTCCGTACAGGCAGCACCCGTGGTCAGGATCGAACCCGGGTCTCTGGCGCTGTTAGGCAGCAACTCTACCGCTGCGCCGCTTGAGATTCAGAGATTTGTGGAAAGGAGGTGGAAATGGGAATGGCTGTGATTTGTCAGAGAGCAGGGGGCATTAGAACGGGTGGATATAACGGCACAAGATGAAAGCATACCTCCATTCGTTACCACGTTGGAGGTGGGTGCCTGGAACGTGCTGATAGGGGCGATGGTGCAGGCTTTTAAGAGGCTTTTCGATAAGCACATGGATATATGTAGAGGATTGAGGGGTGTGGATCGCATATGGGAAGATGAGATTGGTTTTAGGTCTGCCACAGCCATTTGTGTGGTGAAGGCGGTGAACCATTCTATAGGGTAATATGTAAACTGTCAAAATGCAAATTGGATAACTTAATCCTTACAATAAATTATTTAATTCAATGCAATCTTATTCCAGAGGAGTAAATGTTTGCAGATGAGTTTGGTTGAGTTGAGTTGAGTTTAGTATAGAGGGAACAGGCATTTCAGCCCACAGAGTCATCTGATGAGATGTGATGAGATGAGATGAGAGCAGAATTAGGCCTTTTGGCGCATCAAGTCTACTACGCCATTCATCCATGGCTAATCTATGTCCCCATCCCCGTCCCCCTCAACTCCATTCTCCTGCCTTCTCCCCATAACCCTGAACCCCTACAAATCAAGAATCTATCTATCTCTGCCTTAAGGCCACGTCGACCAGCGATTCCCACACACTAACACTATCTGACACACACTAGGGACAATTTACATTTATACCAAGCCAATTAACCTACAAACCTGAACGCCTTTGGAGTACAGAAGGAAACCGGAGCACCCGGAGAAAACCCACATGGTCTCGGTGAACATGCAAACTCCATACAGACAGCACCCAAAGTCAGGACTGAATGGAAGAGGGAAGGAAAGCATTTACTATCTCAACAACTGAAAGGGGCATCTGCGGACCAGAAATGTAGCAGGGGTGGCACGGTGGCACAGCGGTAGAGTTGCTGCCTTACAGCACTTTCAGTGTCAGACACCCGGGTTCGATCCCGACCACGGGTGCTGTTATAGACAATAGACAATAGGTGCAGGAGTAGGCCATTCGGCCCTTCGAGCCATTTAATGCTGATCATCCCCAATCAGTACCCCGTTCCTGCCTTTTTCCCATATCCCCTGACCCTGCTATTTTTAAGAGCCCTATCTAGCTCTCTCTTGAAAGCATCCAGACAACCTGCCTCCACCCGCCCTCTGAGGCAGAGAATTCCACAGACTCGCCATTCTCTGTGAGAAAAAGTGTTTCCTCGTCTCCGTTCTAAACGGCTTACCCCTTATTCTTAAACTGTGGCCCCTGGTTCTGGACTCCCCCAACATCGGGAACATGTTTCCTGCCTCTGGTGTGTCCAAGCCCTGAACAATCTTTGGTACAGAGTTTGTACGTTCTCCCCGTGACCGTGTGGGTTTTCTCCGAGATTTTCGGTTTCCTCCCACAGTCCAAAGACGTGCAGGTTTGTAGGTTAATTAACTTGGTATGAATGTAAAATTGTTCCTAGTATGTGTACTGTAGTGTGAATGTGTGGGGATCGCTGGTCGGTGCGGACTCAGTGGGCCGGAGGGCCTGTTTTTGTGCTGTATCTCTAAACAAAACTAAACTAAACTAGCAAGTACACCCCTTTTTATTATAAAAATAAACTTACAGAGTACTAACACAATCAAAGTCTACCCGTGTTGATAGTTTACAAACGATCGTCGAATTAATATAACGCCAACTTTATCAACGCGGCGACCAGCGTTCACGGAGGGCCGCCAGAGTCCCCGTGGACACCGTGTGTTCCCTCTCCAGGGACACGCGGGCACAGACGTAGGCCCGGAAAAGGGGCAGACAGTCAACCCCGGTGCGGCTGTCGACTACCCGCTGCCTGGACCAGCGAATGGCCACGTACACCCCAGGAGTGCAGACCGTGCATGGAGGTTGTGCCTGGACAGGGGAGCTCTATTCTGTACCATCCCCGCACTCGTTGCTGGTACAGTGTGCTGCACTCACTGGAGTTTAGAAGAATGAGGGGGGACCTCAGTGAAACATACAGAATAGTGAAAGGCCTGGATAGAGTGGATGTTTCCACTAGTGGGAGAGTCAAGGACTAGAGGTCATAGTCTCAGAATTAAAGGACGTTCCTTTAGGAAGGAGATGAGGAGAAATGTCTTTACTCAGAGGGTGGTGAAGGTTGTGGAGGACAAGCCAATGGATATTTTTCAGGCAGACATGGGTAGATTCTTGGTTAGTACGGGTGTCAGGGGTTATGGGGAGAAGGCAGGAGAATGGGGTTAGGAGAGATAGATCAGCCATGATTGAATGGCGGAGTAACACTTATGACCTTATGACTGTCAGAGCGTTCTTCATTTCAGATATTCACCACTGGAAGTACCTTCCTTTGTCTATTGGTGGCAAACAATAGCGGTGAGCACACTCACTGAGGCAGGTGTTATCCGTGAAGAGATTGAGGAAGGTCTCGCAGTCCTCCCGGTGGTTCCCGCTGCCGCTGCAGGTGCACCAGGGCGCCACATTCGAGCTTGAGTTGTCGATGTAGTTTGGGGTAATCACAGTACCTGGCGAAAGAGGGGAACGCAACTTAGCAGTAATACAATGGTAAAGCATGTGGGGACCTGTCAGCACAATGATTATATTTTGTGTATGTCTCTCCATATATAATGTGCATGTTTATATGTCTAGATATTATGTATGAGCTTAACATTATATAGCTTTGTCTGTCTGTCTGTCTGTCTGTCTGTCTGTCTGTCTGTCTGTCTGTCTGTCTGTCTGTCTGTCTATCTATCTGTCTGTCTATCTATCCATCCATCCATCCATCCATTCATCCCTCTCTCTCTCCCCCTCTTTCCACCAGCTTTTTGTTCTCACCTAGCACACAGCAAACAATGGCCTGTTTCCTTTATCACTGTAGCTTTTTTGCATATCTTTCATTAATTTGTACTGTATCTCTCTACATCACCATCCGTGTCTCTGCTTTCCCACTCCCCTGACTTTCGGTCTGAAGAAGGGTCTCGATCTAAAACGTCCCCTATTCCTTCTCTCCAGAGACGCTGCCTGTCCCGCTGAGTTACTCCAGCATCTTGTGTCTATTGTCGGTTTAAACCAGCATCTGCAGTTCCTTCCATATATATATATGTATACATACAGAAATAAATAGCAGAAGACATAGTCCTGAGCAAAATTAGTTCATTGAGTCTTCTCCCCCATTCCATCATCGCTGATCTATTTTCCCCTCTGAATCCCATTCTCCTGCCATCTCCGCATAACCTTTGATATTCCTACTAATCAAGAATCCATCCATCTCTGTTTTAAAAATACCCATCCACCCGTGCCTGTGGCAATGTATTCCATGGATTTACCAGCCTCTGGCTGAAGAAATTCCTCCTTATCTCCATTCGGAAGGTACGTTCTTTTATTCTGAGGCTATGCCATCTGGTTCTGGACTCTCCCACTACTGAAATCATCCTGTCTACGACCACTCTGCCCATGGCTACAGAGTAAGTTCCAGCCCATCCCCTGAGAATGCGCCTTAAGATTCATCAAGACCCCAAACCTTCTCCTTCTTGATATCAGCATGCACATGGATATCAGATTATCCCGCCCTGATCTTACTCATAACACCCATGATGTTAGGCAGTTGTGAGCCAGGCGGACAATTCACTAGAACATTAGAACACTAAAAGAGCAGCATCAAGCATAATCAAGGACCAGTCTCGTCCCGGTCACTCCCTCTTCTCCCCGCTCCCATCAGGCAAGAGGCACAGAAGTGCGGAAACGCACTCCAGACGATTCAAGGACAGTTTCTTCCCAGCTGTTTTCATGCAACTGAACCATCCTGTCACCAACTAGAGAGTAGTCCTGATCTCCCAATTATCTCTGAAGAGTCTGAAGAAGGGTCTCGACCTGAAACGTCATCCATTCCGTCCTCCCAGAATGTGTCTATCCTGATTTGTAACCAGGATTATACTTCAAAAGCATATACTGTAATTGGGTGTAAAACACTTTTATCCTTTCGTAGAGAGACACAAATTGCCAGTTTCACTGACGTCCTTCTGGAAATTTTTGAGGATGTAACTAGGAATATGGACAAGGAAGGGCCAGTGGACGTAGTGTACCTAGACTTTCAGAAAGCATTTGATAAGGTCCCACATAGGAGATTAGTGGGCAAAATGAGGGCACATGCTGGTATTGGGGGTAGAGTGCTGACATGGATAGAAAATTGGTTGGCAGACAGGAAACAAAGAGTAGGGATTAACGGGTCTCTTTCAGAATGGCAGGCAGTGACTAGTGGGGTACCGCAAGGCTCGGTGCTGGAACCGCAGCTATTTACAATATGAATCAATGATTTGGATGAAGTTTGGATGACTCGGTTTATACTCTCTGGAATTTAGGAGATTAAGAGGGGATCTTATAGAAACTTACAAAATTCTTAAGGGGTTGGACAGGCTAGATGCAGGAAGATTGTTCCCGATGTTGGGGAAGTCCAGGACAAGGGGTCACAGCTTAAGGATAAGGGGGAAATCCTTTAAGACCGAGATGAGAAATACTTTTTTCACACAGAGAGTGGTGAGTCTCTGGAACTCTCTGCCACAGAGGGTAGTTGAGGCCAGTTCATTGGCTATATTTAAGAGTGAGTTGGATGTGGCCCTTGTGGCTAAGGGGATCAGAGGGTATGGAGAGAAGGCAGGTACGGGATACTGAGTTGGATGATCAGCCATGATCATATTGAATGGCGGTGCAGGCTCGAAGGGCTGAATGGCCTACTCCTGCACCTAATTTCTATGTTTCTATGAAGGGATTCAAAGTAACATTAGCAAATTTTCAGATGACACAAAGCTGGGTGGCAGTGTGAACTGTGAGGAGGATGCTATGAGAATGCAGGGTGACTTGGACAGGTTGGGGGAGTGGGCAGATGCATGGCAGATTAAGTTTAATGCGGATAAATGTGAGGTTATCCACTTTGGTAGCAAAAACAGGAAAGCAGATTACTATCTAAATGGTGTCAAGTTGGGAAAAGGGGAAGTACAATGAGAACTGGGGATCCTTGTACATGAGTCAATGAAAGTGAGCATGCAGGTACAGCAGGCAGTGAGGAAAGCGAATGGCATGTTGGCCTTTATAACAAGAGGAATCGAATATAGGAGCAAAGAGGTCCTTCTGCAGTTGTACAGAGGCCTAGTGAGACCACACCTGGAGTATTGTGTGCAGTTTTGGTCCCGTAATTTGAGGAAGGACTTTCTTGCTATTGAGGGAGTGCAGTGTAGGTTTACAAGGTTAATTCCCGGGATGGTGGAACTGTCGTATGCTGAGAGAATGGAGCAGCTGGGCTTGTACACTCCAGAGGCAGAACACTCTTGTTTAGAAGGACGAGAGGATATCTAATTGAAACATATAAGATTGTTAAGGGCTTGGACACACTAGAGGCAGGAAACATGTTCCCGATGTTGGGGGAGTCCAGAACCAGGGGCCACAGTTTAAGAATAAGGAGTAAGCCATTTAGAACGGAGACGAGGAAACACTTTTTCTCACAGAGAGTGGTGAGTCTGTGGAATTTTCTGCCTCAGAGGGCGGTGGAGGCGGGTTCTCTGGATGCTTTCAAGAGAGAGCTAGATAGGGCTCTTAAAAATAGCGGAGTCAGGGGATATGGGGAGAAGGCAGGAACGGGGTACTGATTGGGGATGATCAGCATTGAATGGCGGTGCTGGCACAAAGGGCCGAATGGCCTACCCCTGCAGCTATTGTCTATTGTCTATTGTTTCACTTGTTACCTACCCCACGGCCAACAATGGACCACTCCGAGCTCCACCTTTCCTTGATCATCGTACCTAGCTTTGATTTGTCCTTTTGCATGCCTCCACTCAATTGTTTCTATGTGCCATTTCATATCTCTCGTTTCCCTCTCCCCTGACTCTCAGTCTGAAGAAAGGACCTGAGACGTCACCCATTCCTTCTCTCCAGAGATGTTGCCTGTCCCGCTGAGCTACTCCTGCCTTTTGTGTCTACCTGCGGTGTAAACCGGCATCCGCAGTTCATTCCTACACATTTGGTCCTCTTGAAGCCCATGCAACGAGCGAAGTCCTTTATTCTTGGGGAAGGAAGCACATGGATTTTCTCTGCGTCTCATCTATGCTTTAAAGGGGAATTGTTTAATGTTGATAGTGAATGTCTGGAATGTAACCAATAGACAATAGACAACAGGTGCAGCGGTAGGCCATTTGGCCCTTCGAGCCAGCACCGCCATTCAATGTGATCATGGCTGACTCGCTGACACATGATCCACTGCCCCCTGCAATCTCATCCTTTACATCCATCAGCAAGGCATTGAGAATAAAGATCAAAGTAACGTTAAGTACTTTCTTCCTCGCTGATGACCCTCGGACTATCCTTGATCGGACTTTGCTGGCCTTACCCTGCACTAAAGGTTATTCCCTTATCATGTATCTACACACTGTAAATGGCTCGATTGTAATCATGTATTGTCTTTCTGCTGACTGGTTAGCACGCAACCTCCCTCAGTACATGTGACAATGAAACTGAACTGAAGTGAAACTGAACAAGTAGGAAGGAACTGTAGATGCTGGTTTAAACTGAAGATAGACACAAAAAGCTGGAGTAACTCAGCGGGACGGGCAGCATCTCTGGAGAGTAGGAATGGGTGACGTTTTGGGTTGAAGAAGGGTCTCAACCCGAAATGTCACCCATTCCCTCTTCCCACTGTTGCTGCCTGACCCGCTGAGTTACTCCAGCTTTTTGAAACTGAAATGAACTGATAGCAAACGCCTGGAATTCCCAGATTAATTCCCGGGATGGCGGGACTGACATATGGTGAAAGAATGGATCGACTGGGCGTAATTCACTGGGATTTAGATGGTTGAGAGCGGATCTTATAGAAACATATAAAATTATTAAGGGATTGGACAGGCTAGATGCAGGAAAAATATTCCCAATGTTGAGGGAGTCCAGAACCAGGGGTCACAGTTTAAGAATAAGGGGTAGGCCATTTAGGACTGAGATGAGGAAAAACCTTTTCACCCAGAGAGTTGTGAATCTGTGGAATTCTCTGCCACAGAAGCAGTGGAGGCCGATTCACTGGATATTTTCAAGAGAGAGTTAGATAGAGTTCTTAGGGCTAACGGAATCAAGGGATATGGGGAGAAAGCAGGAACAAGGTACTGATTTTGGATGATCAGCCATGGTCATATTGAATGGCGGTGCAGGCTTGAAGGATGGAAAGGCATACTCCTGCACCTATTTTCTATGTTTCTATGCGTAGGAAAGAACTGCAGATGCTGGTTTGCATCGAAGGTAGACACAAAATGCTGGAGTAACTCAGCGGGACAGGCAGCATCACTGGAGAGAAGGAATGGGTGAAGTTTCGGGTCGAGACCCTTCTTCAGACCGATGTCAGGGGAGTGGGCAGGACAGAGATAGAATGTAGTCGGAGACAGTAAGATTGGTGGGAGAACTGGGAAGGGTGAGGGGATGGAGAGAGTGGGAAAGCAACGGATATTTGAAGTTAGAGAAGTCAATGTTCATACCGCTTGTAATCTGCACAAGCGAAATATGAGGTGCTGTCCCACCAATTTGGGCTGGGTGGGTCTCACTCTGACAATGGAGAAGGCCCAGGGCAGAAAGGTCAGATTGGGAACGGGAGGGGAAGTTAAAGTGCTGAGCAACCGGGAGAAGCTAGATGCAGGAAACATTTTCCCAATGTGGGGCGAGTCCAGAACCAGGGGCCACTGTCTTAGAATAAAGGGGAGGTCATTTAAGACTGAGGTGAGAAAAAAAACGTTTTCACCCAGAGAGTTGTGAATTTATGGAATTCCCTGCCACAGGGGGCAGTGGAGGCCAAGTCACTGGGTGGATTTAAGAGAGAGTTGGATAGAGCTCTAGGGGCTAGTGGAGTCCCTAGAGTCAAGGGATATGGGGAGAAGGCAAGCACGGGTTATTGATAGGGGACGATCAGCTATGATCACAATGAATGGCGGTGCTGGCTCGAAGGGCCGAATGGCCTCCTCCTGCACCTATTTTCTATGTTTCTATGTTTCTCCTTCTTGATGTCAGCATGCATATAACCATATAACCATTACAGCACAGAAACAGGCCCTCTCGGCCCTTCCAGTCCGTGCCGACCATTTATTTTCCCCTAGTCCCATCTACCTGCACTCAGACCGTACCCCTCCATTCCCTTCCCGTCCACATACCTCTCCACGTGAATATCAGATTATCCTGCCCTGATCTTACTCATGAACACCCATGATGTTAAGATGAAAAGTTGTGACCCAGACGGACAATTCACCAGAACAGGCCAGCAGCGTAAAGCATAATCAAGGACCGGTCTCCTCCCGGTCATCCCGGTTCCACTCACCCCGGCAGTCGCGTCCTTTACCTCGACCAGCAAAGCATTTAGGGTAAACATCAGTGTAATGTTGCAAATTAGACGGCAAGGAGCGTGGCTCTCACCTATAACCCCGGTGTAGGAGAGCAGACATGCAGCGTAGTTCTCCCTGAGGCAGCCGCTCACTGACTGCGTGGCCGGCTGACAACGCGTTTGGAACTCTGCTAGCCTCGATCTGCCGGCGAGAAGGTGGGGAAGAGTAAACAGATGCATGAATTTAAACCCAAAGGAAAAATTAAAAAAACACCGGACCCTTCACGTTCACCATGTTCGACAGAGGCCGTATTCTGCAGCAGCGTTAGGCAAGAGTGGCGGAACATTTTCATCACAATTGATTTGGTTTTACTTGATGAGGTAACTCAAAGCACACTGTCGGGCATTGGGGATAGCTGTGGATGTAGCCCAAGCCGTCACACAGTCCATTAAGCACCGCTTTTGACTCGATCCACACTTTTAGCATTGCCCAGGGAAAGCAGCCAACATAATCAAAGATTGGGTGGTCGGACGAGGACTCGCAAGACATGTCACGTGTGATAATAAAGTATCAAGCAATCAAGACTTGTCCCAGCCCGGTCATTCCTTCTTCTCCCCGCTCCCATCGGGCTGAAGGCACAGAAACCTGAAAGCAAGCACCACCAGACCCAGGAGCAGCTTTTTATCCGGGTGATCTAGTTTAGTTTAGTTTAGAGATACAGCGCGGAAACAGGCCCTTCGGCCCACCGGGTCCGCGCCGACCAGCGATCCCCGCACATTAACACTATCCTACACACGCTACTTACACGTACACCAAACCGGTGGAAGGAAACCGAAGATCTCGGAGAAAACCCAGGCAGGTCACGGGGAGAACGTACAACCTCCGTACAGACAGCACCCGTCGTCAGGATCGAACCCGGGTCTCCGGCGCTGCAAGCGCTGTAAGGCAGCAACTCGACCGCTGCGCCACCGTGCTGCCCACAGGGTCCTTCTATAAGCTGGGGTAGAGTCCCGATTCTCCAACCAACCTCACTGCGGACAATCAACGTTTTCTCGGTATACTGAGAACTGTATTCTGCGCTCTGTGTATTTCACTTTGTTGTACTTTCCTTTGGCATGATTGGATTTATGTACAGTATTATCTGATTTGATTGGATGGCAGGCCTGGTACGGTACATGTGATAATTTCAATACTAAATGGCGCACTTGAGCAACTAAACTTTATTTTAGATAACACAACACAAGGTTCCCCACTACTATACCTAACCACTGTGGGTTTGATCCTTGTTTCTGCCTGGCCAAGCCCTTCTAGCCTCGTGCAAGCAGAGACACTCCAAAAGGTCACGCAGTCCCAAGCGCTCTTCCAGAAGATCGACATTGGACCTCGCTGGGGCTGCCGTTTATAGGTCTCCGAACCGTGAGGGGCCGAACCACATGGAGGTGGTCTCTATACAGTCACATGCAAATACAAAGGACATTTATTATCACATACACCAATTGGTGTAGTGGAATTTGACTTGCCATTGCGGCACACGAATAAAGATAAGACACAACATTAAAGAATTTAACAATCAACATAAACACATCCCCTCACAATGGTTCCCACTGTGGGGGAAGGCAGCAAAGTCCAGTCCCATCCCCCTGTTCACCCATAGTCGGGCCCATTGTGGCCTCTGCAGTCGCCGCTACGGCAGCCCGATGCTTCACGCCCTCTTGCCGAGAAGATGGAACTCCGGCGCCGGGTGAGCACTCCTCAGCGGCCTGGAATGTCTGGAGCGGCCGCTTCCTCCCCGGAGACCGCGGCTCCCAAAGTCCACAGGCCGCGCTGGTCGGAGCTCTGACTGTGGCCATCACGGATCCCAGGCTCCGCGGCGTTTCAAATCCAGTGCCGCCCGCGGGTGGACGCTCGCAGCCACAGCTCCTCGATGTTAGAGTCGGCGGTCACAGCGCTGCTCCGGAGCTTACCGCACGGCGACCCGGGTAGGGCATCGCCCGCTCCGTGACGGTGTCCCAGCGCTGTGCCGCCGCCGAGGCTGGGGTTCCGGCCGGTCCCGACAGGAAACGCCACTCCAGTCCGATGGTAGGGGGCGAAGAAGCAGCTCGGAGGAAAGCCGCCTCTCCGACCAGGTAGCAACCAGGAAATAAAGTTTCCCCCTCCCCCTCCCCCCACCCATATAACCATATAACCATATAACAATTACAGCACCCACCACATAAAAGACTAGAAGACCTCCAAAAAACAAACACTTTTAACTCACTAAAAATGTTTTTAAAAAGGGTGAAAGGATTAACAGCTGCCGGCAGGGCAGCCATACTCGACATCCAATAACACATGTCGATTACAACGGTACATGATAGACATTTCCCCAACCCAATAACATAGTAACTAACATATTGTATCTGACAAGGCTTCCAGAAGGAAGCTAACATAGATGAATAATGCAACATGTGCCCTGGGATTCCGACAACCTAGACAAAGCTTAACATTTCAACCAATCAACAACTAACAAAGTAAGGCTTCGCAACTATGTATATCTGGTTTGTATTGACCCAATTTGCTACAGTATATGCATTTTACACATTGTAAGACTTCTGCAGATGTCCCATTCATTCTCTGCAGTACATCTGGGCCACAGACATGCTGGCACCAATCAGCAGCTTGTCTCAGCTCTGCAAAGGCACATTTAACTTGACCAAAATGGCCTAGCAGTACATCAACCTGTACTCAATCTTAATATCATGGCTGCTCCAATTTAGCCAGGATTAACAATAATAATAAACCTAAACCTAAACTATTCATCAGTCTGATTTTTTTCCCATCCAAAACTGCAATTGCAGGCACAGTGGCGCTGCGGTAGAATTGCTGCCTTACAGCGCCAGAGACCCGGGTTTGATCATGACTACGGGTGCTGTCTGTACAAAGTTTGTACGGTCTCCCCGTGACCTGCGTGGGTTTTCTCTGAGATCTCCGGTTTACTCCCGCACTCCAAAGACGTACAGCTTTGTAGGTTAATCGGCTTGGTGTAAATGTAAATTGTCCCGAGTGTGTATAGGGTAGTTTTAATATGCGGGAATCGCTGGTCGGCGCGGACGCCGTGGGCCGAAGCGCCAGTTTCCCCCCTGTATCTCCAAACCAAACCAGAATATACTAAACAAAATTGCAGAGACAAACCAACCTCCCTTCCATTGACTAAATTTATACTTCACGCTGCCTCGGCAAGGCCAGCAGCATAGTCAAGGTCTCACCCCAGTCACTCCCTCTTGTCCCCACTCCCATTAGGCAAAAGGTATGGAAGTGTGAAAACCCACACCTCCAGATTCAGGGACAGTTTCTTCCCGGATGTTATCAGACAACCCAAACGTCCTACCAACTAGAGATTCATCCTGAGCTGCTATCCATCTCATTGAAGACCCTCGCACTATCTTTAATCGGACCCTCGCACTATCTTTAATCGGACTTTACTGTACTTTATCTTGCACTAAATATTATTCCCTTTTATTATCTATATGTACACTGTGAATGGCCCGATTGTAATCATATATTGTCTTCCCGCTGGCTGGATAGCTCGCAACGAAAGCTTTTCACTGCACCTCAGCACACGTGACAACAAACTGAACTAAATGTGTTCCTTCACGCCACTATGCAGACCAATGCATTCGGGTAAAATTACCCAATAACCCAACAAGGTTTAGACAATAGACAATAAACAATAGGTGCAGGAGTAGGCCATTCGGCCCTTCGAGCCAACACCGCCATTCAATATGATCATTGCTGATCATCCCCAATCAGTACCCCCCCGTTCCTGCCTTTTCCCCATATCCCCCGACTCCGCTATTTTTAAGAGCCCTATCTA
This sequence comes from Okamejei kenojei, assembly GCA_035221665.1. Lineage (NCBI taxonomy): Eukaryota > Metazoa > Chordata > Chondrichthyes > Rajiformes > Rajidae > Okamejei > Okamejei kenojei. Next base: position 186,023,451 of record CM069131.1, on the reverse strand, counting down.
GCTCTCTCTTGAAAGCATCCAGAGAACCTGCCTCCACCGCCCTCTGAGGCAGAGATTTCCACAGACTCACCACTCTCTGTGAGAAAAAGTGTTTCCACGTCTCCGTTCTAAATGGCTTACTCCTTATTCATAAACTGTGTCCCCTGGTTCTGGACTTCCCCCAACATCGGGAACATGTTTCCTGCCTCTAGCGTGTCCAAGCCCTTAACAATCTTATATGTTTCAATGAGAATCCCTCTCATCCTTCTAAACTCCAGAGTGTACAAGCCCAGCCGCTCCATTCTCTCAGCATATGACAGTCCCGCCATCCCGGGAATTAACCTTGTAAACCTACGCTGCACTCCCTCAATAGCAAGAATGTCCTTCCTCAAATTAGGGGACCAGAACTATACACAATACTCCAGGTGTGGTCTCACTAGGGCACTGTACAACTGTTGTGAATCTGTGGAATTCTCTGCCTCAGAAAGTAGTAGAAGATAATGATCTGGATGCTTTCAAAAGAGCATTGGATAGATCCCTTAAAGCTGGCAGAATCAGGGGATATGGGGAGAAGGCAGGAACAAGGTACTGAGAGCGGTGCTGGCTCGAAGGGCTGAATGGCCTACCCTTCACCTATTGTCTATTGTCTATTATCAAACTATCAAAAAAAATTACCAAAAAATACCACAACCAGAGAGCAGTCCTGAACTACTATCCTTTTCATTGACCCTCGGGCTATTCAAGATCAGACTTTACTGGCTTTACCTTGCACTAAACATTGTTCCCTTATCGTGTATATATATATACACTGATAATGGCTTGATTGTAATCATGTATTGACTTTCCATTGAATGGAAAAAGCTTTTCACTGTACCTCGGTACACGTGGCAATAGACTAAACTTAACTGAAATTAAGGAATCAAAGTGAATTTTACTTCAGAGTCACGTGAAGACCCCGCCAGTCGCTCCTCCAGCGGTAAGTTTAAAAACGGCCCACAGGTGAATACTTACCATTCCTGAGGTCGTTGCCGGCTCTGTTAGTATTTTTCTTAGAGCGCACCAAGATGGAATCGAGGACGAAGTCCAAACGAACCGCTGCCAAACTAGCTGCTGGGAACCGCGAAGCGGGCAGCCAGCAGCGGTCGGTTTCTCCAGAGCTGCTGATCTAAACCGCAGCCCAGACTTGACGCCGCTACAGCCCGCAGGTGCTCCTCGGACTGGCGGCAAAGCCACCCGGAAGTCGGGCAAAACCGTTGACTCAGCAGAGTCCGGGCTGGAGGACACCCCGCCTGCGGGAAGCGACAGCGGTCGATTATCCCGCATGGAGCGGGTGGTGGAGCAGTTGCTCCAACGTGACCTGCTACAGCAGGGGTATGGTCACAGTGGGTCTCCTCGCAGACCCACGGCAGCACGCTTTACAGGGCTGCCAAATGTCTCACCCTCCTCGCAGGGGAGCATTAGGAGTCAGGACGGGGCTGACTCTGAAGAGGGGAGTGTGGCTGAAGAAACACCAATGCTAGGGGTGCCAGAAGAGGAGCTACTGGGCATGGTTACAAAATCCACGATGCCTACCCAAAAAGGGCTGCCGTTGCAGCCAAAGTTGGCAGCCAGTATAAACTACATGGCAACGAATCAACTTCAGGAACAGGTCTTCAATGACACCACAGCCAAATACCTAGCTCCTGAGAATTGTGTCTCTCTCAACATGCCTGCAGTCAACAACCCCATCTGGGGGTAACATGAGCCCTGGCATCAGAAGTCAGGAAGTAAAACTCCAAAGAATCCTAAAACTACTGGCTTCTGGGATTATGGCTGTTGCCAGGTCAGTGGACGGAGTGGAGATCTCGGAAGAGCTACAGGATGCCCTGGCACTCCTCTGTAACACTCAGTTTGAGATCAACTTACAGAAAGAGTGTCATCCGACCTGCACTGAACCCCAATTTTGCGGGGTTGTGGAGAACCAGCCGCCTACACTACTATTCGGGGACAACCTGCCTAAGCAGGTAAAAGACCTCGATGAAGAGGCAAAGGCAACAGGCATGATAAAAGTGCCGGCTGCCACCAAGTCCTCATACCTGCGGCGACAGCACCCCTATGCATCCACCAGCAGACCACGCTACCACAGCGACAGAACACCTGCTGGTGAAAGCTCAAAGGCCGTCCAACCTGCCCAATGGTCTTTTTTAGACCATGCCCCAGCACGGCCTTCCTGGAAGATGCGCCAACCCCACACCACAGCACCTCCACCTCCCAGGAGACAAGGACGGAGGAAACCAACGCAGCACCGCCGGTAACCATGGAGGTAGGTGGGTCTGGTTGCCTCAGGAACATTGCATGTGTAACTTCTTCACGGATTGGGGGACGGTTGCACTGGTTTCGGGATGCATGGAGTTCTATAACTTCTGATCCTTTCAGACTGCAAAGTATTCAAGGATACAAAATTGAATTTGTTCACAAACTTCCCCTTCCTGATCAGCATGCACCTAGTCGAAAGTTTGTACTTTCACAGAAAGAAAAGCTAGAAGGTCATGCTGAACTCTTAAGACTACATACGAAAGGGGTAATTGAGAAAACCAAAAATGAATCTCATGAGTTTGTATCGAACATCTTCACCAAAAATAAAAAAGACGGCGGATGCCACATCATTATTGATTTGACACAACTGAATACCTTCGTGCAGTACGCCCACTTCGAAATTACCAAAACCTACAAAGATCAAAAATTGCAGCACTCAAACACCATGCTGGCCATTTTGACAGGCCAATGCAATTACCAGCAAAAGCAAAATTGGAATTACAATGGTGGATAGACAATGCTGGACATTGCTCTAATCCCATTCCAATCACAAACCCCTCGGTTGTATTACAAACTGATACCAGCGCTGAAGGCTGGGGAGCAACTAATACCACCTCCAGTTGCGGTGGTAGATGGAATGCACCTGAATTAACCTTACTCCCGGCACTAGGAATTAACCATCTAGAAATGCTGGGAGCATTTCATGGACTCCGGGCTTACTGTTCGGACATGCACCATCTGCATGTACGCCTACAAATTGATAATATCACCGAGGTGGCTTACATTAAGCATATGGGTGGAATTAAGTCGATGAATTGGTAAAATACAATCTGGCACTGGTGCTTAAAAAGGAACATTTGGATATCAGCCACTTACCTTCCGGGTAAGATAAATACAGTGGCGGACACCAGGTCACGCAAGTTTAATGATAACACCGAATGGATGTTGGACCACAAAGTGTTTGCTGATATCGTAGCTCGGTATGGAACACCAGATATCGACCTTTGTGCATCCAGACTCAATCACCAAATACCAACATATGTTGCATGGGAACCAGACCCTGGGGCAGTAGCAATGGACGCTTTCTCGCTACACTGGGGGGGGATTTGTTTTTCTATGCATTTCCCCCCTTCTGCCTCATCAGTCGGGTCTTGCAGACTCCGCATCGGGTATTCTGGTTGTGCCCGACTGGCCTACTCAGCCATAGTTCCCTGTGGTACTGGACATGGTCTCAGAACCATGCATTCCAATACCCAAACGTCCGAGTTTACTAGTACATCCTGTCACAGGGGAGAGTCACCCGTGCCATGACCGGATGAACCTATTGGTTTGCAGGTTTTGAAAAGGCCACTCCTGGAATTTGGACTTTCAGACCGAACAATGAATATCATCACGGCATCAGGCAGGGAGTCCACCAGGAAACAGAACCTCACTTATGTCAAAAAATGGGAGGTGTTTTGTACCAAGACAAACACCACATACGACACAGCCACCATTACGGAAGCGCTGGAGTTCTTGGCCAGCCTTCATTTTGATGAAGGTTTAAGCTACAGTGCCATCAACTGTGCCAGGAGTGCCCTATCCTCATATCTGGGACTAGGTTTAGATCATCTTGCAGTTGGGCCTCACCCCTTGGTGTCTAAACTTATGAGGGGTATTTTCAACTCAAATCCCCCCAGGCCTAGATATTCCCAGACCTGGGATATTGACATTGTTTTAACCTTGCTCCGAGGTTGGGCAGCAGTTACATCTCTTTCCCTAGCCAAATTGACATATAAAATGGTAATGCTGATGGCACTCGTGACGGCACAACGGGTCCAGTCCCTACACAAGCTAAGTCTGGACGCTATGGTTATATCCAACAATAATTAACTTCCTTCATTCATGAGTTACTCAAACAAAACAGGCCTGGATCATCCGGCCGCAAGTTGGATTTCCTGGCTTACCCCGTAGACAGCCGCCTATGCATAGTGACCCACCTTTTACACTACCTGGAGATCACCACCTGTCTCAGGGGCACGTAAAGGGCTCTGCTTATAAGTCACAAACATCCTCATCAGAGTCACCGTGCAAACCATTTCAAGATGGCTAAGGGTGGTATTGGGTTCAGCGGGGGTGGACACTGATGTTTTTAAATCCCATTCCACCAGGGCTGCATCTACATCGGCGGCAAGGATGATGGAAGTTCCTACGGACCACATCCTTGCAACGGCGGGTTGAAAACCTTCCAGCGGTTTTATAATAAACCCGTGGCCACGCCTGAGACGTTTGCAGACACAATTTTAAGTTCTGTATTATAATTTCCCCAAAGTAGGGGTATTATTATCATTATTTGTTAAATAAATAGCTTCTTGTTTTTCAGCACAGTTTCATGTCTGAAATACGTTAACATACTCCCTCCATGTGTCATTATGGCAGTGTGTGAGCATGGACTCGTTTCCAGGGCATGAAATCACAGAGCTTTAAAATCTTCATGTAGTCACTCACGTGATTCTGAAGTAAAATAGTAAGATTAAATGAGAATTTACCAGTTTGAAGTTTGATCTTTATTTTATGAGGAGTTACGATGAGGGATTACGTGCCCTCCGCTCCCAACCCTCTATTATAAAGGTCAACTGGTATGTTGGTTCTCTTATCTTACTATCTTTGTTATCTGTGATTTCACACCGCTGCTTTGAAGAATGTTGCGCATGCGTGCTGGCGGGATCTTCACGTAATCCCACATCGTAACTCCTCATAAAATAAAGATCAAACTTCAAACTGGTAAGTTCTTATTTAATCTTCCTATTTATTTCTCTTCTTCCATCCAAGGGAATCATTCCAGTAAAGCCTGGCTGTGTCTGTTCTACAAACGGCCCCACTGACCTAGCGGAGCTCTTCCTCCATAGCAACCCTTTGTCCGGAAAGCAGACGGCTACAAAGACAAAATAACATCTATTCTTCACCCTCGCTGGAAACAAAATAGTCATTCATATTTAGGTCAGTTCACAGGGGTTTGCAACTGAAATCAAAAGCATTCCTCCAAAAATCTAATCATCTTCCAGCAACAGAAGCTGCTCAAAGGATACAAAAACATAAAACTCCCCCAACTGCCATGTAAAGATCTATTACACTAGAAATCTCAAACACTCAATTCTACGAGGCACATCTGGAGATATATTTTTTGTCAGTCCCGTTGGGCTTTGAGGAGTAAGATAAGAAGACCAGCTTTAATGGTTTCAGTAGTGCTGCAGTAATTCAACTTCCCCAAACAATAAATAAGGCACAGATATGTTAACTGCTCACTCATCCCGCACTTCATTTCGAGCACTCCTCCAAAGGTTGCAGGGTGGTTTTTAACCTGACCTGGCCATGGGTGGGATCGGTGGGCTATTTCATGCCGCAGTTCAGTTTTAGGTCAGTTTAGAGGTACGGCGGGTAAACAGGCCCCTTCGGCCCGCCAAGCTCGTTCCGACCAACGATCACCCTGCACACTAACACTACACACCAGGGACAGTTAATAATTTTAATCCAATGCAGCGGCTCGGTGGTGCAGCGGTAGAGTTCAGCGCCAGAGACCCCGGTTCAATCTCATCTATGGGCGCTGTCTGTACGGAGTTTGCACGTTCTCCCCGTGACCTGCATGGGTTTTCTCCGAGAACTTCGGTTTCCTCCCACACTCCAAAGACGTACAGGTTTGTACAGGTCTGGGATGTCAGGACTTTCATATGAGGAAAGACTGGATAGACTCGGATTTAGAAGATTGAGGGGGGATCTTATAGAAACTTACTACATTCTTAAGGGGTTGGACAGGCTAGATGCAGGAATATTGTTCACGATGTTGGGGAAGTCCAGGACAAGGGGTCACAGTTTAAGGATAAGGGGGAAATCTTTTAGGACCGAGATGAGAAAAACATTTTTCACACAGAGAGTGGTGAATCTGTGGAATTCTCTGCCACAGAAGGTAGTTGAGGCCAGTTCATTGGCTATATTTAAGAGGGAGTTAGATGTGGCCCTTGTGGCTAAAGGGATCAGGGGGTATGGAGAGAAGGCAGGTACAGGATACTGAGTTGAATGATCAGCCATGATCATATTGAATGGCGGTGCAGGCTCGAAGGGCCGAATGGCCTGCTCCTGCACCTAATTTCTATGATTCTATGTTTCCATATAGGTTAATTGTCCCACTTCCGTACACAAGGTCCTGAATGATGTCTAAAGCCATCTTCACCACCGTATCCATATGCAAGATACTATGTACCTGTGGTCCATGCAATTAAGACTCTAAAGGGCCTGTCCCACTTGGCGATTGGCATTGACTGATGTATCAGGTCACCGAAAAGTTTGCGGCGTGACGCGGCGTGACGACGTATGACGCACAATATTTTTTCAAGTGTCACAACATTTTTTTTGTCGCTGCTGGATTTTGAAATGTTCAAAAATTTTTGACGACACTGATATGATGCTGGCAGTCACCGAAAAAATCGGCAAGTGGGACAGGCCCTTTAATGAAAACAGATTTGCAGTGCGTTTCAGTAGAGCCCAAGATAGACACAAAAAACATAGAAACATAGAAATTAGGTGCAGGAGTAGGCCATTCAGCCCTGCACCGCCATTCAATATGATCATGGCTGATCATCCAACTCAGTATCCCGTACCTGCCTTCTCTCCATACCCCCTGATCCCCTTAGCCACAAGGGCCACATCTAACTCCCTCTTAAATATAGCCAATGAACTGGCCTCAACTACCCTCTGTGGCAGAGAGTTCCAGAGACCCACCACTCTGTGTGAAAAAAGTCTTTCTCATCTCGGTCTTAAAGGATTTCCCCCTTATCCTTAAGCTGTGACCCCTTGTCCTGGACTTCCCCAACATCGGGAACAATCTTCCTGCATCTAGCCTGTCCAACCCCTTAAGAATTTTGTAAGTTTCTATAAGATCAGCTCTCAACCTCCTATATTCTAGAGAGTATAAACCGAGTCTATCCAGCCTTTCTTCATAAGACAGTCCTGACATCCCAGGAATCAGTCTGGTGAACCTTCTCTGCACTCCCTCTATGGCAATAATGTCCTTCCTCAGATTTGGAGACCAGAACTTTACGCAATACTCCAGGTGTGGTCTCACCAAGACCCTATACAACTGAAGTAGAACCTCCCTGCTCCTATACTCAAATCCTTTTGCTATGAAAACTAACATACCATTTGCTTTCTTCACTGCCTGCTGCACCTGCATGCCTACTTTCAATGACTGGTGTACCATGACACCCAGGTCTCGCTGCATCTCCCCTTTTCCTAATCGGCCACCATTTAGATAATAGTCTGCTTTCCTGTTTTTCCCACCAAAGTGGATAACCGCACATTTATCCACATTATACTGCATCTGCCAAACATTTGCCCACTCACCCAGCCTATCCAAGTCACCTTGCAGTCTCCTAGCATCCTCCTCACAGCTAACACTGCCCCCCAGCTTAGTGTCATCCGCAAACTTGGAGATATTGCCTTCAATTCCCTCATCCAGATCATTAATATATACTGTAAATAGCTGGGGTCCCAGCACTGAGCCTTGCGGTACCCCACTAGTCACTGCCTGCCATTGTGAAAAGGACCCGTTTACTCCTACTCTTTGCTTCCTGTTTGCCAGCCAGTTCTCTATCCACATCAATACTGAACCCCCAATGCCGTATGCTTTAAGTTTGTATACTAATCTCTTATGTGGGACCTTGTCGAAAGCCTTCTGGAAGTCCAGATATACCACATCCACTGGTTCTCCCCTATCCACGCTACTAGTTACATCCTCGAAAAATTCCACAAGATTCGTCAGACATGATTTACCTTTCGTAAATCCATGCTGACTTTGTCCAATGATTTCACCACTTTCCAAATGTGCTGCTATCCCATCTTTAATAATTGACTCTAGCAGTTTCCCCACTACCGATGTTAGACTAACTGGTCTGTAATTCCCCGTTTTCTCTCTCCTTCCCTTCTTAAAAAGAGGGGTTACGTTTGCTACCCGCCAATCCTCAGGAACTACTCCAGAATCTAAAGAGTTTTGAAAGATTATCACTAATGCATCCACTATTTCCGGAGCTACCTTATGTACTCTGGGATGCAGCCTATCTGGCCCTGGGGATTTATCGGCCTTTAATCTATTCAATTTACCCAACACCACTTCCCGACTAACCTGGATTTCACTCAATTCCTCCTTTGACCCGCAGTCCCCTGCTATTTCCGGCAGATTATTTATGTCTTCCTTAGTGAAGACGGAAGCAAAGTAGTTATTCAATTGGTCCGCCATATCCTTGTTCCCCATGATCAACTCATCTGTTTCTGACTGCAAGGGACCTACATTTGTTTTAACTAATCGCTTTCTCTTTACATATCTATAAAAACTTTTGCAGTCAGTTTATATGTTCCCTGCCAGTTTTCTTTCATAATCTATTTTTCCTTTCCTAATTAAGCCCTTTGTCCTCCTCTGCTGGTCTCTGAATTTCTCCCAGTCCTCTGCTATGCTGCTTTTTATGGCTATTTTGTACGCATCATCCTTTGCTTTGATACTATCCCTGGTTTCCCTTGTTATCCACAGATGCACTACCTTCCCTGACTTATTCTTTTGCCAAACTGGGATGAACAATTTTTGTAGTTCATCCATGCAGTCTTTAAATGCCTTCCATTGCATATCCACCGTCAACCCTTTTAGAATTAATTGCCAGTCGATCTTGGCCAATTGCTGGAGTAACTCAGGGACAGGCAGTACCTGTAGAGAGAAGGAACGGGTGATGTTTCGGGTCGAGACCCTTCTTCAGACTGATGTCAGGGTAGTGGACGGGACAGAGATAGAATGTAGTCGGAGACAGTAAGACTGGTGGGAGAACTGGGAAGGGGGACGAGATGGAGGCAAAATGGCGAAACAAGGACTATTTGAAGTTAGAGAAGTCACTGTTCACACTGCTGGGGTGTAAGCTGCCCAAGCGAAATATGAGGTGCTGTTCCTCCAATTTGCACTGGGCCTCACTATTACAGTGGAGGTGGCCCTGGACAGTAAGGTCTGATTGGGAATGGGAGGGGGAGTTAAAGTGCTGAGCAACCGGGAGATCAGGCAGGTTAAGGCGGACTGAGTGGAGGTGTTCGGCGAAACGATCACTGAACCTGCGCTTGGTCTCGCCGATGTACAGAAGTTGACAACTGGAACAGCAGAGCCCAGAGGAGTTTGGTGGTATCATGGAAAACTGGGTCAGAGTGAGTAAAGAGGGAGTGGTAAACATTACCTTGTGTGGGGATCACAGCCAAACTCAGTTTAAAAGAAGCAGAGAAAAAAGCACAGAGCCCGGAAACAGTATTGGTGAGTTTACATAGAACACAGGAAACAGAGTCCAGGTGAGTAGAAACAGCCCTGGAAAGTGTAAACACGTATTTAATCTAAATCAAGATCTGTGGAATAGAAATTATTTCTGTTCCCAGGGGCTCATGGAAGGGTGGGTGTGGAGAGGATGTTCCCTCGTGGGAGAATCAAGGCAAGGATCACCCACTTAGGTCGGAAATAATGTTGTGTTTTCTCTCAGAGGTGAATTGTCCCGCGTGTGTAGGATAGCGCTATTGAACGGGGTGATCGTCTATCGGTGTGGACTCAGTGGGCCGAAGGGCCGGTTGCCGCATTGTATCTCTGAAGTCAAAATCCAACCGTGAGTAGAAACAAGCCACACAGAAGTACATCACGGAGTACAAAGGTAAACTTACTGGAGTGTAACATGGAGTGTTAGTTACCGAGAAAGTGCCAGATTGAAAAAAAAGTACAAGGGCTACAATGAGGTAGGTTGGAAGATGGGAACTAGACCCTGAGCTTTTGAGAGGACGGTTCAGAAGATCGATAACAGTGGGGGAAGAAGCTGGTCCTAAATCTGGTGGTACATGCTCTCAAGCCTATATATCCTTTGTATCTTTATAATGGGAGAGAGGAGAAGAGAGAATGACCAGGGTATAAGATGCCCATGATTATGTTGGCTGCTTAACCGAAGCAGGGTGTAGGCAGAGTCAATTGAGGGGAAAGGGGGAGGCTGGTCTGTGTATGGAATGGGCCACATCCACAACTCTGCAATTTCTACTAATTACTAAAATTATTTAAATTCCCACAGTTGCCTCATTTGAATTTGGTCTCTGGAGTAGTGAAATGTTATTCAAATGTGAGGCTACCACTGTGCCTGCATCTTTGTACAAGAGGATTGTAATCACAGAACAATTAAATTGGATCGGATCAGAGAGTCAAACAGTGAGGAAACAGGCCCTTTGGCCCAACTTGCCCACATCGACCAACATGTCCCATCTGCACTAGTCCCACCTGCCTGTGTTTGGACCATATCCCACTAAACCTGTCCTAGCCATGTACCTGTCTAAATGTTTCTTAAACGTTGCGATAGTCCCTGCCTCAACTACCTCCTCCGGCAGCTCGTTCCATACACTGACCACCCTTTGTGTAAAAAAAGGTTACCCCTCAGGTTCCTATTAAATCATTCCCCCCTCATTTTAAACCTATGTCCTCTGGTCCTCGATTCCCCTACGCTGGGCAAGAGACTCTCTGCATCTACGCGATCTATTCCTCTCATGATTTTGTACACCTCTATAAGATCCCCCCTTATCCTCCAGTGCTCCGAGGCATTAAGTCCTGCACCAGGACACCTTAACTTCCAATTAATTTACCGTTCAGTTAATAGATTTGCTTCAACAGTAAAAGCAAGAGGTTTTCGCATCATGTCGGTTCTGACTCTCTGAAAGCACCCCCTCATCCTCTTGCGTTCCAAGGAATAGAGTCCCAGCCTGCACAATCTCTCCCGATAGCACAGGTCATCGAGTCCTCGTAGATCTTCTCTGCACCCTTTCCAGCTTGACAGCATCTTTCCAACAGCCTGGTGACCAAAACATGGCCACCATGGGTCTCACGGTTCTCAAATTGTTAAAAGATGCCACTTGTCTTACTGTTTTCTTGACTGTGTGGTGACAACCGCTGCGATGGGCAGGTCCATTTATAATGATACCTAGAATTGATTTGTGCCTCGGCACTGCCTGCAATAGTCTATCGTCACTCATCTACATGAGTGTAACGAGGCCACATTGATGCAGAGATGTTGCACAGTGGCTCAATGTGCCCATATACATGCCCTCCTTTGCCTAGTTTAGTTTAGTTTAGTTTACTTTAGAGATACACTGTGTGAAACAGGCCTTTCGGCCCACCGTTCCCACGCCGACCAGCGATCCCCGCACACTGACACTATCCTACACACACTAGGGACACTTTACAATTTACAATTTTACCAAGCTAATTAACCTACAAACCTGTACATCTTTGGAAGATCCCGGAGAAAACCCATGCTGGTCACGGGGAGAACGTACAAACTCTGTACAGACAGCACCCGTAGTTGCGATTGAACCCGAGTCTCTGGCGCTGTAAGGCAGCAACTCTACCGCTGCGCCACTGTGCCGCCCCAGTTAGAGTGGGAAGAGGAGTTAAAATCTAAAGATGGCACAACTAGTAGAGCAGTTGCCTCACAACTCTAGAGACCTGGGTTCAATTCTGACCTCGGGTGCTGTGTGGGTGTGTTTTTTTAGATTCGAGATACAGAGTCGAACTAGCTACTTTGTCCCACTGAGTTCACATTGACAACTGAGCACCCGTTGACACAAGTTCTATGCTAACTCACTTTCTCATCCACCCCTGACACACAAGGGATCTAGTTTAGCTTAGAGATGCAGCGCAGAAACAGCCCCTTCGGCCCATCGAGTCCGCACCGACCCAGCGATCCCCGCACATTAACACCATCCTACACTAGGGATAATTTTTACATCGATACCAAGCTAATTAACCTACAAACCTGTACGTCTTTGGAGTATGGGAGGAAACCGAAGTTCTCGGTGAAAATCCGACACAGGTCACTAGGAGAAACTACAAACTCCGTGCAGACAGCATCCGTAGTCAGGATCAAATCCCGGTCGAAACTAAACTGAATTGGAGAAATGGGAATGGGATGATTTAAAAGCCTGAGGATTACAGAGATTGAATTGCAGAGGTAATTAAATCATTTGGAGGCCACAAGAGAGAAGCACAGTACAACTCTTGCATTCCACTGTTAATGGCCTGCTTGAACACCATTGAATTGGGAATAGAAAGAAATGGGATGGGAAGCAAGGCGCTGGCATGTGTACAAGGGGAAAATAAACTACGTCAGCTAGCTAAAGGTGCAGCTGCTGCAGTAACAGGGGTGGCTAATTAGAAGCAAGCAAGTTCCCCCTTGGCAGACACATTGGCGCTAACCTTCATTTTGGGCCTTGTTTTCAGGAGAGAGTTAAGGGCCTGTCCCACTTGGCGAATTTTTCGCCGACTGCCGGCGTCATATCAGTGTCGCCAAAAGATTTTGAACATTTCCAAAATCCGGCGGAGACAAAAAAAAATGTTGCGACACTCGAAAAAACACCGCACGTCAATACGTCGTCACGCCGCGCCACGCCGCGCCATACTGCGTCACATCACGCCACAAATCTTTCAGTGACCTGGTACGTCAGTCGCCGAAAAAATCGTCAAGTGGGACAGGCCCTTTAGATATAGCTCTTAGGGCTAAAGGAATCAAGGAAAATGAGGATAAAGCAGGAACAGGGAACTGGGTTTGGATGATCAGCCATGATCATAATGAATGGCGGCGCTGGCTGGAAGAGCCTAATGGCCTGCTCCTGCACCTACTTACTATGTTTATGTTTCCATGTTTCAGACTCAAAGAGGAACAGCACCTCATATTCTGCTTGGGCAATAGTCTACAACCTGATGGCAACCCAATTTCAGAGAGCCTGCTCCTCTTCCGTTTCCTTCTCCCTCCTTCTGATCTACCCAGGTCCTCTCACATACGCCCTACTTCCCACTGCCACTTCTACTCCAGTGTTGGGACTTTCCACATGGTGATTTTCTGGTCTTCCTCCTTTTTCAACTGTGGCTTCTCTTCCACCAGAGCTCTCGGTCTCATATTGTTCTGCATCTCTGCTCTCATCCATTTTCCTACTGCAGCAAAGATAGAGTGTCCCTGGTTCTCATCTTCCACCCCATCATATGTTCATAAGTTACAGGAGCAGAATTAGGCCATTCGACCCATCAAGTCTACTCCGCCATTTAATCACGGCTGATCTATCTTTCCCTCTCCGCTCCATTCCCCTGCCTTCTCCCCATAATCCCTGTCACCCTTACTAATCCAGAATCTGCCAATTAGTGCCTTAAAAATAGCCAATGCCGGCCTGCACGGGCATCTGTGGCAATTAATTCCACCACCCTCTGACGAAAGAAATTCCTCCTCATCTTCTTTCTAAAGGTACATCCTTTTATTCTGAGGCTGTGGCCTCTGGCCCTAGATCCTCCTACTAGTGGAAACATCTTCTCCGTATTTGGCAGATAGTCGTAGACATCTGGAATGGAATACAGCACAGAAACAGACCCTTCGGCCCAACTTGCCAATGCCGACCAAGATCCCCATCAGTTTGCCCATTCCTTCTCTCCGTAGATGCTGCCTCAAGGGCCTGTCCCACTTTCCCGAGTTACGAATTCTCCCGAGTCCTCCCCTTGATTCAAACTCGGAGAAAGTCCGTATTGAGTCCGTAGGAGGCCGTAGGAGTCTATAGATATATCGTAGCGGCTCATTATGCCAGCCGTATGTGCTCGGGGCATCAGGTAAGTCTGGACGTTTTTTTCAGCATGTTGAAAAATGTCCAAGAGTAAAAAGATGGTCGGGAGGAGGAGTTCGTAGATCATCATTTTTAAGGTCCTTTCAACTCGGCAGAGGACTCGGGAAAGTGTGACAGGGTCTTCACCCGTTGAGTTACTCCAGCATTTTGTGTCCACCTCTACATCAATACCTCATATTTCGCTTGAGTGGCTTACAGCCCAGCAGTATGAACATTGATTTCTCTAACTTCGAATAGCCCCTGCTTTCTCTCTCTCTCTCCATCCCCTCCCCCTTCCCAGTTCTCCCACCAGACGTACTGTCTCCGACTACATTCTATCTCAGTCCCACCCACTTTGAAGGAGGGTCTCAACCCGAAACATCACCCATTCCTTCTCTCCAGAGATGCTGCCTGTCCCACTGAGTTACTCCAGCATTTTGTGTCTACCTTCAATTTAAACCTGCACCTGCAGTTCTTTCCTACACATAGTTAGTTAGTTAGTTCAGTTTATTGTCATGTGTACCGAGGCACAGTGAAAAGCTTTTTGCTGCATGCTAACCAATCAATGGAAAGACAATACATGATTAGAATCCAGCCACCCACAGTGTACAGATACCGGATGTTAGGTACTTCCCCCCCCCCTCTGGTGAATTCTATGTACTTAACTCATTTGTTTCTCTCCTGAGTGCAGGCCCAGTGGCTGGGAGTCAGGAATCAAGGGGTTAAGGGCTCCTGTACCCGATTGGCCAAGCTGCGTCAGGTGACGGGTGACTCATCGAAAGCTTAAATACCAGGAGTCTCCCAGAACTCTCTCTCTCTTTGTCGACCCTGACTCATGAACAGACTGTATTTTGAACTGCAGGAGGCCTGGCCACATGGCATAGAACTTTGTGTATTATTACATACATTTGTCAATGAATATTGAATTGGGACGGATAAGGGCTGACCTGAAGGTTTTCGTGTATTTTGTTTAAGGGTTATTTCCATTTAGGCAGGTTAGAGACTCTAGTTTGACGGCCCATTGCGAGGCTGGCTGGAGCACTGTTATCTTTGTTTATTAGTTTATTTTTGTCCTTGACTGGGTTGTTTGAATCAGGTTTGAGTTTTAATAAAATAAAATACTATTTTCCTGAACTTGAGCCTGGTTTTTGACTATGTTACGCGGCTCTGAAGTACCTGCATTCGGGAGTCGTAACAAAATGGGGGCTCGTCCTAAGCTTTGAGGACCCTAGACAGTTTTGGGTTTTTTTTTGGTAGGCTTCTGGTGACTGAGGAATTCTGTGTTGTGAGGAGATTTTTTTTTCTCGTCCGTTTGTGGTGACATTGGTGCCCAGGGTTTGGCTGGTGGTTTGGTCCTACATTTGATATGGAGTTTAAAGTACAGGAATTTACTGAGGCTCCTAGTCGGGAGTTGTTTGATAAATGTACCAAGGAGCATTTGTGTATGCTGGCAGAGACCTATAAGGTGCCTATTGATAAGCATTTGAAGAAAGAGGCTATAAAGTCGGAGTTATGGTCTGCGTTGGTGAGGAATGGGGTATTGCCTGCTGGTGCAGACAGTCCTCTATCTTCTACAAAGCCTAGTCAGGAAATGGGGGACCCCATTCGATTGAAGGAGTCAGAGCTTGAAATGAAAAAGGAGGAGAGGGCCTTAAGAGAGAAAGAGCTCATGCTCCAATCAGAACTTGAAATGAAAAAGGAGGAGAGGGCCTTAAGAGCGAAAGAGCTTGAAATAAGAGAGAAAGAGCTCCAATCAGAGCTTGAAATGAAACGCCTTGAGCTGCGGGAGAAGGAGTTGAATGCCTCCCGAGTTTCTACTAGGGAACGGGAGTTTGATATGAGCAAGAACATCCGCCTGGTTCCCCCGTTTAATGAGAAGGATGTGGACAAGTATTTTGCAGTGTTTGAACGGACGGCTTCGCCCTTGAAGTGGCCTAGGGACATGTGGTCCTTGCTGTTGCAGAGTGTCCTTGTGGGTAAAACACAGGAGGTGTACTCGTCGTTATCTGTTGACAACAGTCGGGACTATGAGTGTGTGAAGTCTACGGTATTAAGGGCTTATGAATTGGTTCCAGAGGCGTACCGGCAGAAGTTCCGGCGCTTTAGGAAGTTTGATAGTCAGACTTATGTGGAGTTTGCTTGGGAGAAGGAGGCACTTTTTGACAGGTGGTGCGCTTCTCAAGGAGTGAAGGATTTTGAGCTGCTGCGGGCCTTGATGATTATGGAAGACTTTAAGAACTGTCTCCCTGAGAGGGTTGCTACTTACCTTAATGAGCACAAAGTGACGGAGGTGTCTAAGGCCGCGGTGTTAGCAGATGAGTATGTATTGACTCATAAAACTGAGTTTGCTGGGCGATCCTATAGATTTGGTGCACGGCCGTTTAATCGTGGTGGTGTCACCGGTGGCAGTGCCAAAGCTGTTTCTGTGCCTGCAAGTGTCAGCTCATTAATACAGGGGGGGGTCCGAGCTGATAAGGTTGACGGAGATTTCAGGACTAAGGAAGGGCCTGTGTGCTACTATTGTAAAGGGAGTGGGCACATCTTAAAGTCGTGTCCCGTCCTGCAAAGGAAAAATGCAAAGCCTGTGGCTTTGGTGGGTACACAAAGAGCACCTGTGGTTCCTGGGATGCCTGCGTCTGATGAGTGTAGGAATTATTCTGCGTTCATCACGAAAGGTTTTGTTTCTGTAGAGGAATGGGGGTCATAGAGTTCCCGTATCCATCTTGCATGATACCTGGTGCTACTCAGTCCTTTATATTGGATAGTGTACTGCCGTTTTCTGGGGAGTCATCGGTTGGGTCCAGTGTCCCTGTGGTAGGATTCGGGTTGGAGGACATGGTAGTGCCTTTGCATACCGTGAGTCTTGAGTCCGAAGTTGGTTTCAGGCCGGTAATTGTTGGGTCACGGCCATGTTTTCCCGTTGCGGGAGTTTCTGTGATTTTGGGGAATGACTTGGCAGGAGGTAGAATTTTAATTACTCCTGAGGTGACGGCTGTTCCGATGGTGCAGAGTCCTGATATATTGGCTATGCAGCATCCGAACGGTCTTCACAGCTTGTGCTGTCACAAGGGCTATGGCTAAGAGCCAGGCAAAGTTTGAAGATGTAGTGGACCTGAGTGAGAGCATTTTTGGGGATCAGGATGATGGATCCTGTGTTGTGGAGGGTGTTTCTACATCTCAAGATGGGGTCTTGTCTGAAAATGTGCCGGTGTCGCTGTCACGTGACCGGCTGGTTGAGGAGCAAAAGAGTGATCCAGGTTTATCGGATCTGTTCGACTGCGCGGTGCCTGAGGGGGATATGGATTCCACAGCAAAGGGGTATTTTCTGAGGAATGGCTTACTGATGCGAAAGTGGTCTCTCTTGGATATGTCAGGGCATGATGATTGGAGCGTGGTTGATCAGATTGTGATACCTCGTCGGTATAGGGACGAGATACTCTGTTTGGCTCATGATGGACCTCTGGGTGGACATTTGGGGGTCAATAAGACGTTTGACCGTATCTTATGGAATTTTTTTTTTGGCCAGGTTTGAAAAAGGACGTGAAGCAGCACTGCAGATGTTGTCACATTTGTCAGGGGGCAGGAAAGCCGAACCAATCGATTGTTCCTGCGCCTTTATATCCAATCCCTGTGGTCGGGGAGCCGTTTGAACGGATTCTAGTTGATTGTGTGGGTCCTCTACCTCGGACAAGGGTGGGCAACAAGTTTTTATTGACAATTATGTGTGCGTCTACCCGCTTTCCGGAGGTGGTCCCTTTGCGTAACATTACTGCCCTGCCATTGTGAAGTCTCTAACTAAGTTTTTTTCGTTGTTCGGTTTGCCCAAGGTTATACAGAGCGACCAAGGTTCCAACTTCATGTCAAAGGTTTTTGGTCAGGTAATGAAGTTGTTGGATATTGAGCATTGTTACTCCAGTGCGTATCATCATGAGAGCCAAGGAGCTCTCGAGCGGTTTCACCAGACTTTAAAATCCATGTTGAGGACTTACTACCTGGAGTTTGAAAAAGACTGGGATGAGGGGGTTCATCTCGTTATGTTTGCGGTGCGTGAGGTCGTGTTGGAGTCTTTAGGGTTCAGTCCTGCTGACCTGGTGTTCGCGCATACTGTTCGTGGTCTGTTGAGGGTCCTGAAGGAGAAACGTAGTATTTTAGACCACGTCTGTAGTTTTAGGTCTAGACTGCGGAGGGCATGTGAACTGGCAATGGGTAATCTTGCTTCTGCTCAGTCTAGGATGAAGGGCTGGTTCGACAGGAAGGCTTCTAGTAGGAATTTTTCTGCAGGTGACAAAGTCCTGGTGTTGTTGCCTATTCCTGGTTCCAGTCTGCAGGCTCGGTATAGTGGTCCCTATCAGGTGGTTAAGAAGGTTGGTGCAAGGGATTACGTTATTGGTACCCCTGATCGGAGGCGTAAGACTCAGCTCTGTCATATCAACATGCTGAAGCAGTACCATGAGCAGGAGCAGTACAGGTTGATGGGGAGGAGCTGTGTCCTTCGGTTTTGTCTAAGCCGGTTTTGGCTGTAGTAGTGCTGCCCCCTTGACAAGGGTGGTGATGTGGGTGAGGCACGGTTGTCGGTGGCAGTGACGCAGGGAAAGCTGTGCAACTGAAGCTTTGGAGTCGCTTCCCTTGCGGTTGTCCCATTTGTCTGGAAGTCAGCGGGATGATCTGCTTGCTTTGGTGGGGTCAAATGGGTCACTGTTCTCGGATGTGCCTTCTCAAACGTCTGTGCTGCAGCATGACATTGACGTGGCCGGTGCTGCGCCAATTAAACAGCATCCGTATCGGGTCAACCCTGACAAGCGTCAACGCCTAAAAGGTCAGGTTGACTATATGCTGCAACATGCAATTGCTGAACCTAGTTGTAATCCGTGGAGTTCTCCGTGTCTACTGGCTACGAAGGCTAATGGGGAGGACAGGTTTTGCACGGACTCTCGGAAGGTGAATGGTGTAACTAATCCGGATTGCTATCCTCTTCCACGGATGGAGGATTGTGTGGATCATAACATGAAGAATAAGAACAGGTGGTTGATGAGCTGGAGTTGGCAGCTGCAAGAATACAACCTGGAGTCCAGGCACATCAGGGGCAAGGATAATATCTTAGCTGACACCTTGTCGCTCCAGTAGTGTTTTAGTACTGAATAGTTTCTTCCGAAGCTTATTCAGTATCTTTGGGTGGGGGTGCTAGGTACTTCCCCCACCTCTGGTGAATGCTATGTACTTAACTCTTTTGTTTCTCTCCTGAGTGCAGGCCCCGTGGCTGGGGGTCAGGAATCAAGGGGTTAAGGGCTCCTGTACCCGATTGGCCAAGCTGCGTCAGGTGACGTGTGACTCATCGAAAGCTTAAATACCAGGAGTCTCCCAGAACTCTCTCTCTCTTTGTCGACCCTGACTCATGAACAGACTGTATTTTGAACTGCAGGAGGCCTGGCCACATGGCATAGAACTTTGTGTATTATTACCTACATTTGTCAATTAATATTGAATTGGGACGGATAAGGGCTGACCTGAGGGTTTTCGTGTATTTTGTTTAAGGGTTATTGCGAGGCTGGCTGGAGCACTGTTATCTTTGTTTATTAGTTTATTCTTGTCCTTGACTGGGTTGTTTGAATCAGGTTTGGGTTTTAACAAAATAAAATACTGTTTTCTTGAACTTGAGCCTGGTTTTTGACTATGTTACGCGGCTCTGAAGTACCTGCATTCGGGAGTCGTAACACTGGATAAAAGGGGATAGAGGAGTACCCGCAATGCTTGTGCCAAACATGATGCCGTCAGACTAAGTTCTGCCTGCACCATGATCCTTATCCCTCCATTCCCTGCATATCCGCGTGCCTATCTAAAAGCATGTAAAGCAAGATAAAGTCCAGTCAAGTTTAATTAAAAAATAGTCCGAGAGTCTCCAATAAGGTAGATAGTGGCTCAGGACCACTCTCTTGTGGTTGATGGGACGGTTTAGTTGCCTGAAAACAGCGGAAGAAATTGACCATGGATCTGGTAAAAGGCCCTTCAGCCCAACTTGCCCATGCTGATTAAAATCCCCACAACACTAGTCCCACCCGCGTTTGACCCATTTCCCTTTAAACCTTTCCTATCCATGTACTTGTCCAAATATTTTTTTTTTTATGTTGTTATTGTACCTGCCTCAAGTACCTCCTCTGGTGGCTCGTTCCATACATATTAAAATATTCCATACCCGCCTCAACTACCTCCTCTGGCAGCTCGTTGCATACATATGAAAATGTTGCCCCTCAAGTTCATATTAAATCTTTCCTTTCCCACCTTACTCTTGATTTCTCCACTCTGGGTAAAAGGCTCTGTGGGTTTATCCTATCTGTTCCCCTCGTGACTTTATACACCTCTATATGATCACCCCTCGTCCTCCAGCACTCCAAGGAATAAAGTCCTAACCTGCCCAACCTCTCTCTATAGCTCAGACCCTCACGCTGAAAACATGCTCGTAAACCTTCTCTGCCCTCTATCCAGCTTGTGATTATCCCTCACGGTTTCCGCTAATCCCAACAACAAGCGTTCAACACTCCTAACAGACCGGTTCGGAGTGTGCAGAACAATGTACCGGCTCTTTGGCAAATCTCTGGACCACTCTTCCATCATCACCAAACCACTCCACTTCTTACAGCATGTAATAGAAGTATATATAAGTATCTGAGGCATAGATGGGGTAGACAGTCAGAGCCTTTTTTCCCCAGGGTGGAAATGCCCAACACCAGAGGGCATAGCTGAGAGGTGAGATGGGGCAGGTTTTTTTACAGAGAGGGTGGTGGGTGCCTGGAACGCACTGCCATGGGTGGTGTTGGAGACAGATATAAAAGTTTCTGAAGTTTTAGATAGGTGCATGGATATGCAGGGGATAGAAACATAGAAACATAGAAAATAGGTGCAGGATGAGGCCATTGGCCCTTCGAGCCAGCACCGCCATTCATTGTGATCATGGCTGATCATCCACAATCAGTAACCCGTGCCTGCCTTCTCCCCATATCCCTTGATTCCACTAGCCCCTAGAGCCCTATCTAGAATCATAGAAAATAGGTGCAGGAGCAGGCCATTCGGCCCTTCGAGCCTGCACCACCATTCAATATGATCATGGCTGATCATCCAACTCAGTATCCTGTACCTGCCTTCTCTCCATACCCCCTGATCCCTTTAGCCACAAGGGCCACATCTAACTCCCTTAAATATAGCCAATGAACTGGCCTCAACTACCTTCTGTTGCAGAGAATTCCACAGACTCACCACTCTCTGTGTGAAAAAAGGTCTTCTCATCTCGGTCCTAAAAGACTTCCCCCCGTATCCTTAAACTGTGACCCCTTGTTCTGGACTTCCCCAACATCGGAACAATCTTCCTGCATCTAGCCTGTCCAACCCCTTAAGAATTTTGTAAGTCTCTATAAGATCCCCCCTCAATCTCCTAAATTCCAGCGAGTACAAGCCGAGTCTATCCAGTCTTTCTTCATATGGAAGTCCTGCCATCCCAGGAATCTAACTGGAGGGCTATGGGTCACGTTGCAGGCAGAGAACGTTAGTTTGACTTGGCATCATGTTTGGCACAAGCGTTGTGGGCACATCCCTAACAGATCCTCCTGCACTCCAAATAATAAGGTCCTAGCCTGCTCAACCTCTCCCTACAGCTCAGACCCTCATGTCCTGGCAACATCCTCGTAAATCTTCTCCGCACCCTTTACAGCTTGACAATATCGTTCCTGTAACACGCTGACCAAAAAACTGCACGTAATACATGTGGTCACACCAATATCTTACACTTACAGAATAGAAGGTGGCTATTTTAGCCGATTAAGTACCTGCAGTCAAGGCAACTGATCTCTTCTGCAAAGCTTTAAAGCCCTGTCCCACGGTACCAGTTCATTCCAAGAGCTCTCCCGAAAATCAAACTCGTGGTAAGCACGGAGAATGAACGTAGCAGGTACGTCGGAGCTCGGGGACGTCTCTTAGCGCCAACGGCAGGCTGGCACTCGGGAAGACTCGCTAACGGCAGGTAAGCACGGGAAGACTCGTGAAGATTTTTCAACATGATGAAAAATGTCCACGAGAGCCCCGAGTACCGATGAGTGGCCATTAATAGAAGCGAATCAGGGCAAACTCGGGGGAACTCTTGGAATGAACTCGTACCGTGGGACAGGGCTTTAAGTTTAGTTTAGTTTAGATATACTGCACAGAAACAGGCCCTTCGGCCCACCGTGTCTGCGACGACCAGCGATCCTCGTATATTAACACCACCCTATGCACACTTGGGACAATCTTGCATATTTATACCAAGACAATTAACCTATAAACCTGTACGTCTTTGGAGTGTGGGAGGGCAACCGGAGATCTCGGAGAAAGCCCACGCAGGTCACGGGGAGAACGTACAGACAAGCACTCGTAGTCAGGGTCTCTGAAGCTCTACTGCTGCGCCACCCTGCATGCTTTGATGGAAGAAGGCTTCCTGCAGAAGAGTGAAATGATGTATCTTCCCCACTAGCAGGTCCCTTTGTTCCACTGTGTCCGTTTCAGAGAGGTTGTCAATTTATTGCTGCATTAGGGATGGTTTCATGCTTCTCCCGGGAGCTGTGTTGATATTGCACAAATTCCTTTCATGTCAAACATGAGGAGAGTCAGAGACAGAAGAGTGCTTGGAATTCTAATTCCTTGGGTGAAAGAGCGGAGGGCAGAGGGGTTGTGAGGTGGGAATTAATTATGGACAGCAACTCGATTTGACTTTGGTTAGGCCATATTCGGAATATTCGTCATAGAGTCTTAGAGCGTGGAAACAGGACCTTCGGCCCAACTTGCCAATCCGTCCCATGTACACCAGTCCCACCTGCCTGTATTTGGACCACATCCCTCTAAACCAGTTCAATCCATGTACCTGCCGAAATGTTTCTTAAAAGTTGCAATTGTCCCTGCTTCAACTACCTTCTCCGGCAGCTCGTTCCATACACCTACCACCCTTTGCATGGAAAAATGACCCCTCAGATTCCTATTAAATCTTTTCACGTTCATCTTAAGCCTACATTCTCTGGTCCTTGATCCCCCTACTCTGGGCAAGGGACTCTGTGCGCCTACCCGACCTATTCCTCTCATGATTTTACACACCTCTATAAGATCAGCCCTCATTCTCCTGCACACCAAGGAATAGAGACCTAGCCTGCTCGACCTCTCCCTATAGTCCATGCCCTTGAGTCCTGGCAACATCCTCGTAAATCTGCTCCGCATCCTTGCCATCATGACGACATCTTTCCTGTAACACGGTGCCTATAACTGAACACAATACTCTAAATGCGGCCTCAACAAGGTCTTATACAACTGCACCATGACCTCCCAGCTTCTGTACTCGATGCTCTGACTGATGAAGGCCAATGTGCCAATAAACACACTGTCTACAGCGGCGTAAAGGAGAGAGAGAAGGGGGCTCGACGACTACCGGCCACCACCAGTCTCCACTGCCCACGTTGCACCAAGGTGTGTGGATCGCGGATCAGCCTCGACAGACATCTGCAGACCCGCACGTGGACGACACTATGGAGAGGAGAGGACAGTCATGCTCGTTTTGAGTGACCGCCGATGATGATGACCTGCGATAGCACTTTCGATGAACTATGTACCTATAGTGCTAATTCCCTCTTCTCTACAACACCCCCCAGAGCCCTACCATTCACGGTGTAGGCTCTGCCCATGTTAGAAACATAGAAACATAGAAATGAGGTGCAGGAGCAGGCCATTCGGCCCTTCGAGCCTGCACCGCCATTCAATATGATCATGGCTGATCATCCAACTCAGTATCCTGTACCTGCCTTCTCTCCATACCCCCTGATCCCTTCAGCCACAGGGGCCACATCCAACTCCCTCTTAAATATGGCCAACGAACTGGCCTCAACTACCTTCTGTGGCAGAGAATTCCACAGATTCACCACTCTCTGTGTGAAAAACGATTTTCTCATTTTGGTCCTAAAAGACTTCCCCCTTATCCTTAAACTGTGACCCCTTGTCCTGGATTTCCCCAACATCGGGAACAATCTTCCTGCATCTAGCTCTCTAAAGGCAACACCTCACAATTCTCTGTACCCTGATGACTGCATTTCCGGTCGACAAAACTCCATGAAGGGCGAGGAGGCTTGGGGAAAGGGTGCAGACGAGGATCACCAAAATGCTCCCAGGATTAAGGGGGGATTAGCCATCGGGAGATGTTGAGGATGGATATGCTGGGAATGAAGGGATATTTATCAGGTGAAACTCGGGCTAGGACGGCACGGTGGCGCAATGGTAGAGTTGCTGCCTTACAGCGCCAGAGATAACAGTTCGACCCTGACTATCTGTACAGAGTTTGAACGTTCTCCCTGTGACTGCGTGGGTTTTCTCTGGGTGCTCCGGTTTCCTCCCACGCTCCAAAGACGTGCAGGTTTGTAGGTTAATTGGCTTTGGTAAAAATTGTAAATGGTCCCCAGTGTGTAGGATAGTGCTAGTGTACGGGGTGATGACAGGTCGTTGCGGACTTGGCCTGTTTCTGCGCTGTATCTTTACTAGATTTACTAGAATGTTGCCTGGGTTTCAGCAACTAAGTTACAGAGAAAGGTTGAACAAGATAGGTCTTTATTCTTTGGAGCGCAGAAGGTTAAGGGGGGACTTGATAGAGGTCTTTAAAATGATGAGAGGGATAGACAGAGTTGACGTGGATAAGCTTTTTCCATTGAGTGTAGGGAAGGTTCAAACAAGAGGACATGATTTGAGAATTAAGAGACAGAAGTTTAGGGGTAACATGAGGGGGGACTTCTTTACTTAGAGAGTGGTAGCTGTGTGGAATGAGCTTCCAGTGGAAGTGGTGGAGGCAGGTTCGATTTTATCATTTAAAAATAAAATTGGATAGGGATATGGATGGGAAAGGAATGGAGGGTTATGGTCTGAGTGCAGGTAGATGGGACTATGTGAGGATAAGTGTTCGGTACGGACTAGAAGGGCCGAGATGGCCTGTTTCCGTGCTGTAATTGTTATATGGTTATATCTTGAAAACTTTTAAAGAAAACTGAAAGTAAGACTATGAATGACATTTGGAAGGATCTTATACTCCTCTCAGTTCAGAACGAGCTGCCAGAGGAGGTAGTTGAGGCTGGGACTATCCCAATGTTTAAGAAACAGTTAGACAGGTACATGGATAGGACAGGTTTAGAAACATAGAAAATAGGTGCAGTAGGCCATTCGGCCTTTCGAGCCTGCACCGCCATTCAATATGATCATGGCTGATCATCCAACTCAGTATCCTGTACCTGCCTTCTCTCCATACCCCCTGATCCCTTTAGCCACAAGGGCCACATCTAACTTAAATATATCCAATGAACTGGCCTCAACTACCTTCTGTGCGGGAGAATTTCACAGACTCACCACTCTCTGTGTGAAAATCATCTCGGTCCTAAAGAAATTCCTCCTTATCCTTAAACTGTGACCCCTTGTTCTGGACCTCTCGAACATCGGGAACAATCTTCCTGTATCTAGCCTATCCAACCCCTTAAGAATTTTGTAAGTTTCTATAAGATCCCCCCTCTAATCCTCTAAATTGTAGCGAGTACAAGTTTGGAGGGTTATGGTCCAAACGCTGGCAGGTGGGACTAGTGTAGCTGGGACATGTTGGCCGGTGTGAGCACGTTGGGCCCAAGGGCCTGTTTCCACAGGGTATCGCTCTGTGACACATGTGGTGATGTATAATAAATACTGGGCTCCCCATCGAATCCCACTTTCTGTGGACAAATGAATGAATAAGCAGGACAGCACGGTGGCGCAGCGGTAGAGTTGCTGCCTTACAACGCTTGCAGTGTCGGAGACCCGGGTTCGATCCCAACTACGGGCGCTGTCTGTACAGAGTTTGTGCGTTCTCCCCGTGACCGCGTGGGTTTTCTCCAGGATCTTCCATTTCCTCCCCCACACTAAAAACGTACAGGTTTGTAGGAGAATTGGCTTGATACAAGTGTTAATTGTCCCCAGTGTGTGCATGCGATAGTGTTAATAGACAATAGAGAATAGACAATAGATAATAGGTGCAGGCGTAGGCCATTCGGCCCTTCGAGCCAGCACCGCCATTCAACGTGATCATGGCTGATCATCCCCAATCAGTAACCCCCCGTTCCTGCCTTCTCCCCATATCCCCTGACTCCGCTATTTTTAAGAGCCCTATCTAGCTCTCTCTTGAAAGCATCCAGAGAACCTGCCTCCACCGCCCTCTGAGGCAGAGAATTCCACAGACTCACAACTCTCTGTGAGAAAAAGTGTTTCCTCGTCTCTGTTCTAAATGGCTTACTCCTTATTCTTAAACTGTGGCCCCTGGTTCTGGACTCCCCCAACATCGGGAACATGTTTCCTGCCTCTAGCGTGTCCAAGCCCTTAACCCTTATATGTGCGGAGGTGGCTGGTCGTTGTGGACTCTGCGGTTTCCTCGCTGTATCACCAAACTAAACTCGGAACAAGTCTTCTATTTCCACCTTGCCATGGCCGATTCTTTTATAGGCACAGGGAGACGGGTTGCCTACTCAAGGAAAGAACGGACCTCTTTACCTGCAGACAACATCGACCTTGCAGGACTCCAGCAGCGACAGGCAGTTCTGCTTCTCCTTGACGTAGTACGAGCAGGAGGGGACAATGGTCTGCCTCCTGCGCTCGGCGCACGCCGTGTCCTCACAGGGGCAGAAGAGCAGCTCGTGCGTGAACTCGACGGGGACGCGGTCGAAGAACTTGCGCAGGACTTTGTGGCACTTGAGGTGGTTGCAGGTCTCCGTCTTGCTGGAGCGCTTGATGCAGGAGGACACGTACTCTGTCCGTAGCCTCTGGCACGACTCGTCAACGTTGCAGGCCTTGGCCGCATCCAGGCAACGGTTGGCCCGTGTCACACCTACATCAGACCCTGTGAAACCAATTGGACAAACATTGAATCTTCCTATAGACCTTGTGCCAACTTGGTGCGGGGATGTAACGCTGAGGCCCAGTAAGGCGCTGGTCAGGCCACATTTGAGAGCAGTTTTGGGCCCCATATCTGAGGAAGGATGTGCTGGCATTGGAGAGGGTCCAGAGAATTATTCCAGCGATGGTTTAGTTTGGGAAAGAACTGCAGATGCTAGTTTACACTGAAGATAGACACAAAATGCTGGAGTAACTCAGCGGGACAGGCAGCATCTCTGGAGAGAAGGATGTCTCTGGGTGATGTTTCTGGAGGATTCTCTGGGTGATGTTTCAGAAGGAGGATTTCGACCCGAAAAGTCACCCATTCCCTCTCTCCAGTGATGCTGCCTGTCCCACTGAGTTACTCCAGCACTTTGCGTCTATCTTGCATTTTGTGTCCATCGGAGTAAACCAGCACCCGCAGACCCTCCCTACGCATTGTAGTACGTTCATCAATGTTAATAACCCTGAACAGGAATAGCAGAGGTAAAATCCTGATCGCCAGACAGCAACTGTCCTGTTATTGAGTCGTAGAGTCACACAGTGTGGAAATAGGCCATTCGACCCAGATTGCGCACACCAACCAACATGTCCCAACTGCACTAGCCCCACCTGCCTGCATCTGGCCTGCTGAGTTACTCCAGGACTTTGTGTTTGGTTTAGAGATACAACACGGAAACAGGACCCTTCGGCCCACCGAGTCCGGACCGACCAGCGACCACCGCACACTAACACACACACTAGGGACAATTTACACTTATACCAAGCCAATTAACCAACAAACCTGTACGTCTATGGAGTGTGGGAGAAAACCGAAGATCTCGGAGAAAACCCACACAGGTCACGGGTGCTGTCTGTCCGGGTTCAAGCTCCGGACAGACAGCACCCGTAGTCGGGATCGAACCCAGGTCTCTGGCTTTGTAAGGCAGCAATTCTACTGTTGTGGCATCGATTGTTACACTGAATTGCTTTTGCTCCTGTTGTGATGTGTCAGCTACAGTGTTTACAACACGTTCCCTTGGCCAGCACTGAGGTGATTTGTTAATGCGCTCTTTTCCTTTCAGATTAGCCATTCTAAGTGAGTGGCCGCCATGGCAACGGGCCTTCATGGTCAGGCCACGAACCCTGCACTTACAACAACTGGGACTTGTTTACTTGCCAAACTGGCGACTCTGTGTACTGTCTCAGTGTACCACTGCTACACACTTGTACTGTATCTGAGATGCTTATCTAACGTAGCTAGGTGCTTATGTACAGTGACACTTGTAGTGAACTGAATACAAAAATGAATTTCACTGTATCTCGGCACGTGTGACAAATAAAGTGCCATAAAAAAAAACACGCCTCAAGAAATAATGGTCAATTAGTAACAAACTGGAGCTGAGATGCCTGTAGACTGGAGATGGGATAACTAAGGCCGAGTGTGGCACGGTGGTGCAGTGATAGAGTTGCTGCCTTACAGCACCAGTGACCCTGACTGGGTTCGATCCTGACTATGGGTGCAGTTTGTACTGAGTTTGTACGTTGTCCCCGTGACCGCGTGGGTTTTCTCCGGGTGCTCCGGTTTCCTCCCACACTCGAATTGTAAAATTGTCCACAGAGTGTAGGATAGTGTCAGATGGCCGGTCGCACATGGGCTCTTGTGGGCCCAAGGGCCTGTTTCAGCCTGTTTCTGTATCTCTACAGTTTAAAGTCCAGAGGACAGCTCCTTCTCTCAGAGTCAGGCATCCAATGTCAAGCGATTTACACATCAAGAGATGAGGTGAGCGAGTTTTCATGTACTGCTTGTTTACCCTCGAGCCAAGAAGGTTAAGAAGTGATATGACTGTGATGTGTAAGATCATGCCGGGTTTAATAGAGGTAAGTTTTTCCCACTGGTGGGTGTTTCAAGGGAATGCAGCTTTAAAGTGATGGATGAAAGAAACAAGAGGGATGCAAGGAAGATTAATTTTTCGTACAGTGGAACATCTGGCTGTCGAATTGCTGGAGGCAGATTTATCCAAGGCATTCCTGATGGTAAAGACAAAAGCGTTGGAGGAACACGGGGCATCACGGTGGTGCAGCGGTAAAGTTGCTGCCTTAGAGCGTTTACAGCGCCAGAGACCCAGGTTCGATCCTGACTACGGGGTGCTGTCTGTAAGGAGTTTGCACGTTCTCCCCGTGACCTGCGTGCGTTTTCCCCGGGAGCTCCGGTTTCCTCCCACATTCCAAAGACCTGCAGGTTTGTAGGTTAATTGGCTTTGGTAAAATTGTAAATTGTCCCTAATGTGTAGGATAGTGTTAACGTGCGGGGATCGCTGGACGGCACGGACTCGGTGGGCCGAAGGGCCTGTTTCCGCAGCTGTATCTCTGAACTAAACTAATCTAAACTAAATCTGGAGGTGATCACACGCAGACAAATTCCGGAACCAACATGGGTTTTTGGAAGCAACAAGAGTGGTAGCAACCAAGTAAACGCTTCAATAAGTAGACCTTAGCAAAGCTGGCAAGACCTCCAAAAAAAGTGAGCCAGTAGTATCGTTTAAAGAGACAGCGTGGAAACAGGCCCACTCAGCCCACCGGGGTCTGCGCTGACCAGCGATCCCCGCACACTAACACTCTCCTACACACACGGTGGGGGGGGGGACAATTTACACTTATACCAAGCTAATGAACCTACAGACCTACACGTCTTTGGAGTGTGGGAGGAAGCCGAAGATCTCGGAGAAAATCCACACAGCTCACAGGGAGAAGGCACAAACTCCATTCCGAGTGCAGCAACCGTAATCGAGATCGAACCCAGGTGTTCGGCGCTGCAAGCGTTGTAAGGCAGCAACTCTACCGCTGCACCACCTTGCCGCCGTGCCAGTAGATAGATTCTAACTGTCTGACTTGAATAGTTTCACTTTACACTATATTTAACATTATGTTTTCCAGGGGCTTCATAGGAGTGGGCTTTCGACAGGCTGAGAAGAACCTTCTCAGCCATCCTTGTGGTGCTGATGGACACCCTCATGAAGTTACCTGGATCGGGTGGCCCTCCTGGAGACTAGTCCAGCTGCACTCAAGGGCAACTGGACTCGGCGACTTTCACCGTACCTTCATTGGTACATTTCTTAGTTTGGTTCAGAGACACAGCGCGGAAACAGGCCCCTTCGGCCCAGCAGGTCCGCGCCGACCAGCGATCCCCAGACATTAACACTATCCTACACCCACTAGGGACAATTTTTACATTTACCAAGCCAATTAACCTACAAACCTGTACGTCTTCGGAGTGTGGGAGGAAACCAAAGATCTCGGGGAAATCCCACGCAGGTCACGGGGAGAACGTACAAACTCCGTACAGACAGCACCCGTGGTCAGGATCGAACCCGGGTCTCTGGCGCTGCATTCGCTGCCAGGCAGCAACTCTACCGCTGCGCCACCGTGTCGCCCTTACATGTGACAATAAACTGACGTCGGAAACCTTGAAAATGGTGCCAAAACCTGCCGACCCTTGCATATGTGTAGGAAGGAACTGCAGATGCTGATTTACACCAAAGATAGACACAAAAAGCAGGAGTAACTCAGCGCGACAGGCAGCATCTCTGGAGAGGAGGAATGGTTGATGTTTCTGGTCGAGATCTTGTATAAGGTGCCCGTGGACTATGGGTATAGACTATTTCTATACACTGTGTGCTTAATCTGGGATTGTGTTTATGTATATTTGATAATTTACCGAGCTGTATGCCAAAAAAAAAGCATCTCACTGCACCTCAGTACATGTGATAATAAAAAAACCATTGCACCTTTGAATTGGTCGAGTAGAAATCAGAGCAGGTTTGTGAGGTGGAAGAAATGATGTTTTATGAACACCTCCTGTTGAGTAACATTGCTTCAACTAAAGTGAACAATCACTTAGATATGTGTCCTCGGGATCTGTGCTTCCAACTATTCTTTTTTTTTTTAATAATATTTTTATTATAAGTCATATACAATAGGGTACATTAAGAATAATATAATACATTTTATATACAATTTAATAATAAAAAAGTAATATATAAGCAAAAAGAGAGGAAAAGAAAGTTATGTAAGGTGGTGAAAGTGATAGTTCGTGAAAAGTACAAGAAAAAGAGAGAAAGGAGGAGAGATATTAAAAAATAGATATATTTTTTAAGGATAATACAAGGACGATAAAATGGGAGGGATGTACTTCGTATCTTTGCGCACCCCTCACCTGGTTCTGAAACAGTTTATTTTCAGGATTATGTTGCACCATATGCTTGTCGTAAATCGATAAAGGGAGACCAAATCTTTGAGAATTGGTCTGATTTGCCTGCTCGGATGAATCTCGTATCTTCTAGGTGCAACAATTCAGAAATTGAAATCCACATTTTAAGCGTTGGTGTTGGTGCATTTTTCCAGAATTTTAATATAAGCAGTTTTAATATAATTTAAGCAGGGAGGTTACTGCAGTTGTACAGGGTCTTGGTGAGGCCACACTGGAGTAATTGCGTACAGTTTTTGGTCTCCTAATCTGAGGAAAGACATTCTTGCCATAGAGGGAGTATAGAGAAGGTTCATGATTCCTGGGATGGCACGAATTCCACTGGATAGACTCGGCTTGTACTCGCTGGAATTTAGAAGAATAGGGGTGATCTGAGACTTACAAAATTCTTAAGGGGTTGGACAGGCTAGATGCAGGAAGATTGTTCCCGTCCAGGACAAGGGGTCACAGTTTATGGATAAGGGGGAAGTCTTTTAGGACCGACCGTTTTTCACACAGAGAGTGGTGAATCTCTCTGCCACAGAAGGTATTTGAGGCCAGTTCGTTGGCCATATTTAAGCCCTTGTGGCTGACCAGGTACAGGATACTGAGTTGGATGATCCCCCGGTGCAGGCTTGAAGGCCGAATGGCCTGCTCCTGCACCTAATTTCTATGGATTAAGCCATAATTAAGGAAACTCTCTTGGAACGAAGTCAGCTCAGAGCCGGTCTCCATAGTTCCAAAGATAATCAATTCTGCGTTCTGGGTTCATTTCTGTTTTAAATACGTTTGCTTTCAACTATTCTGAGTCAACAAAGACCATTCAAAGGATGTGAGCAAGTTAGTATACTTCTGTAAATGGGTCGATTACTGACTGGTTAGCACGCAACAAGAGCTTTTCACTGTACCTCGGTACACGTGACAATAAACTCAACTGAGCTACATTTCTAAATGGTGAGTTTGTGGAATTAATTGCCATAGACGGCTGTTGTGGAGGCTACAGGTGTCAGGGATATGGGAGAAGGCAGGAGAATGGGGTGAGGAGGGGGAGATAGAACAGGAGAATGGCTAGGGGAAGTTGTTGAATTATTCAAAAATGCGAGAGTGAGGAGGATAAGAATGAATATTTTTAAACCGGCGATTGAAAGGTCCTTGATTAGTAATGGTGTCAGGGGTTATGGGGAGAAGGCAGGAATTAGATCTGATTGAATGGCCCTAATTCTACTCCTATCACTTATGAACGTAAAGTGGAACAGAGAATTTCCTGAAGAAATATGTGTGTGATGCAAAATGGTGGAAAGAAGTTCAACAGAGTTAGGCCATATCAAGGCCATTCAATCATGTGCACTTATGTGCACAGTTTACTCGATGACGTCCCCCCCACCCCCCCCCCCCCAGGATTTCCGCCCATGGACTCACCTGCTGTGATGGAGGCCAGTCTGGCATAGTCATATCCTCGCTTGCTGGGCTCGTAGGGTGAGCTGTCGTCCGTCTCCTCCCCTGCAAGGGATTAACAATAGTTAGGGAGGCGCAGCGGTTAGAGTTGCTGCCTTACAGCGAATGCACGGCTGTGGACCCGGGTTCGATCCTGACTACGGGCGCTGCCTGTACGGAGTTTGCACGTCCTCCCCGTGACCTGCGTGGGTTTTCTCCGAGATCTTCGGTTTCCTCCGGCACGCCTAACACATACCAGTTTTTTTAGGTTAATTGGTTTGGTAGAAGTGTACATTGTCCCTAGTGTGTGTAGGATTGTGTTCATGAGCTGGGATCGCTGGTCGGTGCCGACTCGGTGGGTGGGCCAAAGGGCACGTTTCCGTGTTGTATCTCTAAACGTAACTAAACAATGATGTTCACCTCAGCCTGCTTCAGCTAGTTCAGCATGTGTGAGAACTGCCGGGAGGGAGGGGGAGATGGGTAGGACAAAGGAGGACATGGCGTGGTGTACTTTGTAACATTGTCGCCGTCCTTGATGTGGCAGCTATTTGCATACCTTGGGTGTACAAAGCAAAGAATATCACTGTGACTTGTCACATGTAACAACAAAAGCATCCATCCATCCATCCATCCATCCATCCATCCATCCATCCATCCATTCATCCATTCATTCATCTGTTTAGTTTAGTTTAGAGATACAGCAAGAAAACAGGCCCTTTGGCCCGCCATTGTGTAGGATAGGGCGAGTGTACAGGTGATAAATGTTTTGTGCGGACTCCGTGGGCCGATGGACCAGCTTCCATGCTGCTTCTCTAAACTAAACTAAACTAAACCCGCTCACAGGGAGAACGAGCAGACTCCACATAGACAGCTCAGAAAAATAACCACACAAGAGACTGCAGATGCTGCAATCTTGAGCAAACAACAAAGTGCTGGAGGAATTCAGGCAGCATCAGTGGAGGATAGACACCAAATGCTGGTGTAACTCAGCGGGACAGCCAGCATCTCTGGAGAGAAGGAATGGGTGACGGTTCGGGTTGATACCGTTCTTTAGACTGGGAGTCAGGGGAGAGGGAGACACAGAGATAAGGAAGGGCACGGTGTGAAAAGGAGACATCAAAAGGGATGCTTTCAAGGAATTGTAGAATAGACAATAGACAATAGGACACTGTGATCATGGCTGATCATCTGCAATCAGTACCCCGTTCCTTCCTCTTCCCCAGATCCCTTGACTCCGCTAACCTTAAGAGCTCTATCTAACTCTCTCTTGAAAGCATCCAGAGAATCGGTGTCCACTGCCTTCTGAGGCAGAGAATTCCACAGACACACAACTCTCTGGGTGAAAATGTTTTTCCTCATCACCGTTCTACATGGACCTGCCCCTTATAGATCATTGTTAGCAAGGAGAAGGTGACAACAAAGTCTGAAGACGGTTCTCGACCCGAAATGTCACCCATTGCTTCTCTCTAGAGATGCTGCCTGTCCTGCTGAGTTACTCCAGCACTTTGCGTCGATCTATCCATGTACCTGTCGGGTGTAATTGTTTCTTGAACGTTGCAATAGTCCATGCCTAAACAACCTCCTCCGGCAGCTCGTTCCATGCCCCACCACCCTTTTATATTTTTAATTAAAACTAAATTCATATGTGACAGCTGATGGTGCACAACATTTATCGTGTGTGGGACGAGGGGGATTTCTTGTAGCGTGTGTGTCGGGTATCCAGACAGCGGTGTTGCAACAACCGTTAATCAAGCAGTAAAATTGCCCGGAGCACTGAAAACCATCCAGTGTCAGAGCTCCTAATGGGAACTAATTAGTCAGCCAGAGTTGTTAGCACTCCTGGCCTTGTGCCTAAGCACCAAGCATTGACCCAGGGAATGTGCTGACAAACGAGATCCAACACAATTGCAAAGACCGTAGGTCGGCACGGTGGCGCAGCGGTAGAGTTAAGGGCCTGTCCCACTTGCATGCGATTGCATGCGTTTGGCGCGACCAAACGCATGCAATGGAAGCGGAGTTTGCGCTAAGTTGGCACGTGACGTAATTCGCGTCATACTCACCAATCAGCTGGGCAGGAGGCGGGCCGACTCAATTTGGACGTCGCACGGCGTCGGGCGGTGACGTCATCGTGCAAAGCCATGCCGGGCGGTGACGTCATCACGTAATGCCACTCGCTAGGCATACGATGTCTAGACGCCGTGTATGATGTCAAGAGGCTGCGTACGCCCTCGATGCACCTGCGGGCCGACAGGCCGTTGGCGCGCAAAATTTTCAGACAGTGCGGGATTTTCGGAGCCTCGCGCGATGTCGGGACCAGCCCCGCACAACGCCATACGCCTCCGCGCTCGGAAGTGGGACCGGTCCCGCGCGGCCCGTACACCTCAAGCGACCACGTTTGGTCGCGCCAGATGTATGCAATCGCATGCAAGTGGGACAGGCCCTTTACTGCCTTTCAGCTGGGTGGCCCTGGTTCGATCCTGACTACTGGTGCTGTCTGTACGGAGTTTGTACGTTCTCCCTGTGACCTGCGTGGGTTTCCCCCGAGATCTTCGGTTTCCTCCCACACTCCAAAGACGCACAGGTTTGCAGGTTAATAGGCTTGGTAAATGTTTAAAACTGTCCCTAGTGTGTTTAGGATAGTGTTAATGTGCGGGGGTCGCTGGTCGGCGCGGACCCGGTGGGCCAAAGGGCCTGTTTCTGCGCTGTATCTCTAAAACTAAAACTGAAATATTTCCAAGAAAAAAGGCGCTGCTGCTTGAACATGGCACAGAGGCGCAACTGGTAGAGCAGTTGCCTCATAGAGCCAGACACCCAGGTTCGATCCTGACCTCGGGTACTGGTAGTACGGAGTTTGCACGTTCTCCCTGTGAGCACGTAGGTTTCCACCAGGTGCTCCAGTTATTCTCCCCCATCGCAAAGACGTGCGGGATTGTAGGTTATTTGGCCTCTGTAACATTGTATTGGCCCTAAAGTGTATTAGGTTCACCAGACTGATTCCTGGGATGGCACGACTTCCATATGAAGAAAGACTGGATAGACTCGGCTTGTACTCGCTGGAATTTAGAAGATTGAGGGGTGATCTCATAGAGACTTACAAAATTCTTAAGGGGTTGGACAGGCTAGATGCAGGAAGATTGTTCCCGGTGTTGGGGAAGTCCAGGACAAGGGGTCACAGTTTAAGGATAAGGGGGAAGTCTTTTAGGACCGAGATGAGAAAATCATTTTTCACACAGAGAGTGGTGAATCTGTGGAATTCTCTGCCACAGAAGGTAGTTGAGGCCAGTTCGTTGGCCATATTTAAGAGGGGGTTGGATGTGGCCCTTGTGGCTGAAGGGATCAGGGGGCATGGAGAGAAGGCAGGTACAGGATACTGAGTTGGATGATCAGCCATGATCATATTGAATGGCGGTGCAGGCTCGAAGGGCCGAATGGCCTGCTCCTGCACCTAATTTCTATGTTTCTATGTTTCTATGTATTGTGGATGAGAAGGTCATAAGAAATAGGAGCAGAATTAGGCCAATCGGCCCATCAAGTCCACTCTGCCATTTGACCATGGCTGGTCTATCTCTCCCTCTCAACCTCATTCTCCTGCCTTCTCCCCATAACCCTTGACACCCGTACTAATCAAGAATCTGTTCATCTCTGCCTGAAAAATATCCAATAACTTGACCTCCAAAGCCGTCTGTGGCAATGAATCCCAGAGATTCACCACCCTCTGGCCAGAGAAATTCCCCCTCTTCTCCGTTCTAAAAGTATGTCCTTTCATTCGGAGCCACAGCCTCTGTAGGATTAGTGTTAGCGGGTGATTGAAGGCCGGTACGGACTCAGCGGGCCGAAGGGCCTGCTTCCATGCCATATCTCTAAACTCAACTAAACTTAATTGCTCCTTTGGACGGTTCAGGAGCATTGGCGACATCTGGGTAATGCATTTCCAAGGAGCATGAAGTATCCTCTCCAGTAGAGGTCTCCCCTGGTGTTCTGAAGTAACCAGCGTCCCACCCATGACCTGGATAAAAAGTGAATTTGAAAGCTTCCTTCAGGGCCATTTTGTTTTCCTCCTTTTGATTTTCAGATGTTTCCTGCTGGCTTTCAACTGCGAAGTGTAAGGCATGCTCATATCCTTCTACCCGTTGCAAACCCCTCTACCAGCACAGTCCCAACTCCCCAGTCCCAATTACTTGCTCTGCGGAACGTCTCTCAATGAGAGCGTATCTCTCATCGAGTTCACTGCCAGTCGGGGTAATTCATATAACGATATAACAATTACAGCACGGAAACAGGCCCTCTCGGCCCTTCCAGTCCGTGCCGACTATCTTCCGCTGATGAATTTTACTCCAGATGCACATTCATTTTGCAGAATGAGACCATATCCATTGTGAGCTCAAAGCTAGTCAGCTCCGGTTGTGGAACCAAAATTTAAAAGGAGCCCAATTTATGGAGTCACTTTTAAGGAGGAGGGAGAAGGGAGGAGAAATGAGGTGAGAAAATGTACGAGAGACCCACAAAGCTGGAGTAACTCAGCGGGACGGGCAGCGTCACTTGGAGAGAAGGAATGGGTGACCTTTCGGGTCGAAACGCCACTCATTCCTTATCTCCAGAGATGCTGCCTGTCCCACTGAGTTGCTCCTGTTTTATGTGTCCATCTTCAGTTTAAACCAGCATCTGCAGGTCCTTTCTACACAGGTGAAAAAATGTTTGGCTTCTGCCAGTAGTGAAAGGCTTGGACAGAGTGGACGTGGAGAGGATGTTTCCACGAGTGGGGGAGTCTAGGTCTAGAGGGCACGGACCTCAGAGTAAAAAGGACATATCTTTAGAAAGGAGTCGAGGAGGGATTTCTTTAGCCAGAGGGTGGTGAATCTTGTGGAACTCATTGCCACAGACGGCCAAGTCAAAGGATATATTTAAAGTGGAGGTCGACAGGTTCTTGATTAGGAAAGGCGTCAAATGTTACACGGAGAAAACAGGAGCTAGGAGGGAAAAAACGATCCGCCACGATCGAATGATGGAGCAGACTTGATGGGCCAATGGGCTAATTCTGCTCCTGTGTCTTATGGTCTATTGTCTTATAGGAGAGGAGATGGTGGAGACAGGATTATAACAGCACTTAAAAGACATTTGGGCAGGTAGATGGACAGGAAAGTTAGAGAGGGATAAGGGCCAAACGTACAAATGGGACAAGTGTAAATGCACAATCTTGGTTGGCACGGACGTGTTGGGCCACAGATTTTGTTTCCATGCTGTGTGTAAAACTCGATTAATTTAATACTTCCTTAACATATATTGTTAACAAAATTCCTTAACAAAAAATGTTTCATAATCGTACATTTTTTGGCCATTTCATTAGTAATGGAGCACGAGAAGATAGTTTGAGAGTTTCTTAGGCCCCCTCGGTCACGGCTGACCATGGGTGTCTCCAGGGTTGGGGGACGCCTGTGCGTGACTTTGTTTAACGTGAAGAGACTGGTGTACAGACAGCCACCCCACGGTCCTTGACAGGTCTGGGTCATGGAGTCCAAGACGACCGGAGACCCTTTTCTGCCGCAGCCTTCATCCGCCTTCCCAGCCGTTGTGACGCTCCACTAAGGTCAGCCATCGTCCTCCGCCTGTTCCACCGTTGAGGTCTTGGTTGGATTGCTCTTTGTCAGAGACTCCCCCTCGACCTTACCACCATGGGTGACCCTACCAGGAGCACAGCTCCAGACGGCATCGCTCTCAGGATCTCAGGATCTAAGCTTCTCCATCACGACAGGGTGACAATCCACGGAGTTTGAGAGTGTTCGTAGCAAAAAAGTAATACAGCAAAGAGGAATAAATAGTTTGTGATAAATGGTACCTGAACTCATTGAACACCTTAGTTACCAGATGGATGTCTCGAGACACGGTGGAGAGGTTGTTTCCATAGTGGGAGGGTCTAGGAACAGAGGGCATAGCCTCTGAATAAAAGGACGTTCCTTTCAGAAGGAGATGAGGAGAATATCTTTAGTCAGGGTGCGGTGAATCTGTGGACCTCGTCGCCACAGAAGGCTGTGGAGGCCAAGTCAAGGGATATTTTTAAGGCAAAGATTAGTACGGGTGTCAGGGGTTATGAGGAGAAGGCAGGAGAATGGGAGAGAGTGGGAGAGATAGATCAGCCATGATTGAATGGCGGAGTGGACTTGGTGGGCAGAATGACCTAATTCTGCTCATATCACTTATGAACTTATGAAGAGAGCCAGGTTTCTTATTGTGCAGACAAAGGGGCTGATGAATTAATTGCACGGCATATAAGGGCCATCAGTATTCCTACAAGTAATTACTGTCAGCATAAAAAACTGACTGTAAGCACACAATGGGCTTAATATGAGTGTAATAACACAACAATATGACTAATTCCTTCAGCTATCGTTGAGGTAAAGCAATCAATTCACCAGGTGTGGATTTAATGCTCCTGGATTTAATGTACCTCGATTTAATGCTCCTGGATTTAATGCTCCTGGATTTAATGCTCCTGGATTTAATGTACCTCGATTTAATGCTCCTGGATTTAATGCTCCTGGATTTAATGCTCCTGGATTTAATACTACTGGATTTAATGCTCCTTGATTTATTGCTACTGGATTTAATGCTCCTGGATTTAATGCTCCTGGATTTAATGCTCCTGGATTTAATGCTCCTTGATTTAATGCTCCTGGATTTAATGCTACTGGATTTAATGCTACTGGATTTAATGCTATTGGATTTAATGCTACTGGATTTAATGCTACTGGAATTAATGCTCCTGGATTTAATGCTCCTGGATTTAATGCTACTGGATTTAATGCTCCTTGATTTAATGCTCCTTGATTTAATGCTCCTGGATTTAATGCTACTGGATTTAATGCTACTGGATTTAATGCTATTGGATTTAATGCTACTGGATTTAATGCTACTGGATTTAATGCTACTGGAATTAATGCTCCTGGATTTAATGCTCCTGGATTTAATGCTCCTGGATTTAATGGAAGGAGGCTTTTCCCGGCTCACAACAATGCAATAGCCTGTCTTCCCGATTTGGGGGACACAGATATTAACAAGGCAACATCCATTTAGTCAATAATCGGCAAATGGAACTTATGTGAAAGGACACAAATGTTGGGGCAACTCAGTGGGGCAGGCAGCAAATCTGGAGAAGTATTAGAAGACAGGTTACTGCAAACAGAATACATGATTGAAAGTAAATTGAACGTTCGTTTAGTTTAATATCACGTGTACCGAGGTACAGTGAAAAGCGCCACCAATAAAAGTGAGTAGATACTCGCTCAGACAAACGACAGTGCCTGGAGGACAGTCACACACACAATAGATGTACAGTGACATCTCTGGTTGCTTCAGCAGGAAGATTTCTGGGAATGTATGAAGTGAAATAATCCATTCTGCGGTGTACAGTGGGGAGAGAGAGATGAGAGAGAGAGAGAAAGGGAGAAGAGAGAGAGGGAGGGGGAGGAGAGAGAGAGAGATGGAGAGAGAGAGAATGAAAGTGAGAGGGAGATGTAGAGGGAGAGTGGAGAGAGAAAGTGAGAGAGAAGGTGAGAGAGAGATACGGAGAGAGAGAACAAGAGAAAGATACAGAGAGTGTGAAGGGGAAAGAGAAATAGAGAGTAAGGGGAGATAAAAATGAGAGAGGTACAAAGAGAAAGAGATGGAAAAGAGAGAGAGTGAGCAAGAGAGAAAGGGAGGGGAGAGGGGGAGAGAGAGGATAGAGAGAGGGAGACGGAGAGAGAGACGAGAGGGAGAGAGAGAGAGAAAGGGAGGGAGAGGGGGGGAATGAGAGAGAGGAGAAAGGTGAGGGGGGGAGAGAGAGAGAGGTGGGTGGGGCAGAGGAGAGAGAGAGAGGGGGGTGGGGCAGAGAGGAGAGAGAGGGAGAGGGGGGGTGGGGCAGAGAGAGAGAGAGAGAGAGAGAGAGAGAGAGGGGGGGTGGGGCAGAGAGAGAGAGAGAGAGAGAGAGGATAACATCTAACCTCGTGACATGCTCTGATGAAGGCTCCAGTAGATGCCGAGACAGATTTTCTCCTTCTTCATGCCCCGCTTGCACTTGCAGTTGTGCAGTGGGCTGGAGAGGAGCGACACCATTGCCTTCATGCACTGGTTCTTGGCCCCGGGGCCGAGCGGGGCTGCACTGCTGCCGGCCATGCACTGGCGGAATGTCCGGTACTTGGAGCTGCACCTGGGGTCATTGATGCAGGCGTCACTGGCCTGCAGGCAGTCGCTGTGAGCCCCTTCCACCTTCCACAATCCATCTGTCAATGGGGTGGGGGGGAAACAACAAGTCCACATTTAATAGAGCAGTTTAAGTAAGTAAGTCAGTACGTTTATTGGCCAAGTATTCACATACAAGGAATTTGCCTTGGTGCTCCGCCTTCCCAAACTAACATAAAACATACATATCACCATTCAAATGACCGAAGATAGACACAAAAAGCTGGAGCAACTCAGCAGCATCTCTGGAGAGAAGGAATGGGTACGATTTTTCGGGCTGAGACCCTTCTTCGCACGAGTTAATAAGTAGCGCTGTAAAAGTTAATGATAGGGTTAGACACAAAAATGGTCAATGTTGTGAATGCCAATGGTAGGGTTAGACTCAGAGGTTCTTCTGAAGTCTCAAGAACTTCTGAGTCTAACCCTACCATTCACACTTACAGCATTTACCATTTTTGAGTCTAATCATAATCATATCTCACTTTATTAGCCAAGTATGTTTTGCAACATATACGAGGAATTTGATTTGCCATACAGTCATACCAATAAAAAGCAACAAGACACACAAAATACATTTTAACTGCGATGGAAGGTGAAAAAAAAGTTAAATCGCTTCCCTCCTTTTGTTCTCCTGTGGTCGGGGGCCTCGAGCCTTCCGTTGGCGGGGCGATCTTGGCTCCCATAGCCAGAAGTCGGGCCCTGGCATTGGAACGATCGAGCTCCTACATCGGGGGGGAT
This sequence comes from Okamejei kenojei, assembly GCA_035221665.1. Lineage (NCBI taxonomy): Eukaryota > Metazoa > Chordata > Chondrichthyes > Rajiformes > Rajidae > Okamejei > Okamejei kenojei. The sequence goes on along the minus strand of CM069131.1, from coordinate 185,981,972 downwards.
CTCAGCTCCCCCGCGCCGGGCAATCGGTCACCAGGTTGGGGCTGGGCGAACCTTCTGCGTCGTTGGAGCTTCCCGACTTGCTCTCTACCCGAGACTGCGTGCTCCTCGATGGTGAAATCCCGCAGGCCGCGGTTGGAGCGCCGATCTCTGGCAAGGGATCGGCTCCGATGCTGAGTCCACAAGCCCAGCGGTGGGGCTCAAAGTCAGCCCCGAGCAAGGCCTCCAGCTCCATGATGTTAGGCTGCAGAGCGACCGCAGATACCACCCAGAAATCTCGGGCAAGGTAAGGGATTGAAAAAATGTCCCCCGACACCCCTCCCTCACCCCCCACGTAAAACAAACGAGAGAACATTAACACAAGCTTTTAAAACACACTAAAAATAACAAAAAAACACGAAAAGACGGACAGACTGTTGGCGAGGCTGCCATCGTGCGGCGCCCCCTGGTGGTATATCATCCAGCCCTACCATTTACATAATCCAACCAATACAGAATCTTTCCTTTGAAGTTCCTGTGCTCGACCTAAACAGGGCCCCTGGTTAAACACGACTCAATGGTCATCAATGAGTCTGAAGAAGGGTCTCGTCCCGAAACGTCACCCATTCCTTCTCTCCAGGGCTGCTGCTGCCCGTCCCGCTGAGTTACTCCAGCTTTTTGTGTCTATCTTCTGTTTAAACCAGCCTCTGCAGTTGCTTCCTGCACCATTAAAATGATGCTAGAACATGGCGACTCTTTGCCGCTGGTTCCCGACAAGGATTTATTATTTTACACAGCCGCACAACTCTTTGACATCTCTTTTCTACCTGTAAACCGATCACCATCCATATAATCATAGTCACACAGCGTTGGAAAAGGCCATTCAGCTCACGTTTCACACACCAACCAACATGCCCCATCTACACTAGTCCCACCTGCCTGCGTTTGGCCCATATATCTCTAAACTCGTCCTATCCATGTACCTGTCTAACTGTTTCTTAAACATTGTGAAAGGCCCTGCCTCCACTACCTACTCCGGCAGCTCGATCCACAAAAGCACCACCTGTTGTGTGAAAGAGTCGTGTGCAGAGTGGCCCCCTAACAGTGCGTACATCGCCAGAGGCCCGGGTTCGATCCTGGCCACGGGCGCTGTCCGTACGGAGTTTTCACGTTCTCCCCGTGACCTGCGTGGGTTTTCTCCGGGGTGCTCCGGTTTCCTCCCGCACACCAAAGACGTACAGGTTTGGAAGTTATTTGGCTTCGGTAAAAATTGTAAATGGTTCCCCAGTGTGTAGGATAGTGCCAGTATGTGAGGTGATCGCTGGCCGGCACTCACTTGGTGGGCCGATAGGCCTGCCCCTGCGCTGTAATTCTAAAACAAACAAAATAAACGGAACTAAACCAAAAACACCCTCAAATGTGGGCAGGACGGGGTTAATGACTCACTGCGATGTGCATCTAGCTGTCTGCATGGAATAGAATATGCATGAAATATTTTGTTACAGCATCCTGAAAGAGATATAAATACACTGGGGGGGGGATGCAGAGCAGAAAGAAAAGATGTTGCCAGGAGTAGAAAATTGCATTCGAGATATACTGTTGGATAACGCTCAGATTAGTTTTCTTGGAACAGGTGGAGAGTGGACTCTATTATAAGGAATGACCTCTGTCCATTATTTGATCTGCCAAAAAAAAGCAGCAGGCATGGATTTAATGCAGTTAACAAAAGGAAATGGAGGGGGGAGGAAGACAAATCTTTTCACCCAAGGAGTGGTTATGGTGTGGCGCTCAGTGCACGAAAGGTGTGGGAGAGGCACAAGCCACATTTAAACCATCCTTGGCTGGAGACTGGAAGACGCTTGAGTACTTGCATAACAGGAGGTGGTACAGTGGGCAGCTTGCAGAGGCACCCCTCAGCTCCTTGCCTGCATAGAAAGCCATAGAGTGATACAGCGTGGAAACTGGCCGTTCAGCCCAACTTGCCCACACCGGCCAACATGCCCCATCAGCACTAGTTCCACCTACCTGTGTTTGGCCCATACTCCTGTAAACCCGTCCTATCGCTAGCAGATTGTACTCGCTAGAATTTAGAAGATTGAGGGGGGGATATCACACAGAGAGTGGTGAATCTGTGGAATTCTCTGCCACAGAAGGTAGTTGAGGCCAGTTCATTGGCTATATTTAAGAGGGAGTTAGATGTGGCCCTTGTGGCTAAAGGGATCAGGGGGTATGGAGAGAAGGCAGGTACAGGATACTGAGTTGGATGATCAGCCATGATCATATTGAATGGCGGTGCAGGCTCGAAGGGCCGAATGGCCTACTCCTGCACCTATTTTCTATGTTTCTATGTTTCTATCCACGTACCTGTCCAAATGTTTCTAACGGGCCTGTCCCGCTTGGGCTATTTTTAGGCGACTGTCGTAGTCGTAGAGGGTCGCCGAAAAACCGGCGACTGGACCCCCCCTTCGACATAAAATTTGAAATAGAAATTACTTTAACAACAAAACAAAAACGAAGTCAGCACCGGCGACAACCTACGTCACCCGGCAACAACCTACGTTAACCTGGCGACAACTACGACAGCACCTACGCCAGGAGAAGTCAAGCTACGCTCATTGGCATCAAACCCACTGTCGCCGACTGTCTCCACAAATGTTTCAACATGTTGAAAATCCAGCGGCGACCAGAAAGACGCTGCGACTCTTTGGGCGGCTGAGGAGACGACTCACGACCATACAGGCGACACCCCGGCGACCATGTGGCATCAGCCTAGTCGCCTGTAGTCGCCCAAAAAATGGGACAGGCCCTTTAAACTTTGCGATATTACCTGGCTCTACTGCCTCCTCTGGCAGCTCGTTCCATACACCCACCACCCACCCTCTCTGTGATAAAGTTACCTCTGATACATTTCACCCTGCACCCTAAACCTATGCCCTCTGGTTCTTGATTCCCCTGCTCTCCGTGCGAGAGACTCTGTGCGTCTACCCAATCTGTTCCTCTCATGATTTTGTACGCCTTTATGAGATCACCCCTCATCCTCCTGCGCTCCAAGGAATAGAGTCCCGGCCTGCTCAATCTCTCCCCATCGCTCAGGCCCTCGGGTCCTGGCGATATCCCCGTAAGTCTTCTCTGCACCCTTTCCAGATTCACAACATATTTCAAGGAGTCACAGAGGGATAAGGTGCGGAAACAGGCCCTTCGGCCCAACCTGCCCACACCAGCCAACATGTCCCAGCTGCTCTAGTCCCACCTGCCTGTGTTTGGTTCATATCCCTCCAAACCTGTCCAATCCATGTATCTGTCTAATAGTTTCTTAAACGTTGGGATAGTCCCAACTATCTCAGCTACCTCTTCTGGCAGCTTGTTTCAAGCACCCACCTCCCTTTGTGTGGAGCAGTTTCCCCTCAGATTCCAATGAAATTGTTTCCCTTTTACCTTAAACCTCTGGTCCTCAATTCCCCTACTCTATAAGACCACCCCCTCATCCTCCTGTGCTGCACAGAAAAGTGACCCAGCCTACTCAACCTCTCCCTTTAGATCAGACCCTCTAGTCCTGGCAACATCCTCCTAAATCCTCTCGGTACCCTTTCCAGCTTGGCAATAACATGGTGCCAAGGACTGAACACAATACTCTAAATGCAGTCTCACCAACGTCTTATACAAATGCAATATGACCTCTCAACTTATTTTCTCTATACTCTAAGTATAAGAGAAGTGGATGAAGTGAGGTTCAGTTGGAGGTTGGTAGATATGACATTGTGGGATTATAGAGACGTGGCTGCAGGAGGATCGGGCCTGGGAACTGAATATTCAGGGTTATACGTCCTATAGAAAGGACAGGCAGGTGGGCAGAGGAGGGGGGTAGCTCTGCTGGTGAGGGATGGAATTCAGTCCCTTGCGAGGGAAGACATAGGGACTGACGATGTAGACTCACTGTGGAGGGAATAGAGGTATTGTAAAGGCAAGAAGACACTAATGGGAGTTATCTGCAGACCCCCAAACAGTTGCTCGGATATAGGGTGCAAGTTGCAGCAGGAGTTAAAACTGGCATGTAACAGAGGTAATGCCACTGTGGTGATTGGGGATTTCAATATGCAGGTAGACTGGGAAAATCAGGTTGGCACAGGACCCCAAGAAAGAGAATTTGTAGCGTGCCTCCGAGATGGATTCTTAGAGCAGTTTGTACTGGAGCCGACCAGAGAAAAGGCAATTCTGGATTTAGTGTTGTCTAATGAACCAGATTTAATAAGAGAACTCGAGGTAAAGGACCCGCTAGGAGGTAATGACCATAATATGATTAGTTTTATTCTGCAATTTGAGAAGGAGAATGTTAAATCGGAGTTGTCTGTGATGCAGTTGAACAAAGGGGACTATGAAGGCATGAGAGGGGAGCTGGCCAAGGTCGACTGGAAAAGGATCGCGGCAGGAATGAGGGTGGAACAGCAATGGCAGGAATTTCTGGGCATAATCCAGAAGATGCAGGATCATTCCATTCCAAAGAGGAAGAAAGATTCTAAGGGGAGTAGGAGGCAACCGTGGCTGACAAGGGAGGTTAAGGGCGGTATAATACTAAAATAAATGGTGTATAACATAGCAAAGAGTAGCGGGAAGCCAGAGGATTGGGAAACTTTCAAAGGACATCAGAATGTAACAAAAAGGGCAATATGGGGTGAAAAGACGGTAAGCTCGCCAAGAATATAAAGAAGGATAGTAAAAGCTTCTTTCGGTATGTTAAGAGGAAAATATTAGTAAAGACAAATGTGGGTCCCTTGAAGGCAGAAACAGGTGAAATTATTATGGGGAATGAGGAAATGGCAGAGGAGTTGAACAGGTACTTTGTTCTGTCTTCACTAAGGAAGACACAAACAATCTCCCAGATGTACTAGAGGACAGAGGATCTAGGGAGACAGAGGAACTGAAAGAAATTTGCATTAGGCGAGAAATAGTATTGGTTAGACAGATGGGACTGAAGGATTATAAATCCCCAGGGCCTGATGGTCTGCATCCCAGGGTCCTAAGGGAGGTGGCTCTAGAAATAGTGGACGCATTGGTGATCATTTTCCAATGTTCAATAGATTCAGGATCAGTCCCTGTGGATTGGAGGATAGCTAATGTTATCCCACATTTCAAGAAAGGAGCGAGAGAGAAAACGGGGAATTACAGACCAGTTAGCCTGACTTCGGTGGTGGGGAAGATGCTGGAGTCAATTATTAAAGAGGTAATAATGGGGCATTTGGATAGAGGTAAAAGGATTAGTTCAAGTCAACATTGATTTATGAAGAGGAAATCATGCTTGACTAATCTTAAGGAATTTTGTGAGGATATGACAAGTAAAATGGATGAAGGAGAGCCAGTGGATGTAGTGTATTTGGACTTTCAGAAAGCCTCTAATAAGGTCCCACACAGGAGATTAGTGGGCAAAATTAGAGGACATGGTATTGGGGGTATTGACATGGATAGAGCATTTGTTGGCAGACAGGATGCAAAGAGTAGGAATAAACGGGTCCCTGTCAGAATGGCAGGCAGTGGCGAGTGGCGTGCTGCAAGGCTCGGTGCTGGGTCCACAACTATTTACCATATATATTAATGATTTAGATGATGGAATGAAAAGTAACATTAGCAAATTTGCAGATGACACAAAGCTGGGTGGCAGCATGAACTGCCAAGAGGATGCTAGGAGGTTGCAGGGTGACTTGGACAGGTTGAGTGAGCGGGCAGATGCGTGGCAGATGCAGTATAATATAGATAAATGTGAGGTTATCCACTTTGGCGGCAAGAACAAGGAGGCAGATTATTATCTGTAAACCGATCATTTTCAGAATGGCAGGCAGTGACTAGTGGGGTACCGCAAGGCTCATGCTGGGACCCCAGCTATTTACAATATATATTAATGATCTGGGTGAGGGAATTGAATGCAACATCTTCAAGTTTGCGGATGATATGAAGCTGGGGGGCAGTGTTAGCTGTGAGGAGGATGCTAGGAGGCTGCAAGATGACTTGGATAGGTTGGGTGAGTGGGCAAATGCATGGCAGATGCAGTATAATGTGGATAAATGTGAGGTTATCCACTTTGGCGGCAAAAACAGGAGGGTAGGTGGTGGCCGATTAGGAAAAGGGGAGATGCAACGAGACCTGGGTGTCATGGTACACCAGTCATTGAAAGTCATTGCAGGTGCAGCAGGCAGTGAAGAAAGCGAATGGTATGTTGGCATTCATAGCAAAAGGATTTGAGTACAAGAGCAGGTAGGTTCTACTGCAGTTGTACAGGGTCTTGGTGAGGCCACACCTGGGGTATTACGTACGTTTTGGTCTCCTAATCTGAGGAAAGACATTCTTGCCATAGAGGGAGTACAGAGAAGGTTCACCAGACTGATTCCTGGGATGGCAGGACTTCCATATGAAGAAAGACTGGATAGACTTGGCTTGTACTAGCTGGAATTTACAAGATTGAGGGGGGATCTCATAGAGACTTACAAAATTATTAAGGGGTTGGACAGGCTAGATGCAGGAAGATTGTTCCCGATGTTGGGGAACTCCAGAACAAGGGGTCACAGTTTAAGGATAAGGGGGAAGTCTTTTAGGACCAAGATGAGAAGTTCTTTTTTCACACAGAGAGTGATGAGTCTGTGGAATTCTCTGCCACAGAAGGTAGTTGAGGCCAGTTCATTGCCTATATTTAAGAGGGAGTTAGATGTGGCCCTTGTGGCTAAAGGGATCAGGGGGTATGGAGAGAAGGCAGGTACAGGGTACTGAGTTGGATGATCAGCCATGATCATATTGAATGGCGGTGCGGGCTCGAAGGGCCGAATGCACCTATTTTCTATGATTCTATGATTCTAAGATCTCAATGGTGTCAGATTAGGAAAAAAGGAAGTGCAACGAGACCTGGGTGTCCTTGTACACCAGTCACTGAAAGTAAACATGCAGGCACAGCAGGCAGTGAAGAAAGCTAATGGTATGTTGGCCTTCATAACAAGAGGATTTCAGTATAGGGGTAAAGAGGTTCTTCAGCAGTTGTTTAGGGCTCTGGTGAGACCACATCTGGAGTATTGTGTACAGTTTTGGTCTCCTAATTTGAGGAAGGACATCCTTGTGATTGAGGCAGTGCAGCCGAGGCTCACGAGGTTAATCCCTGAGGTGGCAGGACTGTCATATGAGGAAGGATTGGAAAGACTGGGCTTGAATTCACTGGAATTTAGAAGGATGAGAGGATATCTTATAGAAACATATAAAATTATTTAAAAAAACTGGACAAGCTAGTCCAGAACCAAGGGCCATAGTCTAAAAATAAAGGGGAGGCCATTTAAAACTGAGATGAGAAAAAAACGTCACCCAGAGAGTTGTGAATTTGTGGAATTCTCTGCCACAGAGGGCAGTGGAGGCCAATTCACTGGATGAATTTAAGAGAGTTAGATGGCGCCCTTGGGGCTACCGGATTCAAGGGATATAGGGAGAAGGCAGACACGGGTTACCGATTGTGGATGATCACTCATGATCACAATGAATGGCGGTGCTGGCTCGAAGGGCCAAATGGCCTCCTCCTGCACCTATGTTCTCCGTTTCTATGAATGTGCTAAAGGCTTTGTTGACCATCTTATTTACCTGCAACGCGACCTTAAAGGAACCATGTGACATGCGCCTGCCCTCCTCGATCCCTCTGCCCTACAACACTCACCTGAGGCCTACCATTCACTGTGTAGGCCCTGCCCTTGTTAGATTTCCCAAAATGCAACAGCTCACCTTTTGCTATATTAAATTCCATCAACAATTCCTCAGCCCACTTGACCAATCGATCCAGATCCTCCGTAAGTTTTTCACAACCATCTTCACTATCTGCAAAACCACCCACTTTTGCACCATCTGCAAACTTGCTAATCTTGCCGCGTCTGTTCTCATCTAAATAATTGACGTAGATGACGAACAGTAACGGGCCCAGCACCAAACACTGAGAAACGCCACCAGTCACAGGCCTCCAGTATGAGAATCAACCTTCAACCATCACCCTCTACTTCCTTCCATGAAGCCAATTTTCTATCCATTCCTTCCTATCACATGGTGCCCAGAACTCAACACTATACTGGTAATGTGGGCTCACCAACATCTTATATGACTGCAACATGACCTCCCAAGTTCTATACACAATATGATGAAGGGCAACAACTTACATAGCATGTGAACAGAACAAAACATGCCCGGCCACTTGAAAGTAAAATTGAACGAGAAAGGAAAAGAACAGAGGGCAGACAACCCAATTACATAATTTTCACTCCAGAGATGGTAACTTAACTTAATAAAGAATCAATTGATTAGGCTTATGTTCACTGAAATTTAAAGGATGAGAGGGGATGTTATGGAAACATATTAAATTGTTAAGGGATCGGACAGGCTAGATTCAGGAAATATGTTCCCGATGTTGGGCGAGTCCAGATCCAGGGTTCACAGTTTAAGAATAAGGGGTAGGCCATTTATGACTGAGATGAGGAAAAACTTGTAAACCCAGAGAGTTGTGAATCTGTCGAATTCTCTGCCTCAGAAGGCAGTGGAGTCCAATTCTCTGGATGTTTTCAAGAGAGAGTTAGATATAGCGCTTAGGGCTAACAGAATCAAGGGATAGGGGGTGAAAGCAGGAATGGGGTACTGATTTTAGACGATCAGCCATGATCATATTGAATGGCGGTGCTAGCTTAACTGCTCCAAATGCTTACTGCTCCATATTTTCTATGTTTCTATGTTTCTAAAGGTACCTTTTAAGATGGGATATAAATGCATGGGGACTGCTGGTCCCAATCCTGTCCCCACTAATCCTACACATGCACCAGCTCTCAGTTCATCAGTTCATAGCTACTCACAGCACTTCAGTACTCGTGACAATAACCAAACTAAACCAAACTAATCTAAGTTCATGAGTCTTATGAGTTGCTTTCTGCGCACACCCCAGCAGTGAAAGAAACAAGTACGCGTATGAGAGGGAGAATTCTGATGAATCAATCTGGAGAGAAGCCACCTTCAACATCAACATTTCCCTGATAAAAATGATCCAGCAATCCTTTTGGCTAATGTCTGGACAAGAAAAGATTCTCACTTCTCGTGGATCTCAGTGGACTATTTCTGTACACTTGGCTAATCGGGGCGGCAATAATTTATTGAACTATACGCGGGAAAAAAAAACTGTGCATTTGCGCGTGGCAATAAAGCGCGACTGGGTGGGATACGAGGCAGGTATATTATCACTTCTTGTTTTTCCTTTCTGTTTTTGTCTTTTTAATTCTCTACGCCTTTCTTATTTCTTTTACTTAATCACTCTTTGGCTACGCCAATTTGATCGTCTAGGGGTTCAATTCTTGCACATCCACTTTTTCTCTCTCTTGCTTTTTCTCTTTTCTCTCAACTTTAGCTAAAAATTAAAATTGAAGCTATTCTTGCCGCTGGTTATATTTTCGTACACTGCTTCCGATAAATAAAATTATTTAAAACAAAAAAGCACCATTGTAGTCATAGAAGTAAGTAAGTAAGTAAGTATGTATGTAAGTAAGTAAGTTAGTTAGTTTATTGGCCAAGTATTCACATACAAGGAATTTGCCTTGGTGCTCCGCCCACAAGTAACAACATGACATACAGTGGCAGTTACGGACGACTCAGAAAACACAAAACATTAATAATAATAATAATAATAAGAAACACAGAAACATAGACAATAGGTGCAGGAGTAGGCCACTCGGCCATTCGAGTCAGCACCGCCATTCAATATGATCGTGGCTGATCATCCACAATCAGTACCCCGTCCCTGCTTTCTCCCCATATCCCTTGATTCCGTTAGCCCTAAGCGCCGTTTCTAACTCGATCATAAGAACAAACTTTGGCCATTCGGCCCATCGCGCCTATTCCGCCATTCAATCATGACTGATCCATCTTTTCCTCTCAACCCCATTCTCCTGCCTGCCCCCTGTAATCTTTGACAGAAATTTCTATCTCTGCTTTCAAAATACCCATGGACGTGGCCTGCACAGTTGGCTGTGGCGATGAATTCCACAGATTCACCGCCCTCTGGCTAAAGAGGTTCCTCCTCATCTCCTGAGTTGAGTTTATTGTCACGTGCACAGAGGTACAGTGAAAAGCTTTTGTTGCGTGCTATCCAGTCAGCGGAAAGCCTATTACAATCGAGCTGCCCACAGTGTACAGATACAGGATAAAGGGAATAATGTCCAGTGCAAGATAAAGTCCAGTGAAGTTTAATTAAAGATAGTCCGAGGGTCTCCCATGAGGTAGCTAGCAGCTCAGGACAGCTCTCTAGTTGTTGATAGGATGGTTCAGTTGCCTGATAACAGCTGGGAAGAAACTGTCCCTGAATCTGGTGGGTACACAAAAAGCTGGAGAAACTCAGCGGGTGCAGCAGCATCTAAGGAGCGAAGGAGATAGGCGACGTTTCGGGCCGAGACCCTTCTTCAGACTGGTCCGAGAGATATAGACGGTGATGTGGAGAGATAAGGAACAATGAGTGAAAGATATGCAAAAAAGTATCGGTGATAAAGGGAACAAGCCATAGTTAGAAACATAGAAACATAGAAATTAGGTGCAGGAGTAGGCCATTCAGCCCTTCGAGCCTGCACCGCCATTCAATATGATCATGGCTGATCATCCAACTCAGTAACCCGTACCTGCCTTCTCTCCATACCCTCTGGCCACAAGGGCCACATCCAACTCACTCTTAAATATAGCCAATGAACTGGCCTCAACTACCCTCTGTGGCAGAGAGTTCCAGAGACTCACCACTCCTCTGTGTGAAAAAAGTCTTTCTCATCTCGGTCTTTAAAAGGATTTCCCCCTTATCCTTAAGCTGTGACCCCTTGTCCTGGACTTCCCCAACATCGGGAACAATCTTCCTGCATCTAGCCTGTCCAACCCCTTAAGAATTTTGAAAGTTTCTATAAGATCCCCTCTCAATCTCCTAAATTCCAGAGAGTATAAACCGAGTCTATCCATTCTTTCTTCATGACAGTCCCTGACATCCCAGGAATCAGTCTGGTTGGAGGGAAGGGGGTATCACAGAGGGGGAGCAGTTAGAGAGGAGGTTGTGAAACTGTCTCCGTAGGGAGGAGGAGAACTTCTTCAAAGTAGGCAAAACAGTCCCTGAATCTGGTGGTGTGCGTTTTCACACTTCTGTACCTTTAGCCCGATGGGAGAGGGGACAAGAGGGAGTGGCTGGGGTGAGACTGGGGTCCTTGATTATTCTGGTGGCCAACAATAAATGCTTTTCGTTGTACCCTCGGTGCACATGCCAATAATAAACTAAACAGTGCACCCATTGTATTAAAATACTGCCTGCTCTATTAACTTACTACCATAGATAAAGTGTGTAGGAAGAAACTGCAGGTGCTGGTTTAAACAGAAGATAGACACAAAAAGCTGGAGTAACTCAGCAGGATGGGCAGCATGCTACCTGTACCGCTGAGTTACCCCAGCCTCCAGCTGTTTGTGCCTACATAGTCATAGAGTCATGCAGCGTGGAAACAGGCCCTTTGGCCCAACTTGCCCACCTCGTCCAACTTGCCCACCCCGTCCCACCTGCCCACGTTTGGCCCATATCCCTCCAAACCTGTCCTATGTATTTGTACCCGTCTAAATGTTTCTTAAACGGTGGGACAGTCACTGTCTCAACTACCTCCTAACCAGTCACATGCCGTCAGGGTAGGCAAGGTAGGCAGTGCCTACCCTGACTAAAATTATAAAATGGTCATTATTAAATATAAATAGTAAAGATTTCCAAATCATTTACTAAATTCAGTATTTATTATTAAATGGTTGTTATTTTAACAATCGATCTTAGGTAGGCATAATTTTCCTGTGCCTCTCATCCGCTGTACATGTAATACGCGGACCTATGTTCAACTCGCGTGCCTTGGACGCTGCTTCAAGCCTTCACTTACAGCGGGCAATAAAGGCAGCTGAAATCCTGCCTCTTGCACGGTGGACTGCGGGCAAGGTGCTGCGCAGGCCCACAGGAGAGGAGGCCAATCTGCGGTTTTTAACGATTTTAAAAAAGTCGACGGGCTGCCTACAGGATCGATCTGTGCATGCGTGGTTTTACGATTTTCAGCGTGTGCACGGATTTTTACGATTTTTAAAAGTCGACTGACTGCCCAGTGCCTACCCTGAGTGACCACTCACAGCACGTGCCTGCTCCTAACTGGTTAACTGGTTAAATGGTTACATGGTTTGTTTATTGTCACCTGCACCAGGTAGAATGAAATACATTTTTTTTTGCACACAGATCAGCAAGACTATCCCAGTACACAAGCACGGCCGCCCCAGTTAGTACGGAATATACAGAACAGCCCATTGAGTCCATGGGGTGGGAGATTGCAACCTTCACCTGGTCCGTCCTGTTTCGACTAATGCAATCAACTCGACGTGCACAAACGGACGATCAAATAAAACAAGTTGTCCAACAACTTTAGGCTGTGCACGCCACACGAAAGAAGATTGAGTCCATATACAAGAGGCACTATCACCTCTGGCAGCTTGTTCCATACACCCACCGCCCTTCGTGTGAAAAAAATGTGGAACGTATGTCGACAGATACAAAAAAAATATTATCGAAAAGAAATATTGAGATCATTCACTGTTGCCAGGAAATGATTCCATGTATCGAGAAGACACTTCATGATCCCATTAATCCTAGTCCCTCTGATGATCCCACAGGCTATCTGTTCTCGACAAGCCATTGCCTGATGATTGAAGCCACCAGAGTCTAGGAATCAGCACTGGGCCTGTACTCACTGTAGTTTAGGATGAGTGAGGGGGGGACCTCATTGAAATGTACAGAATAGTGAAAGGCCTGGATAGAATGGACGTGGAGAGGATGTTTCCACCAGTGGGAGAGTCTAGGACTAGAGATCATGGCCTCAGAATTAAAGGACGTTCTTTAAGGAAGGAGATGAGGAGGAATTTCTTTAGTCAGATGGTGGTGAATAAGTTGAATTCTTCACCAGAGAAGGCTGTGGCTAAGTCAGTGGATATTTTTAAAGCAGAGATAGATAGATTCTTGATTAGTACGGCTGTCAGAGGTTATGGGGAGAAGGCAGGAGAATGGGGTTCGGAGAGAGAGATAGATCAGCCATGATCGAATGGTGCAGTAGACTTGATGGGCTGAATGGGCGAATTCAGCTCCTATGAACATACACATCACGGTGGAACGGTGGTGTAAGGAGTTTCTGCCTTACAGCGCCAGAGACCCGGTTTCATCCTAATTGCGGATGCTTGTCTGTACTGAGTTTGTTCGTTCTCCCCGTGACCCGTGTGGGTTTTCTCTGAGATCTCCAGTTTCCCCCCTCACTCCAAAGACGTACAAGTTTGTAGGTTAATTGGCTTGGTATAAATGTAAATCGTTGGTCGGCACGGAGTCAGGTGGGCTGAAGGGCCTGTTTCTGCGCTGTATCTCTAAACTAAACTATACGTCAGCTCCCGTTTGTCCTTTTGTGGCTGGGATTAAGACAGATCACTAGGAATATAAAGTGAAATCTAACAAGCATTGCAGAAGGGTAAATGTTTTGCTTCCTTCAGGTGTCAACACTGTCTGAATGCGAAAGATCATCAAAGATATTTCAATAACCTTTTGGAGGAGCTACCCAGATGGTCAAAAAGAACAAATGCACAACTGCGTGAGCGGTGAAGGATGTGCTGGCTCTGCAGAGGGTCCAGGGGAAGTTTCCAAGAATGATCCCAGGAACGATTGGGTTAACCTATGATGAATGTCTGGCAGCACTGGGCCTGTACTCGCTGGAGTTTAGAAGAATGAGGGGGGACCTAATTGAAACGTACAGAACAGTGAAAGGCTTGGATAGAGTGGATGTGGAGAGGATGTTTCCACTAGTGGGAGAGTCCAGGACTAGAGGTCATAGCCTAAGAATTAAAGGACTTTCTTTTAGGAAGGAGATAAGGAGACATTTCTGTAGATGATATGTGTATACACCTTTAATTGATAGTAACGATGTCCATGCTAACCACTCCCCCACCAGTTAGTATAATTGTAACCTACACGCCCCTAGCTCTCTCTCTGGTGATCGTGACAGACCACGTACAGCTAGGGCAATCATGTGTGATTAATAAAGTAGTGAAGATCTAACGGTATCCGTGAATCTACTTTACATGGCGTCAGAAGTTCTCCTTCCTGCGTCTCCAGTTTATCGAGTTTTATTTTCTTAGTCCCAGTACCCCCTCCCTGTGCCGTGATGGCTTCTGCCTGTCGTAAACCTGACATCCTAGTCTTTGATGCAGACATCACTCACTGCTGGAGTGTGTTCCGACGTGACTTTGAGCATTATGTTACAATCGCTCACCCTGCTGTGGCCCCCGCGGTCAAAGCCTCCCTTCTGCTGAACCTGGCTGGTCCCGAGGCGCTCGAGCGATCGGAGTCATTCATCTACGGACCAGGCGAGAGTATTCAGGACCCTGTATGTCTGATTGCTAAATTTACGGCGATGTGTGACCTTCCCACTAACCACATCTTAGAGCGTTTCAAACTGTTCTCCCGACGCCAAAGCCCTGGGGAATCTATTGACAATTTCGTGGCCGCGCTGCGCCAACTGGCTCGCTGATGTGACCTGCATGTCCTGACCCCTGAGACTTTGACCCGTGACATCTTCGTGATGATAAGCTGCGCTCTGAGCTGCTGCGTAAGCCTGATCTGACATTCAATGAGGCGTTGCATGCCTCTTGTTTAGCTGAGGCTGTCTCCTCAGCTGTACCTGACCCTGTGGTCCACGCAGCCAGTTTCGCTGGTCGCCAGTACAATGCTCCTCGGTGACAGAGGGCAAGCCCTCCACCGGGCTCCAGACCGCCTCAACGCTGTCCGAATTGTAACTTTGTTTCGCACCGTGCTAATGTCTGCCCGGCATTGGGGAAAACCTGTAATCCCATGCGGACGGTGGAGGATGTTGCTGCACAGGCCGGCCCTGCCACCGTGTTTTCGGTTCTCGGTGCCAAGAGTTTGTTCTGGCAGATATCTCTAGACGAGCGATCCTCGCACCTGACGACCTTCAGCACGCCTTTCGGCAGGTATCGCTTCCTCTGCATGCCGTTTGGGATCAACTCTGCCAGCGAGGTGTTCCAAAGGACCATGGAACAACTGTTTGCTGGACTTCCGTGTGCCATCATTGTCGACGACATCCTGGTCTACGGGAAGAACGTCGCTGAGCATGACCACCACCTTCGCCAGGTGCTGCAGCGGGCCCGGGAGGTCAACCTGAAGCTCAACCCGAAGAAGTGCCGGTTCCGGGTCCCTGAGGTCACCTACGTGGGGCATGTCTTCACTGCATCGGGGCTGAAGCCCGACCCGCAGAAGACGGCCGCAATATCCAAGATGCCTGCACCTTGGACTTGCCTGGCCTACAGTGCTTCCTGGGCATGGTCAACTACCTGGGGAAGTTCATCCCCGACCTGAGTGAACTGAGTGCCCCTCTGCGGGATCTGGTGAAAAAGGACGCTGCCTGGGCCTGGTTCCCGCAACACCAGAAAGCATTCGACACCCTCAAATCCAAGCTGATCAGCATGCCAACGCTGAAGTACTTTGACCTCCAGCGCCCCATCGTTCTCACATGTGATGCATCTAAGTTTGGCCTCGGGGCCGCCTGCCTGCAGATCCATGAAGGGGTGCAACTGCCTGTGTCCTACGCATCCCGCACAATGACGACCGCTGAACAACGCTATGCCCAGATTGAAAAGGAGCTGCTGGCTGTGGTCTTTGCCTGCTCTAAATTCAAGGACTATATCCTGGGCACCTGCTTCACTGTCGAAACGGACCACCAGCCTCTGGTCACCATCCTCAACAAGCCGATACACATGGCCTCCTCCCGGCTCCAGCGCATGATGCTCCAGCTACAACGCTTCACTTTCGCAGTGGTTTATCGCAAGGGCAAGGACATGGTTGTTGCTGACACGCTGTCTCGTGCGCCTCTCTCATCCACAACACGACATCCATACGAGGCGGCCGATCTGATAGTCCTAAACGTTAACTCCGTGCCCTCCGGTCGCTGGCCAGACCGCCGTTCTTCCCTGCCGGCCGCAGCGGTGCCTTACTTCTTGGTTCGTGACGAGTTGGTGCTGCGTGATGGTGTGATTGTGAAGGGGCACAAGGTGGTGGTGCCCACAGCACTACGAGAACAATACTTTGAAACCGCTCATCGTGGCCATCCCGGGGCCGGAGCGACCCTTTCCATCGCTCAGAGCCAGTTCTTCTCCCCATATCCCTTGACTCCACTAGCCCCTAGAGTTCTATCTAACTCTCTCTTAAATCAATGACTTAAATCAGTGACTTGGCCTCCACTGCCCTCTGTGGCAGGGAATTCCATAAATTCACAACTCTCTGGGTGAAAAATTTTTTTCTCACCTCAGTCTTAAATAACCTCCCCTTTATTCTAAGGCTGTGGCCCCTGGTTCTGGACTCACCCAACATTGGGAACATTTTTCCTGCATCTAGCTTGTCCAGTCCATTTATAATTTTATATGTTTCTATAAGATCCCCCTCATCTTTCTAAACTCCAGTGAATACAAGCCTAGTCTTTTCAATCTTTCCTCATATGACAGTCCCGCCATCCCAGGGATCAATCTCGTGAACCTACGCTGCACTGCCTCAATCACAAGGATGTCCTTCCTCAAATTAGGAGACCAAAACTGTACGCCTATACAACTGCAGAAGAACCTCTTTACTCCTATACTGAAATCCTCTTGTTATGAAGGCCAAAATGCCATTAGCTTTCTTCACTGCCTGCTGTACCTGCACGGCAACTTTCAGTGACCGGTGTACAAGGACGTCCAGGTCTCGCTGCACCTCCCCCTTACCTAACCTAACCCCATTCAGATAATAATCTGCCCCCTTGTTTTTGCCGCCAAAGTGGATACATTTATCGATATTATACTGCATCTGCCACGCATCTGCCCACTCACCCAACCTGTCCAGGTCACCCTGCAACCTCCTAACATCCTCTTCACAGTTCACACTGCCACCCAGCTTTGTGTCATATCTGTGAGAATGACTGGGTCATTTACACCTTCCCCTGCTACCGCAGAAGATGCGACACCTGTCCCCAAACCTCCTCCCTCGACTCTGTCCAGGGACCCTGACAGTCCTTTCAGGTGAGACCCAGGTTCACTTGTACCTCCTTAAACATTACCTACCACATCCGGTGGACTCATGTACATAGATGAGGCCAAACGTAGACTTGGCAACCGTTTCGCTGAACACTTACTTTCGGTCTGCCTCGGCCTACGTGACCGCCCGGTTGCCAACCATTTCTACTCCCCCTCCCATTCCCACACTGACCTCTCTGCCCTGGCGCTCCGCCATTGTCAGAGTGAGGAGGCCACACACGCAAATTGGAGGAACAGCACCTCATATTTGGTTGGGCATCTTACAACCCAGCGGGATGAAGAGTAAATTATCAGATTTTCAGTAACTCTGACTAACACTCCCCTCCCCCCAGCCGTCCTTCCTTCATCCTAGTTGCATAACCACCTTAGTTGTTTACCCTCCAACAGCTCCTTCCATACACCTACCACCCTTTGTGTAAAAAAAGATGCCTGTCAGGGTCCCACTAAATCCTCCCCTCCTCAATGTAAACTTCTGTCCTCTGGCTCTCGATTCCCCCACCCTGGGCAACAGACTGCGCATTTAGCCTATCCATTCCACTCATGATTTTGTACACCTCGATACCAAGGGTTCTGGATTTGTACATATTTTTTCTCATTGACTGACTGTGTTTGGTTCTGGTATACCGGTATCTGTTCATCATTAGTTGTTCATAAATAAGTGAAATAACATTGTTACGTGCTATTAAAGTTGCCTGGGGTAAACGGTGCGAAAAATGTTGGGAACGCCTGGTCTATACGATCACCTCTCCAAGGAGTAAAGTCCTAGCCTGCTCAACCTCCCCCAATAGCTCTATATGGTGTCATTTTACTTCGGAGTCACGTGAGTGACTACGTGAAGAAAGCCGTCAGCCCGCGTGCGCGTCATTACGTCCAGCGCATTGCGCAATGACTGACTGGCAGGCACGCTGCTCCTGCCAGCGGTAAGTTTAAACCTGAAGGTAAGTTTTAAGCTTATTCCCAGGTGATGTTTTCTTTTGCAGGATTCACTGCTTACAGAGGTTTCCTGCTGAATCTCGGGGCTAAGTCCGGACGGGCCGCGGGCGACCCTTCATGGACCGCGGGGAATCCCAGTCACGGACCGCAGGGAATCCCGGTCATGACCTCGGGGAATTCCGGCCACGGACCGCGGGGAACCCGCTACGGACACCGCGGAAGTGCGGGTAACGGGCGGCGGTCGAATACGCTTCCGAGTCGCTGGCGGTGGAACCAGCGGCTTCAGACTGGTGCCGGTAGCACCTAGGCAACCCCGCTTGGAGGGTGAGCCACAAAATTATATCTCCCTCTCTGAGGAGGGGAGTGAAGAGAAGAGGCCCTTTGACTCAAACAGGTCGGGCCAAGAGGATTCCTGATGGAGAGGATCCCCTCCTTCAATGGGTAACGTCTTTGAACGTTCTAACCCACATGGAGCACCTGATGGAGAGGTTGCTCTACAATGATACTCCAAAGGAGGGAGTTATCTCAGAGTTCCCCTCACGGCCGGCAGTGAACAGCGCTATCAGGGGTGACATTGGAGGAAATGAAACCAGCCGCCGAATCTTCTCTTCAGGTAAGACTTATTCAACAGGTATACCTGGATGAGGAAGCAACAGCTGGCCGGCTGATCAAGGTACCAACGATGAACAAAGCTTCATCGCTTCGACGATGACACACCCCACGCCTCATCGGCAGTAAGCAGGTCACTGAAGCTGGTGGCAGCTTGAAAGCTGGGCAGAGGCCTTTCAGGCCAAGGTCCAAGCCGGTCTCAGGAAATATGGACTCCACATATACTACCATTCCTACTCTCCAATCAAGGACGGGAATAGAACCCACATCCGGGGCCGTTGGGCTTACCATAGACCACCGGTAACCATGGAGGTAGGTGGTCTGGTTCTTCAGAAACATGGGATAAATGGACCATTTACAAGTTGGTAATATTTACAATTGTTTTTGTACATATGATAATGATAGCATGAGATTGGGTTATTATTGCACAGTACAAGGGTACCAAGCGTGGCTTGGAATTGGGGCCAGAGTTGTCTTTCGAGGCAGGCTCAGTATTATGGCCAGGATTGCCTTCTGAGACAAGCTCGGAAATTGGCCGGAGAAGTCTTTCAAGGCAGGCCCAGTATTACGCCCAGAGTTGTCTTTCGAGGCAGGCTCAGTATTATGGCCGGAGTAGCCTTTCAAGGCAGGGACAGTATTGCGCCCTTTCGAGACAGGCTCGGGAATCTGGCCAGAGTTGTCATTCAAGGCAGGCATGGAATTATGGCAGGCGTGGCCTGTTCATAGTGAATGATGGAGGATGTCGGTTCATAATTGATTTAACTCGTATTTGCACCATAGATCTTTCAGTATATGGAACTTCATTACTGTCTAACAAACTGATTTCCTTAGGATCTTTATGGCATGCATCGATTTCAAAGATAGAAGCATACTATTCAGGTCCCATTCACAGGGATCCCAGGAGACATTTGGAATTCATCTGGATGGGGCATGATAACAGTTAATGCGTTGCAAATGGGCTAACTTCAGCTCCCAGGTCATCTACCAAATTACTAAACCGGTGCTGGGACTGCTCAGAGCTCAAAAACACTTGTTGTGGCTTATCTGGATGATATTCTAAACGCTGTGTGTTGCTAAAATCAACTGTTTTCAGCCACAACTATATTTCAGAGATTGAGATTCCTCATCCATTCAGTTAAATTTAAGTTGATACCAACTAGTTATTGATTATTCGGTTTTACCTTAACTATTAATTTATCTGTGACTCCGCTCTGGGGCAAGAGTTTGGAATCAATAGAAGCCTGTAACAACCTTGTTATCAAGCAGTCTTCTATTCATCAAGTGTAATTGGCAATATAGCAGCTGTGTTTCAGCTGTGCAATTGGGCCTTTGCATTATCAGAACTTACAACATGCAAAGTAGTAGTCTCTCAAGTGCCATATAGGTAACTGTTAACAGACCTATGTAATTACCAGCTGAAGCCACCAAAGTCACAATGGTGGACGAACAATATTCAGCATTGCTCCAGTAGTTTTGGTCAATAAATCTTCAGTTGTATTTCAGACTGGTGCTAGTGCTGAAAGATGGAAAATTACGAATGCCACCTCTAGTTACAGAGGCGGATGGGATTTGCATGAATTACCAATTCTTCAGGTATTGGTGTCAACTACCTATAGACGCTAGGTGCGTACTATGGGTTAAAGGGTTGTTGTGTGGATATGCATGATCTGCATGCTCAGTTCCAGGTTGATACACTGTGGTGGTGGCATATGTTGGTCACATGGGTGTAATCAATTCAAAGTATTCTGTGATAATTTACCCGACCTTATTTGGCGCTGGTGTATCATCAGGTAAAATCAATGACAACACAGAATGGATGTTCAATCACTAAGTATTGTATGACATTATGGCTCGATGAAACACCGAATATAGATATGTTTGTATCCAGGCTCATTCACCGGTTGCAAAAACTTGTGGCATCGCAGTGACAAGATACATTCTCGCTACACAGGGGAGGAATGTTCTTTTGTGTCGTTGCTCCATTTTGCCTCATCAGTCGGGTCTTGCAATACTTCAGCAAGATCCCGCTTCAGGGTTCTCGTACTGTCTGACTGGCCTATGTAGGCATGGTTTCCCGCAAATGTTGGGAATTATCGTAGCACCTTATAAACATAAAACTGTGCTGGTTCGGCCTGGGACACGGGGAACCAGCCTCTGTATGATTAATCAATTCATTGCCTTACAGAATCTGAGAAGACAGCTCCTGCGGCTCAGGTTGTCAGACCAATCCATGTATGTGCTCACTGCAGAGTACAGGGATAGCACCAAAAAAGCAGTACATTTCCTCTTCAGGAGATGGGAAGCATTATGTTTAAATGCTATATTACATATAATACGGCATGGACACTGATGTCTTAGAGTTCATTTTCTATGGGCCTTTGACTATAAATTAAGTTATAGTCCCATTAACTGTGCTCAACGTGCTTTCTCAACACATTGGCTGCAGCGAGCGGGACCCGCTCTGTCGGGTCTCACCCTCTGATTCCAGTTTACTAAGGATATCTTTGCACAGGTTCTCCCAGACCCAAGTACACAGAGGTATGGGATATTGACATTGTGTTAACACTGCTTCACCAGGGGGCTCCAGCTATATCCCTATCTTTGGCTCGGCTCTCATAAGGTGGTTATCCGCTTGGCGCTGTTCTCAGCGTAACAGGTCCAGTCATTGCATAAATTGCGACTGGACAGGATGGTTATACCTGCTAATAATATAATATTTCATGTTTTCGATTTAGTTAGGCAGGGCAGCCCAGGGGTGTCAGGTCTCAAACTAGTTCTCATGGCATACTCCATGCACTTTTGGTTATGTGTGGTCACACATTTACAACATTACATCAGGGTCTCCTAGAGCCTTAGAAGCTCTCATACTAGCTATGTTTGTTAGTTACTAAAAACCTCATAATAAGGAATCAGTTCAGACCATCTGCAGGTGGTTAAAACGGGGTTTTGGCTTATGCTAATAGTAGATACTCATATTTTCTAATCTCACTCCACCAGGGCTGCTACAACATCAGCAGCAAGGATTATGTACGGTCCTCTGGACCACATCCTAGCGGCTGCAGGATGGTCTAACGAACGAGTTTCCAAACATTTTATTTTTAACCCATTGCCAGACCAGGGGTATTTGCCGATTCTATTTTAGATTCTATTTTATAGTTTCCCCCGGATGAGAGGGGTTACTCTTATTATTCTCGCATCATGAGTGTTTTCCTTATGTGTGGTCAACTGATGCAGCTGTGCTTGTGTGGACTCGTTTTTTCCATGCATGAAATCCCAGCATCAAAATCTTCACATAGTCACTCACGTGACTCCGAAGTAGAATAGTAAGATTAAACGAGAACTTAGCAGTTTGAAGTTTGATCTTTATTTTATGAGGAGTTACGATGAGCGATTACGTGTCCTCCGCTCCCAACCCTCGTATCATAAAGATGATCTGGTAGTTCTAGTTATCTTTAATCTTACTACCATTATCTGTGATTTCACACCGCTGCTTTGAAGATTGACGCGCATGCGGGCTGACGGCCTTCTTCACGTAATCGCTCATCGTAACTCCTCATAAAATAAAGATCAAAATTCAAACTGGTAAGTTCTCGTTTAATCTTACTATTTTATTTTATTATCTTGAAAACATTGCACAAAATGGTAAGTCAAAAACAAGCTTTGGCAAGAGAAACAGATGAATATTTAAACACAAATCATAAGCTTCTCTATGGGGAAAGCAAACACCCTGACCTAGGGTGGCATGGTGGCACAGCGGTGGAGTTGCTGCCTCTCAGGAGAGTGTTAATGTGCGGGGATCGATGGTCAGCGCAGGCTCAGCGGGGCGAAGGGCTTGTTTCCCCGCTGTATCTCGAAACTAAACTAAAAATATCTGCAAAAGGTTCGGCAGGCTGCGGGCACGGGCAGCACGGAGGCCCAGCGGTAGAGTTGCTGCCTTGCAGCGCCAGAGACCCGGGTTCCATCTTGACTCCGGGTGCTGTCTGTATGGAGTTTATACGTTCTCCCCATGACTGTGTGCCTTTTCTCTGGTCCTCCCACACTCGAAAGAGATGCAGATTTGTAGGTTAATTGGTTTTGTACAATTGCAAGGATAATGTTAGTGTGCAGGGATCGCTGGTCGGTGTGGGCTGAGGGGCCTGTTTCTGTGCTGTATCTCTAAACTAAACTAAACTAATAAGCCAGAGGGCTGTTGTGGGCCTAATGATCTCCTTCCAGGCCACATGGTAAAGGAGAGCTTTGTGACAAGATGATTCAATGTTTAGTAAAAGTCTCCAGCATTTAAAAAGCTATTCCCATCAAGCTAAATGCAAGTTAAGCAAGTGTAATTTTGTTTTACTTATGCACGGTTCATTAGATCTGGAGATTTGGAGCATCATCCACATTTTGGGACATCTGAGTTAGAAAATATAGCCACGGTTCATGGAACCTCAAGGAAATAATGTCTTTCGGAGGAGGGTTTAAATTTATTTTAATCACATATAGATTGTGAGCAGCACAGTGGCATTGCGGTAGAGTTGCTGCATTTCTGCCCAAGAGACCCGCATTCGATTACGGGCGCTGTCTATGCGGAGTTTGTACGTTCTCCCCGTGACCTGCGTGGGTTTCCTCCAGGTGCTCCGGGCTCCTCTCACATTCAAATGGCCGACATGTTTGCAGGTTAATTGGCTTCTGTAAATGGTCCCTAGTGTGTAGAATAGAATTAGTTAGATTTAGTTTTTCGCTTTCGAGATACAACGCGTAAGCAGGCCCTTCGACGCACTGAGTGCGGGCGGTTCACCGATCCCCGCAAATTAACACTATCCTACACACACTCGGCACAATTTACAATTTTAACAAAGCCATTTCACCTACAAACCTGTGCACCTTTGACTGTGGGAGGAAATCGGAGCGCCCGGAGAAACCCACGCGGTCACGGGGAGAAGGTACAAACTCTGTACAGACAGTACCCGTAGTCAGGATTGAACCCGGGTCTATGGCGCTGTAAGGCAGCAACTCTGCCGCTGCGCAACTGCGCTGCCCTGCCCACCGCTTGCCGGTCAGCACGGACTCGGTGGGCCAAAGGGCCAGTTTCCACGCTGCATCTCTAAACTCAAAGCTAAACGAAACTAATTCAAACGTTAGGCTCATCGTCTCCCCGTCCCATCCCGTTTGGCTTGACAACAGCTATAGGTGTAACTAGGTACAACTAGCACGCATCATTCATCCTACCTGGGGTGCCAAAATTAATCGAATAAAAAAGAAAAGCAAGCTTATTTTATTTATTTAAGTGAATGTTTGAATTAATCTATCAATAGATTTTTTTTAACAAAAACAGATTGAAATGGAATCTAACCCAGATTTCCAAATCGTGGTAGACCATTATTGATGCAGGATCCGGGCTGGGACAATAACATGGAACAAAGAACAGCCCACAAAAAGGGTGGTGGGTGCATGGAACAAGCTGCCAGTGGAGGTAGTTGTGGCTGGGACTATCCCAACGTTTAAGAAACAGTTAGATCGGTACTTTGATAGGACGGGTTTGGTGGGATATGGACCAAGCGCAGGCAGGTGGGACTAGTGCAGCTGGGACATGTTGGCCGGTCTGGGCAAGTTGGGCCGAAGGGCCTGTTTCCATGCTGCACCACTCTATGACTCTCTAAGACTCTACAGCGCAGGGACAGGCTCTTCGCCCCACAATATCTGTCTGAATCGATAACAAGTTAGACAAATCTCACCTGCCTGCACGCGATCCATATCCCTCCATTCCCTGCATATCCATGTGCCTATCCAAAAACCTCTTAAATGCCTCTATCATATCTGCTGCCACCACGGTGTATAGAGTAGTTCATGATCGTTGCCACATGAATTGAGGTACAGTGAAAAGCTCTTTGGTTGTGTGCAAACCAGTCGGCGAACAGACTATACGTGACTGCAATCATACAGTCCGCAGTGCACAGAAACGGGATAAAGGGAATAGGGTTTGGTGCAAAACAAAGTCCAGTAAAGTGCCATTACAGATAGTCCGAAGGTCTCCAAATAGGTAGATGGTAGGTCAGGACCGTTCAGTTGCCTGATAACAACCGGGAAGAGACTGGCAGCGCGTTGCAGGCATTCACAACCCTCGTGTAAAAAACATTACCTTCCACAAAAACATTACTTCCCTGACCAGTCTGCAGAAGGGTCTCGACCCGAAACGTCGCCTATCTCCTTCGCTCCTTAGATGCTGCTGCACCCGCTGAGTCTCTCCAGCTTTTTGTGTAACCCTCGATTCTCCAGCATCTGCAGTTCCTTCTTTAACACATTACCTTCCACACGTCCCCTTTAAACTTTGCCCCTCTCACCTTAAACCTATGCCCTCTGGTCTGGCATTCCTACCCTGGGAAAAAAGTTCCGACTGTCTCCCCTCTCTTAAGTTAATGAACTTCTACCAGGTCACCTCCACCAACTCCGCCATTCTAGAGAACTTTATCTTAAGAACGGAATTTAGATAAATTTGACAGCCTGGTTATTATTCATTGATCCTGCATTCATTGATTTATGGGCAACACAGAAGTGCAGCAGTCGCGTTGCTGCCTCATTGCACCGAGTGACCCAGGTTCAATCCTGACTACCGGTGCTGTCTGTACGGAGTTTGTACGTTCTCCCTCTGACCGCGTGGGTTTTCTCCAGGTGCTCCAGTTTCCTCCCACATCCCAAAGACTTAAGGGCCTGTCCCACTTACGTGTCCTTGGCACGCAAATTACGCGACCTCGTGGTCGCGTTGAGGCGTACGGGCATCGTATGGCCGTGTGGGGACGGTCCCACTGAGAAGCGCGGAGGGGTATGTAGTTGCGCGCGACATCGCGCGGGGCTTTTTGTAGCGAATTAAATCTTTGCGCGCCAACGGCCTGTCGCGTAACTGACGGCCAAAGTGGGACAGGCCCAAGACCCTGGTGCGATGCAATGTCTCACCTTCAACAGCAACAGAAGCAAATGATCGCCGAACACGGCCTGGGGCTCACGGCCGTTGCGGATCCGGATCCACCCCCACTTCTACTCCCAAAGCGGGGCGAAGAAAAGTGATAGACACAAAATGCAGGAGTAACTCAACGGAACCGGCAGCATCTCTGGAGAGAAGCAATGGGTCACGTTTCGGGTCAAGACCCTTCTTTTCAGCCAGAAGAAGAGTCTCGACACGAAACGTTGCCGGTCCCGCTGAGTTACTCCAGCTTTGTGTCCATCTTCAAATGGTGTCACGGGCTCCAGACGGCTACGCGTATGCATGAAATCGCGCGGGACCGTCGCGCCTCAACGCGACCACGAGGTCGCGCAATTTGCGTCCCAAGGGCACGTAAGTGGGACAGGCCCTTTATAGTTTTGTAGATTAATTGGCTTCTGTAAATTGCCACTAGTGTGTAGGGTGCGAAATTGGGATAACAGAGAACAAATGTACCGGGTGATCAATGGTCGGCATGGTCTCAATGGGCCGAAGGGCCTGTTTCCACTGTGTATCTCTAAAAATAAAGCTAAGATTAAAATACACCTCTTGTAATTTGAGGTGTGATCATCCAGCTCGTTTTTCCTCCCACATTCCAAAGACATGCAGGTCTGTTTGTCGGTTAATTGGCTTTGTAAATTGCTCCTTGTGTGTAGGATGGGATAGCAGAGAACTAGTTTGTAGGTGATCGATGGTCGGCATGGACAAAGTGGGCCAAAGGGCCTGTTTCCACGCTGTATCTCTAAACTAAACGAAGCTGCAATCGTGATTTATGTTAAATTTCGGAAGAGGCTCTGATACCTTCGACGACTGAAGTAAGATGCTGCAGATGTTCTATCAATCGGTGGTGGCCAGTGCCATCTTCTTCGCTGCCCTGTGCTGGGGCAGCAAGGCGAAGGCCACGGACGCCAACAGAACTAACAAGCTCATCAGGAACGCTGGGCTCTGTCCTGGGGGTAGAGTTTGATTCACTGGAGGTGGTCTTGGAGGGGAGGATGCTCCTCCAACTGCTGAGCATCCTGGACAATACAGCTCACCCCCTCCATGACACACTGGTCAACCTGGGGAGCACCTTCAGCAGCAGACTGGTTCCACCAAGATGCAGCACAGAACTCCACAGGAGATCCCTTTTCCCCGTGGCTATAGAATCATAGAAAATAGGTGCAGGAGTATGCTATCCAGTCGGCAGAAAGGTTATACATGATGACAATCACGTGTACAGATATAGGGTAACATAGAAACATGCCTGCACCGCCATTCAATATGGTACGTTTAGCCACAAGGGCCACATCTAACTCCCTCTTAAATATAGCCAATGAACTGGCCTAAAACTACCTTCTGTGGCAGAGAATTCCACAGATTCACCACTCTCTGTGTGAAAAATGTTTTTCTCATCTCGGTCCTAAAAGACCTCCCCAACATCGGGAACAATCTTCCTGCATCTAGCCTGTCCAACCCCTTAAGAATTTTGTAAGTTTCTATAAGATAACATAGAAACATAGAAAATAGGTGCAGGAGGAGGCCATTCGGCCCTTCGAATAAAGGGTATAATATTGAGTGCAAGATAAAGTCCAGTATTAAGACCAATTCAAGTTAGTCAGAGGGCCTCCAATGAGGTAGATAGTAGTTCAGGGCCGCTCTCTAGCTGGGAAGAAACTGTCCCTGAATCTGGAGGCGTGCGTTTTAACACCTCTACACCTTTTGCCTGATGAGAGGGAGGAGAAGAGGGAGTGTCCGGGGTGAGACTGGTCCTTGATGATGCTGCTGGCCTTGTGGGGTGTAGCTGGAGCTCTGCAAGTGCCAGAAGAAACACAGTAGCGGTGGATGCTGGCAACACCAGGCTGAAGGTACAGTATATACAGATGTTTACCACTGTACCAATGATAAACCAGTACAATACAAAACATACACCCGATTAATTTACGTTTGTTTAAGGGCTGCTGCTTCTCTCGTCTCAGTCCTCTCCCTCGCATTGGAGGTGTTCCTGCAGATTTGCACATCTCTAGTCATAAGCTGCAATGTCTTTATAATCCCAGCCATTTAGCAAATGGCACCCCTGCCTCTTCCCTGCTTCCTGGTCCCAGCATGGGACCATGGCTGCTTTGGATCCACGCGGATATGGAATTGTGCAAATCAGCTGGCGTGTGAAATCTAATGTGAGGTTATATTGGCGCCAGGTTTAGGATCATTGACAAAAGTGCTGGAAGGGGAGATGAGGATTTTTTTTTATTTTCCGCTCGCTGAATTAATGGAGCGGTTTGAGATGAGCATTAGTGGCAATCGTCCCTGCTGGGAAACGCCGGCCGTGTGCCGCACGTGTGTCTACAGACTGCAACGTAGAAGGAGGCGGCATGGTGGCGCGGCGGTGGAGTCGCTGCCTTACAGCGCCAGAGAACCGGCTTTGACCCTGACCACCGGTGCTGTCTGCATGTTCTCCCCGTTTAGTTTAGTTTTGAGTTTAGTTTGGAGATAAAGCGCTGTGTCTAAATAGCACTTTGGACATTTATTTAGCGCTATTTAGAGATAGCGCTGGATCTGACTTGGGGCCCCTTAGCACACCAAGTCTATATCGACCAACGATCCCTGCACATTAATACTATCTGTCACTGTATGTCATGTTGTTACTTGTGGGCGGAGCACCAAGGCAAATTCCTTGTATGTGAATACTTGGCCAATAAACTTACTTACATACTTACTTACTATTCTACACACACTAGGGACAATTTATAATTATACCAAGCCAATTAGCCTACAGACCTGTACGTCTTTGGAGATGTGGGAGGTGAGGGAATGTCTCGGATGGTGTGAGTTGTTGGGGATATGCCGAACTTCCTAAGCCTTCAGGCCATTTACTCAGTCGAGCACACTTGCGTGTCTGTAGTTAATGATATCCACTCTCGACAATGATCCCCTTATGCACCATCTACATCATCTACATGCTGGGAAACATCTCCCTGGACTGCATTTCCAGCCCGGGAAGGCAATTAATCACAGATGCCCTATTTTAATTAATTAAACACTACAAAGAAATTAGATGTGCACCCATTTCTCCCACAGTCTCGCCCCCCCTTTCTCCTTTTGCCAGTCCACTTCCACCTGCATCTCTTCCTCACGCCTCTTCTCTCTTCTTTCTCTAGTCAGAGGGTGGTGAATCTGTGGAATTCTTTGCCCCAGAAGGCTGTGGAGACCAGGTCAATGGATATTTTTAAGACCGAAATAGATAGATTCTTGATTAGTGCGGGTGTCAGAGGTTATGGGGAGAAGGCAGGAAAATGGGGTTAGGAGGGAGAGATAGATCAGCCATGATTGAATAGCAGAGTAGAGTTGATGGGCCGAATGGGCTAATTCTGCACCTATCACTTATGAACACAATCTTCTCTCATTATCCCTTATCTTACAGCCAGTTGTCTTTTCATCTCTGGCCTTTGTCCACCCATCTACCGATCAACCTCTTCACCTGTATCCACCGATCACTTGCCTGGCCCAGCTTTCTCCGTTTCACTCCAATCAGTCTGAAGAAAGGTCCCGACCCATAACAGGCCCTTCGGCCCACCTAGACCGCACTGACCAACGATCACCCACACATCAGAGTAGGAAGGAACTGCAGATGCCGGCTTGAATTGAAGATAGATACAAAATGCTGGAGTAACTCAGCGGGACAGGCAGCAGCATCTCTGTAGAGAAGGAACGGGCGACGTTTCGAGAGTCGAGACCCTTCTTCAGACTGATGTCAGGGGAGTGGGCGGTACAGAGGTAAGATGTAGTCGGAAACAGTAAAACTTGTAAGGGGAGGGGATGGAGAGGGAGGGAAAGCAAGGGCTACTTGAGGTTAGAGAAGTCAAATTCCATACGGCTGGGGTGGAAGCTGCCCAAGCAAAATATGTTCCTCCAATACCCATACACCAATTCTACCCAGCACGCTAGGAGCAACTTATCAGAATCCAAATAACCTGCACAACTTTGGAATGTGGGAGGAAACCGGAGCTCCCGGGGAAAACCCACGCAGTCACAGTGAGAACGTACTAACTCCGTACCGACAGCTCCCGGGGTCAAGAGTGAACCCAGGTCTCTGGCGCCATAAGGCAGCAACTCTACCGCTGCGCCACAGTGTTGTTCCAGTTGCCCTAGCACGTTGTCCCTTTTATGCCCCTGTCCCACTTAGGAAACCTGAACGGAAACCTCTGGAGACTTTGCGCCCCACCCAAGGTTTCCGTGCGGTTCCCGGAGGTTTTTGTCAGTCTCCCTAATGGTCGAAAGCGGTTTCCGTTTTAAAAATCGGTAATTTTTTAGTCGAAGCCGGTTGCGATGCTAGTTGAAGGTGGTTGCCGGAGGACAAAAACCTGCGGGAACCGCACGGAAACCTTGGGTGGGGCGCAAAGTCTCCAGAGGTTTCCGTTCAGGTTTCCCAAGTGGGACAGGGGCATTATGGTGTAAGGACTACCGACTGGAATACAGGAGAGGTAGAGGGATTAAGGCAGAAAACTCCGGAGCTAGGCAGTCTAGGCAGCAAGGTTTTTTTACGTGATCTGTTTGGACAGCATGCAAAACAAAGCTGTTCACTGTACCTCGGTACACGTGACAATAATAAGCCTAAACCTAATCCTTAAGACATGACCACCAAAGGAATCGTGAACCAGACATAGGTTTGATATGAGGGGGGGGGATGATTTAATAGGTACCTGGGCGGCAGTACAGGGGGCATGGTGGGGGGCACGAGGGCGCAGCGGCAGAGTTGCTGCCTTACAGCGAATGCAGCGCCGGATACCCGGGTTCGATCCCGATTATGGGCGCTGTCTGTACGGAGTTTGTACGTTCTCCCCGTGGCCTGCGTGGGCTTTTCTCCGAGGTCTTCGGTTTCCTCCCACACTCCAAAGGCGTACAGGTATGGAGGTTAATTGGCTTGGTAAATGTAAAAAAATCGTCCCTAGTGGGTGTAGGATAGTGTTAATGTGCGGCGATTGCCGTTCGGCGCGGACCCGGTGGGCCGAAAGGGCCTGTTTCCGCGCTGTGTCTAAACTAAACTAAACCTGAGGAGAAAATGTATTTACGCAAAGAGTGCTGGGTATGCGGAGCTTGGTTGAGGCAGGTGCTATCGCAATGTTTAAGAGGCATTTGGACAGGTTCATGGATAGGACGGATTTAGAGGGCCACGGGACAAGCGCGGGCAAGTGGGACTCGTGGAGATGGGACACACGTTGGTCGGTGTGGGCACGTTGGGCCGAAGGACCTGTTCCCAGGCTGCATGGCTCCATGACTCGGGAAGAGGACAATATTCTCCGAGTCACAGATGGAAGGGAGTGAAGATGAGAAAGAAAAAAAAATGAACATCCAGCCTTTGACGGACCGGCAGCCAATATCAACTTTCTAAAGAGATCCACTATCTAATGACCTTAAATATTAAACTTGATTCAGTGATGGTGGGGAGAATTTTATGATGTCTGAGCCGCCTGCATTGAAGTAACGTTACCATTGGGACGGATATTTTTACTTTGTGCAATGTTGATCAAAAGGGACAATAACATGCCCCAAAGCATTTCAGACCATGAATTAGACTGTCTGAAGTAGAATGTGGTGAAATTAAAATTTCCTTTTAAAAAAAAAAAAAAAGAAAAAATGCCCTTCATCTGGAAATTAGACTGGACTATCTGTCAGATTCAGGCTCAGAATTAGGAATAATTTGCTCAACCGTGAAAAAGTGACAAGAGGCTGCATGCCTCAGCTATCAGCACTCTGCAGCTGGTTAACCCATTCAGTGCCCGCAGACCATCAGAGCTTTCCGACATAATGCGTTGCTTTCAAGTCACAAAGCATCTGTTGCAGTGAATTGGCTGGAAGATTGTGTGATAACGACAGCTCGCAGAGAGAAAAAAAAGAAATCCCTTCCCACTGCATAGATGCTGCCTGAAAGCAGCTGGGTTTAGTTTTAGTTTTGGGGATACAGCACAAAAAACAGGCCCCTTCCACCCACCCATTCAGGCAAAGCGAACCAGCGATCCCCAGCATACCAACACTATCCTACACACACTGGGGACAATTTTACATTCATACCATGCCAATTAACCTCCGAACTTGTCGCGGAGAAAACCCAAGGAGGTCACGGGGAGAGCGTGCAAACTCCGTACGGACAGCACCCGCAGTCAGGATCGAACCCAGTTTGTCTTAGGTTCATGAAGGCATTAGGAACTGTCAGCAGTTATGGAGTGAAGGGGGTTAGGAGGGAGAGATAGATCAGCCATGATTGAATGGATGAGTCGAATGGCCTAATTCTGCTCCGATTTCATGAACTTAAGAATTTATGCAGTTGCTGGTTCAACACACACAAAAAAAATCACAAAGAGCGTAGTCACTTAGTGGATCAGGCAGCATCCCTGAAGAACATGGGCAGGCAACCTAGTCAGAAGAAGGGTTAGTTGAGTTTAGTTTAATTAGAGATACAGGAAACAGGCCCTTCAGCCCACCGAGTCCGCACTGACCAGCGATCCCCACACACCAGCGCTATCCTACACACATTCGGGACAATTTACAATTTTACCAAAGCCAATTAATCTACAAACCGGTATGTCTTTAGAGTGTGGGAGGAAACCGGAGCACCCGGAGAAAACCCACGCGGTCACAGGGAGAACGTACAATCTCCGTACAGACAGCACCCGTAGTCAGGATTGAACCCGGGTCTCTGGCGCTGTGAGGCAGCAACTCTACCGCTGCGCCACCATACATCCCCTAGTCATAGAATTATACAGCATGGAATGCAAACAAGCATTTTGGCCCAACTTGTCCATGCCGACCAACGTTCCCCATCTAAGCTCGTCCTATTTGCCTGTCATATTCATATTTCCTATCCAAGTATCTGTCCAAGTGTCTGTTCAATGCTGTTATGGTACCTGTCTCAACCACCTCCTCTGGCAGCTTGTTCCATACACCTGCCAAACTTCCGAGTGAAAAAGTTGCCCCTCAGGTCCGCATGAAATCTTGGATCTGGGGTCTGCAAGCAAGGCTCTGCCAGGATGTGTTCTCAGCCCGCTTCTCTACTCCTTGTACACCCACGACTGCGCAGCCATGTACAAATCTAATTACATTTTCAAATTCGCGGATGACACCACCATTGTGGGCCGGATATCAAATTATGATGAGACGGGGTACAGGGAGGAGATTGAGAACCTCGTGTCCTCGTGTCAAGACAACAACCTTTCTCTCAATGTCAGCAAGACAAAGGAGATGGTGATCGACTTCAGGAAGCAAACCCTGAACATACCCTAGTCTGCATTGACGGCACCAAGGTAGAGATGGTTGAAAAGTTTAAATTCCTAGGAGTCAATATCACCACATCTGGAGTATTGTGTGCAGTTTTGGTCTCCTAATTTGGGGAAGGACAATAGACAATAGACAATAGGTGCAGGAGTAGGCCATTCGGCCCTTCCAGCCAGCAACGCCATTCAATGTGATCATGGCTGATCATCCCCAATCAGTACCCCGTTCCTGCCTTCTCCCCATATCCCCTGACACCGCTATCTTTAAGAGCCCTATCTAGCTCTCTCTTGAAAGTATCCAGAGAACCGGCCTCCACCGTCCTCCAAGGCAGAGAATTTCACAGACTCACAACTCTCTG
Organism: Okamejei kenojei; assembly: GCA_035221665.1. Taxonomy (NCBI): domain Eukaryota; kingdom Metazoa; phylum Chordata; class Chondrichthyes; order Rajiformes; family Rajidae; genus Okamejei; species Okamejei kenojei. The sequence goes on along the minus strand of CM069131.1, from coordinate 185,948,748 downwards.
TTTCCTCATCTCCATTCTAAATGGCTTACCCCTTATTCTTAAACTGAGCCCCCTGGTTCTAGACTCGCCCAACATGGGGAATATATTCCCTGCCTCTAGCGTGTCCAAACCCTTAATAATCTTACATGTTTCAATAAGATTCCCTCTTATCCTTCTAAATTCCAGAGTATACAAGCCCAGCCGCTCCATTCTCTCAGCATATGACAGTCCCGCCATCCCGGGAATTAACCTTGTAAACCTATGCTGCACTCCCTCAATAGCAAGAATGTTCATCCTCAAATTTGGGTCCAAAATTGCACACAATTCTCCAGGTGTTGTCTCACTAGGGCCCTGTACAACTGCAGAAGGATCTCTTTGCTCCTATACTCAACTCCTCTTGTTATGAAGGCCAACATGCCATTCGCTTTCTTCACTGCCTGCTGTACCTGCATGCTTACTTTCATTGACTGATGTACAAGGACCCCCAGATCATGTTGTACTTCCCCTTTTCCCAACTTAACGCCATTTAGATAATAATTTGCCTTCCTGTTTTGGCTACCTCATTCCCGTTTTGGCACCCATTCAAGTGGATAGCCTCACATTTATCCACATTAAACTGCATCTGCCATGCATCTGCCCACTCCCCCAACCTGTCCAAGTCACCCTGCATTCTCATAGCATCCTCCTCACAGTTCACACTGCCACCCAGCTCTGTGTCATCTGCAAATTTGCTAATGTTACTTTGAATCCCTTCATCCAAATAATTGATGTATATTGTAAATAGCTGCGGTCCCAGCACCGAGTCTTGCAGTACCCCACTAGTCACTGCCTGCCATTCTGAATGGGACCTGTTAATCCCTACTCTTTGTTTCCTGTCTGCCAACCACTTCTCTATCCATGTCAGCACTCTACCCCCAATACCATGTGCCCTAATTTTATACACTAATCTCCTATGTGGGACCTTATCAAATGCTTTCTGAAAGTCTAGGTATACTACATCCACTGGCTCTCCCTTGTCCATTTTCCTAGTCACATCCTAGGACATCCTTGCTATTGAGGCAGTGCAACGTATGTTCACGAGGATTATCCCCGGGATGGCGGGATTGTCATATGAGGAAAGATCGGAAAGACTGGGCTTGTATTCACTAGAATTCATTGGATGATAGGGGATCTTATAGAAACATCTAAAATTATAAAAGGACTGGACAAGCTAGATGCAGGAAAAAATAATCTCAATGTTGGGTGGGTCCAGAACCAGGGGCCACAGTCTAAGAATAAAGGGGAGGCCATATAAAATTGAGATGAGAAAAAACTTCTCCCAGAGATTTGTGAATTTGTGGAATTCTCTTCCACAGAAGGGAATCGAGACCAATTTACTGGATGAATCTAAAAGACAGTTAGAGAGAGCTGTTGTGGCTAGCAGAATCAAGGGATATGGGGAGAAGGCAGGCACGGATTACTGATTGTGGAAGATCTGCCATGATCACAATGAATGGTGGTGCTGGCTCGAAGGGCCAAATGGCCTCCTCCTGCACCTATTTTCTATCGATCTATCTATCTACCAATTCTCCTGGACCAGCCATTTTGAAGCAACGACCAAGAAATCACACCAACACCTCTACATCCTGAAGGGGCTGTCCCTCATGGGCGATCTAATCCGCGAGTTCTGGCGAGTTTGCCCTCGACTCATACTCGCAGCAGGGTCGACACGAGGTCGTAGGAGGTCTTTGTAACTCTCCTTCATGCTCGAGAGTAGTCCCCGTGTACTCGAGGCCTCAGCAAGGTCGCGGCGTATTTTTCAACGTTGAAAAATGACCGCGAGTAAAAAAAGGTCGCCATCGAAAAAATCGCTACTTCTTTTACTCGTAGGTTTAGTCATAGTAGGTCGTAGTAGGTCGGCATGTTAGTCGTAGGTAATCGAGGGTAGTCGAAGGTAGTCGTAGATAGTCTTCATCATAGTCGAAGGGAGGTCGAAGGGAGATCGAAGGAGGTCGTCTTCACTCTCCACTATTCGGTGTCCAATTTTCCCGAAGTTAGTCGTAGCTAGTCGAAGCTAGTCTTCAACATAGTCGAAGGAGTTCGAAGGAGGTCGAAGGAGGTCTTCTGCATAATCGAAGGAGGTCTTCAACATGACACTTTTTCAAACTTTCCCAAACTCTTCTAAACTCGCCAATTAGGTCGCCCTAGTGGGACAGCCCCTTTGGAAGGCTGAGGAAGTTAGTCATGTCCCCTACAACTCTCACCAACTTCCACAGATGCGCCGTAGAAAATATTTTATCAGGATGCATCGCAGCTCGGTTTGATAACAGCTCCGTCCAAGACGGCCAGAAATTGCAGCGAATTGTGGACGCATCACAGACCATCACACAAACCAACCTCCCTTCTATCGACTCCATTTACACCTCACCCTGCATCGGCAAGTCCAGCAGCATAATCAAGGACAAGTCGCACCCTGACCACTGCCTCTTCTCCCCTCTCCCATCGGGCACAAGGTATAGAAGATGCACGCCACCAGATTCAGGGACAGTTCCTTCCCAGCTGTTATCAGGCAACTGAATCATCCTACCACAACCACAGAGCAGTGCTGAACTACTATCTACCGCATTGGAGACCCTCGGACCACCCTTGATCGGACTTTGCTGGGTTTATCTTGCACTAAATGTCATTCCCTTATCATGTATCTACACATTGTAAATGGATCGATTGTAATCATGTATTGTCTTTCCGCTGACTGGTTAGCACGCAACAAAAGCTTTTCACTGTACCTTGGTACACATGACAATAAACTAAACTGAACAACTAAAATTAACTCTCACCTTAAAGATATGTTTCTTGTTTTTGATTCCCCTACCCTGGATAAAAGACTCAGTGAATTTGCAATATCTATTCTCCTAATGATTTTATTATTTTGTAAACTTCTCTAAGATCACCTCTCAGCCTCCTGCGCACAAAGGAATAAAGTTCTGGCCTGCCCAACAATAGACAATAGACAATAGGTGCAGGAGTAGGCCATTCAGCTCTTCGAGCCAGCAACGCCATTCACTGTGATCATGGGTGATCATTCACAATCAGTACCCTGTTCCTGCCTTCTCTCCATATCCCTTAACTCCACTATACCTAAGAGCTCTATCTAACTCTCTCTTGAAAGCATCCAGAGAACCAGCCTCCACCGCCCTTTGAGGCAGAGAATTCCACACACTCACAACTCTCTGTGTGAAAAGGTTTTTCCTCATCTCTGTTCTAAATGGCTTACCACTTATTCTTAAACTATGACCCCTGGTTCTAGACTCCCCCAACATTGAGAACATTCTTCATGCCACGAGCGTGTTCAAACCCTTAACAATCTTATATGATTCAATAAGATCCCCTCTCATCCTTCTAAATTCCAGAGTATACAAGCCCAGCCGCTCCGATATATCAACATATGACAGTCCCTCCATCCCGGGAATTAACCTTGTGAACCTACGCTGCGCTCCCTCAATAGCAGGAATGTCCTTCCACAAGTTTGGAGACCAAAACTGAACACAATACTCCAGGTGTGGTCTCACTAGGACATTGTACAACTGCAGGAGGACCTCTTTGCTCCTATACTCCACTCCTCTTGTTATGAAGGCCAACATGCCATTTGCACTTTCTTCACTGCCTGCTGTACCTGCATGCTTACTTTCATTGACTGGTGCACAAGTACACCCAGATCCCGTTGTACTTCCCTTTTTCTCTACTTGACACCATTTAGATAGTAATCTGCCTTTCTGTTTTTGCCACCAAAGTGGATAACCTCACATTTATCCACATTAAACTGCATCTGACATGCATCTGCCCACTCACCCAACCTGTCCAAGTCACCCTGCGTTCTCATAGCATCCTCCTCACAGTTCACACTGGCACCCACCTTTGTGTCATCTGCAAATTTGCTAATGTTACTTTTAATCCCTTCATCCAAATCATTGATGTATATTGTAAATAGCTGCGGTCCCAGCACCGAGCCTTGCGGTACCCCACTAGTCACTGCCTTCCATTCATAAAGGGACCCGCTAATCTTTGTTTCCTGTCTGCCAACCAATTTTCTATCCATGTCAGTACCCTACCCCCAATACCATGTGCTCTAATTTTGCCCACTAATCTCCTATGTGGGACCTTATCAAATGCTTTCTGAAAGTCCAGGTCCACTACATCCTCTGGCTCTACCTTGTCCATTTTCCTAGTTACATCCTCAAAAAATTCCAGAAGATTAGTCAAGCATGATTTCCCGTTCGTAAATCCATGCTGACTCAGACCGATCCTGTTACTGCTATCCAAATGTGCGGCCATCTCATCTTTTATAATTGACTCCAGCATCTTCCCCACCACCGATGTCAGGCTAACTGGTCTATAATTCCCTGTTTTCTCCCTGCTGCCTTTCTTAAAAAGTTGGATAACATTAGCTACCCTCCAATCCCCAGGAACTGATCCTGAGTCTATAGAACATTGTAAAATTATCACCAATGCATCCACAATTTCTAGAGCCACTTCCTTAAGTACCCTGGGATGCAGACCATCAGGCCCTGGGGATTTAACAGCCTTCAGTCCCATCAGTCTATCCAACACCACTTCCTGCCTAATGTGGATTTCCTTCAGTTCCTCTGTCACCCCAGATCCTCTGGCCACTACTCTATCAGGAAGATTGTTTGTGTCCTCCTTAGTGAAGACAGTTCCAAAGTACCTGTTCAACTCGGCTGCCATTTCCTTGTTCCCCATAATAAATTCACCCTTTTCAGTCTTCAAGGGCCCAACTTTGGTCTTAACTATTTTTTTCCTCTTCACATGCCTAAAGAAGCTTTTACTATCCTCCTTTATATTCTTGGCTAGCTTACCTTCGTACCTCATCTTTTCTCCCCGTATTACCTTTTTAGTTATCTTCTGTTGTTTTTTAAACGTTACCCAATCCTCTTGTTTCCCTCTCATCTTTGCTATGTTATATTTCTTCTCTTTAATTTTTATTCTGTCCTTGACTTCCCTTGTCAGCCACGGTCGTCCGTTACTCCCGTTGCAATCTTTCTTCCTCTTTGGAATGAACTGATCCTGCACCTTCTGTATTATTCCCAGAAATACCTGCCATTGTTGTTCCACTGTCATCCCTGCTAAGGTATCTTTCCAGTCAACTTTGGCCAGCTCCTCCCTCATGGCACCATAGTCCCCTTTGCTCAACTGTAATGCTGACACCTCCGATTTACCCTTCTCCCTCTCCAATTGTAGATTAAAACTTATCATATTATGGCTAATGGCTCCTAATGGCTCCTTTACCTCGAGGTCCCTTATCAAATCCAGTTCATTGCACAACACTAAATCCAGAATTGCTTTCTCCCTGGTTGGCTCCAGTGCAAGTTGCTCTAAGAATCCATCACGGAGGCACTCCACAAACTCCCTTTCTTGGGGTCCAGTTCCAACCTGATTTTCCCAGTCTACCTGCATGTTAAAATCTTCCATAACCACTGTAGCATTACCTTTGCATCATGCCAATTTTAACTCTTGAATCTACTTGCACCCTATATCCATCCTACTGCTTGGGGGCCTGTAGATAACTCCCATTAGGGTCTTCTTACCCCTACACTTCCTTAGTTCCTCATTTCCTTAGTTCCTTAGTTCCTTAGTTCCTTAGTTCCTAGTTCAGTTCCTTACCTCAGTGACGCTACATCTGATTCCATGTCGCCCCTTGCAAGGGACTGAATTTCATTCCTCACCAACAGAGCTACCCCACCCCCTCTGCGCACCTGACTGTCTTTTCGATAGGAGGTATACCCTTCAATATTCAGTTCCCAGCGCTGGCCCTCTTGCAGCCATGTCTCTGTAATTCCCACAACATCATACTCGCCAATTTCTAACCGAGCCTCAAGCTCGTCCACTTTATTTCTGATACTTTCCTCGTTCATATACAACACTTTGACTTTGGTATTCACCTCCCCTCTCGCACCGCTCGCAATTGGCCCTGACCTTACTCTCTTATCCCTTCTCAAACTTTCCTTCCCATTAATTCGGGAGTCTTTGGTAACTTTTCCTGTACCCACTTCCCCTTTAACTCCATCTTTATACTCCCAATATGTCAATCCCCCCCCCCCCCCCCCCCCCCCACCCCAACCTGTCCCTATAACTCAGCCCCACAATTCCTGGCAACATCATCATTGATCTTACCCTGGAGTCTTTCCAGCTTAATGCCATCCTTCCTATAGCAGAGTGACACGATTGGCGTAATGTGACCTCACCAACATCCTGTGCACCTGTAACATTAAGACCCGACCTATACTCGGTAAACTGATCGATGAAGGCCGATGGACCAAAAGCCTTCTTGACCACACTATCTACCTGTAACTGCACTATGGAGGAACAATGTACCTGCACCCTTAGATCCCTCTGCTCTACAACACTCCACTGGCCCTTACCCTTCACCGTGAAGATCCTGCCAAGGTGTGACTTCCCAAAATACAACACCCCTGCACTTATCAGCATTAAACTCCATCAGCCAATCCTCAGCCCACTTGCTGATCAAGACCCTTTTGAAATGGTCGGTCCTGTCCATTTTTATTTCATCAAATTTATTCCATGAAGTCAATTTAGTTTAGTTTAGTTTAGCTTAGAGGTACAGCACGGAAACAGGCCCTTTGGCCCATCGAGACCGCCCCGACCAGCGATCGCTGCTCATTAACATTGCCCTACACACACCAGGGACAATTTACATCTATTTGTAAGATTTGTAGGATTAATTGGCTTCTGTAAATTATAAATTGCCCCTGGTGCGCAGGATGGTGTTACTGCGCAGGGGATCGCTGGTCAGCACAGACTCGGTGGGCTGAAGGGCCTGTTTCCATGCTGTATCTCTAGAGTCTAAATACAAAATTATACAATTATCAAAGTATTTATAGATACAAAAAAATTATGTTTTTTTTTCATCTTCTCAATTGCCACAATGGAGTGTAAACCAGGCTTCAATTGCCACATTGATAGCAGCCTCTGCCTACAGTCTGTCTGTCTTTTTTTATTTTTAGTCTGTTTTAAAAGTATGTTTTGGAGGTTTCTTTAGTTTTTCTATGTGTGGTAGGGGGGTAGGGTATGGGGGAAACCGTTTCCCAGTCACGTCCTGGCGAGGTCGCGACTATTCTCCGAGTTGCGTCCTCGCCCCCCTCCTCGCGGCCTACCAACTGGATTGGAGTAGCCTTTCCTGCCGGGGACCGGACCAGAGCTTCAGCAGCGGCGGCGCGGCACTGGATTCCATCACGGAGCGGGCGATGCCTCACCTGGATCGCCGTTTGCAGCACCGGAGAGTTGGGCCTGCTGCATCGACATCGCGGAGCTGTGGTCTGTAGAGCTTCCAGCGCGGGCGGCGCTGACTTCAACATTGCGGGGCCTTTTGCCAAGGGCCGCCAGCGTGAATGTCCGCCCAGCGCAGCCTGTGGACTTTGGGAGCCGCGGACTCCGGTAGGAAGTGGCCGATTCGGAAGTCCAAGCTGCTGTGGCTGTTCTCCCGTTCCGACGTCAGACTTCCATCATCCCGGCGAGAGGGCCTGAACATCGGGCCGCCCGTAGCGGCAACAGTGAGGGGTTCAGGAGCCCCCCTACCACGGGTGAACAACAGAGGAGGATGACTGAATTTTGGAGCCTTCCCTCTCAGTGGGAAACTTTAATTCCACTGTGTGGGGATGTCTATGTTAAAGATGTGAGGGCTATCGTGTTCTGTGCTCTTTTTTATTCGTACGGCTGTATGGTGACCACACATTGCACTGTACCAATTGGTACATGTGACAAATAAATGTCTCTTGTCTCTCTTGTCTCAAGAATCAACAGTAGGCGGCCCTAACGCCAATAAATGGAATAAATGGAAATAAATACAGTACAATGCACTTTCTATTTGACGGATCTCGCAGAAGTGATGATGAATAAAGTGCATCAGGTGGGCTTCTGCAACATCAACGGTAACTGCCAGTACTTATCCTTTGGCAATTTTATTTTCAGTTTAGAGATACAGCGCGGACACAGGCCCTTCAGCCCACCGAGTACACAGACCAGCGGTCCCCGCACGTTAACACTACCCTACACCCACCGGGGCAATTTACATCGATATCAAACCAATTAATGATTTAATTAATTTATAATTAATAAAACCTACAAACCTGTACGTTTTGGAGTGTAGGAGGGCACCAAAGGTCTTGGAGAAAACCCACACGGTCATGGGAAGAACGTACAAACTCCGTGCAGACAGCACCTGTAGTCGGGATCGAACCCGGGTCTCCTGCGCTGTAAGCGCTGCAAGGCAGCGACTCTACCGCTGCGCCATCGTGCCGCAGTGAATACAATCCGCTGGCAGGTCCATGGTCGTCATTGGAAATATTTAAGCACTTGAATTGGCCATATGTTAGGATTCAAACTAAATCTCCAGCTTCCAGGTCAATGGCCCTATTCGCGAGTCAAATAAGAAATGCGACCATGCATCAATGGTCAACCTTATGGAACATAGAACACATACACCTCAGGAGCGGGTTCTTCAGCCCACCGTGTCTGAGCTGAACATAATGCAAAGATAAACTAATCAAGAAAGCACATCAGCGCCTCTACTTCCTGAGAAGATTACGGAGAGTCGGTTTGTCAAGGAGGACTCTCTCTAACTTCTACAGGTGCACAGTAGAGAGCTTGCTGACCGGTTGCATTGTGGCTTGGTTCGGCAACTTCAGCGCCCTGGACAGGAAAAGACTTCAAAAAGTAGTAAACACTGCCCAGTCCATCGTCGGCTCTGACCTTCCTTCCATCGAGGGGATTTATCGCAGTCGCTGCCTCAAAAAGGCTGGCAGCATCATCAAGGACCCACACCACCCTGGCCACACACTCATCTCCCTGCTACCTTCAGGTAGAAGGTACAGGAGTCTGAAGACTGCAACGACCCGGTTCAGGAATAGCTACTTCCCCTCAGCCATCTGGCTATTAAACCTGGCTCGGACAAAACTCTGATCACTAATAACCCATTATCTGTTGTCTGTTATTTGCACTTTATCAGTTTATTTATTCATGTGTGTATGTATTTATATAATGGTATATGGACACACTGATCTGTTTTGTAGTCAATGCCTACTATGTTCTGTGTGCTGAAGCAAAGCAAGAATGTCATTGTCCAATCAGGGACACACGACAATAAACTCACTTGAACGTGAACTAATCTCATTAGCCTGCACATGATCCATATCCCTCCATTCCCTGCATATCCACGTGCCCATACAAAAGCCTCTTACATGTCACTGTGGTATCAGTTTCAGTTTCAGTTTCAGTTTATTGTCATGCGTACCGAGGTACAGTGAAAAGTCTTTGTTGCGTGCTAACCAGTCAGCAGAAAGACAATAGATGGTTACAATCGAGCCAGTTACAATGTATAGGTACATCACAAGGGAATAACGTTTAGTGCGAGGTAAACATGGACAATAGGTGCAGGGGTAGGCCATTCAGCCCTTCGAACAGGAACTGCCATTCAATATGATCATGGCAGATCATCCAAAATCAGTACCCCATTCCTACTTATTCCCCCATATCCCTTGATCCCTTTAGCCCTTAGAGCTAAATCCAACTCTCTCTTGAAAACATCCCAGTGAATTGGCCTCCACTGCCTTCTGTGGAAGAGAATTCCACAGATTCACAACTCTCTGGGTGAAAAAGATGTTCTTCATCTCAGATGGCCTCCCCCTTATTCTTAAACTGTGATCCCTGGTTCTGGACCAACATGGGGAATGTTTATTTCCTGCATCTAGCCTGTCCAATCCCCTAAGAATTTTATATGTTTCTATTTTCTTCTTCTTGCGTTGACGTATGGCGTGCACAGCCTAAATGTAGGACATGCACAAACGTACCTGTTTGTAAGTTTGTGCATGTCGGGTTAATTGCATTGGTCGAAACAGGGTGGACCGCATGAAGGTTGCAATCTTCTACCCCATATGTTTCTATGAGATCACCTCTCATCCTTCTAAATTCCAGTGAATACAAACCCAATCAACCCCTTCTTTCAGTCCTGCCATCAACTACGTGGAATTCTATCTGTAGTGAACTGCAGATGCTAGTTTACACTCCCTCAATAGCATCTTCCTCATTAGGAGGTGTACCAAAATCATGCAGACAATACTCCAGGGTAGACGGTCACCAGTGTCTCTTGCAGGGAATGAGGACCACCTTGCTCCAAATCCATCTCGTTTAAAGTGAAGGGAAAAGATTGAATTAGCTTAACTTTTCACACAAAGGGTGGTGGTGTGACTGGAACAAGGGCTGCCAGAGGAGGTAGTTGAGGCTGGGACTATGCCAACGTTTTTCCTAAGACACATTAGAACTGCAGGTAGCTGGAAATAGGGGGTTACACAAAAAGCTGGAGAAACTCAGCGGGTGCAGGCAGCATCTAAGGAGCGAAGGAATGACGACGTTTCGGGTCGAGACCCTTCTTCAGACTAGGGATCAAAAGATATTGTGTCTACCATTCAGATAATAATCTGGAACCAAAATAGATATGCAATTTATCCACATTAGTATCTGCCATGATAAACCTATCCAAGGGACAAGCCATTGTAAGCTGTTTGTGGTGTGAAAATGAGAAGCTGTGCGACTGGGGTGGGGAAGATAGAGATAGAGGGAATGCCAAGGGAGAGGTGGGTCAGGTGGTAGGAGCACAGGGTTGTTGGTAGGAAAATTCAGCTTCAAGCACCATATGCAGACTCCCCAAGTCTACCCCTGAGGTGCATGTTCCTCCAACCTTGTGGTGTGAAAAACATGCTCCGCACTTCTCTTCGGAAAATCTATGCCACTCGGGTTGGTTATTGCGGATAATTCCGAGCGGAGGTGTTCAAGCGAAAACTATCCCTCGCCACCTGAGCCTTTGGTCTCAACCATTAGATCAAGCATAGCAGCTGAACCCAGTAGATAGGTTGGAGGAGGTGCAGGTGAACCTCTGTCAGCATAGTCATACAACTTGGAAAGACTGCTTCAGCCTCAAATAAGGTGACGTGCTTGCATTTCTTGCGGTTGCAAGGGAAAGTGCCCGGGGAAGGGGTACGGGAGGGGATTTGTGGTTCTATTGTAGAAGGCAGACAGGGGGGAAATGCAGATGTAGTCACCGAAACAGGACTATATGTTGTATCCAGCTGAGAGTGAAAGGTGAGACGCACAGGGGGACTCTCTGTTTGCGAGTGGGGAATGAGGACGAGGGCAGAGGAGACCCTGGTGCGAGCCTCATCAATAGGTTTCCCCGTTCTCTGAATGTGATTTGTGATGACCTGGTGTGGAACGTGGAGCAGATGCGGCGTAGATTGGGAATAGGAATCTGTAGGGGTAACTTTTCACACAAAGGGTGGTGGGTGTATGGAACAAGCTGCCAGAGGAGTCAGTAGTTGTGTGGGTGCAGGAGGTGACTCGGATGACTCGGGGATGGGCCCTGGTACGCCGAGAACAAGGATGTTCGACAAACAAAGTTGGGGCCCAACAGACAGTTAGACAACTCTGGGCGGAGGAGGGTAGTGACCTGGATAGGACAGGTTTGGAGGGATATGGACCGAACACAGGCAGGTGGGACTAGTGTGGGCAAGTTGGGCTGAAGAGTCTGCTTCCACAGCTTCTGTAGGCACGAAAAGCTGGAGTAACTCAGTGGGTCGGGCAGCATCTCTGGAGAAAAGGGGACAGGTGATGTTTTGGGTCAAGAACCTTTTTCAGGCTTTTTCCTTCAGAGATGCTGCCTGACCTGCTGAGGCACTCCAGCATGTTGTGTCTACTTTGTGGTTCGAGGTGTAAGATAGTCATTTATATTATTGACGCTTTTTCAGCTGCTGTGGAGTTGCCGGCCGCTAACATGCATTAGCTCAAATAATCACAATGTGTGAACATCGTTCACCTCATGAAAAATCAGCACCTATTGAGTAAAAGGTCCTGCTGTTATGACAACTGTATGCAAATGTCTTTGTCAGACGCTGCCACATTTTTTAGATTACCTTTTTAAGTGCATTTTTGTGATTCAGTCGGTGACACAGAATTTAGGTTGGCCAAGTGGGATAACCAGAGTTTGAGACAATCCTTGCTCTAGGTTTGAACGCCACAAAGGGTCTCGGCCCGAAACGTCACCCATTCCTTCTCTCCAGGGATGCTGCCTGTCCCGCTGAGTTACTCCAGCATTTTGTGTCTACAAAGAACGACAACCCTCCACCCCTCTAAAGGCGCTCAATAAAACGATGCCTTTTATTTCGATTTTAGTCTTTCCAACTTCAGACTTTAGTGATAACAGTGCAGAAACAGGCCCTTCGGCCCACTGAGTCGGCACCGACCAGCGGTCACCTCGCACACTGATACTATCCTATACACTAGGGACAATTGACAATTTTACTTACAAGAGTGATCCCAGGAATGAGTGGGTGAACATATATGAGTGCTTGACGGAACTGGGCCTGTGGTCGCTGGAGTTTAGAAGGATGAGGGGACCCCCTCATTGAAACTTACCGAATAGTGAATCATAGAATCATAGAATCATAGAAAATAGGTGCAGGAGGTGGTACTAATGTAGATAGGGCATGTTGGTCGGTTTGTGGGCAAGTTGGGCCGAAGGTTCTGGAGTCGGAGACTGTGAATCTTTTGAATGTAAGATTCTCCTTGTCTAGAAGTTAATTCTGGTCTTCTCCACTCTCCCATCAGGCAAAAGGTATAGAAATGTGAAAACGCACACCTTCAGATTCAGGTATTGTTTCTTCCCAACTACTGTATTATCAAGCAACTTTGAATCATCCTACCACATCCCGAGAGCAGTGCTGAACTACTATCTACCCCTTGATGACCCTCGGACTATCCTTGATCGGACTTTGCTGGCTTTACATAGAAACATAGAAACATAGAAAATAGGTGCAGGAGTAGGCCATTCAGCCCTTCGAGCCTGCACCGCCATTCAATATGATCATGGCTGATCATCCAACTCAGTATCCTGTACCTGCCTTCTCTCCATACCCCCTGATCCCTTTAGCCACAAGGGCCACATCTAACTCCCTCTTAAATATAGCCAATGAACTGGCCTCAACTACCTTCTGTGGCAGAGAATTCCACAGACTCACCACTCTCTGTGTGAAAAATGTTTTTCTCATCTCGGTCCTAAAAGACTTCCCCGTTATCCTTAAACAGTGATCCCTTGTTCTGGAGTTCCCCAACATTGGGAACAATCTTCCTGCATCTAACCTGTCCAACCACTTAAGAATTTTGTAAGTCTCTATAAGATCCCACTAGTGGGAGACCAGTCATAGCCTCAGAATTTAAAAACATTCCTTTGGGAAAGAGGAATTTCTTTAATCAGAGGATGTGAACTGTGCGGGCTGTGCGGGCCGTCAATGGATATTTTTAAGGCAGAGATAGATAAATTCTTGCGGGTGTCATCGGTTTTGGGGAGAAGGCAGAAGAATGGGGTTAGGAGGCAGAGATAGATCAGCCATGATTGAATGGTGCAGTAGACTTGATGGGCCAAATAGTCTAATCCTGCTCCTATGACCTATGAACTTGTATGCATTTGGAGTGTGGGATGAAATTGGAGCACCCAGAGAAACCCCTCGCGGTCACAAGGACAACCTTGCAAACTCCGTAAAGCTCCATTTTGCTTTGGGTTATAAGCCCTAATTATTTTAGTTTAAGCTAGTTTAGAGATACAGCGCGGAAACAGGCCCTTCAGCCCACCGGGTCCATGCCGACCAGCGATCCTTGCACATTAACACCATCCTCCACCTACTAGGGACAATTTTTACATTTACCAAACCAATTAACCCTTCAAACCTGTATGGTTTTGGCATGTGGGAGGAAACCAAAGATCTCGGAGGAAACCCACGCAGGTCACGGGGAGAATGTACAAACTCCGTACAGACAGCACCCATAGTCGGGATCATAGAAACATAGAAATTAGGTGCAGGAGCAGGCCATTCGGCCCTTCGAGCCTGCACCGCCATTCAATATGATCATGGCTGATCATCCAACTCAGTATCCCGTACCTGCCTTCTCTCCATACCCCCTGATCCCTTCAGCCACAAGGGCCACATCCAACTCCCTCTTAAATATGGCCAATGAACTGGCCTCAACTACCTCCTGTGGCAGAGAATTCCACAGATTCACCACTCTCTGTGTGAAAAACGATTTTCTCATCTCGGTCCTAAAAGACTTCCCCCTTATCCTTAAACTGTGACCCCTTGTCCTGGACTTCCCCAACATCCTGCATCTAGCCTGTCCAAACCTTAAGAATTTTGTAAGTCTCTATGAGATCACCCCTCAATCTTCAAAATTCCAGCGATCGAACCCAGGTGTCCGGCGCTGCATTCGCTATAAGGCAGCAACTCTACCGCTGTGCCACCATGACTGCCCGTAATTACTTTAATGTGTTTTGGAATCAAAACTTGATTGAGACATTTTCGGTGAAAAACCCGGAAACAGATTATCACATCGTAGATGCTACTTAGGCGCAATTAGTTTAGTTTAGTTTCGAGGAGCAGTACAGAAACAGGCCCTTTAGCCCATTGAGTCCACACCGGCCATCAGTCTCCTGTTCACACGAGCTTTATGCCAACCTATTTTCTTATCCACGCCTTGAACATTTGAGGCAATTTTACAGAGGCCAATTAACCTACCAACCCGCACGTCTTTGGGATGTGGGCGGAAACCGGAGCACCCAGAGGAATCTCACAAAGTCATAGGGAGAACGTGCAGACTCCGCACGCGCGGCCCCCGAGGTCAGGATTGAACCTGTAGCTCTGGCGCTGCGGGGCAGCAGCTCTACTGCTGTGCTGCCACAATTGCTGACATACAGACCTCCCAAACAGCAATCTTCAAAACTAGAGTTGAGTAAATCTCCGACCAATGTCCAAGTCCACTTCACCAATCATTCTGCAAGTGTCGAGTTTAGTTTAGAGATACAGCACAGAAACAGGCCCTTCGGCCCATCGGGTCCGTGCCGACCAGCGATCCCCCGCCATAAACACCCAATAGGGACAATTAAAAAAAAAAAAAATTACCAAACCAATTAACCTACAAACCTGTACGCCTTTGCAGTGTGGTAGGAAACTGATGATCTTGGGGGGGAAACCCATGCAGGTCACGGGGAGAACGTACAAACTCCGTACAGACAGCACCCATAGTCGGGATCGAACCCGGGTCTCCGGCGCTGCATTCGCTGTAAGGCAGCAACTCTACCGCTGCGCCAGCGTGACCGCCTTACATCAGTTACGTCAGTAATGTGATCTCTAGATTTAAGGATTTTCACAAATTGCTGGTGCAACTCAGCGGGACAGGCAGCATCTCTGAAACGTCACCAATTCCTTCTCTCCAGAGATGCTGCCTGTCCCGCTGAGTTACTCCAGCAATTTGTGTCTAACTCCGATTGAAACTGGCATCTGCAGTTCTACGCGTTGAGAATTTTCACCCCTGGGTTCAAATCCCTTTTATGGCCTCCAGCCTTGTCTTTCTCTGCAACTTTCTCAAGCCCTCCAACACTTTTTTTTAGATCTCTGCCATCTAAATGTACAGAGGTCATGAATAACTGCTGAGATGCCTCCGATCCAGGCGTAGAAGACTGCTCAGGATTTTAGAGATGAATGAAGTTGCAGAGAGAGGGTGTGTAGTTTCCATAGGCTCATCTCCATATTGCTGTTCAGTAAAGCACTTCCACACGACCAATGGTTTAATGGTGCAATGGCACTTAACTGTCACGTTCATAAGTTCTAGGAGCAGAATTAGGCCATTCGGCCCATTATAGAAACATAGAAAAATAGGTGCAGGAGGAGGCCATTCGGCCCTTCCAGCCAGCACCGCCATTCATTGTGATCATGGCTGACCGTCCCCTATCAATAACCCGTGCCTGCCTTCTCCCCATACCCTTGATTCCACTAGCCCCTAGAGCTCTACCTAACTCTCTCTTAAATCCATCCAGTGACTTGGCCTCCACTGCCCTCTGTGGCAGGGAATTCCACAAATTCACAAGTCTCTGGGTGAAAACGTTTTTTCTCACCTCAGTCTCAAATGACCCCTTTATTCTAAGACTGTGACCCCTGGTTCTGGACTCGCCCAACATTGGGAACATTTTTCCTGCATCTCGCTTGTCCATTCCTTTTATAATTGTATATGTTTCTATAAGATCCCCCCATCAAGTCCACTTCAATCACAGCTGATCTGACTTTCCCTCTTGACACTATTCTCCTGCCTTCTCCCCATAGCCCCTGACACCCAAACTAATCAAGAATCTACCGAACTCTGTCTCACAAATACCCAATGACTTAGAAACATAGAAACATATAAAAATAGGTGCAGGAGTAGGCCATTCGGCCCTTCCAGCCTGCACCACCATTCAATGTGATCGTGGGTGATCATCCTAAATCAGTACCCCGTTCCTGCCTTCTCCCCATATCCCTTGATTCCGTTAGCCTGAAGAGCACTATCTAACGCTCTCTTGAAAACATTCAGTGAATAGGCCTCCACTGCCTTCTGAGGCAGAGAATTCCACAGATTCACAACTCTCTGGGTGAAAAAGAGTTTCACCTCCGCAGCCGTCTGTGGAGGTGATGAATTCCACAATGCATTCCACAGATTCACCACCCTCTGACCTCATCTCCTTTCTAAAGGTACATCTGTGATACACATGGACCTAGGTACAGTGACATTTCTTTTACATAGAACACAGAACAGTACAGCACAAGAAAAGGCCTTTTGGCCCAAATCGTCCGTGCCGAAAACGTGACGCCATGATCATCTCATATTTACCAGCGCATAATCCATATTCCTCCATTCCTGTATATCCACGCGCCCATCCAAAAGCCTCTTAAATGCCACCATCGTACCTGCCTCAACCATCCAACCCTGGCAGGGCGTTCCAAGAACCCACCACCCTCTATATTCATTGTTCTACGCCTTTTTGTTTTGCATACAATAGACAATAGAAAATAGGTGCTGGAGTAGGCCATTCGGCCCTTTGAGCCAGCACCGCCATTCACTGTGATCATGGCTGATCATCCACAATCAGTACCCCGTTCCTGCCTTCTCCCCATATCCTCTGACTCCGCTATCTTCAAGAGCCCTATCTAGCTCTCTCTTGAAAGTATCCAGCGAACCGGCCTGAGGCAGAGAATTCCACAGACTCACAACTCTCTGTGAGAAAAAGTGTTTCCTCGTCTCCGTTCTAAATAGCTTACCCCTCACTCTTAAACTGTGGCCCCTGGTTCTGGACTCCCCCAACATCGGGAACATGTTTCCTGCCTCTAGCGTGTCCAATCCCTTAATAATTGTATATGTTTCAAGAAGATCCCCTCTCATCCTTCTAAATGCCAGAGGATACAAGCCCAGCCGCTCCATTCTGTCAGCATATGACAGTCCTGCCATCCTGGGAATTAACATCGTAAACCTACGCTGCACTCCCTCAATAGCAAAAACGTCCTTCTTCATACAATTTAGTAAAGACAGTCATACTTAAGGATGAGAGTTTAAGAATAGTAAATTACCCTGATGAAGTACATAAGCGTCGACACGTCACTGGTGCCTTGCACCTTCTAGGTTTAACAGTTCTTAAAACCTGGCCTTTAAACTTGGCCTTAAAGGCCCATTATTCTGGAAGAGGCACTGTGCCAAACACTCTGTGAAACGTCAACCTCATTACACGTGACAATAATAAATCCAAACCTAAATGCTGGAGGAAGGATGTGCTGGCTCTGGAGAGGGTCCGGAGGAGGTTTGATCCCAGAAGAACGATCCCAGGAACGAGTAGGTTAACTTACAGTATGATGAGCGTTTGATGGCACTGGGCCTGTACTCGCTGGAATTTAGAAGGATGAGGGGGGGGGGGGGGACCTCATTGAAACATACAGAATAGTGAAAGGCCTGGATAGAGTGGATGTGGAGAGGTTGTCTCCACTAGTGGGAGAGTCTAGGACTAGAGGTCAGAGCCTCAGAATTAAAGGACGTTATTTTAGGGAGGAGATGAGGAGAAATTTATTTAGTCAGAGGGTGGTGAACCTGTGGAATTCACTGCCACAGAAGGATGTGGAGGCTGCCAGTGGATATTTTTCAGGCAGAGATGTATAGATTCTTGATTAGTGCAGGTCTCAGAGGTTATGGGAAGAAAGCAGGAGAATGGGGTTTGGAAGGAGAGATAGATCAGCCATGATTTAACTTAACTGTTTGTCTTATAGTCCTAACTTGGCCTTGAAGGCCCATTATTCTGGAAGTGGCTCTGTGCCAAATACTCTTATCAAACTTCTACAGTGGCGAGCATACTGAATGTTTGCATCGCATCATGGCGGGAGAGAGGGGATATTGAGCTCTTCACCAAACATCCTTCATTAATGATCAACATCCAACTTGTCAGCCGAGAGATGATGTATCCAGTCATGGTACACATCCTTGTTAATGGTGTACAGGAGGCACAAGTTGCCACAGGCAATGATGGTCCAATTCTACACGGCCATCGTAGAGTCTGTCCTCACCTTCTCCATCAGGGTCTGGTTTGGCTCAGCCACCAAGCGCGACACCCGGAGGCTGCAGCGAATCGTCCGATCAGCAGAGAAGGTTATTGGCTGCAACCTTCCCTCCATTGATGAACTGTGCACAGCAAGGGCCAGGAAGCGAGCGGGCAAGATCATCTCTGACCCCTCTCACCCTGGCCACAAACTCTTTGAATCACTTCCCTCTGGAAGGCAACTCCGGACTGTCAAAGCTGCCACAGCCAGACATAAAAACAGTTTTTATCCACGAGTAGTTGCTCTACTCAACAGCCAAAAATCTTTAGCCTCCCTTTGATCTGGTTCGCATGCTTGATCAATGGTGTTTTATCATAAATGTTTTATTATTATTATTGTTTAGTGTTTTCTGAGTCATTCGTAACTGTCACTGCATGTCATGTTGTTACTTGTGGACAGAGCACCAAGGCAAATTCCTTGTATGTGAATACTTGGCCAATAAACTTACTTACTTACTTACATGCAGTACATAACATGCTGTTTTCCCCCCAAATGATGACTACGATCAGCAAATATTAATTTTCTTTAACTAATTTACTATTTTACCAATGTTACTATTTTACTCATTTAATGTCTACCTACATTAGGGGGGCACGGTGGTGCAGCTGCAGATTTGCTGCCTTACAGCGCCCGAGACACGGGCTAGATCCTGGCTACGAGCGCTGTCCGTCTCATGACCCATGACCGCCTGGGTCTTCCCTGGGTGCTGTGAAGTTGTAAACTACTGGGGCGGCACGGTCAGAGTTGCTGTCTTACAGCGCCAGACACCCAGGTTCGACCCTGACCACAGGTGCTGCTGTCTGTAAGGAGTTTGTACGTTCTCCCTGCGACCACGTGGGTTTTCTCTGAGATCTTCGGTTTCCTCCCACACTCCAAAGACATACAATTTTTTAGAATGAATTGGCTTCTGTAGATTGTAAATTGTCCCTGGCGCGCAGGATGGTGTTAGTGTGCGCGGATGGTGGGCAGCACAGACTCGGTGGGCTGAAGGGCCTGTTTCTGTGCAGTATCTCTAGAGTCTAAATACAAAACTATTCAATTATCAAAGTAATTACAGATACAAAAAATTTAGCTAAGCATAAATCTATTTTTTTTTCATCTTCTTAGTCTGTTAGGGTCAACAACCTCACCTCCTCCACTATAACACTGAACACTGGCGTGCCACAGGGCTGTGTGCTCAGTCCTCTCCTCTACTCCCTCTTCACCCATGACTGCATCCCCAAGTATGGCTCCAACGCCATCATAAAATTTGCCGACGACACCACGGTGGTAGGACTGATCAGCGACAATGACGAGTCAGCCTACAGGGAGGAGGTCCAGCACCTGACAACCTGGTGTGCCAATAATAACCTTGTCCTCAACTCCCAGAAGACGAAGGAAATCATTGTTGACTTTAGAAAGAACAGAGGGGGCAGACACCCCCCCCCCCCCCCCATCCATATAAACTATAAACCTCAATCCATATCCGGGACTGAGGTGGAGCGGGTCTCCAACTACAAATTCCTCGGAGTACACACCTCAGAGGATCTGTCCTGGTCCCTCAACACCTCCAAGCTGATCAAAAAGGCACAGCAGCGCCTTTACTTCCTGAGGAGGCTCAAAAAAGCCCACCTGTCCCCCCAGATCCTGACCAACTTTTACCGCTGTACCATCGAAAGCATCCTGACCACCTGCGTTACGGTATGGTGCAGCAGTTGCACCGCAGCAGACAGGAAGGCACTACAACTCGCTAGAATTTAGAAAATTGAGGGGGGATCTTATAGAAAAGTACAAAATTCTTAAGGGGTTGGACAGGCTAGATGCAGGAAGATTGTTCCCGATGTTGGGGAAGTCCAGGACAAGGGGTCACAGTTTAAGGATAAGGGGGAAGTCTTTTAGGACCGAGATGAGAAAAACATTTTTCACACAGAGAGTGGTGAGTCTCTGGAATCCTCTGCCACAGAAGATAGTTGAGGCCAGTTCATTGGCTATATTTAAGAGGGAGTTAAATGTGGCCCTTGTGGCTAAAGGGATCAGGGGGTATGGAGAGAAGGCAGGTACAGGATACTGAGTTGGATGATCAGCCATGATCATATTGAATGGCGGTGCAGGCTCGAAGGGCCGAATTGCCTACTCCTGCACCTATTTTCTATGTTTCTATGTTTGTATGTTTACAACGGGTGTCAAGGGTTACGGGGAGAAGGCAGGAAAATGGGATGAGGAGGCAGAGATAAGCTATGATTGAATGGCGGAGTAGACTGGATGGGCTGAATGACTTAATTGTACTCCAATAATGTGAACTTGTGAAGTCCATGCCATCCATCTAGTTTTTATTGATATTTTGGATACAGGATGCATTGCATAAATTCCGCCGCATTGCTGCTGCAGGTAAGACTTTCATTGTTCCATTTGGAATATAAAACAATAAAACACTTTTGACTCTTGGCAACTCATTAAGTTAAATGCCAAAGACCAATTTCAGCTTTAGTTTAGCTTGTTGTCACGTGCACCGAGGTACAGTGAAAAGCTGTGTGTTGCGTGCTATCCCGTCAGCGGAAAGACAAACCATGATTCCATTCGAGCCATTTACAGTGTAGTAGATGCATGATAAGGGAATAACGTTTAGTGCAAGGTAAATTCTCTGCCACAGAAGGTAGTTGAGGCCAGTTCGTTGGCCATATTTAAGAGGGAGTTAGATGTGGCCCTTGTGGCTAAAGGGATCAGGGGGTATGGAGAGAAGGCAGGTACAGGATACTGAGTTGGATGATCAGCCATGATCATATTGAATGGCGGTGCAGGCTCGAAGGGCCGAATTGCCTACTCCTGCACCTATTTTCTATGTTTCTATGTTTGTATGTTTACAACGGGTGGTGAAAACCGCCCAGTACATCATCGGTGCCCCGCTCCCTGCCATGGATGCCCTCCACCGAAAACGGTGTCTGAGACGGGCCGGGAAGATCATCAAAGACCCCTCCCACCCTAACCATGGACTGTTTGCCCTCCTACCATCGGGGAGGCGGTACAGGAGCCTCAGGTCCCGCACCAGCAGGATGAGGAACAGCTTCTATAACAACACCATCACACTGCTGAACTCGGAGTCCCGCCGATAGATTTCTCCAGTCTCTCCGTCCACATTGTCTGCATTCTGTATCTATTTATATATTGCTATTACTACGAACTGACGCTAAACTGCATTTCGTTGTACCCATACTTGAAAATGTGCAATGAAATTAAAGTTGAATTGAATTGAATTGAATTGAATTAAATGCCACAATGGAAAGTAAAGCAGGCATCAAGAATCAACAGTAGGTGGCCTGAACGCCAGTAAAGGGAATAAATGGAAATAAATACAGCACAATGCACTCTCTATTTGACAGATCCACAGAAGTGAGGATGAATAAACAGCATCAGGTGGGCTTCTCAACATCAACTCCCAATAATTATCCTTTGGCATTTTTTTTTCAGTTTAGAGATACAGCATGGACACAGGCCCTTCAGCCCATCGGGTCCACACCGACCAGCGATCACCACACATCAACACGACCCTACACACACTCATTGAAACATAGAAACATAGAAATTAGGTGCAGGAGCAGGCCATTTGGCCCTTCCAGCCTGCACCGCCATTCAATATGATCATGACTGATCATCCAACTCAGTATCCTGTACCTGCCTTCTCTCCATACCCCCTGATCCCCTCAGCCACAAGGGCCACATCCAACTCCGTCTTAAATATGGCCAACAAACTGGCGTCAACTACCTTCTGTGGCAGAGAATTCCACAGATTCACCACTCTCTGTGTGAAAAACGATTTTCTCATCTCGGTCCCAAAAGACTTCCCCCTTATCCTTAAACTGTGGCCCCTTGTCCTGGACTTCCCCAACATCGGGAACAATCTTCCTGCATCTAGCCTGTCCAACCCCTTAAGAATTTTGTAAGTCTCTATGAGATCCCCCCACAATCTTCTAAATTCCAGCGAGTACAAGCCGAGTCTATCCAGTCTTTCTTCATATGGAAGTCCTGCCATCCCAGGAATCAGTCTGGTGAACCTTCTCTGTACTCCCTGTATGGCAAGAATGTCTTTCCTCAGATTAGGAGACCAAAACTGTACGCAATACTCGGGTCGATTTACATTTATACCAACCCAATTAACCTACAAACCTGTACGCCTTTGGAGTGTGGGAGGAAACCGAAGATCTCAGAGAAAACCCACGCGGTCGCAGGGAGAACGTACAAACTCCTTACAGATAGCAGCACCTGTAGTCAGGATCGAACCTGGGTGTCTGGCGCTGTAAGACAGCAACTCTGACCGTGCCGCCCCAGTAGTTTACAACTTCACAGTATTCCCCACACATTGCTGACCCAGTCATAGCAACTTCTAATTTAAGCTTTACTTAACACTGCTCACAAAATGTTTCATTGCCATATGGGAGGAGGTGGGGGGGGGGGGGGGGGGGGGGGGGGGGGGGGGGGGGGGGCGGGGGGGAGGGAGATTTTATAAGAACCTGAAGGATAGCCTTTTTTTTACATATGGGTGTATGAAATGGGCTGCCAGAGGAGGTAGTTGAGGCTGGTACTATCGCTAGGTTTAAGAGAGATTTAGACCGGTATATGGATAGGACAAGTTGAGAGGGATATGGGCCAAACGTAGGAAGGTGGTACTAATGCAGATAGGGCATGTTGGTCGGTGTGGGCAAGTTGGGCCGAAGGGCCTGTTTCCATGCTGCATGACACTATGACTTTAAGGTTCTGGAGTCGGAGACTGTGAATCTTTTGAATGTAAAATTCTCCTTGGCTAGAAGTTAATTCTGGTCTTCTCCTCTCTCCCATCAGGCAAAAGGTATAGAAATGTGAAAACGCACACCTTCAGATTCAGGTACAGTTTCTTCCCAACTACTGTATTATCAAGCAACTTTGAATCATCCTACCACATCCCGAGAGCAGTGCTGAACTACTATCTACCCTTTGGATTTCCTCACTAACAGATGAATTAACAGACCCCAGTCTGTTAGGATCAACAACCTCACCTCCTCCACTATAACACTGAACACTGGCGTGCCACAAGGCTGTGTGCTCAGTCCTCTCCTCTACTCTCTCTTCACGCATGACTGCATCCCTAAGTTTAGCTCCAACGCCATCATAAAATTTGCCGACGACACCACGGTGGTAGGACTGATCAGCGATAACGACGAGTCAGCCTACAGGGAGGAGGTCCAGCACCTGACAACCTGGTGTGCCAATAACAACCTCGTCCTTAACTCCCAAAAGACGAAGGAGATCATTGTCGACTTCAGGAAGAACAGAGGGGGCAGACACACCCCCATCCATATAAACGGGACTGAGGTGGAGCGGGTCTCCAACTACAAATTCCTCGGGGTACACATCTCGGAGGATCTGTCCTGGTCCCTCAACACCTCCAAGCTGGTCAAAAAGGCGCAGCAGCGCCTTTATTTCCTGAGGAGGCTCAAAAAAGCCCACCTGTCCCCCCAGATCCTGACCAACTTCTACCGCTGTACCATCGAAAGCATCCTGACCACCTGCTTTAACGGTCTGGTACAGCAGTTGCACCATAGCAGACAAGAAGGCACTACAACGGGTGGTGAAAACCGCCCAGCACATCATCGGTGCCCCGCTCCCTGCTTTGGATGCCCTCCACCGAAAACGGTGTCTGAGACAGGCTGGGAAGATCATCAAGGACCCCTCCCACCCTAACCATGGACTGTTTGCCCTCCTACCATCGGGGAGGTGGTACAGGAGCCTCAGGTCCCGCACCAGCAGGATGAGGAGTAGCTTCTACAACAACACCATCGCACTGCTGAACTCGGAGTCCCGCCGATAGATTCCCACATCTGTATTTATTTTTCTGTATTTATCTAAACATTGCTATCACTACGTACTGACACTAAACTGCATTTCGTTGTACCCATACTTGTATCTGTGCAATGACATTAAATTTGAATTGAATTGAATTGAATTGATGACCCTCGGACTATCCTTGATCGGACTTTTGCTGGCTTTACATAGAAACATAGAAACATAGACAATAGGTGCAGGAGCAGGCCATTCAGCCCTTCGAGCCTGCACCGCCATTCAATATGATCATGGCTGATCATCCAACTCAGTATCCTGTACCTGCCTTCTCTCCAGACCCCCTGATCCCTTTAGCCACAAGGGCCACATTTAACTCCCTCTTAAATATGGCCAACGAACTGGCCTCAACTACCTTCTGTGGCAGATAATTGACCTTGCACTAAACGTTATTCCCTTATCATGCATCTACTACACTGTAAATGGCTCGATTGGAATCATGTTTTGTCTTTCCGCTGACGGGATAGCACGCAACACACAGCTTTTCACTGTACCTCGGTGCACGTGACAACAAGCTAAACTAAAACTGAAATTGGTCTTTGGCATTTAACTTAATGAGTTGCCAAGAGTCAAAAGTGCTTTATTGTTTTATATTCCAAATGGAACAATGAAAGTCTTACCTGCAGCAGCAATGCGGCGGAATTTATGCAATGCACCCTGTATCCAAAATATCAATAAAAACTAGATGGATGGCATGGACTTCACAAGTTCACATTATTGGAGTACAATTAAGTCATTCAGCCCATCCAGTCTACTCCGCCATTCAATCATAGCTTATCTCTGCCTCCTCATCCCATTTTCCTGCCTTCCCCCGTAACCCTTGACACCCATTCTAATCAAGAAGGCCACAGCCTCAGAATAAAATGATGTACCTTTGGAAATCAGACAAGGAGGAATTTCTGCAGTGGCTGTGGTGACTCTGTGGAATTCATTGCCACAGTCGGCTGTGGAGACCCGGTCAATCGTTATGTCAGATTGACAGATTCTTGATTAGTATTGGTGGAATTATGGGACATAGGCAGGAGAATGGGGATGGGAGTGAAAGATAGATCAGCCATGATTGAATGGTGGAGTAGAGGATGGGCCAAATGGCCTAATTCTGCTCCTATAACTTATGAACATGAAGTGGAATAACATTTTATTCAAGATAAAGTCCAGTAAAGTCTGATAAAAGATAGTTTGGAGGTCTCCAATGAGGCAGACGGGAGGTCAGGACCATTCTCTAGTTAGTGATAGGATGATGGCAGCTGGGAAGAAACTGTCCTTGAAACTGGTACTGATTGAGGATGATCGGCCATGATCATATTGAATATGGCTCAAAGGGCCGAATGGCCTACTCCTGCACCTAATATCTTTGTTTCTATGATGTGAAGAAACCATGTATGCACGTCAGGGAAACAAGAATGATGGGATATGAGTTACTGCTAAGGTCAGCCCACTTGGGAGGAATATAAATAGACAGTAAACATCTGTAATTCATGGCCTCAAAAGACTATTGACGTTGCGAGCCAAAGAAGCTTTCAAGATTTTAGATCAATAGATTTTCATTAGCCAAGGATCTCAATGGAATTGGAATAAAAGATGTGACAGCAAAGGTTTTGACTGGACTACACTTGCTCCTGTATGCTGGCCCTTTAATACAGAAGGAAGAATACATTTCACTGGCCTTTGAGAACATTAGAATTTCAATGTTTCTGAGACAGTATTAAATTGACCTTATGTCAACTATTATAACGCACTGATGGCCTAAGGTGGAGATGCAGAACACTCTGAAGGAGCTCTCGAGACACCTTTATCTATGTTATAAAGGGCTTTCTATCATTGCTCTTTTAAGGTAATTGTTGCCCTGTAATATTATACATACACTCAGGAAATGTATTAGCTTTTAAAGGAAAGAAGCCTTGGTTTTGAGATGCCCCGTGGCAAACCATTCCTGTAGCTCTCAGTGTAAAAGTTGTTAAACTTGATCAGCCTCTTCAAGTGGTGGAGCACTCCCGCCAGACAACAGCTTACATGAAAAGGAGAGAAAATGTCGGGGTCACTCAGGTGGCGCAGCGGTAGACTTTGGTTCAGTTTCGTTTAGAGAGACGGCGAGGAAACAGGCCCTTTCGGCACGCCGGGTCTGCGCCGAACCAGCGATCCCCGGCACATTAACACCACCCTACGCACGCTAGGGACAATTTTCACATTTACCAAGCCAATTAATCTACAAACCTGTACGTCCTCGGCGTGTGGGAGGAAACAGAAGATCTCGGAGAAAACCCACGCGGGTCACGGGGAGAACGTACAAACTCCGTACGGACAGCGCCCGTAGTCGGGACCAAACTCCGGCGATGCATTCGCTGTCAGGCAGCAACTCTACCGCTGTGCTACCGTTCCGTCCAGAAGTTACTGCCTTACAGCGCCAGGGACACAGGTTCGATCCTGACCTACGGGCCACTGTCGGCAAGGAGTTTGGACGCTCCCCCCGCGACTGCATGGATTTTCTCCAGGTCATAGAGCCACAGAGTGATACACTGTGGAAACAGGCCCTTCGGCCCAACTTGCCCTCAACGGCCAACATGTTCCGGCTACACTAGTCCCACCCGCCTGTGCCTGGTCCACATCCCTCCAAACCTGTCCTGTCCATGTACCTGCTTCTGAAACGATGGGGTAGTCGCAGCCTCAACCACCTCCTCTGGCTGCCACCCACCATACACTCACCACCCTTTGTGTGAAAAAGTTACCCCTCGGATTCCTACTAAATCTTTTCCCCTTCACCTTAAACCTACGTCCTCTGATCCTCGATTCCTCCACTCTGGACAAGAGACTCTGTGCATCTACACGATCTGTTCCTCTCATGATTTTGTACACCTCTATAAGATCCCCCCTCATTCTCCTGCGCTCCATGGAATAGAGACCCAGCCTACTCAACCTCTCCCGATAGCTCTACTCCTGACAACATGCTCGTAACTCCGGTGTCCTCGCACACTCCAAAGATGTGCAGGTTTGCAGGCTAATTGGCTTCGGTTAAAGTTGTAAATTGTCCCTGGTGTATAGGATAGTGCTGGAGTGCTGGTCAGCATGGAGTTAGTGGGCCGAACGTGCCTCTGGCAATGTGAGGCCATCCTTCTTCAGACAGACTCAGAAGAAGGGTCCCGACCCAAAGTGCCATCTGTCCATTCCTTCCCCAGATGCTGCCTGACCCGCTGAGTTCCTTCAGCACTTGAGGTTTAATCTAGATTACAGCATCTGCAGTTTCTTGTGTCTCAAACTATGGTAAAATCACTCTGAAGTTAAATGGGCCGGCCTGAAATCCCCAGTGAGACCACACCTGGAGTATTGTGTGCAGTTTTGCTCCCCTAACTTGAGGAAGGACATTCTTGCTATTGAGGGAGTGCAGCGTAGGTTCACAAGGTTAATTCCCGGGATGGCGGGACTGTCGTATGCTGAGAGAATGGAGCAGCTGGGCTTGTACACTCTGGAGTTTAGAAAGATGAGAGGGGATCTCATTGAAAAATATAAGATTGTTAAGGGCTTTGACACACTAGAGGCAGGAAACATGTTCCCGATGTTGGGGGAGTCCAGAACCGGGGGCCACACACAGTTTAAGAATAAGGAGTAAGCCATTTAGAACGGAGACGAGGAAACACTTTTTCTCACAAAGAGTGGTGAGACTGTGGAATTCTCTGCCTCAGAGGGCGGTGGAGGCAGGTTATCTGGATGCTTTCAAAAGAGAGCTAGATAGGGCTCCAAAAGAGAGCAAATGGTATGTTAGCTTTCATAGCAAAAGGATTTGAGTACAGGAGCAGGGAGGTTCTACTTCAGTTGTACAGGGTCTTGGTGAGACCACACCTGGAGTATTGCGTGCAGTTTTGGTCTCCAAATCTGAGGAAGGACATTATTGCCATAGAGGGAGTGCAGAGAAGGTTCACCAGACTGATTCCTGGGATGTCAGGACTGTCTTATGAAAAAGACTGGATAGACTCGGTTTATACTCTCTGGAATTTAGGAGATTAAGAGGATCTTATAGAAACTTACAAAATTCTTAAGGGTTGGACAGGCTAGATGCAGGAAGATTGTTCCCGATGTTGGGGAAGTCCAGGACAAGGGTCACAGCTTAAGGATAAGGGGAAATCCTTTAAGACCGAGATGAAAAGACTTTTTTCACACAGAGAGTGGTGAGTCTCTGGAGATTCATTGGCTATATTTAAGAGTGAGTTTGTGGCCCTTGTGGCTAAGGGGATCAGAGGGTAATGGAGAGAAGGCAGGTACGGGATACTGAGTTGGATGATCAGCCATGATCATATTGAATGGCGGTGCAGGCTCGAAGGGCTGAATGGCCTACTCCTGCACCTAATTTCTATGTTTCTATGTTTCTATAGGGCTCCAAAAAATAGCAGAGTCAGGGGATATGGGGAGAAGGCAGGAATGGGGTACTGATTGGGGATGATCAACCATTGAATGGTGGTGCTGGCTCGAAGGGCCGAATGGCCTACTCCTGCACCTATTGTCTAATGTCTATTGACCGGTAATGTTAAATGCCCGCTAAAAGTTATCACAAGTTGTCTAGCTTCTTAAAAGTGTCTCCACTCCTTCTCTCCCCTTCTCCCCGCCTTCCCCCCACTTCTCTCCCCCCTTCTCTCTCCCCCCCCCACTCTCCATGCTCACTAAAGAACTTACCGTAACTGTGCCATCCATCCTTTACCTTCCTGTTCATCGCGGGTGTGAATTTGAGACAGCGCTCCCCCGCTTTCCTTGGCCCCCGCTTTTGCGATGTGTTTGTGTATGTGTGTGTGTGCAGACGGTCGATGCAGCTCGAGGTTTTTCAGGCGAGTGCCCTCGAGCTTGAAGTTCCAAAAGTCATGTTAGTGGGACAGACCCTTAACTCTCTCTGGAAAACATCCAGTGAATCGGTCTCCACTGCCTTCTGTGGCAGGGAATTCCACAGATTCACAACTCTCTGGGTGGAAAAGTTTCTCCTCATCCCAGTCCTAAATGGCCTGCCCCTTATTCTTAAACTGTGACCCTCTGGTTCTGGACTCAAGGTAAACCATGGTGTGCAAATATTTCCTCCCAAGGATAATTCCCTTATCGCAGACAGACACAAAAAGCTGGAGTAACTCAGCGGGACAGGCAGCATCTCTGGAGAGAAGGTATGGGTCGAGATCCTTCGTCGGAATGATAGTCAGGGGAGAGGGAAATGAGATATGGATGGGTACCCTTCTTCAGACCAAGAGTCGGGGGAGATTCCTTTATCAGCTGCTTATGTCTCAGGTTACTCACATATTGCGTCCCAAAATATGATTTTCAGGAAGAAATCTATACTGCTTGTTTTTGTATGAATTAATAGGCACTATTTCTGGCAACTACTCACGGATTCTGGTCCAGAAAGTGATCACTCCCTCACTGAAACACTGTTGACGCGGATTACCTCTGTGCCTGCAGGTTTAACGGACATGCGCGGGGCAGGTTGTTTTGACACTGGGTGGCGGGGCACTGGAGCGCAGTGCCAGGGGTGACGGTGGAGGCAGGTATGACAGGGGCGTTTAAGAGGCGTATTAGATTAGCACGTGGAAGTGCAGGGAATAGAGGGATGTGGGCCACGTACAGGATCATTAAATCAGTTTAACCTGGCCTCATATTCGGCACAATGACACTGGGGACAATTGGGTCTGTTGCCTTACCATTTTATGTTTCATGTTCTACGTCACCCGTTTACCATCTTTTTTGAAGTGACAGCATTGCCTTTTTTTTTTAAGTATTCCATCACCTTCATCTCCTAAAAATAGATTCTGTATAAATTCTGTTTCAGTCTCTTAAGTTATTGAACCAGAATCCTTGAAAAGTCATGTATTGTGTGCCAAAAATGCTGGAGAAACTCAGCGGGTGCGGCAGCATCTATGGAGCGAAGGAAATAGGCTTGCTGTCTCCTCCCCTTCTCAGCTCTCCCTCAGCCCTCGGGCTCCTCCTCTTCCTTTCTTCTCCCCCCCCCCCCCCCCCCCCCCCCCCCCCGCCCACCACCCTGCATCAGTCTGAAGAAGGGTTTTGGAAGACCCAAGCAGTCGTTCCAGGTGCGACAGAGGTTCACCTGAACCTCCTCCAACCTCATCTACTGCATCCGCTGCTCCAGATGCCAGATGATCTACATCGGTGAGACCAAGCGCAGGCTTGGCGATCGCTTCGCCGAACACCTCCGCTCGGTCCGCATTAACCAACCCGACCTCCCGGTGGCTCAGCACTTCAACTCCCCCTCCCATTCCGAATCCGACCTTTCTGTCCTGGGCCTCCTCCATGGCCAGAATGAGGACCACCAGAAACTGGAGGAGCAGCACCTCATATTCCGCTTGGGCAGTCTGCACCCCAGCGGCATAAACATTGACTTCTCCAATTTCCGGTAGCCCTTGCTGTCTCCTCCCCTTCTCAGCTCTCCCTCAGCCCTCGGGCTCCTCCTCTTCCTTTCTTCTTCCCGCCCCCCCCCACCCTGCATCAGTCTGAAGAAGGGGTTCGGTTTATTTAGCCTATTTCCTTCGCTCCATAGATGCTGCCGCACCCGCTGAGTTTCTCCAGCATTTTTGTCTGCCTTCGATTTTCCAGCATCTGCAGTTCCCTCTTGAACATGTATTGTGTGACAATTAGCTGCTCGATTATGATCATCTGATCACTAGACATGGGAGCATAATTAGGCCATTCAGCCCATTGAGTCTGCTCCATTCTCTGAAGAAGGGTCTCGACCCGAAACGTCACCCATTCACTTCTCTCCAAGATGCTGCCTGTCCCGCTGAGTTACTCTGGCTTTTTGTGTCTAACTTCGGTTTAAGCCAGCATCTGCGGTTCTTTCCTTCACATCTCCTTAAACTGTATCTAATATCCTCTAATCCAGGCGGCATTCTGGTAAACCTCTTCCGCACCCTCTCCAATATATATTCGTAATCCTTCTCGTAATGCGGCGACCATTCGGCCTTCGTTCACGATAGTCTTCATTCAGAAATGGTAATTGCTTCCCTCTCCACAGGAGCTGCCTGGCCAGCTGAGTGTTTTCACCCTTTTCTACTTTTCTACAAGGGCAGATTTGTTTGATTTACATTTTCTTTCGATATTCATCTTCATAAGTTCATGAGTTCCAGGAGCAGAATAAGGCCATTCGGCCCATCAAGTCTACTCCGCCATTCAATTATGGCCGATCTATCTTTCCTTCTCAACCTCATTCTCCTGCCTTCGCCCCTTAACCCCTGACACCCGTAATAGTCAAAAATCTGTCAAAAATCTCCACCTTAAAAATATCCATTGACTTGGCCTCCACAGACATCTGCGGCAATGAATTCCACAGATTCACCACCCTCTGACCAAAGACATTCCATCTCATCTCCTTTCTAATGTCCAATGCTAAAATGCCATAGCTGATTTCATAGTACGAAGCGTGCTTAATTACATTGTCACCATCCTTAGATTAAGTAGCCAGATTCTCACAGAAAGTCATTTATTCTGTATCGATGAAATCCTTCAACAGAAACTGCTTCTATCTATGAGACGAAATGGGACTGATGATATAAATGCTGCAGCTTAGATTCCAGCAGAAAAAGATAAATGAAAAGATATTCATCTTCCTGCAAATGAGAGGGAAAAGATTTAATAGGAACCTGAAGGGCGACTTTTTTACACAGAGGGTGGTGGGTGTGTGGAATGAACGCCCAGAGAAATTGGTTGTGGTAGGGACTATTTAACTGTGGAATTCTCTGTGGAATTCTCTGCCTCAGAGGGCGGTGGAGGCGGGTTCTCTGGATGCTTTCAAGAGAGAGCTAGATAGGGCTCTTAAAAACAGCGGAGTCAGGGGATATGGGGAGAAGGCAGGAACGGGGTACTGATTGAGGATGATCAGCCATAATCACATCGAATGGCGGTGCTGGCTCGAAGGGCCGAATGGTCTACTGCATCTATTGTCTATTGTCTATTAATATTTAAAAGACATTTGGGCAGGAACATGGGTAGGAATGGTTTAGAGGGATATGGGTCAAATGCAGTTCGATCCTGATGTCGGGTGTTGTCTGTGTGGAGTTAGCAGGTTCCCCCTGTGACCACGTGGGTTTCCTTCAGGTGCTCCGGTTTCCTCCCACATCCAAAAGATGTGCAGGTTTGCAGGTTAATTGGCCTCTGTAAATTGCCCTTAGCATATAGGAAATGGGATAGCATAGATGATAGATGACATAGGTTTAAGGTGAGAGGGGAAAGGTTTAATGGGAATCTTAGAGGGCACTTTTTCACACAAAGGGTTCATGTTCATAAGTTATAGGAGCAGAATTAGGCCATTCTGCCCATCAAATTTACTTCACCATTCAATCATGGCTGATCTATCTTACCCTCTGAAACCCATTCTAGAAACATAGAAAATAGGTGCAGGAGTAGGCCATTCAGTCCTTCGAGACTGCCATTCAATATGATCATGGCTTGATCATCCAGAATCAGTTCCTGCTCCTGCTTTCTGCCCACATTCTGTTAGCCCTAAGAGGTATATCTTAAACAGTCTCTTGAATACATCCAGTGAATTGGCCACCACAGCCTTCTGTGGCAGAGAATTCCACAGATTCATAACTCCCTGGGTGAAAACGTTTTTCCTCATCTCAGTCCTAAATGGCCTACCCCTTATTCTTAAACTGTGACTCCCGATTCTGGACTCCCCCAATGTGGGGAACACTTTTCCTGCATCTACACTGTCCAATCCCTTAAGAATGTTATATGTTTCTATAAGGGGTCCTCTCATCCTTCTAAATTCCAGTGAATACAAGCCCAGTTGACCCATTTATTTCTTGCCTTCTCTCCACATCTCCTGACACCTGTTATAGACCAGTTAGCCTGACATCGGTGGTGGGGAAGATGCTGGAGTCAATTATAAAAGATGAAATAGCAGCACATTTGGATAGCAGTAACAGGGTCGGTCCGAGTCAGCATGGATTTACGAAGGGGAAATCATGCTTGACTAATCTTCTGGAATATTTTAAGAATGTAACTTGGAAAATGGACAAGGGCGAGCCAGTGGATGTAATGTACCTGGACTTTCAGAAAGCATTTGATAAGGTCCCACACAGGAGATTAGTGGGCAAAATTAGAGCACATGGTATTGGGGGTAGAGTGCTGACATGGATAGAAAATTGGTTGG
Organism: Okamejei kenojei; assembly: GCA_035221665.1. Taxonomy (NCBI): domain Eukaryota; kingdom Metazoa; phylum Chordata; class Chondrichthyes; order Rajiformes; family Rajidae; genus Okamejei; species Okamejei kenojei. The sequence goes on along the minus strand of CM069131.1, from coordinate 185,915,289 downwards.
CAGACAGGAAACAAAGAGTAGGGATTAGCGGGTCCCTTTCAGAATGGCAGGCAGTGACTAGTGGGGTACCGCAATGGCTCGGTGCTGGAACCGCAGCTATTTACAATATACATCAATGATTTAGAAGAAGGGATTCAAAGTAACATTAGCAAATTTGCAGATGATACGAAGCTGGGTGGCAGTGTGAACTGTGAGGAGGATGCTATGAGAAAGCAGGGTGACTTGGACAGGTTGGGGGAGTGGGCAGATGCATGGCAGATGAAGTTTAATGCGGATAAATGTGAGGTTATCCACTTCGGTAGCAAAAACAGGAAGGCAGATTATTATCTAAATGGTAGGTAGACAAAAATGCTGGAGAAACTCAGCGGGTGAGGCAGCATCTATGGAGCGAAGGAAATGGGCAACGTTTCAGGTCAAAACCCTTTTGCAGTTCCTTCTTAAACATTATCTAAATGGTGTCAAGTTGGGAAAAGGGGAAGTACAACGGGATCTGGGGGTCCTTGTACATCAGTCTAATGAAAGTAAGCATGCAGGTACAGCAGGCAGTGAAGAAAGCGAATGGCATGTTGGCCTTCATAATAAGAGGAGTTGAGTATAGTGTAAAGAGGTCCTTCTGCAGTTGTACAGGGCCCTAGTGAGACCACACCTGGAGTATTGTGTGCAGTTTTGGCTCCCTAATTTGAGGAAGGACATTCTTGCTATTGAGGGAGTGCAGCGTACGTTTACAAGGTTAATTCCTGGGATGGCGGGACTGTCATATGCTGAGAGCGGCTGGGCCTGTACACTCTGGAGTTTAGAACAATAAGAGGAGAACTGATTGAAACATATAAGATTGTTAAGGGTTTGGACACGCTAGAGGCAGGAAAGATGTTCCTGATCTTGGGGGAGTCCAGAACCAGCGGCTACTGTTTAAGAATAAGGGGTAAGCCATTTAGAACGGATAAGAGGAAACACTTTTTCACAGAGAGAGTTGTGAGTCTGTGGAATTCTCTGCCTCAGAGGGTGTTGGAGGCCAGATCTCTGGATACTTTCAAGAGAGAGCTAGATAGGGCTCTTAAAGATATCAGGGGATATGGGAAGAAGTCAGGAGTGGGGTACTGATTGTGGATGATCAGCCATGATCACATTGAATGGTGGTGTTGGCGTGAAGGGCCGAATGGCCTACTCCTGCACCTATTGTCTATTGTCTATAATCAAGAATCTGTCAAACTCTGCCTTAGAAATATCCATTGACGGCCTCCACAGCCGTCTGTGCCAATAAATTCCACAGATTCACCACCCTCTGACTAAAGAAATTCCTCCTCTCCATTCTAAAGTAACATCCTCTAAGAAAGGTTCTTGATTGAGGTCTGATGGCAGAGTTGACTGGTAGGGAGATTCCTAGACTCTCCCACTAATGGAAACATCCTCTCCACGTCCACTCTATCCAGGCCTTTCACTATTCGCTAAGGTCCTCCCTCATTCTTCTAAACTCCAGCGAGAACAGGCCCAGCGCCGTCAAACATTCAACATGCGTTAACCCACTCCTTCTTGGGATCATTCCGTAAACCTCCTCTGGACCCTTTCCAGCACTAGCACATCCTTCCTCAGATATGGGGCCCAAGGTTCAGAGGGATATTCAGTTAGAGTCATACAGGGAGGTCCTCCGTGAGTATTTCCCCTCTGTTTTTACCATGGAGAAAGACAGGAAGGCAGAGGACCTTGCGGCTGTCAATGGAAGTGTCACAAGGGCATAAGGAATAGGAGTAGAGTCAGGCCATTCAGATCGTCAAGTCTTCTCTGCCATTCAATCATGGCTGATCTATCTCTCCCTCCCAACCCCATTCTCCTGCCTTCTCCCCATAACCTCTGACACCCGTACTAATCAAGAATCTATCTATCTCTGTCTTAAAAATATCCACTGATGGCCTCCAATGAATTCCACAGAGTCACCACCCTCTGACTGAAGACATTTCTGCTCATCCCCTTCCTAAAGGAAGTCTTTGAGAACCGCTGAGTTACTCCAGCAATTCTTTAAGCCTACACTGGCTGACAGATAGGCCAAAAGTTCACCATTCACATCAGAAACTGCATTTTGAATCAAAGAATCGTTATTAGTCGGAATGGGCTCCTGGAGGGAAAGTCTGGAAACCATTTGAAAGCTAACAGCGAGAGATCATAAATGTCCATGCAAGGATTAACTAGATGACTTGATAACGTTCTCTCTCTCTCTAGCCTTCCTGATCTATGAACTGAATACACAGGATCCGCACTCACTCATTGTGGTCCAAGGGGAAGCCATCTGTCTCACACAGATCGGTGATTATAAGGATTATAAGAGAGAAATGATCAAACAGTGTGTGGAACCTGAGCCGATGGGGCCAGGGGAGTCACCCTCTGTCTCTGTCTCTGTCTGTCTGAAGACAGGCACAAATGCTGGAGTAACTCAGCGGCTCAGGCAGCATATCTGGAGAAAAAGGAATAGATGATATCTCTCTTTCCCTCGCTTTCATTTCTTCCTCTCTCTCTTTCTTTGCCTCCCTCTCCGCACCCCCCCTCCTCCTCTCTCTCACTCCTCCTCTCTCCCCCTCATCCTCTCTCCCTCTTCTCCACTCTCCCTCTCTGTCCCTCTCTACTCAGAGAGTCATAGAGTCATACAACATGAGAACTTTCCCAGCTTTCACACACCAGACAACATGTCCCATCTACACTAGTCCCACCTGCCTGCATTTGCCCCATATCTTGGTTCTTGGTTTCTTGGTCCTCCAAAATATTCCAAATGGAATTTAAACTGGAGGTGGATATCCCTCGAAAGTAAGCATGCAGGTACAGCAGGCAGTGAAGAAAGCGAATGGCATGTTGGCCTTCATAACGAGGAGTATAGGAGCAAAGAGGTCCATCTGCAGTTGTATAGGGCCCTAGTGAGACCACACCTGGAGTGTTGTGTGCAATTTTGGTCCCCTAATTTGAGGAGGGACATTCTTACTATTAAGGTAGTGCAGCGTAGGTTCACAAGGTTAATTCCCGGGATGGCGGGGCTGTGAGATGTTGAGAAAATGGAGCGGCTGGGCTTGTATACCCTGGAATTTAGGATGAGAGGGGATCATATTGAGATTATTAAGGGTTTGGACAAACTAGAGGCAGGAAACATTTTCCCAATGTTAGGGGAGTCCAGAACCAGGGGCCACAGTTTAAGAATATGGGGTAAGGCATTTAGAACGGAGATGAGGAAACACTTTTTCACACAGACAGTCGTGAGTCTGTGGAATTCTCTGCCTCAGAGTGCGGTGGAGGCTGGTTCTCTGGATACTTTCAAGAGAGAGCTAGATAGAGCTCTTAAAGATAGAGGAGTCAGGGGATATGGGGAGAAGGCAGGAACGGGGTACTGATTGGCGATGATCAGCCATGATCGCATTGAATGGCGGTGCTGGCTCGAAGGGCCGAATGGCCTACTCCTGCACCTATTGCCTATAAACCTGTCCTATCCCTGTCTATCTGTTTCTTAAAAGTAGCAATAGGCCCAGCCCCAACTACCTCCTCTGACAGCTTATTCCATACATCCACCACCCTTTGTGTAAAAAACGTACCCCTCAGATTCCTATTAAATCTTTCCCTTAAATGGTGGAAACGCAGCCCAGACCGCCCAAACCAACCTTCCTTCCATGGACTCATTTATACCCCACGCTGCATCAGCAAAGTCAGCAGCATAATCAGGGACGGGTCGCCCCCTGGCCACTCCCCCCTTCTGCCATCACGCAAAAGGTATGAAGTGTGAAAACGCACACCTCCAGTAGCTAGATCAGCATGAATGAACTGGGCAGTGTCTCTGGATTCCATGCTGGGAATCCAGGGCAGTTCCATGCTGTATGATGCTATGACACAGGGTTTTGCTCTTTATTCTCTCTCTCCTCTCTCCCTCTCTCTATTTCTCTCTCCATTCTCTCTCTCCTCTCTCCCTCTCTCTATTTCTCTCTCCCCTCCCTCTCCTCTCTCTCACACTCGCTCTCCTCTCTCCTCTCACTCACTCTCTCTCTCTCTTCTCCACTCTCCCTTTCTCTCTCTCTTTCTCTCTCTCTCTCTCTCTTTCTCTCTCCCTCCCCTCTCATCTCTCTCCCTCCCTCTCCTCTCTCTCGCACTCGCTCTCCTCTCTCCATTCTCTCTCTCTCTCTCTCTCTCTCTCTCTCTCTCTCTCTCTCTCTCTCTCTCTCTCTCTCTCTCTCTCTCTCTCTCTCTCTCTCTCTCTTTCCATCTCTCTCTCCCTCTCATGCTTTCAAGAGAGAGCTAGATAGGGCTCTTAAAAATAGCGGAGTCAGGGGATATGGGGAGAAGGCAGGAACGGGGTACTGATTGGGGATGATCAGCCATGATCACATTCAACTGCGGTGCTGGCTCGAAGGGCCGAATGGCCTACTCCTGCACCTATTGTCAATTGTCTATTGTCTCTCCTCTCTCCTCCCCTCTCTCTCTCTTTCACGCTCCCTCTCCTCACTCTCTCTTTCTCTCCCCTCTCTGCACACTGATGAGGATACAACTGGCCATTACTGAAGAATGCAGATTGCATAGTCCCAATCTTCCTCTGTATTGCTTTGGGGAGTTAGGGACACCATTCACAATACTTTATCCTCTTGGACATTTGGTGGATAATTGACTTCAACAAGTGGCTATTAAAATGCAACGCACGGGAGGGGAATTTATTTTCCCTTGTGAACAGAAACCTCTCTCCACTGTAACACTAATTTTCCTGTGTTCAATCTCCATATCATCCCTGAAGCCACTCTAATGCAGGGAATGGAGGGATAATGCTCATGCGTAGGTATGTAGGACATGGGATTGGCATCATGTTCGGCACAGACAGGTTGGGCCGAGTGGCCTGTTCCAGTGCGGAACTGTTCTGTGTTCTGTGTTCTAAGCTCAGACCAGACTTCAGAAAGAGCAGCCAACACTACCGGTGTCCTGCCTCTTGCTCAGAGAGTGAGACAAAACCTCGATTCCCTCAGTGGCCCTTTGGGGTGGCGCGTTGGTGGAGTTGCTGCCTTATGCCCCTGCCCCACTTAGGAAACCTGAACGGAAACCTCTGGAGACTTGGCGCCCCACCCAAGGTTTCCGTGCGGTTCCCGGAGGTTCCCGGAGGTTTTTGTCAACTAGCGATGCTAGTTGTAGGTGGTTGCCGGAGGTTGCAGGTAGTGGAAGGTAAGACCTCCCTGGTGGAATAAAACTGGGTGAAAAAAAGGTCTTACCTTCCACTACCTGCAGCCTCCGGCAACCACCTTCAACTAGCATCGCAACCGGCTTCGACTAAAAAGTTACCGATTTTTAAAACGGCAACCTATTTTCAGTCGTGGCCGGTTTTGAATTTTTTGAAATAATCGCTGGAACATAGAAGAAGCGGAAACCACTTTCGACCATTAGGGAGACTGACAAAAACCTCCGGGAACCGCACGGAAACCTTGGGTGGGGCGCAAAGTCTCCAGAGGTTTCCGTTCAGGTTTCCTAAGTGGGACAGGGGCATTACTAGTCTGCCTCAGAGACCCGGGTTCTATCCTGACTACGGGTGCTGTGTGTATGGAGTTTGTACGTTCTCCCCGTGACCTGCGTGGGTTTTATCCGGCTGCTCTCATTTCCTCCAACATTCCAAAGACAATAGTCTCTGTTGCCAGGACTAGAAGGCGTGAGGTACATGGAGAGGTTGAGTAGGCTGGGACTCTATTCCTTGGAGAGCTGGAGGATGTGAGGTGATCTTATAGAGGTGTATAAGATCTTGCCCAGAGTCTCTTGTATGAGTCTCTTGCCCAGAGTAAGTGAATTGAGGACCAGAGGACATAGATAAAGGGGAAAGATTTAATAGGAATCTGAGGGGTAACTTTTTCACACAAAGGGTGATAGGTGTGTGGAACAAGTTGCCAGAGGAGGTAGTTGAGGCTGGGACTATCCCAACATTTAAGAAACAGTTAGACAGGTACATGTATAGGACAGGTTTTGTGAGATATGGACCAATTGCGGGCAGGTGGGACTAGAGTAGCTGGGACATGTTGGCTGGTGCGGGCAAGTTGGGCCGAAGGGCCTGTTCCACACTATATCACTCTGTTTGTAGCTTAATTGGCTTCTGTAAATTGTCCCGGGTGTGTAGGATAGAACTTGTGTATGGGTGACTGCTGGCCGACACAGACTCGGGGGGGTGAAGGGCCTGTTTCCACGCTGTGGAACTAAACTAAAATCCCGCCCCACTTTCTGTTGCTACTGTGGGGGATAGATAGGGTGAATGCGCAGGGTCTTTTACCCAAAGCAGGGGGATCAAGAACAAGAGGATATAGGTTTCAAGGTGAGAGGGGAAAGCCTGGCGAGTGATAGGTGGATACTGCTGAGATGGGGGTTTGAGAGCACAGCTGGTGGTGGCAGAGACAGATATGAGAGGAATGTTTAAGCAGCTTGTAGTTACGCACATGGATATTCAGGGAATACAGGGAGAGGTTGAGTAGGCTGAGTCTCTATTCCTTGGAGTGCAGGAGGATGAGGGGTGATCTTATACAGTAGCAATGTTACAAAATTTTGAGATTTAAAAAATCAAGTCTGCAATTTATCCCATCAGATAAAGCATACAAACAAGTTTAATTTGACACCTAATTCACTTTCATATCTTCAGTATTAAAACAGTTATGGCCATTTTCATACTCGGAAATTAGCATCTTGTTCCCCATTGCCTTTCCATTGACTTAACACAGAAGCTGTGTTCTAGGACAGTCAAAAGCCCATAACTTTCTTGAAAATTAAGAGAACTCAATGACATTTTCAGTTATTATAGATTGAAACATTCCAAAACAAATATGAAACAATCTTACTTGGATGACCTGAAATTAAAGCATATAATTAGTTAGTTACCTAATTGTAGCTAATTACAAAATTCAATTCCTAGATCTAAACATCTATCCATTTCTTAAGAAATGATAAACATTTTTAAATTGCCTCAGTGTCCAAATAACAGTCACACAATAATCCACAATATAACATGATTTTTAAATCTAATTTTCATGAATGTATAGGCCAAATGGAAGGAATTTAGTGTTTAATTCCTGTAAATTAATGGCCACTTAAATCAACATGCGAGTGGGTTTTAGTGGAACGCGGTGGATTGGAACGTTGCGGTTTGCGGTGAATTTAACCCCCAGGAAAAGTACAGCCCGTTTGGGTTTTTTTTTTGTCCCCTTTTCGCATGATGAAAATGTGATTAAATGCTTCCTAAGAACCACGTTTTTATGTAAAAATAAACTGTGTACCTTCTTTTATCGCCTACGTTAGGTCCGTTCTGCTGTCGGCGCTCAGGGCTTTAGAAGATGATTTTTAAACTACTCTAGATAATAAATGATCTAGCGTAGTTTAAAAATAGCTTCATGAATGAAATGTCGGAGCGATTTCTCTTTAGCGACGAAATCCCCTGAGATGGACCGATTTGGACTGTCTAGGGAAAAACGGCATTTTAAACCCGCCCCCCTCTGAAAGGCGCCAAAGTCGCGCACACGGGGAGCGGCAGAACCGGGGAGCGCCGCTAGAGGTAGGTATTGTAACATATCTACAAAGAGGGTGCATAAAATCATGAGAGGAATAGACCGATCGGGTAGATGCACAGAGTCTCTCGCCCAGGGTAGGGGAATCGAAGACCAGAGGACATAAGTTCAAGGTGAAGGGGGAAAATTGTAATAGGAATCTGAGGGGTAGTTTTTCTTACACAGAGGGTGGTGGGTGTATGGAACAAGCTGCCAGAGAAGGTGGATGAGGCTGGGACTATCCCATCATTTAAAGAAACAGTTAGACGGGTACACGGATAGGACAGGTTTTGAGGGATACGGACCAAACGCGGGCAGGTGGGACCAGTGTGGCCGGTGTGGGCACGTTGGGATGAAGGGCCCGTTTCCACACTGTGTCTCTCTATGACTCGACAACTCTATGACTGTATGTGGATCACGTGCAGGCAGAGGGGATTAGTTTAACGGCAATGTGTGCGGCACGGACTTTGTGCTGCACTGTTTCATGTTCTATGAATTGAAAACCCACGGGTGGTGTGTTCATTTCATTGTAGTTTAGAGATGCAGAGATACCATTCAGTGTGGTAGAACATAGAACAAAGGGTGAAACAGTTCTGGACGAACAATGGGGTGGTCCAGCGGTAGAGTTTTTGCCTCTTCGACTCGGGCAATATGAATCTACTTCAGGCAATATATGTCGTATCCCCCTCAAGGCCAGTCAATATTCTATTATTATACCAAGCCAATTAACCTACAAACTTGTCTGTCTTTGGAGTGTGGGAGGGGAACCAGAGATCTTGAAGAAAGCAACATACAAACTCCGTACAGACAAGCACCCGTGGTCAGGATCGAACCCGGGTGTCTGGCGCTGTAGGGCAGCAATTCTGGTAACAAACTGGTAACAAAATCATTGTAGACAACAAAACAACAGCTACATTTTAGCTGTATCACCGTCTATACCTCTCGTTTCCAATATCCCTAACGAGTCTGAAGAAGGGTCTCGACCCGAAACGTCGCCCTTCCCTTCTCTCCAGAGATGCTGCCTGCCCCGCTGAGTTACTCCAGCATTGTGTGTCTGTCTTCATCTCGCCCCTGTGCCTGAGAGAAAACTCACCAGTTCCCAGCTCATTCCCCCTGGTCCTGAACACAATTGCATTTGTGAGTTATCATTGCATTCCCGTTTAAAAGCAGACTATGACAGTTCTGCATGTTGCATTCAATAAAATCGTCGATTTTCTGCGACATGGAAGTGTATTGTTTGGCCCATGAAGTCTGTGCTGTGCACAGAGTGCTGGTGTAACTCAGCAGATCACGCAACGTCTCTGCAGGACATGAATAGTTGATGTTTTGAGTCAGGACCCTTATGCCCCTGTCCCACTTAGGAAACCTGAACGGAAACCTCTGGAGACTTTGCGCCCCACCCAAGGTTTCCCTGCGGTTCCTGGAGGTTTCCGGAGGTTTTTGTCAGTCGCCCTAATGGTCGAAAGCGGTTTCCGCTTCTTCTATTTCGAAACCAATTTGGACCATTAAGGAAACATAGAAACATAGAAATTAGGTGCAGGAGCAGGCCATTCGGCCTTTCGAGCCTACACAACCATTCAATATGATCATGGCTGATCATCCAACTCAGTATCCTGTACCTGCCTTCTCTCCATACCCCCTGATCCCTTCAGCCACAAGGGCCACATCCAACTCCCTCTTAAATATGGCCAACGAACTGGCCTCCATTACCTTCTGTGGCAGAGAATTCCACAGATTCACCACTCTCTGTGTGAAAAACGATTTTCTCATCTCGGTCCTAAAAGACTTCCCCCTTATCCTTAAACTATGGCCCCTTGTCCTGGACTTCCCCAACATCGGGAACAATCTTCCTGCATCTAGCCTGTCCAACCCCTTAAGAATTTTGTAAGTTTCTATGAGATCACCCCTCAATCTTCTAAATTCCAGCGAGTACAAGCCGAGTCTATCCAGTCTTTCTTCATATGGAAGTCGTGCCATCCCAGGAATCAGTCTGGTGAACCTTCTCTGTACTCCCTCTATGGCAAGAATGTCTTTCCTCAGATTATGTTTTGGTGACAAAAAAAATTCAAATATCCTCAGCTCAGAAAAACCGATGCTATCACAAATAATGGTTTCCCCGCACAAGTTCCTCAGCACCTGAATTTTGTTTATTGTCACCTGTAGCGAGGTACGGTGAAAAGCTTTTGTCGCGTGCTAACCAGCCAGCAGAAAGACAATACGTGATTGCAATCGAGCCGTCTACAGTGTACAGATGGTGGGACTCACTCTGGCCATGGAGGAGGCCCAGGACAGTAAGGTCGGATTCAGAATCTGGAGAGTTGAAGTGCTACAGGCCCTTCGGCCCACCGAGTCCGTACCGACCAGCGATCCCCGTATATTAATGCCCCTGTCCCACTTAGGAAACCTGAACAGAAACCTCTGGAGACTTTGCGCCCCACCCAAGGTTTCCGTGCGGCTCCCGGAGGTTCCCGGAGGTTTCTGTCAGTCTCCCTAATGATCGAAAGTGGTTTTCGCTTCTTCTACGTTCTGGCGATTATTTAAAAAAAATCAAAAACAACACAAAATAGGTTGCCGTTTTAAAAATCGGTAATTTTTTAGTCAAAGCCGGTTGCGATGCTAGTTGAAGGTGGTTGCCGGAGGCTGCAGGTAGTGGAAGGTAAGACCTCCCTGGTAGAATAAAACTGGGTGGAAAAAAAGGTCTTACAAACTGCGTACAGACAGCGCCCGTAGTTAGGATCAAACTTGGGTCTCTGGTGCTGCAGGGCAGTATCTCTACTGCTGCGCCACTGTGCCGCCCTGCGTTCTATGGAACATTCCAGCATCTGCAGTTCCTTGTGTCCGCAAGCCTGTGCTGCTTCTCTGCAGTACCTTCCAGTCCTGATACCGGGGCTGGATCCAAGATATTGGCCATCCCTTTGCCTCCGCAGATTGGGGCATCATGGTGGAGCTGCAGTGGAGTTGCTACCTTACAGCACCAGAGACCCGGATACCGGATCCTGTCTAATCGGTGTTTGCGCATTCTCCCAGTGACGCGCGTGGGTTTTCTCCGGGTTTTCTCCACTTCTCAAAGACGTTCAAAGGTTTGTAGGTTAATTGGCTTCGGTAAAATGTGTAAATTGCCCCTAGTGTGTAGGATTGTGCTAGTCTGCGGGGGTGGTCGCTGGGCGGCACGGACTCGGTGGGCCGAAGGGCCTGTTTCCACGCTGTGTCTCTGAACTAAACCAAACTAAATATGTTTAAGAAGGAACTGCAGACGCTGGTTTAAACCAAAGATAGACGCAAAAAAAAAAAAACTGGAGAAACTCAGCGGGACAGGCAGCATCTCTGGAGAGAAGGAATGGGTGACGTTTCGGGTCGAGAAGGCAGTGGAGGTCAATTCACTGGATGTTTTTAAGAGATAATTGGATTTAGCTCTTTGGGCTAAAGGAATCCAGGGATGTGGGGAAAAAGCAGGAACAGGGATACTGATTTTGGATGATCAGCCATGATCATATTGAATGGCGGTGCTGGCTCGAAGGGCCGAAGGCCTCCTCTTGCACTTATTTTTCTACGTTTCCAGGTCACCCATTCCTTCTCTCCAGAGATGCTGCCTGTCCTGCTGAGTGACTCCAGATTTTTGTCTCTGTACTAAAGATGCTAACTGACCACCTGAGTTGAATTATTCAGTCAATTTGCATCCCGCGACACTTTCCCCAAAGTCTTGAAAATTATTTTCCTTAATTTTGTTTTGACTGCACTGATTTAATAATGTTCCAGGTCATAATTATTCCTTGCTGTGCTTTTAGCCAGGTATTTATTATAATTTCCAACCTGCACACATGACTTATACAAAGAACACAGAGCAGTACAGCTCAAGAACGGGCCCTTCAGCCCACAATGTCTGTGTCGGGCGCGATGCCGTTCACTGGTCGCATCTGCCCGCAAATGATCCATTTCCTTCTATTCCCTGCACTTCCACGTGCCTGTCTAAAAGCCTCTTAAACGCCACGATTGTATCTGCCCGCACCACCAGCCTCGGGCAGTGCATTCCAGCCTCCTAAATGCTCTCTGTGTAAAAAAAGCATCTGTATTAACCTCACGAATAGGATATTCGGCCCATCAAGTCTACTCCGCCATTCAATCATGGCTGATCTGTCTCTCCCCCTCAACCCCATTCTCGGGGTGGGAGATTGCGACCTTCTCGTGGTCCGCCCTGTTTCGACCAATGCAATCAACTCGACGTGCACAAACGGAGGATCAAATAGAACACGTTGTCCGACAACTTTAGGCCGTTCACGCCGCACGAAAGAAGAAGAGCCCAATTCTCCGCCCTTCTCCCTATAACCCCTGACACCCGTACTAATCAAGAATCTATCCATCTCTGCCTTAAATATGCATTGACGGCCTCCACAGCCTTTTGTGGCAATGAATTCCACAGATTCACCGCCCTCTGACTAAAGAAATCCCTCCTCATCTCCTTCCAAAAGAAACATCCTTTATTTCTGAGGCTATGACCTCTGGTCCTAGAATCTCCCACTGAGTGTAGAAGTTGGGAGGTCATGTTGCAGTTGTGTAAGACGTTGGTGAGACCACATTTAGAATATTGTGTTCAGTTCTGGGCACCATGTTATAGGAAAGATATTGTCAAGCTTGAAAGGGTTCAGATTTACGAGGATTTTGCCAGTTCTAGAGGTGTGAGGGATAGAAAAGGTTTGGAGGGATATGGACCAAGTACAGGCAAGTGGGACTAGTGTAGCTGGAACATTGTTGGTCGGTTTGGGCAAGTTGGGCCAAAGGGCCTGTTTCCACGCTGTGTCACTCTATGACTAGTGGAAACCATTCTCTCCACATCCACTCTAACCAGGCTTTTCACTATTTAATTATTCGAGAGTAACTCCATTAGATTTCTGCCCATGGCTTGTACTCATCTCTTTCAAGACGCTGGTTTAAATCGAAGGTAGACACAAAATGCTGGGGTAACTCAGCGGGACAGGCAGCGTGTGTGGAGAGAAGGAATGGGTGACGTTTCGGGTCGAGACCCTCCTTCAGGCTGATGTGGTGTTTAATTGACTTTCAGCTGGACACATGGTAGTGTATGACATGCAGGCGGAGGAGATTAGTCCGACTGGCGTCATGTTGGGCAGAGGCATTGTTGGCTGAAGGGCCTGCTCCCATGCTGTGCTGGGCTACGTTCTACGTTGTAGAAGGTGGAAAGGCTTTGAAGTCAATCTGTTCAGAAATCCTTGACCAATGCTGCGAGAATGTGGGAAAAAAGGGATACAAAGTGCTGGAGTACCTCAGTGGGTCAGGCAGCATTGACAGGTGATGCTGCGTGATGGCCCCTTTCCTCGTGCGAATACGTGGATGTTTAGTTTAGAGATACAGCTTGGATAGAGGCCTTTGGGACCACGCCGACCATCCACCACCCATTCACACTGGTTCCCACCATCGCATCCTGCGCACCAGCGGCAATTCACAGAATGTGTCGAGAAAACTGGAGCAACCGGAGAAAAGCCACGCGGTCACGGGGAGAACGTCCAAACTCCGCACAGACAGCACCCGAGGTCGGGATCGAGCCCGGGTCTCCGGCGTTGAAACCTCCGGCTACCGCTGCACCACCGTTCACAAGTTCACAAGTTCACAAGTTATAGGAGTAGGATTAGGCCATTCGGCCCATCGAGTCTACTCTGCCATTCAATTATTGCTGATCTCATCACATTTTCTTGCCTTGACACCCGTTCAAATCAAGAAACCTCTGTGCCACCCCTTCTGTTCTGAGACACCTCTGCCATGCAGGAAAGTTTCTTACTATCTACCCTAGTTTAGAGTGGTGGAGGAACAGAAACAGGCCCTTCGGCCCAACTTGGCCATGCTGCGCAAGGTATATCATCTAAGCTAGTCCCATTTGCCCACACTAGGCCCATACCCCTCTAAACCAGAGCAGCTGGTTTAAATGGCAACACGGTGGTGCAGCGGTAGAGCTGCGGCCTGACATCGCCAGAGACCCGGGTTCAATCCTGACTACGGGTGCTGTCTGTACGGAGTATGTACGTTCTCCCCGTGACCCGCGTGGGTTTCCTCCAATGCTCCAAAGTCGTCTGGTCTTCAGGTTAATTGGCTTGGTGTAAATGTAAATTGCCCCTTGTGTGTGTAGGGTGGGTGTTAATCTGCGGGGAACGCTGGTGGTAGCGGACTCGGTGGGGCGATGGGCCTGTTCCCGCGTTGTATCAGTAAACTAAGCTAAACCAAACTACACACACGGAGAAAAACCACGTGGTCACGGGCAGAACATTCAAACTCCATACAGACAGCACCTGCAGTCAGGATCGAACCTGGCTCTCTGGTGCTGTAAGGCAGCAAGTCTGTCACTGTACCATCCCATTGTTGGTGTGGGAACGATCCATCCTATGTTCTGTTGCATTAAATGTTACTCTGCCTGTTCTCATAGCATTCTCAAATGTTACTCTGCCTGCATTCTCATAGCATCCTCCTCACAGTTCACACTGCCACCCAGCTTTGTGTCATCTGCAAATTTGCTAATGTTACTTTGAATCCCTTCATCCAAATCATTGATGTATATTGTAAATAGCTGCGGTCCCAGCACCGAGCCTTGCGGTACCCCACTAGTCACTGCCTGCCATTCTGAAAGGGACCTGTTAATCCCTACTCTTTGTTTCCTGTCTGCCAACCACTTCTCTATCCATGTCAGCACTCTACCCCCAATACCAGCATGTGCCCTCATTTTGCACACTAATCTCCTATGTGGGACCTTATCAAATAACCATATAACCATATAACAATTACAGCACGGAAACAGGCCCTCCGGCCCTTACAGTCCGTGCCGACCATTTGTTTTCCCCTAGTCCCATCTACCTGCACTCAGACCATACCCCTCCATTCCCTTCACGTCCATATACCTATCCACTTTACTCTTAAATGTTAAAATCGATCCTGCCTCCACCATTTCTGCTGGAAGCTGATTCCACACAGCCACCACCCTCTGAGTAAAGAAGTTCCCCCTCACGTTACCCCGAAACCTCTGTCCCTTAATTCTCATGTCATGCCCTCTTGTTTGAAACTTCCCTACCCTCAATGGGAAAAACGTATCCACGTCAACTCTGTCTATCCCTTTCATCATTTTAAAGACCTCAATCAAGTCCCCCCTTAACCTTCTGCGCTCCAAAGAATAAAGACCTAACTTGTTCAACCTTTCTCTGTAACATAGTTGCTGGAACCCTGGCAACATTCTAGTAAATCTCCTCTGTACTCTCTCTATTTTGTTGACATCCTTCCTATAACTAGGCGACCAAATGCTTTCTGAAAGTCCAGGTACACTACATCCACTGGCTCTGCCTTGTCCATTTTTCTAGTTACATCTTCAAAAAATTGCAGAAGATTAGTCAAGCATGATTTTCCCTTCGTAAATCCATGCTGACTCGGGCCGATCCTGTTACTGCTATCCAAATGTGTGGCTATCTCATCTTTTATAATTGACTCCAGCATCTTCCCCATCACCGATGTCAGGCTAACTGGTCTATAATTCCCTGTTTTCTCTCTTCCGCCTTTCTTAAAAAGTGGAATAACATTAGCTAACCTCCTATCCACAGGAACTGGTCCAGAGTCTATAGAACATTGGAAAATTATCACCAATGCATCCACGATTTCTAGAGCCACTTCCTTAAGTACCCTGGGATGCAGACCATCAGTCCCTGGGGATTTATCAGCCTTCAGTCCCATCAGTCTATCCAACACCATTTCCTGCCTAATGTGGATTTCCTTCAGTTCCTCTGTCACCCCAGATCCTCTGGCCACTACTATATCAGGAAGATTGTTTGTGTCCTCCTTAGTGAAGACAGTTCCAAAGTACCTGTTCAACTCATCTGCCATTTCCTTGTTCCCCATAATAAATTCACCTTTTTCAGTCTTCAAGGGTCCAACTTTGGTCTTAACTATTTTTTTCCTCGTCACATACCTATAGAAGCTTTTACTATCCTGCTTTATATTCTTGGCGAGCTTACCTTCGTACCTCATCTTTTCTCATCGTAATGCCTTTTGGGTTATCTTCTGTTGCTCTTTAAACATTACCCAATCCTCTTGCTTCCCGCTCATCTTTGCTACGTTGTACTTCTTCGCTTTAATTTTTATACTGTCCCTGACGTCCCTTGTCATGGTCGTCCCTTTCTCCCCTTGGAATCTTTCTCCCTCCTAGGAATGATCTGATCCTGCACCTTCTGTATTATTCCTAGAAATACCTGCCATTTTTGTTCCACTGTCATCCCTGCTAGTGTATATTTCCAGTCAACTTTGGCCAGCTCCTCCCTAATGGTCTCATAGTCCCCTTTATTCAACTGCAACACTGACACCTCCGAGCTACTCTTTTCTCTCTCCAATTGTAGATTAAACCTGACTATGCTATGGTCACTGCCTCCTAATGGCTCTGCCTCTGCAATGGCAGAGGCCTCTGCAGTCCGTCTGTCTTTTTTTATCTTGTTTGAATTTTTAGCTGGGTATGTGTGGGGGGGGGGGGGTGGCGTGGGGGAAACTTTTAAAATATTTTCCCTTTACGGAGGACTCGACCTTTACCCTGTTGGGTCTCCGTTGTCGTTGGGGCCTAGCACCGTTGGGCGGCCTCCAACCGGAACGACCTGGAGGCTCCATCACGGACTTACCATCGTGGAGCTGGCCGGCTTCAGAGCATGGAGAGCCGTGGTGGAGCGCTGCTGCGGCCCGACCCCCGAGATTCGGAGGCTCCAGCTGCAGGACGGTGGGCGGGAACACCGGGAGCTCGCGGGTCCCTGGTGGGAGACTGCTTTTCGGAGCTCCCGCGGCGGCAACTTCTCCCGCCCAAGTTGCGGGGTTGAAAATGACCTGGAGCGGGGCCTTGCATCGCCCCGCGCGGCTTCAATGGCCGCGGGACTTGCTAGCGCCCGCCGGGGGCTCCAGCATCAAGACCCGGGAGCGCGGCCTTGCATCGCCCGGCGCAGCCTTAATGGCCGCGGGACTTATTTACCATCGCCCACCGGGGGCTTTGACTGGGAGGAGAATGGGGAGCACAGGGGAGAGATAAGACTTTGCCTTCCATCACAGTGAGGAGGAGATTCACTGTGATGGATGTTTGTGTAAACTGTGTTGTGTCTTGGTTCTTTTTCTTGTTTGTTTAACTGCAGAAACTAAATTTCGTTTGAACCTCAATGACGTTCAAATGACAATAAACGGTATTGTATTGTGTTGTATTAACCTCGAGGTCCTTTATCAAATCCGGTTCATTACAGAACAAATCATATCGTATTATATATTCTTTATCTTTATCTTTATTTATCTTTATTTTGAACGATTAAAAAAAAAAGAAAAGAAAAGATGAAAATGAATAAATAAAAGGAAAATTATATATATACATATATATATATACATAAATACATACACACATACATACATATACATGTACATATATATACATACATATACACATATACACACATACACATATACATAACATATATGTACATACATAAATTAAAAAATCAAAAGCCAATTTCAACATAATACACATTAGACTTGTTCGAAAAGGGATAGGAAGAAGCCTATGCTTGTCAAATCCTACCCCCAATCTTCACCATTAACAAATGCAAAATTCAACAAAATAAACTAAACAGACAATTCAAATAAAACTACTCCAATCAAGCTATTAATTTAAAAAAAAACAAAAAAAGAAAAGAACAAAAGAACAAGCACCATTAACATCTGTGAGATTTACATTCTCCTTCCTCATTACTGTACTTTTCATAGAAACATAGAAATTAGGTGCAGGAGTAGGCCATTCGGCCCTTCGAGCCTGCACTGCCATTCAATATGATCATGGCTGATCATCCAACTCAGTATCCTGTACCTGCCTTCTCTCCATACCCCCTGATCCCTTTAACCATAAGGGCCACATCCAACTCCCTCTTAAATATAGCCAATGAACTGGCCTCCACTACCCTCTGTGGCAGAGAGTTCCAGAGACTCACCACTCTCTGTGTGAAAAAAGTCTTTCTCATCTCGGTCTTAAAGGATTTCCCCCTGATCCTTAAGCTGTGACCCCCTGTCCTGGACTTCCCCAACATCGGGAACAATCTTCCTGCATCTAGCCTGTCCAACCCCTTAAGAATTTTGTAAGTTTCTATAAGATCCCCTCTCAATCTCCTAAATTCTAGAGAGTACAAACCGAGTCTATCCAGTCTTTCTTCATAAGACAGTCCTGACATCCCAGGAATCAAAGATATAAGGATTTTCAAGGATATATCTTTTGTACATTTTTTTTAAATTGCATTATATTCATACTTTGTTTAATCGTTTCGTCCAGCCCATTCCAGAAAACCACCCCACAAATGGAAATACGCATACTTTGTAAATGGGTCCGAGCATAATGCTGTTTCAAGTTTAGTTTCCCTCTAACGTTGTAACTCCCCTCTCTGTCTTTGAACAGTTTTTGTATGTTTACAGGTAGCAGTTTATTTTTTGCTTTATAAATTATTTGTGCAGTCTACTAGAATTTATTTGTAAATTCTACCAGATCCTTAATCTTTAAGGTGTGTAATTTTAAATACAGTATATTGGTGTGGTCATGATATCCTACATTGTTTACTATACGAATAGCTCTTTTTTGTAGTGTGCTTAGTGATTGTAAGGTGGTTTTGTGGGTGTTGCCCCATACTTCCACACAGTAATCTAAATACGGTAACACAAGTGAGCTGTACAGAATACACAGTGCTCTCTCATTCAAAACATGCCTTGCTTTCCCCATCACTCCAATACTCCGTGCTACTTTTGCTCTCACATGTTTTATATGGGGTTTCCAGCAGATTTTGTGATCAAGAATCACACCCAGAAATTTATTTTCATACACTCTTTCTATTTCAACATTATTTATCATTACTTTTACTTGTGTATTCATTTTGCGTTTTCCAAACAGCATAAATTTGGTTTTGTTTAAATTTAATGATGATTTATTCCAATCAAACCATGTTTTTAGTTTACTCATTTCTGCTGTGACCACCTCCAAAAGCTGCTGCAAATTGTCCCCATCACAGAAAATATGAGTGCCATCTGCAAATAACACAAATTTCAAGAGGTTTGACACCCTACATATATAATTAATATACAAAATAAATAATTTGGGGGCCAAAACCGACCCCTGTGGGACTCCACAAGTTATTTCTAAGCATGTTGCTTTGCAGTCCCCTAGTTGCACAAACGGATGTATTTTACTTTTGTAGCTTCTCATCCACTCTAGTACAACCCCCCTGATTCCATACTTTTCCAGTTTTTTGATTAGCAAATGATGATCAATTGTATTGAATGCTTTGTTCAAATCTATAAATACACCCACTGCATATTTCTTGTTATCTATAGAACTGGTACTGTCTTCAATTAACTCCATTAATGCCATGGATGTCGATCTGTTTGACCTGAATCCATATTGACTATCAACTAGCAATTCGTGCTTCTCGATAAAATTATCTAATCTACTTACATACAGTTTTTCTAATATTTTTGAGAACTGAGAGAGTACCGACACCGGCCTGTAATTTGTCCATTGATTTCTGTCTCCAGCTGTATAGTGGGATGACGATGGCAGTTTTCATTTTACATGGAAATACACCAGTTTTGAAAGATAATTTGCAAATATAAGTTAAGGGTTTTACAATGACACCAATGACTACCTTGATTAAAGCCATATCAAGGTAGTCATTGATACGATACGTATCGTATTGTATCGTAAATCACATCAGCCATTTATCCCACCTGTGGCTGGGATAGATTTTGCTGAACACATTACATTTTAAGTCAATTTGTTTCAAGCATCCTACATCATTCTGAACGTCACGCATCACTTGCCTGAACCATGTTCCTAATCGCAAACAAGCTGCACACAAACTGCATAATGCAAAATGCCAGGATAGAACGGATGTGGAGACGATATTTCCAGTGGGAGAGTCTAGGATCAGAGGGCACAGCCTCATAATAAAAGGACGTTCCTTTAGAAAGGAGATGCTGAGGAATTTCTTCAGTCTAAAGGTAGTGAATCTGTGGAATTCATTGCCACAGAAGGCCATTGTTGGCTGTCAATGGATATTTTTAAGGCAGAGAGGTTAGTACGGGTGTTGGGGGTTATGGGGAGAATGCAGGAGAACAGGGATGAGAAGGATAGTTAGATCAGCCATGAGTCTCTTGCCCAGGGTAGGTGAATCGAGGACCAAAGTTTAAGGTGAAGGGGAAAAGATTTAATAGGAATCTGAGGTGTAACTTTTTCACACAAAGGGTGGTGGGTGTATGGACCAAGCTGCCAGAGGAGGTAGTTGAGGCTGGGACTATCCCAACGTTTAGGAAACGGTTAGACAGGTACATTGATAGGAAAGATTTGGAGTGATATGGGCCAAATGTGGGCAGGTGGGACTAGGGTAGCTGGGACATTTTGGCCAGTAAGAGTAAGTTGGGCCGAAGGGTCTATTTCCACGCTGTATCATTCTATGACTCTGTTGAGAACTACAAACTGCGACTAAACCCAGAAGCACACACTTCCCGGGCTGCTCTAGGAACCTTGGACTTTGGGCTATGTTTTGCACTTGATTGGATTTTTAAAATATTGAACATATTTTTATTTGTTTACTCTTTTATCCATCGAGTACTGAGTTTACAAACCTATGGCGCTGCTGCTGAAAGTGTGATTTTATTGTTCCGTTTCAGTACATATGACCACAAACACACTCTTGACTCTCGACTCGCAGTCAAGTTCTTATCCCTCTGGATATCAGATCACTCTCGGAGATTGGGTTTCTTTCAAAGGTCTGAAAGATATCTTCGTTGAAGGATGCATTTTTTACACAAGTTTATGACAGTGATCTGGACACTAGAATCAACGGACTCCAGCAATCTAACGGCTGCCTTTTTTTGGAGAGCAGGAGGCTGAGGGGTGATCTTTTAGAGGTTTAGTTTAGTTTAGTTTAGAGAAGGGGCACTTTGGCCCACCGAGTCTGTGCCGACCAGCGATCCCCGCACATTCACACTATCCTACACACACTAGAGACAATTCACATTTATACCAAGCCAATTGGCCTACAAACCTGTACGTCTTTGGAGTATAAGGTCATGAGAGCACAGTGTCTTTTATCTAGAGAATCAAGAACCAGAGGACATAGGTTGAAGGTGAGGGGGGAAAGATTTAACAGGAATCTGAGGGGCAACCTTTACACATAGAAGGTGGTGGGTGTGTGGATCCAACTGGCAGAAGTGGTTGTTCTGGCAGGTACTATAACAGCATTTAAAAGACATTTGGACAGGTACATGGGTCAAGAGTCAAGAGTATTTTATTGTCATGTGTACTGAAAGTAATGAAATTCTTACCTGCAGCAGCACAGATACATGGATAGAAAAGGTTCAGAGGAATATTCGCCTTATGCGGCCACGTGGAATTAGGGAAGATGGGGCATCTTGGTCAGCATGGAAAGATGGATGAAGGGCCTGTTTTCATGTGGTATGACTCTATGACTCTATAACTAAAGGCAAGGACCTTTTCACAAATTACTTCAGTTGTGATATTTCTCTGAGATTTCAAACCTCACCTTTGAAGTTCATAAGACATAGGAGCAGAATTAGGCCGTTTGGCCCACCACGTCTACTCCATCATTCAGTCATGGCTGATCTATCTTTCCCTCTCAACCCCATTCTCTGCCTTCTCCCCGTAACCTTTGACACCCTTACTAATCAAGAATCTGCGCTTTAAAAATATTCATTGACTTGGCCTCCACAGCCTTCTGTGGCAATGAATTCCACAGATTCACCACCCTCTGACTAAAGAAATTCCTTCTCTTCTCCTTCCTAAACGTACATCCTTTTATTCTGAGGCTGTGACCTTTGGTCCTAGATTCTCCCACTAGAGGAAACATCCTCTTCACATCCACTCTATCCAGGCCTTTCACTATTCCGTACGTTTCATTGAGGTCAACCTGCATTCTTCTAAACTCCAGCGAGTACAGGGCCAGTGAAGTCAAATGCTCGTCATATGCTAACCCACTCATTCCTGGGATTGTTCCCGTAAACCTCCTCTGGACCCTCTCCAAGGTCAGCACATTCTTCCTCAGAAATGGGGGCCAAAACTGCTCACAATACTCCAAACATGGTCTGACCAGCGCCTTATGAAGCCTCAGCATTACATCCCTGCTTTTATATTCTAGTCTTCTCGAAATGAATGCACTTGCCTCCCTTGCTACTGATTCAACTTGGAAATTAACCTTTTGGGAAACTGCACCAGCACTGTCGAGTCCCTTTGCACCTCTAATTTCTGAATTCTCACCACGTTTAGGAACCAGTCTACACCTTTGTTCTTACTACCAAAATGCATGACTCCTCACTTTGCTATGCTGTTGTCCATCTGCCAACTCTTCCAACCTGTCCAAGTCCTTCTGCAGAATCCCTGCTTCCTCTACACTACCTGCCCCTCCACCTATCTTCGTATCATCTGAGAACTTGGCCATAAAGCCATCAATTCCATCGTCCAAATCATTGGAATGCAACGTGAAGAGCAGCGGCCCCAGCACCGACCCTTGGCGGAACTCCACTAGTAACCGGCAGCCAACCAGAAAAAGCCCCCTTTATTGCCACTTTGTCCTCTGCCATCCAGCCAACCTGCTATCCATGCTAGTATCTGCCCTTTGATACCGTGGGCTCTCATCTTCTTTAGCAGCCTCACGTGTGCCACTTTATCAAAGGCTTTCTGAAAATCCAAGTAAACAACATCTACTGACTCTCCTTTGTCTCTCCTGCTATTTACTTCCTGAAAGATTTCCAACAGATTTGTCACGCAAGATTTCCCTTTCACAAAACCATGCTGACTTCAATCTATGTGGAAACATCCTCTCCACATCCACTCTATCCAGGCCTTCCACTATTCGGTAAGTTTCAATGATGTCTCCCCTCATCCTTCTAAACTCCAGCGAGTACAGGCCCAGCGCCGACAAACGCTCATCATAGGTTAACCCAATCAAAGTCTGACGTCTGTAGAAGGGTTTCGACTCAAAATGTCACCCATTCCGTCTCTCCAGAGGTGCTGCCTGTCTCGCTGAGTTACTCCAGCATTTTGTGTCTATCTTCGGGGTAAACCAGCATCTGCAGTTCCTTCTGACACATTAACTCTTAGGGTGAACGGAATCAAGAGATATGGGGAAAAAAGCAGGAACGGGGTACTGATTTTGGATGAACAGCCATGATCATATTGAATGGTGGTTCCGGCTCGAAGGGCCGAATGGCCTACTCCTGCACCTATTTTCTATATTTCTCTTTCTATGTTTCTAACCCAATAATTTCTGGGATTATTCTCGGAAACCTCCTCTGAACCCTCACAGTTCACTTCAGCTCATTGTCACACGTATCGAGGTACAGCGAAAAGCTTTTTTTTTTGTTGCATGCTAACTATTCAACAGAAAAACAATACATGATTACAATCAATCCATTTGCAGTGTATAGATACATGACAAGGAACTAACGTTTAGTGCAAGATAAAGCCAGCAAAGTCCGGTCAAAGATAGTCCGAGGGGCACTACTGAGGTAGATAGTAGTTCAACACTGCTCTCTGGTTGTGGTAGGATGATTCAGTTGCCTGATAACAGCTGGGAAGAAACTGTCCCTGAATCTGGAGGTGTGCGTTTTCATACTTCTGTACCTTTTGCCTGATGGGAGAGGGAAGGGGCTGTCCACAGCCAGCACACCCTTCCTCAGAGACGGGGCCAAAACTGCTCACAATTCTGCTTTGTAATGTTACCTGAGCCATTGTTGATAGCGAGTGCCTAGAGGGGTCATGTCGGCCATATTTTTGTGCTGCTAGGAATCTTGGGAAGTGGGTCGCAGCTGCTGCACGGCAAGCATTGAGGTGAGGGAAAACAAGGAGGCATGTGCCTTAAATGTGTGTGCCCATGCCAGCCAATGCTGCCGTCTCCACCACCGACACAGCTGGCAGCGCCGGAGACCCGGGTTCGATCCCGACTACGGGTGCTCTCTCTGCGATGTTTGTACGTTCTTCCCGTGACTCGCGTGGGTTTTCTCTGAGATCTTCAGTTTCCTCCCACACTCCAAAGACGTACAGGTTTGCAGGTTACACAAAAGGCTGGAGAAACTCAGCGGGTGCAGCAGCATCTAAGGAGCGAAGGAGATAGGCGACGTTTCGGGTCGAAACCCTTCTGCAGGTTAATCGGTTTGATAATACATGTAAATTATCCCGCGTGTGTGTAGGATAGTGTCAATGCGTGGATATCGCTGGTCGGTGCGGGCGCGGTGGGCCGAAGGGCCTGTTTCCGCTTTGTATCTCTAAACTAAACTAAACACAGTTATGACGAAGATAGACACAAAATGCTGGAGTAACTCAGCGGGACAGGGAGCGCCTCTGGAGAAGAGTAGGTGATATATTTCGGGTCAGGACTGAAAGTCAGGGGAAAGAGAAATGAGAGATATAGATGGTGATTGTAGAGAGATATAGAACAAATGAACGAAAGATATGCAAAAAAAGTAACGATGATAAAGGAAACAGGCCATTGCTAGCTGTGGGATAGGTGAAAATGAGTTACAGACAATGAGACTCATCAGAATGACATTGAAACTCATACAATGATGAGAGAGGCGGGGGGGGGGGGGGGGGAGTGCAGAGGTTACTTGATGTCAGAGAAATCAACGTTCATTCCACTGGGTTGTAAGCTGCCCAAGCAAAATATGAGATGCTGTTCTTCCAATTTCTGTTTGGCCTCACTCTGACAATGTAGGAGGCCTCGGACAGAAAGGTCAGTGTGGGTAAGGGAAGGGGAATTAAAGTGTTTAGCAACCGGGAGATCAGGTAGGTCCGGGCGGACTGACTGAAGGTGTTCATCGAAATGATCGGCCAGTCTACGTTTGGTCTCACCGGCGCAAACCACAACGCGCGTCACGTTGGCGCAGCGGTAGAGTTGCTGCCTTACAGTGCTTGCAGCGCCGGAGACCCCGTCTAGGAGGGGATGTCTGTACAGAGTTTGTACGTTCTCCCCGTGACCGGCGTGGGTTTTCTGCGAGATCTTCGTTTCCCTCCCACACTCAGGAGACGTACAGGTAAGTAGGTAAAATTGGCTCGGTGTAAATGTAAATTGTCCCTAGTGTGGTCACTGGTCGGCGCGGACCCGGCGGGCCGAAGGGCCTGTTTCCGCGCTATATCTTCAAACTATAATAAACTAAACGGAATCATCCAACCACAACCAGAGAGCAGCGCTTAACTACATCACTGGTGACATACAGAGAAAATAGGTGCAGGAGGAGGCCATTCAGCCCTTCGAGCCAGCACCGCCATTCATTGTGATCATGGCTGATTGTCCTCAATCAATAACCCGTGCCTGCCTTCTCCCCATATCCCCTGATTCCACTAGCCACTAGAGCTCTATCTAACTCTCTCTTTAATCCATCCAGTGATTTGGCCTCCACTGCCCTCTGTGGCAGGGAATTCCATAAATTCACAACTCTCTGGGTGAAAAAGTGCTTTCTCACCTCAGTCTTAAATAACCTCCCCTTTATATAACCATATAACAATTACAGCACAGAAACAGGCCCTCTCGGCCCTTCCAGTCCGTGCCGACCATTTGTTTTCCCCTAGTCCCATCTACCTGCACTCAGACCGTACCCCTCCATTCCCTTCATGTCCATATACCTATCCATTTTACTCTTAAATGTTAAAATCGATCCTGCCTCCACCACTTCTGCTGGAAGCTCATTCCACACAGCCACCACCCTCTGAGTAAAGAAGTTCCCCCTCACGTTACCCCGAAACATCTGTCCCTTAATTCTCATGTCATGCCCTCTTGTTTGAATCTTCCCTACCCTCAATGGGAAAAACGTATCCACGTCAACTCTGTCTATCCCTTTCATCATTTTAAGACCTCAATCAAGTCCCCCCTTAACCTTCTGCGCTCCAAAGAATAAAGACCTAACTTGTTCAACCTTTCTCTGTAACATAGTTGCTGGAACCCTGGCAACATTCTAGTAAATCTCCTCTGTACTCTCTCTACTTTGTTGACATCCTTCCTATAACTAGGCGACCAAAATTGTACACCATACTCCAGAATTGGTCTTACCAATGCCTTGTACAATTTTAACATTACTTCCCTACTCCTATATTCAATGCCCTGATTTATAAAGGCCAGCACACCAAAGGCTTTCTTTACCACCCTATCTACATGCGATTCCACCTTCAGGGAACTATGCACAGTTATTCCTAGATCCCTCTGTTCCACAGCATTCCTCAATTCCCTACCATTTACCATGTACGTCCTATTTTGATTTGTCCTGCCAAGATGTAGCACTTCACACTTATCAGCATTAAACTCCATCTGCCATCTTTCAGCCCACTTTTCCAAATGGCCCAAATCTCTCTGTAGACTTTGAAAATCTACTTCATTATCCACAACACCACCTATCTTAGTATCATCTGCATACTTACTTATCCAATTTTCCACCCCATCATCCAGATCATTGATGTACATGACAAACAACAGTGGACCCAACACAGATCCCTGAGGCACCCCACTGGTCACCGGCTTCCAACCTGACAAACAGCCATCCACCATTACTCTCTGACATCTCCCATTCAGCCACTGTTGAATCCATCTTGCTACTCCGCCATTAACACCCAAAGATTGAACCTTCTTAACCAACCTTCCATGGGGAACCTTGTCAAAGGCCTTACTGAAATCCATATAGACAACATCCACTGCTTTACCCTCATCAATTTCCCTAGTTACCGCTTCAAAAAATTCAGGAAGGTTTGTCAAACATGACCTTCCAGGCACAAATCCATGTTGACTGTTCCTGATCAGACCCTGTTTATCCAGATGCTTATATATATTATCTCTAAGTATCCTTTCCATTAATTTGCCCACCACTGACGCCAAACTAATAGGTCTATAATTGCTAGGTTTATTCTTTGAACCCTTTTTAAACAATGGAACAACATGCGCAGTACGCCAATCCTCCGGCACTATTCCCGTTTCCAATGACATTTGAAATATTTCTGTCATAGCTCCTGCTATTTCTACACTAACTTCCCTCAATGTCCTAGGGAATATCCTGTCAGGACCTGGAGACTTATCCACTTTTATATTTTTCAAAAGTGTCAGTACTTCCTCCTCTTTGAATCTCATAGTTTCCATAGCTACTCTACTCTTTCCCCTTAACTCACCGAGTTCATTATCCTTCTCCTTGGTGAATACCGAAGAAAAGAAATTGTTCAATATCTCCCCCATCTCTTTTGGCTCTGCAGATAGCTGTCCATTCTGGTTCTCTAATGGTCCAATTTTATCTCTCGTTATTCTTTTGCTATTAATATAGCTGTAGAAACCCTTTGGGTTTACTTTCACCTTTCTTGCCAAAGCAACCTCATATCTTCTTTTAGCCTTCCTAATTTCTTTCTTAAGATTCTTTTTACATTCTTTATATACTCCTCTAGTACCTCATTTACTCCATGCCTCCTATAATTATTGTAGATATCTCTCTTTTTTCGAAACAAGTGTCCAATTTCCCTTGAAAACCATGGCTCTTTCCAATTTTTACTATTTCCTTTCAACCTAACAGGGACATAAAGATTCTGTACTCTTACAATTTCCCCTTTAAATATCCTCCATTTCTCTTCTACATTCTTCCCATGAAACATAGTGTCCCAATTCACTCCTTTAAAATCCTTACGCATTCCCTCAAAGTTAGCCTTTCTCCAATCAAAAATCTCTACCCTAGGTCCAGTTCTGACTCTCTCCATAATTATATTGAAACTAATGGTATTGTGATCACTGGTCCCGAAGTGCTCACCAACGCATACCTCCGTCACCTGACCTGCCTCATTTCCTAACAGGAGGTCCAGCACTGCCCCTTCTCTGGTCGATACCTCTATGTACTGCTGCAAAAAACTATCCTGCACACATTTTACAAACTCCAAACCATCCAGCCCATTTACAGAATGTGTTTCCCAGTCTATTTTTGGAAAATTGAAATCTCCCACAATCACTACCTTGTGCTTACTACTAATAACTGCTATCTCCTTACATATTTGCTCTTCCAATTCACGCTCCCCATTTGGCGGTCTATAATACACCCCTAAAAGTGTTGCTACACCGTTCCCACTTCTCAGTTCCACCCAAATAGCCTCCCTAGACGAGCCCTCTAATCTATCCTGCCAAAGCACTGCTGTAATATCTTCTCTGACAAGCAATGCAACACCTCCCCCTCTGGTCCCTCCAATTCTATCACACCTGAAGCAACGAAATCCTGGAATATTTAGTTTCCAATCACAGCCCTCCTGCAACCATGTTTCACTGATTGCCACAACATCATATTTCCAGGTGTCAATCCAGGCTCTAAGTTCGTCCACCTTACTTACAATGCTCCTAGCATTAAAATATACACATTTTAGAAACCCACCATCCCTTATTCTCAGTCTATTATCTTTTTCATCTTTCTCGCCTACATTTTGGATCCGAGTGCTTCCCTTCTCTGCCTCTTGCCCCACACCCTGACCCCTAGCCCCCTCTACCCGAGTCCCTCCCCCCAGCCTTTCTAGTTTAAAGTCTCCCCAGTAGCCTTTGCAAATCTCCCTGCCAGGATATTGGTCCCCCTCGAGCTCAAGTGCAACCCGTCCTTTGTGTACAGATCATGCCTTCCCCAAAAGAGGTCCCAGTGATCAAGAAACTTGAATCCCTGCCCACTGCACCAGTCCCTCAGCCACGCATTTATCCTCCACCTCATTTCATTCCTACTCCCACTGTCACGCGGCACAGGCAGTAATCCTGAAATCGTTACCTTTTTGGTCCTACTCCTTAACTTTCCCCCCAACTCCCTAAATTCTCCCTTCAGGACCTCATCACTTTTTCTGCCTATGTCATTGGTACCTATGTGTACCACAACATCAGGCTCCTCTCCCTCCCTTATCAGAATCTTTTGTACACGTTCTGACACATGCGAGACCCTGGCACCAAATGGCCTCCCCTTTATTTTAAGACTGTGGCCCCTGGACTCGCCCAACATTGGGAACATTTTTCCTGCATCTAGCTTGTCCAGTCCTTTTATAATTTTATATGTTTCTATAAGATTACCCCCTCATCCTTCTAAACTCAAAAGAATACAAGCCTAATCTTTTCAATCTTTCCTCATATGACAGTCCCGCCATCCCAGGGATCAATCTTGTGAACCTACGCTGCACTGCCTCAATCACGAGGATGTCCTTCCTCAAATTAGGAGACCAAAACTGTACACAATACTCCAGATGTGGTCTTACCAGAACCCTATACAACTGCAGAAGAACCTCTCTACTCCTATACTGAAATCCTCTTGTTATGAAGGCCAACATTCCATTAGCTTTCTTCACTACCAGTGACCGCTTTTGAAGGACATCCAGGTCTCGCTGTACCTCCCCCTTACCTATCCTAACTCCATTGAGATAATAATCTGCCCCCTTGTCTTTGCCACCAATGTGAGGATAACCTCACGTTTATCTATATTTTACTGCATCTGCCACGCATCTGCCCACTCACTCAACCTGTCCAGGTCACCCTGCAACCTCCTAACATCCTCTTCACGATTCACACTGCCACCCAGCTTTGTGTCATCCGCAAACTTGCTAGTGTTTCTCCTAATTCCCTCTTCCAAATCATTAATATATATGGTAAACAGTTGCGGCCCCAACACCGAGCCTTGCGGCACTCCACTCGCCACTGCCTGCCATTCTGAAAAAGACCCGTTCACTCCTACTCTTTGCTTCCTGTCTGCCAACCAATTTTCTATCCACATCAATACTGAACCCCCAATACCATGTGCTTTAAGTTTGTATACTAATCTCTTATGTGGGACCTTGTCGAAAGCCTTCTGAAAGTCCAGATATAACACATCCACTGCTTCTCCCTTATCCACTCTACTAGTTACATCCTCGAAAAATTCGATAAGATTCGTCACGATAAGATTCGATAAGATTCAACACCCTACCCCCAATACCATGTGCTCTAATTTTAGTCACCAGTCTCCCGTGCGGGACCTTATCAAAGGCTTTCTGAAAGTCTAGATACACTACATCCACTGGCACCCCTTCATCCATTTTACTTGTCACATCCTGAAAAAATTCCAGAAGATTAGTCAAGCATGATTTCCCTTTCATAAATCCATTGGACTAATCCTTTTACTGCTATCCAAATGCCCCATTATTATCTCTTTAATAATTGACTCCAGCATCTTTCCCACCACAGAAGTCAGGCTAACTGGTCTGTAATTCCCCGTTTTCTCTCTCGCTCCTTTCTTGAAAAGTGGGATAACATTAGCTATCCTCCAATCCACAAGAGCTGATCCTGAATCTATTGAACATTGGAAAATGATCACCAATGCGTCCACTATTTCTAGAGCCACCTCCCTGAGGACCCTGGGATGCAGACCATCAGGCCCAGGGGATTTATCATCCTTCAGTCCCATTAGCCTACCCAATACTATTTCTCGCCTAATGAAAATTTATTTCAGTTCATCTACCCCCTTAGATCCTCTGTCCTCCAGTACATCTGGGAGGTCGTTTGTGTCTTCCTTAGTGTGGACAGATCCGAAGTATCTGTTCAACTCTTCTACCATTTGCTTGTTCCCCATAATAATTTCACCCGTGTCTGCCTTCAAGGGACCCACATTTGACTTTGCTATTCTTTTTCCCTTAACATATCTAAAGAAGCTTTTACTGTCCTTCTTTATGGTCCTGACCAGCTTCCCCTCGTACTTCATCTTTTCAGCCCGTATTGCCCGTTTCCCAATCCTCCGGCTTCCGTCTACTATATAACATACATCTTTTCTTTTAGTTTTATTCTATCCCTAATTCTCTTGTCAGCCACGGTTGCCTCCTACTCCCCTTAGAATCTTTCTTCCTTTTTGGAATGAAATGATCCTGCGTCTTCCGGATTATGCCCAGAAATTCCTGCCATTGCTGTTGCACCGTCATTCCTGCTAGGATCCCTTTCCAGTCTACTTTGGCCAGTTCCTCTCTCATGCCTTCATAGTCCCCTTTGTTCAACTGCATCACAGACACTTCCGATTTAACCTTCTCCTTCTCAAATTGCAGATTAAAACGAATCATATTTTGATCACTACCTCCAAGCGGTTCCTTTACCTCGAGTTCTCTTATCAAATCTTCGGACTATCTTTGATTGGATTTTACTGGCTTTACCTTACACCAAACGTTATTCCCCTTATCATGTACCTATACACTGTAAATGGCCCGATTGTAATCATGTATTGTCTTTCCACTGACTGGTTAGCACGCAACAAAAGCTTTTCACGGTACCTCGGTACACGTGACAATAAACTCTAAACTGAACTGAACTGAAACGGACAGAGTAGACAAGGTTGGAGGAGGTGCCCTTGTCATCTGGACTGGACAGGGAGAGCCCAGTGCCGTGAAACACTCATCATATGTTAACCCACTCATTCCTGGAATCATTCTCATAAACCTTCTCTGGACCCTCTCCAGCGCCAGCACATCCTTGTTCATAAGATCATAAGTGGATAGGAGCAGAATTGGGCCATTCGGCCCATCAAGTCTGCTCCGCCATTCAATCATGGCTGATCTATCTCTCCCTCCCAACCCCATTCTCCTGCCTTCTCCCCATAACCCCTGACACCCGTATTAAGAAATTGTTCTACGATATAGCCAGGATAACATGGAAGGAAAGGACTGCGATAGAGTAACACATGAGGTTATGAAGAAGATGTTTTGGGAATAGAATGTACATTCCAACAAGGATGTTCCTGGGCAGTTGAGCTGCTGAACCAGGCCATGCATGACTCAATGATGGGGCATGGTAAAAGTGAAGACTCGCTCTTTTTCCCCAGGATTAAGCATTTGAATGCTAGAGGGCCGAGGCTTAAGGTGAGAGGGGAGAGATTTAAGAGGAATGCCAGGGAGAAGTTTCTCACTCAGAGACTAGTCCCCATCTGGAGACTGACTTCCCTCGCCCCCTCCCCAATCTTTGCACATCCCCAATCCTTTCCACTCGTCTTTTTAGTTCCATGTGTCATGTGTTTTGTGTTTTTTTATGACTGTTGGCAGATAAATAAAGTTCTATCGTATCGTAGGTTGGAGGAGGTGCCCTTGTCATCTGGACAGGGAGAGCAGTCTGTCGCTTTGCAGTGCAGGGCCACAGAAAGCGGTGTGAGACTCAGCATTGATGTATGAAATATGCAACGCGTCAAAAATATAGGCAGGCAGATGTTGACAGCTGCACATCATTGTTCCCAACGGGGATGCTTTGAATCACATCTCTGTGCCATCTTGCAACAAGGCTTCCTCCTTGCACTAACAGTAGTTACGCACAAATCACTCCAGAATATTGGCAGCAGCCCAAAGGCTTATATTGTCAGAGTCAGAGTATCGAGTGTGGAAGTTGGGAGGTCACGTTGCAGTTGTATAAGACGTTGGTGAGGCCGCATTTAGAATATCGTGTTCAGTTCAGGGCACCATGTTATAGGAAAGATGTTGTCAAGCTGGAAAGGGG
Source organism: Okamejei kenojei (assembly GCA_035221665.1). Taxonomy (NCBI): domain Eukaryota; kingdom Metazoa; phylum Chordata; class Chondrichthyes; order Rajiformes; family Rajidae; genus Okamejei; species Okamejei kenojei. Next base: position 185,883,245 of record CM069131.1, on the reverse strand, counting down.
GCTGAGAAGATTTATGAGGACGTTGCCAGGACTAGAGGGTGTGAGCTATAGGGAGACGTTGAGCAGGCTGGGTCTCTATTCCTTGGAGCGCTGGATGAAGAGGGGGTGATCTTATAGAGGTGCATAAAATCATGAGAGGATTAGATCGGGTAAATGCACAGTCTCTTGCCCAGTGTAGGGGAATTGAGGACCAGAGGACGTAGGTTTAAGGCGAAGGGGAAAAGATTTAATAGGAATTTGTGGGGTAACTTTTTCACACAGAGGGTGGTTGGTTTACGGAATGAGCTGCCAGAGGGGACAGTTGAGGCTGTGACTATCCCAATGTTTAAGAAACAGTTAAGACAGGGACATGGATAGGATAGGTTTGGAGGGATAAGGGACAAACGCAGGCAGGTAGGACTAGTGTAGATGGGACATGTTGGGGTAGATGGGATATGTTGGCCATTGTGGACAAGATGGGCCTGTTTCCACACTGTATGACTCGATGTCCAGAAGTGCCCAGTGCAATATTCAGATGGGTACAATTACAACATGTGGGGTGGCATCGCTGCACGGGTTGCTACTAAAGACTACATTCACCCTATCTTAATTCCTCTCACAATTTTATACACCTCTATAAAACCACCCCACTGCCTCCTGCACTGGAAGGAATGACGTCCTAGCCTGCCCAACCTCTCCCTAGAGCACAGACCCTCTGACCTCTTTGCAGCTCATTGGCATCTTTCCTATAGCAAGGTGACCAGAACTGAACACAATACTCCAAGTGCAGCCATGTTGTACAACTGGCCAGCATCGCCATTCATTGTGATCGTGGGTGATCGTCCCCTATCAATAACCCGTGCCTGCCTTCTCCCCATATCCCTTGACTCCGCTAGGCCCCTAGAGCTCTATCTAACTCTTCTCCTTTCCCCTGACTCAGTCTAAAGAAGGGTCTCGACCCGAAACGTCACTTAGTCCTTTCCTCCAGAGATGCTGCCTGAACCGCTGAGTTACTCCAGCTTTTTGTGTCTATCGTCGGTTTAAACCAGCATCTACAGTTCCTTCTTAGACTCAATAAGACAAAAGTCTAAAAAGCGTAAAATAGCAGGTGCATGCGTCCAATTTCTACGGCAAGTCCAGCGAGCAGAGGTGGCCCATTCGGCCCATCCTACCCACGTTGTTCTTTATGCACATGCAATTGTCTTCATTCTTGACGGCAGGAGAATGGGGTTGAGAGGGAAAGTAAGATCAGCCATGGTCATAAGATCATAAGTGTTGGGAGCAGAGTCTACTCCACCATTCAATCACGGCTGATCTATCTCTCCCTCCTAACCCCACTCCCCTGCCTTCTCCCCATAACCTCTGACACCTGTATCAAGAATCTATCTATCTCTGCCTTAAATATATCCACTGACATGGCCTCCACAGCCTTCTGTGGCAAAGAATTCCACAGATTCACCACCCTCTGACTAAAGAAATTCCTCCTCATCTCTTGCCAAAAAGAATGTCCTTTAATTCTGAGGCTATGACCTCTAGTCCTAGACTCTCCCACTAGTGGAAACATCCTCTCCACATCCACTCTATCCAGGCCTTTCACTATTCTGTACGTTTCAATGAGGTCCCCCCTCGTTCTTCTAAACTCCAGCGAGTGCAGGCCTAGTGCTGACAAACGCTCATCGAAACGCTGATTGAATGGTGAAGTCGACAATATGGGCCAAATGGCCCAATTCTGTTCCTATAACGTATGAAATTAAATTTAAGCAAGCTGCACTGATCACCACATTATTCCATTTGTGTGAGACAAATACTGGGGCTCTAATTATGAGTAACACGGACTCATGGACAACACGGATCACGAAAAACATCTCTTCTCAAAACCTCTACTGTAAACTATAACGTTCAAAAAGACACAAAGTGTTGCTTTTAATCGATGCAATATCTAAAGACAGGCCAAGTAACAGGTACAAAAAGCAATTCATAGGGGAATAAATTGGAGGTATTACTCTCTCATCCCTCCAGGTGATCAAACCTAGTCTGTCCAAAACATTCCTTGCAGGACCTACCTATTGTCCAAAAAGAACCTGGCAATCTGGATAAAGTGGATGTGGAGAGGATGTTCCCACTAGTGGGAGAGTCTAGGGCCAGAGGGCTTGGCCTCAGAATTGGAGGACATTCTGTTAGGAAGGGGATGAGGAGGAATTTCTTTAGTCAGAGGGTGGTGAATCTGTGGAATTCTTTGCCACTGTGGAGGCCGCCAATGGATATTTTTAAGGCAGAGATTGACAGATTCTTGATTAGTACAGGTGTCAGGGGTTATGGGGAGAAGGCAGGAAAATGGGGTGTGGAGGGAAAGATAGGTCTGCCATGATGGAAGGGTGTAGACTTGATGGGCCAAATGGCCTTATTCTGTTCATATCATGAATTTATGAGCCTGTTTGTTCCTATCAGCACAATATCTCATTGACATTAAAATGTAGGTATGTTACAAAACTTCCCTTGAGCAGCGCTGCAGTTCTGCCGCTCCCCGTGTGCGTGACTTTGGCGCCTTTCAGAGGGGGGCGTGTTTAAAGTGCCGTTTTTCCACAGACAGGGCAAATCGATCCATGTCGGGGGATTTCGTTGCTGAAGAGAAATCGCTCCGACATTTCACTCATGAAGGTATTTTTAAATTACGCTAGATTATTTATTAGCTAGAGTAATTTAAAAATCATCTTCTAAAGCCGTGAGCGCCGACAACGGGAACGATTTTACGTAGGGGGGAAAATAAAGTTTATTTTTACATTAAAACGTGGTTTTTAGGAAGCCTTTAATCACATTTTCATGTTGCGAAATGGGGACAAAAAAAATGTATGAACCGGCAGTGTTTTTCCTGCCGACTTCACCGCAAACCGCAACGTTTTAATCCACCGCATTCCACTAAAACCCACTTGCGTTGATTTAAACGGCCATTAATTTACAGGAATTAAACACTAAATTCCTTCCATTTGGCCTATAAATTCATGAAAATGAGATTTAAAAATCATGTTATATTGTGAATTATTGTGTGAATGTTATTTGGACACTTAGGCAATTTAAAAATGTTTGTCTTTTCTTAAGAAATGGATAGATGTTTAGATCTAGTAATTGAATTTTGTAATTAGCTACCAATTAGGTAACTAACGAATTATATGCTTTAATTTCAGGTCATCCAAGTAATATTGTTTCATATTTGTTTAAGAATGCTTCAATCTATAATAACTGAAAATGACACTGAGTTCTCTTAATTTTTAAGAAAGTTATGAGCTTTTGACTGTCCTTGATCACAGCTTTTGTGTTAAGTCAATGGAAAGGCAATGGGGAACAAGATGCTAATTTCCGAGTATGAAAATGGCCATAACTTTTTTAATACTGAAGATATGAAAGTGAATTAGGTGTCAAATTAAACTTATTTTTTATGCTTTATCTGATGGGATAAATTGCAGACTTGATTTTTTAAATCTCAAAATTTTGTCACATTGCTATAAAATGGTGACGTTTTGAACTCTATGCAACAACTTCCTGTAAATGACCTGTGCGATAATTTACTTTACATTAGCTTTTTACTGTCACGCGTACTGAGGTACAGTCTACTTCTTCATGCGTTTGAGGCAGCAGAGGTTATGTAACGCCCTCCAGGCGCTGTAGCCGGTTCAATGTGCTGTTGTCGAGGGCCGTGAGGTCTACCTGTCCACCGGGGGGGCGGGGGACAGCGCAGTCGAAAATGAGGTGCGGCGCTGTTTGCTGGTCTGCTCCACACACGCAGGCCGCTGATGGACGCGGCCCCCAGCGATGCATGTTGGCGATGAACCGGCCGACCTCTGCACGGAGCCGGTTCAGGGCGACCCACTCTTTGCGGGGCAGGTGCGAGCCGGGTGGGGCTGTGGCGTTCGGTGCAACGGTGAATTGCGGAGGTCGCGATATTTGTTCCCAGCTGGCTCTCCATGCTCCTACGTGTGTTGAAACCTCTGTGGAGCCACAGAGGGTCGCTGCGTGACGGGGGAAGGGGCGACGAGATGGCAGGCGCTGAGGTCCCCAGTTGCTGTGAGTCCTGGGCGAGGTGGTGCAAAGGACGTTTGGCACCCGATGGGGCCTTGCACACCAGCCTGTGGGTGAAGTGCTCTCTGCGAAGCATGGCAGCTGCAGTGTACCGTGAAAAGCTTTTTTGTTGCGTGCTGGCCAGTCAACAAGAGAAGGATATTCTTGCCTTGGAGATGCGCAGTGTGTAATTATATGTAATAGATTTTTGAACAAAGTGCTTCTCCCTTGTGGAGTTTAGTTTAATTCAGTTTCGTTTATTGTCACGTATACCAAGGTACAGTGAAAAGCTTGTGTGCCTCCAGCACTTTGTATTTTCTTCAAGATTCTAGCATCTGCGGTTGTATCTCCGTCACTCAATACATGCTCCCTGTGTGTTATACACAATCCTCCCAGCAGATGGCAGTCACCGTTGCCAGCCAGCACCCTTGTGCTCTGCAGGCATGGAATAATTTTAATGCATTGAGAGACCCCTGAACGCATTGATCCCAAGAGCTAACATCCCTTTCTCTGCCAAGGGACTAAGCTGGTTTCTGACGGTACTGTGGTGTCTATTATTTCCTTTATGTTGCGTAAAAATAAGAGTTCACGAGGTTGAGGATTTGATTAAAGAACAGGTTGCAGAATAAGTTGTCAGGGAAATACACAATGAAATGATTTTCATAAATTAATGTTCATTAGTTATAGGAGCTGAATTAGGCCATGTTTCCATGCTGGGATTTGAACCTGTGGCTCCAGATCAATAATCTCCATTGGGTGGTAGTCCAGTAACGGTTGTCCAAGTTTGCGGATGACACTAAGCTGGGGGGTAGTGTTAGGTGTGAGGAGGATGCTAGGAGGCTGTAAGATGACTTGGATAGGCTGGGTGAGTGGGCAAATGCATGGCAGATGCAGTATAATGTGGATAAATGTGAGGTTATCCACTTTGGTGGCAAAAACAGGAGGGTAGACTATTATCTTAATGGTGGCAAATTAGGAAAAGGGGAGATGCAACGAGACCTGGGTGTCATGGTACACCAGTCATTGAAAGTAGGCATGGAGGTGCAGCAGGCAGTGAGGAAAGCAAATGGTATGTTAGCATTCATAGCGAAAGGATTTGAGTATAGGAGCAGGGAGGTTCTACTGCAGTTGTACAGGGTTTTGGTGAGACCACACCTGGAGTATTGCGTACAGTTTTGGTCTCCAAATCTGAGAAAATACATTCTTGCCATCGAGGGGGTACAGAGAAGATTCCTGGGATGTCAGGACTTCCATATGAGGAAAGACTGTAAAGACTTGGCTTGTACTCGCTGGAATTTAGAATACTGAGGGGGGATCTTATAGAAACTTACAAAATTCTTAAGGGGTTGGATAGGCTAGATGCAGGAAGATTGTTCCCGATGTTGGGGAGGTCCAGAACAAGGGGTCACAGTCTAAGGATAATGGGGAATTCCTTTAGGACCGAGATGAGGAAAACATTTTTCACACAGAGAGTGGTGAGCCTCTGGAATATCTGCCACAGAAGGTAGTTGAGGCCAGTTCATTGGCTATATTTAAGAGGGAATTAGATGTGGCCCTTGTGGCTAAAGGGATCAGGGGGTATGGAGAGAAGGCAGGTACAGGATACTGAGTTGGATGATCAGCCATGATCATATTGAATGGCGGTGCAGGCTCGAAGGGCCGAATGGCCTACTCCTGCATCTATTTTCTATGTTTCTATGTAACCTAAACCATCATAAGTTAATAGATTCTGGGACCAGAATTAGGCCATTCAGCCCATCAAGTCTCCTCCGCCATTCAATCGCGGCCGATCTAACTACCCCTCTCAACCCCATTCTCCCGCCTTCTCCCCGTAACCTCTGACACCCGCACTAATCAAGAATCTGTAAAATCTCCACTTTACAAATACCTAGTAACCTGGTCTCCACGGACGTCTAGGACAATGAACAGGAATAAACTACGGTCCGAAAAAGGATCTCGGCCCAAAACGTCACCTATATCCATGTTCTCCAGAGATGCTGCCTGACCTGCTGAGTTACTCCAGCACTGCGTCCAGAATCTGCAGTTCCTTCTTTCTACATATCCATATATCTGTTCAAATATCTTTTACAATTCATATTAGGAAAGCAAATAGTACATTGCAACAGTACGTAAGTGGGGGAAGATTTCCTTAGAGATTTCATTGGGCTTTGGTATAATTTCAGTTGGACCTTTAGTTACTATGAATAAAGAAAGATATTCTTTCATTGGAGTCTGTGCAGTGTGGAACCATAAGATGGATTTGTGAACAAAGTGCTTCTCCCTTGTGGAGTTTAGTTCAGTTTATTGTCACGTGTATCGAGGTACAGTGAGAAGCTTTTTGTTGTGTGCTATCCAGTCAGCAGAAAGACAAGACATGGTTACAATCGAGCCGCCCTCAGTGCACAGATACAGGATAAAGCAGTGACTCCAACTCTCCCGCTTTCGGCGGGAGATCGCCCGCTGAAAGGCCATTTTCGCAAAATCTCCCGCTCTCCCGCTTGAGATTTAATTTCTCCCGCCCGGGCGATCTCCCGCCGAAAGCGGGAGAGTTGGAGTCACTGATAAAGGGGGTAACATTTAGTGCAAAATAAAGTCCAGAAAAGTCCAGTTAGAGATAGTCCGAGGGTCTCTGATGAAGGAGGTGGCAGCTCAGGTTGGTGATAGGATGGTTCAGTTGGCTGATAACAGCTGGGAGGAAACTGTCCCGGAATCTGGACGTGTGCTTTTTCAGTTCAGTTCAGTTCAGCTTATTGTCACGTGTACCGAGGTACAGTGAAATGCTTTTTGGTGCATGCTAACCAGTCCGCAGGAAGGCAATACACGATTACAATCGATCCATTTGCAGTGTACAGATACATAATAAGGGAATAACGTTTAGTGCAAGGTGAAGCCAGCAAAGTCCGGTCAAGGACAGTCCGAGGGTCTCCAATGAGGTAGACAGTAGTTCAGCACAGCTCTCTGGTTGTGGCAGGATGATTCAGTTTCCTGATAACAGCTGGGAAGAAACTGTCCCTGATTCTGGAGGTGTGCGTTTTCACACTTCTGTACCTTTTGTCCGATGGGAGAGGGGGAGAGGCGGAGCGAGACTGGGCCTTGATGATGCTGCTGGCCTTGCCTAGGCAGCGTGAAGTGTAGATGGAGTCAAGGGTAGGGGAGGAGTAATTGAGGAGGAGAGGATTGTACTCTCTGGACACGGATTGAGATTTTGTTTAGAAACACAGCGTGAAAACAGGCGCGTCAGCCCACCAAGTCCGCGCTGACCAGCGATCCCCCGTACAGTACACTAGTTCTCTCCTACGCACTAGGGTCAATTTACAGATGGCCCATTAACCTACAAACCTGCACCATTTGGGATGTGGGAGGAAACGGGAGAAGCCAGGGAAAACTGCGCACGGTCACAGGGAGAACGTAGTGACCCGAGGTCAGGATTGAACGCGGGTCTCTGGCGCTGTTCCCTGTCCCACTTAGGAAAGTGTCCCTGTCCAACTTAGGAAACCTGAACGGAAACCTCTGGAGACTTTGCGCCCCACCCAAGGTTTCCGTGCGGTTCCCGGAGGTTTTTGTCAGGTTCCCGGAGGTTTTTTCAATTTTTTGAAATAATCGCCGGAACATAGAAGAAGCGGAAACCACTTTTGACCATTAGGGAGACTGACAAAAACCTCCGGGAACCGCACGGAAACCTTGGGTGGGGCGCAAAGTCTCCAGAGGTTTCCGTTCAGGTTTCCTAAGTGGGACAGGGACATAAGGCAGCAACTCTACCACTGCCCCTGATGTTCAGGATGCTGAGAGGATCGTCAGTGTGGACTGAGAAGATGTCTCCCTCCAGGCTGGATGAGTCTTCATATACATATTAATAACACTAGCTGTTTATTGAATCCATGGACTGCGGAGGAAATGTGTGTGGAGTGAGACTAATTGATTATGCATTTTCAAAGAGTCAGAACAGACATGACGGGAAAGCCTCTTGCTTTACTGTTGAAGCAAATCTATTAATTGAATGGTAAATTAACTGGCAGTTAAGGTGTCCTGGTGCAGGGCGTAATTCCTTGGAGCGCAGGAGGATGAGGGGCGATCTTATAGAGATGTATAAAACCATATAACCATATAACAATTACAGCACAGAAACAGGCCCTCTCGGCCCTTCCAGTCCGTGCCGACCATTTGTTTTCCCCTAGTCCCATCTACCTGCACTCAGACCATACCCCTCCATTCCCTTCACGTCCATATACCTATCCACTTTACTTTTAAATGTTAAAATCGATCCTGCCTCCACCACTTCTGCTGGAAGCTCATTCCACACAGCCACCACCCTCTGAGTAAAGAAGTTCCCCCTCACGTAACCCCGAAACTTCCGTCCCTTAATTCGCATGTCATGCCCTCTTGTTTGAATCTTCCCTACCCTTAATGGGAAAAGCTTATCCACGTCAAATCTGTCTATCCCTTTCATCATTTTAAAGACCTCAATCAAGTCCCCCCCTTAACCTTCTGCGCTCCAAAGAATAAAGACCTAACTTGTTCAACCTTTCTCTGTAACATAGTTGCTGGATCCCAGGAACATTCTAGTAAATCGCCTCTGTACTCTCTCTATTTTGTTGACATCCTTCCTATAATTAGGCGACCAAAATTGTACACCATACTCCAGAATTGGTCTTACCAATGCCTTGTACAATTTTAACATTACTTCCCTACTCCTATATTCAATGCTCTGATTTATAAAGGCCAGCACACCAAAGGCTTTCTTTACCACCCCATCTACATGCGATTCCACCTTCAGGGAACTATGCACAGTTATTCCTAAATCTCTCTGTTCCACAACATTCCTCAATTCCCTACCATTTACCATGTAATCTACCATTTACCATGATCTTATAGAGATGTATAAAACCAGGGTAGGGCAATCAAGAACCAAAGGACTTGGGTTTCAGGTGAGAGGGGGTAAGGTTTAATAGGAACCCGAGGGGCATCTTTTTTTTTTACACACAAACGGTGGTGGGTAGATGGAACGAGCTGCCGGAGGATGAAGTTGAGGCAGGTACTATCACAACCATTAAAAAACATTTGCACAGGCACATGGATAGGACAGGCCACATTGTGTTCAGTTTTAGGCACCGTGTTACAGGAAAGATGATGTCAACTTGGAATGGGTGCAGAGAAGATTTACGAGGATATAAGGGTCTGAGCTACAGGGAGGAGTTGATCAGGCCAGGACTCTATATCTTTTCGGGGTGAAATCTGGAGAGGAAAAGATCTGGTAAAGGCACAGTGAGCCTCTTGACCAGAGTAGGGGAATCAAAAAGCAGAGGATATGGATTTAAAGTAAGGGGGGGCGGAGGGGGTGGGAGGGACAATTTTCTTTTTACACAATGTGTACGGAACGAGTTGCCAGAGGGGTTAGTTGAGGCAGGTACTATCACAACCTTTTAAAAAACGTGGCCATATATTTGTATCTATTGTCAACCACAATTTACTGACTGATACAAGTGGTATCAGAAAAAGGTATGACTACTCGCGACATGTCGCGGGGTGACGCCTATTTGGTCGTGAGTAGTCGCTCAAAGAGTCGAACCTTGTTATGGTTGCCGCTGGATTTTCAACATGTTGAACATTTTCGGCCACCTGCTGCGACTCTGACGGGTGACGGCAAGTCGCCGAAAAAAGATCGCGTAAGTGGGACAGGCCCTCAAGGCACATTTTTCACTTTTCACATGTTACAGGAGGAGAATTAGGCCTTTCGGCCCATCGAGTCTACTCCGCTGTTCAATCACGGCTGATCTCTACCTCCTAATCCCATTTTCCTGCCTTCTCCTACATTAATTGCCAGAAGATATATTTTATTTTATTTAAGGCCCTACAACCCTCCGACCACACTCCATTGGTACTCTGAAACGATATCATGTTTAAATTTAGAAAAAAAAATCAGGAGTGACATTGTTGAAACCCTTGGTTAAATTTGATAAGACTTGGGGACACTTTATTCAACATTTTCACACAACATAAATTGTCCCCTCTCCAACCGTTATAAAAATTATTTTACCTTTATACGGTGGAACAGACTTGATGACAAACAGGGACTTAAATTTTTGAAATTCTTTGCAGCCCAGATTCTGTTTTGCTTTTTTTTCTAGTTTAGGGCGTTTTGTCTTTTTTCTCTTGTTTTCTCTTTTTTTTCTTTTTATCATTTTTACATATGTTTTCCTTTAAAGATTTAACTATATTTACATAGAGACCGGGAGGTCTATATTCAATGTGTATTTTGACACTGGACTCACATTTCGGTTATACCTGTTATTAATGTAATCCTGATCCCTATGTATCAATATCATTGTCATGTTTATCATTATTCTTTTTTTGTTGGTGTTTTGTTTTTGATTTTGAAAAAAAAGCTAATAAAAAGATATTAAAAGAAAGAAAGGCACATTTTTCACATTTACATGTTATTGGAGTAGAATTAGGAATTTTGACCCATCGATTCAATCATGGCTGATCTCTGCCTCCTAATCCCTTTTTCCTGCCTTCTCCCCATTACACTTGACACCCTTTCCCATTTGTCTACCTCTGCCTTAACAAAATATCAACTGACTTGCCCTCCACAGCCCTCTGTGGCAATGAGTTCCACAGATGAGCTGCCCTCTGACTAAAGACATTTCTCCTCACCTCCTTTCAAAAAGAGCGGCCTTTAATTCTGAGGCTATGACCCCTGGTCCTAGACTCTCCCACCAGTGGAAACATCCTCTCCACATCCACTCTATTCTATGCCTTTCATTATTCTGTAAGTTTCAATGAGGTCCCCCACTCATTCTTCTAAACTCCAGCGAGTACAGGCCCAGTGCTGTCAAACGCTCATCATATGCTAACCCACTCATTCCTGGAATCATTTGAGTAAACCTCCTCTGGACCCTCTCCAGAGCTAGTTGCTGTGGTGGTGGAGAGAGAAGAATTATTATTTTATGCAATGAATAACTGAGATTTGGAACAAGTTGCTGCCTGAACGGATGCAGCGGAACATAAACGGTATAGATGGGGCAAGCGGTCTGAACCTTCTCCACAGCGTGGAAATGTCAAAGATTTGAGGGCATCGCTTTAACGCGAGAGGGGCAAAATATACAGATTTGCAGGGCAAATTATAATCTCACTTCCTTGTGTAGTGGATGCCCTCCATTTTAAAGCGGTTTGATAGGTTCTTGATTAGTGCGGGTGTCAGAGGTCACGGGGAGACGGCAGGAGAATGGGGTTGAGTGGAAAAGATAGATCATCCATGATTGAATGGCGGAGTGGACTCGATGGGCCGAATGGCCTAAATGTGCTCCTATGTCTCAGCCTGTGAAGTCCACACGCAATGAATGAATTACTTAAAAACATTTCCATCAACTTGCCACAGATTCTACCACCCACACACAATATATAACACTACTGCACAGGAACTGGCCCTGATGCTAAGTTGAACTTTGAGGTAGGTGCTCTCTGGGGATGAACAGCCATGATCACATTGAATGGCGGTGCTGGCTCGAAAGGCTGAATGGCCTACTCCTGCACCTATTGTCCATTGTCTATCGCAACCTTTGAGAAACATTTAGACAGGTGCATGGATAGGACATGCTTAGCGGGGTATGGGCCAAACGCGGGCAGGTGGGACTAGTGTAGATGGGGCAAGTTGGGAAATAGGGCCTGTTTCCATGCTGTATCACTCTATGACTAATCTCCTCTGCCAGCACGCGTTCCATATCCTTCCATTCCCTGAGTATCCATGTGCCTATCCGAAAGCATCTTAAATGCCTCTTTCGTATCTGCTTCTACCACCACTACCCCCTATCCAGTCACTCACCACTCTCTGTGTAATTCATGTTCATAAGTTATAGGAGCAGAATTAGGACGTTCGGCCCATCAAGTCAACTCTGCCATTCAATCATGGTGGGTCTATCTTGCCCTGTCAACTCCATTCTCCTGCCTTCTTTCCATAACCCCTGACACCCGTGCTATTCAAACTTCCTGATAATACTTACAAATATTAATCTTGCCCCGCAAATCTGTATATTTTGCCCCTCTCGCGTTGAAGCGATGCCCTCAAATCTTTGACATTTCCACACTGTGGAGAAGGTTCAGCCGCTTGCCCCATCTATACCGTTTATGTTTCCGCTGCATCCGTTCAGGCAGCAACTTGTTCCAAATCTCAGTTATTCATTAGTGCCTTTTACATAAAGACTCCTCTCACCCTTGTAATGGGCTGTTCGAACTCCTACCTTCCGGCAGAGGTTACAAGGCCTTCTACGCCCGCACCTCCAGACTCAGGAACAGCTTCATTCCCGGAGCTATAGCTGCCCTGAACCGGCCCTGCTGAGTGCCCTCCCCCCATGGACTGTCTCCCTCGGATGGTCACGTCGCACGTCGACCCGGCACAGACACATTAGCACTTTAGACTGTTTTACTGTTCTTTTTATAAATCATGTTTCTCGGGGTATCTAAATTTTATCTAAATTTTATTTATTGTTTAAGTTATGACATCGGATGGAAGCTGCAAACCAAATCGCGTTGCACTTATGTGCAATGACAATAAAATATATTTTTATTATTATTATTAAAAATGTCCAATGCTTTGTGTCTTTTTCTCAGATGTAGAGTTTCTTTCCAGATTTTCCTTTAAAAATTCTTTCCACTTCAAACAAGAACTTTTTGTTAGAATATGGTCTTGTTTCATCGATTACTTAAAAGGGTAGATTGGTTCGGCAGGGAACCTAACTGAAACTTGGACTCAGGATCAGATGAAAAGTTATACTCGATATTCCTTGATCTTATCTCCAATGATGTATTAACAGTAAATTATTCCATTCCTTACGATTTCTTTTTTTTTAAATTTCTCTTTTTCTTTCTCTCTCTTTCTTTTTTTATTACTCTTAATCTATATTTAAAAAAACTATTAGAGGCAGAATGATTCAATTGATAATATTAATAATGTATGATTGATGTACACGAAATATTTCTACCATAATATGTGTTTGCCAATTTAATGTTTACCTCTAATAAAAATATATTTAAAAAAAAAAAAAAAAAAAATTCCTTCCACTTCAGGCAAAGCATTAACCAGTCTGAAGAAGGGTCCTGACCCGAAAGTCCGTCTCTTCATTCTCCTCCACGGATGCTGCTTGACCTGCTGGGTTCCCCCAGCAACTTGTGTTTTTCGCTCAAGATTCCAATATCTGCCGTATCTTGTGCCTCTTTGAATTAAGTACGAGTCGCACCCTGGCCACTCCCTCTGCTCCCCTCTCCCATCGGGCAAAAGGTATAGAAATGTGAAAACGCACACCTCCAGATTCAGGGACAGTTCATTCCCAGCTGTTGTCAGGCAACTGAACCACCCTACCAACAACTGCATAGCAGTCCAGAGCTATTATGTACCTTATTGAAGTCGCTCAGATTATCTTGGATAGGACTTTACTGGACTTTATTTTTGCACATTATTCGTTATTCTCCTAATCATGTATCTATACACTGTGGATGCCTCGATTGTAATCACGTATTGTCTTCCCGCTGGCTGGTTAGCACGCAACAAAAGCTTTTCATTGCACCTCGGTACATGTGACAATAAACTAAACTGAATTGAACTAAACTATCTTCAGATCCTGCTTCAAAGATGCCAATCTCTCCTCTTATTTACTCATCCACAGCATCTATCTGCCTTTGCCTCAAACTGAATGGCATTCTAGGTTGCTTCATTGTGGAGGTTAACCTCATTTTAGTTTAGTTTAGTTTAGTTCAGAGATACAGCGCAGAAACAGGCCCTTCGGCCCCCCGAGTCCGCACCGACCAGCGATCCCCACACACTAACACCATCCTACACACACTAGAGACAATTTTACATTTATACCAAGCCAATTAATCTACAATCCTGTACGTCTTTGGAGTGTGGGAGGAAGCCAAAGATCTCGGAAAAAACCCACGCAGGTCACGGGGAGAACGTACAAACTCCGTGCATACAGCACCCGTAGTCAGGATCGAACCTGGGTCTCTGGCGCTGTGAGGTAGTAACTCTACCACTGTGCCACTGTGCCACCCACACTAATGTGGATTTGGATTCAGACACAGCAAGTGTAGGGATGGCATCTTTTCATGCGGGAAGGGCATCTTCCAAATATCTCCATCCAGTAACTTAATAAGTGCGCTGTCTTTTACAAAATTGCCTGAAATTATCTAACCAGGCATGGAACATAGAACATAGAACATAATACATCACAGGAGCAGTCACAGTTGTCACGGTTTGGGCGGTCACGCTGCCTTACAGCGAATGCAGCGCCAGAGATCCGGGTTCGATCCCAACTAAGGGTGTAGTCTGTATGGAGTTTGTACATTCTCGCCATAAGGTGTAAGCCATTTAGAACGGAGATGAGGAAAAACTTTTTCACCCAGATAGTTGTGAATCTGTGGAATTCATTGCCTCAGAAGGCAGTGGAGGCCAATTTTCTGAATGCTTTCAAGAGAATTAGATAGTGCTCTTAAAGGAATATCGGGAGAAGGCAAGAATGGGGTACTAATTGTGGATGATCAGCCATGATCACAGTGAATGGCGTTGCTGGCTCAAAGGGCCGAATGGCCTACTCCTTTGAGGTTATCCACTTTGGTGGCAAAAAAAAGGGGGCAGATTATTATCTCAATGGGGTTAGGTTAGGTAAGGGGGAGGTGCAGCAAGACCTGGGCCTCCTTGTACACCGGCCACTGAAAGTTGGCGTGCAGGTACAGCAGGCAGTGAAGAAAGCTAATGGCATGTTGGCCTTCATAACAAGAGGATTTTAGTATAGGAGTAGAGAGGTTCTCCTGTAGTTGTATCGGGCTCTGATGCGACCACATCTGGAGTATTGCGTACAGTTTTGGTCTCCTAATTTGAGGAAGGACATCCTTGTGATTGAGGCAGTGCAGCGTAGTTTCACGAGATTGATCCCTGGGATGGCGGGACTGTCATATGAGGAAAGGTTGAAAAGACTAGGCTTGTATTCAATGGAGTTTAGAAGGATGAGGGGGGATCTTATAGAAACATATAACATTATTAAAGGACTGGACAAGCTCGATGCAGGAAAAATGTTCCCAATGTTGGGTGAGTCCAGAACCAGGGGCCACAGTCTTAGAATAAAGGGGAAGCCATTTAAGACTGAGGTGAGAAAAAACCTTTTCACCCAGAGAGTTGTGGAATTTCCTGCCACAGAGGGCAGTAGAGGCCAAGTCATTGAATGGATTTAAGAGAGAGTTAGATAGAGCTCTAGGGGCTAGTGGAGTCAAGGGATATGGGGAGAGGGCAGGCACGGGTTATTGATTGGGGATGATCAGCCATGATCACAATGAATGGCGTTGCTGGCTTTAAGGGCCAAATGGCCTCCTCCTGCACCTATTTTCTATGTTTCTATGTTTCATGGACCTATTGTCTATTGACCTGCGTGGGTTTTCTCTGAAATCTTCGGTTTCCTCCCACACTCCAAAGACGTAATGGTTTGTAGTTTAATTGGCGTGGTGTAGGATAGTGTTAATGTGCGGGGATCGCTGGTCTGCATGGACCCGATGGGCCGAAGGGCCTGTTTCCGTGCTGTATCTCTAAACTAAATTAAAGCAGGTCCTTCAGCCCACAGTGCCTATACCAAACATGATGCCAGATTAAACTAATCTCGTCTGCCTGCCTGTGATCCAAAGTCAATTTTATTCATCACTTGCACCCGAAGGTGCAGTGAAATGAATTTGCCAGCAACGATACACTTAAAAAGAACACACAATACACAAGAGAATTTAACACAAACATCCACCACAGCATTCTTCACTGTGGTGGAAGGCAACATTGTTCAGCCAGTCCTCCTCCTTTGTTCATCCGTGATCGGGGCCATAAACCCTCCGTAGTCACCGCCACAGACGGCCGGATGAACAGGTCCTCTCGTCAGGATGATCAAACCTCCGACATCGGGACAGTCAAACACTCTCTGCGACTCGGAGGTCCCGAATCGGCCACTTTCCTACCGGGAGACTGCGGCTTCAGGATGGCATCGGCCGCAGGCCGGAGCTCTTCTCCGGCGATCCCCGGCAAGGGATCCCAGGCTCCGGATGGTAAGTCCATGCCCCGCCCGTTCCCTCCATATTCATGTGGCTGTCCAAGAGCTTTCTTAAACACCACTATCATATATCTGAAGAAGGGTGTCGACCTGAAACGTCACCCATTCCTTCTCTCCAGAGATGCTGCCTGGTCCCGCTGAGTTACTCCAGCATTTTGTGTCTACCTTCAATTTAAACCTCCATCTGCAGTTCTTTCCTGCACTATCATGTCTGCCTCCAGTACCACCCCTGGGACTGCGTTTGACACTGGGTATGGATCCAGCACCCATCTGAGTAAAAAAAACATGTCCCACACATCTCCTTTACATTCTGTCCCTCTCAGCGTACAGCTAAGCCCTCTAGTCTATCTTTTAGTTTAGTTGAGAGATACAGCACGGAAACAGGCCCTTCAGCCCCCTGAGCCCGCGCCAACAAATGGTCCCTGCACACCAGCACTATCCTACGCACACAAGGGACAACTCACAATTTTTACCGAAGCCAATTAACCTGCAAACCTGCACGTCTTTGGAGCGTGGGATGAAACCGGGGCACCCGGGGAAAACCCACGCAGTCACGAGGAGAACCTGCAAACTCTGCACAGACAGCACCCGTAGTCAGGATCGAACCCGGGTCTCTGGCGCTGTGAAGCAGCAACTCTACCGCTGCGCCACTGCCGCCCACGCTCTGTGACATCTGCACCCTGGGAAAAAAATGTTCTGACCGTCTATTCATTATACGTGCCTCTCGTAATTGTATATCTGAGTACTTCTGGGCAAGACTTTCATGGGGCTTGGTCTGAATTCTTATTTCTAGTCATAGGGTGAAGCAGTATGGAAACAGGCCCTTCGGCCCAACTTGCCCACACCGACCAACATGTCCCAGCTGCACTAGTCCCACCAGCCTGCACTTGGCCCATATCCCTCCAAACCTGTCCTATCCCATGTACCTGTCTAACTGTTTCTTAAACGTTGGGATAGTCCCTGCCTCATTCTAACTGTCACGGTATGTCATGTTGTCACTTGCGGGCAGAGCAACAAGGCAAATTCCTTGTATGTGAATACTTGGCCAATTAAACATATTCATTCAATCATTCAACTACCTGCTCTGGCAGCTCATTCCATACACCCACCATCCTTTGTGAGAAAGAGTTACCCCACAGGTTCCTATTCATGGATTTATTCACATTTTTAAACAATGGAGCTGGTTTGAAAGAGTGAACGTTTAAAACTAAAGAAAATTGTACGTGTGGGTTCATGCTGGTGGAAAAGAAAGTCCATCATAACGTTGGATTGGGGTGAATTACAGCAATGAGATTGGTGATACAACCACACGCTGAGACAGGAGAGGATGATGCACCATCACTGCATCACTAGAACACGAACGCATTTCACCACCAGGAGAAAACAACCTTTAAAACATGAGATTTACTTCCAGCCTGTGTTTTGTTCGGGTTCCCTGCTGGTTTAGCGAACCGCTCATATTTACAGCACAGAATACAATAAGATGCTCAGAACACAACTGGTCACATCAGTCTGTGCAGATTCCGGTTGATGATGAAGCTGGGCACAAAACGCTGGAGTAACTCGACGGGTCAGGTGGCATCTGGGTGGCACGGTGGCGCAGTGGTGGAGCCACCCGCCTGACATCGCTAGGGACCCAGGGTTCGATCCTGACTACGGGTGCTGTCTGTGCGGAGCTTGCATGTTCTCCCCGCGAGTTCCCTCCGAGATCTTCGGCTTCCTCCCACGCTCCAAAGGCGTACAGGTTTGCAGGCTAATTGGCTCGGCACAAATATCAACGCTAACCTGCATCGTGGCTGCAGGATGGTGTTCAAACCTGCACGCCTTTGGAATGTGGGAGGAAACTGGGGCCACCCGCAGAAAGCCCACCCGGTCACGGGGAGACAGTACTAACAGCACCTGAGGTCAGGATCGAACCTGGGTCCTTGACATCGTGAGCCAGCAACTCTACCGCTGCACCTCCCAACCCTTTAAAGAACTGGAGTGTGGTTAGCCATGTTGGATCCGCATTGGAAGACGTGAATTACAAGACTTTGTTTGGACTGCTCAGAATATTTTCCACTGATGTGTTCACCCATTGAATGCACGCAGCAGAGCAGGTGACTCACCAGCAGATCTGACAGAATGGTAGCGCGGAGATGAGGAGGGAACTACTTTAGCCAGAGGGTCTTCCAGTCATAGAGTGACACAGTGTGGAAACAGGCCCATTCGGCCCAACTTGCCCACACCGGCCAACATATCCCAGCTACACTAGTCCCACCTGCCATCGCTTCGTCCATATCCCTCCAAACCTATCCTATCCACGCACCTGTCTAACCGTTTCTTAAACTCAGCAGGTGCAGCATCATCTATGGAGCGTAGGAGATAGGCGGTCTGAACAAGGGTTTCGTCCCGAAACGTCGCCTATCTCCTTCGCTCCATAGATGCTGCTGCATCCGCTGAGTTTCTCCAGCATTTTGTGTACCCGCCAAGAATAGCCTGCTCAACCTCTCCCTATATAGCTCAGGCCCTCTAGTCCTGGCAACATTCTCGTAAACAAGTATGTTGAATCTGCAGAATTCATTGCCACAGACGCCATTGGAGGCCAAATCAATGGATATTTTTCAGGTAGAGATCGACAGATTAGTACGGGTGTCAGGGATTATGGGGAGAAGGCAGGAGAATGGGGTTGAGAGGCAAAGATTGATCAGCCGTGATTGAATGGCGGAGTAGTCTTAATGGGCAGAATGACCTAATCCTGCTCCTAGAAATTATGAATTTATGATGGTTTAGGTCACTGGACTAACACCCAATGGAGATTATTGATCTGGAGCCACATTGAAATTAACAGAATAATGAAAGGCATAGATAGAGTGGATGTGGAGAGGATGTTTCCACTGGTGGGAGAGGGCGCTCTTTTAGAAAGGATGCAAGGAGGAACGTCTTTAGTCAGAGGGTAGTTAATCTGTGGAACTCATTGGCACAGAGAGCTGTGGAGGACAAGTCAGTGGATACTTTTAAGGCAGAGATAGACACATTCTTGATTAGAACGGGTGTCAAGGGTAATGGGGAGAAGGCAGGAAAATGGGATTAGGAGGCAGAGATCAGCCACGATTGAATGGCGGAGTGGGCTCGATGGGCCGAAAGGCCTAATTCTACTGCTATAACTTGTCAACTTGCGAACTCAAGTGGGTCAGACAGCATTTCTGGTGAAAAGGAATAGGTGACGTTTTCGGGTCGAGACCCTTCTGCAGACGAGCACGGGCAGCCTGACCAACCTCTCGTACGACTGCAACGTAACGTCCCAACTTAATATCCTGCTCGGGGCTCCGACTAATGAAGGCAGCGCGCCGAGAGCCCTGTTCACCACAAAGAACTGACTAAATAATTAATTAACATTAATTAACTAAATCTGCTGCGGCGAAGAAAAAAAAAAAACAAATACCACTCGCACCGAACGTGGAGCTGCTGATGTTGTAAAAACCCATCTGTTTCTCCGCAGTCTGTCAGTCGGTCGGTGGGTCGGTGGCAGAAGCTAATCTGCCGACAGTATATTCCTGCCTGGTGCTAACATGACACCAGACCCTCTGCTGCGTCTGGACCCACTCTTATCTCACCTCAAAATCTTTTTATATTTCAAAATAGACTTTATTCAAATGATAAATATATACAAACACATGAACCTTGCGGAAAATCCATCCGACATTTTCAGAGGCTATACAAATTGATCAATGCAGCTTAGACATTTCTTTTCCCCTTATCTCACCTCAAGATGCCTTTGAGCCAATTAAGGAAGGACAATCAATGCTGGTCTGTCCAGGGATGACAGGGGTAATTAAAGGGATTCCCTTAATTTAACAGGAACGGAATAATAGGTTGTGGAAGTATTTTATTGGGATGTAGATGATACCACTTTAAGGGAGCAGGAGGCTAACGATGGCTTGTTTATATTATCATAGTTACTTTTTTGCATTCATTCATTTGTTCTATATCTCTCTGCACCACCGTCTGTCCATATCTCTCTCGTTCCCCCTGACTCTCAATGTCTGAAGGGCGTCGTGCCGAAACGTCACCTATTCCTTTGCTCCAGAGATGCTGACCTGATGAGTTAGTTGCTCCAGCTTTTTGTGACCACTTTAAAGTGACATTGATATCAGTTCTGCATCAGTAGCAGGCTTATCGCCGTTCATTACAGTGTGTACGACCGCACTGCAGTTAGGACAGGACCCTAGTGAGATGGCACCTGGCGTATTGTGGGCAGTTTTGGTCTCCTAGTTTGAGGAAGGTGCATTCTTGCTATTGAAGGAGTGCAGCGTAGGTTCACCGGGTTAATACCCGGGATGGCGGGACTGACATACGACGAAAGAATGGAGCGACTGGGCTTGTATTCACTGGAATTTAGAAGGATCTTACAGAAACGTATAAAATGCTTGAGGGATTGGACAGGCTAGATGCAGGAAAAATGTTCCCCAAGTTGGGGGAGTCCAGAACCAGGGGTCACAGATTAAGAATAAGGGGCAGGCCATTGAGGGCTGAGATGAGGAAAAACTTTTTCACCCAGAGAGTTGTGCATCTGCGGAATTCTCTGTCACAGAAGGCAGTGGAGGCCAATTCACTGGATGTATTCAAGAGAGAGTTGGATATAGCTCTTGGGGCTAACGGAATCAGGGGAGATGGGGAGAAAGCAGGAACGGGGTGCTGATTCTGGATGAACGGCCACGATCATATTGAATGGCGGTGCTGGCTCGAATGGCCTTCTTATTTTCTACGTTTCTTTGTAACATAGAATGTGGAAACAGTACAACACAGGAGCAGGACTCTGCTAAATTATTTCTCTTGATCCCAGCATTTAGTCTGAAGAAGGGCCCCAACCCGAAACGTCACCCATCCGTGTCCTCAGGAGGTGTTGCCTGACCCGCTGAGTTCCTCCAGCATTTTGTGCATTTCCTTGGTAAACCAGCATCTGCAGTTCCTCGTTTGTCCAGGAACAGGCCGGTCAGTCCCAGAGTGTGCATGCTGAACATGATGCCAAGTTAAAGTAAATCTCCTCTGCCTGCACATGCTCCGTGCATTCCCTGCATATCCACACGGCTGTCTATTAGCCGCTTCACTATTACAGTACGTGGCACTGCACTGGCTTGGTGCCCTGTTGCCAACCACTTCTACGCAGTAGGAACAGCACCCACAACTGCTCCACGCGATGTGTAGGAAGGCACTGTTCCTAAACCAAAGCTGGACACAGAAAGCAGAAGCAACTCAGCGGGTCAGGCAGCATCTCTGATGAAAAGGAATAGGCGGTATATTTTGGATTTTTTTTTTTTTTGCATATCATTCATTCATTCCTTCTAGGTACCGTCTATACCTCTCGTTTCCCTTTCCCCTCTCTCTCTCTCTCTCTCTCAGTCTGAAGAAGTGTCTCGACCCAAAACGTCGCCTGTTCCTCCTCAACAGAGATGCTGCCCGACCCGCTGATGTAACTCCAGCGTTTTTGTGTCTGTCTACTGGTCTACAGTGCACATGCTCAGCCTTAACACCAACATTTACAAATCTAGTGTCTTTAAAATACATTCCTGCTGTGTGACACAAGATCGTGAATATTCCCCTATCTAACGAGTGTCAGATCGTCCCTGGTGTGTACGGGGCGATGGCTGGCCGGCCCAGACTTGGCGGGCCAAAGGGCCTGTTTCCACGCCGCTTCTCTAAACTCAACTAAACGTCTTTAGCTGGAGGGGTGGTGAATCTGTACAAGTTGTTACCACAGATGGCGTTGGAGGCCACAAGCCTTTGAGTGTCTCTTAAGGCGGAAAGCGATATAGATTCTTGATTGGTAAAGGGCATTAAAGGGCCCGGGTGAGAAGGCAGGAGAATGGGGTTGAGGGGGAAAGATAGAGCAGCCATGGTCGAATGGCGGGCAGACTTGTTTCTGCTCTTACGTCCTTTGGTCTAATGTTTCACGCTGAAGGCAACCAGGGGAAAGGTGAAGGTTTCTGTTTGAAGGCTGCCAGCTGTCGGGATCCGTACAGCCCGTCTGTCTGACTAGCGTGGCAGAGGGAGTCGATCTAATAATAACTTTTCAAAGGGGACCGGATAGTTTAAGATTTAGAGTGATACAGTGTGGAAACAGGCCCTTCCACCCAACTTGTCCACACCGGCCGACACGTCCCAGCTACACCAGACCCAACCGCCAGTATTTGGCCCATGTCTCTCCAAACCATGCACCTGTCTAACTGTTTCTTAAATGTTGGGATAGTCCCAGCCTCAACTACCTCCTCTGCCACCCGCCACCCTTGGGGTGAAAAAGCTACCCCTCAGATTCCTATCAAATCTTTTTCCCCTTCACCTTAAACCTATGTCCTCTGGACCTCGATTCACCTACTCTGGGAAAGAGACTCTGTGCATCTACCCGATCTAGTCCCCTATTTCAGTTTAGTTTAGAGATGCAGCACTGAAACAGGCCCTTCGGCCCGCCCTGGCCTGCGATCCCCGCACGCTTACACTATCCTACACACACGAGGGACATTTTGACATTTATACCAAGCCAATTAACCAACATACCTCCTGTGTCTTTGGAGTGTGGTGGGGGGGGGGGGGGGGGGGGGGGGAACCAGGGATCGCGGAGAAAACCCATGCGGCTCACGGGGAGAACGTACAAACTCCGTACAGACAGCGCCTAAGGTTGGGATTGAACCCGCGTCTCTGGCAGCAACTCTACCGCTGCGCCCGGAAGGATGGCTGAAGGGGAACCATTTGGAAGAGCTGGGGAAGGGTGTTCTGCAGGCTCACTGGTCTTAGTTGTCAAAGGAGTTAGCAGAGCACGAGGGGCCGAACGGTCTTCAAATTTGTCCCCGACAGCATGCATGTGTTAAACAGCGCTCGGTGTTTGAGTTGGCATAGGAAAGAGCCCCGCAGAATTTAGGTTAATTCATGTTCATAAGCGATAGGAGCAGAATCGGGCCATTCAATCGTGGCTGATCTATCTCTCCCTCCTAACCCCATTCTCCTGCCTTCTCCCCATAACCCCTGATACCCGCACCAATCAAGAATCTATCTATCTCCACCTTAAAAATATCCACTGCCTTGGCCTCAATGAATTCCACAGATTCACCGCCCTCTGACTAAAGAAATTCCACCTCATCTCCTTCCTGAAGGAAGGTCCTTTAATTCTGAGGTCTTAAGGCTCACTAGTGGCAACAGCCACTCACTCTATCTATCCAAGCCTTTCACTATTCGATATTTCACCATTCCTTTTTCCTCCAGAGATGCTGCCTGACCCGCTGAGTCGCTCACTCCACCGTGTTGCGTCTGTCCAGAGTTAATATCGATCAGTCCCTTCCCATTAAACCCCGACATCCAAGACTTGTCTTCGCCTTCTCCACGTTGGGAGCCTGCCTCGGCCAGACCAGGTTACACGCAGCAGTCGGCGAGCGAGAGCAGACCCGCCGCCACCAGCCACGACCCGCAGTCTCCGCTCCCCCGTCCCGGCGACTGATGGCGTGTCGGACCCCGGGGGGAGAGGAGGAGGGGGCGACGGGACGGTGCGATAATTAAACCACCTCAAATCAAAAGGGAGGCGATCGCTGTCAATATATATAGATATATGTGTGTGTGTGTGTAGTACTCGTTGCTCGTCATGTACTAGTAGCTTGGTAGCTTGGTATGTTAACGAGTCTTGTCCCCAGGTTTGTCTTTAAACTCCAGTCCCTCTTATTCACGGATTCATAAACTTGCACCTATATACACACACACACACAGAAAGACACGCACACACACTGACACACACACACACACTGACACACACACACACACACTCACACACACACTGACACACACACACTGACACACACACAGAGGACACACACACACTGACACACACACACTGACACACACACACACACACACACACACACACACACACTGACACACACACACTGACACACACACACTGACACACACACTGACACACACACACACTGACACACACACTGACACACACACACACACTGACACACACACACTGACACACACACACACACACACACACACACTGACACACACACACACTGACACACACACCACACACACACTGACACACACACACCTGACACACACACACAGACACACTGACACACACACACACACTGACACACACACTGACATGACACACACACAGACACACACTGACACACACATGACACAACACTGACACACACACACACACACTGACACACACAGACACACACACAGACACACAACACACACTCACTGACACACACACACTGACACACACACTGACACACACACTGACACACTGACACACACACACTGACACACACACACTGACACACACACTGACACACACACTGACACACACACACACACACACACACACACACTGACACACACACACACTGACACACACACACACTGACACACACACACACACTGACACACACACACACACACTGACACACACACACACACACACACACACACTGACACACACACACACTGACACACACACACACACTGACACACACACTGACACACACACTGACACACACTGACACACACACACTGACACACACACACACAACGAGACACACACAGATACACACACTTAAAAGACACGCACCACACACACTTAGACACACACACACGCACGAACTTAAAGATATTCACACTCAAAGACCAGCACATACACACACTGAAACACACGCACTCTTACACGCACCGATAGCACGCATACACACACTTAAACACGCGCACACACACTTAAAGATACACATACACACACTTAACCACACTGTCCCCAAAGGGTCCCGACCCCAAAACTCGCCTGTCCATTTATTTCCCTCCAACTGCCTGACCCGCTGAATGTCTCTCGTACATTGTGGATTAAAAATAAAACCCCGACACACGACACGTCTCAGACCAGCACAGAACGAGACTTCCCCAGTCACCGACTGGTCCCCCCACTGTGTCTTTGAATTCCAGTCCCGTTGCGTCTGTTACATCGGTTCATGGAGCCGAGAGATATTAAACTGGCCAGTGGACATTAATGCCGTAGAAATTATTTAGCCCGGGTGAAATCATCCCTCTCTCTCTCTCTCTCTGCCTTTCCTCTTTACCCCACCCCCTCTCTCTCTCTCTGCGTTTCCATTTTACCCCCTCCCTCTCTTTCTCTCTGCTTTTCCTAACCCCCCGCCTTTCATCTTATAGCCCTCTCTCTCTCTCTCTCTCTGCTTTTCCTCTTTACCCCCCCCCACCCCCCCCCTCCACCCGTCGTCTCCCCCCTTTCTCTCCACCTCTCCTATGTATCTCCCCTCACTCTCTACGTCCACTTTATCCCCCCATCTCTCTCCCCCATCACTCTCTCCCCACATCTCTCCCTCTCCCCATCTCTCTCTCTCCCCATCACTCTCTCCCCACATCTCTCCCCCTCTCCCCATCTCTCTCCTCCCCCCATCTCTCCCTTCCTCTCTCCCCATCTCTCTCCTCCCCATCTCTCCCTTCCTCTCTCCCCATCTCTCTCTCCTCCCCATCTCTCGCTTCCCCTCTCTCCCCATCTCTCTCTCCTCCCCATCTCTCTCTTCCCCTCTCCCCATCTCTCTCTCCTCCCCCATCTCTCTCCCTAACCCCATCTCTCCCTTCCCCTCTCCCCCATCTCTCTCCCCCATCACTCTCTCCCCCACATCTCTCCCCCCACTCCCCATCTCTCTCTTCCCCCTCTCCCCCCATCTCTCTCCCCCCCTCATCTCTCTTCCCCCCATCTGTCCCCCTCTCCCCACCTCTCTCCCCCCTTTCCCCATCTGTCCCCTCTCCCCACCTCCTCCCCCCCCTATCCCCATCTCTCTCTCTCCCCCTTCCCTCCACTATCTCTCCCTCCCCCATCTCCACTCATCTCTCTCTCCCTCTCTCTACATCTGAAGTCCTCGGGCTGTCCGAACTGCCCAATAATCTCTCCCCCCCCCCCCCCCTTCCCTTCCTTTTTTTTTTGCAGTCTCCCTCCGAACTAGCCAGATGGCCAAACAATTTCGCAAACACACATTTCATCGCACGGGGAAATAATAAACTAATCGAGCTCTCGTTGAAAAGTTGCAAGCGCATTACCCGGCGGTAAAAAAACAGAACAATACACACAGCCGACAACGATGGGACAATTAGACGCCCCCAATCTAATCTTCATAAAGACATTGTAACTAAACTGGTCGTGCAAAAGCCACAGTAACATTGCCAAAAAAAACACGCCAATTTGCAACACAACACAACACTTACAAATGCTGGATTTTACTATTGTGTGGTTTTTTTTTGCAAACTCTTCCAAGAGCCCCCTGCGAGTCACACACGGGGCTTAGTTGAAACAAATTTTAAAAAAATATATGTATCTAGTACTTACCAATAAGTGTCAAAGCTAAATAAATCCCCATAAGCAACATCGCGGGCGAGTCTCTCCCCCTCGACACCAATACAGATCGATTCAAAAATCACTTGTCCAATCCTGTATAAAAATTATAATCCTCTGGCTGGTTCCGGAGACTTTCCTCGGTGGCATTCCTTATAAGATTCGATGCAGAGAACACACAAAAAAATAAACTGTCTGTTCAATGTTTTAATGGCTCTGGGGGTGAAATTGGAAGAGACATCGAACTCCTTCTAAACCCCCAGCTTTAAAAAATATACACATATATATATATATATGTGTGTGTGTGTGTGTGTGTAAATAAAACTCTTCCTTTCAAAACGGCGAAAGGGAGCCTTGTCAGATGAGGGTGGCGCTGGGCAGCGAGACCGCGCCGGGGAGGGTTTTAAATCCGCCCGTATTTGGGTAAATCATCTGTCCTTGTCCCGACCCACTTTGCAAGAGAGGAGAGGCTGTGGGACATCGGAGCACGGCTGCTCAGCTGTGATCCCCTTCTCTCTCTCACTCTCTCTCTCTCTCTGTCTCTCTCTCCTCCCCCTTCCCACCCTCTCCCCCTCTCTCTCACACACTCACTCTCTCCACTCTCTGTCTCCCCCCCTCTCTCTCTCTCTCTCTCTCTCTCACCCTTCTCTCTCTATCTCTCTCCCTCTCTCCCTCTGTCTGTCTGTCTATCTCTCTCTCTGTCTCCCTCTCTCTCTCTCTCTCTCTCTCTACCCTCTCACCCTTCTCTCTCTATCTCTCTCCCCCTCTCCCTCTGTCTGTCTGTCTATCTCACTCTCTTTCTCCCCTCTCTCTCTCTCTCTCTCTCTCTCTCTCTCTCTACCCTCTCACCCTTCTCTCTCTATCTCTCTCCCTCTGTCTGTCTGTCTCTCTCTCTCTCTCTCTCTCTCTCTCTTTCTCTCTACCCTCTCACCCTTCTCTCTCTCTCTCTCTCTGTCTGTCTCTCTCTCTCTCTCTCTGTCTCTCCACTCTCTGTCTCCCTCTCTCCTTCCCCTCTCACCCTTCTCTCTCTATCTCTCTCCCTCTCTCCCTCTCTCTGTCTATCTCTCTCTCTGTCTCCCTCTCTCTCTCTCTACCCTCTCACCCTTCTCTCTCTATCTCTCTCCCTCTGTCTGTCTCTCTCTCTCTGTCTCCCTCTCTCTCTCTCTCTCTCTCTACCCTCTCACCCTTCTCTCTCTATCTCTCTCCCTCTGTCTCTCTCTCTCTCTCTCTCTCTCTCCACTCTCTGTCTCCCTCTCTCCCTCCCCTCTCACCCTTCTCTCTCTCTCTCTCTCCCTCCCTCTCTCTGTCCCCCCCTCTCTCTCTCTACCCTCTCACCCTTCTCTATCTCTCTCCCTCTGTCTGTCTCTCTCTCTCTCTCTCTCTCTGTCTCTCCACTCTCTGTCTCCCTCTCTCCCTCCCCTCTCACCCTTCTCTCTCTATCTCTCTCCCTCCCTCTCTCTGTCTGCCTGTCCGTCTGTCTCTCTCTGTCTCTCCCTCTCGCTCTCTGTCTCTCCCTCTCCCTGTCTCTCTCCCTCTCTCTCTCTCTGTCTCCCCGTCTCTTTATCTGTCTGTCTGTCTCGCCCTCTCCCTGTATCTCCCTCTCCGTCTCTCCCCCTCTCTCTCTTCCTCCCTCTCTCTGTCTGAGTGTCTGCCTGTCTGTCTGTCTGTCTGTCTCTCACTCTCTCTCTGAAGCTCCCGTGCGCCGCAGCTTTAGCGCCGGTCGCACCGAGACTCCGCTGAGAGCAGCGAGGAAACCTGCAGCGCTCCGACCCAGTCTGCACTTGACTCTCCCGAGTCTCAACGCCATTAAAAGTGTTTCCCCGCCGTGTCTGGTCTGCCTCGCCAATTTTATCCAGTTGCATTTACTCGGAGTTACAGAGTCTATACAGTGTGGAAACAGGCCCTTCGGCCCAACCTGCCCACACCGACCAACATGTCCCATCTACACTGGTCCCACCTGCCTGCGTTTGGTCCACATCCCTCCAACCTTATCCTATCCATGTCCCTGTCCAAAATCTGCCAGAAACGGGTGGATTTCTTTTCTGCAGAGATGCTGCATGACCCGCTGAGTTACTCCAGGTTTATGTGTCCAACAAAGGTTTCTTCCCACCTCTCCCTCAGCCCTCGTCCCTGGTCCTCAGTTCCCCGACTGGCATGAGACTCTGTGGCCTCCCGATCTCTCTCATCCACCTCCCCTCTCATCACCCCAGTCGCACTAGCTTCTCTGCATCTTTCACACACCCTGACCCACCCTCTGTGGAACTCCAGAAACTGTTCCACACATCCTCCGCTTTCATTGCAGAGTTTGAGGTTGTTAGAAGCTAATACAATTATGAGAGGCATAGATAGGGTAGAGAGTCAGAACCTTTTCCCAGGGTGGAAATGTCCAGCACGAGAGGTGACAGGGGGAAAGTTTAACGAATATGTGCAGGGTCTTTTTTTGTTTAACACAGAGAGCGGTGGGAGCAGGAACTGCCAGGGGTGCTGGTGGAGGAAGATATGATAGAGGCGCTTAACAGACTTTGGGATCGGCACATGAGATCATTTGGGATTCCTGGGATGTCAGGACTTTCATATGAGGAAAGACTGGATAGATTCGACTTGTACTCGCTAGAATTTAGAAGACTGAGGGGGAATCTTATAGAAACTTACAAAATTCTCAAGTGGTTGGACAGGCTAGATGCAGGAAGATTGTTCCCGATGTTGGGGAGGTCCGGAACAAGGGGTCACAGTCTAAGGATAAGGGGGGAATTCCTTTGGGACCGAGATGAGGAAAACATTTTTCACACAGAGAGTGGTGAGTCTCTGGAATTCTCTGCCACAGAAGGTAGTTGAGGCCAGTTCATTGGCTATATTTAAGAGGGAGTTAGATGTGGCCCTTGTGGCTAAAGGGATCAGGGGGTATGGAGAGAAGGCAGGTACAGGATACTGAGTTGGATGATCAGCCATGATCATATTGAATGGCGGTGCTGGCTCGAAGGGCCGAATAGCCTACTCCTGCACCTAATTTCTATGTTTCTATGTCTCTATGTCATAAGGAATAGGAGCAGAATTAGGCCATTTGGCCCATCATGTCTACTCTGCCATGCAATCGTGGCTGATCTATCTCTCCCTCCTAACCCCATTCTCCTGCCTTCTCCCCATAACCTCTGACATCTGCACTAATCAAGAATCTATCTCTCTCTGCCTTAGATCTCTGCCTTAAAATATCCACTGACTTGGCCTCCACAGCCTTCTGCAGCAAAGAATTCCACAGACTCACCACCCTCTGAAAAAATAAATTTCTCCTCATCTCCTTCCCAGAAGAACGTCCTTTACTTCTAAGGCTTCTAACCTAGACTCTCTCCACGTCTTCCACATAAAAGCCTGATGAAATGGTCCCCCCCTCGATCCAGAGTGCAGGCCCAGTTGACGATCGTAGGACGAGCCTTTTTCCCATTGCAGGGTAGGGAAGATTCAATTTGTACAAGCAAAGGGCCCGTGCGCACATGTCCTACGCTGAGATAGACATAAGGGACAGAGGTTTCACTGGGGTAACGAGACACCTCTGAAACTAAACTGGGGGAAACTTCTTTACTATGGCAGCAGGAAACAGGCCCCTCTCGGCCCTTCCAGGCTGTTTTCCCCTAGTCCCATCTACCTGCAATACAGCTTCCAGTTAAAATCAGAACTTCTGCTGGGAAGCTGGACCACCCCTGGCAGGATCGATATTAACATTTAAGAGTAAAGTCTATCCCTTTCATCAGACCTCAATCAAGTCCCCCCTTATCTGCGCTCCAACTGTAAAGACCTAATATATGGAAGAAGTAGTGGAAGGGCATTTAAAAGAGGGGATATGGTATAGTGTGTGTATATATTTATATAATGCACACTGGTTCTGTAGATGGGACTGTGTGCTGAAAAAGCAGGAATGTCATTGTCCTGTCAGGGACACATGACAATAGACTCGGCACGGACTTGGATAGGTTTGGTGATTTGGCCAAATGAAGGGGCTGGCTGTTGAGCTCCGTGCTGTGCTGCGGTGCAATTGGTATATGGTTATATGGTTAACCCCCCCTATTCCCTCCACCAGCCCCAGCCTCGGCGGTGACCTCCACTTGACCCCACCCACTAAGCCACCTCTCCTCACTTGGATACGCCTGTCGCTTGCTGCCTGCTGCTCCAACCCCCACATCTCTTTGTACAGGTGATCTTCATAAGTTCATGTTCATAGACGTTGGGAGGTCATGTTGCAGTTGTGTGAGACGTCGGTGAGACCCCATTTAGAATATTGCGTTCAGTTCTGGGCACCATGTCATAGGAAAGAAATTGTCAAGGGTTCAGAAAAGATTTACGAGGATCCTCATCTCCTTTCTAAAGGTTCGTCCTTTAATTCTGAGGCTATGGTCTCTGGTCCTAGACCCTCCCCATTAGTGGAAACATCCTCTCCGAATTCACTCTAAACAGGCCTTTCACTATTCAGTAATGCCCCTGTCCCACTTAGGAAACACGAACGGAAACCTCTGGAGACTTTGCGCCCCACCCAAGGTTTCCGTGCGGTTCCCGGAGGTTTTTTGTCCTCCGGCAACCACCTTCAACTAGCATCGCAACCGGCTTCGACTAAAAAATTAACGATTTTTAAAACGGAAACCACTTTCGACCATTAGGGAGACTGACAAAAACCTCCGGGAACCTCACGGAAACCTTGGGTGGGGCGCAAAGTCTCCAGAGGTTTCCGTTCAGGTTTCCTAAGTGGGACAGGGGCATTAGTTTCCATGAAGTGTCCCATCATCCTTCTAAACTCCAGCGAGTATTGGCCCAGTGCCGTCAAACGCTCATCATATGTAACCCAATCGTCCCTGGAACTGTAAGCCTCCTCTGGGCCCTCTCCAAGGCCAGTAATCTTTCCTCAGATAATGGGGCACAAACATGCTCCCAATACTCCATATGCGGTCAGGCCAGCAGCTTATAACGCCTCAGCATTACATACCTGTTTTTATATTCTAGTCCCCTCAAAATAAATGCTGGCATTGCGTTTGCTCTGACCTCTCCTCCGCTCTTTCGATGCGGGTCTCGACTAGAAATGTTGACAGTGTATACCCCTCCACAGATGCTGCCTGACCTGCTGTGTTCCTCCAGCAGTTTGCTTTTGTTTGCAACCAGACACCAGCATCTGCTGTCTCTTATGTTTGCACTTGTTATTGACGAAAAAAATCTCCTCAAAATTGTAGAGGTGAAAATAAATTCCGGAGGACCGGGACCTCAGGAGATGCCTGCGTGGGGCGTTTGCATGTTGCATTGTTGGTTTGCTCCGGTTTCCTCCCGCATTCCAGAGACGTGCGGGTTTGTAGGTTAGTCAGCCTCTGTAAATTGTCCCCTAATGTGTAGGGAAAGGATGAGAATGTATGATAATATAGAACTTGCGTGAGCAGGTGGTCAGTGGTCGGCATGGACTCTCCGGGCCGAAGGGCCTGTTTCCATGCTGTATCTTTCAAGGCACGGTGGTGCTGCGGTGGAGTTGCTGCCTCACAGCGCCAGAGTCCCAGGTTGCATCCTGGCTACGGACGCTGTCTGTACAGAATTTGTACGCTCTCCCCGTGACCTGCGTGGGTTTTCTCCGGGTGCTCCGGTTTCCTCCCACACTCCAAAGACGTGCAGGTTTGTAGGTTAATTGACTTTGGTAAAAATTGTAAATTGTCCCTCGTGTGTAGGATAGTGCTAGTGTACGGGATGATCTCTGGTCAGCGCAGAATCAATGGGTCGAAGGACTATCTCTAAACTAGCTAAACACACTGCGACAAGACACAGGTGATGATTTTCCAGCACAAGGCTTTGCAGTACAATGGCATCTCCCATAGGGGGAGCAGTTCACACTTCTAACCTTGGACAGGCAAGGCAGAAGATTATTTTTTCAAAGGCATCATTGGAAGTTACATTCTACAAGTGAAATATTCTTTTGCATTGCCAAATAAAATGGTGTTGCGCAAACAGAGGGATGGCAAGTGCATTCATTGAAAATGAGCAGACATCTTGCTGTCTCCTCCCCTTCCCACCTCTCCCTCAGCCCTCGGGCCCTGGCATTCCCTCTCTCTCTATCTCCCTCCCCCACCCTAGTCGCACTAGCTTCTCATTTTCACACCACAAACAGCTTACAATGGCTTGTTCCCTTTATCATCGATACGTTTTTGCATATCTTTCATTCATTGTTGTTTATCTCTCCACATCACCGTCTATATCTCTCGATTCCCTGATCCCTGACCAGTCTGAAGAAGGGTCTCGACCCGAAACGTCGCCTATCTCCTTCGCTCCTTAGATGCTGCTGCACCCACTGAGTTTCTCCAGCCATTTGTGTAACCCTCGATTCTCCAGCATCTGCAGTTCCTTCTTTAACACAGACATCAATAAATGTTGGCTATTTTTTCGATGCACCAAAATCAGAGTAAAGGTGTCCTTTAAGTGTTTGCTGAACACCTCCGCTCGGTCTGCCCAAATCTACCTGAACTCCCGTTGCTCATCACTTTGACTCCCCTCCCATTCCCAGTCTGACCTTTTTGTCCTGGGCTTCCTCCATTGTCAGAGTGAGGCAAATTGTAGGAACAACACCTCATATTGCACTTGGGCAGCTTACACCCCAGCGGTATGAACATTGACTTCTCTAACTTCAGATTTCCCTTTGCTTTCCCTCTCTCTCCATCCCTCCCCCTTCCCAGTTCTTCGACCAGTCTTACTGTCTCCGACTACATTTTATCTCTGTCTGCTTTCTTGTTACCTTCTCCCAGCTAACAATCATCTATTCTTCATTTTCCTTGAACTCGATTCCCTTTGTCCTGACTTCACACCTTACACTTCCTGATCTATGTATCTCCCTCTCCCCTGACATCAGTGTGAAGAAGGGTCTCGAACCGAAACGTCACCCATTCCTTCTCTCTAGAGATGCTTCCTGTCTCGCTGAGTTACTCCAACATTTTGAGTCCGTCCTTTAAGTAACGTTGACTTATCACACACTGCGGGGTGGGAGATTGCAACCTTCACGTGGTCCGCCCTGTTTCGACTAATGCAATCAACTCGACGTGCACAGATCAAATAGAGCAAGTTGTCCAACAACTTTAGGCTGTGCACGCCACACGAAAGGAGAAGAAGATTCACACACTGCATGGCCCTGCACCAAATGAAAGCAAACCCAGGGAAATTAAAGCCATGTTATTATGAGTTTAGTTTAGTTTTAGAGATACTGGTGTGGACACAGGCTTGTTAGCTCACCAAGTGCGTGCCGACCATTGATCATCCATCCCGTTCATGCTAGATGTTGGTGAACACTGCCCAGTCCATCACGGGTTCTGATCTCCCCACCATCAAAGGGATTTCCGGGAGTCGCTGCCTCATAAAGGCAGCCAGCATCATCAGAGACCCACACCACCCTGGCCACACGCTAATTTCACCCCTGCCATCGGGGAGAGCAGGGAGTGCAGGTATGTAGTTCAGTGGAGTCACAGGCAGGAAAACTGGTCGAAGAAGGCTGTCAGCACTTTGGCCTTCATCAGTCTGGGTACTGAGTATAGAAATTGTGATGGACACAAAATGCTGGAGTAACTCAGCGGGAAAGGCAGCATCTCTGGAGAGAAGGTTCAGGTTGAGACCCTTCTTTAGACCCATTAGTTTAATTTAGAGATACAGTATGGAAATAGGCCTTTCAGCTCACCAAGTCCATGCCGACCATGGATCATCCGTTCACACTAGTTGTAGGTGAACATTGCAGAAGAGGGTGTGATGAAGGGTCTCTACCCTAAACGTCACCCATTCCTTCTCTCCAGAGACGCTGCCTGCCCCGCTGAGTTACTCCAGCATTTTGTGTCTATCGTTGGTGTAAACCAGCATCTGCAGTGGTGTGAAGAAATGTCTCGACCCAAAACGTCGCCCATTCCTTCTCTCCAGATATGCTGCCTCGCCCGCTGAGTCACTCCAGCGTTTTGTGTCCCTCTGCAGTTCCTTCCTACGCATAGAAGGTGGAATGTTGTGTTACAGCTGCACTAGGGGTGCGGCTGGTGAGGCCACAGTTGGAGTATTGCGTTCAGTTTTTGTCATCCTGCTATTGGAGAAATGTTGTTAAGATGGAAAGAGTGCCGGGAGGATTTGCAAGGATGTTGCCAGGACTTGAGGGCCTGAGCTATAGGGAGAGGTTGGGCAACTTAGGACTTTACTCCTTGGTGCGCAGGAGAATGAGAGGTGATCTTGTAGGGAGGTACAGGTATATAAGATCAGGAGGGGTATAGATAAGGTAGATGCACAGTCATTTACCCAGAGTAGGGGAATCAAGAACCAGTGGATAGAGCTTCAAGGTGAGAGGAATGAAAGATTTAATGGGAATCTGAGGGCCATCTTTTTTACATCAGAGGGTGGTGGGTTTATGGAATGAGCTGCCGGAGGAGGTAGTTGAGGCAGAAACCATAACGCAATTCGAAAGGCAGTTGGGCAGGTACATGGTTAGGAAAGGTTTAGACCAGGGGTTCCCAACCTTTTTTCGTCCTGTTTACCCCAGGGCAACTTCAATAGCACACAACAATGTTACTTCACTTATTTATGAACAACTAATGATGAACAGACACCGGTATACCAGACCCAAACACAGTCAGTCAATGAGAAAAAATATGTACAAATCCAGAATCAACAAATCTACCCCCTGGGTAGGAGAAATTTACCCCAGGTTGGGAACCCTTGGTTTAGAGGGATATGGGCCAAATGCAGGCAGGGGGGAACAGTGTAGATGGGGCATCTTAGTCTCCATGGGCAAGTTGGGCCGAAGGACCTGTTTGCGCGCTCTATGGCTAAGACTCTCAGAAGGTATAGGAGTCTGAAATCTGTCTTTTTGCATTATATTGGTTTTTAAAAATGTATTGAACCTTTTAAAATGTTTGTTTGTTACGCTATGTATTGAGTACTGCGTTTATAGACCGGTTAAACAGCTGCAAGTGAGAATATCGCTGTTCCGTCTCAGTACATATGACAATAAAACAGTCTTGGCTTCTCCTGCCTCTCGTCTGCTAGTAATGCCACTCTCTGGAAACAATGTACTTTTAATAATGCCACTCTCTGGAAACAATGTACTTTCCAAGGTCTCTCTGTTCTACGATACTCCCCAGGGCCCTACTGTTCACTGTGAAAGTCCTACCCTGGTTTGACATCCAAAAATGCAACATCTTGCGATTCACCACCACTGTATCTTGACTGAGGGGAGTTTCAGATAAATCCAGTTTATATGGGGAGGAGGAGGAGGAG
Organism: Okamejei kenojei; assembly: GCA_035221665.1. Lineage (NCBI taxonomy): Eukaryota > Metazoa > Chordata > Chondrichthyes > Rajiformes > Rajidae > Okamejei > Okamejei kenojei. The sequence continues at coordinate 185,847,503 of CM069131.1, read as the reverse complement.
GAGGAGAGGGAGATGGAGAGATGTGCTCCAAGCACTTACATTCCAAAATGATCCCAATTCTCAGGCTGTTGTTTAAGAAGGAACTGCAGATGCTGGAGAATCGAAGGTAGACAAATTTGCTGGAGAAACTCAGCAGGTGAGGCAGCATCTATGGAGCGAAGGAAATAGGCAATGTTTCGGGTGGAGACCCTTCTTTAGACTGATGTGAGGGTGGGGGGGGGAAGAAGAAAGGAAGAGGCAGAGACAGTGGGCTGATGGAGAGCTGAGAAGGGGAGGAGAAAGCAGGGACTACCTGCTTAGAGAGGTTAATGTTCATACCCCTGGGGTGTAAACTGCCCAAGCGAAATATGAGGTGCTGCTCCTCCAATTTACAGTGGTCCTCCGTAATTCATCTCTAATTTCAGGTAGTCCCTGCTTTCTCCTCCCCTTCTCAGCTCTCCCTCAGCCCACTGTCTCCACCTCTTCCTTTCTTCTTATCTGTGGAATTCTCTGCCACAGAAGGTAGTTGAGGCCAGTTCGTTGGCCATATTTAAGAGGGAGTTGGATGTGGTCCTTGTGGCTGAAGGGATCAGGGGGTATGGAGAGAAGGCAGGTACAGGATACTGAATTGGATGATCAGCCATGATCATATTGAATGGCGGTGCAGGCTTGAAGGGCCGAATGGTCTGCTCCTGCACCTAATTTCTATGTTTCTATGTTTCTTCCCCCCCCCCCCCCCCCAGCGTTTTTGTCTAACTCCGTTTCTCAGACTAATATTTCATAATGATACTTTATTATTTTCACATGTAACATGTCAGGGTGAAATTCTTGTTTTGCATACCATCTACAAAGAGTTGCCACGTATAGGGGTGGTCACGGTGGCGCGGCGGTAGAGTTGCTGCCTTATGCCCCTGTCCCACTTAGGAAACCTGAACGGAAACCTCTGGAGACTTTGCGCCCCACCCAAGGTTTCCGTGCGGTTCCAGGAGGTTCCCGGAGGTTTTTGTCCGTTTCGACCATTAGGGAGACTGACAAAAACCTCCGGGAACCGCACGGAAACCTTGGGTGGGGCGCAAAGTCTCCAGAGGTTTCCGTTCAGGTTTCCTAAGTGGGACAGGGGCATTACAGCGCTTGCAGCGCCAGAGACCCGGGTTCAATCCCGACTACGGGTGCTGTCTGCACGGAGTTTGCACGTTCTCCCCGTGACCTGCTCGGGTTTTCTCCGAGATCTTCGTTTTCCTCCCACGCTCCAAAGACATGCAGGTTTGTTTAGATGCTGCTGCATCCGCTGAGTTTCTCCAGCCTTTTGTGTACCCTCGATTCTCCAGCATCTGCAGTTCCTTCTTTAACAGGTTTGTAGGTAAATTGGCTTGGTATAAATGTAAATTGTCCCTAGTGTAGGGTGCAGGATAGTGTTCATAATAATGTTTACGAAAGAACTGCAGATGCTGGAAAAATCGAAGGTAGCCAAAAATGCCGGTGAAACTCAGACTGAAGAAGTCTCGACCCGAAACATCACCTATTCCTTCGTTCCATAGATGCTACCTCACACGCTGTGTTAATAATAATAATAATAATAATAATAATAATTTTATTTATATAGCACTTTTCATACAATTAAATGCAAGCCAAAGTGCTTTCTACATAGACACAGGTCTAAACAAAAATCCAATTTAAAACAGGAAGAGCATAGGCAGCTAATAGCACAGATTTATATAAAAATATAAAATATAAATTATAAAATTGAGAGTGTAAAAGTTCAAAGGAAGTAAAGTTAGTTAAAAGCTTGATTAAAAATGTGTGGGGATCGCTGGTCGGCGCGGACTCAGTGGTCCGAAGGGCCTGTTTCTGCGTTGTACCTCTAAACTAAACTAAACTAGGCTATAGGGTGCCGACAATGTTACAAAGTGAGTAAGTAAGTAAGTAAGTAAGTTTATTGGCCAAGTATTCACATGCAAGGAATTTGCCTTGGTGCTCCGCCCACAAGTAACAACATGACATACAGCGACAGTTACGAATGACTCAGAAAACACTAAACATTAATAATAATAAGACATTAATTATAAAACACCATTGATCAAGCAAGTGGTGGACGTAGTCCCAAATGGTCCCTTTTTGTTCTCAGCGTGTGGGTGTCCTGTGTCCCTCTTGGGTGTGGGGGGGGGGGGCCCTGATGGTACAGCCCTGGGGTGGTTTGTAGCGCAGAGTAGCCCGGCAACACAAGTACATAGCCCCCTGAAAGTGGCAACACGGGGGAACGGGATGGTGCATGCAGGCGGCTTTTGAGAAGTCTGCCTTCAGCGGGACAAGGCATTGGTCACTGGAGTTGAAATGTTACGTCGCGGTTGTCTGCGACAGTGTTGAGGCCACACTTGGAGTATTGTGTACAGTTGTGGTTACCCTCCTATGGAGAGACTTTGGATTTTAGAAATACAGGGCGGCAACAGGCCCTTCGGCTCACCGTGTCGGCGCTGACCAGCGATCACCCTGTACATTACCACTGTCCTACACGCACTCGGGACCATTTACAGTGTTTTACTGAAGCCAATTAGCCGACACAACTGTGTGTCCTGGGAATGTGGGAAACATGCGGAGAGCGCACAAACTCCACACAGACAGCACCCGTAGTCGGGATCGAACCTGGGTCTCTGGCGCTGTAAGGCAGTAACCCGACCGCTGCGCCACCGGGCCGCCCCCAGTTGCACTCCTTTGATACCCGTACTAATCAAGAGCCTATCAATCTCTGCTTTGAAAATACCCAATGACTTGGCCTCCATCGCTGTCTGTGGCAACATAATCCACAGATTCACCTCCCTCTAACGGCAGAAATTCCACCTTATCTGCATTCTAAATCATAGCACCCGGAGAAAACCCAGGTGGTCGCGGGGAGAACGGACAAACTCCGCACAGACAGCACCCATAGTCAGGATGGAATCCGGGTCTCCGGCAGTGTAAAGCAGCAACCCCACCACCCCACCACTGTGCCATCCCTAAACACCACTGTTCTGCCTTTTACGGCAGAGATCTTGATTAGTACGGGTATCGGAGGCTATGGGGAGAAGGCAGGAGAATGGGGTTAGGAGGGAGAGATCGATCAGCCATGATTGAATGGCAGAGTAGACTTGATGGGCCAAATGGCCTAATTCATAGGAGTAGAATTATGAAGTTGTTAAGCTAAATAAATGTTAATTTAAACTTAAACGACGGGAATTTACAAGGATGTTGCACGGACTTGAGAACCTGACATATGCCAGGCTAGGACTTTATTCCCTGAAGCACAGAAGACTGAGGGATGACCTCATAGAAGTATATAAAATCACGAGGACACACGAAAGGTGAATGCACACAATCGTTTCTTCCCACGGTGGAGAATAAAATATAGAGGGAACAAGTTTAGAGAAGAAGGCTTTGAAACCAGAGAGGCAACATGTTCGCACAGAGGGTGGTGGGTGCATGGAACAAGCTGGCAGAGGAGGTGTAAAACCTGGCTAAAACAGATCAGCCATACCACCAACATTTAGTAAAGGACTTGTATTGTTAGGCCATTTTGGTCAAGTCTGATGTGCTCTGCAGAAATAAGACAAGCTTCTGAATGTCAATAAGTCAAGGGCCCAGATCAGTGTTGCATATTCGATTGGCAGAATGAATGGGATTTCTGTAGAGGACCTCCAAGAAAGTGTGAAATGCATCAAGAAGATTGGATTGCTGCAAACTAATTGTACATATTGTAAATAATGTTGCCCTGCTGTTTGTTGATTGACCAAAGTGTTGAGCCCCTGACAGGTTTGTTTGGATTCCAGGGTAAATGTTGCATTATTCGGGTTAAGTTAGCTTCTTCTGGGAGCTTCTCCTGCAACAATGTAAGGGGTATTCTGTTATTGGTCTGGGTAACTGTCAATAATGTATTGTTGTAGTTAATATGTTTGATTGGATTGTAAATAGACCACCCCTCTGTAGTTCGGCCCCTCAAGGTTCGGGGACCTATAAAAGGCAGTCCCCACGAGGTCCTTTGTCGATCTTCTGGAAGAGCGCTTGGGACTGCGTGACCGTTTGGAGTGTCTCTGCTTGCACGAGGCTAGAAGGGCTTGGCCAGGCAGATACTAGGATCGAATCTGCGGTGGTATAGGGGAGTTTGTTGTGAAATTCAAACATAAAGATTAGTTGTTCCAGTGCTTGAATCAGTGTTTTATTGACTGAACTAGACTGGGGGGAAGCTTAGTAGAGCTGAGGCAGGTAAGATGAACACACTTGGACAGGTACAGGGAGAGACAAGGAACTGCAGATGCTGGGTTACAAAACAAAAGGCACAACGTACTGAAGTAACTGAGTGTAAACAAAAAATGCTGGAGAAACTCAACAGGTGAGGCAGCATTTATGCAGAGAAGGAATAGGCGACATTTCGGGTCGAGACCCTTCTTCAGACTGAGTGGGTCAGGCAGCATCTCCAGAGGACAGGAATAAGTGATGTTTTGGGTTCTCACCCTCCTTCGTCTGAAGGTAGTTCCCGGCCAAAAATGTCACTTATTCATGTTCTTCAGCGATGCTGGCTGTCCTGCTCAGTTACTCTGGCACTTTGTATTTTTTTCTGGGCAGGTACATGGATTGGAAAGATGTAAAAGGATAAGGGCCTAACATTGGCAAATAGGACTAGCTTAAATTGTAGAGATAGATGCATAATGCTGGAATAACTCAGTGGGTCAGGCAGCATCTCCGGAGAAAAGGAATAGGTAACGTTTCCCGTCGAGACCCTCCTTCAGAAAGGGAACCGAGGGTAAGAAAAGGTACCTGGAACAAATGAAGGAAAGATGTGCAAAAAGACAGATCAAAGCCAGCAACGATGATCAAGGAAAGGTGGAGCCCACTATGGTTCACTGTTGGCTGTGGGGAAGGATGATGAGTGACACAAACAGTGAAAATCAGCAGGACGACAGTGAAACGAGTGTGATGACTAGGGTGGGGGGAGGGACGCAAAACTTGGCATGGATCTTTGGCCTGTTTCCATGCCGAATTACTCTATGACTCATAAATACTTTGTGCCTTTGTTCCCAGAAGGCAAAACAAAATGCACCAAAATATGGGAGAATCAATGGTCCAGTGCAAATGAGGAAATAAAATATTTTTTTTATTAGGAGAGAAGATTAAGAGAGAAGTTAACAAACCTGAAAATCGATAAACTTCAAGAAGCTGATGATCTTTCCCAGTGTTTTAGAACAACATCCATTATTTGAAGATAATGGATGTTCTTGTTAGCATCTTCCTGGTTTCCATGGAATCTGTAATATTCCCCATAGATCGGTAAGAAGCCAATTTGTCCCAACTATTTTACAAAGAGACAAAAACAAGAAACTTACGACTAAATGTGAGTTTACAAATGATAAGCATGGAATATAGTTTAGAAGGATGAGGGGGAGCCTCATAGAAACATACCGAATAGTGAAAGGCTTGGATAGAGTGGATGTGGAGAGGATGTTTCCACTAGTGGGAGAGTCTAAAGCTGGGGGTCATAGCCTCAGAATAAAAGGACGTACCTTTAGAAAGGAGACAGGAAGAATTTCTTTAGTCAGAGGGTGGTGAATCTGTGGAATTAATTGCTCAAGTCAATGGATATTTTTAAGGCAGAAATTGATAGATTCTTGATTATTACGGGTGTCACGGGTTATGGGGAGAAGGCTGGAGAATGAGGTTGCGAGGGAAAGATAAATCAACCATGGTTGAATGGTGGAAGAGACTGGATGGGCCAAATGGCCAAATTCTGCTCATAGAAGAGAATACAGGATAGTAAAAGCTTCGTAGGTATGTGAAGAGGAAAAAATTAGTTAAGACCAAAGTTGGACCCTTGAAGACCGAAAAAGGTAAATTTATTATGGGGAACAAGGAAATGGCAGATGAGTTGAACAGGTACTTAGGATCTGTCTTCACTAAGGAGGACGCAAACAATCTTCTTGATATACTAGTGGCCAGAGGATCTGGGGTGACGGAGGAAATGAAGGAAATCTACATTAGGCAGAAAATGGTGTTGGATAGACTGATGGGACTGAAGGCTGATCAATCCCCAGGGCCTGATGGTCTGCATCCCAGGGTACTTAAGGAAATGGCTCTAGAAATCGTGGATGCAATTGTGATAATTTTCCAATGTTCCATAGACTCAGGATCAGTTCCCGTGGATTGGAGGGTAGCTAATGTTATCCCACTTTTTAAAAAAGGCGGGAGAGAGAAAACGGAATTATAGACCAGTTAGCCTGACATCGGGGAAGATACTGGAGTCATTTATAAAAGATGAGATAGCCACACATTTGGATAGCAGTAACAGGATCGGTCCAAGTCAGCATGGATTTACGAAGGGGAAATCATGCTTGACTAACCTTCTGGAATTTTTTTAGGATGTAACTAGGAAAATGGACAAGCGAGAGCCAGTAGATGTAGCGTACCTGGACTTTCAGAACGCATTCGATAAGGTCCCACATAGGAGATTAATGGGCAAATTTAGGGCACATGGTATTGGGGGTAGAGTACTGACATGGATAAAGAAGTGGTTAGCAGACCGGAAACAAACGATTAACGGGTCCCTTTCAGAATGGCAGGCAGTGACTAGTGGGCTACAGCAAGACTCGGTGCTGGGACTGCAGCTATTTACAATATACATCAATGATTTGGATGAAGAGATTCAAAGTAACATTAGCAAATTTGCAGATGACACAAAGCTGGGTGGCAGTGTGAACTGTGAGGAGGATGCTATGAGAATGCAGGGTGACATGGACAGGTTGGGGGAGTGGGCAGATGCTTGGCAGATGAGGTTTAATGCGGATAAATGTGAGGTTATCCACTTTGGTAGCAAAAACAGGAAGGCAGATTACTATCTAAATGGCACCAAGTTGGGAAATGGGGAAGCACAATGGGATCTGGGGGGTCCTTGTACATCAATCTATGAAAGTAAGCATGCAGGTACAGTACGCAGTGAAGAAAGCGAATGGCAAAGAGGTCCTTCTGCAGTTGTACAGAGCCCTACTGAGACCACACCTGGAGTATTGTGTGCAGTTTTGGTCCCCTAATTTGAGGAATGACATTCTTGCTATTGAGAGAGTGCAGCATAGGTTTACAAGGTTAATTCCTGGGATGGCGACAGTTATATGCTGAGAGAATGGAGCAGCTGGTCTTGTACACTCTAGAGTTTAGAAGGATGAGAGGGAATCTCATTGAAACATATAAGATTGTTAAGGGCTTGGACTAGAGGCAGGATACATGTTCCTGATGTTGGGGGAGCTCAGAACCAGGGAACAAAGTTTAAGAATAAGGAGCAAGCCATTTAGAATGGAGACGAGGAAACACTTTTTCTCACAGAGAGTGGTGAGTCTGTGGAATTCTCTGCCTCATCAGAGGGCGGTGGAGGCAGGTTCTCTGAGAGAGCTAGATAGGGCTCTTTAAAATAACAGTCAGGGGATATGGGGAGAAGGCAGGAACTAGGTACTGATTGTGGATGATCAGCATTAATCACATTGAATGGCAGTGCTGGCTCGAAGGGTCGAATGGCCTACTCCTGCATCTACTGTCTATTGTCTATTGTCTATTGTCTATAGAACATAAGAACATGACTAATTAGTCTGACATCAGAAGCTGGGACAACACTGGAATTGATTATACAACTAGACTAAGTGGGACCCGTTGGGTGCAGGGACTACTGGTCTCTAGAGGGCTAGTATGGACATTATGGGCCAAATGGATTCTTGGGGTGGCAGCTTAGTCCCTCAAGCATGATGTGCTGGCAGCTCACTCACGGCTGGTGGGCTGGCAGTTGACTCACGGCTATTCCTTAAAATTGCATTTCAAGCAGAGTGCAAGGCCACCAAATTAAAATCAATTTTCCTACCATTTCAAGCAGGGTGCAAGGCCACCAAATTCAAGTGCAGTTTCCAACCATTTCAAGGAGGGTGCAAGGCCACCACATTCAAATGCAGTTTCATACCATTTCAAGCAGGGTAAGACCAACATAAAACCAGCATAAAACCACACAAAACACCACACTCACAGTTCAGTAGACATTCAGTGTGTTCAGTTGATTCACAGCTCAGACATAGTTGTGACCTCTCCCTCCCCCATCATGCAGAGACTGAGCCACACCCACACTTCCGGGTTTTATAATCTCTCCCCCTCCCACCGGAAAAGATTGCTGGGACCCCAGCTACTTACAATATACATTAATGATTTGGACGAGGGAATTAAATGCAACATCTCGAAGGTTGCGGATGACACGAAGCTGGGGGGCAGTGTTAGCTGTGAGGAGGATGCTAGGAGGCTGCAGGATGACTTGGATAGACTGGGTGAGTGGGCAAATGCATGGCAGATGCAGTATAATGTGGATAAATGTGAGGTTATCCACTTTGGTGGCAAAAACAGGAAGGTAGACTATTATTTGAATGGTGACCGATTAGGAAAAGGGGAGATGCAGCGAGACCTGGGTGTCATGGTACACCAGTCATTGAAAGTAGGCATGCAGGTGCAGCAGGCTGTGACGAAAGCGAATGGTATGTTGGCATTCATAGCAAAAGGATTTGAGTACAAAAGCAGGGAGGTTCTACTGCAGTTGTACAGGGTCTTGGTGAGGCCACACATGGAGTATTGCGTACAGTTTTGGTCTCCTAATCTGAGGAAAGACATTCTTGCCATAGAGGGAGTACAGAGAAGGTTCACCAGACTGATTCCTGGGATGGCACGACTTCCATATGAAGAAAGACTGGATAGACTTGGCTTGTACTCGCTGGAATTTAGAAGATTGAGGGGTGATCTCATAGAGACTTACAAAATTCTTAAGGGGTTGGACAGGCTAGATGCAGGAAGATTGTTCCCGATGTTGGGGAAGTCCAGGACAAGGGGTCACAGTTTAAGGATAAGGGGGAAGTCTTTTAGGACCGAGATGAGAAAATCGTTTTTCACACAGAGAGTGGTGAATCTGTGGAATTCTCTGCCACAGAAGGTAGTTGAGGCCAGTTCGTTAGCCATATTTAAGAGGGAGTTGGATGTGGCCCTTGTGGCTGAAGGGATCAGGGGGGTATGGAGAGAAGGCAGGTACAGGATACTGAGTTGGATGATCAGCCATGATCATATTGAATGGCGGTGCAGGCTCGAAGGGCCGAATGGCCTGCTCCTGCACCTAATTTCTATGTTTCTATGTTTCATGGCGTGATACACAGGAGAGAGATTCTCAAAATTTTTTAAAACACTAATAACACTTTTATTATTCATTGATGGGAAGAATCCTCTGTACCTGATGAGCGCAGGGGAACTGAGTGAGATGGCCAAAAATCACAGCCGTAAGTGGTAGCATTTTATCTAAAATCAATATAGTGCAAACAGGAAGTTGGCAAGTTTAGCCAAACAGCCATTTGCAGTGCGTTGCTACTTCAACCCAACACCCCCCCCCAAACAGCCATTTGCAGTGCATTGCTACTTCAACCCAACACCCCCCCCCCCAAACAGCCATTTGCAGTGCATTTCTACTTCAACCCAAACAGCCATTTGCAGTGTATTTGTACTTCAACCCAACCCCCCCCCCCCCCCCCCCCCCCCCAAACATCCATTTGCAGTGCATTTTTACTTGAAACCAACCATATTTTCATTTTCAAACCACATTAAGGGCACTTACAATTGAGTAGACATGTGTTTAGTGTTATTCAGAGAGACACGACCCTCTCGCTTCCCCCATCTTGCAGAGACTGAGTGAAGCACACCACTTCCGGGTTTTATAGTCCCACCCCCCTCCCACCAGCAGGGGCAGCTGAGAGAATGGCAATTTTTAATAAAACATTAATATCTCTCTGATTTTTCATCGATGGGAAAAATCCTCTGGTCCAGAAAGCGGAGGGGGGCTCTGAGCGAGGTGGCCAAAAATGACGGCCGTAGGTGGCGGCGTTCTCTTGGAGATCACAACACAGCGAGTCAAAAGCGGTCAAGATCAGACTTTGAGTAATATAAATCTGTCATGTAAGGACACAGAGAGCATACTAGTACGAGGGATCAGAGCATGGGCATAGTGTGATAAAGAACAGAACCAAGCCCTTCGGCCCGACTTACCCATGCCGACCACGGATACTGACTTCACCACCATTGAAGAGATCTACAGGAGACGCTGCCTCAAAAAAGGCAGCTAACATGTCTGAAGAAGGGTCCCAACCCGAAACATCTCCTATCCACATTCTCCAGGGAAGCTGCCTGACCCGCTGAGTTACTCTCGCCATTTATTTCTCTTTTTTTCACCAAAAGGAGCACAGTGGCGCAGCGGTAGAGTTGCTACCGGCGCCAGAGACCCGGGTTCAATCCTGACTGCAGGTGCTGTCTGTACGGAGTTTGTACGTTCTTCCCGTGACCTGCGTGGGTTTTCTCCAAGATCTCCCACGCTCCAAAGACATACAGGTTTGTAGGTTAATTGGCTTTGGTATAATTGTAAATTGTCCCTAGTGTGTGTAGGATAGCATTAATGTGCGGGGATCGCTGGTTGGTGCGGGCCCGGTGGGCCGAAGGGCCTGTATCTCTGAACTAAACGAAAACTCACACCAGACTGGCCACACTCCCATCTCGCTACTACCATTGGGAGGAAGGTACAAGAGGTTGAAAACTGTGACCTCCAGGTTCAAGAACAGTTTCCACCCAGAAACCATGAGACTTAAACTCTGCCACACGAACAGCAAACCGACCTCAGCAACTATGATCTACCATCGACTTTGTTTTGATTGCATTACATATTTTGGTTTTGCACTATTATGGTTTAATTACCAAGTTTGACTGATTAATAATTTATTGTTGTATTGATCATTGCATATATATTTATGCATTATTGCACCCCAGGGCCTGTTAAGTTGCAGCAAGTAAGAATTCCCTGTTCCATTGCCGGTTCACATGTTAATTAAACATTCTAGATTTTCTTAAGGCTTGAGTGAGAACCCACATGACAAATGGAAGACAACAGACAATAGGTGCAGGAGTAGGCCATTCGGCCCTTCAAGCCAGCACCGCCATTCAATGTGATCATGGCTGATCATCCACAATCAGTATCCTGTTCCTGCCTTCTCCCCATATCCCCTGACTCTGCTATCTTCAAGAGCCCTATCCAGCTCTCTCTTGAAAGTATCCAGAGAACTGGCCTCCACCACCCTCTGAGGCAGAAAATTCCACAGTCTCACAACTCTCTGCGAGAAAAAGTGGTTCCTCATCTCCGTTCTAAATGGCTTACCCCTTATTCTTAAACTGTGGCCCCTGGTTCTGGACTCCCCCAACATCGGGAACATGTTTCCTGCCTCCAGCGTGTCCAAACCATTAATAATCTTCTATGTTACAATAAGATCCCCTCTCATCTTTCTAAGTTCCAGAGTGTACAAGCCCAGCCGCTCCATTCTCTCAGCATATGACAGTGTAGAGAAATGTCAGATATCAACTTTTGTAAAAGGTGTTTTAGTTTAGTTTAGTTTAGAGATACAGCGCGGAAACAGGTCTTTCGGCTCACCGGGTCCGCACCGACCAGCGATCCCCACACATTAACACTACCCTACACACACTAGGGACAATCTTTACACATACACCAAGCCAATTAACTTACAAACCTGCACGTCTTTGGAGTGTGGGTGGAAACTGAAGATCTCGGAGGAAACCCACGCAGGTCACGGGGGGATTGTACAAACTCCATGCAGACAGCACCTGTAGTCTGGATCGAAACCGGGTCTCCAGCGCTGCAAGTGCTGTAAGGCAGCAACTCTGTAGGAAAGAACTAGTGCACCTGTGATCGCTGGTCGACGTGGCCTCGGTGGGTCGTGGCGTCCATTTCCACACCGTGTCTCTGAAACTAAAACTAAAACTGATCATTTGTATTAGTAAGAAGAATGGAGGAGGCATGCACATAGGAACAACATCAGTTGCAGAGTCTGATCCAACTTGTATTCAATCCTAACATGGACACTTGGGTGAACTTTATCTTGCTATTGAGGGAGTGCAGCGTAGGTTTACAAGGTTAATTCCCGGGATGGCGGAATTGTCATATGCTGAGAGAATGGAGCGGCTGGGCTTCTATAGTCTGGAGTTTAGAAGGATGAGAGGGGATCTTATTGAAACGTATAAAATTATTAAGGGTTTGCACACACTAAAGGCAGGAAACATGTTCCCGATGTTGGGGGAGTCCAGAACCAGGGGCCACAGTTTAAGAATAAGGGGTAAGCCATTTAGAACAGAGATGAGGAAACACTTGTTTCACAGCCGTAAGTGGCAGTGTTTTTCCTAAAATCAATATACAGAACAACAGGAAGTGGTCAAGATCAGACTTTTGGTCAAGGAGGTCCGGTTCGAGGGCCTGACTGAAGCCTGAATGAAGGAATAGATGAAGAACTATATACGATAGACCACGCATATATCTCCAATGAAGAATATCTTGCTTTATACTCCACTCATTTTATCGATATTCTACTTCTATTTTATTTCTTTTTATTATTTCTCTTTACTATTTTCTTTCTGTTATAAAATAATAAAAAATATAGAAGTATAAATAAGAACGACTGTAAACTTTAAAAATATTAAGAATGCATGTGACGAATAATATGTTTTTTTCTTTTTTTGATTTTATGTTATTCCTTCTTAATATGTATTTACTTCTAATAAAAATATTTTACAAAAAAAAGATCAGACTTTTAGTAATATAGGTTAAGGGTTTGGACACGCTAGAGGCAGGAAACATGTTCCCAATGTTGGGGGAGTATAGAACCAGGGGCCACAGTTTAAGAATAGGGAGACGAGGAAATACTTCTTCACACAGAGAGTTGTGAGTCTGTGGAATTCTCTGCCTCCGAGGGTAGTGGAGGCTGATCTCTGGATACTTTCAAGAGAGAGCTAGATAGGGCTCTTTAAGATAGCGGGGTCAGGGGATATGGGGATAAGGCAGGAACGGGGTACTGTTTAGGGATGATCAGCCATGATCACATTGAATGGCGGTGCTGGCTTGAAGGGTCGAATGGCCTACTCCTGCACCTATTGTCTATTGTCACTGACTCTATATCCTGGAACTCTCTACACAGAAAATCCCCTCCCAACAGCTCCTTCAACAGAAGTTCTGGAGGGATCTGAACCAAATGCGGGCAGGCGGGACTAGTACAGAGGGACATGTTGGCCAGCGTGAGCAGGTTGGGCCGAAGGGCCTGTTTCCATGCTGTATGAATCTGTAGCGATTCGAGAAGTTTGTTCACCAACATCTTGCCAATGGGAATGGGTGATGGGTGATACATTCTGGTCTTGCTGGCAGTGCCCATATTCCCAAATAGATAAAAGAACTCTCTCACCATCTAAAAATACTCTGCTTTTCTATTTTTCTTCCTGTCAAAAGTGGAGCTCTTGAATGAACATGGCACACGGACTTTACCACACTTCAAGGTTGCATCTTTGAGCAAAAATGTTGGACCCTTTCTCCTTTATCTATGCGCTGTTTATGTACAGTAATGTCTTTGACTGGAAAGCGGGCAAACAAAATCTTGGACAATAATAAACAAATCTAACCCAAACCACACCGAATTGTTCAGTTCTGTGCAGCATGTTATTGGAAAGATGTTGTCGAGCAGCAAAGGGTGCAGAGAGGATTTACGAGGATGTTGCCAGGTCTCGAGGGCCTGAGCTGCAGGGAGAGGTTGAGCAGGCTAGGGGACTCTATTCTTTTGAGCGCAGGAGGATGAGGGGCGGTCTTATAGAGGTGTACAAAATCATGAGAGGAATAGATCGTGTAGACGCACGGAGTCTCTTGCCCAGAGCAGGGGAATCGAGAACAAGAGGACATAGGTTTAAGTGAGGGGGAAAAGATTTAATAGGAACCTTTTCACACAACGGGTGGTGGTGTATGGAACGAGCTGCCAGAGGAGGTAGTTGAGGCAGGAACTATCGCAGCGTTTAAGAAACATTTAGACAGGTACATGGATGCGACAGGTTTGGAGGAATATGAGCCAAACACAAGCAGTTGGGACTAGTGTAGATGGTGTGGGCAAGTTGTGCCAAAGGGCCTGTTTCCATGCTGTATGACTATGACACGTGGACTTTACCAGATTTCAATGTTACACCTTTGCACGAAATGTTGTAGCCTTTATCCTTTATCCGTGCACTTTGGATGGCTTGATTGCATTCATGTATAGTCTTTCCTTTGACTGGATAGCACGCAAACAAAATCATTTCACTGCATCTCTGTACAGACTTCTTAAGGGGTTGGACAGGCTAGATGCAGGAAGATTGTTCCCGATGTTGGGGACGTCCAGAATGAGGGGTCACAGTTTAAGGATAAGGGGGAAGTCTTTTAGGGCCGAGATGAGAAAAACATTTTTCACACAGAGAGTGGTGAGTCTGTGGAATCCTCTGCCATAGAAGGTAGTTGAGGCCAGTGGCTGAATGGGAGATGTCAGAGAGTAATGGTGGATGGCTGTTTGTCAGGTTGGAAGCCGGTGACCAGTGGGGTGCCTCAGAGATCTGTGTTGGGTCCACTGTTGTTTGTCATGTACATCAATGATCTGGATGATGGGGTGGAAAATTGGATAAGTAAGTATGCAGATGATACTAAGATAGGTGGTATTGTGGATAATGAAGTAGATTCTCAAAGTCTACAGAGAGATTTGGGCCATTTGGAAAAGTGGGCTGAAAGATGGCAGATGGAGTTTAATGCTGATAAGTGTGAAGTGCTACATCTTGGCAGGACAAATCAAAATAGGACGTACATGGTAAATGGTAGGGAATTGAGGAATGCTGTGGAACAGAGGGATCTAGGAATAACTGTGCATAGTTTCCTGAAGGTGGAATCGCATGTAGATAGGGTGGTAAAGAAAGCCTTTGGTGTGCTGGCCTTTATAAATCAGAGCATTGAATATAGGAGTAGGGAAGTAATGTTAAAATTGTACAAGGCATTGGTAAGACCAATTCTGGAGTATGGTGTACAATTTTGGTCGCCTAGTTATAGGAAGGATGTCAACAAAATAGAGAGAGTACAGAGGAGATTTACTAGAATGTTACCAGGGTTCCAGCAACTATGTTACAGAGAAAGGTTGAACAAGTTAGGTCTTTATTCTTTGGAGCGCAGAAGGTTAAGGGGGGACTTGATTGAGGTCTTTAAAATGATGAAAGGGATAGACAGAGTTGACGTGGATAAGCTTTTCCCATTGAGGGTAGGGAAGATTCAAACAAGAGGGCATGACATGAGAATTAAGGGACAGAAGTTTAGGGGTAACGTGAGGGGGAACTTCTTTACTCAGAGGGTGGTGGCTGTGTGGAATGAGCTTCCAGCAGAGGTGGTGGAGGCAGGATCGATTTTAACATTTAAAAGTAAAGTGGATAGGTATATGGACGTGAAGGGAATGGAGGGGTATGGTCTGAGTGCAGGTAGATGGGACTAGGGGAAAACAAATGGTCGGCACGGACTGGAAGGGCCGAGAGGGCCTGTCTCCGTGCTGTAATTGTTATATGGTTATATGGTTATAGTTCATTGGCTATATTTAAGAGGGAGTTAGATGTGGCCCTTGTGGCTAAAGGGATCAGGGGGTATGGAGAGAAGGCAGGTACAGGATACCGAGTTGGATGATCAGCCATGATCATATTGAATGGCGGTGCTGGCTCGAAGGGCCGAATGGCCTGCTCCTATTTTCTATCTTTCTATGTTTCTATCTCAGTACATGTGGGAATAATAAAGTGAACTAAATTAACCTAAACTAAACTGAAGTAAACTAATCTGAACTGAATTTAACTGAACTGGAACTGAAACTGAACCTTATTTCAAGCATATGGCGCCTTGTGAGCTATTGCCAGTGTGCTCAGCAAGTAGACTTTCTCAGACCATACAGACAGAGAGTGGAATTTCAGCTGCTGAAGATGCAACATTATCAAGGTCCCGTTGCATCACAGTGTCCCAGAAGGTCACAGACCAGAGCAGTCTGTCATGCGCTAGCTCTCAACTTCAGTTTTCATGAGCAGCAGATTCCCAAAGGCAATTATATGCCCCGTAGTTTGCAGTGAGCCATGAATGGATCCCACACGGCACATAATTAACCTGTGAGGACAGCAATGAATAATCCTTCCAGATCCACTGGCAGGATAAATGAACCAGCACCAACATCATCTCCAGGGCCAAATTCCCCAGTATCAAGGCAGCTAATTAGACAGCGACTCCGATACACTGGTCACGTCATCCCTACGCCCAATACCCGATACTTGAAATGAGTGCTCTATCCTGAGCTGCTCATGTCAGGCAAGTGGCAAAAGGCAGAATAAATATGTTCATAGGGTCATAAGATCATGAGGTCGTAAGTGAATCGGAGCAGAATTAGGCCATTCGGCCCATCAAGCCTACTCTGCCATTCAATCATGGCTGATCTATCTCTCTGCCTAAACCCCATTCTCCTGTCTTCTCCCATTAACCTCTGACACCTGCACTAATCAAGAATCTATCTATCTCTGCCTTAAAAATATCCACCCACTTGCAAAGAATTCCACAGATTCACCACCCAATGAAGTTCCTCCTCATCCCCCTTCCTAAAGGAACGTCTTTTAATTCTGAGGCCATGACCTCTGGTTCTAGACTCCCCCACTAGTGGAAACGTCCTCTCCACATCCACTCTACCCAAGCCTTTCACTATTTGGTAAGTCTCAATGTGGTTCCTCTTCATCCTAAACTCCAGCGAGTACAGGCCCAGCGCCGGCAAATGCTCATCACATGTTAACCCAGGCCCAGCGCCGGCAAATGCTCATCACATGTTAACCCACTCATTCCTGGGATCATTTTTGTAAAACCTCCTCTGGACCCTCTCCAGAGCCGGCACATCCTTCCTCAGATACGGGGCCCCAATATTGCTCGCAATATTCCGCATGCGGACTGACCAGTGCCCTAAGGAAGTTAAGGATGTTGCAGCCAGGAACTGGATGGCAAGTATCCCGACATGCTTTGGGAGTGTGTTACCAGCTGGAAAGAGACAGGGAGAAATGCTGGGGGCAGAACAAAGAAGCAATGTGAAAATGGGCATGCGATTGACCTCTTTTTTAATTTCATTGTTTATGTTTTAATTTATTTTTTCACCAAAAATAATTTAATCAATTATTAAAAATAATATTTACAGTATAAATATAAATCAAAACAAAACCCTCCACCATAATACACGTCAAACAAATAGTCTCCTGTACAACTATATTACAATCCCCATCGAGGATGGCTTGCCCCTTACGCGGCACCAAACGGTCCCGGAAACCCTCCAGGGCGCCCGTGGACAGCGCGTAGTGTGATTGTCCTCTTGGTGGGAGCAGAGCTGAAGGTAACTTCATGGCTATGCAGTTTGCCATTGAGAAGATAAGCTGTCTGGGAACGGCCATTTTGCAAAGGGGCTGGATGATGAGTTCAGTTTAGTTACGTTTATTGCCACGTGTACTGAGGTACAGAGAAAATCTGTTGCTGCGTGCCAGCCAGTCAGCGGGAAGACAATACGTGATTACAATCGAGCCAATGACGGTGCGAGACATGATAAGGGAATAACGTTTAGTGCAAGGTAAAGTCCGGCAAAGTCTGATCAAAGTCCGATCAGAGTTAGATAGAGCTCTTAAAGATAGCGGAGTCAAGGGATATCGGGAGAAGGCAGGAACGGGGTACTGATTGTGGATGATCAGCCAAGATCACAGTGAATGGCGGTGCTGGCTCAAAGGGCCGAATGGCCTACTCCTGCACCTATTGTCTGTTGTCTATTGTCTACCTCCTACCGACAGAGTGAATCTGGCCAATTCATTCATGCAGCCAGTACCCAAGATATGAGTTGTGTGATTTTGTTTAAGAAATGATGTTGGAATAGTAACATAAATGAGGTTAATAGAAGTTAATAAATTGCCTGCATGCTGAAGTAACTCGAGCGTTAACAAAGATTAAGTTGCACTAAACTAAACTGTGGTTTAGGTTATTTCGTTCGACATGTCATTTGAGACCCTGTAGAGGTAGTAGGGTCGACAATGTTCTTAAAGCTGCTGTGAAATTTGCAACCTTCTCATTGACGTATGGGATTCCGGGCTCAGGAACGCTGAAAATGCAGAAGGAGCATCTGGGATAGCTTTAGTTTAGTTTAGTTTAGTTTATTGTCACGTGTACAGAGGGTACTGTCAACCATTGGGTGCTTGTGTTGGAAGCATGTGGACTCCGGCAAAAGTAATGTGAAAATAGCGGGAATACCACCACCCTCTCGAATACCCAAGTCAATCCCTTCCTGCCTGACCTCTGGCAAAGTCCGTGGGCCCCACATTGGTATCAGCGGGAGACAATTCATTCTCAAACCCGAGAGGCCATGTGAGGAGGCGGAGGAAGAGGAGGAGGGGGAGGAGAGGTGAGAGCGGCACGGTGGCGCAGCGGTAGAGTTGCTGCCTCACAGCGCTAGAGACCCGGGTTTGATCCTGACGACGGATGCTGTCTGTACGGAGTTTTACGTTCTCCCCGTGACCTGCGTGGGTTTTCTCTCTGGGAGCTCCAGTTTCCCCCCCATCACCCTCCAAAGACGTGCAGGTTTGTGGTTAAGAACCTTGCTGGTGATGACCAAATGCCAAGGATGAAGAGCATTCTTGAGAAGGGCAGGACCTACAGTGTATGACAGGGCCCTGGCGAGTGTAGGCGGGCAGGTACACACAGCTCCCCGAAAGTGGTGCCAAGGGTGGAGAAGGTGGTAGACAGTCAGGACCTTTCCCCCAGGGTGGGAATGTCAAGGACCAGACGACATAGCTTTAAGGTGAGAGGGGCCGTGTTTAAAGGGGATGTGTGGGGCAGGTTTTTTACATTGTGCCTGTTGGGTGCCTGGAATGCATGGCCAGTTATGTTGGTGGAGGCAGATAGTAGTGGTGTTTGGGAGATTTTTAGGTGTGCACATGGAAATACAAGGAATGGAGGGATACGCCATGCGCAGGCAGACGAGATCATGTTCGACGCAGACATGGTGGGCCAAAGGGTCTTTGTGTTCTTTGTTCTATGTAGACCATTGGGCCTCTCGAGCTTGCCCCACCAACAAGAGCAGAGCAGATATGATTGTAACTTCGATTCATTCCTGACCTGCGGAATTCTCTGCCTCAGAGGGCGGAGGAGGCAGGTTCTCTGGATGCTTTCAAGGGAGAGCTAGATAGGGCTCTTAAAAATAGCGGATATGGGGAGAAGGCAGGAACGGGGTACTGATTGGGGATGATCAGCCATGATCACATTGAATGGCGGTGCTGGCCTGAAGGGCCAAATGGCCTACTCCTGCACCTATTGTCTATTGTCTATTGCCTTTCATGTCCTGTCCTTAACACGACTCTATCAGTCCATGGCTTCTGTGTACTCACAGACTCTGATTCCACTCTTCCATAAGGAAGAGAATTCCAAGGATACAAGGGTCTGAGAGAGAAACCTCAGCTCCACCTTAAACAGTGATTGCTAGCTCGAGGTTCAGTCTATTTTGAGATAGAGTGTGGAAACAGGCCCTTTGGCCCACCCAGGCAGCACCGACCAGCGACCTGCCCACTTTTACACTATCCTACGCACATACCAAGGACAATATTACACATCTATAAAGCCAATTTATCTGCGAGCCTGTATGTCTTTGGAGTGTGGGAAGAAACCGGAGCACCCGGAGAAAACCCGCGCAGGTCACAGGGAGAACGTACAAACTCCGTACAGACAAGCACCCATAGCCAGGATCGAACCCGGGTCTGTAAGTGCTGTACGGCAGCGACTCCACCGCTAAGCCACCGTGCCGCCCTTAGTGATGAGAATCCCAAGGAGTCACAAATCTCGGAGAGGAAAAAGTTCTACCGCAGCTCCACCTTAAATAGTGATCGCTGGTTGTGGGTTCTCCCACCAAACGAAACAGCCTCTCCGCATCCACCTTGTCAGGACTCCTTAGTATCTCCAGCACCCTGAGGTTAATGCAAAGGGACAAGTGCGTATTTGCAGGACAACACAAGCTCAATGTAACCTAATAAAGAGAAACAGCTCCCTTACTATTGCTCTGCCCTTCATTTCGTTTGTCTCTTGTAGATAATATATTTACTCTCCCAAGTCGGAAATGACCACTTCACATGCCTGGATAATCACCCCTTGACTTCACACGATGGAAGCGGTTAGTGGTCATAACCTTTTGTCGATTTGTTCAGTGTGGAAGAAACCAGGTTGGCAGATTAAGGGCAGCACAGTGGCGCAGCGGTAGAGTTGCTGCCTTGTAGCGCTCGCAGCGCCGGAGATCCCGGCTACTGTACGGGATTTGTAAGTTCTCCCCATGAGAGTGTTGGTTTTCTCTGAGAACCAGCACAATAACCTGGCCCTCAACACCAGCAAAACCAAGGAACTGATTGTGGACTTTGGAAGGGGTAGGATGGGGACCCACAGTCCCGTTTATATCAACGGGTCGATGGTTGAAAGGGTCAAGAGCTTCAAATTCCTGGGCGTGCACATCTGTGAAGATCTTTCCTGGTCCGAGAACACAGATGCAATTATCAAGAAAGCACATCAGCGCCTCTACTTCCTGAGAAGATTACGGAGAGTCGGTCTGTCAAGGACTCTCTCTAACTTCTACAGGTGCACAGTAGAGAGCTTGCTGACCGGTTGCATCGTGGCTTGGTTCGGCAACTTGAGTGCCCTGGAGAGGAAAAGACTACAAAAAGTAGTAAACACTGCCCAGTCCATCATCGGCTCTGACCTTCTTTCCATCGAGGGGATTTATCGCAGTCGCTGCCTCATAAAGACTGGCAGCATCATCAAGGACCCACACCACCCTGGCCACACACTCATCTCCCTGCTACCTTCAGGTAGAAGGCACAGGAGCCTGAAGACTGCAACGACCAGGTCAAGGAATAGCTACTTCCCCACAGCCATCAGGCTATTAAACCTGGCTCGGACAAAACTGCGACTACGGAGGGTTCATGGCCCCGACCACGGATGAACAAACGTGGAGGACTGACCGAACTTTGTTGCCTTCCACCACACTGAAGAATGCTGTGGTGGATGTCTGTGTTGAATTCTATTGTGTATTGTGTGTTCGTTTTTTAAGTGTATCGCTGCTGGCAAATTCATTTCACGGTGCCTTAGTCGGTGCATGTGACAAATGCATTTGTATTGTATTTCTCAAACGTTGTGATGGTACCTGCCTTCATTAATTCATAAATTCATAAGTTCCAGCAGAGGAATTAGGCCATTCGGCCCAACAAGTCTACTCCACCATCCAATCATGGCTGATCTATCTTTCCTTCTCAACCCCATTCTCCTGCCTTCTCCCCGTAACCCCTGAAACCTGTACTAATCAAGAATCTGTCCATCTCCACCTTAAGAATATCCATTGACGGCCTCCACAGCTGTCTGTGGCAATGAATTCCACAGATTCACCACCCTCTGACCAAAAAGGATCCTCAATTCCCCTACTCTGGGAAAGAGACTCTGGGCGTCTACCCGATCTATTCCTCTCACGATTTTTAACACCCTCTATAAGATCACCCCTCATCCTCCAGTGCTCCATGAAATAGAGTCCCAGCCTACTCAATCTCTGCCTATAGCTCAGGCCCTCTGAACTATTCACGTTATCTTTCTCTTGCACAATCTTTAGCGGTTTAAACCGTCCTGAAGAAGGGTCTCGACTCGAAAAGTCTCCTCTTCCTTTTTCTCCAAAGATGCTGCCTGACCCGCTGAGTTAAGGGCTTGTCCCACTTTCACGACCTAATTCATGACCTATTTTACTCGTGGACACTTTTCATCATGTTGAAAAAACGGCCCCGACCTACTTGATGCCACGAGTACCTACATCACGGCCTGCTATGACCTACCTACCTACGACCTCCTACGACCTCGCGACGACCATGCTGCGAGTATGAGTCAAGGGCAAACTCGGCAGAGGTCGTGAATTAGATCGTGAAAGTGGGACAGGGACTTAACTCCAGCCTTTTGTGTCTATCTTTGGTTTAACACTAGCATCTGCACTTCCTTCCCACACTAACCCCCCCCCCCCCCTCCCCCCTCTCTCTTTAGGCAGGGTTGGGACTCTCTAAAATTCAGCCTCACTCAGTTAATATTGTGTATACAGCCACTGGGAAAAGACTTTCCAAACCTACAGGCCAATCAAAGGAGTGAAAACTGGGGCAAGGATTATGATTAAAATTTTCGTTTGCAACTAAGATTGTTGCCATGGCATTTCTGTGCATGTTAAGAATCCTGCAAAACTCAAGCAGAGCATCTTTCCCCCAACGTGCGTGTTTTTGTGGTGCGTCTGTGGGAAATGTGGCCGTGGTTCCTGAGATCGCCGTCACAAACCTGCTGAAGGAATCGGGCTCAAGGCTCTGGAGATTGCAACGAGACACAAAACAGAGGCAGATCTGATGAAGCCAGCAGCAGTTACGGACTCGAACATCGCCAGGAGTCTTTGCGGCACGGTGGCGCAGGGGGTAGAGTCGCTGCCTTACAGCGCCGGAGACCCGGGTTCGATCCCGACTACAGGCGGTTGGCTGCATGGAGTTCGTACGTTCTCCCCGTGACCTGCGTGGGTTTTCTCCGAGATCTTCGGTTTCCTCCCACGCTCCAAAGACGTGCAGGTTTGCAGCTGAATTGGCTTGATGTAAATGTACATTTTCCCTAGTGTGTGCTGGGATCACTGGTCGACCGTGATTATAGATTAATAAATTGTCTCTCGTGTCCTGGATGGCGCCAGTTTGCGGCGTGATCGCTGGTCGGCACGGATGAGGAGGGCCTGCTTCCACGCTGCATCTCTCAACTAAAGTGAACTTTAGACTTTGGAGAGACACAGCGTGAAAACAGGCCTTCGGCCCACTGACCAGCGATCACCCCGCACACTAGCACTATCCTACACACTAGAGACAATTTATAATTTTGCCAATGAATTTACAAACCTGCACGTCTTTGGAGTGTGGGAGGAAGACAGAGAACCCAGGAACAATCCCACGGCCACATGGAGAATGTGCAAACTCAGTACAGACAGCGCCCATAGTCTGGGTTTGAACCTGGGTCTCTGGCGCAGTGAGGCAGCAACCCTACTGCCGTGACGCCCATGATCCTTGGAGTGTCTGTGGTGTCTGATATTAAATAAAGGCTGAGAATCTCAATGTTTACAATCTTCCACTCTGATGATTACAATGGAGACCATAAGACTATAAGACTTAGGAGCGTATTTAGGTCATTTGGGCCACCAGTCTACTCTGCCATTCAATCATGGCAGAACCAGCTGGGTACAGACTTCGAGACCTCCTCAATTCACCGTTGCACCGAACGCCACAGCCCCACCCGGCTCGCCCCTGCCCCGCAAAGAGTGGGTCGCCCTGAACCGGCTCCATGCATAGGTCGGCCGGTTCAACGCCAGCATGCATCGCTGGGGGCCGCGTCCATCAGCGGCCTGCGTGTGTGGAGCAGACCAGCAAACCGCGCAGCACCTCATTTTCGACTGCGCTGTCCCCCGCCCCCCTGGTGGAAGGGTAGACCTCACGGCCCTCGACAACAGCACATTGAACCGGCTACAGCGCCTGGAGGGCGTTACATAACCTCTGCTGCCTCAAACGCAAGAAGAAGAAGATGGCTGATTTATTTTTCCTTCCCAACCCCATTCTCCTGCCTTCCTTCACACAAGGAATGGGTTGATATGGGGAGAAAGCAGGAGAATATCTTTAGACTCTGGACGTTAGAGATACCAAACGGAAACCGGCCCTTCGACCCATCGAGTCCCTGCCGGCCTGAGATCACCCCGTACGCTAACCTCCACAGGTTTCTTGGATGTCCTGTTCATGAAAGAAGCTATTGTTCTACACGATGGTGTCCAAACGTTGTGTTTAGCAAAGGCCTACGTGCTGCAGCTTACACTGGCAATGAGGAAGAACAGGCTGGAAGAGCATTTGCTGGAACTTTGAACATTATGCTCCCATGTATCATGCAGAAGTGTTCTTTTAGCGTTTATTATTCATCTGACGTGCAGGATCTCACACATGCTGTGTCTCTATCTCAGTCAAACCACCAGCTAACCTAATGGATCCTGAAGCTAACATCTAATCTAATCAATTAAAAGCCTGTGCAAATGTAGCAAATATTAACTGCAGATGCAGGTTTACACCAAACAACACAAGTCTGAAGAAAGGTCCCAACAAAAAACATCAACTTTGCGCAAGACATCTATGAGGCAATGAGTATTGTGTCAGAAGGAACTGCAGATGCTGGTTTACACCGAAGATAGACACAAAGTGCTGGAATAACTCAGCGGGTCAGGCAACATCTCTGGAGTAAAGGAACAGATGATGTTTCGGCTCTTCAGACTGAGGGGAATTAGTGGTCTGAAAAGCTACAGAACAAATCACAGCTGGCACCGATGGCCAAGGAGCCCACAATAGTCCATTGTTGGCCATGGAGGAGGTAATAATGAAGGAATAAGAAACAGTGAAAACTAGCAGGATGATGAGGGTGGGGGAGGCCAAGCGGCTGTGAGCCCGGAAACGGCAGGGTAGAACTTCTCACTCTCAAGTGTGCGCAGAGAATAACAGCCAGCATTGTCGAGAAAACAGTGACTCCAAACAGTGATGATATTGTGCTGGCAGCTGGCTTCACAAAGCGGAGCCTCCTGCTATTGTGGAAGCAGTTAGGGTTGACAACTTTCCCACTCCCAAATAAGGGATACAAGGTCAAAATAAGTAAGTAAGTAAGTTTATTGGCCAAGTATTCACATACAAGGAATTTGCCTTGGTGCTCCGCCCCACAAGTAACAACATGACATACAGTGACAGTTACGAATGACTCCGAAAACACTAAACATTAATAATAATAAAACATTAATGATAAAACACCATTGATCAAGCATGTGAACCAACAAAATACCAGATCAAAGGGAGGCTACAGATTTTTGGCTGTTGAGTAGAGCAACTACTCGTGGATAAAAACTCTTTTTATGTCTGGCGGTGGCAGCTTTGACAGTCCGGAGTCGCCTTCCAGAGGGAAGTGATTCAAAGAGTTTGTGGCCAGGGTGAGAGGGGTCAGAGATGATCTTGCCTGCACATTCCCAAATGCAGGGCAAATTCCCGACGGCAATTTGTTGACCGACTCGGTTGTGGCTGGGCCGATGATCGGCCATGAGAAGGAGGGGCGGTGGTGTCGGCGGTAAGCGGAGGCCCAAAGTTCAGGCAGCTGGCCGGGTTGCCGACCGATGGGGCCACGGGTGAAGTGCTGTAGCTGCAACTCCATGGGCTGCACAAGTCGGGGCGGGTGAGGCGGGGGCCGCACGCGTCGCTCCGTCCCGACAGTCCCCTTGACCCGAGTTGTAGCAGTCAAATACGGGACAAGGGCGGTCTCGTACGGGACAAACCAATTTAGCCCAAAATACGGGATGTCCCAGCTAATGCGGGACAGTCGGCAACCCTAAAGGCAGTGCAAATCGAGTGGAAAACAATTTAGTTGTTCAGCAAACCCAATGTGTCAGAACTAATCAGATGATTCTTTAGGTGTGGAAGACAGTGCAGAAAACAACGATGATTCATTGGAGTCCATTATAAAGGATGAGGTTACAGAGTACTTAGAAGTTCACGATAAAATAGGCCAAAGTCAGCTTGACTTTGTAAAGGGGAGTTCTTGCCTGACAAGTTTGCCGGAATTCTTTAAAGAAGTAAATAGCAGGACAGACAAAGGAGAGTCAGTAGATGTTGTTTACTTGCTATAGATTTTTCAGGAAGCCTTTGAAAAGGTGCTAAGAAAGATGCTGCAAAGGAAGATGAGAGCCCACGGTATCAAAGGGCAGACACCAGCATGGATAGCAGGTTGGCTGGATGGCAGAAGACCCCCAAAGAGTGGCAATAAAGGGGGCTTTTTCTGGTTGGCTGCCGGTGACTAGTGGAGCTCCGCAAGGGTCGGTGCTGGGGTCGCTGCTCTTCACGTTGTATATTAATGATGTGAACGAGGGGATTGAAGGCTTTGGGGCCAAGTTTGCAGATGATACGAAAATAGGTGGAGGGGCAGTTAGTGGAGAGAAAGCAGGGACTCTGCATAAGGTCAGGTTGGGAGAGTGGGGCAGAGCAGTGGCAGATGGGAATAGATTGTAGCTAAGTGTGGAGTCGTGCTTTTTTGGGAGTAGGAATAAAGGCGTAGACTATTTTCTAAATGGGGAGAGAATCCAGAAATCGGAGGTGCAAAGGGACTTGGAGTGCTGGTGCAGGATTCCCAAATGGTTATTCTACAAGTCGAATCGGTAGTAAAGAAAGCAAACGCAATGCTAGCATTTATTTCAAGAGGGCTTGTTTCCAAAACAGGGATGATATACTGGTAATATGTGGTAAGGCCATATTTGAAATATTGTGAGCAATTTTGGGCACCATATCTGCGGAAGGATGTACTGACTCCGGGGAGGGTCTTGAGGAGGTTCACAAGAATGATCCCAGGAATGAGTAGGTTAACCAATGATGAGCGTTTGTTGGCATCTTGCTGGAGTTTCGAAGAATGAGGGGGGACCTTAATGAAACATACAAAATAGTGAAAGGGATAGAGTGGACGTGGAGAGGATGTTTCCACTAGTGGGTGAGTTCAGGACTAGAGGTTATAGAATTAAGGGACGTTCTTTTAGGAGATGAGGAGGCATTTATTTAGTCAGAGGGTGGTGAATCTGTGGAATTCTTTGGCACAGAAGGCTGTGGAGGCCAAGTCAGTGGCTATAGATAGATAGATTCTTGAATAATGTGTCAGGGGTTATTGGCAGAATGCAGGAGAATAGGGTTAGGAGGAAAAAAATAGATCAGCCATGATTGAATGTTGGAGTAGACTTAAAGCGGCGATTGGCCTAATTCTACTCCTATCACTTATGACATGACATGATTCTGAGGCTCCTTAGCACACATATCTCTACTAGAATAA
Source organism: Okamejei kenojei (assembly GCA_035221665.1). Taxonomy (NCBI): domain Eukaryota; kingdom Metazoa; phylum Chordata; class Chondrichthyes; order Rajiformes; family Rajidae; genus Okamejei; species Okamejei kenojei. The sequence goes on along the minus strand of CM069131.1, from coordinate 185,820,670 downwards.
TCAAGGACAAGTCTCACCCGGTCACTCCCTCTTTTCCCCTCTCCCACCAGGCACGAGGTGCAGAAGTGTGAAACGCACGCCTCCAGATTCAGGGACAGTTTCTTCCCAGCTGTTATCAGGCAACTGAACTGTCCAATCACCAACTTGAGAGCGGTCCTGACCTCCAAACAACCTCATTGTCGAATACATTTTTTGAAAAAAAAAATTATTAGACAGTAGACAGTAGACAATAGACAGTAGACAATAGACAGTAGACAGTAGACAGTAGACAATAGACAGTAGACAGTAGACAATAGACAGTAGACAATAGACAGTAGACAGTAGACAGTAGACAGTAGACAATAGACAGTAGACAGTAGACAATAGACAGTAGACAATAGACAGTAGACAGTAGACAATAGACAGTAGACAGTAGACAGACAGTAGACAATAGACAGTAGACAAGACAGTAGACAATAGGACAGTAGACAGTAGTAGACAGTAGACAGTAGACAGTAGACAGTAGACAGTAGACAGTAGACAATAGACAGACAGTAGACAGACAGTAGACAGTAGACAGTAGACAGTAGACAGTTAGACAGTAGCCGATAAGACCATATCGGGGAACAATTTCCCTTGTATCTTAAGGGATTCCCCCACTTCTGTGTCTCCAGACAGTTGTTATAGACAGTCAATAGAAAGCCAATAGACATAGACAGTGACAGTAGAGGACGCCAGTGCGTGACTTAGACAGTGTTAGACAGTAACGTAGAACAGGACAGAGATGACAAAGTGCAGTAGAAGAAATAGGACAGTAGACAGACAGTAACCAGTAGACCAGTAGACGGTCAGTAGACAGTAGACAGTAGACAGAGACAGTTGACAGTGACATTAGAAATAGACATCAAAGACAGTAGATCCAGTGGCATTGAGGTTCCCAATGGGTGTCGACCCTGGAGGACCCATTTGCTTCGTGGTGGATCCAGACAGACACCCCATCCTTCCCAGCCGTTGTGACGCTCCACTAAGGTCAGCCATCGTCCTCCGCCTGTTCCACCGTTGAGGTCCTTTTTTTTAATCCAAAAATGTATTCAATTATTAAAAAAATAATATTACACTACAATAAAACAAACCAGAACCCACCACCTTAAAACAATACAACCAAATATCATTTCATAAACTACTATAGGGCTATCTTACACTCCTTGTCAAGGATGCATTCAACACCCTGCCGAGCCCAGCGGTCCCGGAACTCTCCCAGGGTGCCCGTGGAGAGGGCATGTTCCCTTTCTAACCCCGCCCGGGCACGGACGTAACCCCGGAAAAGGGGCAGGCAGCCGGCTCGGGAACAGCCCTCCACCGCCTGACCATTCAGGTCTTGGTTGGATTGCTGTTTGTCAGAGATCTCCCCCTCGACCTTACCGCCATCGGTGGCCCCACCAGGAGCATCGCTCTCAGGATCTCAGGTCCACACAAGCTTCTCCACCACGACAAGGTGACAATACACGGAGAAGAGACAATGGACAATAGACAATAAACAATAGACAATAGTCATTCAGTCATTCTGCTGACTGGTTAATACTGCAACATAGAAACATAGAAAATAGGTGCAGAAGGAGGCCATTCGGCCCTTTGAGCCAGCACCGCCATTCATTGCGATCATGGCTGATCGTCCCCTATCAATAACCCGTGCCTGCCTTCTCCCCATATCCCTTGACTACACTAGCCCCTAGAGCCCTATCTAACTCTCAATTAAAACCACCCAGTGACTTGGCCTCCACTGCCCTCAGTGGCAGGGAATTCCATAAAATCACAACTCGTCGGGTGAAAACATTTTTTTTCACCTCAGTCTTAAATGACCTCTCCTTTATTCTAAGACTGTGGCCCCTGGTTCTGGACTCGCCCAACATTGGGAACATTCTTCCTGCATCTAGCTTGTCCAGTCCTTTTATAATTTTATATGTTTCTATAAGATTCCTCCATCATCCTTCTAAACTCCAGTGAATACAAGCCTAGTCTTTTCACTGTAACAATAAACTGAACTGGAGTGGAGTTATTCACCACTCCTATCAAGGCACTCGGCAGGGGTGGGAAATGAATATTTACAATTTGTGAGTCAATGTACTGGTTGGTACAGGTACGATCACCAACGTGCTGAGTCACAAATCTTCAAATCTATCAATACTGTCATGTGTAGGAAGGAGCTGCAGATGTTGATTTAAACCGAAGATAAAGGCGAAATGGAGTGACTCAGCGGGACAGGCAGCAGCATCTCTGGAGAGAAGGAAAGGGTGACGCTTTGGGTCGAGACCCTTCTTCAGACAGGTCATCCTGTGTCAACCTAATGCAGGAAATGGCAGGAAATGTCCTCCAAGCAGCACCACCCTTGTTACATCTCTAAAAGACACAAAGTGCTGGAGTAACTCAGCAGGTCAGGCGCATCTCTGGAGAACACAGTCTGCTTCCAAGATGGCGTCCAACCCAGGCGACTATGTGCGTGCTGACCACAGGAGCAGATCTACAATCACATGTTACGATCGCTCCACACTCTTACACTGTAAATGGATCGACGTGTAGTCATGTATTGTCTTCTGCTGACTGGATAGCACGCAACAACAGCCTCTCGCCATACCTCGGCACGCGTGACAATAAACTGAACTGAGGTGATGTTTCAAGTAGGAACCTTCTTCAGACTGTGTTGGAAGGGAACTGCAGATGTTGGTTTATACCGAAGATAGACACAAACTGCTGGAGTAACTCAGTGGATCAGACAGCATTCCTGGAGAATATGGATAGGTGACATTTCGGGTTTGAAACTTTCAGACTGTAGGGGGGGGGGAGAAGATGGCAACAGGGAGAGGCCGGATGAAGTATGGCACGTTATAGGTGGACAGGTGAGGGAGAGGGACTGTCTTTGATGGTTGGGATGGTTGGTTGGATGGTTGGGACAAAGGCCGGAGAGAGCGGTAGAGTTGCTGCCTTACAGCGAATGCAGCACCAAAGACCCGGGTTCGCTCACGACCACGGGCGCTGTTTGTACGCAGTTTCTACGTGCTCCCCGTGACCTGCGTGGGTTTTCTCCGAGATCTTCGGTTTCCTCCCACACTCCAAAGAAGTACAGGTTTGTAGGTTAATTGGCTTGGTAAATGTAACAATTGTCCCTAGTGGGTGCAGGATAGTGTGAATGTGCGGGGATCATTGGTCGGCGCGGACCCGTTGGGCCGAAGGGCCTTTATTCCACGTTTAGTATCTCTAAACTAAACTGAAAAAAACAGTGGGTGTGAGACAGGTCTGCAGAGTTGCGGATTGTGAAGCCTGGGGGAGTTAAGTAGCTCGGGGTGGGAGGGGTGGGTGGGTTGGGGGTTGGTGGGTGGGATGGGGTATGGGGTGCAGTGGGGTGGGTGGGGGGGGGTGGGGTGGGATGGGGTGCAGTGGTGTGGTGGGGTGGGGGTTGGGTGGGGTGGGATGGGGTGCAGTGGGGTGGGGTGGGTGGGGTGGGGTGGGATGGGGTGCAGTGGGGTGTGTGGGGTGGGGGTTGGGTGGGGTGGGATGGGGTGCAGTGGGGTTGGTGGGGTGGGTGAAGGGTGGGGTTTGGGTGGGGTGGGATGGGGTGCTGGGGGGGGGGGTGGGTCGGGGAGTGGGGTAGGGTGGGGTGGGGGTTGGGTGGGGTGGGATGGGGTGGGGGGGGGGGGGGGGGGTGGGGGGGGGGGGGTGGGGTGCAGTGGGGTGGGGGTGCGGTTGGGTGCGTGGGGGATGGGGAAGGGTGGGGTTGAGATGGGGTGCAGTGGGGTGGGGTGGGGGTTGGAAAATGGTGGGGTGGGATGGGCAGTGTGAAGCGGGGTGGGGTTTTTGGGTGAGGGGGGGGGGAGTTGGAGGGGGGGAAATAGATTGGGAGGTCCAGGTGTGGCCCAGGGGAGGGAATGTGGGGAAAAGAGGGGGTTTGTGGGTGACAGTTGGTGGTGGGGGGGGGGGGGGGGGGGGGGGCGGGGGATTGGAGCTTGCCTAATTACATGTAAAACTCTAAAAGAGAGGACTAGTCAATAAACAAGCCTTGAGGGCAAAATCATAATTAGAGTAAAAGAAACAAGTGGATGGTTATATAAAAGATGGACTGTAGTGCCATGCTTAGTTTAATTTAGTTTGGAGATACAGCACGGAAACAGGCCCTTCGGCCCCTCCGAGTCCGTGCCGACCAGCAATAATCCCGCACGCTAACACTATCCAACACACACAAGGGACAATTTACAATTTACAGAAGCAAATTAATCAACAAACCTGTACGTCTGTGGAGTGTGGGAAGAAAACCGGAGCACCCGGAGAAAACCCACACAGTCACTGGGAGAACGTAAAAACTCCGTACCGACAGCACCCACAATCAGGATCAAAGCTGGTCTCAAGGGCTGTGAGGCAGCAACTCCACCGTAGATGTAGTTGACTCAGCTACTATAACAACATTCAACAGGCACTTTTACAGTTAAATGAGTAGGAACGTTTTAGTGGGATATGGGCTAGGTGCAGGGGGAATGGGACGGCTTGGATGGGGCACCTTGGTTGGTATTGGCCAGTTGGGCTGAAGGGCCTGTTTCCATGCCGTACGACTCGGTGATTCTGTGACTGAAAGTTGGCAGGAGGAACCTCAACATGCACGACGTGACATTAAGCTAATGACAGTCAAATCAACACCCACTTCACACACTCCGTTAAATGCGATACACAATGCGGAGAAACAAGCTGCCACAAAAGAAGAACTCCCATTGATGATAATCTCACAATGGCTTTAGGTTTAAATAAAGCCACGCAGGGCGGGACTGGAATGTTTCATTATTTGTACATGTATGTGTATATAATCAGCAGTAGTGCTCAGTCCTTTCATCCCAGCCACTTGTGAGGCAGCAGGGCTTGTACATGCCATGGGGTGGGGGGGGGGGGGGACTGTGCAATTTGCAAAGTGGATGTGGTCCGAATATTTTCAAGATTCATTGTGAATCACCAGGATGGCGACAGCTGACTCTTTGGTCACTCCCAGATCATTAGTTCAAAAGGTCATAGGTCGTAGGAGCGCAATTCGGCCATTCGGCCCATCAGGTCAGCATCCGCAATCAGGATCAAACCTGTGCCTCTGGCACGGTGAGAGAGCACAACCTCTACTGCCGCGCCACCGCGCCATCGCGCCGTGCCCTCGGATTCTAGGCACGAGATTGACGAGGCAAAGTGGAGAGAAAATAATCTCACAATCCTATTTCTTTACTGCGCCGCAGACGGCATCCGACCCAACAGGTTTCACCGTATAGAACGCGTACAGAAGGTGCGTTGAGTTCTGGGCACCACGTTATAGCAAAGATGTTGTCGAGCTGGAAAGGGTACCGAGAAGATTTACAAGCACGCTACCAGGACTCTTCCGGGAGACGTCCGGACCCGGATCGGTCTCACCAGTCACCTCCGGACCCACAAACAAAAACACGGAAGTCATGGTCTTCTTCAACCGCGACAAAGGACAAAGGACAAAGGACATTTATTGTCACGTACACCAATCGGTGTAGCTAATTTGTCTTGCCATGCAGCACGTAGATAAAGATAAAACACAACACTAAAGAATAGTAAGATTAAATGAGAACTTACCAGTTTGAAGTTTGATCTTTATTTTATGAGGAGTTACGATGAGGGATTACGTGAAGACCCCGCCAGCACGCATGCGCGACATTCTTCAAAGCAGTGGTGTGAAATCACAGATACCAGAGTAGACTAATATAGTAAGATAAGAGAGAACTTCCATACCAGTTGAACTTTATAATAGAGGGTTTTGGGAGCGGAGGGCACGTAATCCCTCATCGTAACTCCTCATAAAATAAAGATCAAACTTCAAACTGGTAAGTTCTCATTTAATCTTACTATTTTACTTCGGAGTCACGTGAGTGACTACGTGAACATTTCAAAGCTCTGTGATTTCATGCTCTGGAACGAGACCATGCTCACACACTGCCATTCTGGGAAGGAGGATGAACGTATTTCACACACGACACTGTGCTGAAAAACAATAAAGGTATTATTCATACCTAAAATAATATGCCCCACATTGGGTAATTTATTTTACAGAACTTAATTTTTTCCCTGCAAACGTCTCAGGAGCGGCCACGGGTTTATTATAAAAGCATTGAATGCGTTCATTGCTCCACCCCCGCTGTGGCAAGGATGTGGTCCATAGGAACTCCCATCATCCTAGCGTCCGATGTAGATGCAGCCCTGGTGGAGTGAGATTTGAAACATTAGTATCCACCACTGCACGTAATACCACCCTAACCATCTGGATATGGTTTGCACTGTGACCTTGTGTGAGGGCATTTATGGCTAATGAGAAAGCTCTCTCCGTGCCCATAAGAGTCTTGGTGACTATATATTGCAAAATATGTGTCACTATGCAGGGCCGACTATCTGCAGGATAGGCCAGAACTCTAATATTGGCCAAAGGAACCAGGTCGGTCTTGTTTAAGTACCCCTGTATGTAGCAGGTTATCTGCCATTTGTGACAGACATGACGTCCTATTCTAGCTTGTGTAAGGACTGGACCAGTTGTGCTGATCCAAGTGCCATAATCATTCCCATCTAGGATATTAGTTTGTCCAGAGTGAGCCCCTATATTGGTGTCCATCCCTCGTAACATGGTGTACTACCTATGTCCCATGTAAGGGTGTATCTGGGCCTGGGGGGGGGGGGATAGAGTACAAATACCCCCTCATTTTTCGTTTAGGTACTAGTGGGGTGTGATCCTATAGCCAGGTGATCACTCCCTCTGCCCAGATATTAGATAGGGCACTCCTTGCACAATAATGGCACTGTAACTCAATCCTTCATCGAAATGAAGGGTGGCCAGAACTCCAGCACTTCAGTGTTGGTGGCTGAGTCATATGTAGTGTTCGTCCTGGTGCAGAACACTTCCCATTTCCTGACATATGTCAGGTACTGTCTTTCTCGTGGACTCCCTGCACGACGCTGAGATGGCATTGATCGTCCTGTCGGAGAGTCCGTATCCCAGAAATGGCCTGTTCAGAAACTGCAAATCAACAAGTTCATACAGTCATGGCACGGATACTTTCCCGCACGGGGTGTGCCAACCTCCTTGGCCGTTGTTGATCCAGATGCAGGGTTCTGAGACCATCTTTGTACTGTTGGAACCATGGTACCCATTGCGGCGTCTTGTTTAATTATTGTAAGACTCGCCTGATGAGGCAGAAGGGGAAAATGCATAGCAAAACAAATCCCCCCCCCCCCCCCCCCCCCCCCCCCCCCCCCCCCCATGCAGCGAGAAATCGTCCATCGCTGCTGCCCCTGGGTCTGGTTCCCAAGCAACATATGTTGGTAGTTGGTGAATTAGTCTGGATGGAAAAAAGGTCGATATCTGGTGTCCCATACCGGTCTATAATATCTGTAAACACTTTCCGATCCAACATCCATTTAATGGTGTCGTTGATGGTGTCTGCCACTGTATTTAGCTTACCTGGAAGGTAAGTGGTTGAGATCCAAATCTCTCTCCCAGACACCAGTGCCAGATATTATTAGCCAATTCATCACATGATATTGACTTTATTTCACCCATATGGTTATATATAGGCCCCCACTGTGGTATCAATTTGTACCGTACATGCAACTGGTGCTCATCTGAGCAGTAGGCCCTGAGTCCATGAAACGCTACCAGCATTTCTAGATAATTAATTCCTAGTGCTTTAAACAGAATAATTTTTGTGCACTCATCTGCCACCACAACTTGCGGTGGTATTAGTTGCTCCCCAACCTTTAGCACTGGCATCAGTCTGTAATGTATCCTAGGGATATAGAATGGGGTGATGGGGTTAGGATAATGTTGAGCATTTCTATCCACCAGTTTTAATTCTGATTTACTTTCCCTGGTAGTTGCATAGGCCTATTGAAATGGCCTGCATGATTTTTGAGAGCTAAAATTTCCCTCTTCCAGGTTTTAATAATGGAGTGGTCCAATTGTGCTGCTGGGAACGCAGCCACCAATTTCCCAATCACTCTTGCTCCTTGCCGAATGGATGGTTCCCTGATGCCAGTGAGGCTTTTGCATACTCCCATCAAGTCTGTCACTTTGTTTCGTGGCAAGGTGATAGACATATGAACAGAGTCAATAATGAACCCCAAATAATCCATGGTAGTGGAGGGTACCGATTTTGATTTATCTGGATGTACGTTAAATCCCTGTGTTGTAGCTGATACCACCGATGTAGCCAGCTCCAATTTTCACCTTCAATGAGAATATCATCCAGGTAAGCCATGACAATATGGTTATGTTTCTTTAAGTATGCTAAAGCTGGTTTTAATAAATTTGTAATAGCCTGGGTGCTGATGACAACCCATTGGGTAAGGCCTTATACTGCCATAGCTGTCCCATCCAGATAAATTTCAGGTATTTACGATGATCCTGTGTGTGACAAACGTGTCTATTTTGAAATGGGCATACTGAACGGAAGTATTTAGTTCGGTCAAATCTGTAATGATACGGCAACCGCCATCTTTTTAGTTTTTATAAATATATTTGATACGAACTCTTGAAATTCTCTGATTGTTTTCTCAATTCCCTTTTGTGTTTAGTCTTAACAGTTCAGCATGGCCTGCTGTTCTCTCTCTTTTTGTGAAGTATGAACTTCCTGCTAGGCGTATGCTGAACTGGGACGGTAGTTCGTATACAAATTCAATTTTGTAATTCTGAATACTTCCGAGTATGTAAAAGTTCAGAGGTAAAAGTGCAGCACACATGATGAAACAAGTGCAACCGTCCCCCAACTTTTGATGAATCGGACATGCAATGTTTTTTAAGACAACCAGACCCACCTACCTCCATGGTTACCGGTGTTGTGTGGGTTGTCTCCGCAGTTGTTTCTTCTGGTATTGTGTTGCTGCGTTGTGGGGGTTGGCGCGTTTTTTCCATGAAGGCCGGGCTGGGCCATGGTCTGAAAGACCGCTGTGCAGGTGGGCCGGCCTTCGAGCTTTCACCACCAGATGGTCTTCCATAGTACCGATGTCTGGTGGGTGTGTAGGGGTGCTGCCGCTGTTGATAGTGGGTTTTAGAGTTGCTTGGCACCTTGATCAGGCCTATAGCCTTGGCTTCCTCATGCAGGTCTTTCACCTGCTTCGGGAGGTCCCCCAACAGCAATTTTGGCGCCTGTGTGCTACTTGTCTTGCATAATTCCGCACTTCTTGATGATGCTCTTCCTGTAACTGTTAATCTCCACTGAGTATTACACAGTCTGCTAGAGCATCTCGTAACTCTTCAGGCAAATCAAACCCCATCAGTTGTCCTGGTACTGCTGTGATTTTAGCAGCCAGCAGTTTCCTCTGGAGCTTCCCCCTCCTGGCTCCTTATAGATGGGCTCCTGTTGCCCCAGATGGGGTCATGGACTGCTGGTACTTTAAGAGAATGGAGTTCTCTGGAGCAATGTACTTCCCAGCCATAAAGTTAATGGCTTGCTCCTGTAGCTGTTTTGTAGCCATGTATTTTGTACTGGCTTGCAGCTTTGTATAGGCAGTCCTTCCTGAGTTGGTACAGCATGTGTTCCCACAATTCTTCTGCTGCTCTCTCTTCTGGCACCCCTCACAGTTGACTGTTCAGCCATTGCCCCTTCTTCAGGGTCAGCCCAGCTCTGACCCCTAATGCTCCCCTGCGAAGAGGGTGAGACATTTGGCAGTCCTTGAAAGGATGCTGCCGTGGGTCTGCGAGGAGACCCACTGTGACTCTGCCCCTGCATAAGCAGGTCACGCTGGAGCACTGCTCCCCATCCGCTCCTGCGGGAAAGACGCCCGCCGTCCCTATCCGGGAATGGGGTGTCTTCAGGTCCGGACCCAGCTGAGTCAACGGTCCTGTCCGACTTCCGGGTGGTTTTGCCGCCGACCGCGGCGCACCTGCGGTCTGTAGCGGCGAGAAGCCGGGAGCTGCTGGCAGCACCTGCAGCTCTGGAGAGACGGCACGCTGCTGGCTGCTTCCACAGCAGCGGTATCAGCTGCTGCTCTCCCTTGCGCGACTCCATGGTGCTTCCTCTTGAAAAAGAAACACACCGAGTCGCCACGCTCACCAGAAAAGGTAAGACTTACCTTCAGTAAGTTTTGAAAACTTGCGCTGGAGGAGCAGCGCTCCTCCCGACTGTCGCTTCCGCAATGCGTTCGACGATATGTCGCGCATGCGTGCTGGCGGGGTCTTCACGTAGTCACTCACGTGACTCCGAAGTAAAATTTAACAATAAACATAAAAACATCCCCCACAATGGTTCCCACTGTGAGGGAAGGCACAAAGTCCAGTCCCCATCCCCCTGTCCACCCATAGTCGGGCCTATTGAGGCTTCCGCAGTCGCCGCTACGGGGTCCGATGTTCCTGGCCCTTCTTCGCCGGGTGATGGCGCTCCAGGCGTCGGGAGAACCCTCTCCGCGGCTCGGGGTGCCTGTAACGGCCGCTTCCGTGCTGGAGACCGCGGCTTCCGATGCCACACGCCGCGCTGAATGGAGCTCCACAACTGCCAATCTCGCCGAGAGATCCCAGGCTCTCGACGTTAGAGTTGAAGTTCAGCCCCGCGGCCGGCCGTCCCACAGTCCGGCAGCTCCGCGATGTTCACCTGCGGTCTTCAGCTCACCGGAGCTCCAGCGTCGCAACCCAGGCAAGGCATCACTTGCTCTGCTCCGCGATGGCGCTCCAGCGCTGCGCCGCTGCCGAAGCCGTAGTTCTGGGCGGTCCACACAGGAAATGCGGCTCCGGCCTGCTGGTAGGCCGCGAGGACTGGTCGAAGATGCTGCCCGGAGAAAAGCTGCCTCTCCGACCAGGTAGGGACCCTAGAAAACAGTTTCCCCCTTTCCCCCGGACGAACAAGGACGAAGAACAACAACAACACCAGGACTCGTGGGCCTGAGCTATATGGAGTGGTTGAGTAGGCTGGGACTCTATCTCTTGGAGCGTAGGAAGATGTAGGGTCATTTTGAAGAGGTGTACAAGATATTCTGGATTTTAAACCATGTATTATTGAGTTTTTGTATATAATTTATGATGCTCATAAGTAATTTACTAAGCTTTTATATGTATTTTATGGTGTTTTTATATAATGTAGTCTATGTAATGTCATCTTTTATCTGGACCTTGAGTTTGAAATAAAAAGTTTTTTTTTTAAATCATGAGAGGAATAGATCAGGTAGATGCACAGGCTCTCTTGCGCAGAGTAGGTGAATCGAGGACAGGAGCACATAGGTTTAATTAAGGTGAAGGGGAAAAGATTTAATAGGAATCTAAGGGGTAACTTTTTCACACAAAGGATGATGGGTGTATGGAACGAGCTGCCAGAGGAGATAGTTGAGGCAGGGAGACAATAGTAAGGAAGGCAAACGCAATTCTAACATTTATTTCACGAAGGCTAGAATACATAAACAGGCATATAATGCTGAAGCTCTATAAGGCATTGGTCAGGCCACATTTGGAGTATTGTGTGCCGTTTTGGGCACCGTATCTGAGGAAGGATGTGCTGGCTCTGGAGGGGGTCCAGAGGAGGTTTACAAGAATCTATGGAGCGAAGGAAATAGGCAGCGTTTCGGGTCAAGGTTGATTATTGCGAAGCGAGCGGAGGTGTTGGGCGAAGCGTCCGCCAAGCTTACGCTTGGTCTCACCGATGTAGATCAGCTGAGATCTAGAGCAGCGGATGCAATAGATGAGGTTGGAGGAGGTGTCATTCCAGGTTCGGCAGAGGTTCACCTGCACCTCAGAATTAAAGGACGTTCCATTAGGAAGGCGATGAGGAGGAATTTCTATTTTTAGTCAGAGGGTGGTGAATTCGTGGAATACAAGGCTGTGGAGGCCGTCAATGGATATTTTTAAGACGGGGATAGATAGATTCTTCATTAGTACGGGTGTCAAGGGCAATAGGGAGAAGGCAGGAGAATGACGTTAGGAGGGAGAGATAGATCAGCCATGATTGAATGGCGGAGTAGACTTGATGGGCTGAATGGCCTAATTCTGCTCCTATCACTTATGACCTTATGACCTTATAATATCTCCGTTTATCAAGATTTCTTGTATTTGACAGTTTTCAATTAATTCTTTACCAAACCTTCTTCACTGTCTCTGTGATCTTCTGCAGCTGCAAGTTTAATACAGCACAACAGACTTGAACTAAAGGCTTGTTCAGGCCCATTATTACCACTTAGCTTTAATATTCAGCTCCTTATAATAAAACCTAGAATTCTATTACCTCTTTTTATGATCTTATTAGCTAGAGCTGTAACCTTTAATGTCCTGTAAATCTGGGCTTAGTACGTCTACATTACCACTTGGAGAATGTACTGCTGTTTTTTAATACAATTATCATGTATAATCTCCCATTTACTGACATTGAATTCCATCTGCCACACCCCCACTTTCTCCATCTACAGTCATAGAGTTGAGGGCCTGTCCCACTTGCATGCGATTGCGTGCGTTTGGCGAGACCAACCGGAAGCGGAGTTCACGTGAAGTTCTCGCTAAGTTCGCGCTAAGTACGCGCTACGTTCACACGTGACGTCATTTACGTCATGCTTACCAATCAGCTGGGCAGGAGGCGGGCCGACTGAATTTGGGCGTCGCACCGTGTCGGGCGGTGACATCATCACGCAACGCCACTCTGGGCGGTGACGTCATCACTCAACGCCACGCGCTAAGCGTACGCCGTCAAGACGCTGCGTACGACCGCAATGCGCCTGCGTGCCGACAGGCCGTTGGCGCGCGAAGATTTCGGCCACTGCAAGAATTTCGGAGCCCCACGCGATGTCGGGACCAGCCCCGCACAACTCCGCGCATCTAAGTAGGACCGGCCCTGCGCGGCCATACGGTGCCTGTACGCCTCAAGCGACCACGAGGTCGCGTAATTTGTGAGCCAAGGTGGCGTAAGCGGGACAGGCCCTTCAGACAGCATGGAAACTGGCCCCTTCGGCCCAACTAGGCCATGCCAACCAAGATGCCCCATCTTGTGGTGAGTGGTGAATCTGTGGAATTCTCTGCCACAGAAGGTAGTTGAGGCCAGTTTGTTGGCCATATTTAAGAGGGAGTTGGATGTGGCCCTTGTGGCTGAAGGGATCAGGGGGTATGGAGAGAAGGCAGGTACAGGATACTGAGTTGGATGATCAGCCATGATCATATTGAATGGCGGTGCAGGCTCGAAGGGCCGAATGGCCTACTCCTGCACCTAATTTCTATGTTTCTATGTTTTCTTCAGATAAAAGAGTAAAAGAGAGGCAAGTGTGGGATGTGGACCGCTGGGACATGAAACTGGAGAAGTAGTAATGGGGAAGAAATAAAGAAATGGCAGATGAATTGAATATGTTTTTTTGCATCAGTCTTCACAGCGGAAGACAGCAGCAACGTGCCAGAAATTCAAGAGATCCAGGAAGCAGATGTCAGTGAAGTTGCTATTTCAAGAGAGGAGATGCTGAAGGTGGATACGTCACCTGGATCACATGGACTGACTGCACCCCAGGGATCTGAAAGGGGTGGCTTTAGAGATTGTGGAGGCATTGACAGTGACATTTCAAGAATCACTAGAGTCAGGAGCGGTCCCCAGGGGATTGGGAGATTGCAAATGTTCCGCACCATTCAAGAAGGGAGAGGGGCAAGAGAGGGAACTACAGACATCAGTGGTTGGTAAGATTTTAGAGCCCATTATAAAGGATGAGGTTACTTAGAAGCTCATGATGAAATGGGACGAAGTCAGCATGGTTTTGAGTAGTGAAGAGTAGCAGCCCCAGCCCAGACCCCTGTGGAACTCCACCAGTCTTCTTCTTGTTGAGTCCACACACAAGATTAGACGTTGTTCAGCCAGAGCTGAGCACACGTCGCGGCATCTGCACACAATGGTGTCTGTCTTGTCGCTTCTTGTGCGTGGTGGTGGAAAGATTGGTGGAAACAGGGCCGCGACGTGAACGCTCTTTCCTTGACCCCACTCCGCTAGTCATTGGCAGTCAACCAGATAAAGCCCCTTTACTGCCACTCTTTGCATTGTGCCATTCACCCAACCTGCTATCCAAGCTAGTGTCTGCCCTTTGATACCGTGGGCTCTCATCGTCCTTAGCAGCCTGACGTTTGGCACCTTATCAAAGGCTTTCTGAAGTAAACAACATCTACTGTTAAGGGGTTGGACAGGCTAGATGCAGGAAGATTGTTCCCGATGTTGGGGAAGTCCAGGACAAGGTCACAGCTTAAGGATAAGGGGGAAATCCTTTAAGACCGAGATGAGAAAGACTTTTTTCACACAGAGAGTGGTGAGTCTCTGGAACTCTCTGCCACAGAAGGTAGTTGAGGCCAGTTCGTTGGCCATATTTAAGAGTGAGTTGGATGTGGCCCTTGTGGCTAAGGGGATCAGAGGGTATGGAGAGAAGGCAAGGTATGGGATTGGATGATCAGCCATGATCATATTGAATGGCGGTGCAGGCTCGAAGGGCTGAATGGCCTACTCCTGCACCTAATTTCTATGTTTCTATGTTACTGACTCTCCTTTGCCTGTCCTGCTATTTACTTCTTCAAAGAATTCCAATAGGTTCGTCAGGCAAGACCTCCCTTTTCACAGAACTGGAGATAAAGGAGGTTCCCACAGACATTCCAGAGCAATGAATAGATGGAAATAATGTACAGAAAATCAATTAATCTAATGTTCCCTTGTCTTTACCCTTAGAAAATAAGAAGGAATGCTTATCTAGGCAGGAATATGTTGGCAGGTTACAGGGACTCCCTTTGTCAGCACTGGGCTTGTACTCGCTGGAGTTTAGAAAAATGAAACATTCAGAATAGTGAAAGGCTTGGATAGAGTGGATGTGGAGAGAATGGTTCCACTAGTGGGGAGTCTAGGACTCGAGGACATAGTCTCAGAATTGAGGACGTTACTTTAGGAAGGAGATGAGGCGGTGCAGCGTAGGTTCTTGCGATTGAGGCAGTGCAGTGTAGGTTCACAAAATTGATCCCTGGGATGAGGAAAGATTGACAAGACTGGGCTTGTATTCACTGGAGTTTAGAAGGATGACAGGGGATCTTATAGAAACATATAACATTATAAAAGGATTGGACAAGCTAGATACAGGAAAAATGTTCCCAATGTTGGGTGAGTCCAGAACCAGGGGCCACAGTCTTAGAATAAAGGGGAGGTCATTTAAGACTGAGGTGAGAAAAATCTTTTTCACCCAGAGAGTTGTGAATTTTTGGAATTCCCTGCCACAGAGGGCAGTGGAGGCCAAGTCACTGGATGGATTTAAGAGAGAGTTGGATAGAGCTCTAGGGGCTAGTGGAATCAAGGGACACGGGGAGAAGGCAGGCACGGGTTATTGATAGGGGACGATCAGCCATGATCACAATGAATGGCTCGAAGGGCCGAATGGCCTCCTCCTGCACCTATTTTCTATGTTTCTTTGTTTCTATGAGGAATTTCTTTAGTTGGAGGCTGGTGAATCAGTGGAATTCTTTGCCACAGAAGGTTGTGGAGGCCGTCAGTGGAGATTTGTAAGGTAGAGATAGATAGATTCTTCATTAGTACAGGTGTCAGATGTTATGGGGGAAAAGGCAGGAGAATGGGGTTAGGAGGGAGAGATAGATCAGCCATGATTGAATGGCGGGGGTAGACTTGATGGGCCGAATAGTCTAATTCTGCTCCTATGAGCTTATGACACAGCAAGCATTCGCTTCATTAATCTACCAAATAATCAACATCAAATAAAATGAACAACAGCTCAACTGGACAGGGACGATAGTGGGATGATTGCATTTTCAGCCAATCAGCGTACATCACAGGAGGCAGAGGTTCACCTGCACCTCCTCCAACCTCACCTGCTGTATCCTCACCTGCTGGGTCTCACCTCCTGTACATCGGCGAGACCCAGCGCAGGCTCGGCGCTCGTTTCGCTGAACACCTCCGCTCAGTCCGCCTGGACCTATTTATTGGTTGCTGAACACTCTAACTCCCCCTCCCATTCCCACACCGACCTTCCTGTCCTGGGCCGCTTCCATTGTCAGAGTGAGGCCCATTGCTAATTGGAGGAACAGCACCTCATATTACACTTGGGCAGCTCACACCCCAGTGGTATGAACATTGACTTCTCTAACTTCAAGTAACCCTCTCTCTTTGTCTCTCCCCTATCCTAGTTCTCCGATCAGTCTGACTGTCCCCCTGATAATAGACAATAGGCAATAGACAATAAGTGCAGGAGTACGTCACTCGGCCCTTTGAACCAGCAGCTCCATTCAATGTGATCATGGCTGATCATCCACTATCAGTACCCCGTACCTGCCTAGTCCCCATATGCCCTGACTCCGCTATCTTTAAGAGCCCTATCTATCTTCGGTGTAAACCAGCATCTGCCGTTCCCTCCTACACATTTCAACAGCACAGGGTCAAGTCTTTCAGCTCGCAATGCCCGTGCCGAATCTGATTCCAAGTTAAACTCATCCCCTCTATTCGCGTTATTCCCCCTAATCGAGTATCTGCTCTCGGTGGACGGCTCGATTGTACTCTGGTACCGTCTTCCCGCCGACTGGTAAGCACGCAGCAAATCCTTATCCCTGTACCTTGGCACCCGTGACAACACACAAAACTCAAACCCAAGCTCTGTCCGCTAAAGATCCATATCCCTCGTATTTCCTGAATATCCATTTGCTGTTCTAGGCCTTGACGGCCTGAGCTATAGGGAGAGGTTTGGCAGGCCAGGGCTTTATACCTTATAGCACAGGAGGCTACGGGGTGACCTCATAGAGGCGTACAAAATCAAGAAGTGGATAGGGTGAATGCACAGATTCTCTTGCCCAGAGTAGGGGAATCAAGAAAGAGAGGACATAGGTTTAGGGTGAGGGGGTAAGATTTAAGAGGAACCTGAAAGAACAGCTTTTTCTCACAGAAGGTGTTGGGCTTATGGAGAGAGCTTGGTTTAGTTTAGAGATACAGCGCGGAAACAGGCCCTTCGGCCCACCGAGTCCATGCCGACCAGCGATCCCCGCACACTGACACTATCCTACACACGCCAGAGTCTTTTACCCAGAGTAGGTGAACCACCAACCAGAGGACATAGCTTTAAGGTGAGAGGGGAAAGGTTTCATAGGAACGCGAGGGGCATTTTATTTCACACAGAGGGTGGTGGGTATATGGAACGAACTGCCAAAGGAGGTAGTAGTTGAGGCAGAAACTATAACAACAGTTAAAAGACATTTGGACAGGTACATGGATCGGAAAGCTTCGGAGGGATTGGGCCAAAAGGTGGGCAGGCAGAACTAGCACGTTGGGCCGAAGGGCCTGTTTCCACATTGTATGACTCCATGAATCAGAACCTCTCCGTGGATTGTCACCTTGTCGTGGTGGAGAAGCTTGTGTGGTCCTGAGATCCTGAGAGCGATGCCGTCTGGAGCTGTGCTCCTGGTAGGGTCACCCATGGCGGTAAGGTCGAGAGGGGGGACTCTGACGAAGAGCGATCCAACCAAGACCTCAACGGTGGAACAGGCGGAGGATGATGGCTGACCTTAGTGGAGCGTCACAACGGCTGGGAAGGCAGATGGATGAAGGCTGCGGCAGAAAAGGGTCTCCGGTCGTCTTGGACTCCATGCCACTGGATCCTGACCCAGATCTGTCAAGGACCGTGGGGTGGCTGTCTGTGCACCAGTCTCCCCACGTTAAACAATGTCACGCACAGGCGTCCAACCCTGGAGACACCCATGGTCAGCCATGAATGAAGGGGGCCTAAGACTGGGTCTAATAGGAAATTAATAAGATATAAATGGTTAAGTGGGTTACTTCGGTGTGGAAAAATATTATTTTGTAAAAGGGCTTCGTATTATGTAGATAGGTTTGCAATAACGTCTGGCATAATATATATATCTAACGAGAGATCACACAAGATTGTGAATCCTCTGGGAGTCTGTGAAAATATAATGACATGAAGACGACAGCACCTGTGAACGTTTTAATCATCAGCTCAATCAGATCAAAGACACGGACAATTGTTGCAATGTGGGGAAACCCCCTGATGGACCAGTATCATCTACTTTCATTTCCCGGTGTGTGGCATTCTATTCTATCCTGATATCCCTCATGTCCGGGTTTAGTTTTAAGTTTCCGTTTTAGAGATACAGCGCGGAAACAGTCCGTGCTGTCCAGCGATCCCCGCGCGTTAACACTAGCCTACACACACTGGGGACGATTTACACTTAACAGCAAGACAATGAACCTACAAGCCTGCACCTCTTTGGAACGTCTTAGGAAACCGAAGATCTCGGAGAAAACCCACGCAGGTCACGGGGAGAACGTACAAACTCCGTACAGACAAGCACCGTGGTCGGGATTGAACCCGGGTATCTGGCATTATACGCGCTGTAGGGCAGCAACTCTACGGCTGGTCCCAGTGACAAAACCAGTAGTTACCCTAACAGTCATAGCATCATCCGGCATGGAAACAGGCCCCTCTGCCCAACTTAACCAAACTGATAAATATGCCCCATCTACGGTGGTCCCACCTGCCTGTGTTTGGCCCACATCCGTCTTAGAGTCATAGATTCATACGGTATGGGAGCAGGCTCTGCGGCCCAACTCGAACAGTGGAAGGCCTGGATAGAGTGGATGTGGAGAGGATGTTCCCACTAGTGGGAGAGTCTAGGCCGAGAGGTCTTAGCCTCAGAATAAAAGGAGGAGGAATTTCTTTAGTCAGAGGGCGGTGAATCAGTGGAATTCTTTGCCACTGAAGGCTGTGGAGGCCAAGTCAATGGCTAGTTTTAAGGCAGAGATAGATAGATTTGTGATTAGTACGAGAGTCAGAGGTGATGGAGAGAAGGCAGGAAGGAGAATGAGGTTAGGAGGGAGAGAAACAGATCAGCCATGATTGATTGGTGGAGATATGATGGTCTAATTCTTCTCCTATCACTTATGAACTGATGATCTTAACCATGCCAATAAATATGCCCCCATTTTTTCTAATCCTTCCTGCCCGCACTCTGCCCATATCCCTATCAGATTCATCGAGTCGAACAGCATGGAAACAGGACCTGCGACCCAACTCATCCATGTCAACCATAGCACCCCATCTACACTTGTCCCACCTGCCCATGTTTGGTTCACATCCCTCTAAACTAAGGGTTCCCAACCTGGGGTATATTTACCCCCTGGGGTATATTTCTCTGACCTAGGGGGTTAATTTTTTTGATTCTGGATTTGTACATATTTTATCTCATTGACTAAATGTGTTTGGTTCTGGTATACCGGTATCTGTTCATCATTAGTTGTTCATAAATAAGTGAAGTAACATTGTTATGTGCTATTAAAGTTGCCGGGGTAAACAGGATGAAAAACGGGATGAACCCCTGGTCTCAACCTTTCCTTTCCATGTACCTGTTCTAAAAATGTATTTTAGATATTGTTACGGTAGCTGCCTCAACTAACTCCTCTGGCAGCTCGTTCCATACACCCACCACCTTCTGAGTGAAAAGGTTGATCCTGAGGGATCTATTAAACCTTTCCCCACTCACCCCAAACCTGCGCCTTCCAGTTCCTGATTCTTCTATCTCGGGAAACTGGCACGTTATATATCCACATTCTATATTCCCCTCATTTGTTTTAAACACCTGTATAAAATCATCCCTAAATCCACTCGTGCTTCAAGTCCGAGCCTTTGAAGGAGCGCAGAAGCAGCTTGGCTTAAATAAGTAGATGAGTTCTGGTCAACCTCAGCTTACGGAGTGTGTGTTTGTGTGTGCGTGTATGTGCGCGTGTTGCGGCTCGGCAGAGAATTATACAATGGGCAATTCAACACTCCCAGGTTTGTAGGTTAATTGGCTTGGCAAATAGAAAAAATGTCCCCAGTGGGTGCAGGATAGTGTTAATATGCGGGGATCGCTGGTCGGCACCGAAGGGCCTGTTTCTGCACAGCAAACTAAACTCCAAACTAAACTAACACACTCTAGGCCCAAGATTCACCCCCGGGGAATACGCAGTGAAATCAGATGACTACCAACACAATCGGTACCTGCCAGAGGGGGGAGAAGCATTGGTCCCCTGATGGGGGGGGGGGGGGGGGTGGGTGGGTTGGGGGATGAGGGAGGTGGGAGACCATCAGGGTTTTACAGAGCTTCGATTGTGTTTGAAGAGAGGCAGGTCATGGTGAGCTATCCCAGGGGTGCACTCACATTACCTTCTGGCCGTCTCGCAACATCATACCGGCCGTCCTACCTTCTGCAACATGAACACTCCCTCCCACGTTGACAGCAAACCATTTATATTCACCCTGCACAGTTTCACTTGATTCTACACTTACAATGTTACCTTGCTGGGAAAAGAGCCAACCTACAGTCATGTTCCCCTGGGTTCTCTCATTCTTTCCTTTATTGTTTGACTTTAGAAAAAAGAGTGCATTGTGTCATTGTCAACAGATCCTGTGAAACATCACGAGGGTATCTGTTTAATTGGCTCCGTTCGATCTCCTTCTTGAGATTATTAATCTTCTTCCTTTAAGACATTATTGACTTGACTTGCAGTCCTCCTGAAGTCCCAGACAAACCGGTGGATGTTATTCTTCCAGAGTACGCATTAAAGTTCTTGCAGTGTGCTTCAGGGAAACTTTGGTCAATTTTATGGGGGTGATCTTATAGAGTTTAGTTTAATATAGAGATACAGCGCAAAAACAGGCCCTTCGGCCCACTTCGATCTCCGGAGCCGTGCGGAATTGTGCGGAGTTCGTCCTGACATCGCGCGGGGCTCCGGAAAACTGACCATGTTCAAAAATTCCGCGCGGCAACGGCTTGTCGGCTCGCAGTCGCCTCGACACATTATACACCGCCTCGACGTCGTGCCTCCGTGACCCTCTCTGTGTGTGCCTCTGTGCCCCTCTCTGTGTGTCCCTCTCTGTCCTGGCGAACTTACCTTTCAGACTTCGCTCCAAGCTCGCCTCACTTCGCGCCGCGTTGCGCCGCTCACCCCACCCCCGCGCGGCCCCCGCTGCCGGTTTGATCGCGCTCACCGCATGGAGTCGGATGCTGGTGGGACAGGCCCTTTACACTGTCTCACACACACTGGGGACAATTTTTACCAAAGCCAATTAACCTGTACGTCTTTGGAGTGTGGGAAGAAACCGGAGCACCCGGAAAGGTGGAAATCAGGAACAGGTGTGAGTCCTGGTGGGGCACAGGGTGGGGGGGGGGGGGGGGGGGGTGGGGTGTGAAAGATGGTGGGGGAAGGTAAATAGACAGCAGAACCCTTTTTCCCCAAAGGTGAAATGTCAAAGACCAGAGGTCACAGCGTTAAGATCAGAGGAGCGGTGTTGAAAAAGGAAGCACAGAATCTTTTGCCCAGAGTAAGGGATTCAAGAACCAGAGGACATACAGTAGGTTTGAGGTAAAGGGGGGAAGATTTAATAGGAACTTGAGAGGCAACTTTTCTAACACAAAGGTGGAAGGTATCTGGTACAACTCCGTACATATAGCACCCGTAATCGGGTGGGGAGCTGCAGACCCCTTGGCCCCACTCACTGCCTTCATGCTGCTCCCTCGCTCCACTCCTACAACCAGAAGCTCCTGCCAGTTGCAGCAACTCTACCTATGCAACACCGTGACTCTTCAATGGGGATGAGTAACATTTCATGCCCACGTTCCCCCTGCACTCCAAGGGCGTACAGGTTTGTAGGTTAATTGGCTTGTTATAAATGTACAAGAATAAAGGGGAGGTCATTTAAGACTGAGGTGAGCAAAAACCTTTTCACCCAGAGAGTTGTGAATTTATGGAATTCCCTGCCACAGAGGGCAGTGGAGGCCAAGTCACTGGATGGATTTAAGAGAGAGGTAGATAGAGCTCTAGGGGCTAGTGGAGTCAAGGGATATGGGGAGAGGGCAGGCACAGGTTATTGATAGGGGACGATCAGCCGTGATCACAATGAACGGCGGTGCTGGCTCGAAGGGCCGAATGGCCTCCTCCTGCACCTATTTTCTATGTTTCTATGTTTCTAAAATTGTCCCCAGTGTGTGTATGGAGGCAGTGTTAGTGTGGGCCGAAGGGCCTGTTTCCGTGCTGTGTCTCTGAACTAAATTAAAAGTTGGGAACCTAGAGGAAGGAATATTGGGCGGAAGCTGAGCAGGAGATCAGGAACAGGTGTGACTCCAGGTGGGACACAGGGTGGGGGGAAGTTGGGAGGGATGTGTGAAAGATGGTGGGGGCAGGTAAATAGACAGCAGAACCCTTTTTCCCAAAGGTGAAATGTCAAAGACCAGAGGTCACAGCGTTAAGATCAGAGGAGCGGTGTTGAAAAAGGAAGCACAGAATCTTTTGCCCAGAGTAAGGGAATCAAGAACCAGAGGACATACAGTAGGTTTGAGGTAAAGGGGGGAAGATTTAATAGGAACTTGAGGGGCAACTTTTCTAACACAAAGGGTGGAAGGTATCTGGTACGAGCTGCTGGAGGATGTAGCTGAGGCAGGTATTATCACAACTTTTAAGCGACATTTAGACAGGCGCATGGATAGGACAGCTTTAGAGGGGTATGGGCCAAACGCAGGCGGGTGGGACTAGTGTAGCTGGGGCATGTTGGCAGATTGGTCCAAAGGGCCTGTTTCCACGCTCTATGTCTCTTTGAGACGTCTGGGGCAAATTTCTTTACACAGAGGGTGATGGGTGCCTGGAACACACTGCCAGGGGTGATGGTGGAGGCAGATACGATAGTGGTGTTTAAGAGGTTATTAGATAGGCGCATGGACATGCAGGGGATGGAGGGATATGGATTACGGGCAGGCAGTGAGTCGTCTAACCTGGCATCGTGTAGGCTGTGGGCATTATGGGCCGACGGGCCTGGTCCTGCGCTGTACTTTGCTATGTTTAAATCTCATCACACAGCATTGTATCCAGTATCCAATGCATCCAGATTTTTAAATTGAGTTTTAATGCTGTTGAGTCACAAGATGAATCAGAATCTGAGTGAGAACAGATAAACTAATATAAAAGCAATATACTCTGGATATTGAGAAAGAGAAACTGCAGGGTATCATTTGCAAATACGACAGTGTCTATGAAGCATATATGTTATTCATTTACAGGATGTTCATAAGTTCTTGGAGTAAAATTAGGCCATTCAATAGACAATAGACAATAGGTGCAGGAGTAGGCCATTCGGCCCTTCGAGCCAGCACCGCCATTCAATGTGATCATGGCTGATCATCCCCAATCAGTACCCCGTTCCTGCCTTCTCCCCATATCCCCTGACTCTGCTATTTTTAAGAGCCCTATCTAGCTCTCTCTTGAAAGCATCCAGGGAACCAGCCTCCACTGCCCTCTGAGGCAGAGAATTCCACAGACTCACCACTCTCTGTGAGAAACAGTGTTTCCTCGTCTCCGTTCTAAATGGCCAACTCCTTATTCTTAAACTGTGGCCCCTGGTTCTGGACTCCCCCAACATCGGGAACATGTTTCCTGCCTCTAGTGTGTCCAAGCCTTTAACAATCTTATATGTTTCAATGAGATCCCCTCTCATCCTTCTAAACTCCAGAGTGCTCAAGCCCAGCTGCTCCATTCTCTCAGCATATGACAGTCCCGCCATCCCGGGAATTAACCTGGTGAACCTACCCTGCACTCCCTCAAAAGCAAGAATGTCCTTCCTCAAATTATGGGACCAAAACTGCACACAATACTCCAGGTGTGGTCTCACTAGGGCTCTGTACAACTGCAGAAGGACCTCTTTGCTCCTATATTCGATTCCTCTTGTAATCAAGGCCAACATGCCATTCGCTTTCTTCACTGCCTGCTGTACCTGCATGCTTACTTTCATAGATGTAGAAGGACCCCCAGATCCCGCTGTACTTCCCCTTTTCCCAACTTGCCGCCATTCGGCCCATCAAGTCTACTCTGCTCTTCAATCATGGCTGATCTATCTCTCCCTCCTAACCTCATTCCCTGCCTTCCCCCATAACCTCTGACCCCCCGTACTAATCAAAAATCTGTCAATCTCCGCCTTAAAAATATCCATTGCCTTGGCCTCCACAGCCTCCTGTGGCAATGAAATCCAGGTATATGGGGCAACGGGGTGGCACAGTGGTTGCCTTACAGTGCTTACAGTACAAGAGACCCGGGTTCGATCCTGACTACGGGTGCTGTCTGTACGGAGTTTGTACGTTCTCCCTGCGACCTGCATGGGTTCTCTCCGAGATCTTCGATTTCCTCCCGCACCCCAAAGACGTACAGGCTTGGAGGTTAATTGGCTTGGTATAGAAAGTAAATGGTCCCTCGTGTTAGTGTGCGGGGATCGCTGGTCGGTGCAGACTCTGTGGGCCGAAGGGCCTGTTTCTGTGCTGAATCTCTAAACTAAACTGAGCTGATAAGTTCTCCCTACCAACCCTTGACACCCGCTCTAATCAAGAATTTGTCTATCTCTGCTTAAGCATATCCACTGACTTGGCCTCCACAGCTCTCTGTGACAATGACATCCCGCAGTTCCACTACCCTTTGGCTGAAGAAGTTCCTCCTCATCTCCTTTCTAAAAGAATGCCCTTTAATTCTGAGGCTATGACCTCTGGTTCTAGACTCTCCCACCAGTGGAAACATCCTTTCCACATCCTCTCTATCTAAGCCTTTCAATATTCTGTAAGTTTCAATGAGGTTCCCCACTCAACCTTCTAAACTCTAGCGAGTTGAGGCCCAGTGCTGTCAAACGCTCATCATATGTTAACCCACTCATTCCTGGGATCATTCTTGTAAACCTCCTCTGGACCCTCACCAGAGCCAGCACATCCTTCCTCTGGTATGGGGCTCAGATTTGCTCACAGGACTACAAATGCGGTATCCTCCCACTTCCTGTCGATCTGTGTGGGTCTGGCCATCCTCATCTTTGGACACCCTGTGCGTAGGGGAGAGCGTAGGGCCGAGGATGGCCTGGTTGGGTTGCTCCTAGGCTTGGCCAAGCTGGCCATCCGTGAGTCACGGCGCCAGGCTGAAGAGGGCTCTGCCTGAGCCAGTTGTCTGACCCCTTTCCTGGGTTATGTCCACGCCCGGGTGGTGTGAGAGGGGGACTACATGCTGTCCACGGGCACCCTGGGGGATTTCCGGGATTCTTGCTATTCAGGGAGTGCAGCGTAGGTTCACAAGGTTAATTCCCGGGATGGCAGGACTGTCATATGCTGAGAGAATGGAGCGGCTGGGCTTGTACACTCTGGAGTTTAGAAGGATGAGAGGATATCTTATTTAAACATATAATATTGTTAAGGATTTGGACATGCTAGAGGCAGGAAACATGTTCCCGATGTTGGGGGAGTCCAGAACCAGGGGCCACAGTTTAAGAATAAAGGGTAAGCCATTCAGAACGGTGATGAGGAAACACTTTTTCACAGAGAGGGTGGTGAGTCTGTGGAATTCTCTGCCTCAGAGGGAGGTGTAGGCCGGTTCTCTGGATACTTTCAAGAGAGAGCTAGACAGGGCTCTTAAAAATAATGGAGTCAGGGGATATGGGGAGAAGGCAGGAAAGGGGTACTGATTGCGGATGATCAGCCATGATCACATTGAATGGCGGTGCTGGCTCGAAGGGCTGAATAGCCTACTCCTGCACCTATTGTCTATTGTGTATTGTCTATTTGGGCACAGTGGGGGGCTGGAATGCATCCTTAACAAGGATTGTGAAATCGTTACTTAATATTCAGTATTTAAGAATATTTGCTTTACTTGGTATTATGGTTGTGGGTTTGTTTATATTGTTTTCTATTGTACATATCATTTAGAAAAATAATTGATTTAGATTACTTTTGGAAAATAAAAGATGTGTGGTTCTGGAGATTAATTGGCCTCTGTAAATTGCCCGTAGTCTGGAGATCATCCCTTCTTCTCACTGCTCCTGTGTGGCAGAAGGTACAGAGGATTGGAAGTACAGATCGCCTGCATGTTCACTCAATCACTGTAATGGCCATTGGGCAGCAACGAGAAACTCTGAATAAAATGGCGTACCTTTATAAAACGGGCGCTCATCTACAGATAGAAACATAGAAACATAGAAAATAGGCGCAGGAGGAGGCCATTCGGCCCATTCATTGCGATCATGGCTGATCGTCCCCTATCACTAACCCGTGCCTGCCTTCTCCCCATATCCCATGGCTCCACTAGCCCCTAGAGCTTCATCGAACTCTCTCTTAAATCCATCCAGTGACTTGGCCTCCACTGCCCTCAGTGGCAGGGAATTCCATAAATTCACAACTCTCTGGGTGAAAAAGTTTTTGCTCACCTCAGTCTTAAATGACCTCCCCTTTATTCTAAGACTGTGGCCCCCTGGTTCTGGACTCGCCCAACATTGGGAACATTTTTCCTGCATCCAGCTTTTATAATTTTATATGTTTCTAGAAGAGATGCAGGGGCAGTTTCTTCCCCTGCTGTTATCAGGCAACTGAACCATCCTACCAACAACTAGAAATTGTTCCTGACCTACCAGCTACCTCGTTGGAGACCTTCGGACTAACTTTAATTGGACTTTAACTTGCACTAAACCGTTATTCCCTTTATCCTATATCTGTGCACTGTGGGCATCTTGAATGTGATCATGTATGGTCTTTCCGCTGATTGGATAGCACGCAACATAAATGCTTCACACCAGGAGTTGGCAACCTTGTTCTGCATAGGGGCCGGGACGCATGTCTGTGAGCGGTTGGCAACCTTGTTCTGCATAGGGGCCGGGACGCATGTCTGTGAGCGGTCGGCAACCTTGTTCTGCATAGGGGCCGGGACGCATGTCTGTGAGCGGTCGGCAACCTTGTTCTGCATAGGGGCCGGGACGCATGTCTGTGAGCGGTTGGCGGGCCACATCTATCACGTGTGCACATGGATCCCGCCCCCATCCCGATCCGGATGGCAGGCACCAAATCACGTGTTCACAGACTGTAGTCAAAAATGCTGGAGAAACACAGCGGGTGAGGCAAGATACAAGATACAAGTTACAAGAGACGTTTATTTGTCACATGTACCATTTGGTACAGTGAAATGTGCGGTCGCCATGCAGCCGTACGAGTAATAAAGAGAACTTTAACACAGACATTCCCGCACGGCGGGATCAAAGTTTCCCACTTTGAGGGAAGGCTCCAAAATTCAGTCATCCTCCTCCGTTGTCCTCCCGTGGTCAGGGGGCTCCCGAACCCCCGCTGTCGACGCTACGGGCGGCCCCGTGTTCAGGCCCGCTCGCCGGGGTGATGGAAGTCCAACGTCGGGACTGGAGGACATCCTCCGCGGCTTGGACTTCCGAAACGGCCACCTCCTACCAGAGTCCGCGGCTCCCGAAGTCCACAGGCCGCGCCGGGCGAAGATTCAACGCTGGCGGACCTCGGCAAAGGGCTCCAGGTCTCCGCAACGTTGAAGACAGCGTCGCCCGCGCTGGAAGCTCTACAGACCACAGCTCCGATGTAGATGCAGCAGGCCCAACCCTCCAGGCCTCCACGGCGATCCCAGGTAAGGCGTTGCCCGCTCCGCGATGAATCCAGCGCTGCGCCGCCGCTGCTGAAGCTCTGGTCCGGGTCCCCGCTGGAAAGGCCGCTCCAATCCAGGTGGTAGGCCGCGGGGAGGGGGCGAGGACGCGACTCGGAGAATAGTCGCATCCTCGCCAGGAAGTGACTGGGAAACGGTTTCCCCCTTACCCTACCCCCCTCCCCCACATAGAAATGTTCGAGAAACTAAAGAAACATCCTTTTAAAACCTAACTAAAAATAAAAAAAGATAGCCTCATGCAATCCCTGCATGTCTCACCTGCTGAGTTTCTCCAGCATTTTTTGTCTACCTTCGATTTTCCCAGTATCTGCAGTTCTTTCTTAAACATGTTCACAGAAGGTGCTCGGCGGGCCGGAGGATTATGGGAAAAAAATCCGCTTGCGGGCAGGATGGTTTTGGGTTATGGGCCGCATTCGGCCCCGGAGCCGTAGGTTGCCGACCCCTGCTTTACACTGCACCTTGGTGCACGTGACAATAATCTTCAGCGGTGGGCACCCCTACACTCTACACTGTCCCCCTCACTCTACACAGCCCCCCCCCCCCCCCATGCTCTCCATAGTCACCACTGCCCCCCTCACTCTCGATTGTCCCCCTCATCCGCGGGTCCCACCTCGCTCTCGGCAGCACGGGTCCAGTCGACGCCAGTGGCTCAGGCCTTTAACACATCGCCCAGACTGGGTAAAGTTAGCAGGACTTTAACACAGGGAATGGCTTGGAGCAGCAATCAATCCTCCTGCACTGACCATTACTGATATTAGCTTATTAATTCCAGATCCAGTTAATTGTTTGAATTTCAAAGACCCAGCTGCCAGGGAAAGATTTGGGTTAATCTGAGATAGCAATCAAGCAACTTAAACTGTACGATACCATTCCCAAAACATTTAGCATTCTATGTGGATGACCTTTCAACAGATAAATTAATATTTAAGACAGGCAAATTCATTAAATTTTTTTTAATGATTTAGCTCCATCGGTTGCAAATGATCTGATAATTTGACAGATCCTTTAGCTGGTTCTTTAAATTTATACGCTTACACAGCTCATTGCCTGGAAAATCTTGCCGAGAGCAAAATATGTGACAAGCAGCGCTAATCAGGAGGAAAAGGGAAAGCGGGCGCAGCGGTAGAGTTGCTGCCTTACCCCGCTTGCAGCACCAGAGACCCGGGTTCGATCCTGACTACAGGTGCTGTCTGTACAGAGTTTGTACGTGACCCGTGTGGGTTTTCTCCTGGAAACATAGAAACATAGAAAATAGGTGCAGGAGTAGGCCATTCGGCCCTTCGAGCCTGCACCGCCATTCAATATGATCATGGCTGATCATCCAACTCAGTATCCCGTACCTGCCTTCTCTCCATACCCCCTGATCCCTTTAGCACAAGGGCCACATCTAACTCCCTCTTAAATATAGCCAATGAACTTGCCTCAACTACCTTCTGTGGCAGAGAATTCCACAGATTCACCACTCTCTGTGTGAAAAATGATTTTCTCATTTCGGTCCTAAAAGACTTCCCCCTTATCCTTAAACTGTGACCCCCTTGTTCTGGACTTCCCCAACATCGGGAACAATCTTCCTGCATCTAGCCTGTCCAACCCCTTAAGAATTTTGTAAGTTTCTATAAGATCCCCCCTCAATCTTCTAAATTCTAGCGAGTACAAGCCAAGTCTATCCAGTCTTTCTTGATATGAGAGTCCTGACATCCCAGGAATCAGTCTGGTGAACCATCTCTGTGCCCCCTCTAGGGCAAGAATGTTTTTCCTCAGATTTGGAGACCAAAACTGCACGCAATACTCCAGGTGTGGTCTCACCAAGACCCTGTACAACTGCAGTAGAACCTCCCTGCTCCTATACTCAAATCCTTTTGCTATGAATGCCAACATACCATTCGCTTTCCTCACTGCCTGCTGCACCTGCATGCCTACTTTCAATGACTGGTGTACCATGACACCCAGGTCTCGCTGCATCTCCCCTTTTCCTAATCGACCACCATTCAGATAATAGTCTACTTTCCTGTTTTTGCCACCAAGTTCGGTATCCTCCCACACTCCAAAGACGCGCAGGTATGTAGCTTGGTGTACAGTAAGTGTAAATTGTTGCTAGTGTGTGTAGGATAGTGTCAGTGTGTGGGGATCGCTGGTCAGCGCGGACAAAGTGAGCTGCAGGACCTGTTGCCACGCTGTATCTCTACACTAAACACAATACTAAACTAAGTAAGTGTAGGAAGGACCTGCAGATGCTGGTTTAAATCGAAGGTAGACACAATGCTGGAGTAACTCTGCGGGACAGACAGCAGCATCTCTGGAGAGAAGGAATGGGTGACGTTTCGGGTCGAGACCCTTCTTCAGACTGATGGCAGGGGAGAGGACGGGGCAGAGATGGAATGTAGTCGGAGACAGTAAGACTGGTGGGAGAACTGGGAAGGGGGAGGGGATGGAGAGAGAGGGTAAGCAAGGGCTACTTGAAGCTAAACTAAGTAAGTGCCATTTCATGGTGAGACTATGTTCAACATTGGGCTGGAGTATGGCTTCCTTCTTCTTCTTTCGTGTGGCGTGCACAGCCTAAAGTTGTTGGACAACTTGTTCTATTTGATCTTCCGTGTGTACACGTCGAGTTGATTGCATTAGTCGAAACAAGACGGACCACGTGAAGGTTGCAATCTCCCACCCCCAGAGTATGGCTTCCCATGCAGGTAGAATGTCTGCACACAAAAGCCAGCAGGATCGACACAAATGTAGAGCACTGTGTTCATTACTGGGCATCGTTTGTTATGGGAAAGATGTTGTCAAGCTGGAAAGAGTACAGAGAAGATTTAAGAGGATGTTGCCAGGCCATCCTAGTGTGTGTAGGATAGTGTGAATATGCGGGGATAGCTGGCCCTCACGGACCATATCAGCCATGATCATATTGAATGGCGGTGCTGGCTCGAAGGGCCGAATGCCCTACTCCTGCACCTATTTACTATATTTCTATGACGGTCGGCTGAAGGACCTGTTTCCATACCTCTGAACTAAACTAAACACAGAAGGAGTCTCTTTTGCCCATTAAGCCTATGATGGCTGCAAAACCCTTCCCCACATTGATGTCGTTTTAAACATTGCTCAATAGTAAATTAATGTCCAAACCGTGGTGGACATCAATGTTGGAATTGGATTGATTCTAATGCTGAAAATGATTTTCGTTTAGTTTTAGTTTTAGAGAAACAGCGTGGAAACAGGCCCTTCGGCCCTCCAAGTCCGCGCCGACCAGCGATCGCCCATACGCTAGTTCCATCCTACATACGAGGGGCACATTATAAGCCGGGATGGAAGGTTGCAACCTTCACCTGGTCCGCCCTGTTTTGACTAATGCAATCAACTCGACGTGTACAAACGGAAGATCAAATAGAACAAGTTGTCAAGACTGAATAAAATATTTTCAAATGTTTCCCCATCTGCGACAAATGTCTAACTCAAAATGCCACTATAGCACATTCCTTTGTCTCTTGTACAAAACTGTATACATTTTGGAATGAAATTTTTGGAATTTTTACAAAACTATTTAACACAAAATTGAACCCCAATACCGAATTGATTATCTTTGGATCAATGGAAGAGGGAAATAAACTAACTATATTCCAAGAAGCTTTTCTTAATTATGGTCTAATAACAGCGAAAAAAACGTATACTTAAATTTTGGAAAAACGCACCTACGCCAACATTCAAAATGTGGATCTCAAACATGTCTGAAACGCTACATCTTGAAGAAATGAGATTCCTCTTACTAGGCAAAGTAGACCAATTCTTAAAGATTTGGTCTCCGTTTATCAACTTTATACAAGCATATGGTGCAACATAACATAACCTTAGAAATTAGATGTTTAGAACTGGGTGACGGATGGGCAAAAATAAGAGATAGGTAGATCTCTCCTAATCTCTCTCTTTCTTTTTACTTTTTCCTTCTCTTTCAATCTTTTAACTTCTCACCTCTGTCCTTTATTTTTTTCTTTTTTGTTTTCTGTTTCTACTTGCTTGTCTATCTATTCCAACACTCTTTATTTCTTTTTTCTCTCACTGTTCTTTTATTATTGAACTAAAAGTATGAAGTTGTACAAGAATGAGAATATGTATTTATGTATTAGGTACTTAAGTACCAGACTACTGTACTTACTTCTAACAAAAATAAACAAACAAAAAAAAAAAAAAAAAAAACTTTAGGCTGTGCCCGCCACACGGAAGAAGAAGAAGATTACAGAAGCCAATTGAACTACAAACCTGCACGTCTTTGGAATGTGGGAGGAAACCGGAGCACCTGGAGGAGAACCCCGCGGTCACACGGAGAACGTGCAAACTCCGTTCGGACAGCACCCGAGATCAGGATCGAACCCGGACTCTGGCGTTGCGAGGCAGCAACTCAACCGCCGCACCACCCATAAAGTGCCGTCCTCGACTAAAGTCATTCTCCATCCCTCCCTGACACCAGTCAATTGTTACCCACCCCTCCAATCTGTGTCAGGTGTGGGGCCAGCCCCTTATAAACGGGATCAGGTAATTTCAGACCACTTCACAATGATTTGGTACTTTTGAGCCTGGCAGCCACAGTAACGTGGAAGATTCAGCCCAGAGCAAATCCGAGTTTAGTTTAGAGATACAACATGGAAACAGGCCCTTCGGCCCTCCCAGTCCATGCCAACCATAGCCTACCCGTTACTCATTAGCTCCATGCACTCCATGCACATTAGATGTGATATGCAGAGGCCAATTGACCTGTTTACATTTTTTTAGAGATACAGAATGGAAACATGCCCTTCAGGCCACTGAGTCCTCGCTGACCATGCTCGAATATAGGACCAAAGAGGTCCTTCTGCAATTGCACAGGCCCCTAGTGAGACCACACCTGGATTATTGTGTGCAGTTTTGGCCCCCTAATTTGAGGAAGGACATTCTTGCTATTGAGGGAGTGCAGCGTAGGTTCACAAGGTTAATTCCCTGGATGGCGGGACTGTCATATGCTGAGAGAATGGAGCGGCTGGGCTTGTACACTCTGGATGAGAGGGCATCTCATTGAAATATATAAGATTGTTAAGGGCTTGGACACGCTAGAGGCAGGAAACATGTTCCCGATGTTGGGGGAGTCCAGAACCAGGGGCCACAGTTTAAGAATAAGGAGTAAGCCATTTAGAACGGAGATGAGGAAACACTTTTTCTCACAGAGAGTGGTGAGTCTGTGGAATTCTCTGCCTCAGAGGGCGGTGGAGGCAGGTTCTCTGGATGCTTTCAAGTGAGAGCTAGATAGGGCTCTTAAAACAGCGGAGTCAGGAGAAGGCAGGAACGGGGTACTGATTGGGGATGATCAGCCATGATCACATTGAATGGCGGTGCTGGCTCGAAGGGCCGAATGGCCTACTCCTGCACCTACTGTCTGTTGTCTATTGACCATCGATCACCCATTTACTGTAGCCTATGCTATCCCACTTTCACATCCACTCCTTACATACGAGAGGCCGATTTAGTTTAGTGTCGTTTATTATTTATTATTATAGTTTTTTAGCGGTGCAGAGACAACGACCAGTTGATTTAACCAGATTTTATTACAAAATCGTTTTATGGTCACCAGTTCTACACAAATGCGACTGGGCACCAGTGAAAAACTTTTTATTGGGTGCTATCCAGGCAGTGAAAAGACTACATGTGATTACAATCAAGGTATCCACAGTGTGCAGACACAGGAAAGATTGAAAAGAGTGGAGCGACTGTAATGAAAGGTAGCGGATCTATTTCTGGGACCGGCGCAGGAAGAACCGCCTGACTTCAGCACCATCTTGGGTCCTTTCCCGCCAAAGTTGGGCCAACTAACCTACAAACCCGCACGTCCTGTGTGGGGTGCGGGAGGAAACCGGAGCTCCCGGAATAAAAAACCCCGCGCGGTCACGGGGAGAGCGTGCAAACCCCACACAGACAGCCGTCGAGGTCAGGATCGAACCCGGGTCTCCGCCGCTGTGAGGCAGCAGCTCTACCTGCTGTGCCAGCGTGCCGCCATTTGATCGGTGCAGCTTGGTCCCAGCTGATGCCCAGGGTTAGTGTCAGAGCTTCTGGCTTCCTTGTGCATTGCACCATCGAATGCTGGTGTCACATTCTAGTGTGTCGCAGCTGAGAAAAATACATCATTTTGATTTGGCAGCTGCCTCAATTCAACAGCTCAGGATAGATTAGTTCGACAATGTTCAGTTTCAATTTGATTTATCCCTATTCATCCACATTCCCAATTGTTTCTAAAGCCTGATGACTATCAGCAGCAACTTGCGTGGAACCAAAAGGCATGAGTGGTGCCCGAGAGAAGCTTCCTGCGGTTACTCGCCCTCTGGGAGACAGATTAGAGGCCGTTACTGATACTGGGTATTAACATGATATCTCCCCAGTTGACACTTTCAGACAATGATCACTAACAACGTAAGTCGAGGGAGGCACAGTGGGGGAAAGATGTTGTCAGATCACTCCATCGATTTTCAACAAATCTGTATCAATAGCAATCCTTTTGTTTGTCAAGCAGAATTTATTCAGGAGGGAACAAATCTGAATTTAATGCAGTTAATCACCAGGCAACGACCTGACCGGCATATGTCACCAATTCCATTCAAAGTCATTCACTTCTATCTTTTTAGCGGCGGAGCGATGTCGCAGCGGGTAGAGTCGCAGCTTCACAGCGCCAGAGACCCGGGGTCAATAGACAATAGGTGCAGGAGTAGGCCACTCGGCCCTTCCAGCCAGCACCGCCATTCAACGTGATCATGGCTGATCATCCACAATCAGTACCCCGTTCCTGCCTTCTCCCCATATCCCCTGACTTTTATAACCATATAACCATATAACAATTACAGCACAGAAACAGTCCCTCTCGCCCTTCCAGTCCGTGCCGACCATTTGTTTTCCCCTAGTCCCATCTACCTTAACTCAGACCATACCCCTCCATTCCCTTCCCGTCCATATACCTATCCACTTTACTTTTAAATGTTAAAATCGATCCTGCCTCCACCACTTCTGCTGGAAGCTCATTCCACACAGCCACCACCCTCTGAGTAAAGAAGTTCCCCCTCACGTTACCCCTAAACTTCTGTCCCTTAATTCTCATGTCATGCCCTCTTGTTTGAATCTTCCCTACCCTCAATGGGAAATGGTCCAATTTTATCCCTCGTTATCCTTTTGCTATTAATATAGCTGTAGAAACCCTTTGGGTTTACTTTCACCTTTCTTGCCAAAGCAACCTCATATCTTCTTTTAGCCTTCCTAATTTCTTTTTTAAGATTCTTTTTACATTCTTTATACTCCTCTAGCACCTCATTTACTCCATGCCTCCTATAATTATTGTAGATCTCTCTTTTTTCGAAACAAGTGTCCAATTTCCCTTGAAAACCATGGCTCTTTCCAATTTTTACTATTTCCTTTCAACCTAACAGGGACATAAAGATTCTGTACTCTTACAATTTCCCCTTTAAATGTCCTCTATTTCTCTTCTACATCCTTCCCATGAAACAAAGTGTCCCAATTCACTCCTTTAAAATCCTTACGCATTCCCTCAAAGTTAGCCTTTCTCCAATCAAAAATCTCCCCCCTAGGTCCAGTTCTGACTCTCTCCATAATGATATTGAAACTAATGGTATTGTGATCACTGGTCCCGAAGTGCTCACCAACGCATACCTCCGTCACCTGACCTGCCTCATTTCCTAACAGGAGGTCCAGCACTGCCCCTTCTCTGGTCGATACCTCTATGTACTGCTGCAAAAAACTATCCTGCACACATTTTACAAACTCCAAACCATCCAGCCCATTTACAGAATGTGTTTCCCAGTCTATTTTTGGAAAATTGAAATCTCCCACAATCACTACCTTGTGCTTACTACTAATATCTGCTATCTCCTTACATATTTGCTCTTCCAATTCTCGCTCCCCATTTGGCGGTCTATAATACACCCCTAAAAGTGTTGCTACACCGTTCCCACTTCTCAGTTCCACCCAAATAGCCTCTCTAGACGAGCCCTCTAATCTATCCTGCCAAAGCACTGCTGTAATATCTTCTCTGACAAGCAATGCAACACCTCCCTCTCTGATCCCTCCAATTCTATCACACCTGAAGCAACGAAATCCTGGAATATTTAGTTTCCAATCACAGCCCTCCTGCAACCATGTTTCACTGATTGCCACAACATCATATTTCCAGGTGTCAATCCAGGCTCTAAGTTCATCCACCTTACTTACAATGCTCCTAGCATTAAAATATACACATTTTAGAAACCCACCATCCCTTATTCTCAGTCTATTATCTTTTTCATCTTGCTCGCCTACATTTTGGGTCCGAGTGCTTCCCTTCTCTGCCTCTTGCCCCACACCCTGACCCCTAGTCCCCTCTACCCGAGTCCCTCCCCCCAGCCTTTCTAGTTTAAAGTCTCCCCAGTAGCCTTTGCAAATCTCCCTGCCAGGATATTGGTCCCCCTCGGGTTCAAGTGCAACCCGTCCTTTGTGTACAGATCATGCCTTCCCCAAAAGAGGTCCCAGTGATCAAGAAACATTGAATCCCTGCCCACTGCACCAGTCCCTCAGCCACGCATTTAACCTCCACCTCATTTCATTCCTACTCTCACTGTCACGCGGCACAGGCAGTAATCCTGAAATCGTTACCCTTTTGTCCTTCTCCTTAACTTTCCCCCCAACTACCTAAATTCTCCCTTCAGGACCTCGTCACTTTTTTGCCTATGTCATTGGTACCTATGTGTACCACAACATCAGGCTCCTCTCCCTCCCTTATCAGAATCTTTTGGACATGTTCTGACACATGCGAGACCCTGGCACCAGGGAGGCAAACTACCATCCGGGTCTCCCGACTGCGTCCACAGAATCGCCCATCCGACCCCCTAACTATAGAGTCCCCTATTACAATTGCCCTCCTCTTTTTGCTACCCTTCTGAGCATCAGGGCCGGTCTCTGTGCCGGAGGCCCGGCCGCTGTTGCTGCCCCCAGCTAGGCTGTCCCCTCCAATCGTACTCAAACCCGAGTACCTATTTTCCAGGTGTACGGTCACAGGGGTATTCTCTAGCCCCTGACTCTGCCCCTTGCCCTTCCTAACTGTGACCCGCTTGTCTGCCTCCTGTGGTCTGGGAGTGACTACCTCCCTGTAGCTCCTCTCTATGACCTCCTCACTCGCCCTGACCAGATGGAGGTCATCGAGCTGCTGCTCCAGGTTCCTAACACAGTCCTTTAGGAGCCCCATCTCGACACACCTGGCGCAGATGTGGACGTCTGGAGGGCTATCAGATTCCCTGACCTCCCACATCTGACATCCAGAACAGTACACTGCCCTGGCCTTCATACTCCCCCCTTACACAGGATACAATAGCAACACAATACAAAGTACACAACAAACTGCTGGAATCTGACTGTAAATCAGCTGTTTACCCTGGTCCACTTCCGACCAATCAGCTGCTTCCCCTAGTCCACTTCCCACCAATCAGCGGCTTCCTCAAAAAAACCCACTTCTCCAAATGGAACGTTATGGATTTAGGTAAAAACAAGCCCCGCACTTGATTTTAAAGCTTACCGGTCGGGTGTCGCTCCTCCCCCTCCTTCTCTTCCAACAGCTCCTGTGGGCCTCTGAAAAAAACAAGCCCCGCGCTTGATTTTAAAGCTTACCGGCTAAAGACTCCACTATCTTTAAGAGCTCTATCTAACTCGCTCTTGAAAACATCCAGAGATCTGGCCTACACCGCTCTCTGAGGCAGAGAATTCCACAGACTCACAACTCTCTGTGTGAAAAAGTGTTTCCTCATTTCCCTATTCTTAAACTGTGGTTCTATACTCCCCCAACATCGGGAACATGTTTCCTGCCTCTAGCATGTCCAAACCCTAAATCTATATTACTAAAAGTCTGATCTTGACCACTTCCTGTTGCTCTGTATGTTGATTTTAGAAAAAACGCTGCCACTTACGGCTGTGATTTTTGGCCATGTTACTCAGAGTCCCCCTCCGCTGCGCAGGACAAGAGGATTTTTCCCATCGATTAAAAATAAAAGAGTTATTAGTATTTAAATGTTTTTGAGATTCTCTCTCCTGAAGGCCCTTCTGCAGGGACTATAAAACACGGAAGTGTTGAGTGCCTCGGTCAGTCTCTGCATGATGGGGGAGTGAGAGGGCCATGTCTCTCAGTCTGAGCTGTGAATAACACTGAACGCATGTCTACAAAACTGTGAGTGGTTTTGCTGACCTGTCAGTGCCCTTAATGTGGTTCGAAAATATAGTTTGGAAATGCCAATGCTGTGTTGCCTTTGGTTTTGAAATGCTAAAGCTGTGTTGCTTTTGGTTTGTAAATGCTAAAGCTGTGTTGCCTTTTGTTTGGAAATGCTAAAGCTGTGTTGCCTTTTGTTTGGAAATGCTAAAGCTGTGCTGCCTAATTAAAGTTGCCTTGCCTAATTAAAGTTGCCTTGCCTTCTATATAATTAACAGTCTAATCTTGACCACTTCCTGTTTGTGCTTTATATTGATTTTAGAAAAAACGCTACCACGTACGGCTGTGATTTTTGGCCATCTTACTCAGTCCCCCTCCGCTCATCAGGTGCCGTGGATTTTTCCCATCGATTAAAAATAAAAGAGTTATTAGTGTTTAAAAAATGTTGAGATTCTCTCTCTCCTGTCAATCACGACATGAAGGCCACGCCCCTTCTGGTGGGGGGGGGGGGACTATAAAACCCAGAAGTGTGGGCGCGGCTCAGTCTCTGCAAGATGGAGGAGGGACAAGTCACGACTCGCTGTCTTTAGTGGCCTTGCACCCTGCTTGAAATGGTATGAAACTGCACTTGAATTTGGTGACCTTGCATCTAGCTTGAAGTGGTAAGAAACTGCACTTGAACTTGGTGGCCTTGGACCCTGCTTGAAATTGAATTTCAAGGAATAGCCGTGAGTCAACTGCCAGCCCACCAGCCGTGAGTGAGTGAGCTGCCAGCACAACAGGCTTGAGTGACTGAGCCGCCAGCCCAAGAATCCATTCAGCCCACAATGTCCATACTTGCCCTCTGGAAACCAGTCCCTTCAGCCCACAACACCCATACTAGCGATCCAGAATGCCCCCGCCCCCCCCACTGGCCACCAATATTGGAATTGGTGGAGAGGTGGAATATTGCGTCGGGGGACCAGCCCTCCCGTGTGATGCTGGGACCAAACGGGTCCCACTTAGTCTAGCAATCTTATATGTTTCAATAAGATCCCCTCTCATCGTTCTAAATTCCAGTGTATACAAGCCCTGCAGCTCCATATGACTGTCCTACCATCCCGGGAATTAACCTTGTGAACCTACGCTGCACTCCCTCATTAGCGAGAATGTCCTTCCTCAAATTTGGAGACCAAAACTGCACACAATACTTGTCAGCACCCGACCACAACACACACAATATAGAACCTCTTCACTCCTATACTGAAATCCTCTTGTTATGAAGGCCAACATGCCATTCACTTTCTTCACTGCCTGCTGTACCTGCATGCTTACTTTCATTGACTGATGAACACGGCCCCCAGATCCCATTGTACTTCCCTTTTCCCCAACTTGACACCATGTAGACAATAATCTCGACCTCGGGTGCTGATTGTGCGGAGCTTGCAAGTTCCATCTGCGACCGCGTGGGTTTCCTCCGGGTGCTCCGGTTTACACCCACATTCCAAAGACGTGCGGGTCTGTAGGTTAATTGCCTTCTTGTAACTTGCCCCAAATGTGTAGGGAAAGTAGGACAACATAGAATGGATGATCAATGGCCCGCATAGAGTCCGTGGGCTGCGTCTCTAAACTAAACTAAATGTGCAGTTGCTCAGTTTCTGTCCCCCAGAGGGCAACTTTTTCAAACAGAGGGTGGTGGGTATATGGAATGAGCTGCCAGCGGAGTTAATTGAGGCAGGTACTAAAACAATATTCAAAAATACATTTGGACAGGTACATTGGACAGGAAAGAGAGAGTTAGATAGAGCTCTAGGGGCTGGTGGAATCAAGGGGTATGGGGAGAAGGCAGGCACGGGTTATTGATTGGGGACGATCAGCCATGATCATAATGAATGGCGGTGCTGGCTTGCAGTGCCGAATGACCTCCTCCTGCACCTATTTTCTATGTTTCTATGTTTCTATGTTTCTATTGGGTCCAAAATCTTAGACTGACAAGGGCAAAAGGTTCGGCTTTGTCCAGACGTTCATGTTCAGACTATATATGATTAGAATCAAGTCGCGCGCAGTGTACAGATACAGAATAAGGTTATCCGTATAATTGGTTAGCTTTCTTCGCTACCTGCAACGGTGGCACAGCGGTATAGTTGCCGCCATACAGCGCCAGAAACCCGGGTTCGATCCTGACTACCGGTGTTGTTTTTGTGGAGTTTGTACGTTCTCCCATGAGCTTCCTGGGTTTTCTCCGAGAACTTCGGTTTCGTCCCACTCTCCAAAGATGTACAGGTTTGTAGGTCAATTGGCTCGGTATCAATGTAAAATTGTCCCCAGTGTGTGTGTGGGATAGTGTTAACGTACGGGGATAGTTGGTCAGTGCGGATTCGGTGGGCTGCTGGACCTTTCTCCGGGCTGTATCTCTAAACTAAACCAAACTAACACCATCATATTTTGTATCATTTGCACGTTTGCAGTGTCCATGAAATTCTCCCTCCAAATTATCTGGGGTTCGGGGGAGAAGGCAGGAGAATGGGGTTGAGAGGGAAAGATAGATCAGCCATGATTGAATGGCAGAGTAGACGTGATGGGCCGAACGGCCTAATTCTGCTCCTGTCACTTATGAAGATGAAATTCACTGGAAGGACAAGTGAACCAACTTGTCTTATCTCCAAGGTCAATATCCCCAACAGAGATGCTCCAACCTCAGTGACCCAGCTCTGTGGTGCTGACCATGTCCTCATGTCACTGACGCCAGACTCCTGAAACAGGTCGTCACGGTGATACAGCGGTCGAGTTGCTGCCTTGCAGCGCTTGCAGCGCCGGAGACCCGGGTTTGACCCCGACTACGGTGCTTGTCTGTTTGGAGTTTGTATGTTCTCCCCGTGACCTGCGTGGGTTTTCGCCAAGATCTTTGGTTTCCTCCCACACTCCAAAGGTTAATTGTAAGTGTAAATAGTAAGATTAAACGAGAACTTACCAGTTCGAAGTTTGATCCTTATTTTATGAGGAGTGACGTTGTGGGATTACGTGAAGAAGCCCCGCCAGGCGCATGCGCGTCATACTTCAAAGCAGCGGCGTGAAAACACAGAAAACAAATAGCCGAAGTAACATAGTAAGGCTCGTAGAAGACTAGAACTACCAGATGATCTCTTAGATTATGAGGGTGGGAGCGGAGGGCACGTAATCCCTCAACGTCACTCCTCATAAAATAAGGATCAAACTTCGAAATGGTAAGTTCTTGCTTCATCTTACTATTTTACTTCGGAGTCACGTGAGTGACTAAGTGAAGATTTCAAAGCTCTGTATTTTCATGCCGTCGATGCACACCACACGACAATCTGCTTCGGTTGACACAGCAGGGAAATTATATATTGAACATTGCTTTGAATTATTCTATAACTATTGTTAATAATACTAAAGCCAGGAATAACCCCTCTGTCTCAGGGAAAATTACAAACAATGACAGAAAACAAAGCAAATGAATTAAATGTGACCCAAAACAGCATGCCCAAACCGTGGCACGATCTGTAGAGGTTTGTCAGAAAATTGAGAAAATGTTGCTTCTCTAGACCGTCCTGCGGCCTCGAAGATTTGGTCTAGCGGCACGTCCTGAGCCTACGTCGTGGAGATTGATGCCGCCCTGGTGGAGTGAAAGTTAAAGACAGGAATGTCGACTCCAGCATAATTGAAAACCTGTTTCAACCATCTAGAAATAGTTTGTGCTGACACTCTTGTATATGTCTTTTTGTGACTAATGATCAGTCCTGTCTCAGAACCTCTGAGACTCCTTGTTGCCTTAATATATTGGCTTAAGTGTTTAACTACATATAACATTTGGTCAACAAGATAGGCTTTAAACGTCACCCAGACCGGGCCTGCTTTGTTTGATTAAATCATAAACATAGAATGTAATGTCATTTACAGACAAATGCATACAAGGTATTTGGAAGAATTGTAATGTTTGTACACGTTGTGCTGAAACCAGCGCTATTAGCATAACCACAGCAAGAGTTAATCTCTGTGTAAATAATGGAGCCCATTGCCGAAGCATTGTGAGAACAGGAGTGATGTCCCAGATTTCGGTTTAGCGAGGTTTCGGAGGATTTTTATTAAAATTCCTCATAAATTGGGATACTAACGGATGAGACCCTAGAGGATATTGTTCTGAAGACTGCATCCAATAAGAGGACGACGCACTCCGAGCGCTGGTAATGTCACTATAACGCAGGTGCTCATCAAAATGCAACTTAGCAAGGAACTCCAACACATCACATATGCTTGCATTATGATAAGACATATTGGATTGTACACAGAAACAGTTCCCATTTCTTTATGTGAACCATATAGTGTGTTTTGAGTGCTATTTCGCCAAGCTGCAGTGAGAACCACCATGGCCCTGTTCGACAATCCAAGTCCTTGGAATTGTCCGATCAGAACCTGCAGACCAACAATTAA
Organism: Okamejei kenojei; assembly: GCA_035221665.1. NCBI lineage: Eukaryota > Metazoa > Chordata > Chondrichthyes > Rajiformes > Rajidae > Okamejei > Okamejei kenojei. The sequence goes on along the minus strand of CM069131.1, from coordinate 185,778,616 downwards.
TACGGTCATGGAAAGGGTGACTTTCTCCTGTAACCGGATGCACCAAGAATTACTGCAGCTGGGAATCATCATGAATGGCTGAACCATCATTGAAAACACGAAGGGGAACCATGGTTGTGTTGGGCAATTTGGGACCACCAAAACACCTGTGGCGGATTCTCGCTCTATTGTGGTGAGACAGTTCAGGATGAAAAAATTGAGAAATTGCATAAGATTTTAGTGACCCCAATGTAATGAGACTGCATCCATGACAACTTCACCTGGATCTGGCTCCCATGAAATATATTTAGGCAACTGGTGATGTAATGTGGATGGAACAGATCAATGGCTGGCAACCCTAATCGAGTGACAATTGTGTGACAAAGTTTAGAATTGAACATCCACTCTATATTGGCATGAAACGTACTCGACCTATGGTCGGCCACCACATTAGCTATAGGTGGTGAATAAATGGCTGAAACGCAGATATGCCATGACATACACCAATGCCACATGACGGTACCCAGTTAACACATGATACTGATCGTTCTCCTCCCATATGATTAATATATTGCACTGCTGTGGTGTTATCAATCTGGAGTTGAATGTGTAAATCCTTCATTGAGGAGCAATATGCCTTTACCCATAAAATGCCCCCAAGAATGCGAAAGAATTTATCCCGTGTGTGTGGCGAATCAACCCTTCGTGTTCATGCCAGTGACCCCCCACAGCTAGACTCGGTGTCCGTAGCCCCCCCCATCCGAGAGCGCTGACATCAGTCTGGAAGATTAGTGAAGGGTCTAGTACCCAAAATGTTATTGGTAGCTAGATGAACATTAACAATGCACCACTGGATTCTGCAAGAGCTGTGGTTGGTAACCGGTGAACCCGATGAAAATGGCCTGCATTCAATTTTAGTGCTAGTTCACATGCTCTCTGCAAATGTTGATAATGCAAAGGCCCAAATGTACTGCAGGAACCTGCTCCCCATTTACCAATGTCCTTAGCGTCTTCTCAGATGGAGGGATAAAGATTTGTGGGAGGCAAGTACAGATATCACCATCATCGACAACCTTGGCTGTTGGTAATGTTACTGTTATAGCAACGGAATTAATAAGAAACCCCAAATACTCAATATTTTGAGTTGGCTGTAACTTGAACTTAGTTGGATGGAGCAACCCCTAATGACTCAAGCACCGATTCTTCGGCTGACTCATTAGTGTTGCTGATAATTAAGATATCAGCTAAATAACCCATTACAATGTGATGATGGGCTGAATAGCCCCAGCACAGGTTTTAACAATTTAATAAATAGCCTGGGTGCTGAACTTAATCCAGGAGTCAATGCTTTGTATTGCCACAGCTGTGCCATCCAATTAAATTTCAAGTACCTGTGATAATGAGCATGAATTGGCAGTGAATAATACACAACTTGCAAACAAATAGTTGCCACATAACAGCCCTGTGATAGCAGGTGTTAAGCAGTAACGAATTTAAGTAATTGAGGACGAAAATTACTCTACAACACCCATCTTTTTGAGATCTGGGGAAATATTAGAAATAATTGTGGAGGATGATTAATGGCTTTATCAATGACCATTATCTATATGTTCAGGCTCCGGAGCAGAAAACGCCCACATTTTATTAGGCTTGTGCTGTTGAGGTGGATCTATCCCCGAGATAAACTCAATGGGAGACTTGAGACAGTACTTAGTATAAACATATCATACATTATACAGCATCATTGATTAGAAAACAATTGTAATCAACCTCCGATAGGAGATTGGCCACCAGAACTTTATCGTTAAGAAAAGTCCCTGTACCTCTACAGTTGACCTGTAAAGCTGTTGTCTGCTCATATTGGGATTGTACCCGGTCTGTCTCGGTGGGTACCCTCGTTGCCCCACTGGCCTCCCCCTGCTGAGTTCAGCCCCTGGATCTGACTTGCAGTATTAACCCAGGGTTGCGAATAGGTGGCCTCGAAATGCTTGACTACATGAAGCCAATTGTTTTGGCCTCATCATGAATTTCACGAATGTTCATGATAAGGTCCGTTCCAAACCATATTTCAGGCGTTTGTACAGCAGTCGCCCTACATAGAGCAGCAGATTTTTGGTTTAGTGTTGGCCTGATGGCGATATTCCCTGATGCAATTTACCTGAAAAATGCATTGCATAAAATACCCAACGTATCTGTTGTGAGTTTGAGGAATGATTGTCCCTTGGACCATCGTGCCAAATGCAGTAATTGCTGCAGCCACCAGTTGGAGGACGTGTTAACACTGAACCTCCTGTCCAGTCAAAGAAGGACTCATGGGTGCCCAGAACCTGGGTCACCATAGGCACTTTCAGTAATGCACATTAAACAGGTGTCTCATATTTGTTTGCAGTCACTTGCATCATATCTTGCTGGAGCTGGTGAGGTACTACATAATTGATACCGCTGGGAAGGGATTGTTCCATTGACTCACCAGTCCCCTCCGGAATAGCAACTCAGTGCCATTTCCGAGACACCCGGAGCGTGGCTCTTGTGCGCGCTGGTGTTTGCACATAAGCAGGGACACCAGCATCAGGGTCAGCTGCAATCTGCCCGCTTCTCCCATCATATAGTAGGTAGGCATCCTCCAGTCCTAAACAAGGCGCTGGAAGGAACCCCAATAATTGACCCACCATATGTTGGTCTTGATATGGCCCTCTTGGACATTACTGGCCCTTGGAAGGTTGGAGCATCAGCTGCATGTTCCCAACCTCCCCCACAGTCTTGTATGATCAGGGGAAGAACAACTATTATTGTCAGAGAACCCAGGTCTGTGACTTTATATTTGCCTTTTCATGGCTAGGAGCAGCCTCAGTCTGCTTAGTGCCCTGGATATAAATAGATGGACCAGGCTCATTCTGAATCAAATTGCAGTTGGCCTGCCTTTTGTGAATGGAGCTAGTGTGGAAAATTAGTGCGCTATTTGAACAGCTGCCGGTAAAACGGCACCCGGCATCGGAGCCGGCGTTGCCGCGCTTATCTCCCGACCCGATCAATTTGGTGAATCCCTGGACCCACGCTAAAACGGATCTTACGAAATGACAGCTCCAACTCCCCACTCCCACTGACTGCTCGAGCCAGCTTTACGGAGTGGAAATACTTCTAAGGAAAGTTTGTAAAAACACTTACCTGAGAAGTTCCTACTTACCCGTTGGTGGAGCTGTGCCCTCCAGCCCGTTCAGTGCGACATGCACGGACGTAATGACGCGCATGCGCCTGGCGGGGCTTCTTCACGTAGTCACTCACGTGACTCCGAAGTAAAATTGTCCCTGGTGTGCGTAGGGTGGTGTTAGTGTGCGGGGATCGCTGGCGGGCTGACAAGCCTGTTTCCGCGCTGTATCTCTAAACTAAACAAAACTAACCTAAATCACAAGGACCATAGAGTTATGGTCATACAGCACAGAAGCAGGCCCTTTGGCCCAACTTGCCCACACTGACCAACATGCCCCATCTACACTAGTCCCACTTAATTGGATTTCCCCCACTGCAGGTTGTGGATAGAGTGCTGAGACAGGTGAGGCAGGTGTTCGCTTTACACCGAGTGGGGTGGGTGCCTGGAACCTGCTGCCAGGGGTGGTGGGGGCTCGAAGGGCCGAATGGCCCACTCCTGCACCTATTGTCTATTGAGGCAGATATGATTGAGTGATACAGTGTGGAAACAGACTCTTCAGCCCAACTTGCCCACACCGACCATCATGTCCCATCTACACTAGTCCCACCCAGAGAGCTGTGAATCTGTGGAATTCTCTGCCTCAGAAGGCAGTGGAGGCCAATTTTCTGGATGCTTTCAAGAGGGAGTTAGATAGAGCTCTTGAAGATAGCGGATTCGAAGGGCCAAATGGCCTACTGCACCTATTGTCCATTTCCTTTGTCTATTGCCCGCTTTTGTCCCATATCCAGCTAAGCCTGTCCTATCCATGTATCTGTCCAAATGTTTATTAAACATTACAGCGGCTCCTGCGTCAACTACCTCCTTTGGCAGCTCGTTCCATACACCTACCACCATTTGTGTAAAGGTCGACAAAAATGCTGGTGGACTCAGCGGGTGAGGCAGCATCAATGTAGCGGTCAGCCATGATCATAATGAATGGCGGTGCGGGCTCGAAGGGCCAAATGGCTTCCTCCTGCACCTATTTTCTATGTTTCTATGTTTCTATTGGGTCCAAAATCTTAGACTGACAAGGGCAAAAGGTTCGGCTTGTCCAGACGTTCATGTTCAGACCATATATGATTAGAATCAAGTTGTGCGCAGTGTACAGATACAGAATAAGGTTATCCGTATAATTGGTTAGCTTTCTTCACTACCTGCAACGGTGGCACAGCGGTATAGTTGCCGCCATACAGCGCCAGAGACCCGGGTTCGATCCTGACTACCGGTGTTGTTTTAGTGGAGTTCGTACGTTCTCCCATGAGCTTCCTGGAATTTTCTCCGAGGACTTCGGTTCCGTCCCACTCTCCAAAGACGTTCGGGTTTGTAGGTCAATTGGCTCGGTATCAATGTGAAATTGTCCCCAGTGTGTGTGTGGGATAGTGTTAACGTACGGGGATAGTTGGTCGGCGCGGACCCGGTGGGCTGCTGGACCTTTCTCCGCGCTGTATCTCTAAACTAAACCAAACTAACACCCATCATATTTCGTATCGTTTGCAGATTTACGAATAACGTCTCCTGCATTCCACCCACGCTGTTCGTGTATATTCGGTATTTCCCATTGACACAGCTCAGGTGAGCGGGGCAGCAGAAACTGAGTATTGAAATGAATATTTATAGAACATAGAACATTACAGGAGCAGCCCCAGGTCCCAGCACGTCCATGCTGATCACGGTGCCAGGTTTCACTAATATCCTCTGCCTGCAAGTGACACATATCCCTCCATTCCCTACAACCCCCATGTTCAGTTCAGAGATACAGCGTGGAAACAGGCCCGCCAATGTTTAAGAAGGAACTGCAGATGCTGGAAAATCGGAGGTAGACAAAAGTGCTGGAGAAGCTCAGCGGGTGCAGCAGCATCTATGGAGGGAAGGAAATAGGCAACGTTTCGTCCCGAAACGTTGCCTATTTCCTTCGCTCCATAGATGCTGCTGCACCCGCTGAGCTTCTCCAGCACTTTTGTCTACTGTGGAAACAGGCTCACACCCGTACACTAGTTCTACCCCACACACTAGGGGCATTCTACAGCAGCCAATTAACCTACCAACTTGCACGCCTTTGGAACGTGGGAGGAAACAGATGGCTGTGGAGGCCAAGTCAATGGATATTTTAAAGGCGGAGATTCTTGATTAGTATTCTTGATTGGTACGGGTGTCAGAGGTTACGGGGCGAAGACAGGAGAACGGGATTGAGAGGGAGAGCTATAGATCAGCCGTGATTGAATGGCGGAGGAGACTTGATGGGCCAAATGGCCTAATTCTGCTCCTAGAATTTATGAACCTATGAAACCGGAGCACCCGGAGATAAAACCCACACGGTCACAGGGAGAACGTACAAACACCGCCAGGGCACTACACGGTGCCAGAGTCCCGGGTACGACAGACCGACACCCATAGTCAGGATCGAACCTGGGACTCTGCGACTGTGAAGCGGAAACTGCTGCTGCGCCACTGTGCTTAACCAAATGCCTCTTAAATGCCACAATCGCATCTGCCTCCACCACCACCACCTCTGACAGCGGGTTCCAGGCCTCCGCCACAGTCCGTGTGAAGTCTAAAGTACATTCAAAGATTAAATAGAAATATTGCCTGAACTAATCAATTTCAAACATAATTAAGCCCTTTCTCTGTGCATGCTAAATTGTAAAAGAATCTTGGGAAGATGAGAGGCATTGGAACACATCTTTAATAAATCAATTAGAAAATGAGTCATGAAGGAGAATTAGTGGAGAATTATTGCAGCCAGGATGCTGTGTCCATGAAATTCTCCCTCCAAATTATCTGGGGTTCGGGGGAGAAGGCAGGAAAATGGGATTGAGAGGGAAAGATAGGTCAGCCATGATTGAATGGCAGAGTAGACGTGATGGGCCGAACGGCCTAATTCTGCTCCTGTCACTTATGAAGATGAAATTCACTGGAAGGACAAGTGAACCAACTTGTCTTATCTCCAAGGTCAATATCCCCAACAGAGATGCTCCAACCTCAGTGACCCAGCTCTGTGGTGCTGACCATGTCCTCATGTCGCTGACGCCAGACTCCTGAAACAGGTCGGCACGGTGGCGCAGCGGTCGAGTTGCTGCCTTGCAGCGCTTGCAGCGCCGGAGACCCGGGTTCGACCCCGACTACGGGTGCTTGTCTGTACGGAGTTTGTACGTTCTCCCCGTGACCTGCGTGGGTTTTCGCCGAGATCTTCGGTTTCCTCCCACACTCCAAGGACGTACAGATTTGTAGGTTAATTGTAAGTGTAAATTGTCCCTAGTGTGCGTAGGGTGGTGTTAGTGTGCGGGGATCGCTGGTCGGCGCGGACTTGGCGGGCTGACGAGCCTGTTTCCGCGCTGTATCTCTAAACTAAACAAAACTAAACTAAATCACATGGACCATAGAGTTATAGTCATACAGCACAGAAGCAGGCCCTTTGGCCCAACTTGCCCACACTGACCAACATGCCCCATCTACACTAGTCCCACTTAATTGGATTTCTCCCACTGCAGGTTGTGGATAGAGTGCTGAGACAGGTGAGGCAGGCGTTCATTTTACACCGAGTGGGGTGGGTGCCTGGAACCTGCTGCCAGGGGTGGTGGGGGCTCGAAGGGCCGAATGGCCCACTCCTGCACCTATTGTCTATTGAGGCAGATATGATAGAGTGATACAGTGTGGAAACAGACCCTTCGGCCCAACTTGCCCACACCGACCAACATATCCCATCTACACTAGTCCCACCCAGAGAGTTGTGAATCTGTGGAATTCTCTGCCTCAGAAGGCAGTGGAGGCCAATTCTCTGGATGCTTTCAAGAGGGAGTTAGATAGAGCTCTTGAAGATAGCGGATTCGAAGGGCCAAATGGCCTACTGCACCTATTGTCCGTTGTCTATTGTCTATTGCCCGCTTTTGGCCCATATCCAGCTAAACATGTCCTATCCATGTATCTGTCCAAATGTTTTTTAAACATTACAGCGGCTCCTGCCTCAACTACCTCCTTTGGCAGCTCGTTCCATATACCTACCACCATTTGTGTAAAGGTAGTCAAAAATGCTGGAGAGACTCAGCAGGTGAGGCAGCATCAATGAGCAAAGGAATAGGTGACGTTTCAGGTCGAGACCCTTCTTCATTCGAGATCCTTCTTCAAACCATTTGTGTAAGGATGTTGCCCCTCAGGTCCCTATTAAATCTTTTCCCCCCTCACCATAAACCTATGCCCTCAAGTTCTTGATTCCCCTACTCTAGGTAAAATAATCTGTGCATTTACTCTATTCCTCTCATGATTGTATACACCTCTCTAAGACCATTCCTCATCCTCCTGCGCTCCTAGGAATGAAGTCCTGACATGCTCAACCTCTCCCTGTAGCTTACACGTTGGCCGGTGCGGGCAAGTTGGGCCGAACGGCCAGTCTCCATGCTGTATGACTCTACAACTGTGTAAGAAACAAACGGGATGTTATTGAAAATCCCAAAGCCTCAGGAGTAGACAGAGGTCCCACTGTAGGTCTGAAGAAGGGTCTCGACCCGAAACGTCACCCATTGCTTTTTTCCAGAGATGCTGCCTGTCCCGCTGAGTTACTCCAGCTTTTTGTGTCTATCTTCGGTCCCACAGAAGTGGTGTATGGGCTTGACCAACATACAAACCACCCATCTGCCTCACCTATAGAAGAGTCTACAGTTCCCGCATTGAACTCATGAGGCACCTCAGAAACCAGACACCAAGAAATTGCCTCGTTACGAACAGTTTGGGTCCCATATATGCTGTTTTTTTTTTAGTTTAGTTAGGTTTAGAGATACAGCGCGGAAACAGCCCTTCGGCCCACCGGGTCCGCGCCGACCAGCGATCCCCGCACATTAACACTATCCTACACCCACTAGGGAAAATATTTACATTTCCAAGCCAATTAACCTACAAACCTGTTCATTTGTGTAGTGTGGGAGGAAACTGAAGATCTCGGAGAAAACCCACAGCTCACGGGGAGAATCTCGCAGCTCACGGGGAGAACGCACAAACTCCGTACAGACAGCGCCCGTAGTCAGGATTGAACCTGGGTCTCTGGCACTGCATTCGCTGGAAGGCAGCCACTCTACCAGATGTGCTGGCGGTGGCGAGTTTGCAGAGGAGGTTAGCACGCAACAGAAGCTTTTCCATGTACCTCGGAACACGTGACAATGAACTGAAACTGAAACTGAACTGAAACTGAGGAGGTTTAAAGAATAATTCCGGGAATGATTGTGTGAATGAATTATGAGCATTTGACGGCACTGGGCCGGTACCCGCTGGAGTTTGGAAAGATGAGCATTTATTTCAAGAGGGCTTCTATACAAAAAGAGGGATTGTAATGCTGAGGCTCTATAAGGTGCTGGTCAGGCCGCATTCGGAGTATTGTGAGGAATTTTGGGCTCCATATCTGAGGAAGGATGTGCTGGCTCTGGAGAGGGCCCACAGGAGGTTTACAAGAATGATCCCATGAATGAGTGGGTTAACATATGATGAGCGTTTGACTGCACCGGGCCTGTACTCGCGGGAGTTTTGAAAGATGAGGGGACCCCATTGAAACTTACCTCCGAATAGTGAAAGGCCCGGATAGAGTGGATGTGGAGAGGATGTTTCCACTCTTGGGAGAGTGCCGGACCAGAGGGAACAGCTTCACAATAAAAGGGACGTAACTTTACAAAGGAGAATTGGAGGAAGTTCTTCAGTCAGTGGGTGGTGAATCTGTGGAATACATTGGCACTGAAGGCAGTGGAGCACAAGTCATTGGGTATACTTAAAGCGGAGATTAAATGGGTTCTTGATCAGTAAGGTTCCAGGGAGAAGCAGGAGAATGGGTTCGAGAGGGAAAGATAGATTAGCCACGAATGAATGGAGTAGTAGACTCAATGGCCTAACTCTGCTCCTATGACTTGTGAACATATGCCTAACATGATCTAAGTGCAAAATCTACAATTAAGAAGCGCGGTAGAACATGTCTAGGGAAATATATACATATAAGTCATTCTTGATACCAGTGGTTGGAAAAATAATGGATTTGCTACTAAATGAGGAAATAGAAAAACAATTAGAATGCGAAAATGTCATTATATATAGGCAGCATGGGATGGAGAAGGAAACATATTGCATCCTTCGAACAGCTAATAGGGAGAATAAACAAGGGAATTGCAGTTCATGTAATTTTTAAAGTCCCTGTACCACGTAATAGATTAATTATTGTGGCTAAGGGTTTCATTGTAGGAGGTTATTTCGTTTTTTGTTTTGGAGATAGAGCGTGGAAGCAGGCCCTTCGGCCCACCGAGTCTGCGTTAACACTATCCTACACACTAGAGACGTTCTCCTGCCTTCTCCCCACAACCTCTGACACCGCTATTAATCAAGAACCTGTCAGTATTTGCACTAAAAAGAATCCCAAGAATCCCAATCGGAGCCCGTTTCCGTGCTGTATCTCTCAGCTAAACTAAATTAAACTGAACTTGGTAATCAGTTTTAAGTGTAAATTCTAGTTATCCTGGTCAGCAGATGACCTGGTCTTGATTTGTACGGGTGTCAGAGGTTATGGGGAGAAGGCAGGAGAATGGGGTTAGGAGGGCGAGATAGATTAGCCACGATTGAATGGCAGAGTAGACTTGATGGGCCGAATGGCCTAATTCTACTCATATTCCTTATGACCTCATGAAAGCGAAGTTTCATCAGGGCCACAGTTGCCTCCCAAGTTGTATATATATTATTTGGAATTCAAATGGAAATTGCTGTTTCCAGAGGATAACAGAATCGTAAACAAAAAAACCCAAAGTGTTCATGAGACAATAGACAATAGACAATAGACAATAGTTGCAGGAGTAGGCCATTCGGCCCTACGAGCCAGCACCGCCATTTAATGTGATCATGGCTGATCATCCCCAATCAGTTAAAAACAAGATTTTTTTAACGTATCACCGTTTAGTTTCATAAATTCATAAATTATAGGAGCAGAATTAGGCCATTCAGCCCATCGGGCCTACTCTGGCTGATCTATCGTTCCCTCTCCACCCCATTCTCCTGCCTTCTCCCCAAAACTCCTGACACCCGTACTAATCAAGGATCTCCGCATTACAAATACCAAATGAATTGGCCTCCACAGCCACCTTTGGCGACGAATTCCACAGATTCACCACCCTCTTGCTAAAGAAATTCCTCCTCATATCCTTTGGTCAGTTTAGTTTAGAATAGAGATACAGCATGGAAACAGGCCCTTCGGCCTACTGAGTCCGTGCCGACCAGCGATTTTGTACATTAGTTCCATCCTACAGACACGGGACAATTTACAGAAGCAAATTAACCTTCAAGCAATTTAACAATTTGCAGAAGCAAATAGAAACATATAAAATAATAAAAGGACTGGACAAGCTAGATGCAGGGAAAATGTTCCCAATGTTGGGCGAGTCCAGAACCAGGGACCACAGTCTTAGAATAAAGGGGAGGTCATTTAAGATTGAGGTGAGAAAAAAACCTCAGCAGCTCTGGTTTTCACCCAGAGAGTTGTGAATTTGTGGAATTCCCTGCCACAGAGGGCAGTGGAGGCCAAGTCACTGGATGGATTTAAGAGAGAGTTAGATAGAGCTCCAGGGGCTAGTGGAATCAAGGAATATGGGGAGAAGGCAGGAACGGGTTATTGATTGGGGGCCATCAGCCATGATCACAATGAATGGTGGTGCTGGCTCAAGGGCCGAATGGCCTCCTCCTGCACCTATTTTCTATGTTTCTATGTTTCTAACCTACAAACCTCCGTAGCTTTGGAATGTGAGAGGAAACTGGAGCAGCCGGTGAAAACCCATGGGGTCACAGAGGGAACGCACAAACGCAGCACAGACAGCACCCGCATGTCAGGATCAAACCCGGGTTTCTGGCACTGTTTGGCAGCAGCTAAACATGGGCAATTTTTAATCTCTAAAGTCACCATTGGAGGTCATCGGACTATCCTCAGACTGTCCTTAATCGGTCTTTACTGGACTTTACCTTGTACTAAACGTTATCCCCTTCATCATGTATCTGCACACTGTGAATGGCTCGATTGCAATCATGTATTGTCTTTCTGCTGACTAGTTAGCACTCTACCTCGGTACATGTGACAACTAACTAACTAACTAACTAACTAACTGATTATTTGTTTAAGAAAGAACTGCAGATACTGGAAAAATCAAAGGCAGACAAAAATGCTGGAGAAGCTCAGTGGTTGAGGCATCTATGGAGCGAAGGAATAGGTGACGTTTCGGTTCGAGACCCTTCTTCAAACTGATGTGGGGTGAGGGGGCGGGAAGAAGAAAGGAAGAGGCGGAGACAGTGGGCTGAGGGAGAGGGGAAGGAGGGAGACAGCAGGGACTACCTGAAATTGGAGAAGTCAATGTTCATACCGCTGGGGTGTAAACTGCCCAAGCGAAATATGAGGTGCTGCTCCTCCAATTTGCGGTGGGACTCACTCTGGCCATGGAGGAGGCCCAGGACAGAAAGGTGGGATTTGGAATGGGAGGGGGAGTTGACGTGCTGGGCCACCGGGAGATCAGGTTGGTTCATGCGGACCGTGCGGAGATGTTGGGCGAAGTGATCGTCACCTGGGCTTGTGCACCGATGTAGAGCAGCCGACACCTAGAGCAGCGGATGCAAGAGATGAGGTTGGAGGAGGTGCAGGTGAACCTCTGCCTCACCTGGAAGGACTGCTTGGGTCCTTGGATGGAGTCAAAGGGGGAGGTAAAGCGACAAGTGTAGCATTTCCTGCGGTTGCAAGGGAAAGTACCAGGGGAGGGGGTGGTTTGGGTGGGAAGGGACGAATTGACCAGGGAGTTACAGAGGGAGCGGTCTCTGTGGAAAGCCGATGAAGGGGAGGAGATGGGAAGATCTGGCCAGTGGTGGGGTCCCGTTGGAGGTGGGGAAAATGATGGAGGATTATCTGTTGTAATTCCGTAAAGACATCAGGATCGAACTCGGGTATCTGGTGCTGTAAGGCAGCAACTCAACCACTGCGCCACCGTGCCGCCCTTATAGTTGAATAGTTTAAAAAAGTAATAAAATTGAAATGCTCAGAATCTGTCATGGTTTTTTTCACAAGGCTATTTATGCTTTTCTTAGAGAAAAGAAGCAATGCAGGCCCTCTCAAAGCAACGTGCAGTCTTGAAGGAGGCAAAGTTTGTTTGCAGTCTGTGACCCCTGAAAGAAACTATTCGAGCCGTGGAGCGGTGATGTGCAGTAACAAATGGTCTTGCTCTCGGCTTACACCCACAGTTTGCAAACCATTACTTCACATCTCTGTAATCCTCATCAAGCTTGCAAACCTCGAAGACCACACTTCTCGCATGACTCTTGTCTCATGAATGAAGTCCAGGAGCGCAGGAGAAAGAGGGGCGATCTTGCAGAGGTCATCGGGTCATAGGGTCATAGGGTCATAGAGCGATACAGTGTGGAAACAGGCCCTTCCACCCAACGTGCCCACACTGGCCAACATGTCCCAGCTACACTAGTCCCACCTGCCTGCATTTGGCCCATATCCCTCCAAACCTGTCCTATCCATGTACCTGTCTAAATGTTTCTTAAAACCTTGCGATAGTCCCTGCCTCATCTACCTCCTCTGGCAGCTCATTCCATGCACCTACCATCCTTTTCATGAAAAAATGACCCCCCAGATTTTTATTAAATCGTTCCCCCCAAACCTAAAACCTATGTCCTCTGGTTTCCGATTCCAACTACTCTGGGCAAGCGACTGTGTGTGTTTATCTGATCTATTCCACTCATCATTTTATACATCTCATAAAGATCACCGGTCATCCAGCTGTGCTCCAAAGAACAAAGTCCCAGCTTGCTCAACCTCTCCCTGTAGCTCAGGCCTTCCTGTAAATCGTCTCTGCACCCTGATTCCATTAGGGGAATAGATAGACTAGATGCACAGTCTTTCACCCAGAGTAGGAGAATCAAGTACCTGAGGACATAGGCTTAAGGTGAGGTCTAATAGGAACCTTTTCACACAGAGGGTGATGGGTATATTGAATGAGATGTGGGGAGAAGTTGGGCAGGCTAGGTTTGTATTCCTTGGAGTGTCGGAGGATGAAAGATGATCTTGTAGAGGAGTGGAAGGTCATGAGGGCAATAGATAGGGTAAATGCACAGAGTATTTTACCCAGAGTAGCGGGAATCATAAGACAGAGGGCATAAGCTTAAGGTGAGAGGGGAAAGATTTGATCGGAACCTGAAGGGCGATTTTTTCACAAATAGAGGGTGGTGGGTGTATGGAATGAGCTGTCAGAGGAGGTAGTTGAGGCAGGTTCTATAACAACATGCAAAAAACATTTGGACAGGTACATGGATAGAAAATGTTTAGAGGGATATGGGCCAAACGCAGGGAGCTGGGTCTAGTGTAGATGGAGCAAGTTGGGCCGAACGGCCTGCCTCCATGCAGTGACTCTGATGTGGTAGCAATAAACAGAGGCGGGGGTGGGATGGAGAAGGAGAAAGAAACAAAAATAACCATTGGCAAACAGACCAGAAACTAAAGGAAATGACAACAGTGCCACAGCTTGAAGGCAAATGGTTATAAATCTAACAAGGCTTAGAAGGTCAGTCAGTGTAGAAAAGAAAATATCATGGCTGAAAGAAAGAGAGCGAGAACCTCATTGAAACGCACAGAATAGTGAAAGGCTTGGATAGAGTGGATGCGGAGAGGATGTTTCCACTAGTGGGAGAGTCGAGGACTAGCGGTCATAGCCTCAGAATTTATTTTAGGACGTTATTTTAGGAAGGAGGTGAGGAGGAATTCCTTTGGTCAGAGGGTGGTGAATCTGTGGAATTCTTTGCCACAGACGGCTGTGGAGGCCAAGTCAGTGGATATTGTTAAGGCAGAGATAGATAGATTCTTGATCAGTACGGGTGTCAGAGGTTATGGGGAGAAGGCAGGAGAATGGAGTTAGAATGGAGGGAGAGATAGATCAGCCGTGATTGAATGGCAGAGTAGACCTGATGGGCCGAATGGACTAATTCTACTCCAACCATTTATGACCCTATGCCTCTGGATAGGAAATGTTGTTGCATCTCTCTCCTTCACCTCCAGCTTGGTTGTTCAAGAAACATTAAAAGGGGCAACTATCTTACAGCGCAAATACCCGGGTTCGATCCTGACCACGGGTGCTGTCTGTACGGAGTTTGTACGTTCTCCCCGTGACCCGCGTGGGTTTTCTCCGAGATCTTCCGTTTCCTCCCACACTCCAAAAACGTACAGGTTTGTAGGATAATTGGCTTGGTATAAATGTAAAACAGTCCCTAGCGTGTGGAGGGTAGTGTTAATGTGCGGGGATCGCTGGTCGGCGCGGACGGTTAACAGAAGGGCCTGTTTTCGTGCCGTATCTCTAAACTAAACTAAATTAAATTGAAGGCAGTCACCTCCTAGCAAAGAAAACATGAATTTCACTGGTATTTTGATGAATATAACGTTTGATTTAATTCTCAAAATGCTCAATGACCCCATTCGGTTTTCCGATTCTGGGTGAGATTGCATTCACTGAATGTCTGCAGAATATAATAAATTTAAAAAAAAATGGAAATAATGAGAACATAATATGAGCAATGGCAAAGAAAATCATTTATGTGTCATAGTCACAGAGTCATCGTGGGGCTTTTTTTTTAAATTGGAGAATAATATTTCATCTTTCCACATGGAAGTCCAGACACGCAGAAATCCTGTACATCCAATGTAAGCATGATTCTCTAGCCTTCAACTCTAACGAAGACTGACGTTGACTTTTACCTTGGAGGCAGTGAAGTGCAACATTTATTTTGTCTATGCTTAATGTTGATTTAATGAATCACAGCCCGTTTGCAAATCTTTTGACTTTCGTGGTGAACGAACGGACTGCTTTTACGGGCAGCTTCCCCCGTCGACAGTGAAGAGTTATATAAGCCAAGGGCTGACAGACAGAGCGTTACCAAAAATACACGACATACATACAACGCAGAACATAGAAGAGCGTAGCGCAGGAACAGGCCCTTTGGCCCACAATGTGTGTGCCGGACGTGGTTGGCAAGATCAACTCTTATCTACCTGAGCATAATCAGTCTGAAGGAGGGTCCTGATTGGAGCGCCACAGTGGTTCAGCGGTAGAGTTGCTGCCTTACAGCGCCAGATACCCGGGTTCAATCCTGACTCCGGGTGCCGTCTGTACGGAGTTTGTATGTTCCCCACGTGACCTGCGTGGGTTTTACTACGATAACTTTGGTTTCCTCCCACGCTCCAAAGGCGTACAGGTTTGTAGGTTAATTAACTTGGCATACATTGTCCCAAGTGTAGGGTGGTGTTAATGTGCGGGGATTGCCGCTGCCGGGGAGATTAACAAAGGAAGACCCGGAGTAGGGGGGCCGCCGTGAGGAGGGGGAGGGGGGAGAACAAAGGGGGACCTGGCGTGTGGGTGCTTTGTAACTTTGTCAGCACCCTTTATGTGGCGACTATTTGTATACCTTGGGTATGCAAACAAATAATTTTCACTGCGCCTTGACACAATTCAATTCAACCCAATTCAATTTAATTCAATTCAATTGGCGCCTCTTGCATATGGACTTGGTGGGCAATTGTATTTATGTATGGGGATAGTCTAGCGGACCTTATATGGGATAGTAGTAGAATTAGGCCATTCGGTCCATCAAGTCTACTCTGCCATTCAATTATGGCTGATCTACTGTATCTCTCCCTCCTAAACCATTCTCCTGCCTTCTCCCCACAACCTCTGACACCCGTACTAATCAAGAATCTCGCTATCTCTGCCTTAAAACTATCCACTGACATGGCCTCCACAACCATCTGTGATAAAAACATCCACAGATTCACCACCCTCTGACTAAAGAAATTCCTCCTCATCGCCTTCAAAAAGAATGTCCTTTTATTCTGAGGCCGTGACCTCTCGTCCTAGATTCTCCCACTAGTGGAAACATCCTCTCCACATCCACTCCATCCAAGTAGGTGCAGCATGCAGCGAGGAAAGTTAATGGCATGTTGGCCTTCATTGCGAGAGGAATTGAGTTTCGGAGCAAGGAGGCCCTACTGCGGTTGTACGGGGCCCTGGTGAGACCACACCTGGAGTATTGTGTGCAATTTTGGTCTCCTAATTTGAGGAAGGACATTCTTGCTATTGAGGGAGTGCAGCGTCGGTTCACCTGGTTAATTCCTGGGATGGCGGGACTGACATATGATGGAAGAATGGGTCGACTGGGCTTGTATTCACTGGAATTTAGAAGGATGAGAGGGGATCTTATAGAAACATATAAAATTGTTCCGATTTTGGGGGAGTCCAGAACCAGGGGTCACAGTTTAAGAATAAAGGGTAGGCCATTTAGGACTGAGATGAGCAAAAACATTTTTACCCAAAGAGTTGTGAATATGTGGAATTCTCTGCCACAGATGGCAGTGGAAGCCAATTCACTGGATATATTCAAGAGAGTTATTTAGCTCTAAAGGCTAAAGGGATCAAGGAATATGGGGAAAAAGCAGGAACGGGGTACTGATTTTAGATGAACAGCCATGATCACATTGAACGGCTCTAAAGGCCGAATGGCCTACTCCTGCACCTATTTTTCTATGTTTCTAAGCCCTTTCATTATTCTGCACGTTTTAATAAGGTGCCCCCTCATTCTTCTAAACTCCAGTGAGTACAGGTCCAGTGCAGACAAACGCTCATGATAAGTTAACCCACTCATTCCTGGGATCGTCCTTGTAAACCTGTGTGTATTTCACTGTTCATGCTACGCATGACGGTGAAGAAAGCATTGTGTCCTTTACCCATTGAACCATTGAACCAGAGATGGAATCACCCATCAGGCCACGTCTTTGTATCAAGCCCCACTCTGGCCTGGGACGCTGACTGGGCACTTCCCGCTGTTTTTAAATCCCCCGTTTCTATCTGCAGGTCTTAATTTGCCTACGATGGAGAGAGTGAATCACTCGATCTTATTTGGCAGAGATAAAAAGACGTTTGACATGTTCATCGGCATTGATGGGCAACTCTGGAAAATTTAAGGCAGCAATTTGTGAATTCCCTGAAGCGTGAGATTATCTGTTGTAGAAACGAAGGCGAGATGCGGCGAAAACCTAAATGCAATAAGTAGGACAATTACAAAGGGAATGTGTGTGTGAGGGGGGGGGGGAGCGGAAAGATAAAAATTATCGTGTGCTCCACTGCTGTATCAGTACAGGAATAAATGCAAATCGAACTGCCGGCCTTTATGAGAATTCATGAGCCTACGGCGGGAAAAGGAATTAGAGGACACCATGATCCATAATACTCACACAGATGAGTTCTGTAACTTTAATTGTTTTGCCGAAAACTTTATTGGGTCGGTGTGTAACCCATAACAAATAGAACTCTGATTTATTGCACGGAATTATCACGGTATCATCAGAATTCACAGAGCAGAACCAGGCACTTGACACAGAATGCTGGAGTAACTCAGCGGGGCAGGCAGCATCTCTGGAGAGAAGGAAGGGGTGATGTTTAAGGGTCGAGGCCCCTCTGCAGACTGAGGAAATGGACGCACTGTGTCCACACGCCAGCAAATACGGGGTAATCCCATAGAATGGTGAACAATACAGCACAGGGCGGCGCAGTATTAGAGTTGCTGCCTTACAGCGACAGAGCCCCGGGTTCCATCCTGTCTGTGCGAGGTTTGCACGTTTTCCCCGTGACCTGAGTGGGTTTTCTCCGGGTGCCCTGGTTTCCTCCCACACTCCAAAGATGTACAGATTTGTAGGTTAATTGTCTTGGTGAACAAATGTAAATTGTCCCTCGAGTGTGTAGGATGGTGTTAATGTGCGGGCATCGGTAGTCGGTCCGGACTCGGTGGGCCGAAGGGCCTGTTTCCGGGCTGGATCCATAAACTAAACTGAGCTGTTTCACAGAGCAGAAGCATGCAATCGACACAACATGTCCATGCCAGCAAGTAAACAAGGAGTAGTCAAGGTTGAACAATACTGCACAGGAGCAGGCCCTTTAGCTCACAATGTTGGCACCATCGAGCCAAGGAGGGTGGAAACAAGCCCTTCAGCCCAACTTGCCTACGCACACCAACATGGGCTCGGGTAGTGTTATAGATCAGAGGGATTTAACAAAGTTCATTAAAAGTGGCATCACATGTTTACAGATAGGGTGGTCAAAAAGGCTTTTGGCACATTGACCTTAATCTGTCAGGGCATTGAGTATAAAAGTTGGGAGGAGGGGGGGGGGGGGGGGGGGGTTGTATAATGATGCAGCTGTATAAGACGCTGGTCAGGCCACATTTTGAGTAGTGTGATAATTTCTGGGCACCGTGTAGTCGGAAAGATGTTGTCAAACTCACAAGAGCACAGAGAAGATTTGTGAGGATGTTGCCAGGACTCGAGAGCATGAGCTGCAGGGAGAGGTTGAACAGGATGGGACTCTATTCATTGGAGCGCAGGAGGAGGAGGGGTGATCTTATGGAGGTTGTATACAATCATGAGAGGAATACATCAGGTGGATACACAGAGTCTCTTGCCCAGTGTAGGGGAATCAAGAACCAGAGAACATGGGTTTAAGGTGAGGGGGAAAGATTTAATAGGAATCTGAGGGGTAACATTGTGATGCAAAGAGTGTATGGAACATGCTGCCAGACTATCCCAACATTTAAGAAACACTAGACTATGTGGGCAGGCCAAACAGCTCATTGCATTTTCATTTCACTTCCATTGCCATTGCAGTTTCAAGCACAGGGCAGGCCGAACAGCTGATTGCATTTTCATTTCAGTTCCATTGCCATTGCAGTTTCAAGCACAGGACAGGCCAAACAGCTGATTGCATTTTCATTTCAGTTCCATTGCCATTGCAGTTTCAAGCACAGGGCAGGCCAAACAGCTCATTGCATTTTCATTTCATTTCCATTGCCTTTGCAGTTTCAAGCACAGGCCAGGCCAAGCCAAACAGCTAATTGCATTTTCATTTCATTTCCATTACCATTGCAGTTTCAATCACAGGGCAGGCCAAGACAAACACTGCCATTGCAGTTTCAAGCACAGGGCAGGCCAAGCTAAACAGCTCATTGCATTCTCATTTCATTTCCATTGCCATTACAGTTTCAAGCACAGGGCAGGCCAAGCCAAACAGCTCTTTGCATTTTCATTTCATTTTCATTCCACACTGTGTGACTATAACTCTATGCTCTATCCACACTGGTCCCACTAGTCAACATGGACACATTTCAAGATTGAAGATTCAATTTAATTGTCAGGTACCAATTAAGGTACATTGAAATTTGAGTTACCATACAGTCATACCAAGTTAAATGCAAAAATACATACAGCATATAAAATAAAGTTTAACATAAACATCCACCACAGTGGAATAAACATTCCTCACTGTAATGGAAAGCGATAAAGTTCAACCATCTTCCTCCTTTGTTTACCCATTGTCGGGGCATTTGAACGGGGCTTTGCCGATGGTCGACTGTTCAAGCCTTCGCATCAGGATGAGCGAAAACCCGACGTCGGGACGGATCGGAGCACTCCGCGGCAGGGAGCTCCTGAGTCGGCCGCTTCTTACTGGAGACCGCTGCTTCACGGTGTTAAAGTCCACAGGCCCCGCGGTCCGAGCTCCAACACTGGTGATCCTCGGCAAAAGATCCCAGGCTCCGCGATGGTAAGCCCACACCACACCCTCGGCTTGTAGTTCCGGGCCGGTCTCCAGGAAAGGCCGCACATCTCCACCTTGTTGGCCGCAAGGGGTCGGCGGGGGGCGCAGATGCGACACGGAGAATAATCGCAACTCCGTCGAGGTGAATGGCTGGAAAAAGTTTCCCCCGAATCCCCCCTCCCCACCCCACATAAAACATACCAAGTAACATTCAAACAAACATTCACGACATACTTAAAATAATAAAAACAGAGATGGGACAAGACAGTCTGCTGGCGAGGTGGCCATTACAGGCGCCACCCGGTGGTGATTCTCTGAAGTCTATTGGGCCAAAGAGCCTGTGCTGTACAGCTCTATGACTCTGTGTCTCTATTCCTCACTCTCTTACGCTACAAGGAATAAAGTTTCATCCTTTCAGACTATAGACTTTAGAGATTCAGCGCAGAAACAGTAACCATAGGTAATTGCAGAGAATTGTGGACGCAGCCCAGACCATCACACAAACCAACTTCCCTTCCATTGACTGCATTTACACCCCACGCTGCCTCGGCAAGGCCAGCAGCATCATCACGGGCGAGTCGCACCCTGGCCACTCCCTCTTCTCCCCTCTCCCATCGGGCAAAAGGTACAGGAGAGTGAAAACGCACACCTCCAGATTCAGGAGCAGTTTCTTCTCAGCTGTTGTCAGGCAACTGAACCATCCTAGTAACAACTAGAGAGCCGTTCTGAGCTACTCGCCACCTCATTCGAGGCCCTTGGTTTATCTTTGATCGGACTTCACCGGACTTTATCTTGCATCAAATGTTATTCCCTTTACCATGTATCTGTATGCTGCGGACGACACAATTGTAATCCGCAGTCTTTCCACTGGCTGGTTGGAACGCTACAAAAGCTTTTCACTGTACCTTGGTACATGTGACAATAAACTAAACTGAACTGCACTAAGCGGCCACCATCCATTTTGAAACCATCTCTTGCTGTCCAGAATCAAAGCCAGGTTGACCGAAGATGCATCGTGTAACACATTCATGGGATGCAGATGCACCTGTCAAAGCCAGCGTTTATTTTCACCCTTAATTACTTCAGAACTGTGGAGGAAGGTAAGAGTTTTTATGATACCGCAATAGTTAGCAATTACCATCGCTGAAATTAGCTCTTCTTAAAGCTGAGTCTATATCTATTTGAGTATTTGAATTTAAAGTTCCTCACTTGTTGAGATTAAGTTTTAATTCACCTTTGAAGGATCAATGCTTTAGAATTCTGGGCACAGGTCTCCTCTGATGTGTTCAAGAGAGAGTAGATTTAGTTCTTATGGCTAATGGAATCCAGGGATATGGGGGCCAAAGCAGGAACGGGGTACTGATATTGGATGATCAGCCATGATCATATTGAATGGTGTTGCTGGGTCGCAGGGCCAAATGGCCTACTCCTGCACCTATTGTCTATGTTTCTATAACATTCTCCATGATGGAGTACAAGGAATTGTAGTTGCTGGAATCTTAAAGTGCCTGTCGCATTTAGGCAATTTTGTCGGCGACTGCCGGCGCCTGTCATAGTCGTAGCAGGTCGCCGAAAAAACGGTGAATTGAACCCCCCTCCCTACAACATTGTCTCCAACAACCTACCACCTAGTCAATGTCAAGCTACGGCAAGCTACCGACAACCGGTGACCCATTAGGACGATCACCTACGACCACACCTACGACAACCGCCGTCCACCCTCGACAAGCGACGACCCTGTCGCCGACAACTGAAAGCAATTCAGTCGCCGGTACCTGTCGCCGGTTGGCGTAGGTTGACGTAGGTTGTCTCGACTAGGGAACTCACCGAAGTCAGCACCCGGCGACAACCCACGTCATCCTGGCGACAACCTACGACAAGCCAACTGTCGCTGAAAGGTTTTGAACATTTCAAAATCCAGCGGCGACCAGAAAAACACCGCGATTCTTTGGGCGACTGAGGAGACGACTCACGACCATATAGGCGACACCCTGGCGACCAGTTGCCTGTAGTCGCCTAAAAAAAATCACCTAAGTGGGACAGGGGCATAAGCAAAACACAAAGTGCTGGATGAATCAACAGATTAGGTAAAATCTATGGAGGTATGAACATGCAACTTGTTTACGAGAATAATCCCAGGAAAGATCGCGTTTGACAGCACTGGGCCTGTACTCGCTGGAGTTTAGAAGGATTCAACATTCAAGATTCAAGATTCAAGAGAGTTTATTGTCATGTGTCCCAGATAGGGCAAAGGCATTTTGGAAGGTAGACAAAAGTGGCGGAGAAACTCAGCGAGTGAGGCAGCATCTATGGAGCGAAGGAAATAGGCAACGTTTCGGGCCGAAACCCTTCTTCAGACTGATGTAGGGTGGGGGTGGGGGGGGGGGGGGGGGGGGGGGTGGGAGGGGAAAGGAAGAGGAGGAGCCCGAGGGCTGAGGGAGAGCTGAGAAGGGGAGGAGACAGCAAGGGCTACCGGAAATTGGAAGTCAATGTTCAGGCCGCTGGGATGCAGACTGCCCAAGCGGAATATGAGGTATTCTGCTCCTCCAATTTCCGGTGGTCCTCACTCTGGCCATGGAGGAGGCCCAGGACAGAAAGGTCGGATTCGGAATGGGAGGGGGAGTTGAAGTGCTGAGCCACAGGGAGATCAGGTTGGTTAATGCGGACCGAGCGGAGGTGTTCGACGTAACGATCGCCAAGCCTACGCTTGGTCTCACCGATGTAGAGCAACTGACACCTAGAGCAGTGGATGCAATAGATGAGGTTGGAGGAGGTGCAGGTGAACCTCTGTCGCACCTGGAAGGACTGCTTGGGTCCTTGAATGGAGGCGAGGGGAGTGGTAAGGCTACTGGTGTAGCATCTCCTGCGGTTGCAAGGGAAAGTGCCCGGGGAAGGGAAGAATTGACCAGGGAATTACGGAGGGAGCGGTCTTTGCGGAAAGCAGATATGGGGAGAAGATGGGAAGATGTGGCGAGTGGTGGGGTCACGTTGGAGGTGGCGAAAATGACGGAGGACTATTTGTTGTATGTGCCGGCTGGTGGGGCGGAAGGTGAGGACCAGGGGGACTCTGCACTTGTTCCGAGTGGGGGGATGGGGAGAGAGAGCAGTGTTGCGGGGTATTGAAGAGACCCTGGTGAGAGCCTCATCTATAGTAGGGGAGGGGAACCCATGTTCCCTGAAGAATGAGGACATTTCCGATGCCCTGGTGTGGAACACCTCATCCTGGGAGCAGATGCGGCGTAGACGGAGGAATTGGGAGTAGGAGATGGAGTCCTTACAGGAAGCAGAGTGGGAAGAAGTGTAGTCTAGATAGCCATGAGAGTCAGTGGGTTTATAGTGGATGTCGGTCAGTAGTCTATCACTTGCGATGGAGATAGTGAGGTCAAAAAATGGTAGGGAAGTGTCGGAAATGGTCCAGGTGTATTTGAGTGCCAGATGGAAGTTAGTGGTGAAATGGATGAAGTCAGTGAGTTGTGTGTGGGTGCAGGAGGTAGCACCAATGCAATCGTTGATGTAGCGGAGGTAGAGGTCGGGGATGGGGCCCTTGGTACGCCTCGTACGTCTCTTTGTTCGTCGTACCCTACAAAGAGGCAGGCCTAGCTGGGGCCCATGCGCGTGCCCATGTCCCATAGTCAAATGAAAAGTTATTAAGGGTAAGGACCAGCTCCACTAGGCGGAGGAGAGTATCAGTAGACGGGGATTGGTTGGTTCTCCGGTCGAGGAAAAACCGGAGGGCTTTGAGACCCTCCTGGTGGGGGATGGAGGTGTGGATTGACTGGACGTCCATGGTGAAGATGAGGAGATGGGCGCCTAGAGAATGGAATGCGTGGAGACGACGGAGAGTGTCCGGGGTGTCTTGAACATAGGTCGGGAGGGATTTAACCAGGGGGATAGAATGGAGTCAAGGTATGTGGAAATGAAGTTCGGTGGGGCATGAATAGGCAGAGACAATGGGTCTGCCAGGGCAGTCGGGTTTGTGGATTTTGGGGAGAAGGTAAAATCGGGCCGTGCGGGGCTGGGGATCGATGAGGTTGGAGGCTCGGGGGGGGGGGGGGGCAGGGATCCGGAGCTGATGAAGTCAGTGATGGTGCTGGAGATAGTGACCTGGTGCTCGTCAGTGGGGTCATGGTCCAGGGGTAAGTAGGAGGAGGTGTCCGAGAGTTGGCGCGCGGCCTCCGCTTTGTAGAGATCGACGCGCCAGACTACCACGGCACCTCCCTTGTGGCGGGTTTGATAACCCAGTCTGGGTTGTTACGGAGTGAGTCGATGGCAGTACGTTCAGGGGGGGGGAGGGGAGGTGAAATTCTTCCTTTGCTTCAACACAACAGAATGTAGTAGGCATAAATAAATATAGAACAGAACAGAACAGCTCAGTGTGACCATATACCAAAGAATATATATATAGATACACGTAAATAAACAGATAGAGTGCAATGGACTATTAATGATCAGAGTTTTGTTTGAGTTGAGTTTAATAGCCTGATGGCTGTGGGGAAGCAGCTATTCCTGAACCTGGATGTTTCAGATTTCTGGCTCCTGTACCTTCTACCTGAAGGCAGCGAGGAGATGAGTGAGTGGCCAGGATGGTGTGGGTCCTTGATGATGCTGCCAGCCTTTTTGAGGCAGCGACTGCGATGGATCCCCTCGATTGAAACTTACCGAATAGTGAAAGGCCTGGATAGAGTGGATGTGGAGAGGATGTTTCCACTAGTGGTGAGTCTAGGACCAGAGGCCATAGCCTCAGAATAAAGGGACATACTTTTAGAAAGGAGATGAGCAGGAATGTCTTTGGTCGGAGGGTGGTGAATCTATGGAATCCATTGCCACAGACGGCTGTGGAGGCCGTCAAATTATATATTTAAACTGGAGAATGACAGATTCTGGTATCAGGTGTTATGGGGAGAAGACATAGAAACATAGGAGAATAGGTGCAGGAGGAGGCCATTCGGCCCTTTGGCCCTTCGAGCCATCACCGCCATTCATTGTGATCATGGCTGATAACCTATCAATAACCCTTCTCCTGCCTTGACTCCACTAGCCCCTAGAGCTCTATCTAACTCTCTCTTAATTCCATCCAGTGATTTGGCCTCCACTGCCCTCTGTGGCAGGGAATTCTATAAATTCACAACTCTCTGGGTGAAAAAGGTTTTTCTCACCTCAGTCTTAAATGACCTCCCCTTTATTCTAAGACTGTGGCCCCTGGTTCTGGACTCGCCCAACATTGGGAACATTTTTCCTGCATCTAGCTTGTCCAGTCCTTTTATAATTTTACATGTTTCTATAAGATCCCTCCTCATCCTTCTAAACTCCAGTGAATACAAGCCTAGTCTTTTCAATCTTTCCTCATATGACAGTCCCGCCATCCCAGGGATCAATCTTGTGAACCTACGCTGCACTGCCTCAATCACAAGGATGTCCTTCCTCAGATTAGGACAGGAGAATGGGGTTGAGAGCATGGAAATAGGCCCTTTGGCCCTCCACACTGACCAGCGTTCGCCCCCTACACACGAACACTATCATACACATTAGGGGCAATTTCCAATTTTACTGAAGCCAATTAACCTACAAACGTGTACGTTTTTGGAGTGGTCGATGGTCGGCGCGGACCCGGTGGGCCGGAGGGCCTGTTTCCGCGCTGTATCTCTAAACACCACCACGCCACCAACTATTTGCTCCCGCATTGTAAAGACGCAGGTTTGGAGAGAGAATGGAGATAGAAACAGCCCTCTGCTCATTCAGCAACAATCGCAAAAGTGTTATCAAATCCACTGACGTAAAGCAAATAAATCAAAACCACCCACCAATTAATGTCCCTGAGACAACAAGATCCAGGACAATAGACACATCTGACAGATGGGATCAGAGAGGTTGCTGTGACATTCTGCTCCCAATGTCACTGTACACAGTGTCACTGTACACAGTGACAGCCATAGTCATCGATAGAGTCATAGAAACATAGAAACATAGAAATTAGGTGCAGGAGTAGGCCATTCAGCCCTTCGAGCCTGCACCGCCATTCAATATGATCATGGCTGATCATCCAACTCAGTATCCCGTACCTGCCTTCTCTCCATACCCTCTGATCCCCTTAGCCACAAGGGCCACATCCAACTCACTCTTAAATATAGCCAATGAACTGGCCTCAACTACCCTCTGGGCAGAGAGTTCCAGAGACTCACCACTCTCTGTGTGAAGAAAGTCTTTCTCATCTCGGTCTTAAAGGATTTCCCCCTTATCCTTAAGCTGTGACCCCTTGTCCTGGAGTTCCCCAACATCGGGAACAATCTTCCTGCATTTAGCCTGTCCAACCCCTTAAGAATTTTGTAAGTCTAGAGTGATACACGTCTCCGTGGATTGTCACCTTGTCGTGGTGGAGAAGCTTGTGTGGTCCTGAGATCCTGAGAGCGATGCCGTCTGGAGCTGTGCTCCTGGTAGGGCCACCCGTGGCGGTAAGGTCGAGGGGGAGGTCTCCGACAAAGAGAAATCCAACCAAGACCTCAACGGTGGAACAGGCGGAGGACGATGGCTGACCTTGGTGGAGCGTCACAACGGCTGGGATGAAGGCTGCGGCAGGAAAGGGTCTCCGGTTGTCTTGGACTCCATGCCATTGGATCCTGACCCAGATCTGTCAAGGACCGTGGGGTGGCTGTCTGTTCACCTGTCTCCTCACATTAAACAAAGTCACGCACAGGCGTCCTCCGTGAAGACACCCATGGTCAGCCATGGCCAAAGGGGGCCCAAGAAGAAGAGAGTGATACAGTGTGGAAACATGCCCTTCAGCCCAACTTGCCCTCACCGGCCAACAATGTCCCAGCTACACTAGTCCCACCTGCCCGCGATAGGTCTATATCCTTCCAAACCATATACCTGTCTAAACGTTTCGTAAACGTTGCATTAGTCCCTGCCTCAACTACCTCCTCTGGCAGCTTGTTCCATACACCCACCACCCTTTGCATGAAAAATGTTACCCCTCAGATTCCTATTAAATCTTTTCCCCTTCACCTTAAGCCCATATCCTCTGATCCTTGATTCCCGTACTCCGGGCTCTGTGCATCTACCCGATCTATACCTCTGATGATCTTATATACGTCTATAAGATCACCCCTCTGTGCGTCTATTCCTCTCCGTGGAGGAAAAAGGGGATAGTGGTAGTCCAGAGAAAGGCACAGGCAAGGGCAAAGCAAAGAGCTGCAGAGTTGAAGAGGATGCGAGGAAATGGCTCAGACTTCAGAGGGCAGAGAATCAAAAAGCAAGACAGCGGGGGGAATCAGTTGTGACGGGTCGTGTCAAAGAGCGAAAGTGCAAAAGGACATTAAATGGCAGTGAATGTGACAGAGGAGAGCAAGAAACAGTGACATAGTATATCCGACAGCAGAAGACAAGGTCGGTTCAAAGGGAGAACACAGCAAAGGGGGAGATAACAATTCAGGGAAAATACAATTATTGCAGGGCCAATGAACAGAATAAAAGAGGAAATGTTCCCAGATGAAACGTCCGCCAGCACAATTTCAACTGAAGAGAAATTAGCTCAGGCATTCATGGGGCGACATTTGAATAGAGCAGTTCAGGAGGGAACTGCGGATGCTGGTTTCCAGCGAAGATCGACACAAAATGCTGGAGTAACTCAGCGGGGCGGGCAGCAACTCTGGAGAGAAGGAATGTTTCGGGAAGAAGGGTCTCGACACGAAACGTCACCCATTCCTTCCATCCAGAGATGCTGCCTGTCCCGCTGAGTTATTCCAGCATTAAAGAATGGAGCGACTGGGCTTATATTCACGAGAAATTTAGAAGGACGAGAGGGGATCTTATAGAAACATATACAATTCTCATGGGATTGGACAGGTTTGATACAGGAAAAAATGTTCCCGATGTTCGGGGAGTCCAGAACCAGGAGTCGCAGTTTAAGAATAAGTGTTAGGCCTTTCTTTTTTCTTTTTTCTTTTTTCTTTTCACAAGCAACTGAGGAAGAAATATAAAGGGCCTGTCCCATTTACGCGATTTCTTTCGGCGACTGTCGGTACCCGTCATTAGTCGCAGCATGTCGCGGGGTGACGCCTGTTTGGTCGTGAGTAGTCGCCCAAAGAGCCGCACCTTTTCTGGTCGCCACTGGATTTTCAACATGTCGAAAACCTTCGGCCACCTGCTGCGACTATGACGGGTGCCGGCAAGTCGCCGAAAAGCATCGCGTAAGTGGGACAGGCCCTCAAGGGATGCCGGGCGGGAGTGAAACGACGCGCGAAGACGAGGAGGCACAAGCCAGGTCGCTGGCTGAGAAGATGGACGAGCTAGCTGCCGTAGTGAGGACCCATAGGGAGTACCATGAGAGCAGTGCGATGTGTTTCATGGAGACATGGCTCCGCGAGGACATCCCTGAGTTCAACGCGAGCGTGGACGGCTTTCAGACTGTTCGGGCGGGCAGGGACTGCAGAGAGAGTGGCACGTGTAAAGGTGGGGGACTTGCTAGTCTCGTTAACAACAAATGATGCAACCCTGGTCACGTCACGGTTACGGAGCTTGTGTGTAGCCCGGACGTTGAACTGATGGCTGTGGGTCTATGACCGTACTATATGCCCAGGGAATTCTCACACCCCATTGTGACGGCTGTTTACATTCCTCCGTCCGCCAACCCTCTGCGCGCGTGTGACCACACAGTCACCGCCACACAACACCCGAGTGCTTTCATCACACCTCGGGGGACTTCAACCACGTGACTATGGATGCTACCCTACCCGCTTTCACTCAGTTTGTTGGCTGTCCCACCAGGGATATGAAAACATTGATGTGGGAAAAATGGGGGTAAAATAATAAGGGGATAAGCCATTTAGAATGGAGATGAGGACACACTTTTACACACCGAGAGCTGTAAGTCTGTGGAATTCTCTGCCTTAGAGGTCGGTTCTCGGGATATTTTCAAGAGAGAGCTAGATCGGGCTCTTAAAGATAGCGGAGTCAGGTAATGTGGGGTGAAGGCAGGAACGGGGTACTGATTGTGGATGATCAGCCATGATCACATTGAATGGCAGTGCTGGCTTGAAGGGCCGAATGGCCTACTCCTGCACCTATTGTCTATTGCTTATTGGACCTGCTGTATGACAACGTTAGAGGCGCACAGCACCATAGACCTCCCGCCACTGGGAAGATCTGACCACAACCTGGTTCACCTTTACGCAGGTGTAAGCCAATGGTCCAGAGGCTGCCTGTGAGCACAAGGTGAGTGAGGAGGTGGTGACAGGTGACTGTGATGCTCTACAGGGCAGCTTTATGGTCACAGACTGCGACGCACTCTGTAGTCCCCATGTGGAGGACGTTGATGGGCTCACGGACTGTGTTACCAGCTACATAAAGTTATAGAAAAATAGAAACATAGAAAATAGGTGCAGGGGGAGGCCATTTGGCCCTTTGAACCAGCACCGCCATTCATTGTGATCATGGCTGATCATCCCCTATCAATAACCCGCGCCTGCCTTCTCCCCATATCCTTTGACACCACTAGTCCCTAGAGCTCTATCTAACTCTCTCTTAAATCCATCCAGTGACTTGGCCTCCACTGCCCTCTGTGGCAGGGAATTCCATAAATTCACAACTCTCTGGGTGAAAAAGTTTTTTCTCACCTCAGTCTTAAATGACCTCCCCTTTATTCTAAGACTGTGGCCTCTGGTTCTGGACTCACCCAACATTGGGAACATTTTTCCTGCATCTAGCTTGTCCAGTCCTTTTATGATTTGATATGTTTGTATAAGATTTCCCCCTCATCCTTCTAAACTCCGGTGAATACAAGCCTAGTCTTTTCAATCTTTCCTCATATGACAGTCCCGCCATCCCAGGGATCAATCTCGTGAACATATTCTATGTGGATGATGTTGTCCCTGAGGAGACGGTACACCGTTTCCCCAACAACAAGCCCTGGGTCACCAGTGACATTGTGAGATATGCAATGTGCTCACAATCGCAACTCAAAGACTAAATCTTGGAAGCAAGAGATTCTTTATTATTTTACGAGTCTGCAGAGTTGGGTGCCTCTCCAAGTTGAGACACACCGAAGTCAGAAAAGTCATCCCCCTTTATACACACAATTCTACATCCCACCTCCCCTCCGGACCCTTCTCCAATCAGGGTCTGAGGTGCACAATCTGTAGGTACATCCCCCAGTACCTCCCACATCATACATCGCATGTTCATGGTAATGAGCAGTTTCTTGACCAGGGGTGTGTTGTAATATTCATTTATTTTATTAAGCATGCTCAGTTGTTCATGACCTATCCTAGTTTTACACACCTCCAAGTGAACCCTCTCAGTTCTCCTATATCAGCACTAAAGCTAAGCTATAGTGACAAGGGTCCCATCTATCACTCCATTCTACTGATAGAGATCTATCTACATCACTCCCTTTTACCGCTATACAATGCTATCACTTCTTACTCAAGGATGGGTCTGGTAACTTTTATACACAGCTGTGTCAGAACCCTTTCCCTGGCCCCTATCAGTTTGAATCCTCTTTAAAGTTCCTTACTATAGTGGGGTTTAATCACTTTATCCCTCACAATCCTCCCTTTTTCTTTTGCTACGCATCTACTGATTAAACCTCAATTTCAAGCTCCTTCATTTCGAATTGACGTAACATTGTCCTAATCTCCTTTTCCTGTGGATCCTGGACCTTCCCTGGTCGCATTATCATTATTTTCTGTATTTCCCCTTTCTCTCCCATTGGCATGACTACAGCCTGCATCTGACTTATACTCCTTGTAATAAGTTCCCTAAAACAAGGCAACAGGGGATAAAGATCAGTCCAGCCACTGCACATAGAAACACGAGTCCCACCGTTCTCCACCATGTTCCTCCGAGGATGGAATCCCACCATTGGGTTCCCATAATCGTATTCCACTTCTGAATTGGAACATGTGCCAACTTACGGATTCCTTCTGATATGTCCATCACTGCCTGTCCATTGTCATTGATGTTTAAACAGCAATTAGAGAGGTTGAATTTCCCGCATACCCCTCCTTCTTCTGCCAGGAGGTAATCTAGGGCCAACCGGTTCTGGTATATTGCTGCTCTCATCTGTGTCTGCTGCTTTGCCAGCATCTCCAGTGCCCCCGCAGTTTGGTTGGTAATTACCTCCAGTACTGCCTGAAGTCTTATTGATCCGGTTTAACATGTATACTGGGGTTCGGTAGCCCCAGGATCTATCCTGTGTCCAAGTGGCTGATCCATAGTATGAGATGATTCTTGCTGGTGGCCATTCATCATCTTACCATTCTCCAATGTCTATTTTCCTCTTCTTCCGATATAGGTCGTCAAATACAGGTGTTCCTAGCGACCGCCCTTCTTCGGTGTTTAACAGAAAAAATCCTGGTTGTACCAGTCCAATAAAGCAAGTCCCGCTCCAATTTATCGGTAACACCGAGTATGCCTTGTATCCGCATATCCATAACAGTCCTTCAGGGGCCGGTCCACTAGAGGTAACCTTGTTCCATATGTCTCGCAACACCGGGATTCCTTGATATGGGTTGTTCCCGGTGCAGTTCCATAGTCCAGTCGATTCCATTCCATTGGTCTTCATCCAGATAGTGCAGTTTCTCCCGTCTTTCTTAGTTGGATACCATTTAGGCTCCTCTGGCCACCACACTCGGGACTGATTTGGCCACTGGGTGACGATGCGCTGGCAGGGGCTGCTGCCTACTAGGATGGCATCTTTTGCCCAGGGCCTAGCGATACACTCAGTCCCAACCGGAGCGTCTGTCAGGACCCATGCCTGAGGATCTCGGTCTTGTCCGACTGTCAGGTTCCACTCCATCAGGTCCCATACTTCAACAATGGATCCTCTCCATGGCCAACGTGAGCTCATCAGTGGTCCGCCACAGACCCAGCAGTTAGTCACATTCAGGATTCCACCTATCCGGAGGGCCAAGTCCACAAACAGGTTTTTTCCTCCTTCAGGGATCTCAATCTGCTTCTTTATTTCTTCGTACAGTGTCTGGTGCAATTGAGGCTGAGTAGGTGGGGGAGGGGGTGGCTTGGTGACTACTACTTCCGTAAACTCTGTTATTACTTGCTCCTTTATTATATCTAATATCCATCTTAAGGCCTGGAAAGGGAAACCTAACCGCCCTGTCCTGTTTATACAAACCCATCTCTCTCCCTTTGGGCAGGTAACGTACCCAAACCTCCCTACATATCCCCTATTCCCTACCATAAAATACTTCTTTCCCCCCTCTTCAAAAATTGTTCTAGTCCTGAGGTTATAGCAAGCATCGTTCACATGGGAATGATAGGTAAATGATCTGGTTGTCCGCCCTCTGTATCTGATAGGATGATAACATTTATCACAATTATTAATACTTTTTACCATAATTACATGCAAAGCAAACAATACCACGACTGCTCCTTTCATACTGTCAGTTATGCATTCAATTCTTTTTTTTTTTTAAAGTTAATGTTAGGGGCTTGTTTCCTGGCTTCACCATCCACTGTTCCTCCTCATCAGGAGCGGGTGGATCAACGGGTCCTTTAACCCGGATTGCCTGCGTCCACCCTTTTTCTTTTGTTCGTACTGCTGTCTCGGTTGTCAGTAATACTAGGTATGGGCCGGTCCACCTGGGCTGGAGTTTCTCCTCCTTCCAATTCTTGACCAGTACCCAGTCGCCGGCCTTTACAGCATGTATTGGAAAGTCGAGTGGTGGGCTTTGAGCCAATAGTCCTTTAGCTTTTAATTCTGTAAGGGAACGAGATACTGCCAGTAAATAGTTCCTTAAGAATACATCACTGCCCTCTCTGGTGGGTATTCCTTCTATCTTTCCCAAATAAGGCAACCCATACAACATTTCATAGGGGGACACTGCTAACTTTGCATGGGGTCTCCATTGCTTTTCTCAAAGCCTTTCTGTTTCCCTACTGCTCCAAACATGTGTCAGACTCCATGTACACATGGCTGCTCTTAAAGCCTTAATTTCTGCCAATTGAGCTAAACAAGATTGCAGGCAAGCTTCCAATTTGATCCTGCGCTATAGTTTTTACTTCTTTAGATATTACTCGTCCAAAATATTCTACCTGCTGCTGACAAAACAAAAACTTCTTCCTTGATACATCATGACCTCCTGTGCCATCTTTTCCAAGATAATTACAATGTCTCTCTCTCACATTGCTCCTCACTTGTGGAACAAACCAACAAATCATCCACATACTATATCAACACCTTCCAAATCTGCCTACAACATCTGATTAAAAACACGGCGCTAGTATTTAAAACGCTGCCGCATCCTAGCCTAGGTGTATTTACTACCTCTTCTTAATGTTCTTACCATAGCTATGTTCACCATTATCTTAATATTATTATTATTATTTCCTGATTATCATACCTGTTCACATCCCCAACAAACCTTATCCATTACCTCTCTCCTTACTAGCCTTGTCTGGGCTTATATCCAGATTTATTTCACTCCTGATAGGGCATTTGAGAAAACACTCTCCCAAATACATTTATTATTGGCATGGAATCTCTGGCCCCTGTTTGGCTCTGTCATAGGACTCACTGTGTGTCGGTGCATCACTTATTTCAGACTTTTCAACCAGGTCTGTTGTTACTGACAACATTGTCTTTTCCTTTTTCACGCTCTTTCTTTCTAAAGCAGTCTCATCAATTTATCCCTCTGCTTCCCACTTGAATCCTTTCTGATACACAAAAAGCTGCTTGCCTTCTATCTGCCTTCTTTCTCATTCTAAACTCAATGTCTTACTTCTCAGATAGTTTATCCTCCTTTGCAAATTTATTCACCTTCCTTTTAAAATCTTCCACTGACTTCTCGATCCTCATATTTTACCACCACCCCTTCTACCTCGGGGGCAGTCATCACTTTCCCCCTACCCCCGAGATTCTGACTTGTTTTTCACCTAATCCAATTTCTTCTGGTACCTTAGTTCCACTTGATCTCTCCACTCCCAAATTACCATAAATACCATATCCTCTCCCTGGGGTCCTAATTTCAAGTTTACCAGAGGTTCCCGTGTGTATCCCATACACCCCAGGGAGCAGGACCCCCGACTTCCCTATTCTTCCTCCATGAGTGTGTACGACTGCACCTCCCGTCGTAGCCTGGGACATTCCCTCTTGAAATGACCCTCCTCGTTACAATAGTAACACCGGGATGGCCCCGTGTACCACCCTCCTGATCCTTGTCCCTTGTTTTCCCGGGGACCCCAACTTCGGTCCCTCCATTCACCTCTTCCTCGTCCTCTGTCTCTGCCTCTTCCCCTTCCCGGTCTCCATGAGCACCCGGCCTTCTATTACCTTCATCTCCCTTCTTCTTTACCCCTTGCTGTACTGCCTGCAACATCATTTTTGCCTTTCCCTTCTGTTTTTCCTCATCCCATCATACACATATTTCTGAGCCTCTGTTAACAATTGATTTAATGGTTTGTCATTCTAATCCTCCAATTTTTCCAGTTTCTTTCTAATATCTGGCCATGACTTGGTTACGAAATTAACCTTTAGTAACTGCTGACCTGCGTCTGCTGCTACCCCCGGAGCCTGCAACCCCTTTCCCAGATCTTTATTCCTGCTTGTCTGACCATCTGTCTTTCTTCTGAAGTAAATAAACTTCCCGTTATTGACATCATTGTCTGCCAACTCCTTTTTTTTTTGTTTCCCCTAGGCCCCATTAATTTATTAACCTTCTCCAACCAGAATGTTTATCTAAACAAACCATAAAAGCTGCTTGTTGTTCAGCAATTAACTTATTTCTAATTTTGTTCAAACCATTCTCCCTACAATTCCCAAATACCAATTCCTAGTTTAAATACATACGACTAACAATTTTCCAAATTAACTTTACTGAAAATAAATCAACAAAGCCAAGCAACCTACATTTTCCAACTTTCCCCTTTTAAGTTGCGATGATACAAAGCGTCTTCCGTTACCTTACAGCTGTTCGTAACCTCCCCCATTGCTTACAATTTCTTAAAGGAACACACACACCTACCCTTACGGCATGTGGCCCACAGCAAACAAACCTATCACATATACAAGCTTCCTCATTCATACAAAACCGGTTTTTACACACACATCACATTAGTTCCATTCTTACTTCAATGAGATTGTTTGAAACAACTCAATATTTTTCATAGAAACATAGAAACATAGAAATTAGGTGCAGGAGCAGGCCTTCAAACCTGCACCGCCATTCAATATGCTCATGGCTGATCATCCAACTCAGTATCCTGTACCTGCCTTCTCTCCATACCCCCTGATCCCTTCAGCCACAAGGGCCACATCGAACTCCCTCTTAAATATGGCCAACGAACTGGCCTCAACTACTTTCTGTGGCAGAGAATTCCACAGATTCACCACTGTGTGAATTTTTCCTCATCTCTGTCCTAAAAGACTTCCCCCTTATCCTTAAACTGTGACCCCCTTGTTCTGGATTTCCCCAACATCGGGAACAATATTCCTGCATTTAGCCTGTCCAACCCCTTAAGATTTTTTTTTAAGTCTCTATGAGATCAGCCCTCAATCTTCTAAATTCCAGCGAGTACAAGCCGAGTCTATCCAGTCTTCATTTGAGCCCAGCCTAGACCACCACACCGCGCTCCCTCGGATAGGCTCCTTTGGCCATTCAAAGTAACAAAACTTTATCATAGTTTCCTTACTCTTACCCCGGGTGTTCCCTTCACCCCATCCGTGCAACATTCGCCTCTGCCCACACTCCCCCCTCCCTGCTGCTCCCCGACAGACTCTCCCCGTCAATCGCCGTCCACTTCCCCGTCCCCCTCTCCCCGTCCACTTCCTCTGCCCTTTCTTTGTCGCACCTGACCATCGAGGTTGAGCAGGTGAGGAAGGAGCTGAGCAGACTCTGCCCAGGCAAAGCCGTGGATCCCAATGGTGTCAGCCCATGGGTAATCAAGGCGTGTGCCAGCCATTCAGCATATCTTCAACCTGAGCCAGGAGAGGGTTCCTGTGATGTGGAAGACATCCTGCCTGGTTCCTGTACCACAGAGGACGTGTCCAGCTCCTCCAATGACTTTAGACCGGTGACGCTAACTTCACACATTATGAAGTCCCTGGAGAGGCTGGTGCTCACTCGCCTGCGACTCCTGGTTAAACCCTACCTGGACCTCCTGCAGTTCGCTTGGCAAACAATGGTAGGGGTTGAGGACCCCACCATCCACCTGCTCCGCCGATCCTATGCTCACATGGATAAGCCGGGAAGCAGTGTGAGAGTCCACCGTGCTTTTAACACCATCCGGCCTGCACTGCTAGGGAGCAAACTGACGAAGATGCGGGCGGATGCTCCATTGGTGGCCTGGATCACCAACTACCTGACTGGGGTGGGAGGTTGCAACCTTCACGGGGTCCGCCCTGTTTCAATGAATGCAATCAACGTGGCATGCACAATCAAACAAGATCAAATAGACCAAGTTGGCCTACAACTTTAGGCTGTGCACGCCACACGCAAGAAGAACTGCGACCTGACGGGATCAACATTCAGCCCTTCAAGTACTGGCTCGAAGGGCTGAATGGCCTACTCCCGCACCTATGTTTCCATGTGTCTATCGTTATTTGAATACAAGTTACGGCTCCGGTCTGCTGTTGGGGACATTGACATCCAGCTGCGGTTTAATATACATCCCTTGCCCCGAACCCACCCCTGCCCAAACCTTGAGGAGCAAATTTCAAAGATTAGGTCAAATACAGAGCTAAAGCACTGGAATTTGGGCGGCACGCTGGCGCAGTGGTGGAGTTGCTGCCTCACAGTGTGGGAGGACCGCGGTCAATCCTGAGTACGGGTGCTGTCTATACGGAGTTTGCACGTTCTCCCCTGTGAACCGTGTGGGATTTCTGCGGAGTGCTACGCTTTCTCCTATATCCCAAAGACGTGCAGGGTTTATAGATTAATTGGCTTCGGGAAATTGTCCCTCGTGTGCAGGATGCAAATGTGGGATATTATGGAACTAGTGTACGGGTGACCGATGGTCAGCGTGGACTCAGTTGGCCGAAGAGCCTGTTTCCAGGCCCCATCTTTGTTGAGTTTAGTTTAGTTTATTATTGTCACGTGTAACGAACAAGGTACAGAGAAACAATTTTTTTAAAGATAATCCTAGGGTCTCCAATGAGGTAGATGGCAGCTCAGGACCGCTCTCTAGATGGTGATAGGATGGTTCAGTTGCCTAATAACAGCTGGGAAGAAGTTGTCCTTGAATCTGGAGTTATGCTCTTTCCCACTGCTGTACTTCTTGGCTGATGGGAGAGGTGAGAAGAGGGAGTGACCAGGGTGAGACTCATTCTTGACAAAGCCGCTGGCCTTGGCGAGGCAGCGTGACGTGTAGGGGGAGTCAGTGCCAGGTTGGTTTGCATGACGGCCTGGGCTGTGTCCGCAGCACTCTGCAATTGCAACATGTCTTGAGCTTTAGTTTTAGTTTTTAGAGCTGCA
Organism: Okamejei kenojei; assembly: GCA_035221665.1. NCBI lineage: Eukaryota > Metazoa > Chordata > Chondrichthyes > Rajiformes > Rajidae > Okamejei > Okamejei kenojei. The sequence goes on along the minus strand of CM069131.1, from coordinate 185,741,408 downwards.
GCGTGGGAGGAGGGTCCTCGAACCCCCTAGTCCACACCGACCAAGGATCACTCGTGTACCAGTTCAACCCTACGCAGTAGGGACAATTTGCAGAGGCCAATTAGCCTACAAACCCGCAGGTCTTTGGAATGTGGGAGGAAACCAGAGCATCTGGAGAAACCCACGTGGCCACAGGGAGAACGTGCAAACTCCATACAGACAGTTCCCGTAGTCAGGATTGAACCCGGGTTTCTGGCGCTGCACCACCGTGTCACTCTGAGCTAGGGCTCTGAACTAATCTAAATGTTGTCACTTTCCTAAGGGCAGGTAGTGATGGGTGATCACTGTTGGCCTCGCCAGTGATGTCATGAACACTCCTGTTATCACACTTCTAAATGGTCCTCTCAAAAACTGGGGTGTAGTCTTCATCTTCCAATCTACCTCACTGCAGGGGTAGGCATTTTTTCTGGACTTTGCAACAGTGTGAAACTATACTGTGCACCTTGCTCTACCTGTTGTACTTTCTTATGTCTTGGTTACATTGAGTATTATCTGATTTAATTAGATTTCAGGTTCACTCCTGACTCTACATCTCATAGTCATAGACTGATACAGCGTGGAAATAGCCCAACTTGCCCCATCTACACTAGTCCCACCAGCTTGTATTTTGTCCATATCCCTCTAAACCTGTCCTATCTGTGTTTCTGTCTAAATGTTTCGTAAACTGCGATAGTTCTTCCTTCAACTACCTCCTCCGGCAGCTCGTTCCATACACCCACCACCCTTTGTGTGAAAGAGTTACCCCTCTGGTTCTAGATTGCCCTGTTCTGCACAAGAGACTCTGTGCGTCTACCCGACCTACTCCTCTCATGAATTTGTACAGCTGTACAAGATCACCCCTCACCCTCAATTAGTTCAAGATGAAGTCCAGTAGAGTCCGATTAAATCTCTGGTATTTGTCCTTCAAAGAACTCCCTCGTCTCTGTTCAACGTTTACCAGTTATTTACCAGTTTACCAGTCCTGCTATTCCTCTCTCCCAGCTTTCTTTCCACCCCCCACATCCGCCACCCCCCCCCCCCCCCCCACCCATTACTCAATGTCTGAAGGCGGGCCCTGACCCGAAACATCATCTATTCATGTATATAGAGTCATGCTGCCTGAACCGTTTATTACTCCAGTACTTTGCGTCCATCCCTCTAAACTGTTCTCTGATGGACTTCAGGGAAGTATACCCAGACACCATTTATACTTCACGCCTCCTCAACAAGGCCAGCAGCATAATCAAGGATGAGTCGCACCCTGCCCACTCCCTCTTCTCCCCTCTCCCATCGGGCAAAAGGTACAGGAGTGTGAAAACGCACACCTCCAGATTCAGGGACAGTGTCTTCCCAGCTGTTATCAGGCAACTGAATCATCCTACTGCAACCAAAGGTTCAAAGGTCAGTTTATTGTCACATGTACCAATTAAGGTACAGTGAAACTCAAATTACCATACAACCATACTAAAAAAAAGCAACAAGACACACAACTACATAAATGTTAACATAAACATCCACCACAGCGGATTCCCCACATTCTTCACTGTGTTGGAAGACAATAAAGTCTAATCTCCTTCCCTCTTTATTCGCCTGCGGTCAGGGGTGTCGAACCTTCCGCAGTTGGGGCGATCGAAGCTCACGCGTCGGGGCGGTCGGCGCTCCAGCGGCTTGGAGCTCCCGAGGACGGTCTCTAACCAGGGACCGCGAGCTCCACGATGTTGCGCCCTGCAGGCTCCCGCAGTTGGAGCTCCCGGAGTCGGTCTCCAGCAAGAGGCCGCCAACTCCACGATGTTAGGCCGCAGTGCGGTCGGAGATACGATACGGAAAAAAATCGCACCTCCGTCGAGGTAAGAGATTGCAAAAAGTTTCCCCCAACTCCCCCCCCCCCCCCCCCCCCCCACCCACCCCCCCCCCCCCCCACCCCCCACATAAAACAAACTAAAGTACACTAAAAACATACATTTAACACATACTATAGAACAACAGAGAAGACAGACTGTTGGCGAGGCAGCCACTTCTGGCACCACCCGGTCTACTTTCTACCTCATTGGTGACCTTTGGACAATCTTTGATCGGACTTTGCTGACCTAACCTTGCATTAAACAGTATTCCCTTACCATGTATCTATACACTGTAAATGGCTCGATTGTAATCATATATTGTGTTTCCGCTGACTGGTTAGCACGCAACAAAAGCTTTTCACTGTACCTCGGTAGTTTATTTTTTACTTTATTAGAGATAGAAACATAGAAACATAGACAATAGGTGCAGGAGTAGGCCATTCGGCCCTTCGAGCCTGCACCGCCATTCAATATGATCATGGCTGATCATCCAATACAGCGCACAAACAGGCCCATCGGCCCACTGAGTCCGCACTGACCAGCGATCCCCGCACATTAACACTAACCTACGCACACTAGGGTCAAGTTGACATTTATACATTTACATCAAGCCAATTAACCTACAAACCTGTAGGTCTTTGGAGTGTGGGGGACATCGAAGAACTTGGAGAAAACCCACGCAGTCACGAGGAGAACGTACAAACTGTGTACCGACAAGCACCCGCAGTCGGGATCAAACCCGGGTCTCTGGCGCTGTGAGGCAGCAGCTCTACCGCTGCGCCACCGTGTCGCCCAGCATATGTGACAATAAACTAAACTCAAACTGGAAGTAAGGAAACCTGCCCCCTATATCCGACGTGAGTTATAGATGACGCTGGGTTTGTGGCTATATGATTCACATGTTTAAAAGCCATCAGCAAGCCAGCCAGCTGAAAAATAGCTACGAATGGATAATAACTGCTGGCCTTGCCAGGAACACCCACATGCAATGAATGAATAAAAGAAACAGCAGCGCAACTCATCGTTTTGAACTATGCATCACACAACACGAAGGCACACAGCACAAAAGGCACACTATAGAATGACACATTATAGCAAGGCACACATTAGACACGGAGGAGGAAGAAAGGCAGAATATAGAACAGTGCACTCTAAAAAGACAGACTACTGCGTGGGCGCACTATATAAAAGGGCATAGATTAGTACGGGTGTCAGGGGTTATGGGGAAAAGGCAGGATTGAGAGGCAACAATGGATCGGGCATGATTGAATGGCAGAGTGGACTTGATGGGCCGAATGGCTAATTCTCCTCGTAGAACTTATGAAATTATAAACTTATTGCAGGACAGCAGACCACAGAAAGGTTATATTATAGACAAGGAAACATTACAGAAAAACATACGTTAAAAAAACACACAATGAAATGAGCCCACTTGAGGTTAGTTCAGTTTAGTTTAATTTAATTTAATTTAAATTAGTTTCATTTAAATTAGTTTAGTTTAGTTTAGTTTAATTTAGTTTAGTTCAATTTAGTTCAGTTTGGTTTGGTATAGTTTAGTTTAGTTTAGTTTGGTTTAGGGATATAGAATGGAAACGCCCTTTTGCCCACCGAGTCCGTGCAGACCAGCGATCACTAGTTCTATCCTAGACATTGCGCACAATTTACAGAAACCAAATTACCTACGAACCTACAAACCACGTCTTTGGAACGTGAGAGGAAACCGGGAGAAAACCCACGCAGTCACGGGGAGAACGTACAAACTCCGTATGGACAGCACCCGTAGTCAGGATGGGACCCGGACCTCTGGCGCTGTGAGGCAGTAGCTCCACCGTTGCGCCACCGTGCCACCCTAAAGGTTTAGTTTATTATTAATGTCATGTGTACCGAGGTACAGTGAAAAGCTTTCTTATTGCGTGCTATGCAGTCAGTGAAAAGACTGTACTTTTTTTTTATTTTTAAATTTCAAAATAGACTTTATTCAAGTAATAAATATAAACAATACGTGAGCTGTGCAGAAAATGTACCCGACATTTTCGGAGGCTATACAAATTGTTCAATATAGTTTATACATTTTTCAAATTCCACAAAATCTTTCCCCCACCGGTGCCATTCATGTGGCCCACTGGTGTGGGGTACCTTCCCTTATTTTGATGGGCGTCTGTCTCCACCATACCATGAAAAGACTGTACATAATTACAACCAACCCATCCACAGGATGAAGGGAATAATTTTTAGTGCAAGATAAAGTCACTAAAGTCCTATTAAAGACAGATCGAGGGTCACCAATGAGGTGGACGGGAGGTCAGGACCACTCTCTAGTTGGCGAGAGGAATGGTTCAGTTACCTGAGAACAGCTGTCAAGAAACTGTTCCTGAATCTGGAGGTGTGTGTGTGTTCACACTTCTGCACCTCTTGCCTGATGGGAAAGGGAAGAGGGAGTGATTGGGGTGAGAATGGTCCTTTATTAATAAAGGCATATTTTGGAATAAGCACAATGTGGAACATGCACACGATCGAATGGACAAAACTATACAAAAGACGCATGGTAGAAAGATGCACCAGAGGGGAGAAAACACACGGAACTGCAGATGCTGGAATCTTGATCAAAACACAAAGTGCTGGAGGAACTCAACAGGTCAGGCAGCATCCGGCGAGGGAACGAACAGGCAATGTTTGGAGTTGTGACCCTTCTTCAGACTGATGGAGTCGGGCGAGAGAAAGCTGGAAAAAGAAGTTGGGGTTGGGAAAAGCTCAGTAAGTGCTAGTTTATGAGACACGTGCTTGTAGTAGTGAGCCCAGGCCAGGAACGTGGTCAAAGGACAGGGGAGCACAAGGAATTATGGGGAAGGAGCAATGAGAGAGGCTACCATGGATCTCCAGTCAGAGAGAGCAGGAGAACTTCTTCCAAATAGGCATACACTGAGGAGATTTCACAATGGAATAGTAAAATAGAGAATATGAAGAACTGCAGATGCTGAAATCGTGAGTAAAACATAATGTTCAGGAGGAACTTAATGGGTCAGGCAACGTCTGTGGAGGGAATGGACAGACAACATTTCAGTCACAACCTTAAAATCCAGCATCTTTCTTAAAATCCAGCATCTGCAGTTCTTTCTTAAACAGCCCACTGTCTCCACCTCTTCCTTTCTTCTTCCCGCCCCCCCCCCCACCCCACATCAGTCTGAAGAAGGGTCTTGACCCGAAATGTCACCCATTCCTTCGCTCCATAGATGCTGCCTCACCCGCTGAGTTTCTCCAGCATGTTTGTCTACCTTCGATTTTTCCAGCATCTGCAGTTTTTTTCTTAAACAACCTTTAGTTTCATTCAGTTTAGCGACACAGCTCGGAAACAGGCCCTTCGGCCCATCGACCAGCGATCCCCACACACTAACACTATCCTTCACACACCAGGGACAATTTACAATTAGACCAAGCCAATTAACCTACAAACCTGTACGTCTTTGGAGTGTGGGAGGAAACGGGAGAAAACGCACGCAGGTCACGGGGAGAACGTACAAATTCCCTACAGACAGCACACGTAGTCAGGATCGAACACAGGTCTCTAGTGCTGTAAGGCAGCATCTCTACCGCTGCACCACCAAGACACCCTCTTCAGACTGGTGGAGGGTTGGGGGGTGGGGTGGAGGGGGGGGGGGGGGATGGGACATGTTTGTTTTATAAGGTCATATTGTAGAAAGATAACATTGAAACGTTTGCCTTGGTAAAAGGTTTATATAGGCCATCGTAATGTTCAATAAGGTCAGGTTTCACGTAAGGCCTGGATAAAGTGGATGTGGACAGGATGTTTCCAGTAGTGGGAGGGTCTAGGACCAGAGGGTACAGCCTCAGAATAAAAAGACTTACCTTTAGAATGGAGATGAGATTTCTCCAGAGTGGAAGAATGGAATGGAGACGACAATGGATAGCAAGCAACAAAAGCTTCACACTTGAACGTAAACCAAATGAAACTCAAAGGACGACACAAAATACTGGAGGAACTCGGAACAGCGGGTGAGGCAGCGTCTATGGAGAGAGGGAATAGGTGACGTTTGGGGTCGAGACCCTTCTTCAAGCTAGAAGAACTTTCCTTTGCCAGAGGTTGGTTGCAGGACTGTGGTGGCCAAGTCTTTGGGTCTATTTAAAACAAAGAGTGACACGTTCTTGATTAGCAAAGCTACAATGGTTATGGGGAGAAGGCAGGAGAATGGCGTTGAGAGGGAGGGACAAATCAACCATGATTGAATGGCCGAGTAGACTCATTGGGGGGTATGGCCTGATTATAATTCTATGACTTCATAAGTTCATAAGTTCAGCAGCTTGTTTCATGCACCCATCATACATGCCCCTCGGGTTCCTATTAAATCTTTCCTCCCCTCACATTTGAGGAATAGGTGTAGAATTAGGCCATTCGGCCCATCAAGTCCACTCCGCCATTCAGTCATGGTTGATTTATCTTTCATGAAACCTGGCCTTATTGAACATTATGATAACCTGATATAATATGGAGTGACCTTTTACCAAAGCAAATGTTTCATTTGGACAATATGACTTTATATAACAAATGTTTCACATTCCCCCCCCCCCCCCCTCCTCTCCATCAGTACCAAGCGGGCAGGACGGTGGCGCAGCGGTAGAGTTGCTGCCTTAAAGCGCTGGACCCCATGTTCGATCCCGACTACGGGTGCTGTCTGTAGGGAGTTTGTACGTTCTCCCCGTGGCCTGCGTGCCTTTTCTCCCAGAATCTCCGGTTTCCTCCCACACTCCAAAGACATACAGGCTTGCAGGTTAATTGGCTTGGTGTAAGTGTAAATTGTCCCTAGTGCGTGTAGGATAGTGTTAGTGTGCGGGGGTCGCTGGTTGGCGCAGACTCGTTGGGGCGAAAGGCCTGTTTCCGCGCTGTATCTCTAAACTAAACTAAACTAAATGAATCGGTATGACAAGTTAACTGAGCTTTGTGTTGCAAGTGAAGAGAGAGTGAGTTATAGAGTTCAGTGCATGAGGAATATATTTAGGACAAGACTGGCAACATGTCAGGCAGCATCCATGAAGAGAGAAATAAGGTAGTGTTTCAAGTTGATAACCTTTGTCAGAAGTATTGGGAAATGTAGCTTTTCAATTATGTTGCCAAGATTTAAGAGTACAGAACATAGAAGGGCCCAGTACAGGAACAGGCTCTTCAGCCCACAATGTCCATGCTGAACATGATGCCATGTTAAAGTAGTTTCCTTTGCCTGTACATAATCTCTATCATCGAAAAATAGAAACATAGAAACAACATAGAAACATAGAAAATAGGTGCAGTAGGAGGCCATTCGGCCCTTCGAGCCAGCACCGCCATTCAATATGATCATGGCTGATCGTCCCCTATCAATAACCCGTGCCTGCCTTCTCCCCATATCCCTTGATTCCACTAGCCCCTAGAGCTCTATCTAACTCTCTCTTAAACCCATCCAGTGACTTGGTCTCCACTGCCCTCTGTGGCAGGGAATTCCACAAATTCACAACTCTCTGGGTGAAAATGTTTTTTCTCACCTCAGTCTTAATTGGCTTCCCCTTTATTCTAAGACTGTGGCCCCTGGTTCTGGAGTCGCCCAACATTGAGAACATATTTCCTGCATCTAGCTTGTCCAGTCCTTTTATAATTTGATATGTTTCTATAAGATCCACCCTCATCCTTCTAAATTCCAGTGAATACAAGCCTAGTCTTTTCAATCTTTCCTCATATGACAGTCCCGCCATAGAAACAAAGAAACATAGAAAATAGGTGCAGGAGCAGGCCATTCGGCCCTTCGAGCCTGCACCGCCATTCAATATGATCATGGCTGATCATCCAACTCAGTATCCTGTACCTGCCTTCTCTCCATACCCTCTGATCCCTTAGCCACAAGGGCCACATCTAACTCCCTCTTAAATATAGCCAATGAACTGGCCTCCACTACCCTCTGTGGCAGAGAGTTCCAGAGACCCACCACTCTCTGTGTGAAAAAAGTCCTTCTCATCTCGGTCCTAAAGGATTTCCCCCTTATCCTTAAGCTGTGTCCCCTTGACCTGGACCTCCCCAACATCGGGAACAAATGTGTGCATGGCATTAGCTGCCAGAGGAGGTGGATAATGCCATCCCAGGGATCAGTCTCGTGAACCTACGCTGCACTGCCTCAATCACAAGGATGTACCTCCTCAAAGGGCCACGATGTAGGTTCAGCTATGATCATATTGAATGGCAGTGCAGGCTCGAAGAGCCGAATGGCCTACTCCTGCACCTATTTTCTATGTTTCTATGTTTCTATGACAGGTTTGGAGGAACATGGACCAAACACAGGCAGGTGGGACTAGTGTAGATGGGACATGTTGGCCGGTGTGGTTAAGTAGGGCTGAAGGGCCTGTTTCCACACTGTATCACTCTATGACTCTATGACTCTATGAGGCTTAGGACAGAAAGGTCTTTCTTGGTGGGCATGGGCAAGTTGGGCTGAAGGGCCTGTTTGCATTCTGCGTGACTCTGTGAATCCCTCATCCTTTGTGTGAAGAATGGCTTCCTGCCATAATTTCTCCGCAGCCCAGCTCTAATTTTAAGGGCACGATATTCCTCAGGGAGGAAGTATTTGTTTCCCATCCACCCTGCCAAATCCTTTCATTGTTGTAACCACCTCAAGTAGAACAGCCCTATGTTCAGATGAATGAAAGCCTTGTCTGTAAACATGTCCTCGGATATCGTTAACCCCATTACATTCTGTCAGGCAAGTGAATCGAGCTTCACCTTGCAAATCAAGAGCAAGTTAGTGAGAGAGTTCAATGCATGAGGACTACATTCAGAGAAAGACTGGAAATCCGTCTGGCAGCATCCTTGGAGAGAGAAATAGGGTGACGTTTCAAGCTTTGTTTCGTTTAGAGATACAGTGACTGGGTGTCCTTGAACATCAGTCATTGAAAGTAAGCAGGCAGTGAAGAAAGCTAATGGCAAGTTGGCCGGCCTTCATAATGAGAGGATTTGAGTATAGGAGTAGAGAGGTCCTTCTGCAGTTGAACAGGACCCTGGTGAGACCACATTTGGGGTATTGTGTGCAGTGTTGGTCTCCAAATTTGAGGAAGGACATTCTTCCCATTGAGGCAGTGCATCGTAGGTTCACGAGGTTAATCCCCGGGATGGCGGGACTGTCATATGAGGAAAGATTGGCAAGACTGGGCTTGTATTCACTGGAATTTAGAAGGATGAGAGGGAATCTTATAGAAATGTATAAAATTATAAAAGGACTGGACAAGCTAGATGCAGGAAAAATGTTCCCAATGTTGGGGGTGTCCAGAACCAGGAGCCACAGTCTAAGAATAAAGGAGAGGCCATTTAACACTGAGCTGAGAAAAAACGTTTTCATCCAAAGAGTTGTGAATTTGCGGAATTCTCTGCCTCTGAAGGCAGTGGAAGCCAATTCACTGGATTAATTTAAAAAAGCTCTAGGGGCTAGTGGAATCAAGGAGAGGGGGCAGGAACGGGGTACTGATTGTGGTTGATCAGACATGAACTGAATGAATGGCGGTGGTGGCTTGAAGGGCCAAGTGGCCTCCTCCTGCACCTATTTTCTATGTTTCTATGTTTCTATACAGGTTCACACCCACCATCATTCACCCATCAACTACTAGGGGCGCAGCTTTGAAGGCGCCTCTGCCTACAGTCTGTCCATTTTTCCCCATCTTTTTAAAATTTTAGATTGTCTAAATAGTTTTGTTTTGGGGATTCTTTAGTTTTTCTATGTGGGGCGAGGGGGAGGGGTAAGGGGGGAACCGTTTCCCAGTCGCTTCCTGGCAAGGATGCGATTATTTCTCCAAGTCGCGTTCTCGCCCCCCTCCCCCCCCCCCCCGCGGCCTACCGCTGGATTGGTGCGGCCTTTCCTACTGGAGACCGAGGACCGGACCAGAGCTTCGGCAGCTGGATTTACCGCGGAACGGGCGATGCCTACCTGGATGGCCGTTTGGAGCTCTGGAGCTCCAACATCGCGGGGCTGTGGTACGCGGAGCGGCGCTGACCGACATCGCGGAGTCCCTGGGGCCCTTTGCCGAGGGCCGCCAGCCGTGAATCTCCGCCCGGCGCGGCCTGGAGACGTCGGGAGCCGCGGACTCCGGTGGGAAGCGGCCGATTCGGAGGTCCAAGCCGCTGAGGTTGGCCTCCCGTCCCGACGTCGGAGTTCCAACATCCCGCCGAGCGGGCCAGAACGACGGGCTGCCCGTAGCGGCGACTGCGGAGGGCTCCGGAGGCACCGACCACGGGTGAACATCAGAGGAAGAGACTGACTTTGGTGCCTTCCCTCACAGTGGGAAACTTTAATTCTGCTGTGTGGGGATGTTTTATGTTGAACTATATTGTGTGTTGTGTTCTTTATTTTACTGTTTGGCTGTATGGTGATCACATTTCACTGTACCAACTGACACGTGACAAATAAATATATCTGGTATCTTATATCATACTGGATCTATGTTAGCCCACTTCCCCACTCCCCACATACAAGGGGTAATTTTTCAGAGGCTAATTAATAGAGCCATAGAGTCCTAGATTCTAACAGCGAAGAAACAGGCCCTTTGGCCCAACTTGCCCAGACTGGCCAGCATGCCCCTCTACACTAGTCCCACTTGCCTGTGTTTGGCCCATATCCCTCTAAACCTGTCCTACGGTATCTATGTACCTGTCTAAACGTTTCTTAAACGTTGCAACCTCAACTACCTCCTCCGGCAGCTCGTTCCATACATCCATCACCCTTTGTGTGAAAAATGTACCCCTCAGGTTCCTGGTAAATCTTTCTCCCCGCACCTTAAACCTGCGTCATCTAATCTAATCTGCCAACACGCTCGTCTTTGGGATGTGGCAGGAAGGGGAGGAGCCGGAGGGAACCCACCGAGTCACGGGGGAGAACGTGCAAACTCCACACTGACAGCACCCGAGGTCAGGATCGAACTCAGGCCTCTGGTGATGTGAGGTAGCAGGTCTAACAGCTGCGCCACCGTGCCGCCCACAGGGACGTTGATGACCTCCGTCAGAACTATCAAGGAAGTGATGCAGGAAACTTTCAATGATTTTGCCAATTTTGAGCCAAGACTTTGCAAACTGACAGGAATTCTGGTGATGATGTAAATGCTGAACTAATAGTCGATGGAAGCCCAAATGCATCAGAATCAGCACATAAAAAGCTTTTCATAAGTTTAAAGTTCCAGGTGAAGAATTTGGCCATTAAGTCTACTCCGCCATTCAATCATGGCTGATCTAGCTTTTCATCTCAACTCCATTCTCCTGCCTTCTCCCCATAACCCTCAACACCCTTGCTAATCAAGGATCTGTCAATCTCTGCCTTAAAAATATCCATTGACGTGGCCTCCACAGCCTTCTGTGGCAATGAATTCCACAGATTCACCACCCTCTGACTAAAGGTATCCCTGCTCATCTTCCTGAAGACACGTCCTTTCATTCTGAGGCTGTGGCCTCTGGTCCTAGACTCTCCCACTATTGGAAACATCCTCTCCACATCCACTCTATCCAAGCCTTTCACTATTTAGTAAGTTTCAATGAGGTCCCCCCTCATCCCCATCCAAACTCCAGCGAGTACAGGCCCAGTGGCACCAAACGCTCATCATATGTTAACCCGCTCATTCCTGGGATCATCCTCGTAAACCTGTACCTCGGTACACGTGACAATAATAAACTAAACTAAATTAAACGCAAAATGCTGGAGTAGCTCAGCAGGTCAGGCAGCATCTCTGGAGAAAAGGATTAGGATTTAGGGTCGAGACCTATCATCAGACTAGGCTGGTACGGAGGCACGGAGGCAGAGTTGCTGCCTTACAGCGACAGAGACTCGGGTTCAATCCTGTCTACGTGTGCTGTCCGTACGGAGCTTCAACGTTCTCCCCGTGACCCACGTGTGTTTTCTCCGATAACTTTGGCTTCCTCCGACATTCCAAAGACGTGTAGGTTTGTAGGTTAATTGGCTTGGTATCAATGTTAAAATGATTGTCCCTAGTGTAGGATAATGTTAATGTGCGGGGATCGCTGGTCGGTGCGGACATGGGGGGCTGAAGGGCCTGTTTCCGCGCTGTACCTCTAAACTAAACTAAGCTGAAAGTAAGATGCTGCCTTACCCGCTGAGTTGCTCCAGCATTTTGCGTCTCTCTTCAGTGTAAACCAGCAGCTGCAGTCCCTTCGTACACAAACTAAATTAAACGATGCTAAAATTACTGCTCCCACATTATATCCACAAAGTGATTGCTATTCTAATCTACTCTTCCTTCTCACTCAGGGACTGATTCGGTCCCGGTTCTGGTGGTGCTGCAGGGTCAGCTGCCTCGCCTGCAGCGGGTTCATTGTTTCGACTGTTTTTGCTGTTTTTACTATGTCGAAAAGTATGTTTTAATGTTTCTCTGTATGTCTTGTTTTGGGGGGGTGGGGGGGGGGGGTTGGGGGGAATAGGGGAAACCGTTCTTCAGGCACCTTCCTCGACGGAGATGCGACTTTCTTCCTTGCCCCCCTCCTCGCGACCATACAGCTGGTGTGGTGCGGCCTTTCCCGGAGTCGGGCCCAGAGCTTCAGCGGGGACTTTTGACATCGCGGATCCCCTTGCCACGGGTCGCCGGAGAAGTGCTCCGACCGCGGGCCTGAGGGCGTGAACATCGGGCCGTCCGTAGCGGCGACTACGGAGGGTCAGGGCCCCGACCACGGGTGAACAAGGGAGGAGGAGGACTGTCTGAACTGTTGCCTTCCACCACAGTGGAGAATGCTGCGGTGGATGTCTGTGTTGAATTATGTTGTGTATTGTGTCTTTGTTTCATTGTAACGCTGCGTGGCAGATTCCATTTCACTGCACCTTATGGTGCATGTGACAAATACATTTGACCTTGAACGTGATAAATCTGAACAGTGTTCGCCACTGTTTCTGTCAGATTTCCAGCAGCTCTAGGGGTTCAGCAGTGCTCTGGTTAAGTTGCCACATGATCAGCCAGAGTTTTGGACAGTTGACAATGGGTTCAAATCCCACCAAGGACACTGATGCAACGTATTCTGAGTGTTACCAGGACTTGAGGGACTGTGTGTGTTACAGAGACATGTTGTTTGGTGGCCCGGTGAAGTTGCTGCCTCACAGCGCCAGAGACCTGTGTTCAATCCTGTATGTGTGGAGTTTGTACGTTCTCCCCGAGACCAGTGTAGGTTTTCTCCAGGTGCTCCAGGTTTCCTCCCACATCCCAAAGACGTGCAGGTTTGTAGGCTAATAGGCTTGGTATAAATGTAATTTGTCCCTATTCTGTGTAGGGTAGTGTTGGTGGGCGGGGATCACTGGTCGACACGGACTCAATGGGCCGAAGGGCCTGTTTCTGCGCTGTATCTCTAACTTAAACTAAACACTTTCTATCAAATTACCCTGTAGTAAAACACAAAGTGCTGGAATTTTCTTTAGAGATACAGCCCTACGGCCCATCGAGTCTGCGCCGACCAGCGATCCCCGCACATTAAGACTACCCAACACAGACTAGGAACAATTTACACTTATACCAAGCCAATTAACATACAAACCTGTACCCGTACACTTATACCAAGCCAATTAACCTACAAAACCTCGGCTTTGGAGTGTGGAAGGAAATCGGAGCTGCCGGAGAAAACCCACGCAAGTCAGGGCAAGAACGTACAAACTCCGTACAGACAGCACCCGTAGTCTGGATCAATCCCGGATCCCTGGCGCTGTAAGGCAGCAACTCTGCCTCTGCGCCGCCACCTTTCCTTCCTTGACTGGAAAGGGTTTAGGAGATCTGGAGTGGGATGTGAACGGCCGTGTATAACCGCTGTACTTTATCTTGCATTCTCCAAATATTCTCTCCTCTTCCTTCTCCTGTTATCAGTTCTAGTGAAATTTCAGTTCTAGCTTGCAGTCAGCCAGGGCTTTTCACAGCGTCGCTGCTGCCTTGTGCACAGGAGAGATTGTGAGTGTGAGCTCTCGCTACCAGACATATTTGAAGGTCATCAATTTCCTTTCATCCATGCATTCTGCTGTCAAATAGTGAAGCGTTTGCGCAGATCCCCCGGGTCCCTACTGATAGTCAAAGACGTGCCTGTCAATCCATTCTCTGCCCAACTCTTCTTAATACTAACAGTTTCGCCCCTGGAATGGTGCGGGCGGCACGGTGGCACAGCGGTCGAGTTGCTGCCTGACAGCGTCAGAGACCCGGCTTCCATCCCGACTACGGGATCTGTTTGTACGGAGTTTCTACATTCTCAAGAATCAAGAGTCAAGAGTGTTTTATTGTCATCTGTCCCGGATAGGACAATGAAATTCTTGCTTGCTGCAGCACAACAGAATATGTAAACATAGTACATAACGGGAGAAAAAACGTTCAGTGTGTGTATGCACATGCACGCATACTTAATAAATAAACAAATATAGTGCAATAATAATATTAGTCTGTTGTAGTTCAGAGCTTATTTGCTGCCGTGTTTAATAGAAAGATTAAACGTAAACTGTTTGAAGTTTGATCTTTATTTTATGAGACGTTGAGTGAGGTCTTACGTGAAGAGCCCGCCAGTCCGCATGCGCGTCAATCTTCAGAGCAACTGTATGAAACCACAGACTACTTGCACAAACATAAACTATAGAAAGATTAATAACCGTTGAGTTACCCAATGATCTTTATGAGATTCAGGGTTGGGAGTGGAGGGAAAGTAATCCCTCACTTCAACTTCTCATGAAAAAAAGATCAAACTTCAAACGGTAAGTTTTCGTTTAATCTTTCGATTTTATATCGAAGTCACATGAGTGACTACGTGAAGCCTTCAAAGCTTTGTGGTTTCATGCAGTAACCCAATCTGTGTGTGAAACACTTAAACCGATAAACCATAAATGGTAGAAAAGACATGGGTGATTAACAACTTATTGCTAACTTGCAGACATGGCCATTGCCCTTAATCGGACCACAGTCCCAATTGGCTTTGAGTTAGACAATAACTTATGCAACACTGTTCAGAATTCTATCTGCAATCATCCAGGCATATTCAACCAAATGTTATAACTTCTGAAAGCACACTTTGTAATCCTCTTGCTGTTGCAAGAAGATTATCAAATGGGAATATACATTCTATTGGCTGCTAATGAGCCCCCAGCAATCTATTGATAAAACTATTAAATAACAATGAAGAAACTATCCTTCATCTCATAGGTACTAGCAAGCTCAGCGTACCTATATACATAATAACACCCCCAATCTCTGATCTGGAGGGTGTGCTGTCAACTCTAAATTGTACCCAACCATGCCGGTTTTACTTTATGTGATCATTCCCATAACAAGCTACCCTCATGTCAGTTATGACCCAGAGGCCGAGCCAGAGATTGAATAAAGACTGCGTTCTTTGTGCTGAAAGCTTAATCAACTTAAAAGATACTGCTTCCATTAGGAATACAGTAGATGAATATCTGCATAATAATTTACTGATATACATTCCACACTACTATGAGTCTAGTCTTTTAGAGCGGTCATATAAAAGACACCTTGCACAACGTTAGTCACCAACGGATGAATAACCAATTACTTATTGTCCCACTTATGGCACTATAGAGAATGACAAAGCAGCACAAGCAGTGTCATTTGTGCTATAACACAATCGCTTCTCTATGCCCAAACTGAAAGAAACACAAACCTCTGCAACTTCTGTTTAAAAGTAGCTCACATGCCTTGTTCACAAACTTCCCATACAATGGTGCAGAGCCAGCTGCCCGAGAAATAGGCTGAGCTAGCCATCAGTGAGTAGGCAAACTTGGCAGTATTGAATTTCATGTTGCCTCATCCTTAATATCATAAGAGGCATCTACTGATAAAACCCCTGTCTTATCAGCTGCAACATTTACGTGGCGTCTATAAACTCCATGACACAATGCCCTTTTGATCTGAGTAGGGTGGCATTAGCTTTAGAATCTTTGTAAATAGCCTAGGCCTGAAGACAACCCCTAGGTAGAGCCTAAACGTTCCACCACTGGCTTTGCCATCAAAACACCAGATATATCTGTGCCTCTCGTGTATAGATATGGCAAAGTATGCATCTTCAAGATTGATTGAGGCCCTAATCCTCTGAATCAGCTAAGTTGCTGAAAGACAATTATCCATCTTAAACTGGATAACCAAACACATGATCAGACCAGCCAAATCCTAACCTGATTTGGCATGCTCCACTTTTCTGCAACCTTGGGAAATATCAGAAATATACGCCTATTGTTCTTGGGCAGACTACTCATCCTTTGTGAGACGTCTCGGTTTCCACTTGGATAACCATCGTTTCCTCCATTGACCGTACGGACGGACTTTTTTGGCTTCACTTGCCGCGGAAGATGCATTTATCTATTTATTTATTTCGCTCATAACATATAATCAGATCCTTATGACTAGAGCTGAAAAACAACATCCACTTGATGTGGGAATACGAGTTCCCTGTCAACTCTTGACTATCAGAGTCACCACGAATCCTCAGCCTACTTCCTCAGAGCGGGAAATAGCATAACGCAACCCTGAACCAGAAATTGCTCCGCAGTCCTCTGACTGAAACCACCTGTCTCAGTCGCCAGTGTGCGCAACACACTCTCTTCGACCAGCCACTCAATCAGGAACACAGGAATTGAGAGCCTACAGATTATATATATATATATATATATATATATATATATATACTATTCACAACATGCACCTGCCGGTCAGATAAAAAATGCTACATGCCAGACTGGCTTTCTGCTGGTAGCTACCTATCCCAGAGAGGATGGCAATGATGTTTCCAATGAACTGGCAACTCTACTAACTGAGCTGAAAGAATTAAGCATGTGTTTAGGAAAACCTCAAACTACCTCACTCTACTGAGCAGCCTGATAACCTCAATCACAGATGTTGAGGCAGTGCTTCCCTGGTCAATATGTTCCATATGGCCAGCCAGTTCCAAGATGGTCTACCCTGAACCAGGGTAGCCAAGTTGTTCTTACTTGGAACTTACAGAGGTTGCTATGCAAGGCACCCTGCCAATGTCTCTGCATCAACCTGATCTACTCCAGAGACAGTGAAAGGTACTAGACAGCCAATGCTGCCAGTGAATCCAAACCTGGTGCGACAGACTGCCCCATTTCGGAGTTATACGGAGGTTAATAAAGAGACCTTACCTGCCAGCGTCTCTGAGCCCACGTCAACCTGCTTGTTGGAGTTTCAGTGAAGTTCCATTGCAGACCCTGTCTGACCACATCTTCAGCCCCACGCTTGCCAAACAGCTCGTTTCCGGAGCTCAAAAGTGACATTGCTGTGCAAGGCAGGCCTGCCAGCATTTCAGAGCCCAATGGACAGACTACTTCTACAGCCTACAGCCTCTTTAGAGCCTTGCTGGAGTTTTACTGTGCAGGTCACACTACCAGTTATTCCCAGCCTGGTTTGACAGGCCGCTCCTTCGGCCCCTTCTGCTCCTTCGGCGCCTTAGCGGAGCTCACTGAACATGCAGCGCCTGCCATAACTCCGAGCCTGTCTCCACAGGCTGCTCCTGCGGCCTTCTGCCTTTTTTGAAGCCTTTTGCTGGAGCTGACTGTACAGATCGCGCTGCCAGTTTCTCCCAGCCTGGATCGACAGGCTGCTCCTTTGACCAGCTGCTCCGTCGGAGCCTCAGTGGGGCTCACTGGACAGGTCACGCCTGCCATTACTGCAAGCCTGGTTCAACAAGCTGTTCTTGCGAGGCCAGCTAGTGACTCCCGACTGCTCCTTTCCGGAGCTTCAACGGCGCTTCCTGCTCCTTGAATACTGGGTGAAAACCCACCGAATACTGGAGCTTTACCCACATAGAATGGTATCCACCCCCGCAGCCGCCTTAAATACCCCCTGCAGGTCTTCAACTTGCTACATAAGTCCTCTCTGAAGAGATACTATGCAGGCTGCACATTACTGGCCCTGTAAAAATGAGACATTTTGGGAATTATCTCATGCCTTACAGCATTTTGCGAAGGCAATAGCCCCAACTGTGTATTACAGAGAAGTGATAATGCAGCTTTCTGCACTTCCGAGAGTTGAGACCCATCTACTGACTTTGCAAAAGGCCGTAATGACTCCAGAGCGGTTTTGGACTTGCTGACAATTCTTTGCCTGCATATCATCACTGTGATATCCCAACTGATGAAATTGACGTATGGAATATCCACAAAGTCTGCCAGTTATCTGGACTGGCATATTTCCCGGATACTTTTAGCCAGATCTTCCTCCAGTGAATCTCCTATCCCCAAAGGGATGGGAAATATGTGACAAGAGCCGGTAGCTCCTTCATATGATTAAAAATGAAGCATATTCCCCATTAGTTCAGGGATTCGATTTCCTTATCAATATCCACATAGTTGGAGTCACCTATATAAGAATCTCCAACACTGTTCTGATCGGGAAATATCATAACGCAACCCTGAGCCAGGTATTGCTTCCCTTCTTCTGAGGTGGAGATATTATAACGCAACCCTGAACCAGGTGTTGCTCCCACAACCATCTGACTGACACAGGCTGTAAATGTCTCCTGAGCTAGGAGCTCATTTCCTTTTTCCTTTATTTATTTTTTTTCATCCATTTATTTTTCTTTATTTAGTTGTTTGTTTGTTTATTTATTTCACTCACTAGACAGGAGCTCCTGCTAGTGACTCTGAGTCCTTGCTCCCTTCTGGAGCCTCAACGGAGTTTCTTAGGGGAGGAAATAGAAAGCAATCCTGAACCAGGTGTTACCTCCTCAGTCCTCTGGCCGACTCCTTGTTGGAGCTCCAATCTGTACAGGCTTCGCCCATCAGATGCTCTGAACAGCCGCCTGCTCCAGTGGAACCCCATTCTACCACGGCAATCGCAGTCCCGGCCCAGCCGGCGGCCGCTATTTTTAAAACGCCAGCTCCTGCGGAGCCTCCGCTGTGGTCTCTGTCCCGGCCGGTGACATAGTCTCTGTCTTGCTCCTGCACCACCTGTTTTCGCGATGCAGCCTTTGTCCTTGTCCCTGAGATTTCTTCTCCCCAGAAATTCCAACCAGTGATGGCTATTTCTGGCAGTGCTGTACTTGGGTGCAGCAGGCTAGGACAATGCGGTAAGACGCGGAGTTCTTGTGGATTAAAGTCCAGCCCCTTAGGGGCTCTTAGCCAGCAGAACGTAAATCTGAATTTCTCTTTCAAGTCCTGAGCCTCCTGAGTCAGTTGGGACTGATAAACAGAGGGCGACATGATATTGAAAAGAGATGAGTGGTGCATTTCTTGCGATGGTATGTGATGGTATACTGGCATATTTTCTTGACTCACACAGAGAGATGTGAGTCTGTGGAATTCTCTGCCTCAGAGGGCAGTGGAGGCCGGTTCTCTGGATACTTTCAAGAGAGAGCTAGATAGGGTTCTTAAAGATAGCTGTGTCAGGGGATATAGGGAGAAGGCAGGAACGGGGTACTGATTGGGGATGATCAGCCATGATCACATTGAATGGCGGTGCTGGCTTGAAGGGCCCAACAGCCTACCCCTGCACCTATTGTCTATTGTCTATTAAAAGTTCCAAAACTAGTCATAGAGTCACAGATGAATACAGTGTGGAAACAGGCCCTTCGGCCCAACTCGCCCACACCGGCCAACAATGTCCCAGCTACCCTAGTCCCACTAGGTCCATAACCCTCCAAACCTTCTTAAAAGTGTCTCCACTCCTTCTCCTCACCACTTCCCCCCTCCCTCCCCGCTCTTTTAAAGGACTTACCATACACTGTGCTAGCCGTCTTTAACCTTCCTGTTCACTTCGGGTATCACCTTGGCTTTTGCACTGTGTGAATTTCAGACAGCGCTCCCCCGCTTTCCCCAGCCCCCGCCTTTGCGATGTGTGTGTGTGTGTGTGTGTGTGTGTGTGTGTGTGTGTGTGTGTGTGTGTGTGTGTGTGTGTGTGTGTGTGTGTGTGTGCGTGTGTGTGTGTGAGTTCCGCGCTGATGGTCGATCCAGCTCGTGGTTTTTCAGGCGCGTGCCCCCGAGCTTGAAGATCACAGACCGTCCGCTGAACAGTCACGTAAGTGGGACAGGGCCTTTACAGCACGTTTCAAGAGAGAGTTAGATTTAGCTCTTAGGGCTAACAGAATCAAGGGATATGGGGAGAAAGCAGGAACGGGGTACTGATTCAGGATGATTAACCATGATCATATTGAATGGCGGTGCTGGCTTGAGGGGCCGAATTGCCTACTCCTGCACCTATTTTCTATGTTTCTAATTGGTGGTCTGGCCCTGCCTTTAATCAAGAGGATATCTAGTTGAGAGTTCATTTCTTCCTTCAGTAATCCAGTGTGTGAATGATTGCTGCATGGTTTAACGTCACTCTTGAATTAGCCTCAGTGTTAATGACTACAACTCAGGCTCTACTGAGAAGATCCAGCCTCTCGTCACCAGAAGTGTTCCAAGTTTACCATTTGCCGCCAGAAACGTGGGAACGAGTAAGGGGGAGACGGTGACACCTGTGCAACCAAGTGTTGCCGGGACTTGAGGGACGGAGTTACAGCGAGACGGTAGGGGCGACACGGTGACACAGCGAGAGAGTTGCTGCCTCACAGCGCTCGAGACCCGCGTTCGATCCTGATCTCGGGTGCTCTCTGAGTGGAGATTTCACGTTCTCCCTGTGCTCCCGTGGGTTTCCTCCAGGTACCAGACTGATTCCTGGGATGGCAGGACTTCCATTTGAAGAAAGACTGGAGAGACTCGGCTTGTACTCGCTAGAATTTAGAAGATTGAGGGGGGGGTCTTATAGAGACTTACAAAATTCTTAAGGGGTTGGACAGGCTAGATGCAGGAAGATTGTTCCCGATGTTGGGGAGGTTTAGAGGCCCTTCGAGCCTGCACCGCCATTCAATATGAACATGGCTGATCATCCAACTCAGTATCCTGTACCTGCCTTCTCTCCATACCCCCTGATCCCTTTAGCCACAAGGGCCACATCTAACTCCCTCTTAAATATAGCCAATGAACTGGCCTCAACTACCTTCTGTGGCAGAGAATTCCACAGATTCACCACTCTCTGTGTGAAAAATGATTTTCTCATCTCGGTCCTAAAAGACTTCCCCCTTATCCTTAAACTGTGACCCCTTGTTTTGGACTTCCCCAACATCGGGAACAATCTTCCTGCATCTAGCCTGTTCAATCCCTTAAGAATTTTGTAAGTTTCTATAAGACTCCCCCTCAATCTAAATTCTAGCGAGTACAAGCCGAGTCTATCCAGTCATTCTTCATATGAAAGTCCTGCCATCCCAGGAATCAGTCTGGTGAACCTTCTCTGTACTCCCTCTATGGCAAGAATGTCTTTCCTCAGATTAGGAGACCAAAACTGGTACGCAATACTCCAGGTGTGGCCTCACCAAGACCCTGTGCAACTGCAGTAGAACCTCCCTGCTGCTATACTCAAATCATGGAAAGAGAGTCATGGAAATAGTTCCATCAGCCCAACTTGCCCACATCAACCAACGTTGCCCCATCTGCACTGGTCCCACCTGCCTGCCTTTAGCCCATCTCCCTCTAAACCTGTCCTATCCAGGCACCTGTCCAAATGTTACTTAAACGTTGCAATAGTACCTGCCTCATCTACCCCTTCCGGCAGCTCGTTCCATACACCCACCACCCTTTGTGTAGAAAAGTCACCCCTCAGGCTCCTATTAAATCTTTCCTCCCCTCACCCTAAACCAATGTCCTCTGGTTTCCCCAACTCTGGGCTAGAGTACCTTAACCTGACCTATTCCATGCATGATTATATAAAATTCACCCCTCATCTTCCTGCGCTCCAAGAAATAGAGCCCTAGCCAGCTCAACCTCTCCCTATAGCTCAGGCCCTCGAGTGCTGGCAACATCCTCAAAATAAACTCAGCGGGCCCGGCAGCATCTGCAGAGGAATAACGGACAGAGGGCGTTCCGGTTTGGGACCCTTTCTCACATTCAGAGGAGAGCTTCTTCAAAGCAAAGATAACTTGGGGGGAATTTCCCCATCAGGGCTTCCCCGTGTCCCTGCACAGTGAGCTGGTGTGTGTGGGGTCGCACATTGACCAACCAAGCTCCCACCCACTGTCTCAGGCACCTGTAGACGGAGACACAGGGAAGAAGGGCGGCACTGTGGCCCAGCGGTAGAGCTGTTGCCTTACAGTTTGAGTTCGATCCTGGTGCTTTCTGTACGGTGTTTGCACGTTCTCCCCGTGACTGCATGGGGTTCCTCCGAGATCTTCGGTTTCTTCCCACACTCCAAAGACATACAGGTCACTCACTCACACACATAGAGGAAAACTCGCTAGAATTTAGAAGATTGAGGGGGGATCTTATAGAAATCTTATAGAATTCCTTTACGACCGAGATGAGGAAAACAATTTTCACACAGAGAGTGGTGAATCTCTGGAATTCTCTGCCACAGAAGGTAGTTAAGGCCAGTTCATTGGCTATATTTAAGAGGAAGTTAGATGTGGCCCTTGTGGCTAAAGGGATTAGGGGGTATGGAGAGAAGGCAGGTACAGGATACTGAGTTGGATGATCAGCTGTGATCATATCGAATGGCGGTGCAGGCTTGAAGGGCCGAATGGCCTGCTCCTGCACCTATTTTCTATGTTTCTATGTTTCTATGTTTGTAGGGTTAATAGGCTTGGTGTGAATGTAAAATGTCCCTAGTGTGTGTAGGATAGTGTTAGTGTGCAGGGATCGCTGGTCGGTGCGGAAGGGCCTGTTTCTGCGCTGTTTCTGTAAACCAAACGAAACTAAACTAAACCAAACCAAACCAAACCAAACTACAGGTGCTGGTTCACCAGAAGGGGACACAAAGTGTTGGAGTAACTCAGCGGCTGAGGGCAGGCCACGTGGGTGCCAGATGTCAGATGTACCACGAAAACAAAGGCGGGCCAAGCGTGGGAGAACCGTCGGGAGAGAGAACAAAAGAAGACCCAACGGTTAAGAGGGGAGGATAGATCAGCCCTGATTGAATGGCAGAGTAGACTTGATGTGCCGAGTGGCCAAATTCTTCTCCCACAACAAGTAAAGAGATGTGCAGCCGAGAACTAAAGGGGGACCACAGATGGAATGTGTTAAAAATGGTTTGTGTTAAAATTAAATAATTTATGTTGCCCTTTATGTAGCGACTCTTTGCATACCTTAGGTATGTCAAGCAAAGAATATCACTGTGACTTGTCACGCGTAACAAAAAAGTATCAATCATTCATTTTGCAGTGGGGCAGTAAAATGGAGACACAAGAGACCGCAGATGCTAGAAAGAAGGGTCCCGACCCGATGTATTCAAGAGAGAACTCAATACAGCTTAGGGCTAACGGAATCAAGTGATATGGGGAGAAAGCAGGAACGGGGTACTGATTGTGGATGATCAGCCATGATCACGTTGAATGGCGGTGCTGGCTCGAGGGGCAGAATGGCCTACTCCTGCATTTATTTTCTATGTTTCTATGTTCCCAAACACTGTCTGCCCATTTCCCTTCACGGAGGCTGCTTGACCCGCTGAGTACCTCCAGCACGTTGCGTTTTATAATACGGTGTGCTGTGCTCCAGCTGAAAGCTGCTCCCCAAACTCCAAATTTAATCCTGCAGAATTTCATAATATCTGGTTATTGTTTCGGCACACACCTTGATATTCAACCCAGCTGATTTGTCTGCACAGACGATGTTTCCTTGGTCCCTGCAGCACACGAGCCTTTCTGCTCCGTGGGGTATTTGATTATCTTTGTATTTACTTCTTTAATCTTCAATTCCCTTCTTAACTAGATATTCATCAAGCTTGTTTATGAAAGTGGAGATGAGCGCAACGTTAAATGCTGTTGCTGTTCAGTGCTATTGTTATAGCATTGGCCTTCATCCAGATGCCTACGTTCTGATATTCATGCTGTATTCAAGCTTTAGCTGAGATACAGCGCGGAAACAGGCCATTTCCGGCCCACCGGGTCCGCACCAACCAGCGATCCCCACACATTAACACCATCCTATGTCCACTAGGGACATTTTTTTACATTTATACCAAGCCAATTGACCTACATACCTGCACGTCTTTGGAGTGCGGGAGGAAACCGAAGATCTCGGAGAAACCCGCGCAGGTCACGGGGAGAACGTACAAAGTCCGTACAGACAGCACCCGTGGTCGGGATCGAACCCGGGTCTCTGGCGCTGTGAGGCAGCAACGTCGATTAGTTAGGGTGTCAGGGGGTTTAGATGTTTTTAATTTAGAGATACAGCATGGAAACAGGCTATTCAGCCCACCGCGTCCGCGCTGACCAGCGAACCCCGCGCATTAACACTATCAAACCTGTACGCCTTTGGAGTGTGGGAGGAAACCTGAGCAGCAGGAGAAAGCCCACGCAGGCCACGGGAAGAACGTACAAACTCTGTACAGACAGCGCCCGTAGTCAGGATTGAACCCGGGTCTCTGGCGCTGCGAGGCGGCAACTCTACCGCTGCGCCACCGTGCTGCCACCTGATAGAAGTGCATCAAATTCTGAGATTTGCCTTCTCCAGAGATGCTGCCTGACCTGCTGAGTTACTCCTGCACTTTGAGAGGCATAGATAGGGTAGACATCCAGAACAGTGGCGCAGCGGTAGAGCTGGAGACCCGAGTTCGATCTTGACTGCAATTGCTGTCTGTGCGGAGTCTGCACCTTCTCACCGTTTCCGCATGGGTTCTCTCTGGGTGCCCCAATTTCTTTCCACATCCCCAGGATGTGCAGCAATGCAGGGAAATTGACATCTGTAAATTGTCCCTAGTGTATAGGATGCAAAAGCAGCGTAAAATAGAACTAGTGCATGGGTGATCAATGGTCGGCACGGACTCGGTGGGCCGAAGGGCCTGTTTCCATGCTGTATCTCTAAACTAAAGTAAACTAAACCTTTCTCCCAGGATGGAAATGTCACAGACTAGAGAGCGCAGCTTTAAGGTGCGAGGGGCAAAGTTTAAAGGAAAGGACACCAAGTGCTGGGGTAACTCAGCAGGTCAAGTAGCATGTCTGGAGAACAAGGATAAGTGACGTTTCCGGTCAGGACCCTTATTCAAACACGTTTTGGACTCTGAAGTTTAAAGGAGATGTGTGGGACAAGTGTTTTTACTCAACGGGTGATGTGTACGTGGAACGTGGTGGCTGATATGATTATTGTGTTAAGAGGTATTTAGGTAGGCACGTGACTACAGCAATGGAGGAATATGGATTATGTGCAGGCAGCAGAAATTAGTGTATCTTGGCATCGTGTTAAGAATAAGGGGTCGGCCATTTAGAACTGAGATGAGGAAAAACCTCTTCACCCAGAGAATGGTGAATCTGTGGAATTCTCTGCCCCAGAAGGCAATGGAGGCCAATTCACTGGATTTTTTTAAGAGCGAGTTAGATGTGGCTCTTAGGGCTAATGCCCCTGTCCCACTTCGGAAACCTGAACGGGAACCTCTGGAGACTTTGCGCCCCACCCAAGGTTTCCGTGCGGTTCCTGGAGGTTTTTGTCCTCCGGCAACCACCTTCAACTAGCATCGCCACCGGCTTCGACTAAAAAATTACCGATTTCTAAGACGGAAACCACTTTTGACCATTAGGGAGACTGACAAAAACCTCCGGGGACCTCCGGGTGGGGGGCAAAGTCTCCAGAGGTTTCCCTGCAGGTTTCCCAAGAGGGACAGGGGCATAAAGGAATCAAGGGATATGGGGAAAAGGCAGGAATGGGGTATTGATTGTGTATGATCAGCCATGATCATATCGAATGGCGGTACAGGCTCGAAGGGCCAAATGGCCTACTCCTACACCTATTTTCTATGTTCAGCATGGACATTGTGGCTAGGAGGACCCATTCCTGAGCTGTTCTGTTCTTTGTTCGATGTTAAAACAACTCAGAGAGATAACTTTATCTTTCTTATGGTCTAATTTGGCTCCAGGGATTGTTCAGCCACTGATTTTCATTGCCCCAATGTTCACTAGATCTCATGGAGTCCTGCTGGATATTTGCAGCAGCTTGCCCTACTTAGTTGTGGCTGGTGGTGAGATACTGCATAGAGACTGATTTTCTTTAGAGGTACAGCACGGAAACAAGCTCTTCGGCTCACCAGGTCCACGCCGACAGGCGATCCCCGCACATTAACACTATCCTACATATGCACTAGGGACAATTTACAATTGACATTTTATACTAAGCCAATTAACCTACGTCTTTGGAGTGTGGGAGGCAATTGAAGATCTCGGACAAAACCCACGTAGGTCACGGGGAGAACGTACAAACTCCCTACAGACAGCACCCATAGTCGGTATCGAACCCGGGTCTCTGGCGCTAAAAGCGCTGTAAGGCAGCCACCCTACCGATACAGCACATAAACAGGCCCTTCTGCGAGTCCGCACCGACTAGCGATCGCCCGTACACTATCCTACTGTGGGATAGGTGATAGCAAGCAATACAGACACTGAAACTCAACAGGACGACAGTGAGACTAGTACGACAACTAGGGTGAGGGAGAGACGGAGAGAGAGGGAATTTCTCTCTATCATTATCACCTATCCCACAGACCAACAATGTACCACTGTGGGCTCCACCTTTCCTTGATTATCATTGCTTTTTACATATCTTCCATCTTAATTTGTCCTATACCTCTCGTTTCCCATTTCCCCGGCTCTCAGTCTGAAGAAGGATCTTGATACAAAACGTCACCTCGTCCTTTTCTCCAGAGATGCTGCCTGACCTGCTGAGTTACTCCAGCTTTTTGTCACGGTCTTTTAATTATACATCAAATACTTACACTACACAAAAATAAAAGCTCTCTTAGGGATCACCGTCGTTTTCCTGTCCGAGAAACGACCTTTTACCAGGTCTTTCCAGATAAATGAACAATCTTCTTCTTGCGTATGGCGTGTACAGCCTAAAGTTGGAGGTCAACTTGTTCTATTTGATCTTGTTTGTGCATTCGGGCTGATTGCATTAGTTGAAACATGGTGAAGTGGACCATGTGAAGGTTGCAATCTCCCACCCTTAATGAATAAGATAAGAGGCAACAAAGGTAGACAGAGTGGCAAAGAAGGCATATGGTGTGCACTTGCATTCAGCAGTTGAAGCAATGAATATAGGCGGGGAGTCATGATGCGGCTTCATAATGTCATAAGTTCATGAGTGATAGGAGCAGAATTAGGCCATTCGACCCATCAAGTCTACTCCACCATTCAATCACGGCTGATCTATCTCGCCCTCCTAACTCCATTCTCCTGCCTTCTCCCCATAGTCGCTGACACCCGCACAATCAAGAATCTATCTATCTCTGCCTTAAAAATATCCATCGACTTGGCCTCGAGAACTTGGCTTTATGCTGGTTAGGGTGCATTTGGAGTATTGTGTGGAGTGTTCTGCTCGTCCCATTGCAGGAAGGATGTGGAGGCTTTGGAGAGCGTGCAGGAGGTTTACTGAAGGCCGCCTGGATTAGGGCGCACTAATTATAAGGAGGGGCTGGACAACCATGGATCGTTTTCTCTGGAAGTCGGAGGAGAGACCAAAGTCCTATTGATCTGCTTCATGACGTCCTGACTCTTATGGTCAGTGAGTGTGGTAGGTACCTGGAACACGCTGCCAGGAAAGTATGGAAGTAGATATGTCAGCAATCTTTGAGACGCATTTAGACAGACGTGCTAACTCAACTTTGAATTTCAATGGACCATCTTTCATTGCACTAAGGAAAACATGGTAAAGGGCCTGTACCCCACTTCACGACCTAATTCACGACCTTTTTTACTCGTGGACATTTTTCATCAGGCTAGAAAAACGCCCCGACCTACTTGGTGCCACGAGTACCTACGACTAGCATCACGACCTACCTATGACCTACCTACGACCTCCTACGACCTGGTGACGGCCATGCTGCGAGTATGAGTCAAGGGCAAACACGGCAGAGGTCGTGAATTAGGTCGTGAAAGTGGGACAGGCCCTTTAGTTTGCATTAGTATTGTGGTAATAAATTTATTGAGTTTTTTTGTTTATTAGATTATTACTGGAGGAGGTACTATCGCAATGTTTAAGAAACATTTAAACAGGTACATGGATAGGACAGGTTTAGGGGGATATGGGCCAAATGCAGGCAGGTGGAACTAGAGTAGATGGGACATGTTGGCCGGTGTGGGCAAGTTGGGCCGAAGGGCCTGTTTCCACGCAGTATCACTCTGTGACTCTACATTATCTGCATGCGTTGCGTTTACGGGCCTGTTTATTTCAGTTTAGTTTAGTTTAGAGACACAGCGCGGAAACAGGCCCTTCGGCCCACCGGGTCCGCACCGGCCTGCGATCCCCGCACATTAACACTATCCTACACCCACTAGGGGCAATTTTTACATTTACAAAGCCAATTAACGTCTTTGGAGTGTGGGAGGAAACCAAAGATCTCGGAGAAAACCCGCGCAGGTCACGGGGAGAACGTACAAAGTCCGTAAAGACAGCACCCGTAGTTGGGATCGAACCCGGGTCTCCGGCGCTGCATTCGCTGTAAGGCAGCAACTCTACCGCTGCGCCACCGTGCTGCCCAAGTGCTGATGCAAGGAAGAATTTCATTGTTTTGTTGTCAGTGCCCATGGTTGTTAAACACTCTTGACTCTTGACAAGGCAGGAACCTAGATCATGTGCAGGCAGACGGGATTCATTTATATTGGTATCATAGCCGGTGTGGATATGGTGGGCCAAATATGGCGCGGCACATGTTCCCGACGTGCCATTCCCCGGCAGCAGGACTGGCTTGCCGGCCACGGAACCAGGAGAGGGAAGCCACCGAGCCCGGCCCCGGCTCACCCCCGGTGACCGGGAACCGGAGAGGAGGTCGAGGGACCCGGCAACAGCGGCGGTTGGAGGACAAAGAAGGAACCGGGGGTCTTACCTTCCGCACCCTCAAGGTCGGCTGCAGGAGGCGAACCCCCGGAGCACGAAGGTTGGCGATGGGCCGGGCGAGGAGAGGGACGACGGCTCACTGGACGACGGCTGCAACGGGTCTTTTTGACCAACTGTAGTTGGTGGAGTAACCGGGGGTAACCTTCTCCATGGATTGCCACCTTGTTGTGGTGGAGAAGCTTGTGTGGTCCTGGGATCCTGAGAGCGATGCCGTCTGGAGCTGTGCTCCTGGTAGGGCCACCCACTGGGGTAAGGTTGAGGGGGAAGTCTCTGACAAAGAGCAAACCAACCAAGATCTCAACGGTGGAACAGGCGGAGGACGATGGCTGACCTTAGTGGAGCGTCACAACGGCTGGGAAGACGGATGAAGGCTGCAGCAGAAAAGGGTCTCCGGTCGTTTTGAACTACATGCCACTGGATCCTGACCCAGATCTGTCAAGGTCCGTGGGGTGGCTGTCTGTGCATCAGTCTTCCCACGTTAAACAAAGTCACGCACAGGCGTCCTCCATATAGGGAATAGCACCCTGGAGACACACATGGTCAGCCAAGGTGGGATTGTGAAATGGCACCAGAACCAAGCGACTCTTGCATATAGACTCAGTGGACTGTTTCTATGCAGTCTGTACTTATGTATTACAATAATCTTCTAATCTGTATGCAAAAAAACAATTTAATTGTACTTTCGGTTTTTTAATAGTTTTTATTTATTTATTTATTTACATTATTTTATTAGAAGTACAGGAATATGGCACCAAGGTGCCTAATATATACTGGCATATTACATTTTATGTACAGCTTCATATTTTTTTAATTTTGTTTAATAATAATGAGAAAGAAAAAGAGAGAGTAGAAAATAAAAGATAGAGAAACATGTGATATATAGTGTGAGAAAGAACAAAGTGTGAAAAAAGAAAGTTGAGAATGAAAAAGGGAAAAGAAAGAAAAAAAGAGTAGAAAGTGAGAGATTAAGGAGATCGTTATCTATATTCTTGACCATCCCTCACCCAATCCTGAAACAAATAGCTTCTACGGTTTTGTCACACCATTTGCTTCCAAAAAATCGACAAATGGAGACCAACTCGTTAAAAATTGGCCTGATTTATTTATTAGGAGGAATTGCATTTCCTCAAGATGTGCAGTGTCCAACATGTTTGAAATCAACATTTTATGCATTGGTGTGGTTGTATTTTTCCAAAAGTTAAGTATGTTCTTTTGCCGTTATTACCCCATAATTAAAAAAAAAAAAATTTGAGATGAGTTCAGTTTATTCCCATCTTCCATTACTCCAGATATAATCATTTCAGTATTAGGTTCCATTTTAATCTTAAATAATTTTGTAAATATTTCAAAAATATCACTCCAGAATTTATAAAGTTTTATGCAGGAGACAAAAGAGTGTGTTATAGTTGCACAAATGGGGGAAGTATTTGGATAGAATCTATTCAGTCTAGTTTTTGAGTAATATAATCTATGTAAAATTTTAAATTGAATTAAATTATGTCTTACATTAATCGAACATTTGTATATATATATATCAAATACTTTTCCCATGTTTCCTTCTTCATTTTTATCATTAATTCTTGTTCCCACTCTTCTCTAAGTGTCTCTGTCGATGGTAAATCTATATTTAAAATACTATTATATAAATATGATATTAATTTCTGTGAGTCAGCCTTAATGTCCATTGCGTCTTCCAATGGCTCTGAAGTTATGTTTGGATATCTTTGTATGTATTTCTTCATGAAGTCACAGATCTGAAGATATTTAAAATATTGGTTATTTTTCAGTTTAGATTTTAATTGTAATTGTTGGAATGATTTCCCATTTCATACATATCCCCAATCCTTTTAATTCCCATTCTTTCCCATTGATTATATGTTTTATCAATAAGAGATGGTTTAAATGAAGGATTATGCACTATTGGCATTAACAATGATAGGCTTCTTAATTTTAAGGATAATTTTATTTGTTTCCAAATTCTTATTGTATCATGTATGATGGGTTATTCTTATATATTGTGTTGTTCAGTTTTATAGGGGAGAAGAGGATCGCTCCTATATTACAAGGAGAACAGTCCTCTTTCTCCATTCTTATCCATTCTGTCTGTTGGGTAGAACTATCCAACCAGTAAATTATATTCTTAATATGCACTGCCCAATAATAATACAAAAAGTTCGGAAGTGAAAGTCCCCCAATGTCTTGGTTTGCACAAATGTTTTCTTTGGATTCTATGTGATCCATAATCCCAGATAAAATTGGTAATATTTTTTTTCTAATTTTTTTAAGAAGTTTTTTGGTATATATAATGGTATAGATTGAAATAGGTTTAATATTTATGGTTAAAAGATCATTTTTAAAGCATTTATTATTAATGATAACGGAAGTGTTTTCCAGAATTTAATAAACACATTGAGTTTATTTAATAAAGGCATAAAATTAGCATTAAATAAAATTAAATAATTGTACCTTAGTCCACGTTATAATAAAGGAACCATTGAACCATTAAAAAGGCATGTTTGTAAGCTATTGTATGTTCATAAGTTCTTAGGTACATAAGTGATAGGAGCAGATTTAGGCCATTCGGTCCCTCAAATCTCCTCCACCATTCAATCATGGCTGATCTATCTTTCCCTCCTAACTCCATTCTCCTGCCTTCTCCCCATAACCCCTGACATCTGCCTGTACTAGTCAAGAATCTATATATCTCTGCCTTAAAAATGTCCATTGACCTGGCCTCCACAGCCTTGTGTGGCAATTAATTCCACAGATTCACCACCCTCTGACAAAATACATTTCTCCCCATCTCCTTCCTAAAAAAAGTCTTTTAATTCTGGCTCTGACCTTTGGTCCTAGACTCTCCCCCGAGAGGAAACATCCTCTCCACATCCACTCTATCCAAGCCTTTCACTATTTGGTAAGTTTCAATTAGGATCCCCCCTCATCCTTCTAAACTCCAGCGAGTACAGGCCCAGTGCCGTGAAACACTCATCATATGTTAACCCACTCATTCCTGGAATCATTCTCATAAACCTTCTCTGGACCCTCTCCAGCGCCAGCACATCCTTGTTCAGAAGATCATAGGTGGATAGGAGCAGAATTAAGCCATTCGGCCCATCAAGTCTGCTCTGCCATTGGCTGATCTATCTCTCCCTCCTAACCCCATTCCCCTGCCTTCTCCCCATAACCTCTGACACCCGTATTAATTAAGAAATTGTTCTACGATTTAGCCAGGGTAACATGGAAGGAAAGGACTGTGACAGAGTAACCCGCGAGGTTATGAAGAAGGTGTTTTGAGAATAGACTATGTACATTCCAACAAGGATGTTCCTGGGCAGTTGAGCTGCTGAACCAGGCCATGCATGACTCAATGATGGGGCTTGGTAAATGTGAAGACTCACTCTTTTTCCCCAGGATTAAGCATTTGAATACTAAAGGGCAGAGGCTTAAGGTGAGAGGGGAGAGATTTAAGAGGAATGCCAGGGAGAAGTTTCTCACTCAGAGAATAGTCCCTATCTGGAGACTGACTTCCCTCGCCCCCTCCCCAATCTTTGCACATCCCCAATCCTTTCCACTCGTCTCTTTAGTTCCATGTTTCATGTGTTTTGTGAGTTTTATGATTGTTGGCAGATCGATTTTCCTCCTGGGATAAATAAAGTTTTATCGTATCGCATTGTATCGTATCATAAAGTATCGAATAAGCTGCCAGAGGAAACTACAGAAGCAGATGCAATTATAGAAAAGAGTAGGAGTGAACGGGTCCTTTTCAGAATGGCAGGCAGTGGTGAGTGGAGTGCCTGTAGATGATATGCAGACCATCAGGCCCAATGGATTTATCATCCTTCAGTCCCATTAACCCACCCAATACTATTTCTTGCCTAATGAAAATTTCTTTCAGTTCCTCGACCCCCTTAGATCCTCCGGTACTTCTGGGAGATTGTTTGTGTCCTCCTTAGTGAAGACAGATCCGAAGTATCTGTTCAACTCTTCTGCCATTTGCTTGTTCCCCATAGCAATTTCAGCCGTGTTTGCCTTCAAGGGACCCACATTTGACTTTGCTACTCTTTTCCCCTTAACATATCTAAAGAAGCTTTTACTGTCCTTCTTTATATTCCTGGCCAGCTTCTCCTTGTACTTCATCTTTTCAGCCCGTATTGCCCGTTTTGTTTCCTTCTATTGTCCTATGAAAGTTTCCCAATCCTCTGGCTTCCGGCTACTCTTTGCTGTGTTATCATCTTTTCTTTTAGCTTTATTCTATCCCTAACTTCTCTTGTCAGCCACGGTTGCCTCCTCCTCCCCTTAGAATCTTTCTTCCTTTTTGGAATGAAATGATCCTGCATCTTCCGGATTATGCCCAGAAATTCCTGCCATTACTGTTCCACCGTCATTCCTGCTAGGATCCCTTTCAAGTCTACCTTGGCCAGCTCCCCTCTCATGCCTTCATAGTCCCCTTTGTTCAACTGCATCACTGCCACTTCCGATTTAACCTTCTCCTTCTCAAATTGCAGATTAAAACTTTTAAAGCACATTTTGATTAATATATATATATATATTAAATGGATATGAGTTGTTGGAGTCATAGATTCATACAGTGTGGAAACAAGCTCTTCTGTCCAACTTGCCCAGGTCGGCCAAGAAGTCCCATCTACATGGATCATTTTGCTGAACACTTAACGCTCAGTCCGCCTCATCCGATGCAATCTCCCGGTTGCCAAATATTTAAACTCCGCTTCCCATTCAGGCCTTTCTGTCCTGGGCCTCCTCCATTGTCAGAGTGAGGCCCAGCGCCAATTGGAGGAACAGCACCTCATGTTTTGCTTGGGCAGCTTACACCCCAGCGGTATGAACGTTGATTTCTCTCATTTTAAGTAACCCCTCCATTCCCTCTCTCTCCCCCCCCCCCCCCCCCCCCCCCCCACCAACCGTACTGCTAATTCCACTTCGCATCCCTGTATCCCTTCACCTCTTCCCCGGCCAGCCGCCCGGCCCGCTGAATTACTCCAGCAATTTGTGTCTATCTGACCTAATCCCTCTTGCCACATTTGGCCCATATTTGTCTAAACCATGGAGTATTGAAAAATACAGGGTCTCCCAAATACTGACCATTATTGCCATGAGGGAGTTGTGAAGGGCCAAGCTGTTTCCATGGTACAGCTCATGTCATGAGGACATAAGGAATTGAGTAGAAAGGCTGGATAGACTCGGTTTACTCCCTCTGGATTTGTTGTCCATCTTATAGAAACTTCCTTAATTGGACAGGCTAATGCATTGTTCCCGATGTTGGGATAACCTCGGACAAGGGGTCACAGCTAAGGATCAAAGGGGGAAATCTTTCTTTAAGAAGATGAAAAGACTTTTTTCACACAGAGAGGTAGACAAAAATGCTGGAACTCTCTGCGAGGGTGAGGCAGTTCATTGGCTATATTTAAGAGTGAGTTGGATGTGGCCCTTGTGGCTAAAGGGATCAGGGGGTACGGAGAGAAGGCGGTACGTACTGAGTTGGATGATCAGCCATGGTCGAATGGCCCTTCCTACTCCTGCACTATTTCTATGTTCTATCTTTCATATCCACTGATTTAGCCTCCACAGCCTTTTGTGGCAAAGAATTCCACAGTTTCACCACCCGCTGGCTAAATACATTTCTCCCCATCTGCTTCCTAAAAGAACGTCCTTTAATTCTGAAAGGAATTCATTGTAGGTCTATGACTTTAAGAAGGGTGAGGTGATCAAGACCAGAGCGCCTTGGAATGATGACAGTGTGATCGGAAATATGATGAAGCAATTAAAATTGGGATATGATGTTTGTCAGCTGAATTCTTCATGCAGGAACCAGGCAGCAACTAGACGAGAGGGGAAGTGAAGAGGAAAATATGACTGACATGGAGAGAATATGAGATTGGAATTCAGTTAAAATAAAAGGCAGCTCAAAAATATTCCACATCAGAGATATATCAAACCAGTAGTAAAAAGTAGATGAAAATACACAGCAACTTAATAGAATGTCAGCTGAGAGGTTCATGCAGAAGTATAGAGACTTCAAGTATTCAAACTCATAAGGGATAGTAGATTCAGGCCATTCGGCCCATCAAGCCTACTCCGCCATTCAATCGTGGCTGATCTATCTCTCCCTCCTACTCCCATTCACCTGCCTTCTCCCCATAACCCCTGACACCCGTACTAATCAAAAATCTATCTACCTCTGTCTTAAAAATATCCACTGACAAGTGATCAGAGCTAAATTAGGCCATTCAGCCCATCAAGTCTACTCCGCCATTCAATCAACGCTGATTTATCTCTCCCTCCTAACCCCATTCCCCATAACCCCCGACACACATACTAATCAAAAATCTATCTACCTGTTAAAAATATCCACCAACTTTGCACAGCCTTCTGTGGCAATAAATTTCACAGACTCACCACCCTCTGGTTAAATAAATTCCTCCTCATCTCCTTCCTAAAAGAACGCCCTAAAATTCTGAGGCTATGACGTCTAATCCTAGACTCTCCCACTAGTGGAAACATCCTCTCCACATCCACTCTATCCAAGCCTTTCACTATTCTGTACGTTTCAATGAGGCCCCCCCCCCCCCCACATTCTTCTAAACCTCAGGGAGTGCAGGCCCAGTGTCGACAAACGCTCATCATAGGTTAACCTATTAATTCCTGGGATCATTCTTGTAATCCTCCTCGGGAGGATTCCAGCCACATCCTTCCTTACATATGGTGCCCAACTCTTGGGAGAAACAAGATGTTGGAGGAACAAAAGGACACGAGGTGCTGGGGTAACTCAGCAACATGGATAGGAGGCGTTGCGGGTTGACCCTCCCCAAAACCCCCACGTTCTCCAAGGATAATGCTTGACCCCCCTTTGTGTCCTTTCGTGCACAAACCAGCATCCAGTTCTTTCTTCTACAAGATGATAGGAGGCCTCAAGAGTCAGGTTACAGTTCAAATGGATAAATCTGCCTCAAACGTCTTGCAATGTTGAAAAGAATGCAGAGAAGATTTTAGGGGCAGCACAGTTGCTTATAGCACCAGAGACCCAGGTTTGATCATGACTATGGGTGGCTGTCTGTGTGAAGTTTGAACGTTCTCCCGGGACCACACGTGGGTTTTTCTCCAGGTGCTTCGGTTTCCTCCCACACTCCAAAGACCAGGTTTGTAGGACTAATTGGCCTCTGTAAACCTAATGTGTTGGGTGGAACTAGTCTATGGGTATCTTGTGGACCTCAGTCTACGGGTCTGTGTGGACTGAAGAGCCTATTTTCATGCTGTATCTCTAAACCTGTATCAAAATATGCACAAGGATATTGCAGGGACTGGCCAGCTCAGACTCTGCACCTTGGAGGGCCTGAGGGCGATCTTATAGAGGTGTATAAAATCATGAGGCAGGTACACTGAGTTGGTGATCAGCCATGCCTTCCTGCACTATTTTCTATGTTTCTATGGTTCTCACATGCTAAGTTAAAGGTGAAGGGGGAAGGATTTAATCGGAACCCGAGGGGCAACTTAGGAACAAGCTGCCATTGAGATAGGGACAATTTACAGTTTACTTTAACCTAGGGAACTGCAGATGGGAGGGTAGAAACCGAGACCTTGGAGAAAACCCTCCACTGGCAGGTCTCCATCAGGGGAGAGAAACTTCGCCTATTTCCTTCACTCCATAGGCAGCAGTTTCTCCGTTGTCAGGATCGAACCTTGGGATTGGGTCTGGCGCTGTGAGGCAGCAACTCTACCGCTGCACCTCCGTGCTGGATGTGGCGTGTGCTAGATTGTAAACTTGCACGTGTGAGACCCACGTTAACAAACTGTTGAGGACATAACTAGTAGTAACAGAGCAGTTTGGTTAAACTAGA
The DNA here is from genome assembly GCA_035221665.1 of Okamejei kenojei. Lineage (NCBI taxonomy): Eukaryota > Metazoa > Chordata > Chondrichthyes > Rajiformes > Rajidae > Okamejei > Okamejei kenojei. The sequence continues at coordinate 185,704,838 of CM069131.1, read as the reverse complement.
TTTTAGAAAGAATGATCAGGATTTAAAAAAAAGTAACCAGCTGAGTGGGTAGTTAATGTGGAGGGATGAACTGCAGATGCTGGTTTAGACCGAAGATACCTAGACACAAAAAGCTGGTGTAACTCAGCAGGTCAGGCAGCATCTCTGGAGAGAAGGAATGGGTGACGGTTTGGGTCGAGACCCTTCCCTAGACACAAGTGAACTGCAGAAGGTGGTTTTCAAAAACAAAATACACAGTTACTGTGGATTTAGCTCTCCGGGCTAAAGGAGTCAAGGGATATGAGGAAAAAGCAGGAACGGGGTACTGATTTTAGATGTTCAGCCATGATCATATTGAATGGCTGTGCTGTCTCGAAGGACCGAATGGCCTACTCCTGCACATATTTTTCCATGTTTCACAAATGCTGGAGTAACTCAGCAGGTGGGGCAGCATCTCTGGGCAAAAAGGAAAAGGTGACGTTTCGGGTTGAGACCCTTCTACAGACCTCATCCTTTGTGGAGAGTTAATTCAGGAGCATTGGCAAACATTTGTAGAAGGCCGATTTTATCAGACCAACCTAATAGAAGTCTTGTGCTGCAATTGCAGAGATGACTGATGAAGGGAATGCAGTGAACGTGGCTGCACATAAAAGACCGGCTTACAAGATCGAAGCTCATCGGCACCGGATGGTGAACGTCGAGATTGGTTTCAGGACGGAAAGCAGTTGGTCATGGAGAGAAGGCAGGTACGGGATACTGAGTTGGATGATCAGCCATGATCATATTGAATGGCGGTGCAGGCTCGAAGGGCCGAATGGCCTACTCCTGCACCTATTTTTCTATGTTTCTATGTTTCTATGGCAATCGGTTGTGAAAATCAAAAGGCTGTGGATGCTGGAAATATCAGACAAAATGCAAAATACCAAAGACACGGTGACACAGCGGGTAGAGCTGCTGCCTCACAGCACGAGAGGCATGGGCTCGATCCTGACCACAGTTGCAGCACGATGGCGCAGCGGTAGAGCTTCTGCCCCTGCAGCTCCGGGGATCCGGGTTCGATCCCAACTACGGGTGCTGTGTGTGCGGGGTTTGTGCGTTCTCCCCGTGGCCGCGTGGGTTTTCTCCACGATCTTCGGTTTCCTCCCACTCTCCAAAGACGTACAGGCATGTAGGTTCATTGGCTTGGTATAAGTGTAAATTGTCCCTAATGTGTGTAGGATAGTGCTAATGTGCTGGCCTGCGTGGACTTGGTGGGGCCGAAGGGGTTGTTTCCGCGCAGTATCTCTAAAACTAAACGAAAACTAGAACTCAGCGTTGTCAGTGTAGAGTTTGCATGTTCTCCCTGTGACCGTGTGGGGTTTTTCTAGTTGCTCTGATTTATTCCCTATTATCCTAAAGACGTGTGGTTTGTAGATTAATGGTTCTAGTATGTCGGAGGGTAGGTGCGGCAGGTACTTTTGCAACTTTGAAGAAACATTTAGACAGATACATGGATCGGACAGGTTTAGAGGGATATGGGCCAAACCCAGGCAGGTGGGACTAGTGTGGATGGGACATGTTGGCAAGTTGGTACGAAGGACCTGTTTCCACGCTGTATGACTCTATAACTTTCTATGAAAGTGTTAGAGAGACTCAGCAGGTCAGGCAGCAACTGTGGGGAGAGAATCAGTTTAGTTTAGTTTAGAGATGCCGCGCGGAAACAGGTCCTTCGACCGACCGAGTCTGCATCGACCGGCGATCCCCTCACATTAGCACTACCCCACACACACTAGGGAGAATGTACAATTCTACCCAGCCAATTAACCTACAAGCCTGTATTCTTTGGAGTGTGGGAGGAAACCGGAGATCCCGGAGGAAACCCACGCAGGTCATGGGGAGAACGTACAAATTCTGGACAGCCAGCACCTGTAGTCAGGATCGAAGCCGGCTCAGGCGCTGTAAGGCAGCAACTCTACCGCTGCGCCTCCATGCCACCCAGTTCATGTTGCAGTTTGATGATATGTTCAAGGTTTGGTTTGGTTCTGTTGGAAACACTTTGATCCCTGTATTTAAAGTCCACTTCAACAATAATCCTCGAGCATTATAGCCACTTCAGTTATCTGAAAGCAGTTCGACACAAAATGCTGGATTAACTCACGGGGACAGGCAGCATCTCTGGACAGAAGGAATGGGTGACGTTTTGGGTCGAAACTAAAGAAGGGTCTTGACCCGAAACGTCACCCATTCTCACCAGAGATGCTGCCTGTACCAGCTGAGGTACTCCAGCGTTTTGTGTCTATCTTCGATTTGAACCAGCACCTGCTTCTTTCCTATGATTATTGTTATGAGAGCTGTTCATTGATTTATACTGATATCATTGAGGTTCATAGAGCCATGGCACGGAACCTGGCAAATCAGCCTGGCACATCCGTTTGTCGGCAACTCGATGGAGTTTAGACCTTATTAAAACGTACAGAAATAGTGAAAGGCTTGTATAGAGTGGATGTGGAGAGGATGTTTCCACTAGTGGGAAAGTCTAGGACTAGAGGTCACAGCATCAGAATTAAAGAACGTTCTTTAGGAAGGCCTTTAGTTAGAGAAATCTGTGGAGCCACAGACGGCTGTGGAGACAAAGTCAGTGGATATTTTTAAGGCAGAGATGGATAATTTTGTGATTAGTACGGGTGTCAGGGGTTATGGGGAGACAACAGGAGAATGGGGTTAGGAGGGAGAGATAGATCAGCCATGATACTACGGTGGAGTAGAGTTGAGGGGCCGAATGGCCTAATTCTGCTCCTATCACATGATCTTATGACCATCCATACCAACCAAGGTGCCCTATCCATGTACTATCTAAGTCATGTTGTGACCTCCCCGTGGTGAGCCCTGACAACTGATCTCAGTCAGGTGAACAACAACAAACAGCGACAGCAGCAGCGCTGCAGCTTGCCGCCAACCCGGAGCATGCGCCCTTTTTAGGGCGGGCACCTACGGATGTCGAATTGGATGGCGTCGCCCTGCTGCGGAATTCTGCTGCCTCAAACGCAAGAAGAAGAAGAAGCTACTCCCATTTGCCCAGGTTTAAATGTCCCTCTAAATCTTTCCTATCATAAGTTCATAAGTTATCGGAACAGAATAAGGCCATTACGTCTACTCCGCCACTTCAATCACGGCTGATCTATCTTACCCTCTCAACCCCATTCCTCCTCCGCCTTCCCTGCATACGTCCCGACATCTGTACTAATCAAATCCATCTATCCATATACCTGAAGATAGACACAAAATGCTGGAGTCATTCAGCGGAACAGGCAGCATCTCTGGATAGAAGGAATGGGTGACGTTTCGGGTCAGGACCCTTCTTCAGACTGAAGAAGTGGACTCGAAACGTCACCAATTCCTTCTATCCAGAGATGCTGCCTGTTCCGCTGAATTACTCAGCATTGTGTGTCCATCTACGAAGAAACCAGCATCTGCAGTCCTTAAAAGAACCTATAAACCTGTATGAATTTGGAACGTGGGAGAAGCCTGAGCACCCAAGACAACCCACACAGCCACAGGGAAAACACACAAACTCTGTGCAGCCAACACCCGTAATCAGAATCGTACCGGTCTCCGTGCTCTGAGGCAACAACCTACCGTGCACCCTCTGCATCACTGTGCCAGCGAGAGAGTTAAAGGTGCTTTGGTTTTCTATGGAAGATCATTAATTTACAGATAGCATCATACCTAGTGAATATTGGCACTTCCATAAACCATAACCATGTTCTTTTAGCTGTTATTATAGCTGCGCATGTCAATTACCTCCTCAGGCATCTCGTTCCACATACCCACACCCTGAGACTAAAAACGTTGCCCTCAGGTTCCTACTCAACCTCCACTTGACATCCCCTCCAAGACGCACTGGTCAACCTGAGAGCACCTTCAGCAACAGACTGGTTCCACCAAGATGCAGGACAGAACGCCACCGAGATCCTTCTTCCCGTGGCTATGGAACCTCCCCCTTCTGTCATGGGGTAGACTGAACTGACTCCCCCCCCCACCGCCAATCTTTGCACATTCCCCAAATCCTACTCGCCACTTTAATTTCATGTTTCATGTAATTTGTGTTTTACTGTTGGCTGACCAATTTCCCTCCTGGGATAAATAAAGTTCTATTGTATCATAATGTTTTGTATTGTATTGTATCGTAACCGTCCTCTTTTATCTTAACCAATGTCCACTGTTTTTAGATACCCTTACTTTGGGGAATAAGTATACACCTCTATAAGATCACCCCTCCTGCACCCAAGGGATAAAGTTTCAGCCTACCCAATCTAGTATGTGTGTCAGGGGTTAGGGGGAGAAGGCAGGAGAATTGGATTGAGGAGGAGAGTTAGCAGCCATGATTGAATTGTGGAGTAAACTCGATGGGCCGAATGGCCTAATTCTGCTCCTATCACATGAACTTATGAACCACCCTCGAGAACTCAGATCATTGAGTCAATGTCAAACTGAATTGATATTAACTAAGATACAGCATGGAAACAGGCCCTTCAGCTCACCAAGTCCACACCGACCATCGATTTCCTGTTCAGATCAGTTCTAGTTACCGCTAGAGAAAATGAATAGGTGGCGTTTCGTTCGGAGTATTTCAGACTGGGAAGGGTTCTGAAGAAGGTCCGGCCCGAGACGTCAACTATTCCTTTTTTTCCCCGAAATGCACCCGCTGAGTTGCTCCAGCATTTTGAATCTTTTGAACAAGCCAGCCATCTGCAGTTCCTTCCGAACAAAGTTCTAGGTTCTCTCCCATTTTCCTCTCCACTCCCCACAACCAGGGACCAATTTAGTCTGCCTCAACTACTCCCTCCGGCACCTCGATTCCATGCACCCACCACCCTTTGTGGTGAAAAAATATACCCAATTAAATCTTCCCCCCCCCCCCCCCCCCCCTCACATTAAATCAATGTCCTCTGGTTCTCGATTCCCCGTGAGTGGGTTGGCTGGTATGGACTCGATGGACCAAAGCACCTGTTTTCATGTTGTATTACTAAACTAAAACAATCTAATCTGAACTAAACTAAACTAAAAAGGGTGGTGAATCTGTGGAATTATTTGCCATAGAAGGCTGTGGAGGCCAAGTCAGCGGATATAGTTAAGGCAGAAATAGATAGATTCTTGATTAGTGCAGGTGTCAGAGGTTATGGGAGAAGGCAGGAAAATACGGTGAGGAGGGAGAGATTAATCAGCCATGATTGAATGGTGGAGTAGACTTGAAAGGCTAAATGGCCTAATTCTACTCCTTTCTCTTACGATCTTATGAACATAAACTAAACTAATCTAAACTAAACAGCGATACATAGAAACATAGAAAATAGGTGCAGGAGGAGGCCATTTGGCCCTTCGAGCCAGCACCGCCATTCATTGTGATCATGGATGATCGTCCCCAATCAATAACCCGAGCCTGCCTTCTCCCCATATCCCTTGACTCCACTAGCCCCTAGAGCTCAATCTAACTCTCTCTTAAATCCATCCAGTTATTTGGCCCCCACTGCCCACTGTGGCAGGGAATTGCACAAATAAACAGAATTAAACAAAGCAGGTACTATTGCAACTTAACAGGTACTATCGCAACATTAGACAGGTACATGGATAGGACAGGTTTGGAGGGATATGGCCCAACCCAGGCAGGTGAGACTAGTGTAGCTGGGACATGTTGGCCGGTGTGGGCAAGTTGGGCCGAAGGGCCTGTTTCCACGCTGTAAGACTCTATGACTGTGACTCCGAAGGGGGACAATAGACAATAGGTGCAGGAGTAGGCCATTCGGCCCTTCAAGGCAGCACCGCACCGCCATTCAATGTGATCATGGCTGATCATCCCCAATCAGTACCCCGTTCCTGCCTTCTCCCCATATCCCTTGACTCCGCTATCTTTAAGAGCCCTGTCTAGCTCTCTCCTGAAAGCATCCAGAGAGCCAGCCTCCACCGCCCTCTGAGGCAGAGAATTCCACAGCCTCACAACTCTCTGGGCCGTTCTAAATGGCTTAACCCTTTTTCTCAAACTGTGGCCCCTGGTTCTGTGCAGTGCTGCGCTTGTTTGAATAACGCATGTTTTTGATAACGAACTCCTCACAAACATCAGAACGTGTCTGTTAAATAATTATTATGTATATGCGGTTACTTAATTTGCATGTTTATTAAAAGATCTCCTTCACTGGCATCCCCTTGAATGATTTTCTCACTTCATAATTTTCTTGCTTTCATATTCACTTGTTTGGGGCAAGTACGTTGGCATAATGTCACAGCCATTGACATGAATACGATCACAACTGATTATAGACACTGCAGTTTGAGACAAAAAAATTCGGCACTGCACATTCCCTTATCAACAAATAGCAGACAGTCCATAACCTTCAGAAGAACAATGAGCTTCTGCATTATGTGTGAGAGTCCGTCACCTTCAAACTCTGAAGGATGTTGAGGGAAGAGTTTGGGATGACCAGCGAGTCAAGTTCAGGATTGTAATTTGGCAAAAGGGTGCCGGCACGGTGGCGCAGCGGTAGAGTTGCTGCCTTAAAGCACCAGAGACCCGGGTTCGATCCTGACTACGGGTGCTTGGGTTTTCTCCAGGATCTTCGGTTTCCTCCCACACTCCAAAGATGTGCAGGATTGTAGGCTGACTGGCTTGGTATAATTGTAAATAGTCCTTCATGTGTCCGGGATGATGTTAGGGTGTGGGGATCGCTGGTCGGGCCGGACTCGGTGGGCCGCAGGGCCTGTTTCCACATTTGTATCTCTAAACTAAACTACACTAAACTAGACAGTGCCAGGGACCTGGGTACTATCCTGGTGGTAGGTATATTCGAAGAAGCTCCCGGAGGAGGTAGTTGAGGCAGGGACTATCACAATGTTTTAGAAACATTTGGACAGATAGGTGGAGGGAACCGGTTTAGAGGCATATGGGCCAAACGTAGACAGGTGGGACTGGTAGAGACGGGATATGTTTGTCGTTGTGGGCAAGTTGTGTCAATGGGGCATGTTTCCACGCTGTATCACTCTATGACACGCTGAATGCACAGAAATGCTGGATCTTGAGAATAGATAAAAACATAGAAAGACAGAAAATAGGTAGAGGAGTTGGCCTTTTAGCCCGTCGACATGATCATGACTGATCATCCAAAATCAGTATCCCGTTCCAGCTTGTGTAGGAAGGAACTGCAGATGCTGGTTTAAATCGGAGGTAGACACAAAATGCTGGAGTAACTCAGTGGGACAGGCAGCATCTCTGGAGAGAAGGAATGGGTGACGTTTCGGGTCAAGACCCTTCTTCAGATCTAACTCTCTCTTGAAAACATCCAGAGAATTGGCCTCCACTGCCTTCTGTGGCTGGGATTTCCACAGATTCACAACTCTCTGGGTGAAAACGTTTTTCCTCATCTCAGTCCTAAATGGCCTACCCCCTTATTCGTAAACTGTGACCCCAGGTTCTGGACTCCCCCAACATGGGGAGCATTTTTCCCGCATCCAGCTTGTCCAATCCCTTAAGAATTGTTTATGTTTCTATAAGACCTACCTCTCACCCTTCTAATACAACACAACACAAGGATAATGCAGCAAAATCTCTGCTCCTAGAGCTGAAAGAACACACAGCTGCAGCAAAAGTGAGAGAACGAAGCTTCTGATATTGAAAAGCCGTTGTTAGACAATAGACAATAGAGAGTTTGGCTGCAATGCGGCATCATGTCTGCGTAAGGGAGACACAAAACGCCGGAGTAACTCAGCGGGACAGGCAGCATCTCTGGAGAGAAGGAATGGGTGATGTTTTGGGTCGAGACTAAAGAAGGGTCTTGACCCGATTCCTTCTCTCCAGAGATGCTCCCTGTGCCGCTGAGTTACTCCAGCATTTTGTGTCTGCCTTCGATTTAAACCAGCATCTGCAGTTCTTTCCCACACATTGTGTGTGTGTGTAACATTGTTATAGTTCTAGTTTTTATTTTTTGAGATACAGCACAGAAACAGGCCGTTCGGCCCACTGAGCCCATGCCGACTGGAGGTCACCTTGTGGACTCGTTTGAATCCTAGACACTAAGGACAATTCACAAAGCCAATTGATCTTCAAACCCGTTTGTCTTTGGAGTGTGGGAGGAAACTGGAATGCGGGGAAAACCCACGCGGGCCACGGGGAGAACGTACGAACTCTGCACAGCCAGCACCCGTAGTTCGGATCGAACCCAGGTCCCTGGTGCTGTAAGGCAGCAACTCTACATCTGTGCCACTGAGCTGCCGCCCTAGTTCTTCTCTGTTTGGCTACAATGCGGCACGTACGTCTGTGTGAAGTTGTCTCAGACCTCCCGGCTATTTTCAGCAACTAAACAGTCCACGCCCAGTGAGAAACAATGGATGATCCGGAAGAGTGGGAGGAGGTAGAGGAAGGGGAGAAGGTGGAGGTGGACCAAAATCAGAATGAAGAAAGATCCTGCAGTTCCCTGAGCACCTAATCACCACTGGACAGGTTTACAATAGACAATAGACAATGGGTGCAGGAGTAGGCCATTCGGCCCTTCGAGCCAGCACCGCCATTCAATGCGATCATGGCTGATCATCCCCAATCAGTAGCCCGTACCCGCCTTCTCCCCATATCCCCTGACTCCGCTATTTTTTAAGAGCCCTATCTAGCTCTCTCTTAAAAGCATCCACAGAACTGGCCTCCACCGCCCTCCGAGGCAGAGAATTCCACAGACTCACCACTCTCTGTGAGAAAAAGCGTTTCCTCGTCTCCGTTCTAAATGGCTTACTCCTTATTCTTAAACTGTGGCCCCTGTTGTTAGACAATAGAGAGTTTGGCTGCCGGGATGTTGGCCAAACGCGGGCAGGTGGGATTACCGTAGCTGGGACAGGGGGGCAGATTATTATCTAAATAGTATCAAGTTGGGGAAAGGGGAATTACAACGGGATCGGGGGGGTCCTTGTTCATCAGTCACTGAAAGTAAGCATGCAGGTACAGCAGGCAATGAAGAGAAGCGAATGGCATGTTGGCCTTCATAACTAGAGGAGTTGAGTATAGGAGCAAGAAGGTCCTTCTGCAGTTGTACAGGGTCCTAGTGAGACCACACCTGGAGTATTGTGTGCAGTTTTGTTCTCCAAATTTGAGGAAGGACATTCTTGCTATTGAGGAAGGGGCTGGGCTTTTATACTTTGAAATTTACGATGAGATCTTATTGAAACATATATGTTTGTTAAGGGTTTGGACACGCTAGAGGCAGGAAACATGTTCCCGATGTTGGGGGAGTCCAGGAACCAGTGGCCACAGTTTAAGAATAAGGGGTAAGTCCATTTAGAACGGAGATGAGGTAAATCTTTTTCACACAGAGTTGTGAGTCTGTGGAATTCTCTGCCTCAGAATAGCGGTGGAGGCCGGTTCTCTGGATGCTTTCAAGAGAGAGTTAGATAGAGCTCTTAATGACAGCAGAGTCAGGGACGAGGCAGGAATGCGGGGTACTGATTGGGGATGATCAGCCATGATCTCATTGAATGGCGGTGCTGGCTCGAAGGGCCGAATGACCTACTCCTGCACCTATTGTCTATTGTCGATTGTCTACACCAACAGTGCTGAGATAAAACTGTTTTAATGATGGCCAAGGAGGGATAACTGTTGTCTAGGATCCCAAGAACACTTTTGGACTTCTCGAAGGTTCCTTATTGTTATGTAGGCACAGCACAGTGACATTCCTTTGCACGACCCTCTTCGGTTTCCTCCCACACTCCAAAGACGTACAGGTTTGTAGATTAACTGGCATGGTATAAATGTAAAATTGTCCCCAGTGTGTGTAGGTTGTGTTAATGTGCAGGGGGTTTGCTGCTCGGCATGGACTGGGTGGGCCGAAGGGCCTGTTTCCGCGCTGTATCTCTAAACTAAACTATAGTAAACTCCAGGAAGGAGATGAGGAGAACTTTCTTTTGTCAGTGAATCTGTGGAATTCTTTGCCACAAGTCAATGGATATTTTTAAGGCAGAGAGAGCCAGGTTCTTGATTAGTACGGGTGTCAGAGGTTATGGGGAGAAGGCAGATGATTGGGGTTGAGAGGGAGAGATAGATCAGCCATGATTGAATGGCAGAGTAGGCTTGATGGGCCGAATGGCCTAATTCTATTCCTATCACTTATGACCTTATGACCAAAACTTAACATTCACCGAGTAGTGGGTTTGCACTGTATACAAGTCACTGGCAGAAAGCTCCTGGGAGGCAGCTGCTGAGAACAGTCCCGGTGGGTCATCTGTGGACATGGGTGGGGTCAGGCCTGGTTCGCTGCCATTATGAAGGACCCGGTGGGGCCACTGCCTGCGGGGTTGGGGGGGAGGGGATGCTGGGAAGCTGCTGAGCTCGGCCCCCAAGGCCGGAGAGTGGAGGAGGAGGGGGCCGCTGGTGACGACGGACGTGAGGAGTGGGCCGGTGGGAGAGGGAGTGGGATATTGTCTCCAGCAGCCTGCAAGGTCGGCTGCAGGAGGCGCCTCACCCCGGATGGTCGGGCGGGCGGGCGAGGAGAGGGATGTGGGTCGGCGGGACGAGCCGGTCGAGGGTGATGGAGGAGGCCCTGCAGCAGCCTGGGGCCTACCTGGGCTCACCTGGATCGGGGCGCTCCAGTACTTCCAGCTTGGGGAATTTGGACTCTAACTTTTTTGTAAATGGCACCAAAATATGGCAACAGGTGCAAGAATTTCACAGTGCAGTGCATACGTGACAATAAAGAACCACTGAGGTCAGGAGTGGGAGGGAGTACGCTCTTGGTAAGTGGATGATTGCAGCTTCCGCAGCATTCAGACATTACATCTTCTGGGTCAGAGCAACCCCCGTGATTAGTACTTCATCCTCCAGCTTTCATTCCCCCCCTCCCCCACCCCCCCCCCCCATATCTCTATGTACAGTCCCTTCTCCACCTGTCGTTGTCCTCTCCCCTGACTTCCAGTCTGAAGAGGGGTGTCGACCCGAAATGTCACCAATTCCTACTCTCCAGAGATGCTGCCTGACCCGCTGAGTTGCTCCAGCTTGTTGTGTCTATCTTCGGTGTAAACCAGCATCTGCAGTTCCTTCCTACACATTTTGTCTGATCCACAGCAAAATCCCCCCGACTGTAAAGAAGTTCTCCTTCTCGCTCTGTCAAGAGGATGGCACGGTGGCGCAGCGGTAGAGCCACTGCCTCGCAGCGCCAGGGGACCCGGGTTCAATCCTGACTACGGGTGCTGTCTGTACGGAGTTTGTACGTCCTCTCCGTGACCTGCGTGGGTTTTCTCCGAGATCTTATGTTTTCTCCCACACTCCAAAGACGTACAGGTCCGCAGGTTAATTGCCTTGGTGTAGCAATGTTACAACATTTTGAGATTTAAAAAATCAAGTCTGCAATTTATCCCATCAGATAAAGCATAAAAATAAATTTAATTCGACACCTAATTCACTTTCATATCTTCAGTATTAAAAAAGTTATGGCCATTTTCATACCCGGAAATTAGCATCTTGCTCCCTATTGCTTTTCCATTGACTTCACTCAAAAGCTGTGATCAAGGACAGTCAAAAGCCCATAACTTTCTTAAAAATTAAGAGAACTAAATTACATTTTCAGTTATTATAGATTGAAGCATTCTGAAACAAATATGAAACAATCTTACTTGGATGACCTGAAATTAAAGCATATAATTAGGTAGTTACCTAATTGTAGCTAATTACAAAATTCAATTACTAGATCTAAATATCTATCCATTTCTTAAGAAAAGGTTAACATTTTTAAATTACCTAAGTGTCCAAATAACATTCACACAAGAATTCACAACATAACATGACGGGCAGTGACAGAACTGCAGCGCCGCTGAAGGTAAGTTTTGTAACATTCCTACTTGGTGTGAATGTAAAATTGTTGCTAGTGTGTCTAGGGTTGTGTTGATGTGTGGGGATCACTGGTCGCGGACGCAGTGGGCCGAAGGGCCTGTTTCTGCGTTGTATCTCTAAATTAAACTAAAGAGTTCTGCAACACCCTCTCAATGTACCTTCTTTATATCTCGTTTCCCTCTCATAAGGTCATAAGGAATAGGAGTAGAATTAGGCCATTCGGCCCATCAAGTCTACTCCGCCATTCAATCATGGATGATCTATCTCTCCCTCCTCACCCCATTCTCCTGCCTTCTCCCCATAACATGTGACACCTTTACTAATCGAGAAAGTCTCCCCTGACTCTCGGTCTGAAGAAGGGTCTCAACCTAATACGTCACCGTCCCTTCTCTCCAGAAATGCTGCCTGGCCCGCTCAGTTACTTCAGCATTTCGTTCCAATCTTCGTTGTAAACCAGCATCTACAGTTCCTTCGTTAACATTCAACCCCTTTGCCACCAGCTCAGTGACTGCACTGTGTACCACAAACAAAATAGAAGAATGATGGGAGGGTCTCATTTTATCAGACAGACGGGGCTTTATACTGGCCTGTTCCCATGTTGTATCTCTAAAAAAAACAATTGGTATCTGGAATGAGCTGACTGAGGAGATTGTGGAGGCTGGAACAGTAAGAATGTTTAGGTAGGCATGAAAGGATAGAGAGTTAATGCAGGCATGGGATTGATATGGATAGGCAGGCTGCTTGGCATGGATGTGGTAGGCCGAAGGACCTGCTTCTATCAAAGACAGACACAAAGTGTTGGAGTAACCCGGCGGGTCAGGCAGCACCTCTAGAGAAAGATTTTTCCTCATCTCCGTTCTAAATTACTTACCCCTTATTCTTAAACTAACTGTGGCTCTGGTTCTGGACTCCCCCAACATCGGGAACAGATCCTATGTGAGGCCAACAGGTGGCCATTTTGGGTCGGAACCCTTCTTCGGATTGAAAGTAGAGTGCGTTGAGGGGGGCGGGGGGGACTGGAGGTAGAAATGGGCCAGAACAAAGCAGGGACAGCAAGATGACCAAGGAAGGGTGGAGCCCACATTGGTCCATTGTTGGCTGGGGGTAGAGGTGACAATGAAGGAATACAGGGATGCGAACAGTGGAACTAGTAGGATGCCTAGGGTGGGGGCGGGAGAGAGGGGTCATGTGGAATTAGATTTCTATGCTGTGCCACTCTGTGACTATCTGAATCTATATTGCTAAGATGTTTAGCGAGGATCTGAAGAAGAACCTCTTTCGCCCAGAGGATGGGAGCAATCTGGAACGCACTGCCTAAGGAACTGCTGGAGGCAGGCAGTACCACAACACTTAAGAAGCCTTTGAGTCAGCTCTTGGTTTGCCAAGAAAACTTCAGACCAAGTACAGACCAAGCCTTGATTAGTAAGGGCATCAAAGGTTATGGGGAGAAGGCAGGAGATTGAGAGGGAAAGATAGATCAGCCATGATTGGATGGCGGAGCAGACTTGGTCAGTGATAGAAGAGTTAGGCAATTCGGCCCATTACGCCTACCCCACCATTCAATCATGGCTGATCTATCTTTCCCTCTCAACCCCATTCTCCTGCCTTTTCCCCATAACCACTGACACCCGTACTAATCAATAATCAGTCAATCTGTGCCTTAAAAATACCCAATCATAAAAACACAGGTGCAGGAGTAGGCCATTCGGCCCTTCGAACCGGCACCGCCATTCAATATAATCAAGGCTGATCATCCAGAATCTGTACCTTGTTCCTGCTTACTCCCCATATCCCTTGATTCCATTAGCCTTGAGAGCAATATCCAACTCTTTCTTGAATACATCCAGTGAATTGGTCTCCACTGCCCTCTGTGACAGAATTCCACAGATTCACAACTCTTCTGACACAATTAAATTCCTCCTCGTATGCTTTCCAAAGTTTGGTCCTTTAATTCTGGGTCTGTGGCCTCTGGTCCTAGTCTCTCCCACTAGTGGAAACGTCCTCTCCACATCCACTCTATCCAAGCCTTTCACTATTCGGTAAGTTTCAATGAGGTCCTCCCTCATCCTTCTAAACTGCAGCGAGTACAGGCCCAGTGCCGTCATATGTTAGTCACTCCTATGTCTTATGATCTTTTGGACAAATGGTGTGATTAGAGCTGGGCACTTGATTGAGTTCATTTTATTATTATTATTAGTCAAGAGTCATGAGTGTTTTATTGTCATATGTCCCAGATGGGACAATTAAATTCTTACTTGCTGCAGCACAACAGAATATGTGAATAAGTAAACATTATATATAACGGGAAAAATAAATTAAATAAAAAATAAATAACAAATAATAATATAGTCTTTTGCAGTTCAGAGCTCAGAGCTTATTTGTTGTCATAGGCTGATGGCTGTGGGGGCAGAAGCTGTTCCTGAACCTGGACGTTGCAGTTCTCAGGCTCCTGTACCTTCTTCCTGATGGCAGTGGTGAGATAAGTGTGTGGCCAGGATGGTGTGGGGTCCTTGATGATTTTGGCTCCCTTTTTGAGGCAGCGACTACGATAAATCCCTTCGACGGCGGGGAGGTCAAAGCCGGTGATGGACTGGGCAGTGGTCACAACTTTTTGGAGTCTTTTCCGCTCCTGGACGTTCAAGTCGCCGAACCAGGCCACGATGCAACCGGTCAGCATGCTCTCTCCCGTGCGCCTGTAGAGGTCGAGGAGAATCCTCTTCGCCGTGCCGAATCTCCGTAATCTTCTCAGGAAGTAGAGTCACTGATTTGCCTTCTTTACAATTGCATCGGTGTGCAGGGTCCAGGAAAGATCTTCTGATATACGCACGGGCAGGAATTTGAAGTTATTGGCCCATTATTCTCAAGTGTACCGAGGTACAGAGAAACACCTTTTCGTCGCGTGCTATCCAGTCAGCGGAAGGACTACCTTACCTGGGATTACCTGGATCGGGGCCACATGTACTTCCAACATGTGGACTGGAATTTAAACCTTGGACTTTTTATTTTTCTTAGTAAACGGCGTGTGAAAATATGACGACTGTGCATTTGTGGGTTGTGCAAAAGAATGTTCACCTCCCTGTGCCTACATGACAATAAAGAGCCATTCAACCATTCAACCATAGACTGTAAATGATTACAGTCAAGCCAGATAACGTTTCATGTCAAGGCCCTTTGTCCAGAGACCGGAGAAGGCTTACGACCCCAAACATCATCAATCCATGTTCTCCAAAGATGTTGGCTGACCCGCTGAGTTACTCCAGCACTTTGTGTCCTTGAATGTGCTCATTATATTCAGCACTAATGAGATATTCAATGCTAATGTGCTCTTCATATTCAATCTGATCCCGATCCGAAGCGTCACCTATCCGTCTACTTCAGAGACGCTGCCTGACCCATTGAGTTATTCCAGCCCTTTGTGTTTTTCTTCACATTCATTCCATGTTGTACCTTGGACTGGGTCAAAGAAATGAACTCATCTAAAACACTGTCTATCTTCTCTCTCCACTCTCAGTCCAGATTTTGACCTAAAACAGCGAACCATTTTAGTTTAGTTTAGTTTATTACCACGTGCACCGGGATACAGTGAAAAGCTTTGGTGTTGCGTGCTAACCAGCCAGTGGGGAGACTACACATGATTTCAATCAAACCATCCACAGATACAGGATCAAGGCAATAATGTTTGGTGCAAGGCAAATTCCGGTTAACGATAGCTTCAAAGCTGGGTTTGGGAACAGCTCCATCTCCAAGACTGCGAGAAATTGCAGCGAATTGTGGACGCAGCCCAGGCCATCACACACACCAACCTTCCTTCCATTGACTCCATTTATACCCCACGCTGCCTCGGCAAGGCCAGCAGCGTCATCAAGGACGAGTCTCACCCTGGCCACTCCCTCTTCTCCCCTCTCCCATCGGTTTAGAAGTGTGAAAGCCCACACCTCCAGATTCAGGGACAGTTTCTTCCCAGCTGTTATCAAGCAACTGAACCGTCCTATCACAACCAGAGAGCTACTATCATCCTCATTGGGGAGCCTTGGGCTATCTTTGATCGGACTTTACTGGCTTTACCTTGCACTAAACGTTATTCCCTTATCATGTGTCTGTGTACTGTAAATGGCTCGATTGTAAT
Organism: Okamejei kenojei; assembly: GCA_035221665.1. Taxonomy (NCBI): domain Eukaryota; kingdom Metazoa; phylum Chordata; class Chondrichthyes; order Rajiformes; family Rajidae; genus Okamejei; species Okamejei kenojei. Next base: position 185,688,900 of record CM069131.1, on the reverse strand, counting down.
TATGTATTGTCTTTCCGCTGACTGGTTAGTACGCAACAAAATGTTTTCACTGTATCTCAGTTCAAGTGATAATAAGCTAAACTAAACTGGACTCAACTCAACTCAACTGAACTCATCGTGTATTGTCTTTCCGCTGACTGGATAGAAACATAGACACATAGAAAATAGGTGCAGGAGGAGGCCATTAGGCCCTTCGAGCCAGGACCGCCGTTCATTGTGATCATGGCTGATCGTCCCCTATCAATAACCCGTGCCTGCCTTCTCCCCATATCCCTTGACTCCACTAGCCCCTAGAGCTCTATCCAACTCTCTCTTAAATCCATCCAGTGACTTGGCCTCCACTGCCCACTGTGGCAGGGAATTCCATAAATTCACAACTCTCTGGGTGAAAATGTTTTCTCTCACCTCAGTCTTAAATAACCTCCCCTTTATTCTAAGACTGTGGCCCATGGTTCTGGACTCGCCCTGGACTGGAACATTTTTCCTGCATCTAGCTTGTCCAGTCGTTTTATAATTTTATATGTTTCTATAAGATCCCCCCCTCATCCTTCTAAACTCCAGTGAATACAAGCCTAGTCTTTTCAATCTTTCCTCATATGACAGTCCCACCATCCCCGGGATCAATCTCGTGAACCTACGCTGCACTGCCTCAATCACGAGGATGTCCTTCCTCAAATTAGGAGACCAAAACTGTACACAATACTCCAGATGTGGTCTCACCAGAGCCCTATACAACAGCAGAAAAACATCTTTACTCCTATAATGAAATCCTCTTGTTATGAAGGCCAACATTCCATTAGCTTTCTTCATTGCCTGCTGTACCTGCACGCCAACTTTCAGTGACTAGTGTACAAGGACATCCAGGTCTCGCTGTACCTCCCCCTTATTTAACCTAACCCCATTGAGATAGCACGCAACAAAAGCTTTTCACTGCACCTCGGTACACGTGACAATAACTAACTAACTCCAATCGGGTAGATGGTAGATCAGGCCCGCTCTCTAGTTGTGGTAGAATGATTCAGTTGCCTGATAACAGCTGAATGAATGAATGAATGAATGAATGAATGAGTTTATTGGCCAGGCATTCACATACAAGGAATTTGCCTTGGTGCTCCGCCCACAAGTGACAACATGACATACAGTGACAGTTAGGAATGACACATAAGACATTAAACGTGGGAAGAAACTGTCCCTGAATCAGAAGGTGTGGTTGCCATAGAAAGGAGGGGCAGAAGGGCCTACGTCTTAGCTGTGTGACACGATAACTCCAGGTCTCTGTGACTGCCTGTGGGTTTCTTTGTGATGTTGTTGCGAGCTCTGATGATTAAAAATAAAGCTGTAAAATAAACACCCTTTGTTGTAAACGGGAACTGGAACAGAACAATGTCTGGCACGGCAATGCATCGAGGTCACCCCACATAGTGCACAGTTCTGAAAGGCGTCCTCACAACCGCCTTCACTGAAGGAGCCGGTCCCCTTGCAAGTCACAAAGCATTTTAACATGACTGCATCACAGTGTAAATCCTTCATCAGCCTTCACCAACCCAAGAGTGCGGGTAAAGTCAGAAAGAAGTTGGGAGGTCACGTTGCAGTCGCATGAGACGTTGGTGAGACCGCGTTTAGAGCATTGTGTGTCGGAAGGAACTGCAGGTGCTGGCTTAAACCGAAGATGGACACAAAAAGCTGGAGTAACTCAGAGGGGCAGGCAGCATCTGTGGAGAAAAGAAGGAATGGGTGACGTTTCGGGTCGGGACCCTTCTTCAGGCTGAGAGTCAGGGGAAAAGGTGACGAGTGATATAGACGATAATGTAGGGAGATATAGAACAAATGAATGAATGATCGGCAAAAATGTAACAAGTTAACACGCCAATGTTTGTTTGTTTGACTCCCCAAAATGCAACAGCTCACACTCACTTGCATTAAACACAATCAGGCATTCATTAGCACCATCCAGCTGTTCAGTTTAGTTTAGTTTAGAGCTACTGCGTGGAAACAGGCCTTTCGGCCCACTGAGCCCACGCCGACCAGCGACCCCCCGCTCAGTAACGCTGTCCTACACACATTATCAATGAAGGTATTTGGAGATGATGATACATGCCGGCCCATAGCTCTGTGAAATCAGTTATGCCCCTGTCCCACTTAGGAAACCCGAACCGGAAACCTCTGGAGACTTTGCGCCACACCCAAGGTTTCCGTGCGATTCCCGGAGGTTTTTGTCAGGTTCTCGGAGGTTCCCGGAGGTTTACTCAATTTTTTTAAATAATCGCCGGAACCGGAATAGAAGAAGCGGAAACCACTTTCGACCATCAGGGAAAAACCTCCGGGAACCGCACGGAAACCTTGGGTGGGGCGCAAAGTCTCCAGAGGTTTCCATTCAGGTTTCCTAAGTGGGACAGGGACATAACAGTAACATTTTTCACAGTTGCAGACTTGGCATGTGTCATCTACAAATACCCTGATTCCATTCCTTTCCTCCAGAAATGTTGCCTGACCCGCTGAGATACCAGCTTTTGTGTCTATTTTCAGTGCAAACCAGCATCTCCAGTTCCTTCCTACACATTTTGTCTGCTCCACTGCGATCTCTCCTCGAAGGTGTGTCTCCTTTGAAGAAGTTCTCCTTCTCTCTCCGACGAGGGTTGTGCAGCACCCTCTCTCGCTGCTCCCCCCTCTGTGCTTTTTGCATATCTTTCAGGAGATATTAGACTTTAGGAGAGCTCCCCCTCCCCTCACCCCACTCTCCATCAACAACATCACAGTCACATCTGTGGAGTCTTTTAAGTTCCTGGGAACTATCATCTCCAAGGACCTTAAATGGGGGGGGGGCACCATCGTGTGCCAATCTGCCACAGGCAATGATGGTCCAATTCTACACGGCCATCGTAGAGTCTGTCCTCACCTTCTCCATCATGGTCTGGTTTGGCTCAGCCACCAAGCGCGACACCTGGAGGCTGCAGCGAATTGTACGATCAGCTGAGGTTGTTGGCTGCAATAGACAATAGCCAATAGACAATAGGTGCAGGAGTAGGCCATTCGGCCCTTCGAGCCAGCACCGCCATTCGTGATCATGGCTGATCATCCCCAATCAGTACCCCGTTCCTGCCTTCTCCCCATATCCCCTGACTCCGCTATTTTTAAGAGCCCTATCTAGCTTTAAAGCAATCCAGAGGACCTGCCTCCACCGCCCTCTGAGGCAGAGAATTCCACAGACTCACCACTCTCTGTGTTTCCTCGTCTCCGTTCTAAATGGCTTACTTCTTATTCTTAAACTGTGGCCCCTGGTTCTGGACTCCCCCAACATCGGGAACATGTTTCCTGCCTCTCGTGTGTCCAAGCCCTTAACAATCTTATATGTTTCAATGAGATCCCCTCTCATCCTTCTAAACTCTAGAGTGTACAAGCCCAGCTGCTTCATTCTCTCAGCATATGACAATCCCACCATCCCGGGAATTAACTTTGTAAACCTACGCTGCACTCCCTCAAGAGCAAGAATATCCTTCCTCAAATTAGGGGACCAAAACTGCACACAATACTCCAGGTGTGGTCTTTGTTCTGTTTGCTCCTATAGTCGATTCCTCTTTATAAAGGCCAACATGCCATTCACTTTCTTCACTGCCTGCTGTACCTGCATGCTTACTTTCATAGACTGATGTACAAGGACTCCCAGATCCCGTTGTACTTCCCCTTTTCCCAACTTGACATCATTTAGATAGTAATCAGCCTTCCTGTTTTTGCTACCAAAGTGGATAACCTCACATGTATCCGCATTAAACTTCATCTGCCATGCATCTGCCCACTCCCCCAACCTGTCCAGGTCACCCTGGATTCTCATAGCTTCCTCCTCACAGTTCACACTCAGCCACCCAGCTTTGTGTCACCTGCAAATTTGCTAATGTTACTTTAAATCCCTTCATCCAAATTTATGATGTATATTGTAAATAGCTGCGGTCTCAGCACCGAGCCTTGTGGTACCCCACTAGTCACTGCCTGCCATTCTGAAAGGGACCCGTTAACCCCTACTCTTTGTTTCCTGTCTGCCAACCACTTCTCTATCCATGTCAGCACTCTACCCCCTACCCATGTGCTCTAATTTTGCCCACTAATCTCCTATGTGGGACGTTATCAAATGCTTTCTGAAAGTCCAGGTACACTACATCCACTGGCTCTCCTTTGTCCATTTTCCTAGTTACATTTCGAAAAATTCCAGAAGATTAGTCAAGCATGATTTCCCCTTCGTAAATCCATGCTGACTCAGACCGATCCTGTTACTGCTGTTCAAATGTTCAGCTATCTCATCTTTTATAATGGACTCCAGCATCTTCCCCACCACCGATGTCAGGCTAAAAGTGGGATAACATTAGCTACCCTCCAATCCACAGGACATGATCCTGAGTCTATAGAACATTGGAAAACTATCACCAATGCATCCACGATTTCTAGAGCCACTTCCTTAAGTACCCTGGGATGCAGCCCATCAGGCCCTGGGGATTGATCAGCCTGCAGTTCCATCAGTCTACCCAACACCATTTCCTGCCTAATGTGGATTTCCTTCAGTTCCTCTCTCACCCAGATCCTCTGGCCACTACTATATCAGCAAGATTATTTGTGTCAGTGAAGACAGATCCAAAGTACCTGTTCAACTCATCTGCCATTTCCTTGTTCCCCATAATAAATTCACCTTTTTCGGTCTTCAAGGGTCCAACTTTGGTCTTAACTATTTTTTTCCTCTTCACATACCCAAAGAAGCTTTTACTATTCTGCTTTATATTCTTGGCTAGGTAATACGGGGATAACCTGCTTTATTTTCTTGGTTATTTTTGGTTAGCTTCTGTTGATCTTTAAACATTACCCAATCCTCTTGCTTCCCGCTCATCTTTGCTACGTTGTACTTCTTCACTTTAATTTTTATACTGTCCCTGATGTCCCTTGTCAGCCATGCTCGTCCCTTTCTCCCCTTGGAATCTTTCTTCCTCCTCGGAATGAACTGATCCTGCACCTTCTGAATTATTCCTAGAAACACCTGCCATTGTTGTCCCACTGTTATCCCTGCTAGTGTATCTTTCCAGTCAACTTTGGCCAGCTCCTCCCTCATGGCCCCATAGTCCCCTTTATTCAACTGCAACTCTGATACCTCCGATCTACTCTTCTCCCTCTCCAATTGTAGATTAAAACTGACCATGTTATGGTCACTGCCTCCTATTGGCTCATTAAACTTGAGGTCCTTTATCAAATCCGGTTCATTACATAACACTAAATCCAGAATTGCCTTCTCCCTGGTAGGCTCCAATCCAAACTGTTCAAAGAATCCATCACAAAGGCACTCTACAAAGTCCCTTTCTTGGGGTCCAGTACCAACCTGATTTTCACAGTCTACCTGCATGTTGAAATCTCCCATAACAACCACAGCATTGCTTTTGCTAGATGACAATTTTAACTCCTGATTGAACTTGCGCCCTATGTCCAGGCTACTGTTTGGGGGCCTGTAGATAATTCCCATTAGGGTCTTTTTACCTTTACAATTCCTTAGTTCTATCCATACTGACTCCACATCTCCTGTTTCAATGCCACCCCTTGCAAGGGACTGAATTTCATTCCTCACCAACAGGGCTACCCCACCCCCTCTGCCCACCTGTCTGTCTTTTCGATAGGAGGTATACCCTTGAATATTCAGTTCCCAGCCCTGGCCCTCTTGCAGGCATGTCTCTGTAATTCCCACAACATCATACTTGCCAGTTTCTAACTGAGCTTCAAGCTCGTCCACTTTATTCCTTACGGTACTTTGACCTCCGTATATTCACTTCCCCCCTCACAATTGGCCCTGACCTTATCTGTTTCCCATTCTCAAGCTTTCCTTCCCATTAATTCGAGAATCTTTTGTAATTTTTCC